>BSYO01000014.1:10819774-12245900 GCA_033239525.1 Nepenthes gracilis | reverse complement strand
GCATGAAGGCCCCAGCCTTGGGCAGTGTAGCAAGGGAGCCTAAAAAAAAAAAAAAAAAGAGAGAAAAGGCCTGAGGCTACTCAACGTAAAACGTGTACATCAATGAAAAACATCCCTTCATTATGCCTATCAGGAAGTGCTCTCGTGCTCCCCTCATCAACGATGAAGCAACTCGCAAAGACAAGGAAAACTCGACCGTAATCGAGCGGCCCCAGAGTCAAAACACCAAAAAAACTTCGAGTGTGACCGAAATGACCCAGAGGTCGGACCCAGGTCAAACTCCAAAAACTCTACTGCCGAGCGAGCGGCCCTGCAGGTCGGATACCGAGGTCAAAATACCAAAACTGGGTACAGCGGACCGAGCGGCCCTGCAGGTCGGACCTAGAGGTCAAAACTCTAAAAACTTCAGCCAGACCGTACGGCCCCGAGGTCGGACCCAGTGAGGTCAAAACAACAAAATCTCGGCCGTGTGACCGAGCGGCCCAGGTCGGACCCTGAGGTCGAGGTCAAAACCCCGAAACTCGGGTGGCACAGAAGCGGCCCCCAGGCCGACCCCGCAGGTCAAGAGGTTAAAAAGGGTAGAAGCTAGAAGATCCTAAAAGGATCATACGCCCAAACCCGAGAAGTTAAAAGGCCAAGGATCTTAAAGAGATCACACGCCCAAGGCTAAGAGGAAGGCGCAATACATCGCGCCACAAAAAAAAAAAGAGAGAGAATACACTCGTACAAACAAGACAAAAGAAATCTTCAAAGCTCTGATGCAAAAAGGACAAGTCTTATTCATAAAAATGAGTTTGTGTACAAGTGTGACAAAATAGGAAAAAGAAACAACATATCAAGGGAGTGCCTCTCGACTCGCTCCTCCTTGAGCCTCTTGGGCTCCTGAAGATTCCGTCTGGTCCGTTGGAACTGGCTCCTCGGGTGTAAGAGGTTCACCATCAGGCCTTGCTCGAGGAGGCCTAGGGAAAGGCCTCCCAGCAACGCCGTATAAGTCTTTTACGCTAAAGGCACTGGCGTTCTTGGGATCGAGGATGGCCACAGGAAATCATGGACGGATCAGCCGCGCCACTAGGCGGCACATGCGGATGCCGTCCCAGTACTTGCCGTCCAACACTGGTGCCATCTCGGCAATCTGTACAGACGTCCTCAACCTCTCTTCCTGGCGAAGGATCCGATCTTGGAGGAGGCCCTGCCGAAGCCGCAGGAGCTTGACAGTGTCCTCCAAAGAAACAATCTTCTCCTTAGCTTCAGCCAGCTCCGCTTCCGCCCGTCGTGTAGCTTCTCGGGCGGCCCTCGAAGACCCCATTTTCAGACGGGATTGGGCGATCACTCCCACCAGTTCACTAAGGCCTCCAATCAGACCCTAGAGCTGCAGCAGAAAGGCTCATCAAAATACAAACAGTTGGGAGCAAGGCAAGAAAATAAACAGAGGGTTACCTTAGAAATAAGAGGATTGTCCCCTGTGCCGCGCTCCCCAGGGACCTCGGAATCCTGAAGACCACTCCTGGGCCCCACAGGCGCCCCCTCGGAGACAGGCCAGCCGGGTTATAAAGGCACCGGGGAGCTTGTCTCAAAGTCAACATCCCCAAGAAACTCTGACGACTGCTCAACCTGGACCACAGTAGGGCGTTCGGAAGGATCATGGGGCAAGAGCTCGTCGACACTTAACTCCTTGATCTCCACCACCTCTCGGACTATCCTAGCCGTCATTCCCCTCTCAGTGTCCACCATGACGTTCCCGCCTCCTATGTCCTCGAAAGGGTGATCAATCATGTCCGAGACATCACCAGGAAAATCAACAAGAACTTCGAGGACAAAATCATCACAGGGGGGCTGGACGTCCGGAAGCTCCGCGATCTGAACAATTGACCCTGAGGACTCAGCAGGAGGATTGGCAGTGGAAGTGAAGGCGAGACCTTCAGCCCCCGAGGCCTCGGCGAGGCGGATTGGCGGTGAAGTGAAGCGAGACCTTGACCCGAGGACTCGTGAAGGATTAGCAGTGGAAGTGGCGGCGAGACCTTCACCCTAGGGACTGCAGCAAGAGCCGCCTCGGCCTCTTAAGTAGAGGAGCAGCCACGTCATTGTCGCTCGAATCATCGATGTCAAAATCATCATCATCATCACTAGAGGAAGGCTCAACGAAGGCGTGGGAGCCCCGAGCTCTCGGAGGAGGTTTTCTCCGGGCGATCGGCCAGGACCCCCGATCTCGGTGCCCTGAACTCCTCCTCGCCTCTCTTCTTGGACTTCTCGGGAGAAGGTACGACAGAAGCCTCGGCCCGTGGTCCCCACTTGGCTTCCTCGAACTTCTCAGGGGACAGCCAGATGTTGCGCTTGTTCAGATGAAAGCTGCCCATATTGGCCAGTACCAGGTCCGTGAACTCCCTCACATTCTCCCTGTCCTCCTTCGAAGGGTCAGCGCTGTACTGGCTAGCCACCTTTTCCCACTTAAAGGGAATGGCCTAGTGTTCGTGAACCCCAAGAAAGAAGAACTTATCCTTCCAGCGCTTCGTGGAATCTGGGTTACCTCCGCACATCAAGGAAAAGTCCGGGCGGGAAGTCATTATAATCCAGTCAAGGTTTTGTGTAAAGCGAAAGATCACCTTGACCGTGAGGGCATTCAAGAGCTTCTTATGACACCGGAAGAAGACGCACAAGGATACTAGATACCTCAGTGCATTTGGCTAAAGCCTGGCAAGAGGCACTCCAAGTGCCCTCATGATGTTGTAGAGCTCCTCCGCGATGGGAAACCGTAGCCCACCTTTGAGGTGGACCTCATAAACGATAATAAAGCCGTCCTGTGGACACCATGCCCTATCATGCAACTCCGGGATCATCATGGCTGTGGACTCAGGGATTCGATGTCGAGCTCGAATCTCCATAAGCCTATCAAGCGTTACCATGGAGGCAATCTGTCTCACTCTAGGCGCCATGAACGCCGAAAAACAAAAAATGGAGGAGAAACTCGACCGAAGAAAGAACAGAAAGCCACAACACTTAGAGGAGAAAACGAAAAGCAGGCGCGAAGATGGAAAGTCGGAGCAAGGAGGCGTTTAAATACCCCTGGAATTTAAAAAAGTGCACTCATTACCCTTGCCACGCGTCGTCCGGCCATTCGTTTTAGAATGATGATGGCCTTTCCTTCCCGAGGCGCCTGTCAGCGCGTCATTTCAGCATTTAATACATATCAGAAGCCCGAAAACGACGGCGCTGGAAATGTTTCAGACGCAGAAGAAGTCCTGGGACCATCTCCCACCAAGCTTAACATTGCACTCGCCCCAAGGACGCACGTGCTCGGACGGTCACTGTGAAGAGCCTAATCCGGAACACAGACTATCGTACTCTGACCCACTCAGGGATGTCCGTATCGATTTGTAAGCACACGCGAGGCCAAAATCGAGCAAGAAGCGGCCAACTCCTCTAGAAGACCAGCGACTTCATGCCAAACGGCCGAGAACCTCGGGCCCTTTGGAATGGGGGGCTATGTTGGGCCCCAAATAAGGGCCCATAAAAGCACGGCCCAGGAGAAAGGCCTAAACGAGCCAAGAAAACGGGACAACCTGAGAGGCCCAAGGCGGAGGCCAATGGCCCAAAGACCAAGACCATAGCAGAAGTCCAAGAGGTCCCGTTCGCTCATAAGGAAGCTCGAGGACATCGCTAGCGACATCCAAACACACGGGCAGGAAAAAGACCGAGAACCCTATAAGTCCTGCCAAGTTTCAAAACCGTCCGAGAAGTCAAGAAGAGACTCCAGGACTTTCCCCAGAGGATCCTCCGAGAGCTGCCTCCTCTTGCGGGTCCGCGAACTCACAAGGAGCTCCACCCAAGGATGAGGACTGCCCTATGCTTGGCCGAGGATGCCAGCTAAGCGACTTCGCTGATTTCCAAGGAAACCTGCAACCACTGCCAGTCACCGTCTAAACAGGGCACGTCTGGTCAAATCAAGGCTGACGCCTAGACATCGCATGCCTGACACGCCTAGGCCTACATGCGGCGCCAGCCGCGTGCTATCCCGCGCACGTCAGCAGCATTAAATAAAGCCAGTGAGACACTGCGCGGCTTCTCGGTCATCCGATGGCTGCCACGTGTCCCCTCCCCAACGGCATGATCTTTCCAATAAATACCCAGTAAAGTTCCTTTCCAAAGGACCGGACTCTCTCCTCTCTGAACTTATTCCAGAAGAAGGAAAAAGCCCCACTTTCTCTCTCGGCTACTTAATCCCTCTCTTCCCAGCGAAACAGAAAAAGAAAGAGAGAGCGTCAAATCTTCCCAACGAGAGTGATAAAGCCTCCCAGCGAGCAAAACTCCCTAAAAGAGAAGCACAAAACAAGAGACAAGGAAGGAATGATCCCTAACACTTGTACTTTATAAAGACTTCCATCTAAATAGTGAAGCATTTCAAAAGGCCTTGAACCTCGTAACACTTGGACGGCAATTCGTCCAAATTGCTTAACGTCTGATATGCACCTAATTAACACTCATGAGCCAATTACACGGTGGGCTTACATCTAATGCGAGTCTGATAGCCGTTCAAGCATTATTTTTGATATAAAATATCGTAATGCGATTTTTAAAGTTATACTTTACGTTTTTTGATATATTGAGTACTTACACAGAGAGAAAATGAAGAGAAAGAGAGAAAAAAAGTAGAAAAGGAAAATTTGTACGTCCGATTAAATTCCGAATTTTATTCAATTTTTCATTGACTTTGGATATATTATTTTTGAAACTGAGAAGGATATTTTTTTTGTTATATTTATTTTTTTTATCTTGTATTATTTATTATTTGGGTACATTAGGATTATTGTAACTGGATATACTACTTAGAGGATATATTTTAAATGTATAGTATCGTGATTTTTTTTCTTATTTGAAAAAAAATTTTTTCACATAAAATTTTATTTATCTTATTATTTCTGGTTATCATTGGCTTGTTGTCATTATTGATTTATTTCTTCGTGGTTCAAATAAAGGGTTTGATTTCTAACAAAAAGAAAATATTTTGAAATATTTTAAAATTATTCTTAGAATAATATTAAATAATAATATGGATTTTATATATCTACTTTACATAAGTTTATTTGTATATTTAGATATCTAAAATATTATATTATTAAAAGTGTTAAAACTAATTAAATTATGTATTTTTAATATAATTAAACAAAAAATATATATAATATATACCTGAAAATAGATACCAAGTAAGGGTTGGGCAGCTCTACATTTAAAACCTACCAATAAGAATGATAATGTGTTAGATTGGATTGACGGGGGTAAATTTCAAATCCAATCTAATATCCTATATTTTAAATAATTTATAAATTTAAAAAAATTGATTTTGTTTTATCTCTAAATCCTAATCAAATCTAAACCTGTTTCCTTCTTAATTATCATCTTAGCGAAAAAAATAAAAAAAATTAATAATGCTAAAATTATTTTAATTAATTAACTGAACGTCACATTTATATTTATGAAATAATAATTAAATATAATTTTACATATGAACATTGATGCGTTCCTGAATCCAAATTTTGAACATATTCGGATTGACCTGATCGTCTGGATCTGACTTCGTTCATCGAGTCTGAACCTTACATACCACTGCAGCAACCAAGAGGTCAGGTGCCGACAAGATATTGTCCCACCGAAAATATTCTGACACTCAAATTAGTAATCGGCATTCGACTTTTAAGAAGGTAAATGAAAATGAGAGTAGATAGAAGATGAAGTGTGTTTGAGGTAGGGGTTTGGTTCTCGGCGTCAGAGGCGCTTTCGTGGCTTGTGAGGTGTACGGTCCCTCAGCCCTGTGTTCACAAGGAACGTAGAGAGAGAGGGGGTGAGTCTGAGTTCTGTAAGCGTGAGAGTTTAAAGAACTGTCAGAGCAGTATGAAAGCTTTTAGAAGAGAAGTGAGCCTCTGAAATCTGAGTAATGAGTTTGTATGATCTCAACAGTGAGCGTTTTAGTCTCAGAAGTGAGCATGCCCTGGAGTGAAGACTCCTTAGGCATTTATAGATGAAATGCTGGACGACCTTCCTTGCGCAGGAATTGTTAATTTCTATAATCTGCCGGGCGACATTCATTGGGCAGGAAGGCTTGATTTTCGCAATATGTAGGGCGACCTTCATTGGGCAGGAAGACTTGATTTCTGTGATTTGTTGGGATTGTTTCCTTTCTTGGCGGGCAACGGCTCTCAGGATTACTCGCTTTCCTTCTACATATTGTTACCGTTAGGGTTTGTAGTGGGTAAGAAGAGAGAATCTGGCGCTTTTTTCATGGAACATGCGCTGAATCTGTTGGTACCCGTTACAATGAAGATTACCTTCTAGAAAGGTGCTTAATCAGGGAAGAGAGCCATTGCTGGTCGTGTATGGAGATATGGGCTCAACTGGGCCTGGCTCACGTGAGGCTTGCTCCCTTGGGCCGACCTACTGTAGTACTTCTGCTCAACAGAAATGTTAACCGTTTTATGAGGAGCCTGCTGGCTGCTCAATTTGGCTTCTCATCCGGTCAATGCCTAGCATTGACTGTCCGGACCCGCATATGGGCCTTCATGGATTTGGGCCATTTTTCTTTTTGGGCCAGCAGCCTACTATGGGTATACTCATCACTAGCCCCCCATGCTGGTGGTCTGAATTCTGACCTTCAACATATTCATGATGGAACGTGTTTGGCTGTCGTTTGTTAAGGTCTACTGGACTGATGGCGGAGTTGTTGACCGTCTAGCACAAAGCCTGGCGTGCTTCTGAAATATTGACTGGATTCGTTAATCGTCTGGCCAAACTCTAGAGAACTGTGGAAGGGCACATTGACCGGATTTGTTGATTGTCTAGGCCAAACTCCGAGAAACTTATTGAAGGAAGTATTGACTTGCTTTGTTGACTGTCTAGTCCAAAATTCGGAGAACTTGATGAAGGAAATGTTAACCGAATTTATTAACCATTTAGGTCAAAATTTGGAGGACTTGTGGGAGTTGGAACGACGCGCCATCATTAGCTGGCTTGTTAGACAAAAAAGGCGGCCATGTGTTTGCATGCAGTGAATTTAAGATTCCGATAATCAATGCGTCAGAGGATCTGATTCGACGGCTTTCGTTCAGGAGACAACACGTGATAGCAATGATGGTGCACATTAACGAGACGGTTAGTTGGCCCTGTGTTCACACTGGCCTTTAAGTTGCCCGTCCATTTCCGTTTTCAATTTCCTATACTTTCCTTCGTCTTCCTTTACCTAAAAAAATCCTAAGAGTCTTGCTACCTATTTCGTTTTCACATCCATGGCTTCCTCTGTTACTAATATTATTTCGATTCTCAACGAAGGTAACGTGAAGGAGTTGTTCATAGAATACAATATTCCTAAGGAGGTCACCTTTCATGTCCCTGGGAAGGAGGACAGGGCGTTCCTGCCGCCTGAGGGTTACGTAACCATCTACGAGGCCCATTTGAGGAGTGGTCTGCATATTCCAATCCTCGACGAACTGCTGGCAATTTTTCAGACACTTCAAGTCCCAATCGTACAGTTCCATGCGAACGTGGTGTGATATCTATACTCTTTCTGCATATTCCTTCGTCGGCATTCGAGGATGCTAACGGTGGCGATGGTCAGAGGGCTGTTCAAGTTCAACAAGGTAGCAGAGTGGACCTCCTTGGTCTCACGCGGCGGTCTCTAGGTAAGCACTGCCATATACGACTCTTTCAAGAACTAGAAGAACCAGTTCTTTTTTATCTGCATGGGTGAGCCCTGGCCGTTGGTTAGGGAGTGGGACAAGGTGCCCGAGATCTATACTGGGACGCTCTCTGAGGAGGAGACGGCGTCCCTAGCATGGCCAGTCAAGTTGGTTGAGAGCCACATTGTGGAGTTTCAGAGAGACCACTTAGTCTTTCGCGCTAAGGCTAAGAAGGCCAAGTGGGGGCCTCCTTTCCTAGAGTAGAAGGTGAGGGAGCCACCCAGAAAGAGGAAGGTAGGGCCCCTTATGATCAGAGAGCAATCTAGTGAGGAGCCTCTTGAGGGTTCTAGGGTGAAGAGAATGATGATTCCCTCTTCTTCCTCCTCCCTTGAGCCAGGGAGCGTGCTAGCCGACCAGCTTTCGGGAGTTGGCGATAATTTCGGATCCAGGCAAGGCTGCCTACGGACAGCGGCCTTCTGGCCATGTTTCATTCCTCCACCAGCTGCATTATTTTGGCCTTGTCTCGGTCAAAGCGTTTGGGGCCCATAGAGTTCCATACGGAACCTACAGTGGAACGGGTCGTTGATTTGTCGGAGGAGACGCCATTTAGGGAACCTAAGGGGGCACCTGCTGTGCCTGCTATTGTATTAATTGCTGCACCATTGGAGGAGTCTACTACTACTGCACCATTGGAGGAGCCTACTGTTGGGGAGCTCCAGGAGGCTCAAGGGGCACCAACTGTTGAAGAGCTTGTTCAGTCTGTTGGTGAGACTGTGGAGGTGTAGAAAGAGCCCTCTACAAGGGAACCGTCAGGGACGGAGGATCTTTCTGTGGAACTACCGGAGGGGCTTGCAGCTGAGGTTACTACCAGGCCTATTTGGGAAGGGTCCACTCCTAGTCCACTGCCGCCAAAGCCAAGGCTGCACGTCAAGCCAGAGAGGCCAGTGCGAAGGATTTGACAGGTATACTTTTACAACTTACCTTACCTTTAATTTTGCCATCATTGACCTTTATTTTTTCGCAGACTGACAAGGTCGCATGCCCAATCATTAAGATGCTTGGGTAAAGAGATAAGGTAATCTCCGATAGGGATATGGAGATTGTTTGGCTCGATGCGAAGTTGGCGGCCCTAAAGGCGGAGCATCATGAGGATGTGGCCGCCTTGGAGTCTGTGCTGGCAGGCTTGGAGGTGGAGAATGCGAGATTGAGGGAGGAGAGCGTTGGCTTGAAGGATACTGTAGTGGCCGGCCTGGTGGAGGAGAACGACCGATTGAAGGAGGAGAATGGACAGGCCACGAGGCATATTGACCAGCTCACAGGGCAGATGTGCACTTTGGAGAACGAGTTGAGCCTTCACATTCGCCCTCACGAGATCTCAGATATGATGATAGCGCGGTTATGGGAGGGGATCAATATTAGTCGACGTATTATGTGACTGATTGATCCCGATTTTTCAATGGAGTTTCTTGACCTATCGAACCGATCTGCCCAGTGTCGCGAGAGCCTCTGGGAGAGCCACGGAGCGGTTGAGGACCACCACCCCCTTCTTAGCTTTTTCGGTCTTAGTTTTTTTTATTGATGTAAATGTATATCGCCACAAGTAATAAAATGAGTGCTTTTATGGGCGTTGCGTGCCTTTTCTTTTATCGCTGTTTTTAAATTGTCTGTTGTTGTACTGGCTAGCCAACTTGGTATACCGCTCATAAGTTGGCTGTTCTCCTTGTTTAAGTTACTTCTAGCGCTTCCCGAAGGACTTAGGTCCTTGGGGAGACCTCAAAGTTGACGTTATTGTCCTGTCAAGTCTACCTGATACTCGTGCATGAGTAAGGTTCATTAGCGCTACCCAAGTGTAGACTTGGGCAGCCAGCTTTGGAGGAGTGCTTTGTTCCTATTGATCATCGTTGACTGATCACGCTATCTTCTCGTGAAGAAAGTTGTCACGTGTACTGCGCAAACCCTTTAAAATTTTGAATGCGAACGGGCCACTTGGATGACCAAGGTTTAGATACGACTGCTTATGGCCTGCCTGAATGACCAGGGTTTAAATTCGACCAGTTATGGGCCGCTCGGATGATCGAGATTTAAATACGACCGCTTATGGGACGCTTGAATGACCGGGGTTTAAATATAACCACCCTTGAGCCGCTTGGATGACCAGAGTTTAAATACGACCGCTTATATGCTGTCTGAATGATTAGGGCTTAGTAACGAGCGGGTAAAAACTCGCCCGACTTAGAGGCAGTCTAGGTCCTCTGGCCCTTAATAAGAAAAATATACAAACATGCAATATATACAAAAAAGGAAAAAACTAAACACAACATATAAAGGGGAATACTTATTTTATTAATTGACAGTTGAGTACAAGTATTTATATACAACCATGCGACTTATCTACCTGGGCCCTTATTGGAAGTAGCATTTGTGGTAGATTGTGTTCCACGTCCACAAAACCAACTTTCTGTCATGGTTTTGGAGCTTATATGCTCCGTTTCATAGGATGGCGGAGACTAGAAAGGACTCTTCCTAATTTGGGGAAAGCTTATTCCGGTTGACGACCCTTCCTGTAGTCTCGATGCTTTTCAAGACCAAGTCTCCAACGTCGAACTTCCGTGCTTTTACCTTCTTGTTATAATAGTGGGCGATTTTCTGTTGGTAGGCTGCAGTTCGCATCCTGATGGTGTCGCGGGCTTCTTCTAACATGTCTAAGTGTTCCCGAATTTTCTGGGAGTTACTTTATGGGTCGAAAGATTCGACCCTAAAACTTGAAAGCCCAATCTTAACCGGGATTACCGTTTTAGTCCCATAGTAGAGATTAAAGGGTGTCTCGTGAGTTGGCTCCTTTGAAATCGTTCGGTAAGACAAGAGGACGGAGGGAAGCTCGTCCACCCAGGAGCCCCCTGCGTCCTCCAACTTGGTCTTAAGACCATAGAGTAGCGTGCGGTTTGTGACCTCCATCTATCCATTCGCTTGAGGGTACACCACCGAAGTGTGGACCGGCCTAATACCTAGGTGGTGCAATACTTGGTGAAGCATTTTTAGAAAATTGGATTCTGTTGTCAGTTACTATGACATTTGGAACGCCAAACCTGCTAATGATGCTCTGCCAAACGAATTCAAGAACGTTGTGCTCTATGATTTTGGTCAGCGGGATGGCCTCGACTCACTTGGTGAAGTAGTCGATACCTATAATGATAAACTTCTTTTGCCCTGTAGTAATGGAAAACGGGCCGAGAATGTCAAACCCTCATTGCGCGAAGGGCCAAGGAACTTGGAGGGATTTCAACTCGACCAGACGGGTGGGTGGTGAAGGTTGCGGAAGTCAGCGCTCTCGCACTTTTTTACGAACTTGAGCTCATCCTTCTTTATTGACGGCCAATAGTAATCCTGTCGTATGATCTTGAACGCCAAGTTCTTGCCGTTGATGTGCAATCCGTAAATCCCAAGGTGGATTTCACACAACGCATAGTCGGCCTCCTCAGGGGTTAGGCATTGGAGATACGGAGTCGAGTAACCACGGCGATACAAATTATCCATCAAGCACGAGTGTACCAAACCGACCCATCTTCTTGATCTGCTTGGCTTCATCCGCATCTTCTAGTAGTGCTCCGTTTGTCAAATATCTTTGATAGGGTGACATCCAATTTTTCATTTTGGAGATCTGCATCGCTTCTTGTTCCTCTATGCTAGGAGTATTCTGGACCTCCCGCATGTCCCTCGAGTACTACTTTGGATTTTTAGCTGCTGCCGCTCTGGCCAGTTGGTTGACCCTTCAGTTCTCAGTTCTGAAAACGTGACCAAAGTCAGCCTGTCGAAACTCCGGGTGGTCTCCCTTACTTTGGTCAAGTACTTGGCCAAGTGTGTGTTGCTCGCCTCGAAACTCTTGTTAACTTGGTTGACGACTAGCTCATAGTTACTGCAGATAGTCAGCCGTTTGGTAAAGCACTCTTTGGCTAGTTTTAACCCGGTTAACAAGGTTTCGTATTCGGCAACATTGTTGGTGGCCAGAAAGCCGAGTCAAGGGAGTACTTTTTTTAGGACCACCCCAGCATCACTGCCTGAGTCCGTAGATGATTCGTCTATGTGGAGGACCCATTCCGCCATTCCCTCATGCTGTTCTGTATCCTCAGGGGACTGTTCTTCAAGAATTGGGGTCATGGTTTTAACGATGAAGTTGGCCAGAGCCTGCCCTTTTATGGTCGGCCTGGGTTGAAATTCGATGTCAAACTCCCTCAGTTCGATAGCCCACTTCACCAGCCGCCTAGAAACGTTGGGTTTCTGAAGAATGCTCTTCAGAGGTTGGTCAGTGAGAACAATCACATGGTGCGCATGGAAGTAGGGCCTTAATTTCGGACGGAGAAAACAAGCTCAAAAGCTAACTTCTCCGTGCGAGGGTAGCACGTCTTTGGGCCGGCTAACGTCTTGCTCACGTAGTAGACCGGTTGCTGAGTGTTAGAGTGGTGGCGTATGAGGATGGAGCTGAGGGCCACCTCTGACATAGTTAGGTAAAGGTACAATTCTTCTTCGACCTTGGACGATATCAGTAATGGCGGGCTGGCTAGATACTGCTTCAACTTATTAAAGGCTATCTGGTACTTCGCCGTCCATTGAAAGCCGTTCGATTTTGTCCCCCTTAGAGTCTTAAAGAACGGCTGGTACTTGTCACCAGATATAGCTAAAAAGCGGGACAAAGCTGCCAGTCATCCGTTTAGCCGCTGGACATCCTTGATGCTTCGCGGTGGAGCCATGTTCTTAAGGGCGTTGATCTTCTCTCGGTTTTTCTCGATCCATCGTTGAGAGACGATAAGACTTAGGAATTTTTTTGAGGCTACTTCTAAGACGCACTTAGCAGGATTTAGCATCATTTGATGTGTGCAAAGCACTTCAAATGATTTCGCCAGATCACGAATATGGTCACTTGTGGTCCTGCTCTTGATGAGCATGTTGTCAGCATACACCTCCATATTGTGGCCGATCTGCTTCTCAAATATTTTGTTTACGAGCTGCTGGTAAGTGACTCCTACGTTTTTCAGACCAAAGGATATTACCTTATAACAATAAGTGCCCTGATCCGTCATGAACGAGATGTACTTCTTGTCCTCTGGACTCATCTAGATCTGGTTGTAACTCGAGTACGTGTCTATAAAACTCAACAATTCATGTTTGGACGTAAAGTCTACTAGTAAGCCTTGTTAACGTCGATAAAATTAATGCACATTCGTCAATTTTTGTTACTTTTCTTCACTAGGACGATGTTAGAGAGCTAATCCGAGTACTGGACTACAGCTTCCTTACTTCCTCCAGGATGGCAACCAACTTTTTCACGGAGTGGTTTCTCCACTTCTGCCTGATGGGCTTGCGGTTGGGATCGAGACCCAACTTGTGGGCCATTACTCTTGCCGGAATTCCAGGCATGTCGAGGGGACTCCATGCAAAGGTGTTAGCGTTCTATCGCAAGAACATGATCAGCTCGTCACATAGTGTGCCGGTGAGTGAGCCACCGATCTGTACGTAGTTTTTCGGATCCTCCGCGCTCAATGGGACTAGATCAGTTGTCTCACCAGATTACGCTTGCTTGCAGATTGTTTCATCTCGATGGTCGAGTTCTCCTGCCGACCTGGTGCTACTGCTAGGAGCGATTTGGGACATGTAACATGTCCGCCTAGTGACCTGGTCACCTAGTACTTTGCCCACACCGTATGACATCAGAAATTTTATTTTGAAGTACGGTATTGAAGTGATGACTCCAAATGTTGTTAGGCATGGGCAGACTAGTATAGCATTGTATACGGAGGGTAGGTCGACTATCAGGAATGTGAGTGTACGACTTGCCATTTTCGGGTATGTGTCCAAGTTGATCTCTAACTGGATCGTCCCTTGGACAGGCACCGACTCGTTGTCAAGGCCGTATAACGGGCCTTCGGTTGGTTTTAATTGATTCTTTTTTAAACCAAATTTAAAAAAATATATCAAGGTAGAGCAAGTCACGCAAACTTCCATTATCAATGAATATTTGTTTTAGTTGGTTGTCAATGTTGCCGTCCAAAACGAATGCGGATACAATAAGGTGATCTGCATGGGAAAAAATTACATGTGCTAAGTCATTGTCACTAAAACTAATGATGTTGTCCGCGGTGCGCTGCTTCTTCCTCTTAATCTGCTGCTTGTTGTCCATCGTTGTCTTGACTGACCGAGTAGTGATCATATTGACCACTCCTACCGCAACTCGATTTTGTGGAGGGGAAGGCTCCAGTCCTTCTCAGCTTGCAGTGCCAGAGCTCTGGCCAGGGTTTTTGACAAACCTGGTGAGGTGGCCTCTCCAGATCAGCTCTTCTATTTCCCGCTATAGAGTCTTACAATCCTTTGTGAAGTGTCTGAAAAATCGATGAAAATCACAGTACTTAGCCGAATTTCTTCCCTCTGCCTTCTTAATTGGTTTTGGTCACTTAAAAAACTTCTTCCCACGGATTTGCATGAGGACGTTTGAACATGTATCTATCAAGAGCGTCAGGCTGATCGGCCCATCGTTCTTATGCTCTGGCGGTCCGATCTTGTGGCGCTTCCTGCGGGGGTGATCGCTGCCGTTGAACTTCCTCTTTCCCTCTCCTAGGAATGAGAGAGGTTGTTCGATTCATTCGGGATGCGTAGCCTCATTGGCCTCCTCTGCCGCTGCATAGGCCCGAGTGATAGATATCACCTCCCAGAAGGTCTGCGGTTCTTGTGTGACAGGTTCCTAAAGAAGTCCCCGTATGCCAGCGCGGAGATAAAACTGTCCAACTTCATCTCCTCAGTGAGCCTGAGGATCCGCCTGGCCTTAGCCACGAAGCGATCCAGAAATTTTCGTAGATTCTCTTTCTACTTCTATTTAATGTGAGAGAGGTGCCAATGTTATTTCTCTTCTCTATGATTGGAGGCATATTGGGTTAAGAAGAGGTCAGTCAGCTCACTGAAACTCTTGATCGAGTCTAAAGGGAGGTAGTAGAACCATATAAGAGCATCCCCTTTAAGGTATACGATGAATTTGTTGGTACCCATTACAGTGAAGATTGCATTCTGGAAAGGCCGTAATCAGGGAACAGAGCCGTTACTGATCGTGTAAGGAGATGTGGGCCTAATTGGGCCTGGCCCACGTGAGGCTTGCTCTCTTGGGCCAGCCTACTGTAATACTTCTGGTCAATAGAAATATTGACCGTCTCTTGGGGAGCCCGTTGGCCGTCCAATTTGGCTTCTCATTCGGTCAATGCGTAGCATTAACTGTCCGGGCATGCATATGGGCTTAATGGATTTGGGTTATTTTTCTTCTTGAGCCAGCCCACTATGGACATACCCATCAAACATAATTGAAAATAATTCTTTCAGCTCTCAATCAAGAATATAAAATATTCTAAATCCACATCCAATAATTCAAATCTTCATGACCTCTATCAAATGTGAAATAATCTAAAATATCAAAATAATTTATTAATTTACTTAAATTTGACATCATTAAAATAATTTTTAAAATTTTTGATTTTACATTGACCAGCCAAAATATTCTGGGAACAGAATTTTATTTTCAATTACTTCTATCACACTTCACAGATCCAAAGATCTTTCTTTGGAATGTTATGATGCTTCCTTTCTTTTTTTAAACTAATTGTTACGTTTGATTGTTGAAATGGAATAAGGTGAAAATAGAATGATTATTTTCAGGGAATAGAATAGGATGAAAATAATGTTAAAATTATTATTCTCATATTTTGGTGTTGGAATAGAATAAGATGAGAATTAATATTCCGTTATTTGATTTATAAAATAGTATAAGGAATAAAATTATAATAGTGATAATAATAATAATAATAATAATAATAATAATAATAATAATAATAATAATAATAATAATAAATGCACTAATAATAATAATAATAATAATAATAATAATAATAATAATAAATGAGAGAGAATAACCATTCTCACATATGTGGGAATAAATATTTTCACAAAAATAGTTATTTTTAATTTAATTATAATAAATGGAGGAATATCTATTCCTAAAAGAAGAAAAAAATAAAATTTCTATTCATTCCGACCAAATACAGGATAAGTACTTTGGTTAAAATGATTGCAGGCATATTTCACTCAATTATGTCCTCCGGGCTCTGGGTCTTGTGGGGCCTAAGGATGTTTAGTATAAATTTGGCTACTTTCTGAAATTTATAACAATTGATAATTCAGCAATCCATCTTTATTAGCATACATGTAGGGAAATTTGAATTATTTTCAAAACATGCAAAGTATATATTTGATAAATTTAAATATGTAGAAATTTTATAAAAGAAAATCAAACATAAAAGAATATTATATTAGAAATACAGAACATGTATGGGATATAATTGTAAAAATCAGCTGAATACTATAATATTTATGGACTTAGATATGGATTTTATACATTTTTATAAGAAATTATGAGAAATTTACATGTATATGAAATATAAACATTTTAGTTACGAAATTCTATCATATGCGAACATTTGAAATGAGAAATGCTCAAGAAAGTCAGAAATGAACAACAATAAAGAAAAGAAGGCTTGAAATGTGTTTACGTTAATTTGAATCTCACCAAATTTTTACTTGGATTCACTTGGATCGGCCTTATCTAATTTCATCTCTCTTTCTCCCTCTTCTCTTTCACCTTCATCTCTCAAATCTCTATAGAAAATAGCTGAAGTTTAGCTGGATATGATATTTATAATAGAGTAGTGCTCGAGTGTGCATTAGGTGCCACGACCAAACTGAGTGGTGCATGAGTACGACTCGAACGTGCATCAAGCACTAATCAAACTGAAAGTGAGCTTAGGCATTTCCTCGGGCATACATCGGGTGCGAGTACACTAGAAAGTGCGTTCAAACTTCGAATAGACATCCATCCGACACAACCTCTCTGTACATCCCACGCACGGATGAGTATCAAGTAATGGTCAAGTATCCATCAATTTGATGTGACTTTGTCTAATTTTAATTTTTGACCCAATTTTTTTCTTTTTTGATATCAATTTTAATTATTTCAATATTATTAATTATAATTGAAATAAAATTCAAACTCGAACCTTACATTTCTCCCATTTTTATAAAAATTTCGTCCTTAAAATTTTACGTGCTTTATCGAAAAAACAAATGCGAGTACTTCTCCATGATTTGATCTTCTCTTTACCACGTGGCTTCTTCATATGAATAATTCATCTATATGATCTTGACCAACGAAATTACCTTTCTCTAAAATACTTAATCTCCTCTTTTCAAAATTTGAACTGGTTCTTCAATATACGTCAAGTTTTTATTTATCCTCAACGACTCATATTTAATAATATACATTGGGTCATGTAGATATTTTCAAAGTATCGACACGTGGAATACGTTGTGAACTTCTCCTAAACTCGGGGTAGAGCCAACCTTTAGGTAACTTAACCATTTTTTTATTAAAATCTCGAACGGTATTGTAAACATTGGCTTCTATTTTCCTTTAATCCCAAATCTCAAAATTTCCTTTGACGGAGATATCTTTAGAATTATATGATCTCCAACATCAAAACTCAACTCCAATCTCCTCTAATCAGCATAACTTTTCTATTGATTTTGGACAACTTTCAACCATTTAAGAATCAAACAAACTTTATCGAACGCCTCTTGGATAACTTTCGGTCCCAAAAGTCTCCTATCTTTGATCTCCTCCCAATGAATTGGGGAACGATATTTCCTACCGTAAAAGGCTTTAAATGGGCCATACTGATACTTAATTGGTAGTTATTATTGTACGTAAATTCGGCCAATAATCAATAACTGTCGTAATTGCCTTTCATTTCTAAAATCAAAACTCTTATTATGTTTTCTAGAATTTGAATCATTTGCCGTAATTGTTAATCTGTTTGGGGGTGATACCTGTGCTGAATTTCATATTAATCGCCAATTCTCGATGCAAACCTTGTTAAAATTTTGAGACAAACTTAAGGTCTCGAGTTGATATAATGGAAGCTGGCACACCGTGCAATTTGACTGCCTCATTAATGTACAATCTTATTAGTCGATCTCTAGAGAACGTCATCTGAACGGTTATGAAGTAAGCCGACCTAGTGAATGGATCTATAATTATCGAAATGATGTCATGATTCCTCAACGTCCATGGTAATTCTATTATAAAATCTATTATTATGCTGTCCCACTTTTAGGTGGGAGTTTGTATAGGTTGTAGTTGGCCAAGTGGCTTTTTGTGATTGACTTTTAATTATTGACAAATCAAACACCTTCCCACGTAGGCCACTATTTCACTTTTCATATTCCATTATCAGAATATTTTATTCAAATCTTGATATATTTTGTTAATTTTCGGATAGATTGTGTAATTTGATTGATGAGCCTCATTTATAATTTCTTATTTTAATTCTACAACATCCGGCACATATATTCATTCCCAAAATCTCAAAACTCCATCGGCCCATATGCTAATATCCACTCTTGATTCCCTGTTCAAATCACCAACTATATTGACAAAAACAGATCATCCATCTATACTCTTCTAATTCTATCTAAAATCTCCAATTGTACTTGAAAATAAGATAATACCATTTGGGTGCCTTGAGAGTATCTTTTAATATCGTATTGTTTCATACATTCCAACATCTACATATCTTTAATCCTCAAATGAGACGCAAAATTTTTCGTTTGATTATTTAAGGCATCCGCCACAAGATTGTCCTTTTTCAGTTAGTATTGAATCTTATAATAATAGTTTTTTAAGAAATTTATATATTTTTTGTTGTCTTATATTTAATTCTTTCCGAGAAATAAATATTTGAGACTCTTGTGGTCCAAATACACTAAAAATTTCTCTCCATATAAATAATATCTCCAAAGTTTCAACACAAAGATCATTGCCGTTAATTCTACATCATGCATTAGATAATTCTTTTCGTGTGTCTTTAACTGCCTCATCCATACATAATTGCTTTCCCATGATGTATTAAAACACACCATATTTCGATCTTAGATATATCACAATAAACTACGAATCCTATAGATCATTCGAAAATTTTCAAAATAGTGGCTGTCATTAGATGGTCATTCAATTATTAGAAACTTGTGTCACAGTTATCTGTCCAATTGAATTTGACTTTCTTTCATGTCAATTGGGTTATTGGAATAATAATTCTTTTAAAAAAATTCTCTACAAATTTTCAGTAATAACTTTCTTTTCCCAAAAAGCTTCTAATTTCGGTCAACGTTGTCGGTCGACTCTAATTAATTACAACTTTAACTTTTTTGGGAACAATCAAAATCCCTCCTTTGAAAATTATGTTACCCAAAAATATAACTTACTCAAACCAAAACTTGCATTTATTTAGCTTGGCATACAATCTCCTTTCCTGAAATATTTAGAGTACAATTCTCAAGCACATCTTGTGCTCTTCGTAACTCATCGAGTATATTAAAATATCATCAATGAATACTATCACTAATTTGTCAAGATAGAGTTGAAAGAACCGATTCATTAAGTTCATAAAGTTATATGGGCATTAGTTAACCTAAAAAGTACAACCAAAAACTCATAATACCCATCCCTTGTTCGGAAAGCCATCTTCACTACATCTTCCTTCTTAATCATCAATTGATAATAATTTGAATGATAATCAATCTTTAAAAACACTTGGACCCGTTATAATTGGTCAAATAAGTTATCAATTCTCAACAGTAGGTACTTATTCTTGATAGTGATTTTATTTAACTCTCGATAATCTATGCACGTCCACATAGACCGATCCTTTTTCATCAACCACCAATTATTTGCCTCTTCTTCCAGCTTATATGAGGCAAACATAACTTTGTCCTCCTTCAAATAATGAATTATGGCAAAATTTTTCTCAATCTCTCGGATCTAAATCTCCGCTTGCGTAGGGTCTGGGTTGCTTATGAATTTTGACACTCTCTCATTGTTGAATTGATCATAAGCAATTTTTGTTGGATTAGCCGAGGTTGGCTTTGGGTCATGAGATCCTCAGGTCATGGAATCCATCATGTTGGCCATCCTTTCCATGATGGCCAAACACTCCTCTTCTCGATCGGGGCAAGAGCTGGGTCTAGCAATTCCATGTTATCCTAACGACATTTTTCAATTTAATCACAGAATAGTCAATTACATTAGATCCTCAAATAAAAAAAATAAGGTATTGTCCTTACGACTTATCTAATTCTCTAATACTACTTCCTGTCACGTTATCATTCATATCCCAAAATCCAATCGTGCCTTTGATAATTATCAAGATTAACAATTATCCAATTAGCAACTCAGTTAACGAGAGATATAAACTTCACGTCGATATTTCGATCGATCAAAATAAAATAATATGACCTGAATACAGGACCCAAAATCTTACGTCATCATATGGCTTCGATACTAACCAAATCAAAATATCGAATTTTACGTAAGGAGTCATATTTGATCTAACAAAATTAGAGTGCCTGAATAATTAAAATAAAACCTCAATCCATCAATGTCATATAAGTTACAATATTATAATTTAGTTTATACATAACCAAATTGTCCAAAATGAAACAAAATAACTGATTTCTTTCTATTCCTAACCTAAAATTATTATTTAGTTCCACGTCCACAAAACCAACTTCTCATGGTTTTGGAGCTTATATGCTTCGTTTTGTAGGATGGCGGAGACTAGAAAGGACTCTTCCTAATTTGGGAAAAGCTTATTCTGGTTAACGACCTTGCCTGTAGTCCTAATGCTTTGCAAGACCAAGTCTCCAACGTCGAATTGCTACATTCTTGTTATAATAGTGGGCGATTTGTTGTTGATAGGCTGCAGTTTGCATCCTGATGGTGTCGCGGGCTTCTTCTAACATGTCTAAGTGTTTCCAAATTTTCTGGGAGTTACCTTACGGGTCGAAAGATTCGACCCTAAAACTTGGAAGCCCAATCTTAACAGGGATTATTGCTTTAGTCTCGTAGTAGAGATTAAAGGGTGTCTCGTGAGTCAGCTCCTTTGAAATCGTCCGGTAAGACAAGAGGACGGAGGGAAGCTCGTCCACCTAGGAGCCCCCTGCGTCCTCCAACTTGGTCTTAAGGCCGTAGAGTAGCGTGCGGTTCGTAACCTCCATCTATCCGTTCGCTTGAAGGTATACCACTAAAGTGTGGACCAACCAAATGCCCAGGCTGGTGCAATACTTGGTAAAGCATTTTTTAGAAAATTGGATTATGTTGTCAGTTACTATGACATTTGGAATGCCAAACCTACTAATGATGCTCTGGCAAACGAATTCAAGAACGTTGTGCTCTGTGATTTTGGTTAGCAGGATGGTCTCGACTCACTTGGTGAAATAGTCGATGCATGTAATGATAGACTTCTTTTGCCCTGTCGTAATGGGAAACGGGCCGAGAATGTCAAACCCTCATTGTGTGAAGGGCCAAGGAGCTTGGAGGGATTTCAACTCGGCGGACGGCTGGTGGTGAAGGTTGCCGTGAAGTTGGCAGCTCTCGCACTTTTTTACAAACTTGAGCTCATCCTTCTTCATTAACGGCCAATAGTAATCCTGTCACATGATCTTGAATGCCAAGTTCTTACCGCTGATGTGTAATCCGTAAATCCCAAGGTAGATTTCGCCTAACGCGTAGTCGGTCTCCTCAGGGGTTAGGCATCAGAGATACGGAGTCAAGTAACTGCGGTGATACAATTGTCTATCGGCTACAGTGTTCCAGCCCACCATCTTCTTGATCCGCTTGGCATCATCCGCGTCTTTTGGTAGTGCTCCGTTTGTCAAATATCTTTGATAGGGCGTCATCCAATTTTCCATCTTGGAGATCTACATTGCTTCTTGTTCCTCTATGTTAGGAGTATTCAGGACCTCCCATATGTCCCTCGAGTACTGCTCTGGATTTTTGGCTGCTGCCACTCTGGCCAATTGGTCGACCTTTTAGTTCTCAATTCTGAAAACGTGGACCAAAGTCAGCCTGTCGAAACTCCGGGTGGTCTCCCTTACTTTGGTCAAGTGCTTGGCCAAGTGTGTGTTGCTCGCCTCAAAAATCTTGTTAACTTGTTTGATGACTAGCCCATAGTTACTGCAGACAGCCAGCCGTTTGGCAAAGCACTTTTTGGCTAGTTTTAACATGGTTAACAGGGTTTCATATTCGGCAATATTGTTGGTGGCCGGAAAGCCGAGTCAAGGGAGTACTTTTTTGAGGACCACCCCGGTATCACTGCCTGAGTCCGTAGATGATCCGTCTACATGGAGGACCCATTCTGCCACTCCCTCATGCTGTTCTGCATCCTCAGGGGACTGTTCTTTGAGAATTGGGGTTATGCTTTCGACGATGAAGTTGGCCAGAGCCTGCCTTTTATGGTCGGCCTGAGATGAAATTCGATGTCGAACTCCCGAAATTCGATAGCCCACTTCACTAGCCGCCTAGAAACGTTGGTTTTCTGAAGAATGCTCTTCAGTGGTTGGTCAATGAGAATAATTGCGCATGGAAGTAGGGCCTTAATTTTCGGACAGAAAAAACAAGCGCAAAAGCTAACTTCTTCGCGCGAGGGTAGCACGTCTTTGGGTTGGTTAACGTCTTGCTCACCTAGTAGACCGGTTGTTGAGTGTCAGAGTGGTGGCGTACGAGGATGGAGCTGAGGACCACCTCTGACATATTTAGGTAAAGGTACAATTCTTCTCTGACCTTGGACGATATTAGTAATGGTGGGCTGACCAGATACTACTTCAACTCATTGAAGGCTGTCTTGCACTCTGCCATCCATTAAAAGCCGTTTAATTTTGTCCCCTTTAGAGTCTTAAAGAATGGCTAGTACTTGTCACCAGACATAGCTAAAAAGCGGGACAAAGCTGCCAGTCGTCCGGTTAGCTACTGGACATCCTTGACGCTCCGCGGTGGAGCCATGTTCTCAAGGACCTTGATCTTCTTTGGGTTTTCCTTGATCCCTCGTTGAGAGACGATGAAACCCAGGAATTTTTTCGAGGCTACTCCGAGGACGCACTTGGCCGGATTCAGCATCATTTGATGCGTGCGAAGCACTTTAAATGATTTTGCCAGATCGCGAATATGGTCGCTGGTGGTCCTACTCTTGATGAGCATGTTGCCAACGTACACCTCCATATTGTGACCGATCTGCTTCTCAGATATTTTGTTTACGAGCCACCGGTAAGTGACTTGTACGTTTTTCAGACCAAAGGGTATTATCTTATAACAATAAGTGCCATGATCTGTCATGAACGAGGTGTACTTCTCGTCATCTGGGCTCATCCGGATATGGTTGTAACCCGAGTACGCGTCTATATAACTCAACAGTTCATGTTCGGACGTAAAGTCTACTAGCAAGCCTTGTTAACGTTGATAAAATTAATGCACATTCGCCAATTTTCGTCACTCTTTTTCACCAGGACGACGTTAGAGAGCCAGTCCGAGTACTGGACTTCCCTGATGAAGTCGGCATCCAACAGCTTCCTTACTTCCTCCCGGATGGCAACCAACTTTTCCACGGAGTGGTTTCTCTACTTTTGCCTAATGGGCTTGCGGTTGGGATCGAGACCCAACTTGTGGACCATTACTCTTGCCGGAATTCCAAGCATGTTGGGGGGAGTCCATGCAAAGATGTTAATGTTCTGTTGCAAGAATGTGATCAGCTCGTCACACAGTGTGCTAGTGAGTGAGCCGTCGATCTGTACGTAACTTTTCGGATCCTCTGAGTTCAGTGGGACTAGATCGGTTGCCTCACCAGACTGCGCCTGCTGCCGGGTTGTTTCATCTCGATGGTCGAGTTCTCCTGTTGACCTGGTGATACTGCTAGGAGCGATTTGGGACATGTAACATGTCCGCCTAGTGACCTGGTCGCCTAGTACTTTGCTCACACCGTATGACATCAGAAATTTTATTTTTAGGTGTGGTACTGAAGTGATGACTCCGAACACTGTTAGGCATGGGTAGACTAGTATAGCGTTGTATACGGAGGGTAGGTCGACTACCAGGAAGGTGAGTGTACGACTTACCATTTTCGAGTACGTGCCCAGGTTGATCTCTAACTAGATCGTCCATTGGACAGGCACCGACTCGTTGTCAAGGCCGTATAACGGGCCTTCGGTTAGTTTTAATTGATTCTTTTTTAAACCAAGTTTAAAAAATGTATCAAGGTAGAGCAAGTCATGTGAACTTCCATTATCAATGAATATTTATTTAAGTTGGTTGTCAATGCTGCTGTCCGAAATAAATGTGGATACAATAAGGTGATCTGCATGGGGAAAAATTACATGTGCTAAGTCATTGTCACTAAAACTAATGATGTTGTCCGCGGTGCGCTGCTTCTTCCTCTTAATCTGCTGCTCGTTGTCCGTCGGAGTCTTGGTTGATCGAGTAGTGATCATATTGACCACTGCTACCGCAACCCGATTTTGTGGAGGGGAAGGCTCCAGTCCTTCTCAGCTTGTAGTGTCAGAGCTCTGGCTAGGGTTTTTGACGAACCTGGTGAGGTGGTCTCTCCAGACCAGCTCTTTTATTTCCCGCTATAAGGTCTTACAATCCTCTGTGAATTTCTTCCCTCTGCCTTCTTAATTGGTTTTGGCCACTTAAGAAACTTCTTCCCACGGATCTGCATGAGGACGTTTGAACATGTATCTATCAAGGGCGGCCGACTGATCGGCCCATCGTCCTTGTGCTCTGGCGGTCTGGTCTTGTGGCGCTTTCTGCAGGGGTGATCGCTGCCGTTGAACTTCCTCTTTCCCTCTCCTATGAATGAGCAAGGTTGCTCGGTTCATTCGGGATGCTTAGCCTCGTTGGCTTCCTCTGCCGTCGCATAGGCCCGAGTGATAGATTTCACCTCCCGGAAGGTCTGCAGGTTCTTGTGTGGCAGGTTCCTAAAGAAGTCCCCGTATGTCAGCGCGGAGATAAAACTGCCCAACTTCATCTCCTTCGTGAGCCTGGGATTCGCCTGGCCTTCGCCACTAGTGATCCAGAAACTTTCATAGATTCTCTTTCTACTTCTATTTAATGTGGGAGAAGTCCCATGGTTGTTTCTCTTCTCCACGATTGGAGGCATATTGGGTTAAGAAGAGGTCAGTCAGCTCCCTGAAACTCCTGATCGAGTCTGAAGGGAGGTAGTGGAACCATATATGAGCATCCCCTTTGAAGGTATACGACGAATTTGTTGGTACTCGTTACAGTGAAGATCGCCTTCTGGAAAGGCCGTAATCAGGGAATAGAGCCGTTACTGATCGTGTAAGGAGATGTGGGCCCAATTGGGCCTGGCCCACGTGAGGCTTGCTCTCTTGGGCCAATCTACTGTAATACTTCTGGTCAATAGAAATGTTACCGTCTCTTGGGGAGCCTGTTGGCCGTCCAATTTGGCTTCTCATCCGGTCAATGCCTGGCATTGACCGTCTGGGCACGCATATGGGCTTCGTGGATTTGGGTCTTTTTTTTTCTTGAGCCAGCCCACTATGGACGTACCCATCAAACATAATTGAAAATAATTCTTTCAGCTCTCAATCAAGAATATAAAATATTCTAAATCCACATCCAATAATTCAAATCTTTATGGCCTCTATCAAATATGAAATAATCTAAAATATCAAAATAATTTATTAATTTACTTAAATTTGACATCATTAAAATAATTTTTCAAATTTTTGATTTTACATTGACCAGCCAAAATATTTTGGGAACAGAATTTTATTTTCAATTACTTCTATCACACTTCATAGATCCAAAGATCTTTCTTTGGAATGTTATGATGCTTCCTTTCTTTCTTTTAAACTAATGGTACGTTTGATTGTTGAAATAGAATAAGGTAAAAATAGAATGATTATTTTCAGAAAATAGAATATGATAAGAATAGCGTTAAAATTATTATTCTTATATTTGGTTATTGGAATAGAATAAGGTGAGAATTAGTATTCCGTTATTTGATTTATAAAATAGTATGAGGAATAAGATTAGAATAGTGATAATAATAATAATAACAAATGCAATAATAATAATAATAATAAATGATAGAGAATAACTATTCCAATATATGTGGGAATAAATATTTCCATAAAAATATTTATTTTTAATTTAATTATAATAAATGGAGGAATATCTATTTTCAAAAGAAAAATAAAATAAAATTTCTATTCATTCCGACCAAATGCAGGATAAATACTTTGGTTAAAATGATTGCAGGCATATTGCACACAATTATATCCACCGGGCTCTGGGTCTTGTGGGGCCTAAGGATGTTTAGTATAAATTTGGCTACTTTTTGAAATTTATAACAATTGATAATTCAGCAATCTATCTCTATTAGTATACATGTAGGGAAATTTGAATTATTTTCAAAACATGCAAAGTATATATTTGATAAATTTAAATATGTAGAAATTTTATAAAAGAAAATCAAACATAAAAAAATATTATATTAGAAATACAGAACATATATGAGATATAATTGTAAAAATCAACAGAATACTGTAATAGTTATGGACTTAGATATGGATTTCATACATTTTTATAAGAAATCATGAGAAATTTACATGTATATGAAATATAAACATTTTAGTTACGAAATTCTATCATATGTGAACATTTGAAACAAGAAATGCTCAAGGAAGTCAGAAATTAATAACAATAAAGAAAAGAAGGCTTGAAATGTGTTTACGTTAATTTGAATCTCACCAAATTTTTACTTGGATTTACTTGGATTGGCCTTATCTAATTTCATCTCTCTTTCTCCCTATTCTCCTTCACTTTCATCTCTCAAATCTCTATAGAAAATAGCTGAAGTTTAGTTGGATATGATATTTATATTAGAGTAGTGCTTGAGTGTGCATTAGGCGCCACGACCAAACTGAGTGGTGCATGAGTCCCACTCGAACGCGCATCGAGCGCTAATCAAACTGAAAGTGAGCTTAGGCGTTTCCTCGGGCATACATCGTGTGCGAGTACACTAGAAAGTGCATTCAAACTTCGAATAGACATCCATCCGGCGTGACCTCTCTGTACATCCCACGCACGGATGAGTATCAAGTAATGGTCAGGTATCCATCAACTTGATGTGACTTTGTCTAACTTTAATTTTTGACTCAATTTTTTTCTTTTTTGATATCAATTTTAATTATTTTAATTTAATTAATTATAATTAAAATAAAATTTAAACTCGAACCTTACATTTCTCCCATTTTTATAAAAATTTCGTCTTTAAAATTTTACATACCTTATCGAAAAAACAAATGTGAGTACTTCTCCATGATCTCATCTTCTCTTTACCACGTGGCTTCTTCATATGAATGGTTCATCTATATGATCTTGACCAACAAAATTACCTTTCTCTAAAATACTTAATCTCCTCTTTTCAGAATTTGAACCGGTTCTTCAATATACGTCAAGTTTTCATTTATCCTCAATCACTCATACTTAATAATATACGTTGGGTCATGTAGATATTTTCAAAGTATCGACACTTGGAATATGTTGTAAACTTCTCCTAAACTCGGGGCAGAGCCAATCTTTAGGTAACTTAACCAATTTTTTTTTTTTTTTAAATCTTGAACGGTATTATAAACCTTGGCTTCTATTTTCCTTTAATCCCAAATCTCAAAATTTCCTTTGACGGAGATATCTTTAGAAATATATGATCTCCAACATCAAAACTCAACTCCAATCTCCTCTAATTAGCATAACTTTTCTATTGATTTTGGACAACTTTCAACCATTTAAGAATCAAACAAACTTTATCGAATGCCTCTTGGATAACTTTCGGTCCCAAAAGTCTCCTATCTTTGGTCTCCTCCCAGTGAATTGGGGAACGATATTTTCTACTGTAAAAGGCTTTAAATGGGCCATATTGATACTTAATTGGTAGTTATTATTGTACGTAAATTCGGCGAATGATAAATAACTGTCCTAATTGCCTTTCATTTCTAAAATCAAAACTCTTAATATGTTTTCTAGAATTTAAATCATTTGTCCTAATTGTTCACCTGTTTGGGGATGATACCTGTGCTGAATTTCATATTAATTACCAATTCTCGATGCAAACCTTGTTAAAATTTTGAGACAAACCTAAGGTCTCTATTTGATATAATGGAAGCCGGCACACCGTGCAATTTGACCACCTCATTAATGTACAATCTTATTAGTCGATCTCTAGAGAACGTCACCTGAACGGTTATGAAGTAAGCTGACCTAGTGAACCGATCTATAATTATCGAAATGATGTCATGATTCCTCGGCGTCCATGGTAATTCTATTATAAAATCTATTATTATGTTGTCCCACTTTTAGCTTGGAGTTTGTATAGGTTGTAGTTGGCCAAGTGGCTTTTTGTGATTGACTTTTAATTATTGACATATCAAACACCTTCCCACATAGGCCACTATTTCAATTTTTATATTCCGTTATCAGAATATTTTATTCAAATCTTGATATATTTTGTTAATTTTTGGGTAGATTGTGTAATTTGATCGATGAGCCTCATTTATAATTTCTTATTTTAATTCTACCACATCTGGCACATATATTCATTCCCAAAATCTCAAAACTCCATCGGCCCATATGCTAATATCCACTCTTGATTCCCTATTCAAATCACCAACAATATTGACAAAAACAGATCATCCATCTATACTCTTCTAATTCTATCTAAAATCTCTAATTGTACTTGAAAATAAGACAATACCATTCGGGTGCCTTGAGAGTATCTTTTAACATCGTATTGTTTCATACATTCCAACATCTACATATCTTTAATTCTCAAATGAGCCACAAAATTTTTCGTTTGATTATTTAATGCATCCGCCACAAGATTGGCCTTTGTCAGTTAGTATTGAATCTTATAATCATAGTTTTTCAAGAAATTTATCTATTTTTGCTGTCTTATATTCAATTCTTTCTAAGAAATAAATATTTGAGACTCTTGTGGTCCAAATACACTAAAAATTTCTCTCCATATAAATAATATCTCCAAAGTTTCAACACAAAGATCATTGCCGTTAATTCTACATCATGCATTAGATAATTCTTTTCGTGTGTCTTTAACTGCCTCATCCATACATAATTGCTTTCCCATGCTGTATTAAAACACACCATATTTCGATCTTAGATATATCACAATAAACTACGAATCCTGTAGATCATTCGAAAATTGTCAAAATAGTGGCTATCATTAGATGGTCATTCAATTATTGGAAACTTGTGCCACAGTTATCTGTCCAATTGAATTTGACTTTCTTTCATGTCAATTGGGTTATTGGAATAATAATTCTTTTAAAAAAATTCTCTACAAATTTTCAGTAATAACTTTCTTTTCCCAAAAAGCTTCTAATTTCGATCAACGTTGTCAGTCGACTCCAACTAATTACAACTTTAACTTTTTTTGGGAACAATCAAAATCCCTCCTTTGAAAATTATGTTACCCAAAAATATAACTTACTCAAACCAAAACTTGCATTTATTTAGCTTGGCATACAATCTCCTTTCCTGAAATATTTAGAGTACGATTCTCAAGCACATCTTGTGCTCTTCATCAATGAATACTATCACTAATTTGTCAAGATAGAGTTGAAAGAACCGATTCATTAAGTTCAGAAAGTTATATGGGCATTAGTTAACCTAAAAAGTACAACAAAAAACTCATAATACCCATCCCTCCTTCAAAAAGCCATCTTCACTACATCTTCCTTTTTAATCTTCAATTGATAATAATTTGAATAATAATCAATCTTTAAAAACACTTGGACCCGTTATAATTGGTCAAATAAGTTATCAATTCTCAACAGTAGGTACTTATTATTGATAGTGATTTTATTCATCTCTCGATAATCTATGCACGTCCACATAGACCAATCCTTTTTCATCAACCACCAATTATTTGCCTCTTCTTCCAACTTATATGAGGCAAACATAACCTTGTCCTCTTTCAAATAATGAATTATGGCAAAAATTTTCTCAATCCCTCAGATCTAAATCTCCGCTTGCGTAGGGTTTGGGTTGCTTATGAATTCTGACACCCTCTTATTGGTGAATTGATCAGAAGCAATTTTTGTTGGACTAGCCGAGGTTGGCTTTGGGTCATGAGATCCTCAGGTCATGGAATCCATCATGTTAGCCATCCTTTCCATGATGGCCAAACACTCCTCTTCCCGATTGGGGCAAGAGCTGGGTCTAGGAATTCCATGTTATCCTAACGACATTTTTCAATTTAATTACAAAATAGCCAATTATATTAGATCCTCAAATAAAAAAATAAGGTATTGTCGTCACGACTTCTCTAATACTACTTCCTGTCACGTTATCATTCATATCCCAAAAACCAATCGTGCCTTTGATTATTATCAAGATTAACAATTATCCAATTAGAAACTCAGTTAACGAGAGATATAAATTTTACGTCGATATTTCGATCGATCAAAATAAAATAATGTGACCTGAATACAGACCCGAAATCTTACACCATCCTATGGCTTCAATACTAACCAAATCAAGATAACGAATTTTACGTAATGAGTCATATTTAATCTAAACAAAATTAGAGTGCCTGAATAATTAAAATAAAACCTCAATCCATCAACGTCATATAAGTTACAATATTATAATTTAGTTTATACATAACCAAATTGTCCAAAATGAAACAAAATAACTGATTTCTTTCCATTCCTAACCTAAAATTTATTCAACTGCAGCTCCTCGATAAGAAACTTACCGTCATTGCAAGCGTATAAGCCTCTAATTTGGAGGGGTTAGTAAAAAATTAAAATAGGAGTGAGTTAAAATCTCAATAAAGTATATACTTCGCATAATTTAACATTAACTTGCATTAAAAAATGTTGAAAGGATACAATGAATCAAATTTCAATACAAGACTATAAATTTTTATGACAAATATGTATAACTTATTAAAATTTTTTTATATTCTTATTTAAATTCATACCATGTAATCTAAACTTAAATATAAAATTCTTCGGGACTAAGGGCCAGTATGACTTTATCGATTAAATAATCGGATAATCAAAATTCGAATTATATTTATTTTCATAGAACTAAATGTCATATACTACAATTTAAAATCCATAAATGGGCAGTCATATATAAAACTATGTAGAGCGAGCCGAACGCTGCATTCACTCACAACTGATAGTTTTGAACCTCGATTACTATTATAATATATTAGAGTATACTATAATATACTACATGTTGAACTTATTACAATGGTCTAATACTTAAATTTATAAAAACTCTACACAATTCTTTATAATTTTTATATTTTCTCATTCGGAGAAAATATTCCTAGATCTTAATATATTATTGAGTTTTTCTTTAAAATTCTATCAATTGATAACATGAATTGTAAAAAAACTATGTAGAAACTTAAACATATAAATTCTTATGGCATATAAAAGCTATTTTCTACAATTTATGACAATTATTATAACGTTTACAGAAAAATCAGCAACCTTAAGATAATGCAATCCAGCTCTATTAGCAAACCTGCAGAGAAATTTTAATAAATCTTTAGAACATACAGAGTATATTTTTAATAAATTTAAACATGCAGGAACTTTATAAAAGAAAATCAAATATGAAAGAATATTATATTAGAAATACAAAACATACATGAGATAAATTACAGAAATTAGCTGAATATTATAATATATATTAATTGTACATGAATTTTATATATTTTTACAGAAAAATGAGTAGGATTTTACATGTATGTAAAATATAAACATCTTAATTATAAATTTATATAATATATGAGTATTTAAAATAAAAAATACTGAAAAAAATGAAGCAAGAATAACAACAAAAGAAAGAAGATTTAAAACGTACTTGTCTTAAATTTTATCGAGTTTTTATTTGGATTCACTTGAATTGGCATTCTCTAGCTTCCTTTCTCTTCTCCTCTTTTCCTTCACTCTGATCTCTCAAATCTTGGTAGAAAATGATTAAAATTCAACAAAACATGATATTTATAATAGAGTAGTGCTCGATGGTACATTAGGTACACATCAGCCACCATGCCAAATTAAGTAATATACGAACGCCACTCAGGCATGCATTGAGCGCTAATCACACTAGAAAGCATGCTTGAGTATTTCCTTGGGTATGCATCGAGTATGAGTACATTGGAAAACATGCTCGAGTTTTGATCAGACATCTATTAGGCATGATCTCTCTACCCATTCCATGCATGGAAACGTGTCGGAGATTGGTCAGAATAGTTAATCCTGTTGAATAGTTAAAGGAATCAAATGATAATTTTAATTGGTGATTAACACAAATAAATATTTAATGAGCTTTGGTGATTAACGTTACACTTATAAGCGTTACATTCAAAGCATATCAAACGGTTGAATTATACAATTCTCAATCAAATAATTGCTTAAATCATGATTAATTAATCATCTTTAGGAAACCATCACAAACCCATGGTATGACTTAAATGCATTCACTTTTCCTAAAAATGAGAAAAGAAAAATTTGGAGAATAAATATAGAGCTTTAGCCTTCTCGCTACTCAAAACTTCATAAATAATGGAACCAAATCCTCAACTTTCTTACTCTCTTACGTTCTCATTTTTCTTATAATTTTTTAATTTCTTAAAAAAGTTATTGACTTAAATATTAGAAGTTATAATGAGAAATGAGTATCGTCTCATTTAATCTCTTATTTGACATTATGGTATACATGATTCGAATAAAAGATTTGACAATTCAACCGTACTCTATTCGAATTACTATTCAGATTCAAGATATATATATATATATATATATATATATATATATATATATATATATATATATATATATCTTGTGGATGTTTTGTTGGTAGACTTGTTTAAAAGTTTAAATTTGACTCATTTATAAATTTAATAATACAAATAAGTTATAATAGATTAGTCAACTATGTAATAAAAAATTAAGCGTAAACTATTGTGTATATTTATATATATTCCAGCATATTCTTGATTTCTATATAAATGTTTCTATATATTTTTTTTGAAAGAAAATATTAAAAATTATATAAACTATCTTAATTTCCTGAAATTTTTATATAAATGCTATATCCTCCTTTTCAATCTTTAGTTGATGGCATCCCGATTGAAGGTCAATCTTTGAAGACACTTGGGATCCTTTCAACTTATAACTTCCTGTATTTCTTTATTTATAATCTATGACGTTATATATATATTCAGGAACTAAGGTTGATTCTAATTAATTTAATTTTTTCCTTATATATATATATATATATATATATATATATATGAAGAGATTGTTTGTATTTAAGGTGTGTTTGCATGGCGCATGTGTGTGGTTGGGACAGGATATTAGCGTTTAATGTGTGCCTAAGGGATTGTCTTGCGTGGAATGGATTATGCCACAGTGTCTAACCGTACTTGACTTGTGCTTATGCGCTCATTTTTTTTATATATATAAATAAGCCTCTTGACTAATTTTGGCTTATTTACAACTGAGTTTTAGGAGAAAAAAGACGAACAGAGAAAAAAAGAGAGAAGAAGAGAGAGAAAAAAAGAAAAGGAGAATTAAGGTAAAATCAAGCAATCATTAGGTAAAATCAAGTGAAGGCAAGTATATTAAAGCTCTTTGTACTCTTATTACCGATTTTTTCTATAATTTTTTAATATTTATTATTTTTAATACTCATGAATGCCTTAATTTTTTTATATATGTTCCAGCATTTCTTAATTTCTACATAAATATTTTTATATGTTTTCTATTTGAAAGAAAATATTAAAAATTATATAAACTATCTTGATTTTCTAAAATTTCTATATAAATTGTTTTGTATGTTTCTAAAATAAATAGTATAATTTCTGCATGTTTCCAAATTACACAATAAAGTTTTCGTATGTTCATTGTTTTTACTGCATGTCATATATTTGAAAAAATATGAAGGAAAACTTTACATTTGCATTATTGAAGGAATTATTTTCTCGGATATGAGAAAAATAAGAATATATTTACATTTGAATAGAGCTTTCAATTTGGCTACATATGGACTATTGTAGAGCATTGATAGAATATAGACGAAAATATCCTAGCATATTATTAACAAATTAAATGTCAAACCTATTATCTACAAAGTAAAAAAATGGCATTCAATCTAATTATAGGGATTATATGTAGTTGACCCACCTACGGGTCGTAAATAGTGGCATATGGCTTTTCGATTTGTAATAATAATTATAACCTAAATTTTGATATTCATAATTTATTGGTGAGATCATTGTCAATTTTTAGTCATTTATATGTTAGAGTAATTTTGGCATGATTTATATATTTGCATAATTTTAGCATGCTTAAATATAAATATAAGGATTTGGCTCATTAGTATTCGACTTTCGCATGATATATCGAAAGATGATGATATCGGCATTTTAGACTTTTGACCATGGCATCATCTAAGTATGTCTTGTTGATATATACCCAAATATGAATATGAATATATATATACTTTGCTAAGCGTTAGATTCATTTTTATATCTATTTTTGCGAACCCTCCAGGTTATAGGGCTCGGGTTATCTTGTAGGTAGTTTGGATTGAGTAAAGGCTATTTAGAAATAAGTTTAGGATGCTAGATCGATTTAATGTTTTATTGTAATTCAATAGCTAAAGATATTAACTTTTGGTTTTTAATTATTTTGGTTTATATTTGTATCTTGTTGATAATGATTATAGAAATGTATTAAGTTTATTTTCAATTACATTTAGTTTTGGTGTTTTGATTTTCAGTTGAAATTGCCTTCTTTACATATGGTTCAAAGAAAATTATTTGTCTTCCAGTTGGCCACTTTCGGGTTTGACTTTTAGGCCTTGCAATTTGATTATTATTATTATTATTTGGACCGTTTAACGATATTTTATATAGGTTTTAATCCCGGTGTTGATTTGGATTTAAATCGGTGGAATAAATAATTAATTTTTAGTTTTGAATCTAAAACCAGATTTAAGATAATTATGAATCAAGAAATAAGTTAATTTCGATATTTTGGGATGGAGATATGACAGAATTGATCAAATAAATTATCTATTTTTAGCAATAGATACTTATTTTTGATGCTTATCTTGTTTAACACTCAGTAGCTTATGTATAAACTTAGCCCCATTATTTTTTTACGAGCAAAATCGGTACACCTCAATGTGACACACTAGGTTAGATAAACTTTTTTCCAGCAACTTTTGCAGTTGCTTCTTTATCTCTTTTAACTCCGAAGGTGCCATCTTATACAGAGTATTAGAAATTGATACAGATCTTAGTATTATTTTTATCTCTAATTCAATCTCTATATTTGACGGCAAACATGGTAAAACTTTTGGAGACACATCCTCAAACTCATTCCTACTAAAATATCTTCTGTTGGCACATCATGACCTCCAGTGGTGGTAGTATAAGTTATGTATGCTTGACACTTGCCTTTCATTAAATAACATGCATGAATGGTAGAAATCATGTAGGTCGATTCTTTTTGTTTATTTCCTTAAAAATAAAAAAATGCACAATCCTTAATTAAAAAGTACACTCCCTTGTAGAAATAGTCATACTGGTATGATAGTAAACTAACCAATCTATGCTTAAAATTATATCAAAATCGTGCATGCCCAATATAATCAAATCTTTCATCAACTTAAACCCATACACCCAAACTATATACTTAGGGTCTATAATATTAGTTATTAAATACGTATCTATAGGCGTAGACACTACTAACGAATAATCCATAATATTAGGTGGCGAACGTAAATCGCATACAAACTTAGGAGACAAATGAATATGTAGAGCCCGATTCCAACAACATATGTGTTGAAGTTTGAAAAATTGTAAGCTTATCTTCCACCACTGAAGGAGATGTATATGTATCTTTGGCTATTACAACAAAAACTCTCCCCAAAGCATTTGTTTTTTTAGCTATTTGCCTTTAAGGATAGGGACAGTCTTTGATCATATAGCTAGATTTGCTGCAATTGAAACATACTCCTGACTACTTATAATATAGCCTTCATAAAATTTACCACAATATGGGTACACAAGCTTCGATTGTTGTTGCTTTCCTAATGCGCCTCGAAGTTTAGCCCCTATTTGTGTCCCCTTATTATAAGACTTCAACCTCTAACGGGATTCTCACGATTCTAAACTTTGACATCCTCAACTTGTACTTTTCTTTTTGAAAAAAATTCTCTCTCTAGCTCATATTCATATAGTAAGGCCTAATCAAGAATTTCATTATATGTCCTCAATATCAATGTAACCAACTGTTTTTGAATCATGTTATTTAACTATTGTAGAAATTTTCTTGTTTTCCTTGTCTCGTCCATTACTACATGTGGAGTATAATGAGTTCATTTAGTTAACTTGGTATCATACTCTATCACTATTTGATTTCCTTGCCGTAAGTGAGCAAATTTGTCTTGCTTTTATACCCATAGACTCATAATACTTGTTTAAATGCGCCTCAAAAAATATGTTCCATGGAATCTATTCATTTTTCAATCCCAGAATCTTCTTATTGCCTAACAATGGTTGGCCTCTCTGTCCAGCTTGTACGAATAAAACTTCACTTTGTCCTCCTCTAGATAATTGATCACTTCAAATACTTTTTTGATACGATGGATCCAATCCGAATCATCCTAAAATTCTTTCACTCGTTCATTGTGAATAGATCATAGGCCGTTAGCACAACTCTGGGATTCGCCACAGCTAGTTCTAGATTCAGTCGCCTTTGAATCATCCAGTCCATAACATCCGCATTTCTCACCATGATAGCAAGATACATATTTTTCCGATTAGAACTTGAACCACCTTCTTTGTTCGATATTTTAGTACCTATTATGACATAATTAACCATTTTAATTCCTCAAACCAAATAAGATATTTTTAATGACTTTCCCTGATACCACTTTATATGTCACATCCCTAGCCCATAACCTCAATTTCATTACATCCGATTAGCATTTAATTTAATACTCATAAATGAATGTTTATTCATCTCTCTTAACCAAACCAAATGTTGGGACACAATCCTGTGATAAATACTTTGTAATAGTCCGATAATATATAAATATCTCAACATAAGATCTAAAAGTCAGATAATATATAAGATCTAAAAGTCACATCCGAAGTAGCTTTGAAGGCTCGTCGATTGTTCGACTTAAACAATAAGTAAGGAAAAGTATCTCAACTTGAAATTAGAGTAACCAACAATAAAATATGCAACATTGTATTGAAATTAAAGAATTCTTAGCCTGTTGCCATAAGACAAATAATACCCAAAATTTGAATTTATGATTCTTAGTCTAAAAAATCAAAATATAACTAAATCATCATAATAATTATTTCTTTTGAAGAACCTCTCCAACACCCAAAATCCTTACAAATACATTTGAATTTGCTAATATGAAAGATTAGAAAAAAACTATAATAAGAACGAGTTTAATACTCAGCAAAGTATATATAAATTTTATATATGTGGATATAGTGAACGAATATACAAGGAACAATATTCATGGTCAAAATTCAAAATGATGATAATGTCAAAACCATGATAAACCATGTGAACACCATAAACAAATATATAAATATTGAATATGCCAAAATTGTGTAAACGCATAAAAATGCACAGCATGCAAAAATCATTAATATGAACATAAAACATGCAAAAATCGTCCAAACATATAAAACTGTGAAATGCACAAAAATTTTCTAAACATATAAGAACTAATGATTAGTAAAAACTTCACTAATAAGGGTTGAATATCGAAATTCATGTTATAATTATTTTCACATAGTAAGTTTAAACGTCATTACTTATGACTCATGGGTAGGCAGGCTATACATTATTCAATATAGTCTTGGACAAACGCCATTTTTTAAACCAATAAATATTAGGTTCGACATTTAATTTATAAATAATATATTAGGATATGGTTGAATATATTATGTGAATTCTTTAGAATGATCCTTATTTAGTTAAAATAGAAAATTCTACATAAAAACGCAAATATACAAATATTTCTTAAAGCTATAGAACCAAATCATTTTATTAAAAATTAGAGTATAGTTTTCATTAACTTATTAGCAAATAAATGACATATAAGAACATATTTATAAAGATTTTAGGATTTCAATATGGCATGCATGATTTAATATATAAGCTTTCAAAAATGTCATAAAATAGAAATCAAATTAACATGGATGCATGATATTATCAAGAGAAGTAAACAAATATCGCTATTGGGGCAAACGAGGCGTCCGGACAGAATGCACAAAAGCGCAGTGACTGAGAGGACAAAACGCTCAGACAGAGGGAGAGCGCTCGGACGGACAACCAAAAGTAGTGATAGAAAATCGAGAGAAAAACACATGAGATTTTAACGTGGAAACCCTTCTGTAACCGAAGGAAAAAACCATGGGAGTAGAGTTAACAGCAAATCCACTATGTGAAATAGGTTACAAACCTAAAAAATGGAGTATCCGCTATACACACGAGAAGTCAAAGAGAAAAACTTTCCAGAGCAAACCAAGAAAATACTCTTTTTCTTTTCACTCTCCATTTTTCTCTTTTTTTCTTCTCTCACCGGTAGTGCACTGCTCTTTTTTCCTTTACAATAGTCCTTTTACTCTCTCAATCTTGCTCTCACTCGTTCAGCTCTACTCGCCGGCCAGTCTATATATAGACATAAGGGGTCTAGGGCCAGCCAGTCCATATAGACAAGAAAGGGGCCAGGCGGCAGGTCTTCGCACGCCCGACCTGCTAAGGGTCTCTTGGCACCTGGCTGGCGGCCTGCCAGGCGGGCTAAGATACCGCACGCAAAACGAATGCTAATATGAAAGATTAGAAAAAAACTATAATAAGAATGAGTCTAATACTCAACAAAGTATATATAAATTTTATATATGTAGATATAACAAACGAATATACAAGGAACAATATTCATGGTCAAAATTCAAAATGATGATAATGTCAAAACCATGATAAACCATGTGAATGCCATAAACAAATATATAAATATTGAATATGCCAAAATTGTGTAAACGCATAAAAATGCACAGCATGCAAAAATCATTAATATGAACATAAAACATGCAAAAATCGTCCAAACATATAAAACTATGAAATGCACAAAAATTTCATTTCATTAAAAATTAGAGTTTTCATTAACTTATCTGCAAATAAATGACATATAAGAACATATTTATAAAGATTTTAGGATTTCAATATGGCATGCATGATTTAATATATAAGCTTTCAAAAATGTCATAAAATAGAAATCAACTTAACATAGATGCATGATATTATCAAGAGAAGTAAACAAATATTGGATGTGTGAACATTTGAACAAGAAGTACTTAGGGATTTCAGAAAAATTCAGCGATAAAAGAAAAAATGAGTTTAAATGTACTTGCATTCATTTGAAATTATCAAAATTTTGCTTGGATTCCACTTAAAACCATCTTGGATCACTCTCTCTTTCCTTCTCTCTCTACCTCTCTCTCCTTTTCTCTTTTGTCTCTCTTCTTTCAAAAACTTGCAAGAATGAGCTGAAATTGGTCAAAGGATCTATTTTTAACATATCAGCATACGTGTGTCAGTTAGGTGCTGCTCAAGCACACAAGTACCCAATAGGCATGTATCAGGCAATGATATTTTGGCTAATGTACGAATAGCTGTCATGTGCATTTTTGGCACAATGATTTTGTGTAAAACATGTTTATGTGTGGATTAGGCGCATGTCAAGTGCCACCCGAGTTTAACCACTTCAATCCAACCAAAATTTTTAATCTAAACATACAATTAACTTTACTAATTTATTAATTTACTTAAATTTGGCGTTATTAAAATAATGTTTTGGGTTTTGGATTTTACATTGACCAGCCAAAATATTGTGGGAACAGAATTTTATTTTCAATTACTTCCATCACACCTCACAGATGACAAGATCTTCTTTGGAATGTTACGATGCTTCTTTACTTTCTTTTAGACTAAATACATTGGTTAAAACGATTGTAGGCATACTGCATACAATTATGTTCCACCGGCACTGGTTCTTGTGAGGCCCAAGGATGTTGATCTGCAACTTTTTGATATTACTTATGTTGGTGATGACTTTCAAGTTGCTTGTGGAAAATAGCCTTTTTCATTTTAACTGATCAGTTGTTTTTGTCACTTTTTTTTTTCCTTGTCTTCTCTTTATTCCAGCTACTGTTCTGGTTTCCATGGGCTAAATTGAGATTAATATTGGTCAAAGCTGTTGTAATCGACTGACAATTTGTTTTATTGATCAATTCTTTCTCAGAAAATTGCTTTTGTTTATTTATCTGATGCTTTCTAATCAAGAATATGATGGCATGTAAGTTAATGAACCACCTAATTTGTTTTTGCAATGCAATGTAGATATCTGATGCGTTACTATCATGTTCATTATGTATTCAGTGCTATTCTGGACCATTTAGTGATGAAAAGAAACTAATTTGCAGGTGCAATGTGGAGATGTAGAACTTGAAAATAAGATAGATGAGAAGATTGATCAGTTCATCTATTGGTTAGAGAAGCACCCAAATAAGAAAAGTCAGGTTTGCTGTTTGCCGCTGACTTTCATTTGGCATAACCTATGGCTTTTGGTGCTCATTTAACTTCGAGTTATTTATTTATTTATTTTTCTCTTCAGTTGCTTTGTTTGATATCATATAATTTAAGAATCTTGTGGTTGGAATTGTATAATTTTATTGGAATACATTCCTGTAAGATCCCTGTTCTCCCTTAAAGTACTTCATTGTGTTGTTGATTTTATTTACTTTTGGAGATTTGAATTGTTGATCCCTGAATGCTTGGTTTCTTGAATAGATATGTTTGTCTTTCTATGAAGTTAAGAACAATAAGGCAATATGGTTTTCCAACAAAGTTGAGCGTTTATACTGGGAGCACTGGTACATTAATTTGAATGTGGTACAATGTTCAAAAGCTCAATCTAGCAAGTCTCATCGCTCCAAAGTGGTGGTCCCGGAGGTACTAAAAAGTGGTGCATGGTTTATGGTTTTATCTTTTATGCTTGATTTTCTTTTTTCTTTTTCTTTTTTTTTTTGATTTTTTTAAATATGCAAATCTGATGTAGAAAATGCATCAGAAGAGGACAGTGCTCGTAGACATACACTCGAAGCATCTCCTCACGATGTGTTGTTTCAAATAGTAAGATTTGTCAACGAGAAAAAGGATCACATTCCTCCTATCCCCAGCCGTGAAAGCATCTCATTTCCTTTTGACATCACTATTCTGGGGTGAGTTTTTTTATTACTGATATCTCCATGGTAATTCCTAATTTCATGCAAAAACCTTAATTTGGATCTGCATATTGGAACGTCTTTATAACATTTTTGCTGGGAAGAACTCGGTCTTCATTTTTTGGTTGAGCAAGAAGTCTGTAATTTTGGCATATCGGTAGATGAAGTGTTCTTGTACTTGGCCTTTTCTCTCACAACATAACAATCTTGATTGCTTTGTTTGAGGAAACATAAGGCCTAAGTTTTTGATATCTTTTCTGTTTTGGCCAAGTGATATATTGCTATAAGTTAGTAAGCATGTTCCGTAAAAACAAAGACAGCCCAGTGTATGAGGTTTTCACTTTATGAAGTCTGAAAAAGTTGGAGATATATAGTTTTATCTCTACATTGCAAAGACCAAGTATTGCAGCACCAAAAAAAAAAAAAAAAAAAAAAAAACGTTGGTAAATGAGAAAGTGTGATACGTTTTTGGGTGGAGAGGGAAGTTAAAGATATGAATTCCGTACAATCTTTTCTTAATAAGGAACTTAATGGTTTTCTAGGGTGAAATTAAGGTTAAAATAGAATAAGAAATAATATCTGTCTTGCATCTTCCTTCATATCAGGCGGCAGCGTTTCAAGCCTCAGTGCCTCAAATTTCTGCCTCTACACCTGATTGAAGCAGAATATTTTTGGGGTTATTGCAGGGATGGCTGGGTGAGGCCCGAGGGACGGGGATGATGTGGCTATGTTATTTTTGGTGAAGGCTGTAGCAAACTGAGTATGATGTGCCTGGGTTAGTCACTCCATTCACAACAACAATATTAATCTTCAGTGATAAAATAATTTATCAATAAAGATTATAAATTTGTTACTAAAATTTTTAGTGACAAAATATTAATTTGTCACTAAATTGTCACTAAACATTTGTCACAAAACCTTTAGTGATAAATTTTTATTTTGTCACTAAAGAAATTTTTTAGTGACAAAATAATTTTGTTACTAAATAATATTTGTCACTAAAATACATTTAAAATTTGTCATTAAATATTATATTTAATAATAAATAATTACCATAAAAAGCATATAATTTTACATTTAATTTATAAAATTTAATGGGCAAAAATTTAACACAAATATCAAATTGATTTCAACACAAATATCAAATTGTCTTCAACAATTTAAAAAAAAATGGAATCAACAAACTTATACTGGCGTTGACAAAACTAACAGCTTAAGTTTCAACAAAAAAAAATATTATCTTTTTGAGTTTCAATAAACTTATTGCAGCTTTGTAAAATGAATAGATGAGGCTGGTATTCAAATCGAGAGGGAGTTCTAATGTTATGGCGGCCATTGGCAACAACCATTTGAAGCCCAACGTAGTAATACTTCTGTCCTTTGAACAAATGCAGCAATGTGGACCTGCCATTTGAATAAATTTCAATTAATCCCTACTATGTTAATGATAAGGAAAAATAAATACAGTCAACAAAATTTGAAAAATAAAGAAAGGTAAATGTATTGTACTTCATGTATCTCGTCATATTTATATTTGTTAATGTATATTCTGTATAAAATACATGTCTTTATATATTATGTACACTGCTGAGCATTTGGCTCACTCGCGTACTGTTTTCACTTCCCTTCAGACGGGTCTCAAGAAATAATGAAGAATGAACAGGATTAGGAAAGAAGTTTGAGGTGGCCGTAATTTTGTTCCCAAAGTATACATGTAAAGTGTTCATTTATACTTTAAAGCTAACACCAATCTTAAGATATACTGTTTCAATGAGTAACATGTAAAGTATATAACCAAGTCACAATAGAATGACAACAATCTATTTGTTCCCAAAGTTTCTATATCAAGGGTGACAATTGAATCAAGTTCACATTAGTACATTAAGTTCAGCATCAATTTAATAAACTAGCAGCAAAGATCAGCTGCATCAGTAGTTACATGCAACGTGTTCATTGTATCACAACATATATCACGCGCTATCAGGCATCAGCAACACCGAAAATTTCCCTTTGTTTTATTTTGTTCAACTTTAAAAAGAATTGTCCTCGATGCGGCTGTGTCCAATACTGGGATTTTCCGGGATGCTCCAAACAAAGCATCATATATTAAACAAGCATGCACGATTGAGCGGAGGAATACATTGTTTTGCCTACAACATAACAAATCAGATGTCAGTAAATACAGTGATTGAGTTCAGTTTGAATTCTCTAAGACCGATTAGATAGCAAACTTCAAATTACAAGAAAGTTACTTAACTGCATAGGTCCATTTACTCCACTCTATTCAATTTAAGGCAATATCAGTTGAAAGTTAAAACACAGTGAAGTCTCCTTACAACATAGATCTATTTTCCAATTTTTGGACCAACCACTCCTTTTTTTTTTTAAAGCGTCATTGCCTTCAAATCATTTCTAAAAGCAGAATTATTTTGACTTATAATTTGGCTCTAGATCCATTTTACATGCCTCCATCATCAAAGCTTATAGGTGCTATTTCTAACTCACAATGAATATTTTATATGCATAACTCCCATTATATTTTGCATATAAGTCGTATAAACTATGCTGCATAGATAAATTCATGTGTTCCAATACACTCTAAACCAAGGTAGTGGTTTGTATGCAAGAGCACTGCAGTTAGGTTTGATGAAATGATATGCCACGTTGCTTCCGTCAACATTCATTATTGTGCAAATCTTCCATTATCTCTAGTGGGTTGTTTTGTGGAAGAAATACAGTCAACCCCACCAATCCTACCTATGACAACCCTACCTGATCAATACTACTCTGCATTAAGCAAAACAACTTCTATGCAAGTATTAAAACATATATGAGCTGGAGGGATACCATTTGGAATACATAGAGTTGTAGTAGCTTATATGCCTGACTTTGCACGTAACCTAACAACTTATCTTTTCAGGTTAGAGATGGTTCCTAACTCATGCAAGTATGCCTACTTTGTGTGCCTGTGTTTGGTAAGGTTCAAGCTCCCTCGGAGCTGCTTCTCCCCTATTTTGTTTCCAACAAGTACCATCACAAGTTTCATAACCAATGGTGCGGTTTAGTTTGAAGCATTCATTTGGGCGTACGAACTGGTTATTTGATACATCGTTCAAGTTTACGCATTGCTATGTGGCTCAATTTAAAACCGACCTTAAAATCGGCCTAAAACAAATCATAATGGAATCGGCAAACTGACTATCAATACAAGCATTGTCAATAAACTGGTCAGGTAATACCAGAAATGAAGGGAGTTCATCTTCATCTCATCACAATTATCCTAAACATTAAATGTTTGAGAACAATAATTATAGAAGTTTCAAAAGAAAATGACTACTCCAAACCTACCCTAATTTATGATTATACAACTCTAATCTCAACAAAATTTTACAATCACTACTATGCAAGTAGAGACTCAAGAATTATACAAAATGAGAGTAAAAATGAGAAATTTGAATTAGTAAAAGTGTTTTGAATATAATTAAATACAACATACCTAAAAATGGAAAAAATGGTCTAGGAATAACACGCTTTTTTCTTCATGCCGATATTTTGATTAACACTCTGATTCTCGCTACTCAGCCTCACAATGTTAGTCTGCCAAGATCTTAATATTTTGTCCAAAATATTATCAGATCAAAATAATTCATACTGCTCAAATGTTACCAAGTAACATTATAATTCACACATTAATCAATCAACCACATGAAAAAAAAAGATAGCAATCAACTAATTTACACATTAATCACTCAAAATTTAAAGATTACAACCTGAACTTGAATTTGCATGATGTCTCCTTTGAATACTGAGATCATTGGATCTGGTCTTTTTTTTTTTGAATGTTCGGTTGTTATAGGCAATGAGTTATTTTTCAAATAACTCTAATATATAATCCGAGATATCTCAATATAATCTAATGATGTTCGGGAATAAACTAAACAAATATGAAAAATAATATTTCAAATAACTCTAATATCTACTTGTTTTAGCACACGATCGGTCGAGGAAGAGAAAGCCAGCTGGCCTTTTAAGACTTTAGATTGGCTCGTAGTTCTGCTAGTAGGCCCACTAGATAGATCACAAGTTCGCTTCCTATTCTTGTCAAATGGCCTTACAACTTCCTCCTTTAATGAATAACATATAAAGTGCACAGCCAAGTCATAATAAAATTTAACGGCAACCAGCAAATGACAACAATCTTCATTTGATTACCATATATATATATATATTTATACCATATATCAAAAATATTATATTATTTTATAATATTATCAATTACTAAAAGATATATAATCATAAAAATATCAGAAGCTGATGGAGCTAATATCACTGACCATATGCTGTAAGATGTACTTAAGTTGCCAAAAGGATTAAATCCATTAGAAGCTAAGCCAAGCCTCACATTTCGGGAATCTAGTGCAAAGTTCGGGTACATTTCGTCAAAAGATTTTCAAGCTTTTGAATCAACTGGATGTCTCAAAACTCCATCATCAGGGCATTTCTTATTATGCCATCGCATATGAGATGCTATTTTTGAAGACATGTAAAACCTTTGAAGTCTAGGCATTAATGGAAAATGACGAAAAATTTTATGCGGAACTTTTTTTCCTTCATCATTATCAATTTTTCACCTCAAACACCAACAAATCGGACAGTTTTGATATTTTTCATATATATTTTGATAAAGGATACAATCATTCTTGCAAACATCAATCTTAATATAATCTAATCCTAAATCTCTTGTATACTTCTTTACTTCATAAGAATTACTTGAAAAATTACTATCATGGAATAATACTAATTTCAATAAATTCAGTAGCATTGAGAAAGATTTGTCACGCCAACCATCAATGCATTTCAAATGGAGAAGATATAAAATAAATTCCAATTTAGTGAAACGATCACAACTCGAAAATAATTCTTATTCAGCATCTTCTTAAGTCTATAAGAATTTTCGGGCATTGCATCATTTTGATCAGTTTCATCACCTAAATGGTCGACATCCTCACTGAAATCTACATTTTTAACATTTGCGGCATCATGGATCAAAGAAATAGTATCATCATATTCGAAATCATTATCTCCGCTTTCTTTCCCATCATCATCATGTCCTTCATCACTGGTAGAGTCATTTTCTTCTTCTCCATGAAAAATTTATTGTTTGTAATCCCTTAATATTCCATATATGATTAAGTGGTTGAATATTATTTTCCTATCTTGAAAAAAAAGATTATTACAATTATTGCATGGACAACGTATCATATCCCCTTTTTCAACTTTTGAAAATGCAAAATCAAGAAATTCGATAGCTCATTTTCTATACTTTGGCTTTCGTCTGTCATTAACAATTTTATAATTTATCCAACTCTTATCCATCCTAAAATATAAACAAGAAAAATGTTAGTATTAATAAATCAATTATAGGTTAACCACGTTATAAAGAGATAAGTAAATAAATATATAATAAAAATCATATTTGGGCCATATTGCCTAATAGCTTTGGTGTGCCATATGAAAACTTGAAGGTAATGCGTTGATTTGTGTGTGTGTATGAATTATTCTATAAAGTATGTTGTATATGATATTTTGGCAACATCTCAACTGACTATCATACCCAACAATTTTGGTAACGATAGAATCAGAATACAATGGGTTATAATCACCAATAAGTTGTATAGCAGTGTCTACATAACAACAATGAAGATTTATTAGTATCCTTAGTAAACAAAATATGATACATGTTATTTTTTAAGTAATTTTAAATATAGAAAAATTAGTTAAACAAAATATGTCTCTAACTTCCATTGTATGAATTAGATATGATTGCTTGTTTTTAATTTTGAAGTTACATTATTGATGAAATCTTCGAAATCATGGTTCCTTTCCAAACTGCTATGTCGACCTTCCAATTTCATCTATTATGCCTCTTATTCATCTATTTCATGGCAATCAACCTCTTTCTCCCAAATCCATTGATCCATTTATTTGGGCCATCATGGGAGTCTTTGAGCATTTCAATTTATAGGTTCTTTGTAACTTTAATGTATAACTTTCATGTATAATTTATAGGCAAACCTGCTTGCTGGCACTCCTAAGATGATCCACCCCCAAAAGCAAGCGGGATCATGCTGATTATAATCTGACCCAAGGGCACCCATATAACATGGTTGTCTATAAGAGGCAACAAAACCATGATCTTCAATTGGTATTTTTTTTCACAAAAGCAGACTCGACATAACAAATCCGGTGTTTCACTGGGATTTGAATAGCTGTCCCAAATTCATTGTACTGTACTGAGCAAACAATACAGTGTCCTGCCTATGCTGACTGGTAGGGGCACGTTCAGATATCATGGTCAAGGTAGAACCTAAAAAGTATTGACTATAATGACTACACAAGATGGGACATTTCACAATGAAGTATGAAGATCACCAAGATTAGTAACTCTAACTCATAACAAACATCATAAAGTTTAAAAGTTCCTGGCAGCTTTCTCTGATTCCCCACTCTATGTTTGGTAATATTACCACGGTTATCCGTCAACTATTACAAGGGCATGAAGATGTCTTTTGACATCAGCAAGTTAGATTGTTAATATAAATCAAGAGGTGAACAGAACAAGCTCAAAATATTACTCATGTTAACCTTTAAGAGGAGACATTGCAACTAAAGATTTGAAAATTATAAATTTCATAAAACAGGTAATATGACATAATATTGTTTATTTTTTACTTTATTGTACATACATGAACCTTAAAGACTTCAGGTCATAATCTGCGGTCTCAAGATCCAGATGCCATGTAATGTCATAAAAGATGGATGTAAATTATGTTCTAATATTCTCAATAAAACCTCAAGTTAACTTAAAATTACCAAGACAAATATCTCAGCTGTCAAAACAGATAAATAAAAAAGATGTATCTGTCAACCTCACTTTACAAGGATGTCACATGCAGAAGTTCTAGAAGATGTATCAATAAGTATACTCAAAAACATACCATGCGGTGCAAAAGCTAGTAATTTTATATTACATACCACGAGCTGCATCAAATACCATATTACTCAACAAATAGTTCAAGAAACATCCAAAGTGGGGGAAAGAACGCACTTACGTGAAGAAGTTGTATCAGCACAGCACGCAAAGCAGTTTTGTTTGAGATTAAAAACAAGTCCTAAAGATGCTAGGCCATGCTATCGGAAATTTTGTTTGAGATTGGTGGATTGTGGTAGCAGTGACAGTCGTGTGAGCTAGATATGTTGGGAAGAGTGGTTAAAATACATCAAAACACCATCTACAGTAATTAATACCCTTGGTGATGGTATAGTTGTCACAACTCCTTAATCCCTAAAAGATGTTTTCCATCACATAGTAATATCAAAATGCCATCTATTCTATGCACTTCGAACTAGTAAATATTAGCTGAAATCGGTGTCATCCCTTTCCAAATTGTATAAAGTGGATTAACAACAATGAAATGATTTAGGGGAGTGCTGTTAGCTATTTGCAAAAGATTTGTACAGACTGCTACTGTGGCTCTATTAACTTTTGAATCTGAACAAGTTTTTCTTCCAATTGCTAAAGTCACTAAATGAATTTTTTTAAAAATTGCCACTGTAATGACTATGATGACTGGAGTAAATCGGTTGCACATGAGTTTTCCAAGACTTTGAATGGTCACAAGAGGATAAATGGATTCCATCTCCTTTCTTTCTTTTCGACAAATACTTTACAAAATCAGGTAGCAGAATTTCTAGAATTTTCAACCAAAAGCAGTTCAATTCATCGAATCGATCACACAAACATCAATAGGAATCATGTATCCAAATGTTTAAACAAACAGAAGTTAATCAAACTGATGAAAAATTTATTGAAAAAAATCAAACAAAATTTCTAGAATAATATTTTGCTCAATATTTAAATTTATTGAAAAAATTTCAAGGCATATGACGGATATGAAAAATCAATGAACTGTTCTCAAAAGTTTTAAATATATATATATATATATATCTCTTAGAATATTATTTATAATCGAATCAAAATACACATCAATTTTTGCTTGCGAATACTTCTATTTTGTCGTCATACACAGAACATAAGACTTCTATTTTGCTTGCGAAGAAAAGACATAGAAAGAACACGATTGCTTGCCTAATTTACGACGATATACAGTGACGACAGCTCCAAATAGTGATGATGGACAACGGCGATATGAAATAACGACCACGGTAACAGTAGCTCTTTCTCAGGCAACGGCAACTGCAACAGTTACGGAAATAACGATAGTGACTGAATGGCAACACTGAGCAAAATGAAGGGGAGAAGAGGAAGAGAGAAAGAGAGAGTGTAACGCTCGATCGAGGAAGAGAGAAAGGTCGCGACCAGCAAAACGGGATGACTGAATGGGGATGAGGGTTTACCTTGCCTCCTTTGCCTGCGGCCGTTGGATGCCTTTTCATCCAACGGCTACATGTTACCCCTTTGTTTTAATAAAAAAAATATTGGCACGTGGTTGATTTTTATTAGCCAGAATCTTATATTTACGTAATACATAAACTTATATTTACTAAATTTTTATTATATTATTATTTAAATTTTAAATTATAATAAAAATATTATTTATTTGATTTTCAACTTTTAATGACAAAATAATATTTTTGTCACTAAATTATAAATATTAATTACTAATAGTGACAAAAATATATTTGTCACTAATTTTTTGTCACTAAAGATTAGTTTTTTTATAGTGATTGTGGATGACTTAACAAATAACTTTTGTCATCGAAAGATTTGTGGAGAACAAATGATGGAATTCATTTGGTGGAGAGCAAATCCGAGAGAAGAATCCGGTCAACGGGAGGATGACCGGCGGAGAACTGAAGACGGTCAACTGGAGAATGACTGGCGAGGAGTATTTTTAGAGTGGAAAATATTGGAGTACCTTTCTGGAGAGTAGAAGCCGGTCAACTTTGTTGACCGGTAGATAAAAGGTTGGCCATTTTGCCTGGATGCCCATATGTGTAGGATGGCTGGCCAATGAGTTGACCGGCCTGAGGAGGCCAAGGAGGAAAATGGGCGGACGGCCAACGGAGCACTCGGACGGAGTGCACGGGCGACCAATGGGCCAAAGGAGATTTTCTGAGTAAGAGTGCCAACTCAGCAGATCTTCTCAGCGTACATGATCTCAAACAGCTTTACCGAAGTCATTTTTATACAAAGTATATTTATATTGTTGGTAAGGACAGATTTTATAAGCGGATATGGAATATTCATTGGATTTGCTGAATATGGGCTTCCATATTTAAAAGCAAGTAGGCGGACTTGTTGGGGGGTGTGTAGAGTGTGAGATCCAAATGTAAAAAGAGAAGGAGAGAAGTGTACCACCAGTGAGGAAGAAGAGAGAAAAATAGAGAGTGAAAACGGAGGAGTGTTTTCTTGTTTGCTCTGTAGAGGTTTTTTTCTCTGTTATTCTCGAGTGTGTTGCGGATACTCTATCTTGGGAGTTTGTAACCAATTTTTCTCATAGTGGACTTGCAGTGGATTTTGTATTCCGTAATTTTTCCTTCGGTTGTGAAGGGTTTTTCATATAAAACTTGTATGTGTTTCTTCTTTTTCTTCTCTTTCACTGTGTGTAACATTATATTATTCTATCCGATCGGCCTTTTGCCTCCAACAAGACAATGGGCAGATATGCATCCCTAAATTTTAGAAATTTCTTGTTCAAATCAATCTGCCTTTCCAATTGTTGTCGGTCTAAGCACGATGTGTTTTATTTGTTTACCAACAATATTAAGTGGAAAGGCAGCATCGGAAAATACTTGTTATGATGGTGTATGCATAACATGTAAACACAACAACTACAAAGCCTTTTGTCCCACAAGGCTGAGTGTATGTATATCTATCCATATATTGTAGGTTACGGTTGGCTTTGGTTTTTGCTTGTGTAAGGTGTTAGAATCTAAACCGAACTTTTGTAAATATTTTTACCCATTTTTTTCTTATATTTTTGAAATTTTTAAGAATTTAGGTAAATTTAGTTTGAATTTGAGTATTGTTGAAGAATTAGATACCTATTGTAAAAGTTATGACTTTTTAATATATATTACTGCCTAAAGACAAAAAGGTCTAAAATGCTCCATATGGGGGTTGAATTCAAGAAATCCTTCTTCCTTTTTAATTATTATTTGCTGCAATTTAATTGCTTACTTTATTATGTTTTCACACCTTCAATTACCAATTCACTTTTGCTTGTAAACTCGACATTGATTGCTTATACGTCATTACATCTCGAGATTAACCTTCATACTTAAATGTGTTCAAGGGTTAACTTGATTAGCATCCAGGTTCCAATAGAAATGGATGTGTAATATAGTTTTGCACCTATAAAAATCATATTGTGACACATGATGAATAATCATACTGCATATATCCATTATGTGCAAGGAGTCTCTCTAAGGACCAATAATCTCCTTCCCACCTCTGTATTTAGTATAATGATGCAGTGCAAACTTTGATTATATAACCTTACTCATAGAGACCATATACTATGTAAATTTATATGCGCATTAATAGGAATTTGATTTGTGAACATGGATTTAACCTTTCATTCCTAAGTTGCTGGGTAATCATGCGGTGCAAATTTTGGTTATATGACATTCATAGAGATTATATACTAAGTAAATTTGTGTGTATTATTAGGAAATAATTTGTAATCATGGATTTAATCTTTCGTCCCTGAGTCGTGGGGGTAATCATGGTACATATGTGCACTCAGTGTATGGATATATTAACGAGCAAAACTTAATGGTAGTTCTCAATTGGCAATAATCATCTTGATTAGTCAACAAGTACTAAAACTGTAATTAGAGTTCTGTCTGATAGATTTCTTTTCAAGTTTCTTGATGTTTAAGCTTGGTATTAGTCCTTATTTTGCATATGACTGCCAACAAGCCGTGCCGAGCTAAATCTGGACGTGTTCCCAAGCTCATAATTACGTTTATTATTAGTTCTTAAATAGATCTATTTTCGAGTTTATAAGTGAGTTTGTTCAAGAGTTTATTTATGAGCTCATAAATAAGCTTAGTCGAGCTTTTTATAAGTCTAAAACAGTCAAGTCCAGTCATGCTTAGGTTTTACTCATTGAGCTAATGATCTTCAAATTAGTCCCGAGTGTTGCTTGTTTTTTCTAGAGAAACAATACATCCAATTTACTTGATACTTACTCAGAAAATAGTAAGTGGTCTACAAGTTTGAATTGCTTGATGAATGATCCTTTTGATAGTTTTGTTTCATTTTGTTGCTTGGATCAGTCCATCAGACAATGCATTCGGGATGGATATGACCAAGAAGATGCTCCAGATAGGCCATCCAACTATGCTTAGCTGATAACTCACCAACAACAATCCCGGTTCTTGTAAAGAAAATTCATCAAATGAGCAAAGCTTTGGGGACGACGTAGTCACCATTTCGGCGTTTTCTAACTACAATGGCTGTTTTTCTAGTACCTTTTAACCAATCTTCTTTATATTCATCTTCATAAAGCACTTTTATGTATTTCTTCATTATTGTCACCGGCGGAGACATGCTATTCACGGCTATAGTGATTGATCTACTTGATAATCTAACAATTATAAAATTTCCATATATTGTGATAGGGTAGCATACCATTGAAGGGTGAGAATAGAGCAATTGATACGTAACTCTATTGAATTTGTGCTTGGTTCGAGTACCGGTCTCATCATAGCTTTTGTACGTAAAAATGGAAACCGTCTCTATCAAGTGTCAAAAAACTTTGGAAAAAATCCGAATCCTTCATTCAATTTCTTTGACATTTCACAAAAGTTAGGACTCCTATCTAGCTAACTTTTCAGTCTCGTCTTCTTGTGTTATGATTTTTCTCTACTTAACAAAAAAATAGGAAAGAATTTTCTATATTTATTTCCTTGAGTGAATGCTTAATGTTTTCACTTGAAATGCAATGCTCTCAACATAACGGGAAAGGGGATAAAAATAAAGATTAAAAAAAACACTAAAAATAGAGGTGGGCAAGTAACTAGAGCACTTTGTCATGGGATGCTTTTAATGCCTTTTCATGACATAATTTAAAAGATTTGAATTATGAGATAGGTTTAATATATTTTATTATATTATTATAATTTTAGTTATCTAAATTCTTGAAATGAAATTATTATTGTTATCATTATAAGATCAATCTATATATATATTCGTTGCAATACATCATCCTTGATATACTATGAGATTAGGTAAGAACGTAAAATTAAATAATTCATGAAAATTAAATAACTCATTTGCAGAGAATTTAATCATTCTTTATTTACTTGAAATTTTCTTATAGATAAGTTCAATTTAAACATTCTTCTTCTATTCTTCATTTGGTGAAATAGTAGGCCTTTGGTCTCTCATTGTGGCTACAAGGTAAGGTAAAATGACTCATCAACCAATAATTCAAAATAAGGAAAAATTTTATCCACTTTTTAGCCTCTGATTGATTTCCTACCTTCATTATAAAAGGATTTTTCCTCTGAAAAGTGCTAAGTGACTTGTAAAATAGTTAATTTTTTACCTAAGCATATTCTCAACTAGTAGATGTTTTTACCCCGCTTTCTTCCACAATGGCAAAACGGAGAGCCCGGCTACTTAGGTCTAAGTGTAGGGTTTAATATTTCACGTCTCCGTTCTCCAATTGATTAGCTGTTTTTGCCATATCAGTTAGATTGCTAGACTGATGGAGAAAATGCATTGAAGTCATTGCCTATTTCCGTACAGTGCTTTTAGCTGGTGGACTTTGTCGGGGCGTGGCCACTCTCTTATTGTTGTGTGTCTTGAAGTCATTTAACTTTAACTTATTACTATTTTAAATTATTCTAGGTAGGTCAAATCAATGTGTTTCAATAATAGAAATAAGAATCGCAAGTGTCATGAAACAGAAATAGAAAAAAAATGCTTATGAATATCTTTTTCATAGATTTTATTCTTTTCGAATTATTTCTTTTTATAACAAAAAAAAATTAATTAAATTGGCTTTATTTCGAATCGAATGCTTCTTGGCAAGTGATATTAGTAAAATATAGAGAGATAAAAGTTTAAAATGAATTATCAATTTTGACGTGTTTAATCAAATTTTTAATATTTTTTTTCTTTTTAGAATAAACTTGGTATTGAAATATAAATTTGAGAATAAAAATAAGAAGAAAAAATAAAAATTAAATATGTTAAGGAAACAAAATAACATTTTAAAAATATTTTTCGTTGCGGCAAATTCTGTGAAAAATAAAATGTTGAAATTACGTCTGTTAGCACAGATATTTTAATATTTATTTATTTATATTAATTTAATTTTGTAAATTGAAATTGTTAAAATATTGACACGTTAGTATATTGTGACGTAGGCAGTGACCTAATTAAATAATATATCTAAAAATAGTTGTGCTAATGACATGTAAATTGCGTGAAATTAAAATTCTGTGTTGAATTTTCTTTCGGTGGAATTATATTCTAACTGTCTGGCCAGAGTAAATTAAAAAAAAAAAAAAGACCCCCGTTGGGTCCCATGTCTTGGCCCATGAATCGCGCCTGCGCCCACGGCGCAGGCGGTCGCGCCCATAAAGAAACCCGTGGCCCACGTGAAATGGTCACCCCGTCCAAAAGTTCTAAAGGCGCGAACCCACGAGAAAGAAGCGCAACTGAAACACTGCAGCCGCATTAAATGCGTCGCGGAATAGGCAAAAAAAAGGCGAAAAGGCTAATAGAGGCGTGGGTGGCGATCTTCGGCCAACGGCACCATTCTTGTCTGCAGTGCCAACCAATCCTATCATGGAAAAATCGGCGTGGTCAATAATCTTTCAGCGGCGTGTCAGCATGGCTACGGGGCACCGGCGTAACCGGCGGTCCACGACAATGACCAGTGCGAAGGCCCCAGCAACGGGCGTTTGGGCGCCCCGAGTCCAACACGGAGGCATATAAGAGCCCTCACACCCCACAGAGAAGGGGACCTTCTCTCGACATTTCTTAGAGCATCTTTGATCCTCTACCGCCCTTTGAGTCAAGAATTCAAACGGCTAATCATACTTGACTGTTTCCCTCTTCTCTAATTAAGAACACGAGAGTGATGAGTGGGGACGGAGCACCGTCTCATCTGCAGTAGCTTACTCGCTCACCGTCCCAGCATCTCCCGAGATCACGGGAAAGTCAGCCACCCATTGCGGTGCATCAAGGAAGCCAGGCCTTCCACTACCTGCTCATTGCATTCTCCACTTCACCGCACAAGCATCTCATACGCTTACACAGCATTTCTCCGCGCACCACTTTAGCGTGCGCCATTTCCGTTTATTGCGGGAATTTGCTGACTTGAGCGACGGAGCGATCTCGGTGGGAGAAATCCTACCGGACTCTTGACCTCTTGTTTGTTGTTTGTGTTGTGCGAGTCCAGTTCACAGGGGACGGAGATCTGACCCTTCTTCAAGCAAACCGCACGCTTAGGAATCCGGGCTCTCTCTAATCCGTCACGACAACCGGGCCCGGGGACGCAACATTGGCGCCGTCTGTGGGAAAAGCGACAAAAGCCAAGTGCCTCTTTCCCATCTAGCTGGCGACAACGAAAAACACCCACCGAAGCTAGGGCTCTAGGCTCTCTGCGGTGGAAGTCACCGCCCAAAACGGTTCCCGCTCGCGGACATAAATGATCTCAAGGAGGTCCTCCTTGCGTGCAAACGATCAATGTCCGCCCCCGGCAGCGTCCGCCTCCACCTCCAAGAGAGAAAGGCGTCGCGCTTAGGAATAAATGATCTCTAATCCGAGGTCCTCCTCGTCTGTGGGAAACGGCCAAAGCCAAGTGCCTCTTTCCCATCTAGAAATTTGTGAACACCCGAGCACAAGCTAGGCTTGTCACCGCCCAGAACGCTTCCTCCTGAGCAAACGCAGCCGGAGCCTCCACCTCCAAGAGATAAATGATTTGAAGAGGTCCTCCTCGCCGGAGGTGAGCTAACCCGGCCTCGTGGCCTCCACCTCCAAGAGAGAAAGGCGTCGAGGCTGCTCGCGGGGAGGTGAGCTAACCGAGACCGCTTGCGCCCGCCCAAGTGAAAATGGCCAGAATGAGGCGGAAAGCCATCCTGCCGACGATGACAGGGAGGACAGCCTCGAAGGGCGCAACCCCCGTAACTCTCGTGGCAATGGGAGGCCACCCGCCGCGGGCTCCAACGGCGAACGCGCCACCCAGGCGGAGAGTCACCACCCCCGACAAGCCCAGACACACCTCCGGGCAATACGGAGCTCCGTGACGTCCTCAATGCGCGGAGAGGCTCTACGGACCCCTCGATGGAGGAGAAAGTCAATGTGTTGTGGGACACCCTGCATAAGGAGAAACCCACGCCCTCCTCCGCCGACCTCCGTAGATCGCCCTTCGCCATGGACTTGCGGATGCAGCCGTTGCCGAGCAAGTTCAAAATGCCGGTCCTGGAGGGATACGACGGAAGCAAGGACCCAATGGACCACCTCAACTGCTTCCGCACCTACCTCTCTCTACAAGGGGCAAGCGAGGCCCTGATGTGCCAGTGTTTCCCCGTCACCCTTAGGGGTGACGTGCTGCTCTGGTTCCACGGCCTCCCCACGAACTCCATTCGCTCGTTTGACGAGTTTGCTGATAGCTTCTTGAGCCAGTTTGCCTCCAGCAGAAGGGAGGAGAGACAACCCTGGCACCTGGTCCGCCTCCGCCAAAGGACGGATGAAAGTCTGAAGCGGTTTCTGGACCGTTTCATTACTAAGGCGTGGCGGATCCCTCACCTCTCCGACGAGCTGAAACTCAACGCCTTCGTCGCCACGCTGGCGGCGGGGGACTTCTTCAAACATCTGTCGCACCAGCGCCCTCAGACCTTCCGGAAGGCTGAGACCATTGCCCGGGCGTACATCACGGCCAAAGAGGCCAACGAGGCGAAGCGTCTCGAGCGAGTGGACCGGCCCCCAGAAGCCCCTAGAGACTCTAGAGGGAGAAAGAGGGACAACAATAGTCAGCGCTTCTCGGAGCGCCGAAAGCAGCAGCGGCCCCCGCCGGGGCCCAAAAAGGATTACAGCAGGACCTCTCTGACCCCACTGAACGATAGCCACGCAAACATCCTGATGCATTCAGGATGAAAAGTTCTTCAAGTGGCCGAAAATGCCCAAGGGTCCTAGCGGCAGCAACCAGATGAAGTACTGCCAATACCATCGCTGTCTGGGGCACTCGACCGAGAACTGCCGCACCCTGCAGCAGGAAATTGAATATCTGATCCAGCACGGACACTTGAAGCGGTTCGTAAAGAGTCCAGGGCACAAACCTGCTACCTCCGACGGTGAGGCCAGCGAGCCTCCGAGAGCCCGCACGGCTACCGGCGTAGTCCACATGATTTGTTCCGCTGACACTGCGAGCGCCAGGCGCGGACAGCCGAAGACAACTTCCAGCAACAAGCGGGCGAAGATAGGGGTTAGGAATGATGTCATTAGCTTTAGTAGCGACCACATGGCTCATGTAACCTATCCCCACACTAACCCCCTTGTTGTATCGGCCCTTGTTTCAGCTGGTGGTGATGACTACCAACTGAAACGGGTCTTCAATGATAATGAAAGTTCACAAAATTTGCTGTATCTCACTGCATTTCTTAAACTTGGACTAAAAGGAACCAAATGAAGGCTGCAAGCGGACCATTGTACGGCTTGGACAACGAGCCGGTTCCCGTGCAAGGGATAGTGCGGCTGGAAGTCACGGTGGGGACACACCCGCGCTCCATGACGCGCGAACTGGCGTTCCTTGTCGTCGACCTTCCATCCGTCTACAACGCCATATTCGGCAGACCTTTCTTGACTTCCTTCGAGGCCGTAACGTCGATCCCGAATCTAAAGGTGAAATTTCCCACCCCCTGGGGCGTGGGAGAAGTTCTTGGAGATCAAAAAATGGGACGGACTTGCTACCTGTCCCAAATCAGCCCCGTGGCACCATGCAAACCGAGCGAAGACCTTGACCTCCGCGACGAGACGTCGCTGCAACAGGCCCAGTCAGGGGAGGAAACTGAGGCGATCTCGCTTAACCCTTTCGATCCGAAATGGTGCATCAACGTGGGGAGATCCCTTCAGCCTGGGTCCCCGCTGACATGCCCAGGATATCGGCCGAAGTCATAGTCCACAAGCTGGGCCTTGACGCGAGTCGAAAACCCGTCCGGCAGAAGCGGAGGAACCACTCCGTCGAGAAGTTGGTCGCCATCAGGGAAGAAGTGAAGAGGCTTATGGATGCCGGATTCATCAGAGAAGTCCAGTACCCGGAGTGGCTGTCCAACGTCGTGCTGGTGAAAAAGAGCAGCGGCAAGTGGCAGATGTGCGTCAACTTCACGGACGTGAATAAGGCCTGCCCCAAAGATAGCTTTCCGCTTCCCAGGATCGACCAACTCGTGGATTCCACATCCGGGCACGAACTGCTGAGTTTCATGGATGCATACTCTGGGTACAGCCAGATCAGGATGGACCCAGAAGACGAGGAGCACACCTCGTTCATGACAGATCAAGGGACATATTGCTATAAAATGATGCCCTTTGGTCTCAAGAATGCTGGCGCGACGTACCAGCGCCTTGTAAACAAAATGTTCGAAGCTCAAATCGGACGGAACGTGGAGGTGTACGTCGACGACATGCTCGTGAAAAGCAAAGTCGCGAGCCACCATGTCAACGACTTAGATGAGACCTTTTAGATTCTTCGACGGCATGGGATGAAGCTCAATCCTGTCAAATGCGCGTTCGGGGTGACCCCTGGAAAGTTCTTAGGCTTCATCGTGTCCCAACGCGGAATAGAAGCCAATCCAGAAAAGACCAACGCCATACTCGACTTGAACCCTTCGCGGACAATAAAAGAAGTTTAGAAGTTGACAGGGTGGATTGCCGCCCTCTCACGGTTCCTAGCCAAGTCAGCCGAGAAATATTTGCCCTTCTTCAAGGTGCTAAGGGGCACCAAATCGCACGGGTTCAAATGGAATGAAGAATGTGACGAAGCCTTCAGGGAACTGAAGACTTACCTCTCTAGCGCGCAGCTCTTAAGCTCGCCGCGCGAAGGGGAAGACCTCTATCTCTACCTAGCCACATCGGCGTCAGCCCTCAGCTCCGTGCTAGTTGCGGAGCACGAGGGCAGCAAACAGCCGGTGTATTACGTAAGTCGGGTGCTGAATGACGTAGAGGCCCGCTATCTACACGCTGAAAAGATGGCGTCAGGCCGGCTGGTTAAGTGGGCCGTCGAGCTAGGAGAATTTGATCTAGAATTTCGGCCCCGGCCAGCCGTGAAAGGACAGGCCCTGGCGGACTTCATCGTCGAGGCAGTGACGCCAGTACAGGAAGAGGATAGCAATCCAGGAAGTACGGAGGGCGACGACTCACCTGGGTGGACCCTGAACGTAGACGGATCGTCTACCCAGACAGGCAGCGGAGCTGGTATCGTGCTAAGGACGCCCGAGGGCATGGAGATCGTATACTCCGTTACTCTGGCCTTCCCGGCCACGAACAACGTTGCGGAGTATGAGGCCCTCCTTGGGGGCCTACGGTTGGCGTGGGAGTGTTCCGCGCGGTCGTTGGTCGTACGTAATGACTCCGAACTCATGGTCAATCAGGTGAAGGGGAACTTCGAAGCCTCGAACCCACAACTTGTGAGGTACCTTGTAAAAGTAAGGGCCCTGATCCCTGAGTTCGGTTGGTTTGAGATCGAGCATATCCCGAGATCGAATAACGAACGCGCTGACTGATTGGCCCGGGACGCGGCCACCCTAACTGTAGAGCAGTACGCGAGGGAGCCCAGCGAAGTCCTGAACGTACCCAGCATCGACGCCGAAGACAAAGAGGTCCTTCATGTCAACACAAGGGACAACTGGATGACGCCATACGTAAGGTTCCTAACTGAAGGAACCCTACTAGAAGACATCAACGAAGCCAAGCGAATCAAGAAGATGGCAGGATGGTATAAGGTCCTAAATGGGAGACTATACAGGCAAGGATACTCCACCCCTCTCCTAAAGTGCCTTACTCCGGAGGAAGTCGACAACGCGTTGGCAGAAGTACACCTGGGTCTGTGCGGATCACACATTGGCGGGAAGAACCTAGCATTCAGCGTCATACGGCAAGGGTTCTACTGGCCCACCATGAAACGAGACGCTATGGAATTCGTCCGCAAGTGTGGAAGTTGCCAGGTCCATGGCAACATGACGCACCAGCCGCACACCGAACTGCACTATCTCCAATCCCCATGGCCGTTCGCACAATGGGGGCTCGACATACTTGGACCCCTACCAATGGTCACGGACAGAGGAAATTCTTGACCGTTGGCATCGACCACCGCATGCGAAGTGGTGGAAGCCATCCCTCTCGCAAAGATCACAGAACAAAACGCGACGGAGTTCCTCCGTCAGGGCATTGTTTGCCGCTTTGGGATTCCCGAGGTTGTAGTGACCGATAATGGAACCCAGTTCACCGGCAAGCGCTTTACAAAGTACTGCCGCGACCTTCGTATTAAGCTGGTGCACACGTCCGTGGCGCACCCTCAAGAAAACGGGCAGGTCGAAGTCACCAACCGCACACTGCTGCACGGGTTGAAAACCAGATTGGAAGACGCAGGGGGCTCCTGGACTGAGGAGCTACCGTCAGTGCTATGGTCGTACCGAACAACTGCGAGAGAGCCAACAAGGGAGATGCCCTTCAACCTTTGCTTTGGGGCTGAGGCTACGGATAGTCTGGACTTGCTCTCGGAAGTTTGAGACGCCGCACGACTCAGAACCGCGGCCTACCAACAGCGAGTCGCACGGTACTACAACAAGCGAGTAAAGGCATGCCCGCTGGAAGTTGGAGATCTGGTCCTCCGGAGCATAGAGGCGGCGGAAAAGATCGCAAATACGAACAAACTCTCCCCCAGGTGGGAGGGGCCGTTCCTCGTCTCCGCAATCCTCCGGAGCGGAGCATACAAGCTACGTGCCCAGAACGGCAAACTGGTCCCGCGGGCCAACTTGAGAAAATACTATCAGTAATGCAACTCCGGCTCAGGTAAGTCGAACACGCATGCATCATAACGAGTGCTTGAACATGAGTTTTATCTTCGATTAGCATAATTGCTCTATCATCCTGCATATTCATTCGCGTGAGTTAATGACATGCATCGCATTCCTAAATCAAATGACCTAGACTGCCCCTAAGTCGGGAGGACAAGCGTCCGTCCGTAAAACCAGTCCTTGGCTCAGTGCCAGGCAGTCCGAAGAAGATCGTCTCAGGACTCCGTCCTCACGCCAGGCGGCCTGGGGACGGCTTTACTCACCATGGCTCCGCGCCAAAAGGCCCCAGCGGCCACCCAGAGACTAAGCCCCGTGCTAGGCAGCCCGGAGGCATCCAGCCGTAGGCTGGGACAAAGGATCCAGGCGATCCATTCCAAAGGCTTCACGCCAACGACCCGTGCGGTCAAAACATTAGGCCTGGGGGCTCCCTGAGTCCCCACTCTACGGCCAACAAAACCTTAGGGGGCAAAGAATCGCAGGCGTGCAGCGACCTTCTCCAACAGAAGAGAGCACCCTCAGTCTACAATGGTCATAGGCTAGGACCTCAACTTGGTGATTATAACGCTTTGAGCAAGAGCGACGCACCTCCCGCAATCGTACGCGACCGAGTCCTAGACCCAGGAGTCCGGTTACCGCGGCCTGACCTCCGCGCTGACCCTCGATGAGGCTCCAGGGGCTTGGCGATGACATCCGTTTCACCGGATCGAGCCCCCCAAACATGTGAGTTGTGATGACATCCTCTTACGAAGGACGAGCACCACGCAAGAAGGTGCCTGGATAGGGCCTTAACAACAGCGGCTCCAAAGAGCCCAACGATCGAACATGAAGCATGATCCAACGGACGAAAACAAAAGCGAAAAGCAAGCAACACTCTACGATAGAAAAAGCATGGACGCAAAGTATAAAATGATGCTTCTCATTCATGCGGGAAAACGAACATGTTACAAAGACAAAGACAAAGACCAATTTCAAAAACCAGCGCAAGCCAAGACTAATCTGGCAAACTCGACGGGCCAGCCCCCACGTGAAAATTCTTCAACCGAGATGCCGCATTTACTCCGGTGTTTCCTGGGTGAAAAATGCCCTCAGGAACGTGGGGAGCGGCCAAAGAAGCAACCTTGCAACATAGGTGGATGTCGTCCCAATACCGGGCCTCCAACGCCAGCTATATTTCTGCAGAAGAGTGACGGCCAACCATTTCTCTGGCGAACCTGGCGACTCTTTCCTCCGCAGCGGTGAGAAGACCCTCCAGCTGCTCAACTCTCTGCCGCAGCTGCCCGTTCTCCTCTGTAAGAGATGCGATCTGAGCTTGGCCGCGGTAGACGAGTTGCTGTCCGCTGAGGATGGTCCGCTGCAGGTCCCCGCGAAAAAGGGAAGCTTGCGCATCGAAGGGGACCACACTGCCAGGAACCTGCATAGAAGGAAAGATCAGAGACATTCCCAAAATAAACGACGAAGGGAGAGGGCCAGAAAGAAGCAACCGTACCGGAGAAGAGGCGATGCATGGGGAGCGTGCGAGGCCACTCAGGAGAGCCTCTCCCTGGATCTCCGCTCTTTCACCTGCTGGAGGCGGGCTGGCTGGAAGCACGGCGGCCATAGGAGCGCTTGAAGGCTCCTGTCTTGAGGACATCCCGGCTGCCCCTTCGCTAGCCCCGACCGGATCGGCGGCAAACGCGACGCCTTGCACTGAAGACGGGATCGAACCTCCCAGAGGCCTGAATTCAGAGAGGGGCTCCGCAAAGATCATAGCTGGCTCTCCGGGCTCCCTGACCCCCGTCGCTGGCACAGAAACAGCAGCTAATGGCTCCTCCGGGTCCTCTAAAATGACAACATCGTCTGACACCTCAACAGCACAACTAGCGGGTAGAGACTCGACCTCGCAGACTTCGCGAGCGGCTAGTTTCGCGATCGAAGTGATGAGGGTTCGGCAGTTTCCCTCTGGTAACCAGCGCTCGCAGGTCTCTTCGGAGCCGAACTTCCCGCAATGGAAGGACCGGCGACTCATCTCCGGGACCTCCTCAAAGGGGTCCCTTCGGCTTCCCTTAGCCGTTTAAGGGCGGCCGCATCCTCATCGTCGCTCGACGATGACGCCAGCAACGAACAGCTTCCCTCCTCATTCCCCCCGGGCGGTAGGGAAGTGGCTATATCTTCAGGGAACTCCTTTCCAGGACCAGCTATCGCCCAACTAGCCGGAGGTCCCCATCTGCCAATCTCAAACGTGACAGATGTGAGGTAATAGCCCTGGATCGAGAACCTCTTCTCTTCCGACTTAATGGCGGATATCAGCTTCGAAGATCCTGCAACGTCCTCGTTGGTGGGCTTGTCCCGGAAGTATTCTGAGATTGGGCCCCACGTCCTCGGAAGCTCAAAATCAGAGGGCTCCTGTAGAAAGAAGAAGCGCTCCTTCCAGCCCTTCACGGAGTCAGGATTGGTGCCGCGAAGGTTGAACCCCGGCTTGGGGGAAAGCGATACCCAGTCCTCCGACTCCGTGAACCAAAAAATTATCCGTGCTGCCTTCGCATTGAAGGTGCATTCGTGCATAAGAGCAAAAACGCACAAAGACACCAAATAGCGCACGGCGTTGGGGTGCAGCCTTGCCATCGGGACACCCAGCGTATCAACCACCACGTACAACGAGCAGTTCAGTGAAAAACGAAGACCCCCTCAGATGGTGCTCGTACACCGTGATAAAGCCCGCTGGGGGGCGTTGGCTCTGTCCAACTCGCCGGGAACGCGGTAACTCCAGTCACTGGGAATCGCGTAGTCTACCATGAGGGAAGCGATGTGCCCAGCAGTCATGACAGACCTGGTGTTGAGAACACCATGGCGCACGGCTCTGGAGGCACGGGAAGAAGAAGAACTCTCTACCTTTGCAGCCATTTATCTCTCGAAAATCACAAGTGTAAATGGGGAAGAAATCGGCGGAAGAGAGGAAGCGATCGTCACTTGGTTTAAATAGACAACGCCAAGCCAAAAGGCGGAAAATCAAAACGCCACCGCCACTGGAGACTGGGACACGTGGTGACATCAAGGCGTACCACAGAATCTCAATCGATTGCAATGATGGCTAGGCGCCAGGCTAATGGGCGCGACCCTTCAGCTGCCTGGCTAGGGTTCACGATGGCGCCGCCGCATTAAATAGGGGCTCATGATAGCAGAACCCCTGTAGACGCGCACGGTAAGAGCAAAGTGAAAATGCAAAAAAAAAGAAAAAGAAAAAAAGAGGGGGAATAAAAACTCCTTCGGTGAACAAAGTGGGACGAAGAACCAACAATTCTTATTACGTCAACAAATTTTCGTTACAACGATTACAACTAAAGAAGAAAAGCACAACAGTGAGGAAATGGCTAGCGGTCCCGGTGGCCAGTGGAAGAACTTTGGACGTGATAATCCACCAACTGGCGGCGAGTTCTAGCTTGCGAATTACGAGGGTCCAGAACCCCCACGCGGAAACCCGGATCCTCTAGCGAAGCCAGTCTCTGGGAGAGCCAGAAGGCATCAAAGTAAGACCGCTCCAAGGCGGGATCCACTCCCTCCGGCCGGAGCCTCATTCTCAGCTCCGACCGCAACTCTACAACTTCAGCCTCGTGTTGTTGTCTGAGCCGCTCCGTTTCTCCTTCGAGTGCCAATATGCGGTCCTGCGCCCCCACATTGGCACCCACCAGTCGTGTGGCCCTGGGGTCCGACTCGGCCAGAGCACTCTCTAAATGCGCGACGCGGGCCCTCAGCCACTCCACTTGAATCGCAGCAGCCCCTCGACGTGGCTGGACTCTCTCGAAACCTGGAGGCGGCCCCCGGCTCCGTGAAGGGCCAGCAACCGTGGCTTCAGAGCGGGCCTCTCCCGAGGACCCAGGAGCGTGAGAGCCAAACTCAGACTCAGCGGAAGAGCGTTCCGAGTCGCTGGATGTGTCCTCCATTGACTTCGCGGCAAGGAAACACGCAGAGGAAGATCAAATGGCCAGTAGTTGTGCAAGTACAGAGACGTGCCAGATTTCGAGAGAAAGTGGCGTATTTAAATAGGCAAATCTTCTCCTGAAAGGGCGGCAACTCCAAAAGGCGGAAAGCATTTAAGGAAGGGCCAATGAGGATTCTCCACGTGCAAGGCCCCTGAATACTTGCGCGTTTCCAAGACGGAACGACGTCTCCTGGCCGCGCAGAAATTAAATGCGCTGGCTGTCCCAGGAGACGTGATGGTTGACAGGGACCCCACAAGCTCCCAAAGGATGACGCGTGGATCCTCAGGGCAAAGCGCCCGACGACATAAGAGCATTTACGAAGACGAGACAAAAATTGAAGACAAAAAGAGGCTACTTCTTTTATTAATCAATGCTTTCTTACAAAGTACAAGATCTACAACCATGAAGCTGCGAGAAAGACGAAAGAAGACTGTGGTGCGGAGCCCCGTATGCTCCCTTGCCATGCCCCAGGTGAGCTCGGCGAACGTGATCTGCGCCAGATCCCGACGGCGGAAGCAGTCGGTATTTCGCCGAGCGCACTGGGCGGGAGGCAAGGAGCATCCCCCGATGGAGGTTTAAAGAGTCCAATCCACCGGGGTCCAGGAAGCACCGAAGTCAGGCACTCCGGGAAAGTTGGGCAAGAAGCCCAGCTTCCACGGAGGGCTACTGACCTCGCACTCCTTCCGCGGTCAGCGCCCTGGCGTGGCTCGCGGAGTGGTCCCCTGCGAAAGCCGTCACCTAACAGGCGAAGGCAGCCGCGGGGATCCTCCAAGAATCCGCTCAAGCTAGCCAGGCCACAACCCGGAAGGAAGCACGCGACGACAGCGGAATGGCCGAGCCATTCTCGTTAGCAAAGAAGGCAAGCCACAGGGCATCGGCTACAGTGGTCTCCACCGGGAATCTCAGGCATGCAAGTAGTCCATCCAACTCCTTCTCGGGGAGAGCCAGAATCTTCTCATTGCCTCTTGGTTTGCTGATAAGGGATGAACTCAACTCGCTCAAGTGCCCCTCCTATTTATGGGCAAGGTGCAGGCAATCCCCTTGCCCAGCGCAACACGGCATCCAGCAAACGTCTTTCGGGCAACAGCAACGACCGCTGGTCAGACGCAACCCAAGGCGCGCGAATCTCGCCTGATGAAGTGACGGGTCACGGCAGCGCCTGAAAAGCCTGCCCTGGCTCCTGGAAAAGGCGTGAACTCAGAAGACGACAAAAATGACGCGGCACGAGGAAGGGTATGAGGCTGCGGAAATGGGCCCAGAGGACATGCCAGGCCCGACCACTGGCCGGCCCAGGCATGGGGGGCTAGTGTTGGGTCCCATGTCCTGGCCCATGAGACGTGCCCAGGCCAACGAGATAGGTCGCGGCCCATAAAGAAACCAGAAGCTCACGTGAAGCGGTCAGCCCAGTCCAAGAGTTCTGAGGCGCGAATCCACGAGGGAAGAAGGCAACGGAAACCTACAGCGCATTAAATGCATCGCCGGGAACAGGCGAAAAACGCGGAAAGGCTAGCCAATAGAGGCGTGGCTGGCGCAGCGCCAACGGCACCCGCTGCCGTCTGCAGGTGGCCAACCAATCCCCTCTCAAGGGAAAATCAGGCGTGGTCAACAATGCTCAGTAGCGTGCCAGCATGGCAACAGGACAGCCGGCGTAACCGGCGGTCCACGACAGCGACCAGCGGCGCGATGGCCCAAGCAACGGGCATTTTGGCGCCCAAGAGTCCAACAGGGAGAGGCATATAAGAGCCCTCACATCCCACAGTGAAGGGGACCTTCTCTCGACATCTCTTAGAGCATCTTTGATTCTCTAGTGCCCTTTAAATCAAGAATTTAAACGGCTAATCATACTCGACTGTTTCCCTCTTCTCTAATTAAGAACACGAGAGTGACGAGTGGGGACGGAGCACCGTCTCATCTGCAGTAGCTTACTCGTTCACCGTCCCAGCATCTCCCGAGATCACGGAAAAGTCAGCCACCCATTGCGGTGCATCAAGGAAGCCAGGCCTTCCACTACTTGCTCATTGCATTCTCCACTTCACCGCACAAGCATCTCATACGCTTACACAACATTTCTCCGCACATCACTTTAGCGTGCGCCATTTCCGTTTATTGCGGAAATTTACTAACTTGAGTGTCGGAACGGCCTGGGTGGGAGAAATCCTGCCGGACCCTTGACCTCTTGTTTGTTGTTTGTATTGTGCAGGTCCAGGTTCACAGGGACGGAGACCGGACCCTTCTTCCGAAGCAGCCGCACGCTTAAGAATTCGAAGGCTCTCTAATCCGTACGACAACCGTGGGCCCGGGACGCAACAACTCCATTCTATAAAAAAAAATTACTAATTGCACAAAAATATAAATTATTAAAATAATTTTTAAAATTATAAATATTTAAAATAAAAAAAAATATAAAAAATACAATTCGAATAAAAAAAGCAATCACTTTTATTGGCAACTATACTTGATTTTGAACTCGATTTCGAAAATACAATTCAACTGTAGTTGATTTTTAAATTAATTAAAATTCTAATTTTAATCAATTCTAACATATTTATTATCTAAGTATGTTTTGACGCATTAAAATTGCTAAATAAAGGGAGAATAGTAGCGTTAATCATAAAAGTTTAGGTGAAGCTGAGTTTTTTTTTTTTTAAATAAAAAAAATAAAAAATATGGAGAAAATATTTACGACGTCGTCAGCTCCAGCTGGAGCAGCCTCCTCATTGATAAGAGGTTCACGGCACGGAGTTAAACAAACAAAAAAGAAAGAAACACTACGTTGAAATGGAAGGTGGAAGGCAAAAAAAGCATATTATTCTGATACATGGAGCCTGCCTAGGAGCTTGGTGTTGGCACAAGCTGAAACCTTTACTGGAAAGGGCCGGCCACCGTGTAACGGCGGTCGACCTGGCGGCTTCCGGCGTCAACATGAAGACGATTCATGAGCTTCAGACCCTCCGCGACTACACGGAGCCGCTGTTGCAGCTGATGGAGACGGTTCCCCCTGAGGAGAAGGTGGTTGTGGTCGGCCATAGCCTTGGAGGCTTGAGCTTGGCTCTGGCCATGGAGAAGTTCCCTCAGAGGATTGAAGCTGCCATTTTCTTGTCAGCGTTTATGCCTGACACTGTTCATCAGCCATCGTATGTTTTAGAACAGGTAAATTACATGAGAAAGATTCAGGCGATCATCCTTCAATATCGATATATTATTAGGTGATGCTGTATTATTTATCTATCTAACTATTTTATATATTATTGTTAAAAATATCAAAAATCAGCTTTCTATGGCTACAGTGAAATGGAATACATCATCATTACGGGAAAGACGAGGCTGTACCTTTAGTAGTAAAGCGCAGCCCCTGAGCTGCGATCTCAGCACCATCAGATGCAAAATCCATGTATTTTAATTAAAAAATTATAATTTTAGATTTTTTTTATTTTTTATTTTTAAAATAAAAACACATAAACGGTTAAATTTATATTTAAAAGCTATGCTTCACTGCTGAGGCGCAGCCCCCCCTGATCCCTTAAGTTTATGCCTTTTATTTTCATAATGTATAAAGAATAGTCAAAGTGATCATTTTTTTTTAAAAAGTTTGAAAATTCAAAACACATTTAATTATAATTTCTTAGTTGGATAAAAAAGTATGGAACAGACTTGATAGTTGAACAAAAATTTCTAAACCTGGCCAGACAAAATTACTTTGCAAAATCTTTAAAAAATATTTGATGGAAAATAATTTCAGGAAGTCTGTGGATGGTTTTATATAATTAAATTTCGATTTATTATTTAGAAATTCAAATAAGCAAAAAATGATAATATGATAAATTAAGACCATATATTTTTGTTCTAGTTTTCTTCCGAGATGGCTGAAGGGTATTGGCTCGATACGCAATTTGCATGCCATGGTAAGCCGGAGGAGTCCTTGACAACCATGTTCTTCGGGCGTAAGTTCTTGTCCTTGATCTACGATCCAGCTCCTGCTGAGGTATGCCTTATTCTGTAAGCCCTCAAAGCTATCATTTTCATTAATTAAAATTGAAATTATTTTTATCTATGTTAGGCCTCAATATAAGGGCCTATAAAAGCACGGCTCAGAAGAAAGGCCCAAACGAGAGGCTACCACGAGCCGCGGAAACTAGACAGCGTAAGAGGCCCAAAGCAGAGGCGGGCGGCCTAAAGACCAAGACTACCGTAGAAGTCCAAGAGGTCCCGTCCGCTCGTAAGGAAGCTCGAGGATATCGCTAACGATACTCGAATACACGGACAACGAAAAGAGCGAGAACCCTGAAAGTCCTGTCGAGTCTCAGAACCGTCCGGGAAGTCAAGAAGAGACTCCGGGGCTTTTCCCTAGGGGATCCCCCGAGAACTGCCTCCCATTGTGGGTCCACGAATTCAGAAGGGGGCCCCACCCAAGAACGAGGACTGCCCTATGCTCGGCCGATGATGCCAGTTAGGCAGCGTCGTCAATTCCCAAGGAAAAATGCAGCCACTGCCAGTCACCGTCTAAACAAGGCACGCTTGGTCAAATCAAGACTGACGCCTAGACCCCGCATGACTGACACACCTAGGCCTACGAGTGGCACCAGTCGCGTGCCATCCCGCGCACGTCAGCAACATTAAATGAGGCCAGTGGGACACTACACAACTGATCGACTACCCGATGGCTGCCACGTGTCTTCTCCCCAATGGCATGATCTCTCCTATAAATACCCAGTGAAGTCCTTTTCCAAAGGACCGAATTTTCTCCCCCAAAAACTTGCTCCAAAAGGAAGGAAAAATGCCCACTACCTCTCGGCCACCTAATCCTTCTCTTCCCAATGGAACAAAAGAGAGAGAAAAAGCTTTCCACGAAAGTGATAAAGCCTTTCAGTGAGCGATATCCCCTAGGGAAGAGATACAAAACAAGAGACAAGGAAGGGATTAACCCTAACACTTGTACCTTGTAAAGACTTCCACCCAAATAGTGAAGCATTTCTAAAGGCCCTGAGTCTTGTGATTTTTCCTCCCCATTCACGAGGAGGTTTCTCACGTAAAAATTCGGTCTTAATCCCCCTCTCGCACCCAACACTTCAATCACTCGTGTTGCTTGGAAACCACGGATCCGATTGGACCCCGTGGATCCAGAACACAGCATTGGCGCCGTCTGTGGGAATAGCTGACAAAAAGCTCACAAGCCTCCCCCCTCGCAGAACAACCAACGCCCTGAAGATGATGAGCAGACAAGACAGTACGTCCACCCGGGAAGAGGAGCGCTACGACAGGTGCCTCCCATCGGGTGGCAGGACAAGCGGCGGCCCCGGTACTAGCGTGCGCAAGCTAGTACAGAAGGTGGACAGCCTTTCAAGAGCCGTCCGTACCCTCCGGGAGAAGGTGGACGAGCGATCGGGGCACGCGCCCCGAAAGCCCGCGTCTAGCAGCGCCCCAAAGGCGACAAGCGACGTGGGCTCTTAGCGAGTTGAGGGACTATCTCAACAGAAAAAAGTCCATGAGCCAAGCCCCGACGAAGAAAAGGCTCAAAAGGCTCTGGAAGACGATCTTCGGATCCAAAATCGGCGAAATAAGTCAGCTGAGAGGATAAGAAGACCCCCTGCCCCCGAGGACAGGGGGAGGAAAAAGAAGGGCGAGCGTCCAGCTGAAGACCTAAGGGTCGTCCGGGCAAGAAGAGCCCGAACGGATGGTCCTTGCAGGAGACGGGCCCTCGGGCCCACTGACTCTCACCGACTCCCTCACCAACATCCTAAGGCAGAATCGGGACGAGGAGTTCCTGAGATGGCCTAAGGCGTTAACAAATCCAGAGGGAGGCGACCAATGGGAGTATTGCCATTACCACTGCAGCTGTGGCCATGACACCGAGGACTGTCGAAAACTCCAGGTGGAAATCGAGCGGCTGGTAATGGAAGGCTATCTCGACCGCTTCCTGCCATGACCCGGGCATGGCCCCGGAGCAGCAGGACACACCCGGTCGTGCCACTCAAAGGGCAAAGTCGTGATGGGCGCGGAGCACGCCTGACCACCCGCTAAGGGCGCCAATACCGGTGATGCCAGTCCCAAACGTAGCTGTCGGAAGAACCATGGGAGCGGTAACTGAGGAGCATGAAGGCCCTAGCGCACGGACTAATGCAACCAAAAAAACAAAGGAGGAAAGGCCCTAGAGGCCACTCAATGTAAAACGTGTATATCAATGGAAACGTCTCTCCGTTATGTCTATTATGAAGCGTTCTCATGCTCCCTCGTTAGCAATGAAGCAACTTGCGGCACAAGAAAAAATTCGGCTGTAATCGAGCGGCCCCAGAGGTCGGACCCCAGAGGTCAAAACTCTAAAAAACTTGGCTGTGACCGAGTGGCACCAGAGGTCGAACCCGAGAGGTTAAAACTACAAAAAATTCGGCTGTGACCGAGCGGCCCCAGAGGTCGGACACCAGAGGTCAAAGCTCCAAAAAACTCGGCTATGACCGAGCGGCCCCAGAGGTCGAACCCCAGAGGTCAAAGCCCCAAAAAACTCGGCTGTGACCGAGCGACCCTACAGGTCGGACCCTAGAGGTCAAAGCTCTAAAAAAACTCGGCTGTGACCGAGTGGCCCCAGAGGTCGGACCCCAGAGGTCAAACCTCCAAAAACTCGGCTGTGACCGAGCGGCCCCAAAGGTCGGACCCGAGAGGTCAAAACTCTAAAAATCTCGGCTGTGACCGAGCGGCCCCAGAGGTCGAACCCCAAAGGTCAAAACTCCAAAAAAACTTGGCTGTGACCAAGCGGCCCCAAAGGTCAAAACTCTAAAAACTCGGCTGTAACCGAGTGGCCCCAGAGGTCAAAATATCTCAAAGAAACTCGGCTGTGACCGAGCGGCCCCAGAGGTCAGATCCTAGAGGTCAAAAGATCAAATAGGTAAAGGCTAGAAGATCCTAAAAGGGTCACACGCCCAAACCCGAAAAGTTGGGCCAGCGATCTTAAAGAGATCACGCGCTCAGAGCTAGGAATAAGGCACCGTACAGCACGCCGCAAAAAAAAGGAAAAAAAAAAGAGAGAACAGAAGACACTAGTACAAGCAAGACAAAAGGAACAATGCAAAAAGGACAAGTCTTATTCATAAAAATAAATTTGTGTACAAGTGTAGCAAAATAAGAAAAGAAACAACGTATCAAGGGAGCGCCTCTCAACTCCCTCGTTGAGCCTCTTGGGCTTCTGAAGATCCCGTCTGATCTGCCGGAACTGGCTCCTTAGGCGTAAGAGGCTCACCATCCGGCCCTGCCCGGGGAGGCCCAGGGAAAGGTCTCCCAGCGACGCCGTATAAGTCTTCTACGCTCAAGGCACTGGCGTCCCTGGGAACAAGGACGACTATAGGGAATCGCAGACAGACCAGTCGCGCCACTCGGCGGCACATGCGGATGCCGTCCCAGAACTTGCCGTCCAACATTGGTGCCATCTCGGCAATCTGTACGGATGTCCTCAACCTCTCTTCCTGGCAATGGATCTGATCCTGAAGGAGGCCCTACTGAAACCGTAGGATCTTGACAGTGTCCTCCAAAGAAGCGATATTCTCCTTAGCTTCAGGCAGTTCCGCTTCCGCCCGTTGCGCAGCTTCTCGGGCAGCCCTCGAAGACCCCATCTCCAGACGAGATTGGGCGATCACCCCCACCAGCTCACTGAGGCCTCCAATTAGACCCTGGAGCTACAACAGAAAGGCTCATCAAAATACGAACAGTTGAGAGCAGGGCAAGAAAAGAAACAAGAGGTTACCTTACAAACAAGAGGATTGTCCCCTGTGCCGCGCTCCCTAGGGATCTCGGACTCCTGAAGACCTCTCCTGGGCCGCCTAGGCGCCCCCTCAGGCACAGGCCCAGCGGCTAAAAAAGGGACCGGAGGGCCTGCCTCAAAGTCAACATCCCCAAGAAACTCAGATGACCGCTCAACTTGGACCACAGTAGGGCGCTCAGAAGGATCAAGGGGCATGAGCTCGTCGACACTCAACTCCTTGACCTCCACCACCTCTCGGATCGTCTCAGCCGTCATTCCCCTCTCAGAGTCCACCATGAAGTTTCCGCCTCCTACGTCCTCGGAAGGATGATCAATCCTGTCCGAGACGTCGCTAGGCAAATCAACGAGAACTTCGAGGACAAGATCATCACAGGGGGGCTGGACGTCCGGAAGCTCCACGATCTGAACAATTTCCCTCGAGGGCGTAGTGAGATTAGCAGTGGAAGTGAAGGTGAGACCTTCAGCTCTCGAGGACTTAGCGGGAGGATTAGTAGTGGAAGTGAAGGCAAGACCTCCAGACCCCGAGGACTCAGGCAAAGAGCTAGTCCTCGACCTCTTAATCAGAGGAGCAGCCACGTCATCGTCGCTCAAATTATCGATATTAAAATCATCGTCATCCTCACTAGAGGGAGGCTCAACAAGGGCCGCTGGGAGCCCAGAGCTCTCTGTAAGGAAGTTTTCACCCAGGCGGTTGCGGGACCCCCGATCCTCAGTGTCCCAGCTCTCCTCCTCAGTCTCTTCTTGGACTTCTTGGGAGAAGCTGGCGGCGAAGCCTTAGCCCGCGGTCCCCACTTGGCTTCCTCGAACTTCTCGGGGGACAGCCAGATGTTGCGCTTGTTCAGGTGAAAGCTCCCCTGATTGGCCAGCACCAAGTCCGTGAACTCCTTCACATTCTCCCTGTCCTCCTTCGAAGGGTCAGAGCTATACTGGATAGCCACCTTCCCCCACTTAAAGGGAACGGCCCAATGCTCGTGAACGCCAAGAAAGAAGAACTTATTCTTCCAGCATTTCGTGGAATCTGGGTTACCCCCGCACAACAAAGAAAAGTCCAGGCAGGGAGTCATTATAATCCAGTCAAGGTTCTGTGTAAATCGAAACATCACCTTGACCGTAAGGGCATTCAAGAGCCCCTTATGACACTGGAAGAAGACGCACAAGGATACCAAATACCTCACCGCATTTGGCTGAAGTCTGGCAAGGGGCACTCCAAGTGCCCTCATAATATCGTAAAACACCTCCGCGATGGGAAACGGTAGCCCGCCTTTGAGGTGGACTTCATAAACGGTAATGAAGCCGTCTTGAGGATACAATGTCCTATCATGTGACACCAGAATCATCATGGATGTGGACTCAGGGATTCGATATAGAGCTTGAATCTCTGTGAGCTTGTCGAGCGTCACCGTGGAGGCAATCTGTCTCACCCCAGGCGCCATGAACGCCGAAAAATAAGAAAATGAAGAAGAAACTCGAACGAAGAAAGGACGGAAAGCCTCAACACTTAAGAGGAGAAGGAGAAAAGCAGACGCGAAGGTGGAAAGTCGGAGCAAGGAGGCGTTTAAATAACCTTGGAATTCAAAAAAGTGCGCTCATTACCCTTGCCACGCGTCGCCCGGCCATTCGTTGCAGAAAGGTGATGGCCTTTCCTTCCAAAGGCGCTGTCCGCCGTGTCACTTCAGCATTTAATGCATCCAAGAAGCCCGAAAACGGCGACGCTGGAAAGGTCTCAGACCCAGAAGAAGCCCTGGGACCGCCTCCCATCAAACTCAACACCGCACTCACCCCAAGGGCGCACGTACTCGGATGGTCACTATGAAGGACCTAACCCAGAACGCAGGTTGTCGTGCTCTGGCCCGTCCAGGAATGTCCATATCAAGTTGAAAACGCGCGCACCTAAAATCGAGCAGGAAGCAACCAACTCTTCTAGAAGACCGGTGACCTCATGCCAAACGGTCAAGAATCTCGGGCCCTTTGGCATGGGGGGCTATGTTGGGCCCCAACATAAGGGCCCATAAAAGCGCAGCCCAGGAGAAAGGCCCAAACGAGAGGCTCCCACGAGCCGAGAAAACTGAACAGCCTGAGAGGCCCAAAGTAGAGGACGGCGGCCAAAAGACCAAGACTACCGCAGAAGTCCAAGAGGTCCCGTCCGCTCGTAAGAAAGCTCGAGGATATCGCCAACGATACTCGAATACACGGACACCGAAAAGACTGAGAACCCTAGAAGTCCTGCCGAGTCTCAGAACCGTCCGGGAAGTCAAGAAGAGACTCCAGGGCTTTTCCCCAGGGGATCCCCCGAGAACTGCCCCCCCTTGTGGGTCCGCAAATTCACAAGGGGGCCCCACCTAAGAACGAGGACTGCCCTATGATTGGCCGATGATGCCAGCTAGGCAACGTCGTCAATTCCCAAGGAAACCTGTAGCCACTGTCAATCGTGGTCAAAACAAGGCACGCCTGGTCAAATTAAGACTGACGCCTAGACCCTACATGACTGACACACCTAGGCCTACCAGCGGCACTAGCCGCGTGCCATCCCCCGCACGTCAGCAACATTAAATGAGGCCAGTGAGACACTGCACAACTGATCGACTACCCAATGGCTGCCACGTGTCTTCTCCCAATGGCATGATCTCTTCTATAAATGCCCAGTTAAGTCCTTTTCTAAAGGACCAAATTTTCTCCCCCAAAAACTTGCTCCAAAAGGAAGGAAAAATGCCCACTACCTCTCGGCCACCTGATCCTCTCTTCCCAGTGGAACAAAAGAGAGAGAAAAAGCTTTCCACGAAAGTGATAAAACCTTCCAGTGAGCGATATCCCCTAGGGAAGAGATACAAAATAAGAGATAAGGAAGGGATTAACCCTAACACTTGTATTTTGTAAAGACTTTCACCCAAATAGTGAAGTATTTTTAAAGGCCCTGAGTCTCGTGGTTTTTCCTCCCCATTCACGAGAAGGTTTCTCACGTAAAAATCCGGTCTTAATCCCCCTCTTGCACCCAACACTTCAAACACTCGTGTTGTCTGGAAACCACGGATCCGATTGGACCCCGCGGATCCAGAACGCAACAATCTAAAAGTGATATAATCACAAATTGATATGCAATATTATTGATCGATTTATATGATAATTCATATTTTTTAGATAATATTCATCTAAAAATAGTAACATACTTAGAAAAAAAATATAATTTTTCCTATTATATTCTTCATAAAAATTGCATATATAATACATTTTCCGTAAACAAATGCTGACTAAACCAAGGGATGATTAGAAGAAAATTCTGGAAAAATTAAACTTATAACCATTTGGTAAAAAATTTCCTAATATTATGTTAAGAAATAATTGATAATAAAATTTTAGTAATTGCCAGGCCAATGATTATACACACTTTGTATATACTTAATTTTATTTAATATTTTTTTAAAAAAATTTAAAATATCAAAATACTAATATGATAAAAAAATAATAATAATAAATACATTAGCCCCAATAATCTATGTATGGTAATACGGCGACCTTACTTAATATTATTGTAGAGCTTAACCTCAATTTTTGGAACATCTAGTTACTGACACTTATTATTATTTTCAATTTTTTGTCATTTGGGAAAGGATTTTGAGTTGGCAATGCTGCTGAGGAGGCCGTCTTCGTTCTTCCTGCATGATTTATCGAAGGCGAAGAAGTTTTCCGCCGATCGATACGGATTGGTCAAGCGAGTTTATGTCGTATGCGAAGCAGATAAAGCAATACCGGTGAATTTTCAGCGGTGGATGATCAACAACGGCGGAGTGAAACAAGTGAAGGTGCTTAAGGGTTCCGGTCACATGCCGATGGTTTCTATGCCGGAAAAACTCTGCGATTGTCTTGTTGACATCGTTGCAGAGAAATGTGCTTGAACTTTGTTAACAATTTTCAACAATACACAGCACTGCATAGTAAGAATTTCGACCACAGTCTTGAAGTTCTTGTTGTTTTCATCATATATGTCGTCGCTCGTTTATTTAAAGAAACATCACTTTGAAACTCGTTAAATATATTGGTTGGGCTCTTTCAAAAATTTTCGACCATCGTTCCTGTTTGGATTTGGTTTGTTTGGGCTCTTGAATATATTGGTTGTGTTTTTGTATAGGCTCGTGAAAAACTCCAATCTCAGTTGATTTATTTGTAAACTAATATTATAATTATTGTTAGATATTATCTAAAATAAGATCGATTTAACTTATTAATATAAATGAACCACAAATAATAAATCTTGAAGAGATTTTGAAGAGTAGGCTAGTAATGTGCTGGCCAAGGAAGGAGGAACGATTCAAATACACAACGGTCCATCTGCACATAGATGGTTAACACAAATTGTTGACTGGACGAAAGGCTAAGGAGATAGCAAAAGCCCAATAGTTGGACGGTCGACTTGGGCTCAAGACGGTCAATACTTCTAGTGATCGGGAGCGTGGCCAGAAGACTGGTTGAAGACTGGGACTCGCGTCTCATTGGTCCACGTGTCTGTCTTCATGTCACAACGATCTTCTCTCCTAATTTCGTATTCTCCACAAAAGGCAAACTCTATGGTAACGGTTGTTTCCAAGATCGATGTGCATCCCTGAAGGAAAGCATCATAATCCCCTTCCTATCTACAACAAACCCCAACGGTTACTGAACGCAGAAGGAAAGCAATCAATCCAACGACCATTACCGTAATAAAGGCTCTACACCAGAAAAGGCAACGATCCCAATAGAGTGCGGGAATTAAGTTCTTTTGCACAAGGAAGGCAGCCCAACACAGTAGCTATAAAAGGCCATAGAGTTCTCACTCTAAGACACGCTCTCACTTGCCTGTAAAAGTTTTCATTGCCAAGTTCTCATGCTTTCAGCTTCATAACGCTCTTTTCCTCTCTTTGTTACTATGTTCTCAGCGAACACAGTACTTAGAGAATTCACTTCTCACGAGTAACCAAAGTCTCCCATTGAGAGTACTCCTCGATCACAAACACTCTCTGCATTCTCATTACATCTCTTTACTTTCACATTCTTAATTCAAAGGTCGTTTACTGATTTGAGCGTCGAAATATTTTCGATGGAACAACCTCCTACCATCACCTGACTTCTTATTCGTAGTTGTGGTGTGCAGAATCTAGACTCACTGGATGGAGTCGGACTCAGACAGGTAACTTGACCCGAATTTTTTCAAAATTTTGATCCAGGACGCATCCTTGGCACAGTCTCTGGGAAGCTTACAAAAAGCTAACCACTTTTCTCCACAACCTCGTTCAGTTTTACCTTCCGAATCAGTGTGATCAACTAGGAGGGTGAATACTAGGGCGCCAACTAGCGAGCCCGCTAGAGACGCTACCTCACCCGACCAGGACCTTGCTGCTAGTAACTTGGTCAATGGGGTTCCTGCACCGTTCTTCCAGAACCTCGATACTCTCGAGCAGAAGTAGGCCACAGGCTTAAGAGGGAGCCTCCACGATCGTTAGATCTATTGGTGACAGTAGCAAGCCAGCTACGCGCCACACCGGAGAAAGAACGGAGTTGAGAATCTACCTCAACTCCAAAAGATTTGGCAACGCCAACCGGATAGATTCAAGGATGGAGAAAATCTTGAATCGTGTGTCCAAAGATGACAAACACGCTGCAGATTTGGAAAGATCTCCCTTCACGGTAGAGATCTTGAACTGTCACATGCTGGCAAAATTCAAGATGCCAACCCTCGACTCTTATGATGGAAGTGCTGATCTTATGGATCACTTAGATCACTTCCGCACCCATCTGAGTCTCCAGGGGTTGGAGGACGCGACAATGTGCCATTGCTTCCCCCTCACGTTGAAGGGAAATGCCCATATCTGGTTTCACCGGCTTCCATCATACTCAATTTAGAGCTTCCGCGAGCTCATCGACCTCTTGCTAGCGCAGTACGCTTCCAGCCGTCAGGAAGAGAAGCAGCCATGGCATCTATCCCACATCAAGCAGAAGTAAAGAGAGAACCCGAAGAAGTTTCTGCATCGCTTCGTAGTGGAGGTTAGAAGGATTCTCATGCTCACGGAAGAGATGAAACTCGGTAGTTTCATCTCTACTTTAACGCATTGGGACTTTTTCAAGCACCTGCCACACAAGAATTCGCAGACCTTTTAGAAAACAGAATCTATCATCAGGGCCTATACAGCGGCTGAAGAAGCCAACGAGGCTAAGTGTCCTGAAAGGACCGAACAGTCTCGCTCTTTTTCGGTCGAGGGAAAGAGGAAGCACAATGGCGGTGATCACTCCCGTAGGAAGCAGCACAGGATTGAGGCACTGGAGCGAAGGGATTACGGGCCAATCAACCTTACACCCCTGACTGACACACAGTTCAACATCCTCATACAGATCCGTGGAGAGAAATTCCTTAAGTTGCCAAAACGACTTAAGAAAACGGAGATAGAAAATCCAGCCAAATCCTGTAATTTTTATCGATATCCCAGATACTCCACGGAGGACTACAAGATGCTCCAGTGGGAGATCGAGAAATTCATCCGGAGGGGGCACCTCACTGGGTTCATTAGGAACCCGGGATAGAGTTCTGGTGCTTCAGGCGAGGAAGGACCAAAGCCTTCTCAACTACAGAATCGAGTCGTGATTGGAGTGGTCAATATGATCATAACCTGACCGGCTAAGACCCCAACAGATCGAAAGCAGTAGTAGACTTGGCAAAAGAAGCAGCGTACAAAAGACAACGTCATTAGCTTTAGTGATAATGACATGGATCATGTAATCTCCCCTTGCAGATTCCCTTATTGTATTCTCGCTCGTTTTGGACGGTAGCGTTGACTACTAACTAAAACAAGTCTTTATCGATAGTAAAAGTTATCGTAATTTATTTTATCTTGATGCTTTTTTTAAACTTGATTTAAAAAAGTGTCAACTGAAACCTGTCAAAGGCCCACTCTATGGCCTTAACAATGTGCTGGTATCCGTCCAAGGAATGATCAAGTTGGAGGTCACCTTGGGTACATACCAAAAAAGGCGAGTTGTACACTCACATTCTTGGTCGTTAACCTGCCTTCCATGTACAATGCTATACTAGGCTGCCTGCACCTAACAGTGTTTGGAGTCATCACTTCAATATCACATCTCAAGATGAAATTCTGAATAGCCTGTGGTATTGTGAAGTGTTAGGTGATCAAATCATTGGGCGGACATGTTATATGTCCCAGATTGCTCCAAGCGGCAACATTAAAGCAACAGGAGAGCTTGACCATCGAGATGAAGCAACTTTGCAGTAGGCGCAGTCTGGTGAGGCAACTAATCTAATCCCACTGAAATCAGAGGACCCGGTGAGGTGCGTACAAATTGGGGGCGCACTCATCGGGATACTGCGTGATAAGCTAATAACGTTCTTACGATAGAACGCTGACGTCTTCGTATGGATTCCAGTTGACATGCCTAAAATTTCGGACAGAGTAATGGTCCACAAGTTGGGCCTCAATTCTGATTGTAAGCCCATCGAGTAGAAGCAGAGAAACCACTCCGTGGAGAAACTCATTGCCATTTTGGATGAGGTAAAGAAGCTGCTGAATGCCAGCTTCATCAGAGAAGTTCAATACCTAAACTGGCTCTCTAACGTCATCCTGGTAAAGAAAAGCAAAGAAAAATGACGGATCTGCGTCGACTTCACTGATATTAACAAAGCCTACCCAAAAGACAGCTTCCATTTACCCTGGATCAACCTATTGATGGACTTGACATCTGGACACGAGCTATTGAGTTTCATGGATGCGTACTCAGGATACAACCAGATCCGAATGAGCGTAGAAGATGAGGAGCACACCTCATTTATGATGGATCAAGGTATCTATGGCTATAAGGTCATGCCTTTTGGTCTAAAGAACGCGGGTACCACTTATCAAAGGGTCGTGAACAAGATATTTGAGAAGCAGATCGGCTATAATATGGAGGTGTACGTCGATGACATGCTTGTCAAGAGTAAGACCACCAACAACCACATTCGCGATTTAGATGAGTCCTTCGAGGTACTCCGCATGGATAATATGAAGTTGAATCCTTCCAAGTGCGTTTTCGGAGTATCTTCGGGGAAATTCTTGAATCTCATCATCTCTCAATGAGGGATTGAGGCAAACCCGGAGAAGATCAAGGCTTTCATGGACATGACTCCGCCACAGAGCGTCAAGGATCTCAAGAGGCTAACCGGATGACTGGCAACGTTGTCCCGCTTCTTGGCCAAGTGGAGGGACAAGTATCATCCTTTCTTTCAGCCTCTGAGGGTGACAAAAGCTAGCAGATTCTAGTGGACTGTAAAATACCAGGTATCCTTCAACAAATTAAAGCGGTACCTGGTCAGTCCACCGTTGCTGACGTCATTCAAGGACGGAGAAGAGCTATACCTTTGCTTGGTAGTGTCAGAGGTGGCCCTTAGCTCTGTCCTAATACGCCAAGACTCCGACTCTCAATAGTCGATATACTATGCGAGCAAGATGTTGATTGGCGCAGAGACGCGTTACCTGCGTACAGAAAAGTTAGCATTGGCTCTTCTTCTCCACCCGAAAGTTGAGACCTTACTTCTAGGCTCATCTCATGGTCATTCTGATCGACCAGCCACTGAAGAGTATTCTCCAAAAACCCAACGTTTCTGGACGGTTGGTTAAGTGGGCTATTGAGTTGGGAGAGTTCGACATTGAATTTCGGCCCAGACCAAATATCAAATGGCAGGCACTGCTCGACTTTATTGTCGAGACAATGACACCAATTTTCGATGAACAACCCATTGAGGACCTAGAACAACAGGAGTTTCGAGCTACTCTCTTAGACTTAACTTTCAGGCCACCAACAACGTTGTCAAGTATGAAACCCTATTAGTCAGGTTAAGACTAGCCCAATAGTACTCCAACAGACGACTGACCGTCTACTGCTACTCTAAGCTGGTCATTAACCAGGTAAATGTGAGTTTCGAGGCGTGCAGCTCTCACTTAGCCAAATACTTGGCTAAGGCAAAGGACGCCATCCGGAGATTTGACAAGTTGAACTTGTTCCACGTCCCCAGAACTGAGAACTGGAAGGTCAACCAACTTGCCAGGGTAGTGGCAGCTGAAAATATAGAGTAGTACTCGAGGGACATCCAGGATGTCCTGAACGCTCCATCACTGAGGAACAGAAAATGATGCAAATCACTAACATGAAAAATTGGATGACGCCTTACGAGAGATACTTGACGGACGGAATACTATCAGAGAGCGCGGATGAAGCCAAGTAGATCAAGAAGACGGCCGGCTGGTACACCATAGTCGAGGGACGGCTATATCACCGTGGTTACTTGACTCTGTACCTCCGGTGTCTTACTCCTGAGGAGGCCAACTACACATTGAGCAAAGTCCACTTTGGGATATTTAGATCGCACATCGGCTGTAAAAACCTAGCATTCAAGATCATGCACCAGGGATATTACTGGTCGACAATGAAGAAGGACGCCATGGAATTCTTGAAGAAATGTGAGAATTGCCAAGTCCATGGCAATCTTCACTACCAGCTGCCCGCTGAGTTGAGATCTCTTCAAACTCCTTGGCCTTTTGCACAATGAGGGCTTAATATTCTCAGCCCATTTTTCATCACGACTGGGTAAAGGAAATTCATCATCGTGGCATCAACTACTTTATCAAGTGGGTTAAAGCTATCACACTAGCTTAGATCACCTAGCACAACGCTCTAGAATTCATCCACAAGAGCATAATCAGTAGATTGAGCGTTCCCGAGGTCATTGTGACTAACAACAGAATCTAATTCTCAGAAAAATGCTTCACAAAGTATTGCACCAATTTAGGCATCAGATTGGTCCACACTTCAGTGGTGTACCTACAAACAAATGGATAGGTGGAAGTTACAAACCACACGCTACTCCACGGTCTAATGACCAAGTTGGAGGATGCAGGGGGCTCCTGGGTCGATGAGCTACCCTCCGTCCTATGTTCTTACTGGACGACTCCAAAGGAATCAACTTGTGAGACGCTCTTCAGTTTTTGATATGGGACTGAAGCGGTGATTCCAGTTGAGATCGGTCTTCCAAGTCTTAGGGTTGAAGCATTAGATCCGTAAGATAACTCCTAAAAATTCAGGGAACACCTAGACTTGCTAGAAGAAGCCTGCGACGCTACTAGAATGCAAATAGTGGCCTACCAACAACGAGTCGCCCATTATTATAACAAGAAGGTAAAAGTGCGGCAATTCGAAGTTGGAGACTTAGTCTTACGAAACATCGAAGTTACGAGCAATACTACTAACCAGAATAAGCTTTCTCCAAACTAGAAAGGTCTCTAGTTTTAGCTGTTCTGTGGAATGGAGCATATAAACTCCGAACCGAGAACGGCAAGTTGGTCTTGCAGACGTGGAACACGATCCATCTCAAGTGCTACTTCCAGTAAGGGTACAGTAAGTCATCCATGTTGCATGTGCATGGTTGTAATATACATGTTGATATTAATAAAATAAGAATACCTTTTCATTTAAACCATGTTTTATTCTTTCTTTTATGCTCCTTGTGTATGTGTATATTTACAAGGTTATATAAATGATTTAGACTGCTCGTAAGTCGGCTAGATTTTCACCCGTTCATAATTAATCCTTAGTCATCTGGTTTAATCATGTTTTATTTAGAGGCTTCTCCCGCAGACTCCTCAAGCAACTCCTCAATAAGGCTAACTGCCTCAGCAGGCTCTCTAACGGCAGGCTCTTCCATCAGCTTAATACTGATGCCAACAGCCTCTAAGGGCTCTCCGGCGATTGGCACCTCAGGTGCCATTAGGAGCTTTCCGAAAGCAAGCTCCTCTGGCACATCTTGGAACTCTCTGGCTGCAGACTTCTCTAGCACCTCATGGAGCTCTCCGGCAGCAGGCTCCTCAGGCTCCACATCCGGCACCTCTGGCTGCTCAATAGCTTGCATTGTTGGAACCTCTACAAGTAACACCAACTCCACCGCCAAGTGCTCCGACTGTGGTAGAGTAAGAATAATGCTATTCACAGCTAAGCCCAGTCTGGCCCTATACGCCTCCACAGCAGCCGCAACACTGTCTATGTTGGAACTGTTTTCGACTCCAGTGAACAGGCCGGCGAAAATATAATCTAGCTCTGTGGAAGAAGAATAATAAGAAGGCATCACCATTGCCGCCTTCTTCTACCTTGGAGTCTTAGGAGTTTCCTCATTGGGAGGCGCGCTAGCAGGCTCAATGATGATGGCGCTAGTCTTCTTCTTATGGGAAGGCACCCTCATCTTCTAGATCGGAGAAGACAGTCCCCCCCTCATGTGAAACCAAGTGGTCTCTCTGAAACTCTAGGAGGTGGTCCTCCACCACCTTCAGGAACGGCATCATAGCAACAGTCTCTTAGTCCGCAGGTGTCCCAGTGTAACTATCTGGCACCCTATCCAATTCCTGGCCAGGGGGTAGGACTCGTCAACATGCATGAAAAAGAACCTATTCTTTCAGTTCTTTAAAGAATCGTAGATGACACTACTGATCAGGAGCCTTCGTGGAGATAGGGAAATCCACTCTCCGCTCTGGGTGAACTTAAACATCACCCTAACCACCTCCACCATTAGCAGCTTCGTATGGTGGCAGAGAAAAATACAGAGTGAGTACATGTATCACACAATATTAGTATGAAGCTGTGCGATAGGGACCTGAAAAGCAGTAAAAATGTCCTGCAGCTCATCAGGGATTGGAAGGCATAACCCACTCCTCAGGTGGGCCTCGTATATGGGGATGCAACCCTCAGGAGAGCATGCCTGGTCTTCTTTGTTGGGAATTCTGAAGACGATCTCGTTCGGAATGTTGTACAAGACGCACAACGCCTTTACTTCGGTGGCTCTAACCACTGAGGAAATTTGGGTTATAGAGGATGCCATGGAAACGGGAGAAGGAAGGAAGTAGAATACTTAAAAAATTTTCAGGAAGAAAGCATGGGAAGTTTGAGAAGAAATGGACATAATACTTAAAAGTAAGTGAATGCATGAGGAGGAGAACCGTCTCCTAAACATGTGCCCATCATTGTGGAAACATGTCACTTCCAGAAATGGTGCAGTCGAATCAGATATTCTGACAATTAATTACAGGGATCACAAATTTACTGCACACTGATACGTGGCCAACTTTTTGACTGACAATCCGGTGGCATGATAGCGTGTCGGTTTAACTCCCACCAGTTCTCCGAATTCTGGCCCAAGTGGTCAACGAATCAGGTCAGTATTCCCTCTACTTGTTCTTCAGATTCTAGTCTAGACAATCAATAAATTCGATCAATACTTCCTTCAACAGTTTTTTGAAATCTAGCCCAAACGGTCAACGAATTCGGTCAATACTTCCTTAATCAGTTCTCCAAAATTTGGCCCAGACGGTCAACGAATCTGGTCAATGCTTTCCTCATCAGTCCTCCAGATTCTGCCTAGATGGTCAATAAATTTGGTCAATGCTTCCCTCATCAATTCTTTGAATCTTGACTCTATGGCCAACCACTACAAATTATGCAATCAATAGACTAGGAGTCATTGTTAACTTCCTCACCAAGGTATCTAAGTTAGGCTCATCCCATCATGAACATGGTGGAAGCCAGAGTTTTAGACTACCAGTATGGAAGGCTAGTGATGGGTACGCTAGTAGTGCGCTGGCCCAAGAAGGAGAAATGACCCAGATACACAATGGCCTATTTGCACCTAGACGGTTAACACAAGCCGTTGATCGAACGGAAGGTTAAGGAGCTAGCAAAAGCCCAAGAGCTGGATGGTCAACTTGGGCCCAAGAATGTCAACACTTTCGTTGAACGAGAGCATGTCCAGAAGACCGATTGAAAATTGGGACTCACGCGTCTCATTGGTCCACGTGTCCGTCTTTAATCTATAATGGTCTTCTCCCGGAATTTCATGCTCTCCACAGAATGCAAGCTCTATGGTAACGGTTGCTTCCAGGATCGATGCACATCCCTGAAGAAAAGCAAAAGAATTCCCTTCTTATCTGCAGTAGACCCTAACAGTTACAGAACGTAGAAGGAAAGCAATAAATCCAGCGACCGTTACTGTAATAAAAACTCCATGCTAGAAAAGGCATCGATCCCAGCAGAGCGCAAGAATTAAACCCTTATGTACAAAAAAGATAGCGCAGCACAGTGGCTATAAAAGGTTATGGTGTTCTCACTCCAAGACACACTCTCACTTGCCTATAAAAGCCTACTATTGCCAAGCTCTCATGCTTCCGGCATCATAACTCTCTACCTCTCTTTGCTACTACATTCCCAATGAAAACAGTACTTAGAGAATTTGCTCCTCATGAACAACCAAAGTCTTTCATTGAGAGCACTCCCCCATCACAAACACTCTCTGTATTCTCATTGCATCTTTTTACTTTCACCTTCTTAATTCGAAGGTCATTTACTGACTTGAGCGTCAGAGTATTTTCGGTGGGATAACCTTCCGCAGTCACTTGACGTCTTATTCGGAGTTATGGTGTGTAGGATTTAAACTCAGTGGACGAAGTCGGTCTCAGAACAGCGACTTGACCCAAACCTGTTTAGAACTTGAATTCAGGACGCATTAAATTTGAATCAATTAAATTGTTAAGATCAAATCCAGATAATAAAAGTTAAGCATGGATTAGAAAAAAATTTGACTAAATTGCTGAATAACTAAGTAATCAGACTGCTGAGTATATTAAAAGCCGATATTCTAAATGGAAAATTAATTATTTAAATCAAAAGGTTAATCATATTGAATAGTTAAAGGATTTGAAGGATTATTTTGATTTTTCAGTTAACTCAAATAAATAGTTAATAAATTTTGGGGTTAAATGTTACACTTATAAGTGTTACATTCAAAACATATCAGATGATTCAATTCTCAATCAAATAATCGCTCAACTTATGATCGATTATTTCTCTTTAGGTTATTATTACTAACCGACAATATGATTATATGTATGTTAACTTCTCTTAAAAGTGAGGAAAGAAGAATTTGGAGAACAAATACATAGCTTTAGCCCTCTCACTACTCAAAACTTCACAAATTAAGAAGCCAAATCCTTCACTTTTTTACTCTTTTACATACTAATATTTCTTATGACTTTTTTTTTTAATTTTTTAGAAAAGTTCCTAACTTGAATATCATATAATATAATGAAGAGTGAGTCTTGTATTATTTGATCTATTATTTAACATTGTGGTATATAAGATTTGGATAAAATATTTAACAATTTAATCCTACTTTATTCAAATTTAATATTTAGATTCAAGATCACATCAATTATATATATATATATGGTTGATGTTTTGTTGATAGACTTGTTTAAAAGTTTGAAATTGACTCATTTATAAATTTGACATAACAAATAAGTTATAATAGTTTGATCATTTATGTAATAAAAAATTAAACGTACACTCGATTTTAAACTTGACTCGGCTCTATAGATAAAGAAATCAATTTATGAGACAAGCTCAAGTTTGAAAATTTTTCATTGAGTTTCATCTAAAAAAATAAAGTCGACTTAAATTTATTTATTTAAAAAAAGAATCAATTTAAGCTAAGCTTGAATATATGTAAACTCAACCTTCAAAAAATTTTAGCCGAAAAGAGAAATATGATAATAATTTTATTTTTATTTTTTAATAATATAATATTTTAATATTAAAAAATTAAAAAATTATTATTTTTATATTACCAAAAAATAAAAATAAGAGCAATTACACCAACGACCATTTTCACATTGGGGATTCAATTTCTTGCACCAACTTCAGTACTGTCCTTCATGTATAATTATTATAATATGCATTTAAGATATCATATAAGGTCGAATTAGGAATTACATTTTCAAGCTTATTAAAATAATTTTTTATAATATAATATTTTATTTATTATTTTTATTCATAATAATTTTTTAATATATTATTTTAAATTTAATTTTTATGTTATAAAAGTATATCATAATTGTTATAAAGATAATAAATTTTGATATTTTAAATGATTAAAAGAAAATTTATATTATTAATGTGTCAAAAACAATACGAAAGAAAAAGTACCATTATTGTTGATAGGGCAAGATCCAGCGGGGAGCTTTCTCATTGACTCGACACCGAAAACGAATAAACAAAGTCATTAAAATGCTGACGTTGAAATTGACTCAATTTTATACTGTAAAAGTTATAAAACAAATAGTAAATTATATGTCATTTTTTTTATAAATTTTATATTTATTTAATGAATTATTTAATAGGATATACAATCATGCATGTTTCTTAGTTCGATCAACAAAAGTTATTAAATGACGCACAAGTGGTGTCTAATTCACACATGTGCACCGATTGTTTAGATTAGGGACGCTCGAGGGGCACACATGCATACATCATCCGGATCGGAGGCACCCAAGGGATACTCAAGTGAAATTCGTCTAGATTGCTCAGTATCTGAAATATACCCATTTGACGCTTGTGTGTTAATTGCACTATGGGCTTGCGTCTTATGCCAGTCTGATTGCACTTGAGCACTATTTTTGTTTTAAAGCATCCTAATGTGATTTTTAAAGTTACACTTTACATTTTTTGATATGTTAAGCATTAACGCGGGGAGAAAAGGAAGAGAAAGAGAGAAAAAAAATAAAAAAGAAAGGTTTATATATCCGATTAAGCTCTGACTTGTCTTTACTGATTTTGGGTATATTATTTTTAAAATTAAAAATAATATTTTATCGATTATATTTATTCTCTTTTATCTTATACTCTTTTGTTATTTGGATTCATTAGAATTATTGTAACAGGATATATCACAAAAAGGCTATATTTTGGATATATAGTCCTGTGATTGTTTTTTTCTCATTTGACAAAAAAATAAGCATTTTTCACGAAAAATTTTATTTATCTCATTATTTATGATTATTGTTAGTTTGTTGTCGTTATTGATTCATTTTTTTACTATTCAAATAAGGGGTTTGATTTTTAACAAAAAAAATATTTTTAAAAATTTTAAAATTGTTCATAGAATAATATTAGATAATAATATGGGTTTTATATTTCTACTTTGCATAAGTTTATTAGTAAATTTAGATATATAAATTTAGATATATAAAATATTATATCACTAAAAGCGTTTAAAAAATAATTAAATTATGTATTTTTAAATATAATTAAACAAAAAACATATAAAACATATACCTGAAAATAGATACTTGAGAAAAAAAACAAATAAGGGTTGGGCAGCTCTACATTTAAAACCTACTAATAAGAATGATAATGTGTTAGATTGGATTGACGGGGGTAAATTTCGAATCCAATCCAATATTTTAAATTTGAGATAATTTATAAATTTAAAAAATTGATTTTGTTTTATCTCTAAATCCTAATCAAATCTAAAGCTCTTTCCTACTTAAGTATCATCTTAGCCAAAAAAAAAAACCAACACTAAAATTATTTTAATTAATTAACTAAAAGTCGCATTTATATTTATAAAATAATAATTAAATACAATTTTGCAAATGAAAATAATTTAAAATAAATCTTTCGACTCTCAATCAAGAATATAAAATATTCTAAAACTCAAATCTTCATGACCTCTATCAAACATGAAATAATCTAAAATATCAAAATAATTTATTAATTTATACTAAACATCCTTATTAGAATACATTTTTGCCCATCCGAATCATGGATGAGTATTGAGTGCCGATCAGGTATCATCAATTTGATGTAATCCGATCCAATTTTAATTTTTGACTTAATTTTTTCCTTCTTTAATATTAATTTTAATTATCTTAATTTAATTAATTATAATTAAAATAAAATTCAAACTCAAACATTATATTTTTCTTATCCTTATAAAAATTTCGTCCTCAAAATTTTGCATATTTTATTGAAGAAACAAATGCGGGTACTTCATCTTGATCTTATCTTCTCTTTACCATGTGGTTTCTTCACATAAATGGTTTCTCAATGAGATATTTACCAACGAAATTACCTTTTTTAAAACACTTGATCACTTCTTTCTAGAATTTAAATTGGTTCTTCAATATACGTCAAGTCTTCGTTGTCTCATGTTCATTTCTTTTTGTTAAAAATAAATACTTGAGACTCTTATGATTCGAATATACCAAATATTTCTCTCCATATAAATAATGTCTCTAAATTTTCAACGTAAAGATTACTGTTGCTAATTCTAGATCATACATTAGATAATTATTTTCATGCATCTTTAGTTCCCTCATCCATATGTAATTGCTTTCCCATGCTGTATTAGAACATACCCTATTCCGATCTTAAATGTATCACAATAAACCTCGAACCCTCTAGATCATTCGGGAATTGTTAAAATAGAGGTTGTCGTTAGATAGTCCTTCAATTCTTGGAATCTTCTCTCACAGGTCTCTATTCAATTGAATTTAACTTTTTTCAAGTAAATTGGGTTATTGGCATAGCAATTTTTTTAAAACATTCTTCACAAATTTTCCGTAATAACCTCCTATTTCAAAAAGCTCTTAATTTTGGTCAACATTGTCAGTCGACTCTAATTAATTACAATTTCAACTTTCTCGGGAACAACCAAAATGCCTCATTTGAAAATTACATGACCCAAAAATATTACTTACTCAAACCAAAATTCACATTTATTTAGCTTAGTATACAATCTACTTTCCATAAACATTTGGAGGACAATCCTCACGTGCATCTCGTACTCTTTGTAACTCCTCAAGTATATTAAGATATAATCAATGAATACTACCACTAACTTGGTAAGATAGAGTTGAAACATCTAATTCATTAAGTTCATAAAAGCTGTAGGGGTTTTAGTTAACCTAAAAAGTATAACAAAAAACTCATAATACTAATACCTCGTTCAGAAAGCCATCTTCACTGTATCTTCTTTTTTAATCCTCAATTAATAATAATTCGAATGAAGATCAATCTTTAAAAATACTTAGATCCATTACAATTAGTCAAATAAGTTATCAATTCTCGACAAGAGGTACTTGTTCCTGATAGTGATCTTATTTAACTCCCAATAATCTATGCATAGTCATATAGACCGATCCTTCTTTTTTACAAACAATATCGAGGCACTCCATGGGGCAGCACCTGGCCGGATAAAATCCTTCTCCAATAGCTCTTACAATTATTGTTTTAATTTTTTGAGTTTCGATGGTTCTATTCTATAGGGGGCCTTTGATATAGGCGCTGCTTCATGTATATATCAATTTCAAACTCAATCTCTCGATTTAGTAGTAGTTTCAGAAGATCTTCTGAAAAAATATCCTCAAACTCATATACCATCAGTATGTCTCTTGTTGAAATATTATGGCTCCTAATAGTGCTTGCATAGGCCAAATAGGCTTGACATACACTCTTTATCAAATAGTAAGTATGCAATGTCGAAATCATATATGGAGATTATTTTTGTATTACTCCTTAAAAATAAAATGGTTTACATCCCAAAATGATAAAATATACCCCATTATGAAAATAATGTATGCTAGCATGATAAATAGCTAACCAAACTATACCTAAGTATATATCAAAGTCATGCATGTCTAACAAGACCAAATTTACTACTAACTCTAACCCATTAATCCAAATAACACACCAAGGGTATATAATGTCCATAATCAAAGATGATCCCGTAGGTGTCGATATTAATAATGAAAAATCCATAATCTTTGGGGGCAAAAACAAATAGCAGACAAATTTAGGTAATACAAATGAATGTATTGACTACAAACCAAAAGCATATGAGCTAAAGTTTTAAAAATTGTAAGTTTACCTTTAACCATCGTGGGTGACGCATCCGCATCTTAGGCCCTCAGCATGAACACTCTTCCTGAAGCACTTGGATTCTTTGCCATTTGCCATGAGGGACAAAGGCAGTCATTGATCATATAGCTATGGTAGCCATAGTTAAAGCACGCTCCCAATACCTTGTAACACGGTTTTCTTCCATGGGACTTTTTGCAATGAGGGCACATGCGCATTGATTATTGAGGGTCTGGTGTACACTGAATTTCTTCTCATTACTTTCCTTTATCCATCAATTTTGATCTTTTATGAGATCCTCCCGATTTCGAATTCTAGCCTTCTTGGCTAGCAGACCTCTTCTTAAAAAATTTTTTTCTCTTCAATTCTCGTTTAAACAGGAAAGCTCGATCCAGTATATCTTTGTTGGATCTCAATTTCAATGTCACAAGTTGCTTCTAAATAATATCATTTAAACCTTGCAAAAATTTCCTTGCTTTCATGGTCCTATCGTGGACCATGTGAAGGGTATAGCAGGATAGCTCAATGAATTTGATGTCATATGCTACCAACGTTCAATTTTCTTGAAGCAAGCAGACAAATTCATTATTCTTTTATTCTCTCAAACTCGTTAGAAAGTACTTATCTATGAAAACCTCTGCAAATATCACCCAAGAAATTTCTTCATTCTCCAATCCCATAGCTTGCTTTTTCATTGACCTCCAATGGTCTGTCTCTCCTTCCACCTTATATGAGGAAAATATAACCTTTTCCTCCTTCAAATAACGAATTACGGCAAAAATTTTCTCAATCCCTTGAATCTAAATCTCTGCTTTTGTAGGGTCTGAGTTGCTCATGAATTTTGGCACCTTCTTGTTGGTGAATTGATCGTATGTAGTCACTGGATTAGCCGAAGTTGGCTTTGGGTTATGAGATCCTCAGGTCATAGATTTCATCACGTTGGCCATCCTTGCCATGATGGCCAAATGCTCCTCTTTCCAATTGGGGCGAGAGTTGGTCTAACACTTCTATGTTGTCCTAATGATATTTTTCAATCTAATCATAAAATGGTCAATTACATTAGATCCTTGAATAAAAAATAAGGCATTCTCCACATGACTTCTCTGATTACCGCTTCTGTCACATTATTATTCACATCCCAAAATCCAATCCCGCCTTTAATAATTATCAACATTAACTATTATCCAATTAGCAACTCAGTTAATCATAGACATAAACTTCATAACTATATTTTGACAAACCAAAATAAAATAATAAAACCTAAACATAGGACCAAAAATATCATGTCATGATGTGGCTTCGATCCTAACTAAATCATGATATCGAATCTTATATAAGGAGTCATATTTGATCTAAATGAAATCAGCGTATCTAAACAATCAAAATAAAAACTCAATCCAACAACATCATACAAGTTATAATATCTTAATTTAGTTCATACAAAACCAAATTGTCCAAAATAAAACATAATAATCGATTTCTTTCTATCTCCAATCTAAAAATTTTTCAATTGTAGCTCCTTGATTAGAACTTTACCGTCTTTGCAAATGTTTGAGCCTCTTATTTCGAGAGGTAAGTAAAAAATAGAAATACGAGTGAGTTAAAACCTCAGTAAAGCATATACTTTGTATAATTTAACATTAACTTGTATTAAAATATGTTAGAAGGATACAATGAATCAAATTTCAGTACAGGGCTATAAATTTTTATGACAAATATGCACAGGTTATTAAATTTTCTTTTTATATTCCTATTCAAATTCATATTATGTAATCCATACTCAAGTATAAAATTCTTTAGGACTAAGGGCTAGTATGACATTAATGACTAAATGATTGGATAATTGAAACTCGAGTTATATTTATTTTCATAGAACCAAAGGTTATATGTAACTATTTAAGATTCGTAGGTGGGCTGCCATATATATAACTTTATAGATGAAATTAAATGTCATATTCACTAGCAGTGATAGGTTCAAACCTAAATCGCCATTATAATATGTTAAAGTATGCCATAATATACTATCTGTTAAACTTATTACAATATTTTGGCACTTAAATTAATAAAAACTCTACACAATTTTTTATAATTTTTATATTTTCTCTATTTCGAGAAAATGTTCTTAGATATTAAAATATTATAGAGTTTTTCTTCAAAATTCTATCAATTCATAACATACATTATATAAAAACTATGTAAAAATTTAAACATATAAATTCTTATAGCATATAAAAGCTACTTTCTAAAATTTACAACAATTAGTATAACTTTTATAGAAAAATCAGCAACCTTAAGATAATTTAGCAATCCATCTCTATTAGCGAACATGCAAGAAAATTTTAATAAATTTTTGGAACATACATAATATATTTTTTATAAATTCGATCATGCAAAAACTTTATAAATAAAAATCAAACATGAAATAATATTATATTAGAAAAACAAAATATGCATGAGGTACAATTGCAGAAATCAGTTGAATGCTATAATATATATTGTCTATACATGAATTTTATACATTTTTATAGAAAAATGAGGAGAATTTTACATGCATGTAAAATATAAATATCTTAGTTATGAAATCATACTATGTATGAATATTTAAAATAAGAAGTATTCAAGAAAGTGAAGATCAACAAAGGAAAGAAAAGTTAAAATGCACCTGCCCTAACTTAAATTTTACCAAATTTTTATTTGGATTCACTTGAATTTGCTTTTTCTAACTTCCTTTCTCTCTTTTTTTCTCTTCTTCCCTTCTCCTTCACTATCATCTCTCAAATCTCCGTAGAAAATGATCGAAATTCAGCCGGACATGAAACTTATAATAGAGTAGTGCTTGAGCATACATTAGGTGCGTATCAGGCGCCATGGATAAACCAAGTGGTGTACGATTGCCACTCGAACATGCGTCGAGCGCAAATTACACTAGAAATCACACTTGGATGCTTACTCGGGTATGCATCATGTATGAGTATACTGGAATGCACGCTCAAGTTTTGAATAGGCTTCTATTAGGCATGAACTCTCTACCCATCCCATACATGAACGAGCATTGGGGACCGGTCAGAATAGTTAATCTTGTTGAATAATTAAAGGAATTGAATGATTATTTTAATTGTCGATTAAGACAAATAAATATTCAATAAACTTTGGTGATAAACATTACACTTATAAGCATTACATTCAAAGTATATCAAACAGTTGAATTATTCAATTTTCAATCAAATAATCGCTCAAACCATGATCAATTATTCATATTTAGAAAACCATCACTAACCGATGGTATGACTATAAATACATTCACTTCTTCTAAAAACGAGGAAAGAAAATTTGGAGAATAAATATAGAGCTTTAGCCCTCTCGTTATTAAAAACTTCACGAATTATGAAACCAAATCCTCCACTATTTTACTCTCTTACATTCTCATTTTTCTTATAACTTTTTAACATTTTAAAAGCTATAGATTTAAGTATTAGAGGATATAATGAGGAGTGAGCCTCGTCTCATTTATTCTCTTATTTGATATTGTAGTATATAGGATTCAAATAAAAGATTTGACAATCCAACCCTACTTTATTCGAATTACTATATATATATATATATATGGTGGATGTTTTGTTGATAGGCTTGTTTAAAAGCTTAAATTTGACTCATTTATAAATTTAATAATATAAATAAGTTATAATAGCTTAATCATTTATGTAATAAAAAATTAAGCGAAATCTATTGTTATATTTATATACAAGTAATTAACTTTAATAATTTGTTATTAACTCTAATAACAACCAAGTAAATAGTTTCTCTACCATAAAAATATGTGTATATTTAGATTTTGTGTAAAGTTTTTAATTTTGACTAAATAAGAATTATTTTAGAGAATTTATAAAATATATTTAAACATATCTTAATTTATTATTTACAAATTAAAAATTAAACCTAATATCAATGAGTCAAAAAAGTAACATTTGACCCCAATTCTAAAAAATAATATATAATTAGTCTATTGTGTATGCGCACAACCTTGAATTAGAAAGTACACTTTCTTGTAGGAATGGTCATACTGGTATGATAGCAAACTAACCAATACACACCTAAAACTATATCAAAATCGTGAATGCCCAACATAATCAAATCTATCACCAACGAAAACCCATGCACCCAAACTATACACCTAGGTCTATAATATTAGTGATTAAATACGTACCTATAAGTATAGACACCACTAATGAATAATCCATAATGTTAGGTGGTCCGTACAAATAGCATACAAACTTAGGGGATATAAATAAATATGCAGTGCTCGATTCCAATAGCATATGTGTTGTAGTCTGAAAAATTGTAAGCTCATCTTCCACCACTGAAAGAGATTTATCAGTATCTTTGGTTGTTACAGCAAAAACTCTCTCCAAAGCATTTGTTTTTTTACTTGTTTGCCTTAAGGGTTAGGGATAGTGTTTGATTATATAGCCAGATTAGTTGCAATTGAAGTATACTTCTGACTGTTTATAATATAGCCTTCTTCTATGGAATTTACCACAATATGAATACACAGGCCTTAATTGTTGTTGCTTTCCCAATGCGCCTTGGAGTTCAGCCCCTATTCTTGTCCCATTATTATGAGACTTCAACCTCTAATGAAATCCTGACGATTTCAAACTATAACCTCCTTGACTTGCACTTTTCTCTTTGAAAACATTCACTCTCTAGCTCCTACTCTTACAGTGAGGCTCGATCAAGAATTTCACTATATGTCCTCAATATCAATGTAACCAACTGTTTCGAATAACCATTATATAAATTTTCTCATTTTCCTTGTCTTGTACATGACTACATGTGGAGTATTATGAGTTCATTTAGTTAACTTGGCATTATACTCTACTACTGTTTGATTTTCTTACCGTAAGTGAGCAAATTCGTCTTGCTTTTATACCTGTAGACTCATAAAACTTGTTTAAAAGTGCCTCTAAAAATGTGTTCCATGGAATTTATTCATTCCTCAATCTCATAATCCTCTTTTTAATTGCCTACCAATGTTTAGCTTCTCTATCCAACTTGTATGAAGTGAATTACACTTTGTCCTCCGCCAGATAATTGATCACTTCAAATACTTTTTTGATATAATGGATACAATCCAAATAGCCCAAAAATTCTTTCACTCATTCATTGTGAATAGAACATAGGCCATTAGTAGTGCTCTTTGATTAACCACAATTGGCTCCGAATTCGGTCGCCTTTGAACCCTCTCTAGTCCATAACATTTTCCATTCTTACCATGATAGTAAGATACTTATTTTTTTGGTTAGAGTTTGAACTACCTTATATGTCTGATTTTTTAGTAACTATTATGATATAATTAACCATTTTAATTAATCAAATCAAATAAAATATTTTTCTCATGACTTTCTCTAATGACACTTTATATGTTGCGTCCCTAGCCCAAAACCCAAATTTCATTACATCTAGTCAGTATTGAATTTAATATCCATAAATAAATATTTATTTATCCGTCTTAAACCCAACAAAATGTTGGGACACAATTCTACAACAAATACTGTGTAATAGTTTGATAATATATAAATATCCAAACACAAGATCTAAAACTCACATTCGGAAGTGGCTCTGAAGACTTGTTAATTATTCCACTTAAACCATAAGTAAGAAAAACTATCTTAACTTAAAATCACAGTAGCCAACAATAAAATGTGCAACTTTGTATTAAAATAGAAGAATTCTTAGCCTGTGGCCAAAATACAGATAATATCCAAGAATTGAATTTACAATTCTTAGTCTAAAAAATCAAAATATAGCTAAAATATCATAACAACTTTTTCTTCCGAAGAACCTCTTCGACATCTAAAATCCCTACAAATACATCGGTGCCTACTAATATGAAAGATTAGAAAAAAATTATAGTAACAATGAATTTAATAATCAGCAAAGTATATATAAATTTTATATATGTGGATATAACGAATGAATATACAAAGAACAATATTCATGATCAAAATCCAAAATGTTGATAATGTCAAAACCATGATAAAACATGTGAATGCCATAAACAAATATATAAACATTGAAAATGCCAAAATTGTGTAAAAGCATAAAAACATACAACATGCAAAAATCATTCATAAGAACATAAAACATGCAAAAATCGTCTAAACATATAAGAATATAAAATACATAAAAATCTTCCAAACATATAGGAACCAATAATTAATGATGACTTTGCTAACAAATGTTTAATATCAAAGTTCGAGTAGTTTATACGTCATTATTTGTGAATCATGGGTAGATTAATTATATAGTATTTAATATAGTTGGGGACAAATGTTATTTTTTTTATCAATGAATATTATCTTCACCTTTAATTTATAAATAATATATTATGATATATCCAAATATATTTCGTGAATTTTTTATAACACTCCTTATTTAGTTAAAATAGAAAATTCTATATAGAAATGCAAATATACAAATATTTTCTTAAAATTGTAGAACCAAATTGTTTCATCAAAAATTAGAGTAGAGTTTTCATTAGCTTATCAGCAAATAAATAATATACAAGAATATATTTATAAAGATTTTAGGATTTCAACATGATATATTTAAGATATAAACTTTTAAAAATTTCAAAAAATGGAAAGCAAATTAACATGCATGCATAATATTATCAAGAGAAGTAAACAAATATCATATGTATGAATATTTGAATAAGAAGTACTTAGAGATTTCAGAAAAATTTGGATTCTACTTAAAATCAACTTAGATTGCCGTCTCCTTCCTTCTCACTCTACATCTCTCTCTTTTTCTCTATTTTTTAAAAGATTTACAAGAATGAGACAAAATCGCTCAAAGGGTCTATTTTTAATATATTGGCATACGTGTGTCGACCAAGTGATGCTCAATCATACGAGTGCCCAATAAGCATGTATCAAACAATGATATTTTGGCTAATGTATGAATGACTATCATGTGTAAGTTTTAAATCTCTGTGGGATAATTTAAAAAAAGAGCGGTAGTATGGCATGAAGCAAACGGAAGAGTGAAAAATAGAGAGCGAGCTGTGCAGGAAGCAGAGGAAGGAGAGTAGAAGAGAAAAACAGAGAGGGTGCGCGGATAGATGAGCGGGAGGAGAGAAAAAAACAAAGAGGGGAAAGTTTTGGTAGATGTTTAGTGTGTTAGTTTTTGTTCCACAAATTTAATATTTAGTATAGTAGATTCTGTTTAGATCAATCATTTCATATCTGTAAATCTTAGTTTAATATAAAATTTATTTTCAGATCAACTCGGCTTTATTAGTTTCATTTCATTCGTCTTTTATTCTCACTGGTTAGTTTGATTTCGCATTGTTATTAGAGCTTTACAATTCTATGTTGCATTGTACTATGAAAATTAACACATTATGACTAACCATTAAAGTCATCTAACAATTTTATATTTCTATTGTTTAATTTTCTATATTTTATTTTTAATCTTTTTATTCTCTGAGTCTTAGATAGTTGAGTTACTATAACTTTTATAATTTTATATTTATGTTATTTAGTTCTCATACTTTATTTATTACCTTTTTTTTTATTCTAAGCTTTCAATAATTGAGCCACCACTACTCTTTTAATTTTATATTTTTATATTTTAAGTTTCTACACTTTAATTTATATCGCTGTCGGACAACATAGTCACCATAAGTATTTAAATTTTCAACAATTTTAAAATTTATTATTTAATATTTTATATCTTTTAGTAAATTTATTTCCAAACCATAGCTATTATGATTATCTCAATTATGACTAACTTAATATTTTAATTCTCTGTTAATATTTTTAAAATATAAAATAGTTACAAAATTTATTTTATATTAAAAATCAACTTCTTATAAATATAATACCCAATTTACCAAAAACTTATACCGAATTCTCGTACACTTGTGAGATTGAAAATGTATCATGACGATTAAGATTCAGTCAATTTCCTTAAAAATAGAAAGGCGCACAACCCTGAATTAAAAAGTACAATCTCTTATAAAAATAGTCATACTGGCATGATAGTTTACTAACCAATCTATGTATAAGATTATATCAAAATGGTGCATGCTCAACATAATCAAATCTATCTCCAACTTAAACCCATGCACCGAAACTATACTCGTAAGGTATATAATATTAGTTATTAAATGCAAACCTATGGGCGTAGACACCACTAACAAATAATACATAATGCTAGGCGGTGAATGCAAATGACATACAAACTTAGGGGATATAAATGGATATGTAGAGCTCGACTCCAACAGCATATGTGTTGAACTTTGAAAAGTTGCAAGCTTATATTCCACTACTGAAGGAGATATATTTATATCCTTGGCTATTACTGTAAAAATTCTCCCTAAAGCATTTGTTTTTTTAGTTGTTTGCCTCAAGGGTTAGGCCAAGTCTTTGATCATATAGACAGATTAGCCGCAATTGAAGCATACTCCAGAATGCTTATAAAATAGCCTTCATCCATAGAATTTACCACAATATGGGTACACCGGTTTCAATTGTTGTTGCTTTCCTAATCCGCTTTGGAGTTTAACCCCCATTCGTGTCCCCTTATTATGAGACTTCAATCTCTTGTGAGATCCTCACGATTCCAAACTTTGACCTCATTGACTTGCACTTTTCTTTTTGGATTTTTTTTCTCTAACTCCTACTCATATAGTACGGCCCGATAAAGAATTTCACTATATGTCCTCAATATCAATGTAACCAACGGTTTTCAAATCACGTCATTTGACCATTGCAAAAATTTCCTCATTTTTCTTGTCTCGTCTATAACTACATGTGGAATAGAATGAGTTCATTTAGTTAACTTGACGTCACACTCTACCACTGTTCGATTTTCTTGCCGCAAATAAGCAAATTCATCTTGCTTTTATACCTGAAGACTCCTAATACTTGTTTAGAAACGTCTCCAAAATTACGTTCCACGGAATCTATTCATTCTCCAATCCCAAAATCCTCTTTTTTCATTACCTACCAATGGTTGGCTTCTCTGTCCCGTTTGTACAAAGTGAGTTTCATTTTATCCTCCTTCAAATAATTGATCACTTCAAATAATTTTTTGATACGATGGAACCAATCACCCAAAAATTCTTTCACTCGTTCATTTGGATAGATCATAGGCCGTTAGCACAGCTCTTGAATTCACCACACTTGTACTACTGGTTTAAATTGCTTGATGAATGATCCTTTTAATAGTTTTGTTTCATTTGGCTACTTGGATCAGTTCATCGAATAGTGCATTTAGGATGGATATGATCAAGAGAATGCTCCAGATAGGCCATCCAATCATGCTCAACTGATAACTCACCAGCATCAACCCTGATTCTTACAAAGAAAATTCATCAAATGAACATAGCTTTTGGGACAACGCAGTCAAGATTTCAGCTCTTTTTAAGTGAAGCAGCTGCTTTCTTAATGCCTTTTAATCAATCTTCTTTATATTCATCTTCTTAAAGCCCTTTCATATATTTCTTCATTTCTGTCGCCGGTAGAGACATGCTATTCATGGCTATAGTGATCTGTTGGAGCAAAACGCGCGGAAGGCCGAGCAGACACAACGCTCGGACAGGAACAGAGAGCAAAGGCTCTCGGACGGACGAGAGAGGTAGAGAGAGAAAATATGAGAGGGAACACACGAGTTTAACGTGGAAAACCCTTCTATAAGCAAGGGAAAAACCACGAAAGAATACACTATAAAAGGATTGTTTACAAGTGTTGGCTACATAAGCTCAAACTAAAGAAAAACAATATCAAGTGTACAACTTTCTCTCACTAAAGTGTTTCTCTCACAAGTCTCACAAAGTGGTTGCTCACAAAGGCACACACCACAACTCACCAACCTCTCTCTCTAGTGCCCATTAAATGATCTCTACATATATATATATACATGTAAATAAATATATATATTCACCAGCCTAGGAGGCTACCCAGCCACCCTAGCGCCTAGGGTGGCTGGGCATGCTGCCTGTCAGGCCGCCTGCCAGGCGCACGTCTGGCAGGCCTGCAACACCTTGGAAGTTGTGGCCGCCACCAACTTCCAATCAGGCTGCACTAGTAGCCTGTCCTCATTTATTGCTGCCGTAGATCATTAATGAGAGAATAAGTCAACGCACGCGTGGATGGAGTCCTCGTCCAAGTCCTCTCGGTGATGACGCCTCAAACAAAGTCCTCGTCCATTCTCCATTGGAGTCCGCGGACATAAGCCACTCGGGAGTGACCTCAACAAACTTCCCCTCACGACCGAGTGGGAGTAAAGTCGGTTAGACCAACAATGTCACAACAAGCTTCCAGCTTCCCCTTTGGCAAAACATTGGTCATCATGTCTGACCCATTATCGTCCGAGCGGACCTTTCCAATTGATAGCTGCCCATCATCAAAAACATCTCTCACCTAAAGATATCGCACATCAATGTGCTTTGACCGAGAATGGAATGAGGAGTTCTTACACAAGTGAATGGCACTCTGACTATCACAAAGGATCTTGTACGCCTCTTGCCTTAGACCCAATTCTTGGACGAACCTCTTCATCCATAGCATTTTCTTGCAGGCCTCGGTCATGGCAATGAACTCTGCTTCTGTGGTCGAGAGAGCGACGCACTCGTAACCCAGACTGCCGGAGACCGCCCCCCATAAATTTCACCAAGTATCCGGACGTTGATTTCCTAGAATCAACGTCCCCGGCCATATCTGCGTCCGTGTACGCAATTAACTGAGGCTTCTCTTCTCCAAACATCAAACCCACCTTGGAGGTCCCGCATAAATATCTGAAGATCCACTTCACCGCAGACCAATGCTCCATCCCTGGGTTTGAGAGAAATCTGCTAACAAGGCCAACCGCATGAGCAATGTCCGGCCGCGTACATAAGACTGCCAACGGCCGAGGAGTAAGGAACCTTACTCATGCGCGCCTTCTCAATGTCCGAGGACGGACACCTGCTACTCGATGCAAATGGTGGCGGTGGGGTCTTGTGAGGCTTGGACCCTTCCATATGGAATCTTTGAAGCACCTTTTCAATAGAACCCTCCTGGGACAGCCAAAGCTTCTTGCCCTCTCGGTTGCGAGAAATCCTGATTCCCAAAATCTGTTTCGCCGGTCCGAGGTCTTTCATGGCGAAAGACTGTCCCAGTTGCTTCTTCAGCTCCATGATCCGAGTACTATTCTGTCCGACAACCAGCATGTCGTCCACATAAAGGAGAAGGATGACGAAATCGTTGTCCGAGAACTTCTGCACAAAGACACAGTGGTCCGAGGAGGTCTTATGGTAACCTTGCTTGACCATAACAGACTCGAACTTTCGGTACCACTGTCTCGGAGCTTGTTTCAGCCCATACAAGCTCTTCTTCAAACGACAAACAAGTCCCTCCTTTCCTTTAACTTCAAAACCGTCTGGTTGCTCCATGTAGATCTCTTCCTCTAGACCTCCATGGAGAAAGGCCGTCCGGACATCTAGTTGCTCAACCTCCAGGTCCAACGCTGCTACCAGTCTGAGCACTACACGGACCGAGGACATCTTCACAACGGGCACAAAAATTTCATCAAAGTCAACACCCTTTCGTTGACCAAATCCCTTGACCACAAGTCTTGCCTTGTGTCTGGGGGCGCTCGGGTCCTCGGTCGCCTTGACTGAAGACCCATTTATTTTTCGAGCCTTCTTCCCTTAGGCAATTCCGCCAACTGAAACGTATGGTTCTCATGAAGGGAAGTCATTTCTTCCTCCATGGCTTCAAACCATTTATCCTTCTCAGCACTGCTCATGGCCTCTTCGAAGTCCTCTGGTTCTCCAGCATCAGTGAGGAGGACAAACTCACTGGCTGGAAGGCGGACGGACGGACGTCTCACTCTGGACGACCGTCTCACTTGGGCTACCTCACCCTGCTGAGGTACCACATCTTCAACCTGATCCTGAGGCGCTGTACTCGCCTGATCCTAGTTGGCAGTTACCCTTAATCCGAGGACATCGGATACAAGAGGTACAGGACGGACAATTTCAATCTCAACTGTGTCCGTCCGGGAGGTACTGGAAAGAGACTTCACATCTTTCCCAACGTCCTCTATGGTCTCGTCCTCAACGAAGACCACGTCGCAGGAACGAACCAGCTTCTTTGTTTTTGGGTCATAAAGTCTGTACCCAAATTCTTCCTCACCATAGCCCAGAAAAACACATTGTAGTGTCTTTGGCTCCAGTTTGGTTCTCTCATCTCTCGAAACATGGACAAAGGCCTTGCAGCCAAAAGTCCGCAGATGACTGTATGATGGTTCTTTCCCGGTCCAAATCAGCTCAGGAACTTTCCGTGCGAGAGGCTTCTCAGGCGAGCAGTTAATAACATGGGCGGCCGTCCTCAAGGCCTCGGCCCAAAAAGATCCTCGCAGCCTTGCCTTAGACAGCATGCACCTAACCCTTTCCATGAGGGTGCGGTTCATCGTCTCGGCCACTCCGTTCAACTGTGGCGTCTTTGGTGGAGTCTTCTGATGTTTGATACCATGAGCTCTGCAGTAAGTATCAAACCGTCTAATGTACTCACCACCGTTGTCGCTCCTTATTACCTTTAGTCTCCTCCCGGTCTCCCGCTCAACAAGGACGTGGAACTGTTGAAAAGTTTCCGCGACCTGGTCCTTGGTCTTCAATGGAAACACCTGACTTCCTCGAGCAATCGTCTATGAAGGTCACAAATCGCTGTGCACCTCCAAAAGACTTCTCCGGGAGAGGGCCACACGTCCGTGTGTACAAGCTCCAAGATCTCGGACTTCTTAGAAGTTACGTCTCCGGAGAAGGAGACTCTTCTTTGTTTCCCCGCCATGCAGTGAGGACACGTCCTAGGCATGTCTCCATCCACCTCAGGGATGAGACCCTTCCTGGCCAAGTGACCCATGGCACGCTCACTCATGTGTCCGAGCCTCTTGTGCCAGAGATCCGAGGACTCCGCACTCCTGGTGGCATTCACCTCAGCTACTTCAGCCTGGGCCTTCAAGATATAAAGGCCAGATGCCTTAGTTCCTCGGGTAATGACCATGGAGCCCTTGGTCATTTTGATACTACCGTCACAGAAGACGCTGCAGTAACCTTCATCATCCAGTCGCCCAACTGAGATGATGTTTAGCCTGATGTCAGGGACGTGTCGGACGTCCTTCAAAGTCAACCGGGCTCCAGTACTCATCACCAACGTGATATCTCCTCGTCCGATGAACTCGGACGTCTGCTTATTGCCCATTCTCAGTACTCCTGGGGCACAAGGAGCATAAGTGGAGAACAGTTCTCTCCTGGAGGTAACATGGACTGAAGCGCCAGAGTCCACTGCCCAATCCGAGAACTGCTCTGCCACAGCCATCAAGGCCTCGGACTCACAGGTTAAGAGGAGATCTTCTCCTGTCACAACAGAGACCGAGGACTCTTCCTCGCCACGTCTCTTTTCGCCCTTCTGCTTCCCAGCGTTCTCACGCTTCCATTTGTAGCAGAACTTTTTGATGTCGCCCTTCTTGCCACAATGATGGCACTCCATATCTTGGTACCGAGAATGTGACTTACTCCGCCCTTTGTCTTCAGACTTTGGGCCACGTCCTCGGCTTCTTCCCCTTGATTCCGTGACAAGGACCTCGGGCTGCTGAGAGGCAGACATACCCTGAGAAAGCCGTCGTACTTCCTCGTTCAGCACAGCTCCCTTCACCGTCTCCAGTGTCACCACACTGTTCGGAGCTGTGTTGGCGATTGTGGCCCTCATGGTTTCCCATGAGTCCGGGAGGGTTGCTAGGAGCCAAAGTCCTAGCACTTCGTCCTCGAACTTAATGCCCATACTGTTGAGCCGGTCCACGCATCCCTCAAACTCGTTTAAGTGGTCGGCAACAGAAGATCCGTCCTTGTACCGGATATGGACCAACCGCATCAAATGGTAAATTTTATTGTTACCAGATTTGGAGGCAAAGAGCTTCTCCAGCTTCTCCCAAAGGGCTTTGGCATTTGTCTCCCTACGAACATGGTTGTACACGTTCTCGTCCACAAACTGCCGGATGAACCCGCACACCTGTTTGTGCTCCAACGCCCAGACCTCGTCCGTTTTCGACGACGGTTTTTCGGAGGTGAAGACCGGATCGTGCATAGACTTGACGAAAAGCAAGTCAGACATTTTGCTCTGCCAGATGTCAAAGTTTGAACCGTTCAAACAAACCATCTTGCTTTGATACCACTTGTTGGAGCAAAACGCGTGAAAGGCCGAGCGGACACAACGCTCGGACAGGAACAGAGAGCAAAGGCTCTCGGACGGACAAGAGAGGTAGAGAGAGAAAATATGAGAGGGAACACACGAGTTTAACGTGGAAAACCCTTCTATAAGCAAGGGAAAAACCACGAAAGAATACATTATTAAAGGATTGTTTACAAGTGTTAGCTACATAAGCTCAAACTAAAGAAAAACAATCTCAAGTGTACAACTTTCTCTCACTAAAGTGTTTCTCTCACAAGTCTCACAAAGTGGTTGCTCACAAAGGCACACACCACAACTCACCAACCTCTCTCTCTAGTGCCCATTAAATGATCTCTACATATATATATACATGTAAATAAATATATATATTCACCAGCCTAGGAGGCTACCTAGCCACCCTAGCGCCTAGGGTGGCTGGGCATGTTGCCTGGCAGGCCTGCAACACCTTGGAAGTTGTGGCCGCCACCAACTTCCAATCAGGCTGCACCAGTAGCCTGTCCTCATTTATTGCTGTCGTAGATCATTAATGAGAGAATAAGTCAACGCACGCGTGGATGGAGTCCTCGTCCAAGTCCTCTCGGTGATGACGCCTCAAACAAAGTCCTCGTCCATTCTCCATTGGAGTCCGCGGACATAAGCCACTCGGGAGTGACCTCAACATGATCGATCTACTTTATAATCTAACAATTATAAAATCTCCAAATATCGTGATAGGGTAGTATACCATTGAAGGGTTAAGAATAGAGTAATTGATATGTGACTCTCAAGAATTTATGCTTGACTTGAGTACCAGTCTCATCATAGCTTTTGTGGGTAAAAATTGAGTACCAGTCAATTTCTCTGACATTTCACAAAAGTTAGGACTCCAATCTGGCAAACCTTCCAGGCTCATCTTCTTGTGTTATGATTTTCTCCTATTTACCAAAAAAAGAAAAAAAAAAGATTTTTCTATATTTATTTCCTTGAGTGAACGCTTTCTGTTTCATTTCAAAGAAAATATGCAATGCTCTCAGCATAATGGGAAGGGGGACAAAAATAAAGATAAAATAAACACTAAAAATAGAGGTGGGCAAGTAGCTAGAGCACTTTGTCATGGGATGCTTCTAATGTCTTTTCATGACATAATTTAAAAGATTTGAATTATAAGATAGAATTAATATATTTTATTATATTTGTTGCGTCTTCGGATCCTTACTCTAATAAGGACGAGGATCCAACAGTAACACCAAATAATACCCAGGTGGAGAGGGGGGAGAGAGAGTGCACGGATGGATACACAGAGAGTTTTTATGTGGAAAACCTTCTCGTGATTGAGAAGGAAAAACCACAGGACTTTTATCCGAAAACTGTTTCACTATCTTGTGTTTGTTACAGGGTGCGCTCAAGTATAAGAAGTTGAGGACTAAGTGTGTGGAAATTCTAAGGAGTCACTCTTACAATATGAGCCCTCTCTTTCTCTCTCTATTCTCTCTCTAATACGGTTAGCCAAGGTAAATGTTGGATCATTTGTTTGGTAAACAATTAAGATATTTATAGTGGCTAAGCTTCCCATTGAGAGGAGTCCACGTTGGGTTTGCATGTGTAGGGGACCATGCCATCAATTCTGCAAAACCTTTTCACCGTGTCAAGAGGGTTACATGCACGCCCACCTGGTGTGACGTTTCCTCTACAGAGCCGCGTGCTCTGCTGGCCATCATTCTTCTTGCAATCTGATAGGTTAGTCACCAAATCTCTGGCATGTCGATTTTGTAGGTGAGGTGGCGTCCGAGGCCCATCATGAGTCCACGGGTCAGAATGGACTTCAAACCCACTGTGCTTCGTGGGCCAGCCCTGGCGCCTGAACTTCTTGGGCCTTTGTGGCACCTGGGTCCAACTCCTAGGAGATGGATCTTTAATGTGGGCATTAATTATTTGTACCCATCACTAGCCTCCCATGCCAAAGGATCAAAGTAATTTGGCCTTTTGGTTTGTCCAGCAATCGCGAACGAGTCTCATGTGAAGGTTCCTTTCATGAAAATCCACTCGTGCCCTTGGCTCTTGCATATGTCCGCAGATATGGTAGGAACCAAAAGCCTGGGGACACACGACCAAAATGCTCGAGAGGTTGCTGAAGCTTACACTTTATCGAAAACGTCTAAGAAAATTCTCGGTCTACAGATTGAGTAGAGCGTTTTAGGACTTGTCGGGATTTAGGCACTACTAGGCTTTCATAAGTGATCGCGGTCTTTGTGCACTTGCCTGAGATCTAAAGATATCCTCAGACAATGTAGGCTTTTATGAGAGCGGGTCCGAGTGCTTTAAGATGAGTTTGAGTCTGAGAATCCCCTCATAATCCGAGAGCTTGGCCTGTGCCGCAGTTTCTGCCATCCAGGCGCATTAAATGCGCAATTAATGAGATTGACTTTGCCTTGGGAAAGCAAAGCCGACTATCTTTGGCAGCTTACGGGTGATTGATGCATGGCAAGGGTAATGATGGGTGTGTCATTCATGCTTTTCAGTCATTTCAAATATGATTTTTAGCCTTCATTTTCTTTTGCACAACCCTAAAACTTCATCTATCAAACTCCTGGTAGCCATTTTTCTCAAGAGTTTTTCCTTCTCGTTTTTATCGTGCTTCTTCTTTGGTTTTCATGGCTCCTATCGTTAGGGATATCCCTGACACAATGACAATGGTGGTTCCTGAACCCAACGATGGGGCATGCATTCCTCCTAATGGGTTCATCACAGTATACAAAGTCCACCTCAAGGGTGGGCTTCGCTTCCCAGTTCCTATGGAGTTATATGTTTTTATGAGATCACCTTGGGTTCTGTTTGCAAGATTACAGCCCAATGTTATCAGGTACCACGTTTCTCTATGTGTTTTTACACATTGCCACAAGAAAGTGCTTGAGGTGTTGATGGTGAAAATTATGTTTCTCTTTACCCATAACCTGGACTGGATCACCATGACTCCATGTCCTAAGGTTGCTGTCATGAGTGTTGGAAACCCTGATTTCACTAAGTGGTAAAAAGACAAGTTTTTCTTTTTGGCGGTTCAAGAGAGTTGGGTCGTTGAGAACACTTGGGGGAATATTGCTGAGCAGCACCGCTCGGACACATCCAGAGAGGAGAGGGAGGCTGCCAAGGAGGTCAAGGACTTGGTGATGGCCAACCTTGGCGGCTTTAATGAGAAGTTGGGACCCGAGAACTTAGCAAAAGCCAAGTGGGGGACTTTGGACGAGGACTCTGGCATTGTTGCTGTTGAGAAGAAGAAGAAGAAGAAACTGAGGAAAAAGGAGGTGACTCTGATGATTGAGGAGCCAACTGAACACCGAAAGAAGAGTCGCTGGACAGAGGCTTCAAAGAGTCAGATGGCCATTGTTGAGTACTCCTCATTTGACGACAACGTTGTCGTAATAGGACCTCTCTTCAGGAGGTCGAGACCTTCGGAGGTCGCCGCCATCCAAGGTGTTGCGGGTGCCGGACCTTCAACCTCTGCTGAGTCGTCCGGGCGGCCTTCTGAGCCCGCATTTCAGCCCACGGACCCGCTTATCACCTAGCCTATCCCTGATGAGCCCATTCCTGACATCCTTTCTGGATTCTCTGATGAGGTTTTGGACAGGATGGATAATCCATCCAAGGGAACCGTCGTGGAGTAGGCTGCGCCGGTGGTTGAGGTGACGCGGACCAATGAAGCAGTGATGACGATGATGACGACAGCTGCTGACGCTGCTGAGGTCGTGGAGAGTCAGGCCATCAGGCTGCCTCTTGCGGAGCCTATAACAAAGCCCACTGAGCTCCCTTGCCTAGCAAACCAAATCTACAGTCCAGTGATGATGCCGACCGCGGTCTCTGAGGATCCCCTCATTGAGGACGGCACGGGGATATCATTTGCTGAAGAATATGAGGTTGCTACCAAGGATGACCATGAAGCGGCTGAGCCCCCAGCCTTCGATGAACCCGCCTCCGCTTCCGCGGCTAGAGCTGAGGTTTCTGTAGTGCAGGAGGCCGTGACCATAGAATCCGATGAGCCAGAAGCTTCCAAAGGGGAGAGCACTTCCGGTAGTTCCTTTGTATCCAAGGTACTCCTCTATCCCCCTTTTGGCTTTGTTTCTTTTTGTTGATGTTCTACTGATTTGTTTTGCCTTTGTAGCTTCAGGGTATGGTCGGTGGCCTTAATTTGATCATCAGCGATGCTACCGAGGCTTATGTAGATCTCAAAGCTTCTAGGTCCTTGGGGAAATGCATCGAGAAGTTAGAGCTCAAGTTTGCTGAGGTTGAGAGCCGCATTTCTTCCTTAGAGGGCCAGCTGAAGGAGCAAGAGAGGCTACACATCGTCCATCGAGAGAGGAATCTCTTGCTGGAACAGGAGCTCAGGACCTCGTTGAAGCCCAAGGACATTGCTTCGGCCCTCGAGTGTAAGTATTGGGAAGCCATTGATATGTGCCACTGGATCACGAAGCTCTTGGTCTCGAGGTTTTCTACTTTCTTTCTGGATCTGAGGGACTCCAACGCCCAGTGAAAGGCGACTTGATCGGCCTCCCACCACGCTAGAGGTCTTCCGCACCTTCACAGTTGAGGCTATCCGACCGTCGAGATTCCTGTGGACAGCCAGGGCCCTCAATGCAGGCGAGACCTTCAGCCCCATAACACATTTTTTTTCACATGTATGTACAGTGTTGTACACTTACTGATTTTATGAATAAAATTCAAATTGCTTAAGTGCAAACTTCTTGTTTGTCTTTGTGGTTCTTTCTTAGACTTAGGCTCTTAAGAAGTTTCGTTCTTTTTGAGAAAAACGCTCGAGCCCTTCAAACATTGTTGACTGAAGGTGCGACCTCTAGGGCCTTTGCACACTTGTTATTTCCAATCCCCCTAAATTTTAGCTCAACCTCCTGAGGATTGCTTGGCAATGCCAAGTTTCAAATCTAACCTCTGGAGCCGCTTGTCCTTATGCAAGTTTTAATACGACCTTTTAGGCTGCTCGGTATATTATCGAGTTTTAGTTCAACCTCTTGGGCCGCTTAGACGCAGCCGAGTTTTTGGGACAAGTGAAAGGAATCCTATCCACATGACTTAGGGGCAGCTTAGGTCTTGTTACTTTATGAGATCGTGTGTGATCACACAGTGGAATGCTAAATGATAATTTAATTGAAAACTGTCATTTTATTAATGAAATGTTATACAAGTACGTAATACAAACAATATATCTGTATGTTTTACACGCTTATTGATAATATCTCTTGAGGTGAGTGGCGTTCCATGTCCGAGGGACAAGCCTTTCTACTTGGGTGCGTAGCTTGTATGCCCTATTTCGTAAGATGACTGAGACCAGGAACGGCCCTTTTCAATTTGGGAAGAGCTTGTTCCGACCGGTATTTTTTCTAGTGGCCTCAATGCTTCTTAACACCAAGTCCCCTACCTCAAACTGGTATACTTTTATCTTCTTATTATAATATCGGGCAACCGTTTGTTAGTATGCCACAATCCACAGTCTTACTGCATCTTGAACTTCTTCAAGACGGACAAGATTCTTCTGGATTCTTTGTACATTATTGAGAAGATTAAAGCTTTTCACACGAAGGCTTGGCAGCCCTACCTCTTTTGGGATGGCAGTCTCGACCCCATAACATAGGCTGAAAGGAGTTTTTCTTATTGGCTCCGTTGGAGTTGTCCTATAAGACTACAGTACTGATGGCAATTCTTTTACCCACGAGCCCCCAGCATGCTCCAACTTCGTTTTTAGTCCCTATTTTATGGTGTAGTTCATGACCTGCGCTTGGCCGTTGCATTGCGGGTATGCGACTGATGTGTGCAACAACCTTATCATTATGTTGGTACATTACTTTATGAACCTTTTTTCAGAGAATTGGGTCCCATTATTAGTTATAATGCATTCTGGGATCTCGAACCTGTACACAATGCTCTGCTAGACGAAGTCTGTTGCGTTTCGCTCGATTATGCGAGCCAATGGCATGGTCTCAACCCACCTTGTGAAATAGTCAATTCCAATGATTAAGAACTTCATTTGTCTGGATGTTATCGATAGCGGCCCCAGTATGTCTAGCCTCCATTGTGCAAAGGGGCATGGTGATTGTAGAGCTTTGAGTTCTATATGCAGCTGGTGGGAAAGGTTGTCGTGGGCTTGACAATTCTCACATTTTCGTATAAAGTCCATGGCATCATACTTCACGGTTGACGAGTAGTACCCTTACCTCATTAGCTTGAATGCAAGGTTCTTACCCCCAATGTGGGCTCCACAAATTTCGAGGTGTACCTCTCTGAGGGTATAATTAGCCTCTTCTGGTGTAAGGCACCTTAGGTAGGGGGTAGAGAATCCTCGGTGATACAATCGGCCGTCCATGATAGTATACCACCCTGCCGTCTTCTTCACCTTCCTTGCCTCTTCTGCATCCTCGAGTAGTGTCCCATTAGACAAATACCTAAGGTAGGGGGTCATCCAATTGTTGACATTAGATACCTGCATCACTTCTGTCTCTGAATCTTCTACACTGTGTTTATTGAGGACCTCGCACATTCTTTGGGCATATTGCTCTGAGGTCTCCGAAGCTGCCACTTTTACAAGCTAGTCGGCCTTTGCATTTTCTTTCTGCAGGATATGGATCATTTCTACCTTTTCAAAGGTTGACATAACCTCGCAGGCCTTTGAGAAATACTTGGATAGTTGTGGGCTATTGGCTTCGAAGTTTCCGCAGACTAAATTGATAAGCAGATCGGAATCACTGTAGGCAATCAAGTCCTTGGCAGGGCACTCCCTTGCCAATCGTAGTCCCGCAAGTAGGGTTTCATACTCCGCCGCATTGTTGGTTGTTGGGGATCCGAGGACCATTGAATATTTTATCTCTGTTCCTTCAGGCATCCTCAGCACAACGCCAACTCCACAACCCTTCTTCATTGATGAGTCGTCCACGTGCAGAGCCTATGTTGTTGAGTTATGTAAGTCCTCGGTGCCACAATTGTCCAAGGAATCTTCAGTTGCTACTATGGTTTCGAGGATAAAATCTACTAGGGCTTGACATTTTAAGGTAGGCCGCAGACGTAACTTTATGTCAAACTCATCCAACTTAATTGCCGACTTGACCAACTGTCCCGACGTTTCTGGTTTTTGTAGAATCGCTCTTGAGGGTTGGTCGGTCAAGACGACTACTTAGTTTGCTTGGAAGTATAGTCTCAATTTCTGAGCAGAATACACATACCCTAGAGCCATCTTTTCTACATGGAAATACCTTGTCTTAGCATCAACAAAGATCTTGTTGATATAGTACACGGGATGCTGCTTGCCGTTTGCTGACTAACCAATGCTGAGCTCAAGGCTTTATTTGAAACCAAAAGATATAAGTACAACTCCTCGCCTATTTGGGAAGAAGTCAACAAGGTGGGTTTGATAAGTACCCTTTAAGTCCTCAAAAGGCTTCTTCATAGTCGGCCGTCCACTGAAAGCCGTTATCCTTCGTCCCTCTAAGGGCTTGAAGAACGACAAGTACTTTTCAGCCGACTTAGCCAAGAAGCGTGACAACACTGCAAACCTTCCAGTGAGCTTCTGAACTTCTTTCATTGTCCAAGGGGGTTTCATGTCAAGGATGGACTTAATTTTTTCTGGGTTTGCTTCAATCCCTCGGTGTAAAACTATGTAGCCCAAGAATTTTCTAGACATAATTCCAAATGTACACTTGGCTAGATTGAGTTTCATTTGGTATGTTCTTTCGACGTTGAATGTCTTGTCCAGATCTTGGATGTGATGATTGATTATTTTACTTTTGACAGTATGTCATCCACATAGACCTCCATGTTCCTTCCAATCTAGGCCTCGAATATTTTATTTACAAGTCTCTGATAAGTAGCACCAGCATTCTTGAGGCTGAAGGGTATAACTTTGTAACAGTATGTCCCTTGGTCCGTCATGAATAATGTATGCTCATCGTCTTCAGAACTCATCCTAATTTGGTTGTAACCTGAGTACGCGTCCATAAAGTTTAAAAGCTCATGGCCGGACGTCAAGTCTACCAACGAATCGATCCTCAGGAGTGGAAAGCTGTCCTTTGGGCATGTTTTATTGACATTTGTGAAATCCATACATATCATCCACTTTCCGTTATTTCTTTAACCATCATAGTGTTGGACAGCCAGTCTGGGTAGTGTACCTTCCTTATGAATGCTACGTCTAGAAGCTTCTTTACTTCTAGATTGCCACTAGCTTTTCCACTGAATAGTTTCTCATCTTCTGCCTAACGGGCTTATGATAGGGATCTAGGCCCAATTTACGGACCATCACTCTAGTTGATATCCCTGACATGACACTTGGAGTCCAAGCAAAGACGTCTGAGTTCTTCTGCATGAATCTGGCAAGCTGGTCTCAGAAGGCTTGAGGCAAAGAACTTCCTATCTTGACAGTCTTTTCTGGGTTTCTAGGATCTGGTGGGACTCGATCGATGGCTTCTCCAGACTCGGCTTGTTGTAATATCATCTCATCATGGAAGTCCGGGTCTTCCATAGGCTGAGAAAGAGGAGTCTAGGTGACCGGGGATAGGTAGCACGTCTATCTTGCAGCCTGGTCCCCGAGGACTTTTTCAATCCCGTATAGTGTCGAAAACTTCATCTATAAGTGTGGGATTGAGGTAATAGCCCCGAAGGCGGTCAAGCAAGGACTTCCAAGGATCGCGTTATAGACTGAAGGGAAGCTATAACTAGGAAAGATAGGATCTTTGACGACATCCTCGGATGGGTCCCTAATGTGATCTCCAGTTGGATGACTTCCTGTACAGGCACCGGCTCGTTGTCTAGCCCATAGAGTGGTCCTTCAATCACAGTCAATTGGCTTCTTTTGAGCCCTAATTTGAGGAAAGCGTCAAGATAAAGAATATTGCGTGAGTTTCTATTGTCAATAAATACTCGTTTTATCTGGTAGTCTAAGCTACCGTCATAAACAAGGGCTGTACAACCAGGGGTCAGAATGGGGGGATGTTACATGGGCCATATTTTCATTACAAAAACTAATGACCTTATCCCTAAACTCTACCCAAGGTTTTTATTCTTGTGCCGCTAGATCCTCCTGAGCGCCATCTCTAACCGTATGGGTGAAAATCATGTTGACCACCCCCGCGGCTACTCTGACTCTTGGTTAGTCAACCTTTCCTGCTTCTACTGCTCCAGATGATTGTCTCGGTCTTTGTAGGAAGCAGGTGAGGTGACCTCCCTTGATCAGCTCCTCAATTTCTTTCTACAATGTCTGACAGTTCTCGGTACCATGGGCTCTACAATGGTGGTAGTGACAGTATTTAGACTAGTAACTACCCTTAGGATTCTTTAGTGCCATGGGCCATTTTAGAAACTTCTCATCGCGAATCTGTATCAGGATATTGGTACATGAGTCATTCAAGAGAATAAGATTGATGGGTCTGTACTCCCTATAAACGTTCTGCTCAGGCTTCTGTTGCTTCCTGGGCGCCTTGGAGCCTTGTCGGTCTTCATGCCTTCTTTTCCCTTCTGCTGTCCTCGGAGGGTGGCTCTCCACCTACACAAGCCTCTTTGTATCGTTCGCTTCTTCAGTTACAATGTAAGTTCTCGCTATTCTCTTGGCCTCCCTGAACGTTTGCGGGCCCTTATGGACGAGGTGCTCGAAGAAGCTACCTCCTTCCAATGCGGACAGGAATACAATTAGCTTGACCCCATCAATCAACTTCGAGATCTGCCTAGCCTCGGATATAAAGTGAGATAGAAAACTTTTTAGGCTCTCCCTAGCCCCTTGCTTGACACGAACAAAGTACTATGGTTGCTTTTCCATTCTCCAACTGGAGGCAAACTGGGAGAGAAAAGCTTCTACCAGCTCGTTGAATGAGCAGATAGAGTCCAATGGCAGCCCGTAGAACCAGATCCTCGTGTCTCCCTTAAGTATTAAGGGAAAGCACTGCCACATCGTCAACTCATCCAAGCCTTAAAGGCTCAGATGCTCACGGAAGCGATCCAAGTGGTCCATTGGATTTGCACTCCTATCGTAGACGTCGAGGTTTGACATTTTGAATTTTGGGGAAAGCATTCTCGTCCTAATCTCCGTTATGAATGGAAATCTATGGAGCTCAGCAACTCCTCCCTCTTTGTCGCCAAAGACTCGACGAAATACCCTGTCGAGCTTAGCATCCACTTGAGGCGATGCCGTTATCTTTTTTTCATTGAGATAAGTCCTCAACTTGTAGGGGTGTTGTGCATCTTATTGCCCTTGACGGCTTCTAGTCCTCGAGGGTACTTCTTCGATCGGGGTCGTGCCCTAAGCGGCGCGCTCTCGGCCCTCACGATTACAGCAAGGGTTTCGCCTCTCTGGGCTTTCCTCCTGTATCTGGGGGCCTAAGCACCCTCGCAGACGTGACAGAGCTCAGCTACTTGAGGTGACCTGTGTTTGCAGAGCCTCGAGCTGAGCAGCATGTTTGCTGGGGTGTTTCTTCCCCTTTCTCCTTTTCTGGGACATCTTTGTTTGGGAGGCCTTAAATGGCGCCTCCTTCATGAGCGCGTCCATCTTCATACAGAGGCTCTGGATGGCCCTGGACACTTCATCCATTCTCAGGTCCAGCTCCCGCACATAAGGATTAGGATGATCCTCAACTCTGGTACAGGGTGCAGGGCTGTTGCTACCTAAGCATGCTTCTCAAATAGGAATACTGGTCTGTCATCAGGTGTTTACCATTTTGTGAAAGGTTTGAGTGTTTAAAAGAAAACGCTGGACCTTTTATCAAGTTTCCCATAGACGGTGCCAAATGTTGCGTCCTCGGATCCTTACTCTAATAAGGACGAGGATCTGGTAGCAATACCAAATAATACCCGTGCGGAGAGAGGAAAGAGAGAGTACGTGGATTGATACACAGAGAGTTTTTACATAGAAAACCTTCTCTTAAATGAGAAGAAAAAATTACGGGACTTTTGTTCGAGAACTATTTCATTATCTTGTGTTTGGTTACAAGGTGCACTCAAGTATAAGAGGCTGAGGACTAAGCGTATAGAAATTCTAAGGAGTCACTCTTACAACACGAGCCTTATCTTTCTCTCTCTATTACGGTTAGTCAGAATAAATGTTGGATCCTTTATTTGGTAAACAATTAAGGTATTTATAGTGGTTAAGCTTTCCATTGAGAGCAGTTCACATAGGGTTTGCGTGTGCAAGAGACCCTGCCATCAACTCTGCAAATCATCTTCGCCGTGTCAGGAGGGTTGCGTGTACGCCCTCCTGGTGTGACATTTCATCTGCAGGGCCACGTGCTCTGCTGGCCATCATTCTTCTTACAGTTTAACATGTTAGCCACTAAATCTCTGGCATGCCGATTTTGTAGGTGGGGCAGCATCTGAGGCCCATCATGAGTCCATGGGCTATAATGGACTTCAAGCCCATTGTGCTTTGTGGGCCAGCCCTGACGCTTGAACTTCTTGGGCCTCTGTGGCACTTGGGTCAAACTCTTGAGAGATGGATCTTTAATATGGGCCTTGGGTATCTGTACCTATCAATATTATTGTAATTTTAGTTATCTAAATTCTTGGAATAAAATTACTATTATTATTACTTACCAAAAAAAAAAATACTATTAGTATCGTTATAAGATCACTTTATATATATGTTCGATATAATATATCATCCTTGATATATTATGAGATTTGGTAAAAACTTCAACAATACCCTAGCAAAATTAAATAATTTTAAAAAAATTAAATAATTTATTTATGATAAATTTAATCATACTTTATTCGCCTGAAATTCTCGTATACATTGCCTGTTTCTGTATGGTGCTTCTAGCCTGTGGACTTTGTCGGCGCTTGCCTGTTGTGTGTCTTTTAATTTTAAGTTATCACTATTATAAATCACTTTAGTCGGATCAAATCAATGCGTTTTAATAATGGAAATAGGAATTGCAAATGTCATGAAAAAAACAGAAAAAGAATACTTATAAATATCTTTTTTATATATTTTATTCTTTTCGAATTATTTCTTTTTATAAGAAAAAAGAATTAATTAAATTGGCTTTATTTTTGATGGGTATACTGAAAATGGGCTGACCCAAGTCAACTTAGGCCCAAAATAGCCTGCTGGACGGTCAACTCGTAAACGACCCAACAGAACGCGAAGGCCCAAGCCGGTCAACGCCAGCGTTGACCGTCTAGACTCCAGCGGGCGGCTAACTCGCGTGCAGATGATCAACTCGAACGTTGACCGGAATCACTGTAGCAATAAGCTGAAAATAAAAGGCTTTTTACGAGCTTGACCCACTTGCGGCCACGATCCATCAGACGGCTAGCAACAGCTCTCCCAGTATCTTCCATGATCCCAACTGGCTCCCAAAATGGACATTGACAAAATCGGCGCCCTTCTCATAAGGAAGGCGCAAGATTTTTTCAATCTCCTGCCAATAGGGGCACTCCAACGGTAAAATACACAGAAGGAATGTAAGCAATTTGGAAAGCCACTGACCACCGTGGAAGAAAATTATCTTGGTCCATTTGGCAACTGGCATCAACTCTGAAAGGCAGGCCAACTAAGAATAACACAGGGGATCATACCTTCCAAAGGGGGGAGATCACCTTGTCAACCATAAATAAGCCCTAGAATTCTCATTCAAGGCACGTAAGCTTTTACTTACACAACGCCCACAACAACAACAGAGACAGACTTACAATTCCATACTCTCTGCTGACACTCAAAAAACCCAAGGCATACAAACGTATTTCGGACAGCCGTTTACTGCCTCCCCACCATCTAGATTCAAGAAGACGGCATTGCCTCTCTTTTATCTGGAGATCTACACACTCTTGCACACACTCTCTCTTTCAATTCTTAGTTCCAGTAATCTTCTTAGATTTCAAAGGTTGTTTACTGACTTGAGCGTTGGAGTGTTTTTGATGGGACAACTTTCCGCCGACACACTGACCTCCTGTTCGTTTTAGTAGTGTGCAGGATCCAAACTCAGTGAACGGGGCTGGAACCAGGACAAGAAGATCGGCCCGAATTTGTTTGAAGTTTGGATCTGAGGACGCATCATTGGCGCCGTCTGTGGGAAACGCTTACAAAAGCCAACCACAAATCTACACAACGCTCTCTTTTTCACCGTCTGATTCTACATTCTCAATGGTGAACACCAGAGCCCAAGTTAGCGATCCCGCTAGAGACATCACCAACCCCGACCAGGACCACGCTGCTGGTGCCACGGTCAACGGGGCTACGGGCGAAATACTAGTGCCCTATTTTCAACAGCTAATGGAGCAGATATATGCTAACACATGTCTGCTCCAAATACTTTGCTCTCAGAACGAGCAGCGACTGCAGGCGGCTCTTCCGGCAGCCGTCCCTACACCGCCCACCAAAAAAGATGGTAAGAGGAAAAAGAAGCCAGTCAAAAGGCCTGAGAGATCCCAAAATAAGCCAGTCCTAGCCTCCTCCAGCGTTCCTGGCTAGAACAGGCCTGAAGAATGCTCCGGGAGCACAATTCACAAGAAAGTCTGGAGAGAAGAAATCCCCGACACTCTTGGGTCGAAGAAAGAAATACAGCCCAGGAGCGAGCATCTAGGACTGTCAGGTCTGCTGGAGGCAGCAGGCAGCCGGCTGCTAAACCCTCCAGAGACAAGACGGAGCTAAGGGCTTACCTCAACTCTAAAAGATCAGCAAATGCCATTCGCATAGATCCGCGAGTGGACAAAATCTTGAACCATGTGTTCTAAGATGAAGAGCGCGCCATCGACTTGGACCGATCTCCTTTCACATCGGAGATCCTGAGCCGTCCACTGCCTACCAAGTTCAAGATGTCGTCCCTTGACTCATACGACGGAAGCAGTGATCCGGTTGACCACCTTGATCACTTTGGCACCTATCTGAGTCTATAAGGGTTGAAAGACTCAACGATGTGCCGCTACTTTTCGCTCACGTTGAAGGGAGATGCTCGAATCTGGTTTCATCACCTCCCTTTAGGAACCATCAGCAGCTTCCATGAGCTCACGGATCTCGTCCTGGCTCAGTATACCTCGAGCCGGCGGGAAAAGAAGCAGCCGTGGCATCTCTCCCACATCAAGTAGAAACCGGGAGAGATGAAGCTGAATCCTGGATCAGCTTCCTGGATCATTTTATGGTGGGGGCCAAGCGGATTCCCCAGATCACTGAGGAGATGAAGCTAGGCAGTTTCATCTCCGCGCTGACCTACGAGGACTTCTTCAAGCGCCTAGCCCATAAGAATCCTCAAACCATCTAGGAAGCGAAATCCATCACCCGGGCCTATGCTGCAACAGAGGAGGCTAACGAGGCAAAACGTCCAGAGTAGGCGGATCAGCCTCAATTGTTCCCTGGAGAGGGAAAAAGGAAGTACGGCGATAGTGATCACTCCTACCAGAAGCAACATCGGACTGGGCCCCCGAAACGTAGAGACTACGGGCCCACCAGCTTCACGCCTCTGACGGACACACGCTCGAACGTCCTCATGCAGATTCGCGAAGAGAAGTTCTTGAAGTGGTCAAAACCACTAAAAAGGACTCTGGGAACCAGACGAATTACTGTGACTTCCACCGCTCTGCTGGGCATACAACGGAGGACTGCAAGACACTACAGAGGGAGATCAATGAGTTGATTCGCAGAGGGCACCTTACCAAGTTCGTCAGGGGTTCCAGACAGAGCTCTGGAGCAACTGGCAGAGAGGGGCAGGAGCAGTCTCCTCCCCGAAACCAGGTTGTAGTAGGGGTGGTTAACATGGTTACCGCTCGACCTGCTAAAAACCTATCTGGCGGCGAGGAACAGCAGACTGGGAGGAAGAAGCAGCGAACGACGAACAACACTATCAGCTTCAGTGATGATGACTTAGCTCATGTAATGTTCCCCCATGTTGATCCCCTCATTGTATCCGCACTCGTTTCGGATCGTAGTGTTGACTACTAATTGAAGCGAGTGTTCATTGATAATGACAAGTTCTATAAATTTGCTTTACTTAGATGCGTTCTTCAAACTAGGCTTAAAAAAGAATCAACTAAAACCTGCTGATGGCCCATTATATGGCCTCAATAACGAGCCTGTGCCCGTTCAAGGGACTATCCAATTGGAGGTTACCTTGGGTACGTATCCGAAAACAACAAGTCGAACACTCACCTTTCTGGTGGTCGACCTACCCTCAATGTATAATGCCATACTGGGCAGACCATACTTGACAGCGCTTGGGGTGGTTACCTCAATTCCACACCTCAAAATGAAGTTTCCAACACCCTACGGTATCGGGGAGGTGCTGGACGACCAGGTTACTAGATGAACCTGTTACATGTCACAGATTGCCCCTAATGGAAGCACTAGAACAGTTAGGAAACTCGACCATCGAGACGAGACAACCCTTTAGCAAGCGTAGTCTGGTGAAACCACAGATCTAATCCCATTGGACCTAAAAGAGCCGGAAAAGTGTGTACAGATCGACGGCTCACTCACCGGACTACTGCGCGATGAATTGGTTGCGTTCCTGCGAAGGAACGCTGAACTTTTTGCATGGACTCCAGCAGACATACCTGGAATCCCAGCAGAGATAATGGTCCATAAGTTGGGGCTTGACTCTGGCCAAAAACCCGTCAGGTAGAAGTGGAGGAATCACTCCGTTGAAAAGCTAATCGCCATCCGAGAGGAGGTGAAGAAGCTGCTGGACGCAAGTTTCATTAGAGAAGTCAATTACCCAGACTGGCTCTCTAATATCGTCTTAGTAAAGAAAAGCAACGGAAAATGGCGGATGTGTATCGATTTCACCGACGTTAACAAGGCTTGCCCAAAGGACAGCTTTCCCTTGCCCAGGATCGACCTACTGGATGACTCAACGGCCGGATATGAGCTGCTAAGCTTCATGGAAGCCTATTCGGGTTACAACTAGATCCAGATGAATCCGAAGGACGAGGAGCACACCTCGTTCATGACCGATTAGGGCACCTACTGCTATGAAGTAATGCCTTTTGGACTTAAAAACGCTGGTGTGACCTACCAACAACTGGTCAACAAAATATTCGAAAAACAAATTGGTCGTAACATGGATGTCTACGTCGACGACATGCTCGTCAAGAGCAAGGTCGGCAGTGACCACATTCGCGACCTAGAAGAGTCATTCGAGGTGCTCCATAAGCATCACATGAAGCTGAATCCAACTAAGTGTATATTCGGAGTAGTCTTCGGTAAATTCTTAGGTTTCATCATCTCCCAATAGGGGATCAAGGCAAACCCAGAGAAGATCAAGGCACTTGCCGACATTACTCTACCACAGAAAGTAAAGGACGTCTAACGATTGACTGGATAGCTGGCAGCACTGTCTCACTTCCTTGCAAAATCCGATGACAAGTACCAGCCCTTCTTTAAAGCCCTTAGAGGAACAAAATCCAACGGGTTTCAATGGACAACGGAATGCCAAACCGCTTCCATGAAGTGAAACAATTATTTGACCAGCCCGCCATTGTTGGTGTCACCCAAGGGTGGAGAGGAGCTATACCTTTACTTAGCAGTATCAGAGGTGTCCCTCAGTTCTGTCCTTGTGTGCCAGGACTCTGACGCTCAGCAGCCGGTCTACTACGTAAGTAAAACGTTGATCGGCCCTGAGACCCGTTACTCACGAGCAGAAAAATTGGCCTTGGCACTAATATTCTTCGAGCGAAGGTTAAGGCCTTACTTTCAAGCCCACCGAATAGTGGTCATCACGAAAAAACTACTGAAAAATATACTCCAGAAACCCGACGTTTCTGGACGGTTGGTAAAATGGGCTATTGAGCTGGGCGAGTTTGACATCAAATTCTAGCCCAGGCCTGCTGTAAAGGCACAGGTACTGGCAGATTTCATTGTTGAGACTACAACCCCAGTCCTCGAGGAACAGCTCGAAGAAAGCGCGGAATGCTTGTCGGAGTTCCAGAATGAAAACTCCATGTGGACGGATCGTCTACGGACACAGGCAGTGGCGCTGGAGTGGTCCTTACGACTCTCGACAGGTTTGAGGAAAAATACTCCCTCAGGCTCAATTTCCCGGCAACTAATACGTTGCCGTGTACGAGGCCCTATTAGCTGGATTGCGGTTAGCCAAGGAGTGCTCTGCTAAGGGACTCGCAGTTTACAGTGACTCCGAGCTAATCATTAACCAGGTTAACGGAGACTTTGAGGCGAACAATCCTCTCTTTGCCAAGTACTTGGCAAAGGCAAGGGAGGCCGCCTAGGGTTTTGACAAATTGACCCTAGTTCACGTTCCCCGAACTAAAAATTGGAAGGCGGACTACCTGGCCAAAGTCGTTGCAGCCGAAAACCCGGAACAGTATACGAGGGACATGCGGGAGATCCTAGACGCTCCCAGCATTGAGAAGCGAGAGGCAATGCAGATTTTCTAAGTGGAAAACTAGATGACGCCTTTCCTAAACTATCTCCCGGATAGATCATTGCCAGAGGATGTGGAGAAGGCCAAACGGGTCAGGAAGACAGCCGACTGATATGCTGTGGTTAACGGACGGCTATACCGCCGAGGCTACTCAACTCCATACCTCCGCTGCCTAACTCTCGAAGAGGCTGACTACGCTTTAAGCGAGGTCCACCTCGGGATCTGTGGGTCGCACATTGGCGAAAAAAATTTGGTCTTCAAGGTCATGTGCCAGGGCTATTACTGGCCCTCGATGAAAAAAGACGCGCTGGAGTTTGTGAAGAATTATGAAAGTTGCCAGCTTCACGGCAACCTTCACCACTAGCCATTCGCAGATCTGAAGGCCCCTTGGCCCTTCGCGCAATAGGGGCTTGATCTTATCGGCCCATTTTCCATTGCCACAGGGCAAAGGAAATTCATCATCATGGGTATTGACTACTTCATTAAGTCGGTCGAAGCCGTCCCACTGGCTAAGATTACAGAGCATAATGCCTTGGAGTTCCTCCGCTAGAGCATCATCTGTAAGGTTCGGCGTCCCGAGGTCGTTGTGACCGACAATGGAACCTAGTTGACGGGGAAACACTTCACCAAGTATTGCACCAGCCTTGGCATCAAGTTGGTCCACACTTCGGTGGCATACCCCCAAGCAAATGGGCAGGTGGAGATAACAAACCGAACGCTGCTCCACGGGTTAAAAACTAAGCTGGAGGACGCAGTGGACGAGCTCCCTTCCGTTCGTTGGTCTTATTGAACAACCCCAAAGGAACCAACGCGCGAGACATCCTTCAGTCTCTGTTACGAGATTGAGGCGGTAATCCCGATCAAAATCAGGCTTCCAAGTCTCAAAGTGGAGTCCTTCGACCCACTGGCTAACTCCAAAAAAATCAGGGAGCACTTAAACTTGTTAGATGAAGCCCATGATGCTGCTAGAGTACGGACAGTGGCCTACCAACATCGGATCGCTCGATACTACAACAAAAAAGTTAAGGCATGACGATTCGATGTGGGAGACCTGATCCTGTGAAGCATCGAGGTTACAGGCAAACTGGCCGGCCGCAATAAGCTCCCCCTAATTGGGAAGGGTCTTTCCTCGTCTCCGCCGTCCTGTGAAACGGAGCCTACAAACTCCGGAGCCAGGACGGAAAACTGGTTCCGCGAACGTGGAACGCCATCCACCTCAGACGATACTTGCAGTAGCAGACGCAGGTACGCATTTGCATTATTGTTTGTACTCGCTTGCTGTTTTGAATTCGCGAAAAATAAGTGTTTACTTAGCATCCTTCTTTTGTGCATGTGCATTATTTTCTCTTTGCAGGTTACTCGACCTAGACTGCCCCTAAGTCGGGAGGGCCTTCACCCTCTCGTTAAACCCTGGTCATCCAGGCGGCCCATAAGCGGTCGAACTTGAACCTCGGTCATCCGAGCGGCCCATTAGCGGTTGTATTTAAACACTAGTCATCCAGGTAGCCCATAAACGGTCTATTATAAACCTCGGTCATCTGAGCGGCCCATTAGTGGTCGTATCTAAACCCTGGTTATCCAGGCGGCCCATTAGTGGTCGTAGTAAACCTTGGTCATCCAAATGGCCCGATAGCGGTCAGAACCTTAGAGGGCTTACGCAGCACATGCAATGACCTCCTCTATGAGGTAATAACGTGATCAGTCAGCGACGGTCGAAGGGAGAAGCATCCTTCTCCAACGTTGGTCGTCCAAGTCATCACTTGGACAGCGTCACCAGGCTGGTTAACACAACCACTTGCCAAGCCTAAGGATCTCGCTTCTTAGGCAGCCCAATAATGGCAGCCAGCCAACCAAGTTGGCCGCCCAGTGCAACAAAGCATACTAACACCAAATGCAATAAAAGTAAATGGACACAAAAGTGAAAAGAACTTCCATTTTATTGCTTTGAACGTGTTACAAATTATATAAGTACAAAGGAGATCCTGAAAATGTACAACAAGCTACGGGGGTGGCAGAGGCTCCTGAATATCACGGGGCTCCCCCACAAGGTCGTCTCTATGTTGCACCGCTCTGTTGGGAAGTCAAGATTGATGAACTCAACTGGGAAGTCAAGATCAATCAACCGCGCAACGCACCGGCCGACGTTGATCCCCTCCAACAGCCGCGCGTGCATCATGCCCCCGACCTCATGGGGATGGATCCAAAGACTCAGATATTCTCTAAGGTTGCTATTCGCTTGGCAAGTCGTTTGAGGCGCACTTTGCCTCGATCATCCGCCTCTTTTAAGCAAGCAACCTCAGCCCTAAAGTTAGCGTTCTCCATCTCCACTCCCGCCAAGACAGCCTCGAGGGCTGCAGTCTCTTCGCGATGCTCGCCTCCCGAAGCAGCCAACCTGGCATCCAACTAGGCGATCTCTGCCTCCCTATTGGCAATCGCCTGGTCACGCTGCTCCACCACCTTAAGGATGGCAGAAGCCAACCTCCTCGGCTGCACAAGAGACGAACAAAGAACAAGTTAGAAATTTGGGAAAAGAGAAAATACGAAGAATCAATCACCAAGAATCATACCTCCCAAAATCTCCTCACGGGCCTCTCGGGCCTAGCTTCCAGACCCAGCCCAGGCGGCGGTGGACCAGGAGCATCCTCTCGAGCCGAGCTGGTAGCAGCTTCCTCCAAAATGCTCTCCAACAGCTCATCAGTATTGTCCACAGCGACTGCGGGCTCCGCAGCAGCTACTGGAGGGTCAAGCTCCACCTTTGGCTCCACAGCAGGAGTCCGCGCAACTGGAGAGCTAACGGATGGCTCCCATGCCTCCACCACTTGCTCACAATTAGGCTCCGTAAAGGATTCTGTCAACACCGCACAAGGAACCACTTGCGGCGCGGGTTACGCCAGGATGACACCTTCTCCTGAGTCCACCGGCCGGTTCTCATGGGTCTCCTCCAAGCCCGCGGTACTGCCAGGGCCGCTGCCGATTTCGGTAGCAACATAATCAATGCGGGACGACGACGATGAAGGCGTTTCCAGCACTTTCTTAGGCAATGGGCCAATAAACCCTTCATCAGCATGCCGCATACGGATGATCAAGCCTTTGGAGTCCTCCGGCCGTATCATCCTTGCTGGCGGCGTAGGCTTTTAAACCGGGGAAGGCGATCCCCAGTTCACCTTCCTGGTCTCCTCCCTGGAAACCAGAAAGTCCCTATTAAACTCATCAGGGTTCTCCTTGACCAAATCGGTTAACCATTCTAGGGCCGCCATCTCCACCACAGACGGCGTCCCCGTATACGCCTTCGGAACTTGGCCCCAATCCTTCGCAAGGGGCCAGGTCGCCGCCACACTCACAAAAAAGAAACATTTTTTTTTCAATTCTTCAACGAGTCGTATATGGCCATGTTTATTTTCAGATCAGAACGAAGGACGAGCGATATCCACTCTCCTCCTTGGTTTATTTTAAACAAGCCCCTCACCATCGATATTCCTAGCTTCTTCGAACGCTTTTGAAGAAAAATACACAGAGTACAGAGATACCGGACGGCATTGGCGTGGAGTTGAGCTATTGGGACTCGTAGGGCTCGCAGAACAGACAGCAAATCGTCCGGCAATGGGAGACGTAGGCCGCTTCTCAGGTGGGCCTCATACACTGTGATATGCCCCGTCGGTGGAGCAAAGGCTCTGTCATCATTTCCAGCGACCCTCCAAGCGATTTCCTTTGGAATGTTAAACTCTACGCACAAAGCCTTAATGTCCCCCTCTCTAAGGACAGAGGCGATGTTAACGACAGATGCCATGGTTTGCTGGATGGGCTAGGGTTTCTGAGAATGGAAGTTGGAGACAAAGAAGACGAAGGCTAGGAGGCGTAAAAGGCTTTCGAAATGTAGAGGAAAACTTAAACGGCAAGAATGCTTTAAAACCCCTCATAAAGGACGCCGTCAATCCTGCCACGTGTCGCCTCCCTACTTGGCTCTTCAAATGGCGGATCTCTGACGTATTAATGGCCAGGATATCCACCCAACCAAAGGGAGACGCGTGTCTTCTTCTGGCCTGCAAGCCGGCTGATGGCCACGCGTCCATCAAGGCTGGCAGAAAGTCTTCCGGAACTGGCTAAGACAGTCAACAATTTTGGTCAACATTCTTCTTCGGTACTGGCCAAAGAAGGTCAATAGTTCTGGGCAATATTCTTCTCCGGAACTGGTCAAAGACGGTCAACAGTTTTGGTCAATATTCTTCTCCGAAACTGACCAAGACGGTCAACAGTTCTGGTCAATATTCTTCACCGGAACTAGCCAAAGACGGTCAACAGTTCTAGTCAATATTCTTCTCTAGAACTGACCAAGACAATCAACAGTTCTGGTCAATATTATTCTCCGAAATTGGCCGAAGACGGTCAATAGTTCTAGTCAATATTTTTCTCCGGAACTGACCAAGACGGTCAACAGTTCTGGTCATTATTATTCTCCGAAATTGGCCAAAGACGGTCAACAGTTCTAGTCAATATTTTTCTCCGGAACTAATCAAGACGGTCAACAATTCTGGTCAAACTTTCCTCTCTGCCTTTCATAGAGTCCTCTGGGATCCTTAAACGATGAAGGGCAGTAAGGGGCATCTCATCATTAATATACCGGAGGCTAGAATTCTGGCCACCAGTATGGGGGCTAGTGATGGGTATACCGAAAATGGGCTGGCCCAATGTTAACGTAGGCCCAAAACAGCGTGCTGGATGGTCAACTCGTAAATGACCCAATAGGACGCGAAGGCCCAAGACGGTCAACGCCAGCGTTGGCTGTGTAGACTCTAACGGGCGGCTAACTCGCTTGAAGACAGTCAACTTGAGCGTTGACCGGAATGACTGTAGCAACAGGCCGAAAATAAAAGGCTTTTTACCGGCCTGGCCCACTTGAGCCCAAGATCCATCAGACGGCCAGCAACAGCTCTCCCAGCACCTTCGACGATCCCAGCTGGCTCCCAAAATGGACATTGACAAAATCGACACCCTTCTCACAAGGAAGACGCCAAATTTTCCCAATCTCCTGCCAACTGGGGCACTCCAATGGTAAAATACACAGGATGAAGGTGGGCAATTTGCAAAGTTGCTGACCACCGTGGAAGGAAACTATCTTGGTCCATTTGACAGCTGGCATCAGTTCTGAAAGGTAGGCCAACTAAGAATAACACAGGAGATCACACCTTCCAAAGGGGGAGATCACCTTGTCAACCATAAATAAGCTATAGAATTCTCATTCAAGGCACGCAAGCTTTTACTCACACAATGCCCACAACAGCAACAGAGACAGACTTACAATTTCCTAATCTCTGCTGACACTAAAAAAACTCAAGGCATACAAACGTGTTTCGGACAGTCGTTTACTGTCTTCTCACCATCCAAATTCAAGAAGACAACATTGCCTTTTTTTCATTTGAAGATCCACACACTCTTGCATACTTTCTCTTTCAATTCTCGCCCAAGAACCTTCTCGGTTTCAAATCATTGTTCGACTGAGCAGCGTCGAGTGTTTTCGGTGAAACTTTCCACCAACACACCGACCTCCCCGCGTTTTAGTGTTATGCGGGATTTAAATTGATGAACGGAGCTTAACTGGGACAACGGATCACCGAATGCTCAAGTTCAGATTCGAGGACGCATCAATTTTGAATCAAATGCTTCTTGGCAAGTGATATTAGTAAAATATAGAGAGATAAAAGTTTAAATAAATTATCAATTTTGACGTGTTTAATCAAATTTTTAATATTTTTTTTCTGTTTAGAATAAACTTGGTATTGAAATATAAATTTGAGAATAAAAATAAGAAGAAAAAATAAAAATTAAATATGTTAAGGAAACAAAATAACATTTTAAAAATATTTTTCGTTGCGGCAAATTCTGTGAAAAATAAAATGTTGAAATTACGTCTGTTAGCACAGATATTTTAATATTTATTTATTTATATTAATTTAATTTTATAAATTGAAATTGTTATAATATTGACACGTTAGTATATTGTGACGTAGGCAGTGACATAATTAAATAATATATCTAAAAATAGTTATGCTAATGACATGTAAATTGCGTGAAAATAAATTTCTGTGTTGAATTTTCTTTCGGTGGAATTATATTCTAATTGTCTGACCAGAGTAAATTAAAAAATATATATATTATTTTAAAATAATTTTTAAAATTATAAATATTTAAAATAAAAAAAAATTATAAAAAATACAATTCAAATAAAAAAAGGAATCACATTTATTGGCAACTATACTTGATTTTGATCTCGATTTCGAAAATACAATTCAACTATACTTGATTTTTAAATTAATTAAAATTCTAATTTTAATCAAATCTAACATATTTATTATCTATGTATGTTTTGACGCATTAAAATTGCTAAACAAATGGAGAATAACAGCGTTAGTAATAAAAGTTTTGGCGAAGCTGAGTTTTTTTAAAAAAATTAAAAATTAAAAATATGGAGAAAATATTTACGACGTCGTCAGCTCCAGCTGAAGCAGCCTCCTTATTGATAAGAGGTTCACGGCACGGAGTAATACAAACAAAAAAGAAAGAAACACTACGTTGAAATGGAAGGTGGAGGGCAACAAAAGCACATTATTCTGATACATGGAGCCTGCCTAGGAGCTTGGTGTTGGCACAAGCTGAAACCTTTACTGGAAAGAGCCGGCCACCGTGTAACGGCGGTCGACCTGGCGGCTTCCGGCATCAACATGAAGACGATTCATGAGCTTCAGAGCCTCCGCGACTACACGGAGCCGCTGTTGCAGCTGATGGAGACGCTTCCCCCTGAGGAGAAGGTGGTTGTCGTCGGCCATAGCATTGGAGGCTTGAGCTTGGCTCTGGCCATGGAGAAGTTCCCTCAGAGGATTACAGCTGCCATTTTCGTGGCAGCATTTATGCCTGACACTGTTCATCAGCCGTCGCATGTTTTAGAACAGGTAAGAGATTCCGGCGATCCTCTTTCTATATCAATATATTATTAGGTGATACTGTATTTATTTATCTAACTATTTTATATATTATTGTTAAAAATATCAAAATTAGCTTTCTATGGCTTCATTTAAAATTGATAATGTGAATGAGAAAAGCAGGATTCTATTTTTTTTTTTTTTTATAAAAGCAGGATTCCCAACTCAAAACCACTAGATGCAAATCCAACGATTTAAGTATTTTAATTAAAAAAATTATAATTTTTTATTTTTTATTTTTTAACAAATAAAAACACATAAATCATTCAATTTATATTTAACGATTTTAAGACCGTGACACAGCGAGCGACTGTGCTTTACCGCTGAGGTGCAGCCTTGTGATCCCTTAATTTTACTTTTTTTGATATTGTATAAAAAAATAGTCAAAGTAATCATTTTTTTTTAAAAAAGAAAACTGAAAATTCAAAATACATTTAATTATAATTTCTTAGTTGGATAAAAAAATTATGGAATAGACTTGATAGTTGAACAAAAATTTCTAAACCCGGTCAAACACAATTGCTTTGTAAAATATTCAAAAACTATTTTATGGAAAAATAATTTCAGAAAGTCTATGGATGGTTTTATATAATTAAAATTTGATTTATTATTTATAAATTCAAATTAATAGTATGATAAATTAAGACCATATATTTTTGTTCTAGTTTTCTTCCGAGATGGCTGAAGGGTATTGGCTGGATACGCAATTTGCATGCCATGGTAAGCCGGAGGAGTCCTTCACAACCATGTTCTTCGGGCCTAAGTTCTTGTCCTTGATCTACGATCCAGCTCCTGCTGAGGTATGCCTTATTCTGTAAGCCCTCAAAGCCATCATTTTCATTAATTAAAATTGAAATTATTTTTATCTAAAAGTGATATAATCACAAATTGATATGCAGTATTATTGATCGATTTATATGATAATCTATATTTTTTAGATAATATTCATCAAAAAATAGTAACATACTTAGAAAAAAATAAAATTTTTTTATGATATTCTTCATAAAAATTGCATATATAATACTTTTTCCGTAAACAAATGCTGACTAAACCAAGGGATGATTAGAAGAAAATTCTGGAAAAATTAAGCTTATAACCATTTGGTAAAAAAATTTCCTAATATTATGTTAAGAAATAATTGATAATAAAATTTTAGTAATTGCCAGGCCAATGATTATACACGCTTTGTATATACTTAATTTTATTTAATATTTTTCTAAAAAAATTTAAAATATCAAAATACTAATACGATAAAATAATAATAATAATAAATACATTAGCCCCAATAATCTATTTATGGAAATAGGGAGACCTTTCTTAACATTATTGTAGAACTTAACCTCAATTTTTGGAACATATAGTTACTGACACTTATTATTATTTTCAAACTTTTGTCATTTGGGAAAGGATTTTGAGTTGGCAATGCTGCTGAGGAGGCCGTCTTCGTTCTTCCTGCATGATTTATCGAAGGCGAAGAAGTTTTCCGCCGATCGATACGGGTTGGTCAAGCGAGTTTATGTCGTATGCGAAGCAGATAAAGCAATACCGGTGAATTTTCAGCGGTGGATGATTAACAACGGCGGAGTGAAACAAGTGAAGGTGCTCAAGGGTTCCGGTCACATGCCGATGGTTTCTATGCCTGAAAAACTCTGCGATTGTCTTGTTGACATTGTTGCAGAGAAATGTGCTTGAACTTTGTTAACAATTTTCAACAATACACGGCACTGCACAGTAAGAATTTCGACCATTCTTGAAGTTCTTGTTGTTTTCATCATATATTTCGTCGCTCGTTTATTTAAAAAAACATCACTTTGAAACTCGTTAAATAAATAAAATAAAGGATTATCCTGTTTGGATTTGGTTTGTTTCGGCTCTTGAATATATTGGTTGTGTTTTATATAGGCTCAGGAAAAACTCCAGTCTCAGTTGATTTATTTATGAACTAATAGGATAATTATTGTTGGGTACCATCTAAAATAAGATCAACTCAAATCATTGATACAAATGGACTATAAATAATAAATCATGAAGATATTTAAATCAGTTAAGTTCTTCAGAGTAAATCAAGATAATAAAAGTCAAGTATGGATTAGAAAGAAATTTAACAGAATTGTTGAGCAATTAAAAGATCAGATTGCTGAATATATTAAAAGTTGAGATTTTAAATGACCAAATAATTAATTAAATTGAATAATTAATCCTGTTGAATAGTTAAGAAATTGAAGAATTATTTAATTGACAGGTTAAGACAAATAAATAATTAATAAGATTTGGAGATAAATGTTACATTCAAAGCATATCAAACGATTGAATGATTTAATTCTCAATCAAATAATCACTCAAATCATGATCAATTATTTTTCTTTAGAAAACCATCATTAACCGATAGTATGACTATAAATTTGTCTACTTCTCCTAAAAATAAGAAAAGAAGAATTTGGAGTTAAATACAAAGCTTTAGCCCTCTTGCTACTCAAAACTTTACAAATTATAGAGCCAGATCTTTAACTTTTTTACTCTTTTACATCATTATTTTTCTTACAACTTTTTTAATTCATAGAAAAGTTACTACCTTAAATGTTAGAAGATATAATTAGGAGTGAGTCTTATTGTAATGCGCGAATATTTTTCACGATAAATTATAAATTTAATTGGGTATTCTTAATTTTTAGCGTGTATTGGTCTGTCCAAAAGAATAATAAAATATTTATAACATATAAATAATTAAATAATAATAATAATAATATGTTATAAGTGTTTAAAACGAAATAAATAAATAAATAAATAATAATTAATATAATAGTTAATCTAATAATAAAAGTTAACAAAACCTGCCACCTCGCCTTCTCGATTCTTCTCCTCTGCTTCTCTCATCCCCACCTCTTCTCTGTTCTCTCATGTTTCTTGCTCTCGCTCTCTCTCCCGCAACGGTCTTAGCCAATTTGCCGTTCGAATATTCTGCTAAGTGGCCTCCATGGCAAACCGTTTGATTCCCTCTGCCTTCACCTCAATGTGCCTGTTTAATCCTGAGGAGGAATGCATGATCAGTGTGAGGCATTGGTTCGGTGGTCTTGCTGCTGTGGCCGTGGGCATTTGGTTGCTGCCGTTGCTGTGATTTGTGGCCGCCGCTGTCACTGTTCAAGTAAATTGCTGCCGTCGCCGTCATCGATCAGTACCGAAGCCACCATCACAAATCTAAACCGATTGCTTTAGTCAAAGCCGTCACCATTGCCAAGGCCGCCGTCAACGTTGCTATTGAGCCGAAGCCGAAGCTGCCATCGCAAACCCTTGCCGTCGCTCTAGGCAAGTGAATCCTGTTTACTGTCATTTCTACTCAATTTGCAAGTGACCCCTCCACTATCGTTTCTCCCTGAAATTTTGCAAGTGAATCCTCCTTGTGTCAATTTCCCATCCTGTTCCGCAAATTAGTGTTCCTCTTCTTCTTCTCTTATAATTTTCTTGTTGTTGTGAAATTGGGTGAAAGTTGTTCAGAAGACAGAAATCGGGCAAAGAATAGAGCACCGTGTTCTGTTTTGGTCTGAGGTTCTGTGATGAAAGGATGCGGTAATTTGGGGATTAAATATATTGGGAAGTATGTATACGGTTTATTTGTGTAGCCGTATGGGTGTATTTGAGTGTGTCTATGTGTGTGTGTATACGGTTGGGTGTACATATATACGTGTAACCGTGCTGATGGGTGTGGGGGTTTGTAACGGTGTGTATATGTATATACGTATCTGTGGACCGTATGTGTGTAACCGTGTGTGAGTGTGGGTGTTTTGTGCGTGGGTGTTCTGTGCGGGTTAGGGTTGGTGTGTGTGTGTAGGTGCTGGTTGTGTGTGTGGGTGGTGTGTATGAGTGGGTGTATGAGGCTATGCACAATGGGTGTGTGGCTGTGGAAGTGCAGGAGTACACTGTGGGTGGTATGGGGGTGTTAGACTGTAGTGTGTGTGGTTGGCAGAGCTGCTGCCGTGTGTCAGTGAGTGTGTGTGTGTGGGTGTGAGTTGGAAATGGTGGAAAATGTGTCAGCGTGAGTGTGAGTGACCATGTGTGTGTAAATATATTTATGTGTGCATGTTGGTGCTAAGGCATTCATGTGTATGGACATATATATATGCTTGAAATTATGGATGTAAGCACTCATGGATAGCATTTATGATGTGTATCTCTTGTATTAGAAATGTATGTTTTATATGTGTAAGTGGGTATATGTGTATATTTCAAATTTTAAGGATGGTTATAGAATGAAATTAATGGTGCTGAATATTGTGATAGAAATCTTGAAAAATTATTTGAAAGGGAATCTAATAAAAATAGAAATTATTAGCCTTAGATGTAGACATTGTAACCCAACAAAATGGAAGAATAGTTTAATAGTGCATTAAGTAAAATATAATATCTCGGTTTGCGTTTATTTATTCTTCGTGCTGTGAGAAATTCCTTTGTGTTAGATTTGATGGCGTGAGTATAGTCTATGGTCAGCACCGAACGATGTTCTATTGTTAATGTTGCAAAGCTTTCTTTGCGTTATACTCGGTGTGTGAGTATTTGAATTCGTTGGTTTCCTACGGTCAAGGTTGAGGAGAGTGTATGAAAATGTTAAACTATCTGGTCGAATGGAAGGCTATGGTACTTAAATGTAGTCTACGCTTATCTGATACTGATTTTCGTGTCCTAGTGGGTTGAGGTACGTTACCTAGTTCGGTGGGATACTTATGGCCATGTGATCATCGTAGATCATGATATCGTGGGTATCATGGCGGGAGATGTTGGGTTTGATGTGTGAGTTATCTTCCATACCTGGTAAAGTCGGAAGAGGAGCATGTAGATGAGGTCATCTGTCCTGGTTGAGTCAGATGATGAGCCTGCTTGGGAGACGTCTGTGCTTGGTTGGACAGAGTCTCTGTAGACCATGGATTTGGTCGGAGGTCAAACTTATGAGTATCGGGTAGCCCGTGCAAGTACCCAACTGTCAAGGGATATATGCAGCCTTTAGTTCACAGTGGCTAAATAAGATCTAGGAGTTTTTTTGTGATATTCTATGATTGTTGAGTACCTCATTAGTCGTGTTAGCAGTATCCTTATGTGGATTATGAGATATTCGAATTTGGTGGAATCCATATGGGTTGTTATCATGATTATGTTGGTCGTTTTAGCTGACATATGGAGCAGCAAAATCCCCAATCATTGTTAATGTCGGATTCCAGAGGATTACCATTGATTATTGGCACTCCGTTATTTTTTGGACGTGCCAGTCAAGTGGGATCTATCTTGTCTAGAGTGGTATTTATGACGTGTTATAATCTGTCTCGGATATAGTAGGTTGTTAGAGTATGTTGAGACCTTTGTAGTGTGATATCCGAGATCGTTATTGTTATTAGTGCTTTTTATTATGATCACTTGTTGGGTTTTGGCTCACCCTTATGTTTTCTTGGCTCCAAATTGAGTAGACACCGTTTAGTTTGGAGGAAACACATCTGTGTTTCAGGAAGAAGTTTTGATAGAGAAGAAGGTTCCAGTAGCCAGATGAGGAGTTTAAATTAGCATGGAGATTTATGTATTTTCTTTTGTTGAGTTTATTTCTTCTTTAGTATGTCTTTGTGGATGATAGATGAATTATCATGATATAGTTAAATCAAAAGAATAAAATAGTCTAGAATGTCGAACTGTTATAGTTTGTTTTAAAATTTGAGTCCGTGTGTGCGGTTTGAGTCATGTGTTTGAGTATTTAGGCTTGGATCACCACACTCATATCATTTGATCTCTTATTTGACATTGTGATATATAGGATTTGAATAAAATATTTGACAATCTAACCTTACTCTATTTGAATTACTACTCAGATTCGAGATATATATATATATATATATATGATTGGTACGGTCAGCCTGACCCCGGAAGAGAACCCATCAGCTAAAGGAGTTGGCTCAGCATTTAGTAACATACCAATCGGTCCATACGATCCAAAGTGAATAGATGAGCCCATCTACCCTGTCAGAATGGCTCACTTCCTGCGCATTAAAGGAACCTACCATAACTGATCGAAATGAACAACCTTTTTCTCTAATCTGGACTGCTCAATGGATATGGTAACCAATCAGGAACCTTTGGCTAAATGATATCTCCTTATCCATCCGGATGATTTTCAGAAGATATCAAATTGCCTCTTAACTCTATATATATCTCTCCTTCCTAGTAGGAGAGGGGAAGACGAACAATCAAAATATAGTTAAGTAAAAGTACACTATTGTTACTACAACAAATCTTCCGATAAAATTTCAACATCTAGCCGGTGACAATTCCAAGGCACTTCCCTTCAAAGTGCATTTTTTCTATTTCCTTAAGACATTTTCCATCAAGCACACCATGCTCAATCTCTCTACACGAGTAATAGCACTGTCATTCTGCATCCTCTGTCTCTCTTTCTTTATAGAAATAAAATTGATTTGAACGTCGAAAGATAAATTAGGAGTGAGTCTCGCCAATCCTTTGACCTCTTATTTATTCATTGTGTTACATAGGATCCAAGTTCGGAGCGGCAAAAACTGGACCCGTTCTAGATCATTCAAACCATGTGATCTGATTCTTGACTTCCTAATCCATATAATAACCTGAATCCGAGGATGCATCATTGGCACATTATGTGAAAAGCGAATAAAAAGTCCAACTACCACATCCCAATGAAAAACATGTTAAACACTCGAGCACAAATCAGCATACCGATAAGAGATGCCACCTCATGTGGCAACTGCCCCCTATGGGCAGTCATGCAGATGACCATCCTGACCCTTGCGTGCGTGAGCTCTCAACACCGATGAATGATATCTCCAAGGCCATTCAGACCATCTGCGTACACCTGGATGAGCAACTAAAGTGGACTCTATCTTTCGCCCCCCCAAACTATGATGCCCAAGCGAAGGAATAAGGGGAAGAAATGCTCCACCAAGAAAACCGATCATCCTGACGACTTCAGGACCAAAGTTGCCTCAAGTAATAGGGTCTTGTTGTGCTTAAAGGGTCACCTAAGTTATAGGACTTGGAAAGATAGCCCCAAGAGGCAAAATCTCCTCTGCTCCTGTGATGATAGGGGTCCCTCGGATCGAGGAGGAGCCTCTTGTAGCTCATGCCTTTCGAGAGCTGTAAACTATTCAGTCTCTTATGCCTCTCAAAATCTCTTAGAGTTGAGGACCTTCCTCAATACGAAAAAAATGGCGGCTCCTCCTTGGGTGGAGGAGAAAGTGAAAAAAAAGTAGCAGCATGTGTTCAGAGGAAACGCTAGCAGGCGATCTGCAGACCTATGGACATTGCCATTCACGATGGAGACTTGGATACAGCCACTTTCTTACAAGTTCAAGATGTCAGCATTGAGGCTTATTAACTGGAGTACATATTCAATGGACTATTTTGACCATTTTTGTACCCTCCTGAGCTTTCAGGGCCTAAACGAGACCGCAATGTGTTTATACTTTGCCCTAACTCTCAAAGGGGATACTCAAGTTTGTTTCTATTCCTTTCAACCCAACTTGATCCAGATGGTTCCGGAACTGGCTGATAACTTTTTGTCACAATTTGCCTCAAGCCAAAGAGAAGAGAAGTAACCTTGGTACCTTATCTGCGTCAAACAGGGGCCGAACGAAAGTTTAAAGAGCTTTCTATCTTAGTTTATAACCGAGGCCCGGAAGATACCTAAGCTCATCGATGATGTAAAGTTGAGTGCTTTTATATTGACTCTAGAGTTGGACAACTTCTTCAAGCATTTGGTCCATAAGGACTCACAAACCTTTCAAGAGGCCGAAACTATTGCCTATACTTAGATAGCGGCCAAAGAGGCCAACGAGGCAAAGCGGCCAAAGCATGTGAACAACTTCCACTTAGGACTAGTGGATGAAAAGAGAAAGAATGGAGACTATGCAAGCTCCCACTAGCCCAAGAAGCAGCCTAAGGTGGAACTGAAAGTGAGAAGGGAGTTCAGGTTTCTAGACTTGGCTCCCTTAAATGACTCTCGTACTAACATCTTGATGTAGATTCAAAATGAAAAATTTTTGAAGTGGCCAAAGGCGTTGAAGAACCCAGACACAGGGGACCAATCAAAGTATTGTCATTACCATCGATACGCAAGCCACAACATTGAAGACTGCCGAACATTGCAGAAAGATATTGAAGATCTGATCTGAAAAGGCCACCTCACTTCATTTCTATAAAGACCAGGGTAGACCGCCGGAGGAGTAGACAGGGATGAAACTGAGTAGCCGAGGAACTGAGTTGTAGTTAGGGTTGTTAACATGGTGACAACACGACCAATATAAAACAACCCCTCAAATCACTCAAATATGACGATCCGATACAAGAAGCAAAGGGCAGGAGTCAGGGATGATATCATTAGTTTTAGTAACGAAGATATAACTCATATATTCTTTCATCATTTCGATCCCTTGGATGTATGTAGTTTCATTTCTGATGGTGATACAGACTATTAGCTAAAATGAGTTTTATTGATAATGAAAGTTTTAAAAATTTGCTTTATCTTGATGCGTATATTAAATTAGGTCTAAAGAGGGGTCAAATAAAACCTACCGATTGACCCCTATACGAACTAAATAATTAGCCGGTTTCTGTTTAGGGGATCATCCAGTTGAAAGTCACACTAAGGGCTTATTTGAGGACAACCTCCAAAATGCTTACCTTCTTGGTAGTAGACCTTCCGTCGGTTTATAATGCCATTCTCGAACGTCCCTACTTGACTGCTTTCAGGACAGTGACTTTGATCCCATACTTAAAAATAAAATTTTTCACACCATAAGGTATAGGAGAGGTCCTTGGCCATCAAATGGCCGGGCAAAACATGTTACCTATCCTAAGTCACTCAAATGACTTTTGGCCAACTAGTCGAAGACATTGACTTTCATGATGAAACCATCTTAATGCAAGCCTAGTATGGAGAATCTACAGACTAGATCCCTTTGGATCCAGATGATCTCGAAAAGTGTGTTTAAATAGGAAGTTCTTTACTATAACCCTTCTGGAACTAGTTAATCAGCTTCCCCCGACAGAATTCTGACATGACGTCTGTTGACATGCCAGGGTTACTGATCGGAATAATAGTCCGCAAGTTGAACTTAAATTCTGATTATAAACTTGTTTGATAGAAGCGAAGGAACCATTTGATTAAAAAACTTGTCGCCATTCGTGAGGAGGTAAAAAAGCCACTTGACACCGAGTTTATTAGGGAGGTCTAACACCCGGATTGGCTATTCAACGTGGTCTTGGTCAAAAAAAGTAATGGAAAGTAAAGGTTATGCGCTGACTTTACCGACATCAATAAGGTATGTCTTAAGGATAGCTTCCCGCTATCGAGGATTGACTTGCTAGTGGATTCCATGTCGGACATAAACTATTGAGTTTCATGAATGCCTACTTAAGTTACAATCAGATCCGGATGAATTTAGGGGACAAGGAGTACACATCATTTATGATTTATTAAGGGACGTATTATTATAAAGCCATACATTTCATACTGAAAAATGCCGACGCAACCTACTAGCGGTTTGTGAACAAAATGTTCGAAGGCTAGATTGGACAGAATATGGAGGTGTATGTGGATCACATGTCTGTTAAAAGCAAAGAGACCGACAACCATATTCGGGACCTGAATGGGGTGTTCAATGTCCTCCGGATGCATCAGATAAAACTTAATCCGACCAAGTGCGTATTCGGGGTAACCTTAAGAAAGTTTTTGGGCTTCATCATCTTATAGAGAAGGATTGAGGCAAATCCTAAAAAGATAAATATTATCCTCGACATGAACTCACCTAGAACCCTGAAAGAAGTACAGAAGCTCAATGAGAGGCTTGTGACGCTCTCCCGATTGTCAGCAATGTTTGTAGAAAAATACCTATCTGTCTCCAAAGCCTTGAGGAGGATAAGACTGCCGACTTCTAGTAGACGACTGACTGTGAAGCTGCATTCCGAGAACTGAAGGCGTACCTCTCTAACCCGCTTCTTCCCAAAGAAGGCAAAGAGTTGTATTTATATCTAACAGTATCTGACACAATATTGAATTTGGTTTTGGTCTGATGGTAGCTTGATGGGCAACAACTCGTATATTATGTTAGTAAGGTCTTAATGGACTCGGAGACCCAATACTCTCACGCTAGAATGACCTTGGCACTCGTCTACTTTGCTCGAAGCTTCGATCTAGGTGCACAAAATCATTATTCTAACAGACCAACCGCTAAAAAGAATCTTATAGATATTGTATATGTCCGGACGACTGGTCAAATAGGCCATTGAGTTTGGCGAGTTCGATGCAGAGTTCCAACCCAAGCCAGCCCTAACAGACCTCATTGTTGAAACAATAATCCCAACTCTGGATACTCTTGACCTCGTCAAGAATGACAGTCAGTAAAAAGCTCAAATGTGGATTATGCACATAGATGGATCTTCAATACAAGCAGATAGTGGAGTTGGTATGGTCCTAGGAACTCCTGACGAGTCAGATATAAACTACTCAATGACGTTTGAATTCTCGGTGATCAATAACATCGTAGAGTATGAGGAGTTGCTCGTCGGGCTCTGACTAGCCAAAGAATATTTAGCTAAGAGTCTGATCGTCTATAGTAACTTGGAATTGGTTGTCAACTGAATCTGAGAAAATTTTTGAGGCCTCCAACTCTCAGTTTTTTAAATATCTCTCCAAAGTCCAAGGAATGACTTCGGTGTTCAATGGTGTGGAAGTGATCCACATCCCGAGAGAAGAAAACAGAAAGGCAAACCGGTTGGCGAAGGCCACAGCAATTGGGGACCTTGAGCAGTACGCGTGAGAATTACGCGAAGTCCTCGAAATTCCCAACATAGATGACCCAGAGTCAGAGGTGATGCAGATAGTCAATTTAAGAAATTGAATGTCTCCTTATAAAAAATATCTATCTGATGGCACATTCTTGAGAATCCGAATGAGGTCAAGCATGTGAAAAAGATAGTAGGATGGTACAACATTATGGAAGAAAAGTTATACCGATGGGGGAACTCCATTGCATACCTATGGTGTCTCATGTCAGAAGAAGCTGACTATACGCTAAGAGAGGTAGACATTGGCATTTGCAGATCCTATGTTCGGGGCAAGAACCTCGCTTTCAAGCTCATGTGGTAAGGTTACCACTGGCCTACCATGAAGTATGACGTCATATACTTTATATAAAAACGTAAAATTTATCAGATCCATGGAAATGTCACCCATCAACAACACATAGAGTTCTAAGCCTTATAGTCGCCCTGACTGTTCACATAATGAGGGTTTGATATCCTTGGACCCCTACCTATTGCGTCCAGATAAAGGAAATTCATGATCATCAGGATCGACTATTTTACGAAATGGGTTGAGGTCGTCCCTTTGGCACAGATCATTGGGTAGAATACAACAAAGATCATTTGCCAAAGTATCGTGTGTAGGTTCAATGTTCTAAAGGTCATAGTGACCAATAATAGAACCCAATTCACTAGCAAACTGTTTACAAAGTATTGTATAAATTTGAGAATAAGTTTGTTCACACCTCTATTACCTACCCGCAAGCTAACGAGCAAGTAGAGGTGACGAACCTTACGCTACTATACGGGTTAAAAACGAAGCTAAAAGATGTTGGGAGCTCATGGGTGGACTAGCTGCCATCCGTATTATGGTCCTAAAGGACGACGCCTTGGGAGCTAGCTTGCAAAACACTCTTCAGCCTATGTTATGGGACCGAGGCTGTCATTCCAATAGAGATTGGACTGCCCAACCTCCGGGTCAAGTGTTTCAACCCACTCAACAACTCTCAGAGGCTCGAGGCATGACACATTTGCGGATGGCAACCTACCAGTAATGGAATACTAGATACTATAACGAGAAGATGAAAGCACATTAGTTTGAGGTGGGAGACTTGATCTTACAAAGTATAGAGGCGACCAATAAGAACGTTGACCGGAATAAGCTCCTACCTAATTGGGAGAGGTCTTTTTTTGTCTCAATCATTCTACAAAATGGGGCATACAAGTTATGCATCCAAAATGACAAACTTATACCCAAGACATGGAACGCTTCTCACCTCAAGAAATATTATCGGTAAACTTACATATGGCCCAAGTAAAGTTAGCATGCATCATTTGGACTACTTGTAAAATGTGTTATATTTTATTAATAAAATGATCGTTCATTTGTTCTTGATTAATTGCTCATGTTAATGCTTATATGTTATCCCATAAAATTGCATGACCTAAACTACCCCTATATCAGGTTGGATCCTTTCATTTGCCCCGTGAGTCATCAATTGGTGGTCAACAAAATTTGGTTATATTACTGAGTAGCCCTAATGAGGTCAGATTCTAAAACTTAATCACGATACCAAGCGGCCCTCATGAAACCAAATGTTAAAAACTTATGGGGCTTCTTTGAGCACACATGCAAAGACCTCCAACCAAAGGAGATAACACAGGTCAGATGTGCCAAAGCTATGACACCCTCTGGCAAGGTCAAGCACCAGTAGCAAAGTGTGGACAATGACTTAAGTTACCTCAAGAGCCGACAGCGAAAGCTTTAATGCCCAACATGTAAATCTATATATACATACATATATATATATACATACATATATATATATACATACATATATATATATATATGCATAAATGATGGAGCGAGAGAAGAAGCCCATCACAATGGTCCCAACATGATTTTATTCCTTTACATAAAATATTAAGATACATAATACAAGATTTTATTCCGAAGGAGGATGGTTGCGAGGTTGTGAGGTTTCCGACAAAGACATCCAAGACTCCACATTATCTTTAGGACGGTACAGCACATCAGATTGATGCCGGGCACTAGCGTTCCACGGATGAAAGATAGAAATTGGAATGCTTAAAGCCACCATATTTATTATGTGCTGACAAAGGTTGATACCGTCCCAATACTTATACTCCATCACCTGCCTGATGTCGTTTGGGATAATGGAGGAATTGAGCTCATTCTCAAGTTAGAAATTTTAGTCATGGAGAAGAGCATATTTCTGTTTTGTTTCGGACACTCACGTTCGAGACAAGAGACACGCTCCTCCATGGCCCTAAACTTCTCTATCTCAACATAATTTTGAGATAGGCAGTCAGTAGTGAAGACAAGTTGGTGGGCTAACTCATATAGCTGCAAAAGGGGAACAAGTTAGAAATAACAAAAGTAAGAAAGGAACTCAGGACATGCTAGACTGATACCTCAAGAAAGGATGAGCTCCCTGTGGGATTATCACTTATTGACACCTCCAAAACTTCTTAGGCCTTAGATTTCAGCCACCTCAACCATCTGAATAGCCCCTTCAGCCTAAACCTCCTCTCGAACCTCTAATGTAGGGGGCCAGAGTCAGGTACTTCGACTACTCCCTCGGCCTCAGCTTCCCTTTCAACCTCAGGCATGGGGACCTTTAAGCATGGCACGTCAGTCATCTTGACTCCTCCCTCAGTCTCGTCCTCTTATCGGGCCTCGGGCTCAGGGGGCTCGAAAGAAGGTCCCTAAATAACTTCAGCATGAAGTCTTGGGATGGCTATCCCTTGGACGTTGGTCTCTAGAACCTCAACCCTGAGGTACCTCATCAATCTCCCTAGATTGAGTCTCGGTTATCGGACAGAGGCTCCTCAAGTAGAGATGGTGGAACGGTTGGCTCCCTATCTGAAGCGACGATCGACGTTGGGAAAGGCTTGTCCCCTACACCAACCTTAGGGTCGCCTGTAGCCAAAGTAGTAGGCTCTAAGGGCTCACGACCCTCTTCAGATCCGACAGCCCCAGATGCCTAGGCCGATGGAGAAGAAAGATCTGGATTCACCTTTTCCAATGACTTCATTGCTCTTACTAGTTGACTGATAGTAGCCTTATCATCATCGGAAGAAGACGACACAATCGAGGCCCCCTGACATTTGGGTGCCTTATCCGAAGGCTCACTGATGTGCAGTGGCCTCTATTTTCTCTTTGGTTTCCTCTTTGGGGCTAATGGTGCAGGGGGTGCTTCTGACCTCTCTGAGTGGGGTTCTCATTTTGCTTAAGCCAGAGTCTTAGTTGACAGTCACCGATTTTTCTTATTTTCATTGAAAGAGTCGGCTTTTTCCTAGATGGGATCCATGAGCACTTTCACTAACTCTTCTCATGCTCTAGCACCTCGGTGTAGAAGGATGCTACCACTCGGCTCCACTCCTTAGAGAGCGCTCATCCAGAAGGAGTCGCTAAGAAAAAATATCAGTCTTTTTACCTTTTCGTCGAGTCAGGATTTTTCCCGCTTAACTCGAAATCTAGATGAGGAGAGATCAAAACTGGATCCACTCCATGATAAAATGAAAAAATTACTTTCACGGCCTTAGCATCTAGTTCTAGGCTGCGGTGATGTGGGAAGAAGCACATGGAGATCAGATAGCTGATGGCATTAGGTTGCAATCTCACAACTAGAATATCCAAAGCCTTCATAATCTAATATAGCTTCGAGGCCATTGGGTAATGAAGTCCCCCTTTCAGGTGGACTTTGTATACTGTGATGTACCCTTTTGGTCGGAAACAAGCCCTACCATCCACACCTGGCAAAAGATACACCATTGAGCTCAAAATTCTATAACAAGTGCGGAGGGACTCAATGTTAGCCAAAGTAAGGACAGACTGGATGTCGTTAACACTGGGCGCCATGGGTAGTGAAATCAGATAAGATTAAGGATTTTTGAAGTTAGAATGAGGTAAAGAAAATTTGAATCAAGGAAAGAGCGATGAGCTTTCAAAAGAAATGTGAAAATGACGAATTCGAATGATTTAAGTGAAAGATCCTAGATTGAAATGACATCGTAGAAGAAAATTCAAAGGACGTGCCTCATCATAACTGTGATACATGTCAGCATCTAGTAGATTATCCAGATTGCTCAATGGATACAGTGATCGATCAGGAACTGTCGGTCAAACGATACCCCTTATCCATACGAGTGGTTCCATGGGCGATTGTCAGGAAAGATTAAACTATCTTTTAACTCTATATGTATCCTTCCTTCTTAGCAGGAGAGGGGAGGACAGACAACAAAAATATAGCCAAGTAAAAGTACACTATTGCCACTACAGCAAATCTTCTGGCAGAATTCCAACATCCAGTTGGCGACAATTCTAAGATTCTCCCATTTGAAGCACATTTTTTTAGTCTCTTTAAGACACTTTCCATCAAGCACACCACACTCAGCCTCTATACACGAGTATTAGCACTCTCATTCTGCATTCTCTATCTCTCTCTTTTCATAGAAGGATAACTAATTTAAATATCATATGATAAATTGGGGAGTAAGTATCGTCAATACTTTAACATATTATTTATCTGTTGTGTTACACATGATCCAGGTTTGGAGCAAATAGAAACCGGACCAACTCCAAATCAACTAAACTAGGTGATCTGATTCTTGGCACCATAATCTGTACAATAATCTGGATCTGATGACACATTAATATATATATATTTGGTGAATATTTTGTTGATAGATTTATTTAAAATTTTAAATTTGACTCATTTATAAATTTGATATAACAAATAACTTATAGTAGCTTAATCATTGATGTAATAAAAAATTAAGCGTAAACTGGAGTTTAAACTTAGCTCAGCTCTATACATAAAGAAATTAATTTACGAGATAAGCTCATGCTTGAAATTTTTCATGGAGTTTCATCTAAGAAAATAAAGTGGACTTAAATTTATTTATTTATAAAAAGAATCAATTTAAGCTTGAATATATCTAAACTCAACCGGTAAAAAACTTTAGCAAGATGTATTAGCGACTCTTGGATCTAAATTTTATGGACTTTATATTTTATAAGAAAGAGAATTATGATAATAGTTTTGTTTATATTTTTTAATAATATAATATTTTGATATTTTAATATTAAAAAATTTTAAAAATATATTATTTTTATATTACCAAAAAATAAAATAAGAGCAATTACACCATCTTAATCGAACGGTCATTTTCACATTGAAAGGGATCGATCATACTGTAGGAGGATTACATTTCTGGCACCAACTTGAGTTTTGTCCTTCACGTACAATTATTATAATAGGCATTTAAGGATATCACATAAAGTCAAATTAGGAATCATATTTTCAATATTATTAAAATATTTTTTTATAATATGATATTTTATTCTATTTATATTAATATATACTTATAAAAATAAAATATTATGTCATAAATTTAATTTTTATGTTATAAAAGTATATCATAATTATTATAAGAATAATAAATTTTTGTGTTCAAAATGATTAAAAAAAAAATTATATTATTAATGTGTCAAAAACAATAAGAAAGAAAAGGCACCATTATCGTGGATAGGACAAAATCCAGCTGGGATCTTTCTCATTGACTTACAGCAAAAAGGGAAAAACAAAGTCATTAAAATGCCAAGTTGAAATTGTCTCAAATTTATATGGTAGAAATTATAAAAAATTGTTAGAGTTATAAGTTAATTTCTTATAAATTTTATATTCATTTGATACATTATTTGGTGGCACATATAATGATGCACATGCCTTAGTTAGATTAAAAAATTATTGAGTGGCGTACAATATACAACTAATTTACGCATGTATGTCAAATACTTAGATTGGAGATGCCAAATGGGTATTTGAGAGGTGCACATATACACACTATCTAGATTAGAGGCACCCAAGGGGGGATCCGGGGGACGTCCTTCTCCTTTGTGGAGAAGGACCGTCCTTCTCCTCATTTGAACCGTCGGATATAAAATTCGATGGCCCACACATTTTGAATGGATAATATAACGTGGGCCGTTTGATTTTAAATTTAATCATCCAAAACACGTAACCGTCAAATTTTACATCTGACGGTTCAGATGATAAGAAGGACGGTCCTTCTCCACGGGGGAGAAGGACGCCCCCTCAATCCCCCAAGGGGTGCTCGAGGAAAATTCGTCAAATTTACTCATTGCGTGATGTACACTCAATGCATGCTTTGTGCGCCAAGTGCACAAACAAAATCTAGAATATCAAAATCTAATCTACATTCATATCTAAAAAAATCAATTCGATCCAAACTTTTTTTCAATATCTAAGTATGATAAAAAAAAAAAACTTTAAACTCATTTTTTACATACCACAAACAAAATGGGTTGAAAAGGACCTTAAGAATATTCTCTTAAAGACTCGTTCAGCATTCAAATTAATAAATATTTTTAAATAATAGCTAAAATAAATACAAAATATTAATATAGTTAGATTATAGAGAAATAGAATTTATTAGATTTGATATGTTGAGTTTGGAGGTTGAAACTTAGTTAGGTGGTGTAATCCATTGAAAAATTGGAGGGTTTTATTATCCCTACTTTTTTTGTCCATTTAAACCTATTCAGGTTTCGGACTTGGACATTAGATGACAACAGGTACCCGAAAAGATGCCAATATTCTTATAGTGAATCTCCTAGCCAGTTACCACTTGTGCGTGTTTGAACAGAAAATATTGGTACTTGATATATACTTATTAGGGGCTTGTGCAAAGTATGAAATTAGCCCCTATATCTGAGCTACACCTAATCAATATACGTATGTCAATCTTTTATAAATAAGCCATCGAACCAATTTTAACTCATTTATGATGAGTTTTTAAGGAAAAAGAAAGAAAAAGAATAGAAGAAGGAAGAAAAGGAATGAGAATTTGAATTTAAGTAGAAATCAAACTAGTTTTGGTAAATCTTAGGTAAAGATAAGTGTATCTTTTTTTTTTTTTTTTTGGTTATAGTCCTTTTTATGAAATCCTTGATCATTTCTTCTTTTAATACTCACATATATACTATTTTTGTATTCAAATTGATTATACTTAGCATGCATATTAATCTATTCTTATTTTGTGAAATATTATAAAGTTTATATATTAAATTTATATAAATTATGTTGAAGTATTGAAATCTTTATATAAATATTCTTATATATTATTAAATTTCACATATATATTTCTACGTGTTATCAATTTTCATATATTTATTCTTGCAAATTTTATATTTATAAAAAATTAATAAAATTATATAAATCATGTTAAATTCCTAAAATATTAGCATAAAAGGTTTTACATGTAATAAATTTTTTAAGTATAAGTTTTTACATGTCAATAATTCAAACACTATTATATTTTGCATGCCATATATTTTTAAAAAAAGTAGCAAAAACTCTAATTTAACTTTGATAAAAATAGTTAATTTTTCTAGCATGAGAGCCTTAAATCTCCAAATCGATACACAAATGTTATACAGATGAGTATCAGACGCCACATTTATCTAAATGCACGTCTGAGCGCTACATCAATCATATCTCAGGCATGACACAGTCCGCATAAACTGCATACTAGCATCCCTTAGGGATGCAATCAAGTATGAAGTTTCTGTTAAAAGTATACACGAGCGTGAGATAAGTGACTATTTGATACTGACTCTAATTTTTTTAAAATTTATTTTTTTTTAATTTTTATTATATAATTATTTTTTATATGAACCCAATATAAAATAATCATGACATCGTAACATAAATTGAAATATTGGATATTACACGAGCGTGGGCAGCAGTTAACTTGGGTGAGAGCACAGCCGGCAGCTGTCTAGTGGCAAATAGACAGTGGTAGCAGCAACAGGCTTTGGAGCTGGCGTGGGGATGTTGGCCTTGGCATAGTTGTGGCCGGTAGCTGGTGGTAATGGCCACCCTGGCAGCGGCGTAGGTGTTAACGGCTAGTGGCAAGTCCCTACACTAGTCGTCTCTCTTTCTCTACTTCTCTGGCTCCTTTCTAGGCCCTGATCTATCGTGTCTTCGATTTCATTATCTAATTTTCTTAATTCTTAATTAGCATAATTCATATTTTTATCATTTATTATTCAAAATTTAATTATTATTCCACTTATTAAAATTTAAAACAATATTGGGGTGTGAATATGAAAATCAAATATCGACAAACAATTCGAGATAAATTAATAAATTAAACCACAAGATAAAAAATAACACACCCGAAAGTGACTTCAAACACCAATAATACATGACCTCAAAATATATATAAAAAAATATATCTATACTAAAATTTGAACAAGTGAGAATCATTATGTAACCAACTACTAAAAAGAAACAGAATATCGAAACTTAGACATTGACGTCATATGTCACCACTATTTGAATACGACAAGATCTAAATGAACCAAACTGATAATATAAACTATTGTTCTTTTCTAAATGTTAATACACAACTGACCCAAAATCATAAGTTTAATCCTAATCAACTATCATTTGATCCGACTAATTGTAAATAAGTGTCAAGCTCTTTAATTCAAAAGGTTAGTGAAATAAAGTAAGAGTGCACAAATTACTTAATATGGTATATATAATTTTAATACGAGAATATATAGCTATAACTATAAATATAAATATATCAAAGGATGTGGAAAACCTATAATATTACTTTGTAAATTTATCGCGCATCCAGAATTGATGATCAAACCAAACTGTATAATTATTTAAAAATTTGCTCAAGTGATACAAAATTGTAAGGGACCAATGATCAATAATGAGCTCACCAATAAATGTTAAATATCAAAACTAGAGTTATTATTATTTTTACATAACAAAAAGTCAAACGACACTATTCAAAACCCGTATATGAATCATCTACGTATAACCTTATAGATGGAGTTAAATATTGCTTTTTTGCCTCGCGGATAATAGGTGCAACCTTAGATTTATTAATATTATATTATGATATATTCACATATATTTCGTCAATTTTTTATAATAGTTCATATATAATCAAGTTAAAAATTTTACTGAAATACAAACATATTATTAGATTTTATTATACCAAAAAATATACTTACTAACAAATTTATATAAAGTTTTCCTTTCATATTTTTTTGAAATATGCAACATGCTTTAAAATCATAGCATGTAGAAATTTCAGGATACATGTTAAAGACATGTAGAAGTTGTAATTTAAAAATTGTAAGAATTTAGTATACTTAGCATAATTTTATCAATTTTTTAAAGTATAAAGTATGCATAAATAATTTTATGATAATCCAAGATATACAGAAATACATACTTATATATTTAAGTCATACAAGTATAATACTATAGAAATTTATTATTTAAATATAATTTGGATGAATTTAAAAAATATATTTATAAAACTTGTATAAAATAGGAATGAAAATACTTGCATTGAATACATTAATATTTATAAACGAAAATAATACATGTATCAGTATTTAAAATAATAAATATTCAAAAAGATAAGAAAAGACCGACAAAAAAAAAGATTTAAATGCACTTACATTATACTTAAATCTAATAAAAATTTCTTAAATTTTACTTTATTTTTCCTCTTCTTTATCTCTCTTTCTCTCCTTTTCTCTCATTCTATCTTCTCTTTTTTTCTTTTCTCTCTATAATCATATAAAAATGAATAAAAATTGACTAATGAGAGTTTATATAAAAAATTGGTGCATGTGCGTCAATTAGATGCGTATTGACACCAAAGCATAACTCGTATGGCACGCGAGAATTCATCAGATGCGCATTAAGTTTCAACATTTTATCCTAAAGATACACGTGTATCGATTAAACACATATTTGATGCAACTAATCTGGCTAAAATACGCACAAATGTCTCAGAGACATTTCTAGATGCAATCTTATAGTTTAAAATACATATGCATGGATCAGGTACCATTCAGACATTATTTAGTCTGACTCATTCTAATTAAAAACTTAATTTGACCTAAAATCTCAATAAATCTTAATATTTTTATCAGTTTATTTTAATTAATTATCATTAAGTAATAAAATTAGGATCCATACATTATAACGTTAGGCTTCCTCTTCCTCTCCCTCCCCTCTTAGTTCCTCCTTATATAGAGCAGGGGATCAAAGAAATCTTAAATGTGCAGTGAAAAATCTTAATAATGGAGCAGTAAATTAATCTTAATAATAAAGTATCCTCCTATTATTAGGCGGACAATATATATGAAACGTTTTGATTGGCTAGTTTAAGCGGAGCCTTTTGATTGGCTAGTCTTTGCAGAGCCCTATAATTGGTGTGGCAACTTATCTGTCAACTCCTAGTTGGCCTTGTCATTCTGAGCTTGTGGACCATGCTTGGACTCTAGCTCATTAGCTAAACATTTGGTCCCACCTTTATGTATCTGTTCACCCATTTAGATTCTCAACTTTTTTTTTATACGAGTTTTTTATTTTTTTCCATCCAAGTTGAGTCCATTTTTTTGCGACCTAACACTAACCCCTAGCCTATGAGACGGTATTTCTCATTTTGGATGTTATTTTTATTTGAACAGTTGTTTAATGTGTTGGTCGTTGGTAACTATGTGATGAACGGTGAACCTTGGGTGATGTTATCCACTCATGAAGCTCAATTAGAGTGAAGCATAATTGCGTAGGGTTGCTCTTGGCTGGATTCGGGTTTGGATCTAAGCTGCCCCTGGGTTGGGCCTTGGGGCCTTGGCTAGCTCTTGGGCAAGCGTCAATTAAGTCATGATCAATAATCAATAACAAACTTTAATTTTAAACATAATCTAATTTAAAAATATTGTGTTTTGTTTAAGTCATAATTAATAATAAACTTCAACCGTAATAATTTCTATCTAATTTTTATGTCCACTTGAATTTGACAACCAACAATCAAAACAACCATAATAAGAATGAGAAAGCAACAAAAGCATCTTGTTCTGGGTAGCTCCTTGGCAAACGTCAATCGGGTTATGATCAATAATCAATAACAAACTTTAATTTTAAACATAATTTAATTTAAAAATATTGTGTTTTGTTTAAGTCATAATTAATAATAAACTTCGACCGTAATAATTTCTATCTAATTATTATGTCCACTTGAATTTGACAACCAACAATCAAAACAACCATAATAAGAATGAGAAAGCAACAAAAGCATCTTGTTTTGGCACGGAGCATGCCATGGAGCTTGGTGTTGGTACAAAGTGGAACCCTTGACAGAGAGTGCGGGCCACCATATGACAGCCGTCGACTTGGCAGCTTTCATCATTGACTTGAAGGCAATTTATGTGCTTCAAAGCCTCCGTGACTCCATAGAACCATTGTTGCAGTTGATGGAGTCACTTCCATCCGAGGAGAAATTGGTTCTCATCGGCCATCGCCTTGGAGGCCTGTGCATGCCTCTCACCACCGTGAAGTTCCCTTGGAAAATTGAAGTTGCCGTTTTCTTGGCAACATTTATGCTTGACACTATTGATCACCATCATATATTTTGGTACAGATAAAACAAACGATAAAGGTTTAACATACACTTTTTTATAACTTCATTTTTATGCAACTGATAATTACCTTTTAGGTATCATTAGTATATTTTAGTTGACATTACATCTATCCATTAATCGATTTTATATAGATCAGTTAATATCAATTGATATATAATACGTTATATTATCCAATATATTTTTAAAATATCTAAAATATCTTTTTCCATACTTTACTCAAATGGAATATATCATCGTCACATGGCCTTCAAACAAGTATATAAAATGTTTAAAAAATGGCAATTTACAAGTCATGGTAATTGATGCGTTCTAAAATCTGAATTGTGGTATGAATTAAAAAGCCACTTATTCTTCCACTGCGGGTTGAATTGGAGCGGGTATGATCTTCGACTATGTTAACCTGAAACCTGCACACCATAAATTACGAATAAGATGTTAGATGATTGACAGGACCCACTTCCCAATTTATCCTCCAACACTCAAATCATAAATCTTTTTCAGGAAAAAGAAAGATGAGATGATATAAGAATGTAGAGTTGCACATATGCGGGAATGTAAGAGGAAAACTGGGCACCTATATGGGCTTACCAAGGAGTGGCTTAGAGAGATGGAGGATGGGGCTCCAATGTGCTGTACTCGGTGAGTAACTCACTAGGAGGTACTCGACGTAGAGCGGTTTAGAAAGGAAGGCACTTGACTGGAGTAACTCGCTAAGGTTGCACTCGGTGAGTGACTCACTAGGGGCACTCGACGGTGAGAGACTTAGAAAGGAAGGAAGGCACTCGATTAGAGTGACTCACTAGGAATGCTCTTGATGACGAGCAGCTTTAGGGATGGAAAGAAAGAGTTGTTAGAGGGAAAGAGAGTTTGGTTTTTCCTCAACAATTGTATCTCGCTCGAGGGTTGCTTCAATTGGGGATTGATTGATCCTTTGTGTGCTCGAGAGTTCTCCCCTATCACCCGTCTCTTGCTATAGTGAGGAATATTTGTAATACTTTATAGAGAAGGCTTTAGCGCTAAACCTGTGACAGGTGTTTAGCTAGGATTAGCAGACCTATCCCAGCGGCGATTGTGGCCGCTGTGTTAGTTGTCACTTTGTGATGATAATGTGGCTGTGAGTGGTCCCCTCAACGTATTCGTCAGATTGTTGCAACGATAGCTGCATGTGGCCCCTATATACGCGTGCTCTATCTATTGCATGTGCATGTTTTGTCCGCACTGTCGGCTACCTGGCCAAGAGGTTTCTTGATTAGATTGCTTGTCTGCGTTGCCAGCTAGGCCGTGTGATGCTTGTCCCCTTCGCCCATCATCCTTTAGGCCTTAACTCAGTTGTTGTAGTTGTTATTAGGTCTCGACTGGGTTGGGTTGGATAGGTCTCCCTCCTGGGGCCTTGGTTGTTGCTCGCTGGGCCCTCGCTCTTCTTTGTGCGATGACTGTTAGGCCCGAGATTGGATCAGCTCATTGTACTATTGGACTCATCACTGGCCATCCATGCCGGGAGACTATGCTTTGTCAGTTCCCGGTATGTATAATGATGGGACATTTCTTGCATGGGCTAGCTTGCATGCTCTTTCCTAAGACATTTTCTTTTAAGGTTTTCCCAATCGGCGTATTTCACTACATTCCACGCAGGGTGTTGTCAGCATTGAGCTTTATTTGGAAAGATTTCTAGGCTTCCTTGAGGTCTAACACTGATCCTTTATTGACGGTGCTACAAGCGAGGACCCTTGCATTGATGGCCCGTTGATCTTTATCTCGATTATAAATAGGGGGACCCTCACACTCCATCACACGGATCATTCTTGTGATGACCCGAGTTTCGAAATATGATAATTGGAAGGTAAATAAGTTAAAATAGGTAAATTGTGTTCAAAAGGTACGAGATGAATGGATTGAAAAGCTCAAAGAACTGGAATTAATAAATCGGGAATCGAAATCGTAAGTGGTGAAATGTTGATTCGTTGACAAGATTTTGGGTTTTAAATTGTGATAATCATGACTTATTAAGGTTATACAATAAAAAATAAGGTCCAAGGATGTGAAAAAATTGGGTTAGATTAGTCAAAATAGGTCCCGAACGGCAAAAATGCGAAGTAGGCTTGCTGCGGGCCTGACCTGCGCCCTCCGTGGGCTCGAGCTCACGAGAGCACAGAATCCAGATTTGGTTGCGCTCGCCGTGCGCTCGAGCCGGCTTGGACAGTAGAGCTGCACACGCCGCACACCCGCTGGGCGCTCGAGTGCGTTTAGCAGAATGCAGCCAGCTCGCCGCGCGCTCGAGACGCGCTCGAGCGCGGCCCCGACTTTTGTCCGCATGCTGACTTCGTTTTTGTTATAAATTGAAGGGGAAAAGGGAAAAGGGAGAGAGAGAGAGAGCAGGCCATGCACGAAGGAGAGGAAGAAGGGGAAGAAGAGAAGAGGAGAAGAGGAAATCACTTGTCCCAATCCACTCTCGGTAAAAATAACGGTAGATCGGGCTAAGGCAAGTATACTTCGGACGTTGTTTTTTGTTTTTATTGTTTCCTCTTGCTTTAAAGTTGATAAAGATGCTCTAAAAAGATATTGATGCATGTTTAAAGTAAATGAAGCATGTTTCCTTCGATTGTTCGGTTAGATTTTGTGTTTACCCATGTTTATTGCAAGTTTTGGCTTCGATTTTATGTACATGCATGTAAATAGTATTCGATTTGGTTCCGAAAGTATATGTGAGACCCTAACTCAAAAATATTGGAAACTTTTGGTTAAATTGCATGTTTTAATGTATGTGTATTGATTTATGGCATTAATTTCATGAATAAGCACATGTTTGAGATCGATTTGAGTCCGAAAGTTTTGGCGAAACACTAAATACGAAAATGAAGGGGTTTTAATGATTTTTAACCATAGCTCCAGTTATATAAAAGTTGGTCGATATTGAAATGAAGCTCCCGGTATAATTTGTTTTTAAAAATTTACACGGACTTGTACCGATAAAAATTTTCATGTACGTTCTAAAGTTAACTGAAAGTAAATGGTGAAACTATGATTATGAAAGAAGGTTTTCAATAAAGAGGTTATTTTTGTTACTGTTATTTAAGACCCGGGACTGACTATAATCCGGATAGGTTCTTCGGCATGCCTTAGGACTTTACAGTGGTAATCGAGGATAACTTTGTCCATGGAGTTATTTATGGTCCGCCCTTCCTCGGGCGTTAAAATCAGGAAAAACCACAGTTACAGGCCTACCTTCGGGTGATATACAGTACAGAGATCCCTCGGAATGGGAATACATGTAACAGTGACAGGCTTTGGATTGTATGGAGTGAACACAATCTATTCATAATTATTCGCCCCCTCAGCTAGTAGGGTATACTGACAGGGTTTGTTACTGTTATGATATGTTACCGATTACAGTTTACAGTGTACCGATTATAGTTACCGTTTATAGTTTATCGATTACAGTTTACCGTTTACAGTTTACAGTGTACCGTTTACAGTTACTGTTTATAGTTTACAATGTACCGATTATGGTTTACAGTTTATAGTTTACCGTTTATAGTTTACCGATTACAGTTTACCGTTTACAGTTTATAGTGTACCGTTTACAGTTACCGTTTACAGTTTACAGTGTACCAATTATGGTTTACAGTTCACAGTTTAACTTTTACAGTTTATCGTTTACAGTTTACCGATTATTGATTTCTAATTATGAGGTTTAATATCGTCAAAGTATGCCTTCTTTGTTTTCTAGATTATGTTTTATATGACTGTTCTGTTTCTGCACAGTTATATGACCGTTCTTCATCATAATTTTACCGCTCATATGCATGTACCTTACCGGGCCCCGACTCACTGTTTTATTATTTTTTCCCCCCAGATGAGACAGTAGAGTTAGTGCCCGACGACAAAGAGTGAGCGAAAGAAATTTCTGAAGACTTTTGAGAACCTGAAGCACGTGGAGCTATTTTGGGAGAGCCATTGATGTAAAGACTTAGCTGATCATGTGATTTTGTATACTGATATTGTATTTATGGATTTTCATGCACATGTGGGTTTTGTATAGAATGCATACGATGTATGTGATGGTAAAAGAAAACTATGCTTCTGCAGGTTAATAGTTTAGCTTCCGCTCTAAATTTTTGGATATACTGTATAGGTCCTAGACGGCATCTCGTTATTAAACTGTTAGTGTAGCTAACATTTTTATAGATTTATGTCATGGATGGCACATGTGATCCTGTGTGTGAATGTTGTAGGAAGAATTGTGGATAATTATTAGTTGTGTACTTGTAATAGTTGATCATACAGGGTAAACTTTTTGAATTTCATTCAGTTACAAAGGTGACTCTGCCGAAATTTCTGCAGAAGTCTTACCCTGTAAGTTAGCCCTGTTCTTGTCTTGACGGAAGTTTTTGAAGAAAAAAATCCGTTCCGTCACATTTGGTATCAGAGAATTGAGATGCCTTAAGAATTGATTGGTTGAAAAGCAGAAGCATAAGTTTGAATCTCTATACTGAATTTCTGTAGAACTAGGTCGAGAGAGCCGCGAGGAGACACCTTGACGTCCTAAATTGATTAGTGTCGATTTATTGTTTGAGCTAGTTGGTATTGATTCGAGGTTTTGGGTAATCAGTTTTGGTTCAAAGTTTAGGCTTGATCATTCTAGGTTGAGGTCCTAAAAGGGACGGTGGATCAATCTTGTCAGTATGGCTGATAAATGGAATTGATGGCTTGAGGTCTATGTAACTTGGAGTCGATTGCGGGAAAGTGAATTTAAAGATACCGATTTAGGATTAATTCGTAGTGATCAAGTGCATGAATTTTTGGGTAATGCGAATCCATCGGAATTAAGAAAGGTGTTCATAGATGTTTATGTGAAAGGTATTGATAGGATATTATACCTTTCAATTAAGTTGTGAATTCTGAATAAGGGGCAAAGCTAATTGAACTGAGAATAGGTGTTAAATCCGATTAGTAACGAGACCACCCATTTGAGCCAGTTGGTGGACGTTAAGAAATTTAACTATGAAACGTTTTAAGGATATATATATATATTCAAAAGAAAAGATCAAGCCGACTTGTTTTAATTGACGAATTGGAGTCGGTTGAAATCGATATTAGCCTCTGAGGATTTTGTATGGAATTAAAGGAGCATTAGTTAGGTACTGTTGTGGATACCTTAAAAACCTCTAGGAAGTAAGATAAACTGATGAGATTGTGTTGGTTGGTTAAGTAATTGGTTACTCAAAGGATTAATCAATCGATAAGTGGGCACAATAAATGAATAGGTGATTTTTAAGATCGACCCGTATCAATAACATGTCGATTATGGATGATTAAAAAATAAAAAAAATTTTGCCGCGGCAGTATTTGGATAAAGGTATGGTTGCTACAAAGTTTAAAAGTACTATATGGGTTTTAAATTTTTGTGGGTGTCCATGAATTTTATGGGATGGATCTTTCCGCCATATTTGGGTCCAAGGGAATGTAGGAAATATATACTCCATTGGAAATTGTGTCAAGGATTGAGAGTAGTTGTTAACCGAAGACCTCATCGAAAGAGGAACGTAAGTTTAGTCTAAGCAAATGTCCCGTTGAGCATATGATATCTTTGATAGTACGATTTTGAATCCGTAGGACTTTAAGCGGTGACTAAATAGAAAACGCTGATTGATGTTGAGAAGGGGTATGGTTTTCTTAGGATTAACTGAATCTAATAAGCAATCTGGCAAGCATCCATCAAGGATTGTAGTGTCCATGAGTTGTTTAGCTCGAAAAAGATTTGTAATCGTTATGATGAGATACAAAAGGTAATTTCGAGGACTAAAAAGGGTCAACTGATTTCCATGTTATTTGGGATGACCATTGATGGATCTAGTAAGTTAATATAGCATGTAATATTTTTAAGGAGGTTAGAAATTTTCTATTCTAGTGTTGTGATAGGTGACTATTCCCATATAAGTGGGAGAAAGGTTCATAGTTAGAATTACTCCGCCAGTACGTCGAAAATTAATAGTTGGAATCTCCACTTTGGGAACTTAGGGATGTTACCTTGAAGGTAGCTAATATTGGATAATTTCAAGGGTTATAATAGTTGTATTATAAATAAAGAAACAATCTTACGATATTGCAAATGAATAGACCCATTTAAGGATTGTTGGGAAAAAACCTTAGCGTCTTTAAGAAATTTAGCCTTAATTCTGATAATTGACGTTAAGAGTTTTTTTGACTCAGTGTGCTTTCGGTGTTTTGTAGGATATATGAAAGGAAAAATTGCAAATACGTTCAAATTCTTGGACAACAAGGAGGGTCTTTTTCTTAAATTGGGAGATAGAAACATATTCAAAGTATTAGAGCCATGAAATTTTGAAACGAGAAATCCTTATGGTTTTGTTTCAGGACGATTCGCTTATATTATAATTATGGAGAACGCGTTCAGATTAAATTAGGTAGCCCATCGGTATGCCAACAAGATTATGAGGTTTCTAAGTATTTGGGTTTTGAGATTTCGGGTAATAACCTAAAGTTGTAATAAATCTTCGGGTAATAATTATAATTATAGTTTCTAATCTGTTTGTAATTTAAGGATATAAGGTATTTCGATCTTGAGGTAGTTTGCGATTTGAAGTTGTGCCAAAATCTTAATTGAAAACTTGATCAGGGAGAGTTTTGGGAGTTAAGTTAAATTTGATATAGCGGCAAATTACAGCCAGACGATTCGTAGTTAGATAAATAATTAGAGTACCGCAGCAGAAATGTGGCAAACCCACATACAATGAAGTTCAATCTGAGGCTCAGAAGGAATATTTCCCTTCTAGGCTTACGGTAGGATCAAGCAAGAACTTATTGCCGTATTGAGATTTCGAGTTAAGTCGGAAAAGTAGTTAATGAATTTGGTGTGTCTTCAAATTTAGTAGAATTAGATTCTGACAGAATGCGTTGGGTAATAAGAATCGGGATAATTCTATGCTCAAGATTCTTCGAGATAACCGTTTAATCAATGAGGTGATTTGAAAACGCTAGAAGAATTTAGAAGGTTACCACCAATTATAGGAATTTAAGGTTCGAGGGGAATGCTCATTATTGAGACTCAGCATAAATTAAAATTAGAATTTTCAGCCGATTGAGTACTTGAGCTAAGTCGCAAGGAATTAATAAATTTAAGATGCCCTCAAACATGGTAGATTAGTGTGAAGTTTTTCCCAGGTATCGTAAATGTGGAAGTAAATAAGTGACTGTGATGAATTATCTTGGAAAATTTAAAGTTTACCCCCATAAGGAGGTTTCGATAGAATGAAACGAGTAACAAGGATCAGAACAATTCAATACTGGAAGTATTCTGGGATAATTGTTTAACCGAGGAGGTGATTGGGAATGCTTGGGAGATTTACTCTGACACGGGGATTTCGAGATTCGTCAAATTTTGAGGACGAAATTTTTATAAGTGGGGGAGAATGTGATGACCCGAGTTCCGAAATATGATAATTGGAAGGTAAATAAGTTAAAATAGGTGAATTGTGTTCAAAAGGTACGAGAGGAATGGATTGGAAAGCTCAAAGAATCGAAATTAGTAAATCGGGAACCGAAATCGTAAGTGGTGAAATGTTGATTCATTGACAAGATTTGGGTTTTAAATTGTTTATTAAGGTTATATAATAAAAAATAATGTCCAAGGATGTGAAAGATTGGGTTAGAATGGTCAAAACGGGTCCCAAACGGTAAAAACGCAAAGTAGGCTTGCTGAGAGCCTGACCCACGCTCTCCGTGGGCTCGAGCCCACGAAGCGCACAGAATCCAGATTTGGCTGCACTCGCCGCGCACTCGCCGGGCGCTCGAGCCGGCCTGGACAATAGAGCTGCGCACGCCGCACGCCCGCTGGGCGCTCGAGCGCGTTTAGAAGAATGCAGCCCGCTCGTCTCGAGACGTGCTCGAGCGCGGCCCCGACTTTTGCCTGTGTGCTGACTTCGTTTTTATTATAAATTGAAGGAAAAAAAGGGGAAAGGGAGAGAGAGAGAGAGAGAGCAGGCCACGCACGAAGGAGAGGAAGAAGAGAAGAGGAGAAGGGGAAATCACTTGTGCCAATCCACTCTCGGTAAAAATAACGGTAGATCAGGCCAAGGCAAGTGTACTTCGGACGTTATTTTTCATTTTTACCATTTTCTCTTACTTTAAAGTTGATAAAGATGCTCTAAAAAGATGTTGATATATGTTTAAAGTAAATGAAGCATGTTTCCTTCGATTATTCGGTTAGATTTTGTGTTTACCCATGTTTATTGCATGTTTTGGCTTCGATTTCATGTACATGCATGTAAATAGTGGTCGATTTGGTTCCGAAAGTATCCGTGAAATCCTAACTCGAAAATATTGGAAACTTTTGGTTAAATTGCGTGTTTTAATGTATGTGTATGGATTTATGGCATTAATTTCATGAATAAGCACATGTTTAGAGATCGATTTGAGTCCGAAAGTTTTGGCAAAGTACTAAGTACGAAAATGAAGGGGTTTTAATGATTTTTAACCATAGCTCCTGTTATATAAAAGTTGGTTGATATTGAAATGAAGCTCCCGGTATAATTTGTTTTTGAAAATTTACATGGACTTGTACCGATGAAAATTTCCATGTATGTTCTAAAGTTAACTGAAAGTAAATGGTGAAACTATAATTATGAAAGAAGGTTTTCAATAAAGAGCTTATTTTCGTTACTGTTATTTAAGACCCGAGATTGACTACAATCCGGATAGGTTCTCCGGCATACCTTTGGACTTTACGGTGGTAATCGAGGGTAACTCTGTCCATGGAGTTATTTGTGGTCCATCGTTCATCGGGGCATTAAAATCAGGAGGAACCATAGTTACAGGCCTACCTTCGGGTGGCATACAGTACAGAGATCCCTCGGGATGGGATATACATGTTACAGTGATAGGCCTTGGATTGTGTGGAGTGAACACAATCTATTCTCGATTATTCGCCCCCTCAACTAGTAAGGTATATTGGCAGGGTCTGTTACCGTTATGATATGTTACCGATTACAGTTTACAGTGTACCGATTACAGTTACCGTTTAGAGTTTATCGATTACAGTGTACTGCTTACGATTTCTTTACAAAAGATACCGTTTACGCTTTCCGTTCTGATTTCAAAGATGTGTACCGATTATGGTTTACGCTTTCTGATTTACCATTTACCGATTACGATTTACCATTTACAAGCTTTCACGATTATGTACCGCTTTGAGCTACCATTTATCATGTTTACGATTAACCGATTATGGTTTGCAGTTTACAATTTACCGTTTACAGTTTACCGATTACTGATTTCTAATTATGAGGTTTAATATCGTCAAAGTATGCCTTCTCTGTTTTCTAGATTATGTTTTGTATGACCGTTCTGTTTTTGCACAGTTACATGACCGTTCTTCATCACAGTTTTACCGCTCATATGCATGTACCTTGTTGGGCCCCGACTCACTATTTTATTATTTTTTCTCCCTCCAGATGAGACAGTAGAGTTAATGCCCGACGAGAAAGAGTGAGCGAAAGAAATTTCTGAAGACTTTTGAGGACCTGAAGCACTTGGAGCTATTTTGGGAGAGCCGTTGATGTAAAGACTTAGCTGATCATGTGATTTTATATACTAATCTTGTATCCATAGATTTTCATGCACATGTGGGTTTTGTATAGAATGCATATAATGTATGTGATGGTAAAAGAAAACTATGCTTCTACAAGTTAATAGTTTAGCTTCCGCTCTAAACTTTTGGATATACTGTACATGTCCTAAACGACATCTCGTTATTGAACTATTAGTGTAGCTAACGTTTCTATAGATAAATGCCATGGGTGGCACATGTGATCCTGTGTATGAACGTTGTAGGAAGACTTGTGGATAATTGTTAGTTGTGTACTTGTAATCGTTGATCATACAGGGTGAACTTTTGGAATTTCATTCAGTTATAAAGGTGACTCTACCGAAATTTCTGCAGAGGTCTTACCCTGTAAGTTTGCCCTGTTCTTGTCTTGACGAAAGTTTTTGAAGAAAAAAAATCCGTTCCATCACAATTCTTCCATTAGCTAAGTGATGCAAGCGATCGAGCAATGAGTGGGTCATGAGCTGCTGAGGTGAAGGAACGGTGAAAGTCTTGAGGGACCTGAAGCTACACACAAAGCTCATTTGGAGTCCATGTCGTTGTCGCTCCAGACTAGTGGAAATCTTGGGAGGCTTGAGATTGAAATTGGGGCTTATTGCCATATCACTTCTTGGGCTATTCCCTTGCCGTGATGAGGGTGGTTTGGTCATTGGCTCATTGTCGTGCTCCTCCTCCACGCCAGCACTCAACAGCGGAGCCTCTGGAGGGATTTCAAAGTGCAAGCACTCCATTTCCTCCATCTTGGATTTGTGGGAGCTCGAACCTCAGTTCCTTTAGTCAGAAGGTCTCTTCTAGAGCTTGTTGGAGGGGATGCTTCTAGAGTTTTGCCAGGGTTGGACCGTCGATGCCACTCTGGGTCGAACTTTACCCTCTGGGACTACGGTCGGCCTCAGTGGAGGATCTCCTGGAGGGAGGCCTTCCACGCAAGGGCGGTAACGTCTCGCCCCTCCTCTTGTTCAGGAATGGCTTCCCATTCATCCTGTGTGGCGCCCAACCTCTGATATGGACGGTTCGATTGGTAGGTAGAGGATGGCTTTTTGGGCTCCTTAGCTGCAGCCTTTTTCCCTAAGCCTATCTTCCTAGATCAAGCTTCTAGGCCAGCTTCGTTGAGTCGTTGTTCCATGTGTTTCATTTTCCTTTTTTGCCATGTACATTGACCGATGTAAGCTTTGTATATTGTAAAGGAAATTAATGAATGGAGCTTTAGAGCATTGCTCTTTTTTTGCCTTGTGTCTTCTAATTTTGTCACATGATTTTTGGATGGTAGAAATGCTTGCACATAGTTCCTTAGCCACTGGGAGATAGTTCAGGAGGCTGGCGATTCGGTTTTGTGGAGATCCAACATGCAACGATCAACTATAACAGTTGGTCAGGGAACGGTTGATCAGATCGGCCCAAATCTGCCAAGCCGGGTATTGTTGGCCGGTAAACTCTAGGACACAGTGCGCCTGGGGCGCCTCACTTTCTTGGGGGACAAAGTTGTTCTTTCTTTTAGGTGAGCACCATCTTTGGGGAAATGGAGCACCAGGTCAACGTTGCTATGGCCGAAGCACTTCAGGGTTAAGGAGTCGGTGGCCTTATCGACCAAAAACTGTTTGAGTATGAGACAAGATCTCAGGAGCTTTCAAAGGCTTTGGATCGGATCATGTTGCTTAAGGACGAGTTTTGGGAGAGCTAGCGGCGGCTTGCTAACCTATCAAACACGTGCGCATGACAGAAGGGAGACTAAGGGCCACGCTCCGACTAGATAGGGTGGCCCTGATCTGCATTTACTGATGAGAAGTCTCTCCGGAGACTCAGGGACTTAACGTTGGTCTTTTGGATTCCAGGAATGCTGGGGCCTCCCTATTTGTGAGTTGGGGGTGATGCGCCTGTGAACCATTTTGGTGTCGGGTAGTTGTCGCATCAATAGGAGCATCAAAGTGCATTGATTGCGGAGGCGATGCGACATTTACCATGATAGTGCATGCAAAGGGATGTGTTGCGGTGCACTAGGGTGAGGACACATGTAGCTGTCATTATGGCGATGCAACCCTTCAATTTTGTGAGAGTTGGCTATATAAGCGTCATGCAAGTCCCTTTCTCCGTCACCTCTTTTGCTCTGTATATGTCTTCGATTCTCTTTTCGTGTGACTTTTTGATAGTGCTTTCTATGCTTCACTTTGCCACTCTTCTAGTGATCTTTTAGATGGCTCACCATGATACTGCCGGTATTCCCATACTAATAGCCTCCTCATCGGAGTGCTGCCCCTTTCTACCTCCGTGTCTTTGACGGAGGGAAGTAGTGACAACGAACGAATGACGGGAGAGATGGGAGTAGCCATCTTAGAGAGAACCATTGCGGGTGGTGTTGAGCTTTGTCTTGGTGCTCACGCCTTGGAGTACCATGAGGTTCTGAGGGGGCCTCCTGGCCTTTAGTCTATTGGATCTCCCCGCCCCTTAAGCAGCGAGGTAGGACTCCACAAATTCTTACCCTTCGTAGCTGTGCTTTTCAGTAGCTCTTTTGCCTGATTGTTCCCTTTCTCTCTCTTTGTTTTCATAGGGGGTGCTCTGTAAGTTGGAGGAGGACGTGTACTTCCTAGAGCAAGAGGTTGCTCGCCTCCTGCAGGAGCGCGTTGAAGGTTTAACGCTGCCATTGGTGAGGCGCTTCAAAGTCAGGAGTAGGCCAACTATCTCAACCAGGCTCTTCCTGTGTCTAAGACCATAGCTCAAGGGCTCTCCAATGTTTATGCCCAAGCCCTAACTTGAATTGCCTCACTTAAGGACGAACTCTGGGAGAGTCGGCAGCAGTTCACAGATCCGATGGGCAGGAGTGCTAAGCAAGAGAGGGAGCTGATGTCCAGGCCCTATCATGAGGAGGTGGCTTCACTGCTGATGGGGCGATTTTAGGATGACATCCATTTCTATAGGCAGATAGTCTCTCTGATTTCACTAGCTATCTTGATCTGAGGAATGCTAGAGCCAGGCACTGGGAGGACCTCATCATCTTCCTGTTGGAAGAACCGCACTCTTCGGGGGCAGACTGCTTCGGGTAGCTTGTAAGCCTGTGTAGCTCCTTTATATTATTGCTTTGCTTTAAGATAGTTGGATGCCGTTGATGTATGACTTTCAATAAAACAATCCAATGGTGTTGGTCATTGTGGTTGTATTTTCATTGTGTACTGAGCTCTTTTGCCCAATTCCCATTATAACTATTGTTGCATGGCATATGTCATCGGTCTTGGCATTGTCTTCTTGCTACTCAATTTCCATCATCTGGGCCATGCGAGTCACCGGGGGTTAGGTGGTAGAGGAGTCTGAGGACGCCGATAAAGTCGTTATGGGGTCTCACTCCGAGCCCTTGGAATCGAAGGTTTTTGAGGTGGAGAAGCCATCAAAGCCATAGAGGTCCTAGGGGAATCTCCTTCTATGCCACCAAGAGTTGGAGTCTTAGTGCTAGATAGGACTGGAAAAGCTGTGGAGGGCAGGAGAGCACCTCACCCCTATCCCTCCAAGCCTGGCGGCGCTGAGAAGGGATCCATCTCCATTGGCAGACAATCTGATTGATAACGCCAAGCCTTCCGGCTATCGTTTTCAATTTGGTAAATGTTAACACCAAATGTGAGTCAGAGCCGAATGGTTATACCAGGAGCGCCGTTGGACCATCATCTCGTCCAACAGGGAGCCCCCAGCAGGAGGGTGGTCCCACTTCGGATCAGCAAGTAGCTTTTGTATCTTTCTTGGGTGGGTGGCGCGCACTGCATGTCTTTGTTTGGTAATAGGGCAAGTAGGCTAGCGTGAGCATTTTTGCTAGCACTGCTATTCTTGGGGTGATCTTTGCCTCAGTGTTTTTGTGGGCGCCTTGGCCTTACCGTGCTTGCTCCTCGTGGGGAACATCACGGCACGATCTTGGGTCAGCCTTACTCAGAGTGATGGGGTTTTTAGGCCACAGCCACCAGGCTCTGATAGAGTCTTAAGTCATCACCCGCATGTTACCACTTTGGGACTCTATCTTGTCTGGAGGACATCATAGCTCACATGCATCTGAACCCAGTCCGCCGACCATTGTTGGCTGGTGGTGCTCATCACTTCGGAGGGGAGTCGCCACACGCATGCTTGAAGAAGCCCCTTAAGGTTTTAATGGCCGCCTGATAGGTGATCTAATGCTTGGTTTGCGAGCCCCATAGGCCATGAAATTTGACTGCACTTGGGCTACTTGGCTACCTGAGTCGAGCTTTAAATTTGACCACATCTGGACCACTCGGTAGATGGGACCGAGTTTCTTTGATAGTATATGTTAGTTGACAAGCGAGTCGTAACTTGTCCGATTTAGGAGCATCTTAGGTCATTTGAGTTCATACAATGTCATGCAAGCATTCATGCAAATAAACATATGATAAATGTAGCAGTTATTTCATTAATTCAAATGTAACATGCATTATGAGCATGCCTAATAATGTATGTTAGGTGTACCTAGGCTTGACGCATGGTAACGGGTGGTGCCCTCCGAGGCGGGAGGCATTTGGCGCCTTAGGGACCAATTCATCGCCTCGAGCACATAGCCCTAATGTACCATTTCAAAGGATCGTTGAGACGAGGGATGGCCCTTACCAATTTGAGGGGGTGGCTTGTTCCTGTTGGCGGTCTCATCGGTTGTCTCTTCTCTCCACGAGACTAGGCCTCCCAACTCGGCTCATCAGGGCACCGCTCTTGGGTCGTGATACTGCAAGGCCTGTGGTTGATAGTTTGCTACGCGTATCTTGGCTGCACCCTGGGCTCTCCTTACCTGTCTCGGGTGTTAGGGGCCACCAAGTGGATGGAGACTTTCAATCCCGAGGCTAAGCCGCATAACCCCTACTAGGATGAGGCCACTGTGCGGGGGAGATTTACTAGCTCAGGAACTCCAGGTCTCCCCCTATGCCACCTTTGCCCTATTCTACTGGGGCCTGCCCCGGGCTCTACAGGAACTAGGTGAGGTGCCCCTTCTTGATCAAAATCTCGATCTCCTTTTACAGCGTTTGGCAGTCTTCAATGTCGTGGCCCAAAGACCAATGATATCGGCAATACTTCGATGGGACTCCTGTCTTTGGGTCCTTGATGGGTTTCGGCCACTTCAAAAGCTTTTCATTTTGAATTCTCATGAGGATGTTGATCCGGGTGTCATTCAGGGGGTTCAAGCTCGAGATTCTAGACCCCATATGGGCTTTTGGTGCCTTCCTTGGTCACCTATTAGGATTCCGAGTTTTGGCACGGTCCGTCATCCTCTTCTTCAAGTTGACGGTGAACTATAATAGGAAACCGTCGGTGAGCTCCTGGAATGTCCGAATTGAGCTTTGCTTTAGGTGATAGAACCAAACTCGGGTGTCCCCTCAGATGGTCATGGGAAAGTACAGGCACATGGAAACTTCGTCTAGGCCGTATGAGCCTTGCATGGCTTGAAAATGGTTCAGGTGATTGACCGAGTCGGAGCTCCCACTATAAGGATCCATGGGCGGTATTTGGAGCTTGTTGGTGGGCATTTGTGACCGAATTTTCATCGTGAATAGCAAGCTTCTGAGGTTTGTGGAGTCTCTGTTGATATCTCCATTGAACTCGCACTGTCACATCTCCTCCACCCTCTCTTCCGTCCACAGGGAGGACACAACCCTTAAGACGCCCAGGGGAGTCCTCAACCCTGAGTGATTTGAAGAGGGACGCGAGACTATATGATCACAAGTCCACGGCTGTTGGGTGTTGTGGGAGGCTTCTCCATAGGGTGTGGGCCATCGATCACCATGAGAGAGGCGTGGATCTTGCCTTGAGCTTTGGCTTAGTGCTCTTGGAGTGAGTCAAACCTCCTTGTGGAAGTGGGCCCTTCCGCTTGGATCCTCCCTAATGCCGAGGTCAATGGCCAGACTAGACAGGATCCGGTGGGCTGTGCTTTCCTCTGACGCCCCCCTCTGGGCATGAACATTGTGTTGGGGCAAAAAGAGCCTCCAGCCCCCAACCGTATGCACATTGAGGGTAGGCTGCATGCCTCCCTGGCTACCCCTGGTGGTCACCACCACGGGAGGTAATGTTTCTAGTTGAAGTGTGTATTGGAGTATTGGCATTGACCGCGCTTGGTTAGTAGGTGAGTGGTGATTAGACCCTTAGTCGATTTTTCATAGACAGCGCTAATAATACGTCCCAAGATCTAAGTTGTGATATGGATTAGGAAAACACTCGATCTTTCATTATGAGTTGAATTGGAGTGGGTCCGATTTTTGTCTCTATTAACCTAGAACCTGCACACCACAAACCATGAACAAGAGGTTAAATGATTTACGGGACTCTCTTTTTGGTTTATCCTCCGACACTCAAGTCAAAAATTTTTTTCAGAAAAAAGAAAGATAAGAGGATATAAGAATGCAGAGTTGCATGTATGCGAGGATGTAAGAGGAGGACTAGGCTCCTATATGCACTTAGCAGGGAGTGACTTAAAGAGATGGAGGACGGTGCTCTAATATGTTACACTCGGTGAGTGGCTCATAGGGGGCACTCAACAGGGAGAGACTTAAAGAGATGGAGGATGGGGCTCTGATATGCTACACTTGGTGAGTGGCTTAGAAATGAAAGAAAACACTCAATTGGAGTGGCTCACAAAGGATGTACTCAGTGGGTGGATCACTACGGGACACTCGATGGGGAGCGACTTAAAAAGAAAGAAAGGCTCTCGATTGGAGTGACTCACTAAGGATGCTCTTAGTGATGAGCAACTTTGGGGATGGAGAGAAAGAGCTGTCAGAGGGAAAGAGAGTTTAGTTCTTTCTCGACTCTTGTATCTTGCTTGAGGGTTGCTTCAGTTGAGGATTGATCGATCCTCTGTGTGTTTGAAAGTTCTGCCCCTGTCTCCCCTCTCTTGCCATAGTAAGGAGTATTTGTAATACTTTATAAAGAAGGCTTTGGCGCTAGGGCGTGTTATAGGCGTCTGGCTTGAATTAGCCCACCTGTGTTGGCGAATACTGTGGCCGTCGTGCCAATTGTCACCTTATGATGGTGATGTGGCCTTGACTAGTCCCCTTAGTGCATTCATTAGACTATTATAGTGATGGTTGCAGGTGGTGCCTGTCTATGCGTACTCTATCCACTGCATGCGCATATTTTGTCCGTACTGTCAGCTATCTTGTTGAGAGTCTTCCTAATTAGTTCGCCTGTTTGTATTGCCGGCTGGGCCATGCAATGCTTGTCCTCTTGGCTTATCGTCCTTTGGGCCTTAACTCGGTTGCTATAGTTGTTATGAGGCCTCGACTAGGCCGGGCTAGATCAGTCTCTCTCTTTGGGCTTTGATCGTTGCTTGTTAGGCCCTCGTTCTTCTTTGTGCGCTGACGATTGGGCCTAAAACTAAATCTTCCATTATATTACTGGACCCTGCAGAGTAACTCTGATGACTAATATTATTAATGTATTTTTATCAAAAAGTGATACCATCATATCTTACGGCCATCTTATGTTACTAATCGGTTCATTTGTAGGGGTTTTAGAGTTACATATTTCTTATATCTCCGAGATGTGGCCCGGTTTTCCTTTTAGCTAAAGTTTATACAAATTTTGAATCATTGATATTATTGCTTACTTACAAAAAAAAAAAAAAAAAGACACCATTGTCAATCTATAATATTTTTGACGATTAGGGATAGTTATTTTGGCCTACCCTGCGGTGCACCGAACCACCCCGACCTAGTCATCCAGAGAAAAAATCAATTTGACCGGTTTTGAGGTAGTTTTTGAGACAAATCAAAATAAAAATGTTTGGATATAGAACAGTTTTGATGTCTACTTATTTTGTCTCAAAAACTGACATGAACCTGTCTTATATATGATACTCTGAAATTGTATCGAAATTCACCCCAAAGATATCCTAAAATTAATAACTTTTGGTATATCAAATAACCATAAAATTATAAAAAAATAAAAATAAAACTCAAGCCAATATTCAAGATTATTTTTAGTATTTTAAATTACAACTCTAAATTTTAATTTTATACTTTCAATATCATATTTTTCTTCCCCTATTTCAAATATTTTGTATGTCGGGGTAGGGATCTCCAATCATCACGGGGACCACAACTAAAATACCTGCCCCGTCGGGGATCGGGTGAAGATGGAAAAAAAATCAACAATGTGAGTTTGAGACCAAGGTTGCCTAAAACAAGTCCTGACTTGTCCCATTGCCATTTCTACCAACAATGCCTCCATCAACCAAAGCAAATTAATATCTAATATTGTTAGGTGGTATGCGCGATAATTAAAATTTTGTAATCATATTTATAGTCGAAGATAATATATTTTTCATAAGCAAAAGTTGCCTAAACCAACACCCCTTATAAATTGGGCCGAGAGGGCATTTGAAAGACAAAATTAACGTGGATGAGACTCTAATGTCACAGGATTTAGAAATATCTCGACGTATGATGCCTCATTCTCATGGTCAACAAATTGCCAATCCAAGAACAGTTTTATACTATCGACACACATAGGAATGGAGTTGGAGTGTGGGCTTAGCACAAGCCCATCAAATATCCAGCCTGATCGACGATTACTAAAGTTCGAGGCCCATTTGGGGCCTTCTAAATGTCCGGCTCAATTACAAGTATCTTTAATGTTGCGTCCTCGTTACTGGATTTCTTAATTGATTTTCTTAATTAATATGAACCAGATATTATTTTTATCTTTCATTTCTAAAAATTTTCATTATTTATTCTATCAAAAAAGCCAAACCTCAAATTGACAACTGATACGTCCGTATCAATCTTACCATGATATTAAAATACATGTAAGAAGATACGTCCGTACTAAAATCAGAGTAACTAAAGAAAATCATGTCCTCGACTTACTACTAGACAAACCAAATTCTAACTACATTACTAATAAAAATATTATAAACTTTTATATAATACAGAATCGTTAACCGAAATAAAATAACTATCCTAATGCTACTGTTTTGAGACAAAATATGACATCTAAATTTTCTAATTTTTAATTCTGTCTTTCCGAATAGCCTTTCCACCAACTTCCTCTACCTACAAGTACGCTCCAAACCCTCTACTTTAAAAGGTTAGAAAAAAAAAATTTGAAGTAAGCTAATTATTTAGTAAGATAAATAAATTTTTATAATTAAACATATAATTTAGATCAAAACATATTAGAAGGGATATGATTAAAATTCAAATACAAGTTCATTAATTTTCATAACATTCATGCATAAATTTTAAACTAATAACCTAGTTTTCTTCATTAAAAAATATACTAATAAAATATATTCAAATCATACTAATTTTTACGGATCAAGGAACAGTAAAGCTTCACTAACAAAGAAGTGAACAATTAAAACTCATATTATCTATATTTTTACAACTATTCAAGATCCAGAGGGTTGTTATACATATAACCCTATAGATAAGACCGAATGTCGTTTTTAACCCGCGGATAATAAGTTCGACCTTCAATTATCACTATAACATATCAAAACATGCATAATATATTATTATTAATTTCTACAATGATCAATGTATAAACTAATAGAAAACTTTATACAAATAAGAGTAACCTTTTATATTTTATCATATTGAAAAAAATATCCTTATCTTTTTTTAAATTATAAAATTTTCTTTACAATCATTTAAATACTTGTCATTCAATGGACATAATTCTTTCAGGAACTTTAATATACAACTTTAAAATAAGCAAATGTTACATTATGAAGTTTGTAAATATGAGAAACTGTTCACAACAAGAATTAAAAAAAATAAGTAAAATATTATGATTTTAGCATTTTCCTTATATTAACGAACAAGTAAGAATAATTAGAGCAAATCCAAGACTTATGAAGTGATGGATATATCGGAATATGGGCTCGTCCAAGGTCAAAGAAGGCCCAAAACGGCCTGCTGGACGATCAACCCAAAAACGCCCAACAGGAGACGCAGGCCCAGATCCTGAAAGGCCCAAGACGGTCAACACCAGCGTTAACCGTCCAGACCTCAGCAGACGGCCAACTCATGTACAGACAGTCAACTTGAACGTTAACCGGATGTACTGTAGCGGCAGGCCCAAAAAGGTTTTTTACGGGCCTAGCCCACTTAAACCCACGATCCAACAGACGACCAGGAATAGCTCTTTCAACACCTTCCATGATCTCAGCCAGCACCCAAAAAGGAAATTGACAAAATCAACGCCCTTCCCATAAGGAAGACACCAGATTTTATCAATCTCCTGCCAATTGAGGCTCTCCAACGGTAAAATATACAGAAGAGAAGTGAGCAACTTGGAAAGCCGCTGACCACCATGGAAGGAAGCAATCTCAACCAGTTTAGCAACTGGCACCGTCTGTGGAAGGAAGGCCAACCAGAATAATGCAAGGGATCACGCCTTCCAACCAAGAAAGATCACCCTGTCATCCTTTAAATAAACTCTAAAATTTTCATTCAGGGGACATGAAAAGCTCTTACAGACAAAATTCTAACTTACACACAATCTCTTACGTACATAAGCTTACTTACTCAAACTCTGACTGAGGCAAGCTCTAATACACAAAAGACAAACTCTTACTCAGACAACGAAAACGCTAACTCAGACAACACAAAGCCCTTACTGAAAAGGCGCCCACGAATGCTAATAGAGTACTGGACAAAGGTTCATCATCTCTTCCTCTCTACCCAGGCGTTCGTCCTCCAATCCCACCAAAAGGGCCTCCAGATTCTTGGAGACCTATTCGGCTTTTCGAGAGTCATTCCCGGGAGCTTCCACGCTTTCGGAACTTCGCTTCTTCACGCTCTCTATGAGTAGGAAGTAATAGCTCACATTCTTGACAAGTCAACACTCCCGACCGATCAACTCGCTCTCTCCCTCTCTTGTTTTTCAGTTTACCTTCCCTACTTAGGAGGCTTTACTGACTTGAGCGTCGAAGTATTTTTGGTGGGACAACCTCCCGCTGACACAATGACCTCTTATTTATTTTAGTAGTGTGTAGGATTCGAACTCAGTGAATGGAGTCGGGTCAAGTAATCCAGACAAATTCGAATCTGTTCGAAGTCGGATCCAAGTATGCATCATTGGGTCGTCTGTGGGAAGTGCTTACAAAAGCCAACCACTACTCTGCACAACGCTCTCTTTTCACCGTCTGATTCTGATTCATTCGCAATGGTGAACATGATAACCCAAGCTGGAGATCCCGCTAGAGACGTCACTTATCCCGACCAGCACCATGCTGCTGGTACCACGGTCAACGGGACAACGGGCGGAGTGCTAGCGCCCTACTTCCAACAGCTGATGGAGAGATACAGGCCAACAATCGTCTGCTCTAAATACTCTGCACTCACAATGAGCAGTGACAGCAGGCGGCTCCTCAGGTAGCCATTCCTGCGCCGGCCACCAAAAAGGGTGGCCAGAGGAAAAAGAAGCCAGTCAAAAGGCCCGAGAGATCCAAGAACAATCCGGTCCTAGCCTCCTCACACGTTCCTGGCCAGAACAGGCCTGAAGAATGCTCCAGGAGCATAACTCTGCGAGAAAGTCCAGAGAGAAGAAATCTCCAATACTCTCAGGCAGAAACGGAAACACAATCTAGGAGCGAGCCTCCAGGACTGCCAAGTCCGCTGGAGGTAGTAGCCAACCGGCTGCTGGACCCTCCAAGGACAAGATGGAGTTGAGGGCTTACCTCAACTCCAATAGATCTACAAATGCTACTCGCGCAGACCCACGAGTGGATAAAATTTGGAACCGCATGTTCCAGGATGAGGAGCACGCTATCGACTTGGACCGACCACCTGTCACAGCGGAGATCCTGAACCATTCACTGCCCACCAAGTTCAAGATGCCTTCCCTTGACTCATACAATGGGAGCAATGATCAGATTGACCACCTAAATCACTTCCGCACCTATCTGAGTCTACAAGGGTTGGAAGACTAAGCGATGTGCCGCTGCTTCCCACTCACACTGAAGGAAGATGCCTGAATCTGGTTCCATCACCTCCCTTTAGGAACCATCGGCGGCTTCCAGGAACTCATGGATCTCTTCCTAGCTCAGTACACCTCGAGCCGACGGGAAGAGAAACAGCCGTGGCACCTCTCCCACATCAAGCAGAAGCCAGGAGAGAACCCATGGCGCTTCCTGGACCGCTTTGTGGCAAAGGTCAGACGGATTTCCTGGATCACGGAGGAGATGAAACTAGGCAGTTTCATATCCGCGCTGACCTACGAGGACTTCTTCAAGCACCTGGCCCACAAGAATCGCCAAACCTGCCGGGAAGCGGACTCCATTACCCGGACCTACACTGCAGCAGAGGAGGCCAATGAGGCGAAACGCCCAGAGCCGGCAGATCAACCTCGATCATTCCTTGGAGAGGGAAAAGGAAGTACAACGGCAGTGATTACTCCCGCCAGAAGCAACACAGGACTGGGCCCTCGGAACGAAGAGATTACGGGCCCACCAGCTTCATGCCTCTGACGGACATACACTCGAACGTCCTCATGTAAATCCGCGGAGAGAAGTTCTTGAAGTGGCCAAAATCACTAAAGAAGGATTCTGGGAACCAGTCGAAGTACTGCGACTTTCACCGCTCTGCTGGGCATTCAACTGAGGACTGCAAGACACTGCAGAGGAAAATCGAGGAGCTGATCCACAGAGGCCACCTCACTGAGTTCGTTAGGGCCTCTGGACAAAGCTCCGGACCTGCTGGCGGAGAGGGGCAGGAGCAGTTTTCTCCCCGAAATCGGGTTACAGCAGGGGTGGTAATATGATCACCACCCGACCTGCTAAGAACCCAGCCAGTGGCAAGGAACAACAGACTAGGAGAAAGAAGTAACGAACGACGAACAACACCATTAGCTTCAATAATGATGATTTAACTCATGTAATATCCCTCATGCTGATCCCCTCGTTGTATCTACACTCATTTCGGATGGTAGTGCCGACTACCAGTTGAAGCGAGTGCTCGTCGATAATGGAACTTATAAAGATTTGCTTTACTTGGATGCGTTCTTCAAACTAGGCTTACAAAAGAATCAACTAAAACTTGTCGAATGCCCATTGTACGACCTTGACAACGAGCCTGTGCCTGTCCAATAGACCATTCAATTGGAGGTCACCTTGGGTACGTATCCAAAAACAGTAAGCCAAACACTCACCTTCCTAGTGGTCGACCTACCCTCTGTGTATAATGCCATACTAGGTAGATCTTGCTTGATAGGGTTTGGGGCAGTCACCTCGATTCCGCACCTCAAGATGAAATTTCCAACGCCTTACGGTGTAGGAGAGGTGCTGGGTGACCAGGTTACTGAACGAACCTACTACATGTCTCATGTTACCCCTAGCAGCAGCGCTAGAACAGTTGGGAAACTTTACCATCAAAACGAGACAACCCTTCAGCAAGCGCAATCCGGTGACGCCACGGATCTAGTTTAGTTGGACTTAGAGAAACCGAAAAAGTGTGTAAAGAACGGCGGCTCACTTACTGGACCACTGCGCGATGAATTGATCGCGTTCCTGCGACGGAACGTTGACCTCTTCGCATGGACTCTAGCAGAACATGCTTGGGATTCGGCGGAGGTGATGGTCCACAAGCTGGGGTTGGATCCTGGCCAAAAACCCGTCAAGCAGAAGTAGATAAATCACTTCGTTGAAAAGCTGATCGCCATCCGAGAGGAGGTGAAGAAGCTGCCAGACCCAGGTTTCATTAGAGAAGTCCACTACCCGGACTAGCTCTCTAACGTCGTACTGGTGAAAAAAAGCAATGGGAAATGGTAGATGTGCATCGATTTTATCGACGTTAACAAACCTCCCCGAAAGACAGCTTTTCCTTGCCTAGGATCGACTTGCTGGTTGACTCGACAGCCGGATATGAGCTGCAAAGCTTCATGGACACCTATTTGGTTTGCAACCAGATCCGAATGAGTCCGGAGGACGAGGAATACACCTCGTTCATGATTGATTAGGGCACCTACTACTACAAAGTGATACCTTTCAGACTGAAAAACGTTGGAGTGACCTACCAACGGCTGGTCAACAAAATATTCGAAAAACAGATTGCTCGCAACATTGAGGTCCACGTCGACGACGTGCTCGTTAAGAGCAAGGTCACCAGCGACCACATCCGCGACCTGGCAGAGTCGTTTGAGGTGCTCCGTAAGCATCACATGAAGCTGAACTCGGCTAAGTGTATCTTCGGAGTAGCCTTCGGTAAATTCCTAGGTTTCATCGTCTCCCAACAGAGGATTGAGGCAAACTCAAAGAATATCAAGGCTCTCGCCGATATAACTCCACCACGGAGCGTAAAGGACGTCTAGCGATTGACTGGATGGCTGGCAGCACTGTTCTGCTTCCTCACAAAATCTGTCAACAAGTACCAGCCATTCTTCAAGGCCTTTAGAGGGACAAAATCCAACGAGTTTCAATGAACGGCAGACTGTCAGACAGCTTTCGATGAACTGAAGCGGTATCTGGCCAGCCTGCCGTTGTTAGTGTCACCCAAGGGTGGAGAAGAACTATACCTTTACCTGGCGGTGTCGGAGGCATCCCTCAGTTCTGTCCTCGTGCGCCAGGACTTTGACACTCAACGGCCGGTCTACTACGTGAGTAAAATGTTGACCGGCCTAGGGACTCCGCTACTCACGCGCAGAAAAACTGGCCTTGGCACTTATATTCTCCTCGCGGAAGTTAGGCCCACCAAATAATGGTCCTCACAGACCAGCCTCTAAAAATCATACTCCAGAAACCTGACATTTCTGGGCGGTTGGTAAAATGGGCTATCGAGTTGGGCGAGTTCGACATCGAATTCCAGCCCAAGCTTGCTATAAAGGTGCAGGCACTAGCTGATTTCATTGTTGAAACTACAATCCCAATTCTCGAGAAACAGCCCGAAGAAAGTGCGGAACTACTTGACGGAGTTCCGAAATGGATACTCCACGTGGACGGATTGTCCACAGACACTGGCAGTGGCGCTGGAGTGGTCCTTACGACCTCCGACGAGTTTGAGGTGAAATACTCCCTCAGGCTCAGTTTCCCAGCAACTAACAACGTTGCCGAGTACGAGGCCCTATTAGCCGGATTGTGATTAGCCAAGGAATGCTCTGCCAAGAGACTGGCAGTTTATAGCGATTCCGAGCTAATCGTTTATCCAGGTTAACGGAGGCTTTGAAACGAGCAACTCGCACCTGGTCAAGTACTTGGCAAAGGCAAGGGAGGCTGCCCAAAGTTTCGACAAGTTGACCCTGGTTCATATTCCCCGAACTGAAAACTAGAAGGTGGACCAGCTGGCCAAAGCCCCTGCAGCTGAAAATCCAGAACAGTACTCAAGGGACATGCGGGAGATCCTAAACGCTCCAAGCATCGAGAAACAAGAGGCGATGCAGATTTCCGAAGCGAATGTCAAATTTAGGATTAAAAATCCAAGTCCAATACAAATCTATATAGAGATACAAAATTATGAACCAATTTGAATTTTGATTATTTAAAGATTAGTTTGAAAAAGGGTTACACATAATCCTTGTAACCTTAGGTCAAAATCCATGTACTGTGTACCCATAAATAAGGTTGCTGACTATATTTTTTCACTCGCGACTTTGGGTGCATTCCTCAAATTTGTCAGATATATTAGGACGTCCGAATATATTCTAAGGTCAAATCAAATTATCCAAATGAGAATGGTCACTACTCCAAACCTTTCCTGCCAGCGGAAAGGGATTTTCAAATAATAAAATAATCTCTCCATCGGAAGCTGGCTAGAATCTAATAATTCAAATTCAAATATAGTGACCACAACCCGACACGTGCATGTAAAAATGTACGGCCAATGCAAATTTCGTGTATCTTTTCATTACACATATTGATATAAATATACATCGAGTCCAATAAATTTTTTAGGCTTTCAGAAAAATAATAAATTTCTAAAATCATCAAACCCATATTCAAAGACATCCAAATTAGCCAATAAACTACACATGTATGTCCAAATTAAATAAATCGGGCAGATACAATTACATGCATGTTAATAAAAATTTTAAACAGTATCTAAAATAATTCAGATATTAAATTAGACTAAAGAATGGGTTTACAAATACTTGTCTTAATCTTATATCCCGGAGATCTAACAAATGGGTGCATTGGGGTACCAAAATCGCACGGTTCTTCTCCCTGCCCACGCTACCTGAGCTACCTGATCGCCCCTTTTTCTCACTGCACAAATCATGCGCACGGCCACAGCTCACCAAGCTGTCGACTGTCACCGGCGCGCCACCACCTGGCCGCCGTCAACCACCCCTGCTTCGTCTCTGCTTAGCGCCGAGCTCCCCTTCTCACCAGCATGCATCTCCTTCATGTCGTGCCTCCCACATCGCATCCAAGTCCTTTTCTCTCACACTGTGCAGTTCTGTGCACAACCACGCTAGCCCACAGCCATCGTCGATCACCTGCGTGATGCCACCGACCGTCGACGACCATCGCGGCTTCACCCTCAGACCGCTGATGCAAACGCAGACGACAGCCACCGTCGGCTTTGATGGCTTCTCTTCACCGCACCTCCACCGACTCACTCGCGGCCACAAACGACCAAGCTTACTGCAACCGACTTCGCCGTCCGACGCCAATGCCGCCATCGCCACTTCCTCTTCCTCCTCATGCAAAGCCCGAATTTGATGCCTCGAAACCCTCTCTCTCTCCTCTGTTTCTTCAATTCCCGAGCCCCCCAAACACCCCTTATAAAAAAACTATTATTATTATTATTATTATTATTATTATTATTATTATTATTATTATTATTATCCCAATCCACCCCATTCCCTCTTATCCTATCACATCCTTATCCTCGTCCCTTTTTCTTTTTTTTTATATAATATATATATATATATTTCTATCGGATACTCCTGAACATACAACGAGCACTAACCGCAAAATTTTTAATATTCCTTCAAAATTTTACGATATTAAATAAATTTTTAAAACATCTAATTTATCTAAATTCTCATTAAATATTAAAATATATTCAATGAGGTCTGAGATATTATAAGGACGCGGACAAATATCAACAAAGGATGCCTTGAATTGATACTTGGAGCATTTTCAAGGACAAAAGACATGCCAAAGATTGAAGTCCTCGAACCTTTGGTATGGGGAGCTAGTGATTGGTACTGATAGCCAATGCCACATCAAAGATCCGTTTCTCTGGAGTTGGGCCCAAATGCCATGGCCGCCCAAGAGGTCTAAGCGATTGAATTGGCACGCGAGACACAGTGGGCTCAAAGTCCACTATGGCTCATGGACTCAAGATGGGCCTTGGATACTACCTAGCCTGCAAAAACGGCGTGGCAAAGATTTGATCGCTAATCATGTCAGACTGTAAAAAGAATGATCCTCAACAGAGCACGCGGATTTGCAAAGGAAACATCATACCAGATGAGCGTACACGCAATCCTCCTAACACAGCAAAAGGAGTTTACAAAGTTTGTGGTAGGATCTCCTACGTACATCAACCTCACGTGGGCACCATTGAACGAAAAGTTCAACCACTATAAATACCTCAACTATTTACCATACAAAGGATCAAGCATTTACTATTGTAACATGTAATAGAGAGATAAAGGAAGGGCTTGTGTTATAAGAGTGATTCTCTAGAATCTCCATATACTTAGTCCTCAGCTTCCTATACTAAAGTGCATCCTATAACCAAACACAAAATAGTAAAATGGTTCTCGAATAGAAATCCTCTGGTTTTTTCTTTTCCATTCAATAAAGATTTTCCACGTAAAAACTCTGTGTATCAGTCCGCGTATTCTCTCTTTGATTTATGCGATCATTATTTGGTATTACTGTCGGATCCGAGGACGTAACAATATTATTTATATATTTGTATATATATATTAGAATTATTATTTTTAGTATAAAGAGAAAAAAATATAAAAATTGATCATTATTATATTATTTATATACTTGTTTATATAAAAATAAGATAAAATTGATAATTATTTTAAATAATTTTGATACAAATAAATATATAATTTAATATAAGAATATTATTTTTTTATATATATATATATAACTAATAAACTTATCATTTTTCGTTTCTTTGCAAAAAGATCAATAATTTATGCTAGCGTTATTAAATCACATTCTGTCACGCTCTGTCTAATTCTTTCCTTTTATTTGGAAACTGAAAAAACAAATTACATTAAAAAATAAATATTCAATAAAAGTGTTTTGCTGAGGCAATATATATATATATATATATATGACCGTACGAAACAAATGGATATTTTTACTTTATATTTTCTGCAACATTTTCTATTTTTTTCTTATAAAATCCTAGTGATTAAATTTTACTGCAATAACAATACTATAAAAAAGGTCCAATAAAATATCAAAAATTATTTATATTTTTATTATTTATTTTTAAATAAATAACTATAATTTAATTATTTAAATAATTTAAAAAATCAATTAAAGTTAATTATTTTAAAATAATTAAATTATAATTATTAATTTAAAATAAATGATTAAAATAAAAAAATAAACAAATATTTTTATCTTCAAGAGAGAGAAAATCCCTACCAATCTAGAAACCTTGCAATGGTTGCTTGGGCTCTTCAAACATCTCAATAAATCCTCGATAAGCAATACATTATCATTACCCAGACAAAGACAGTGAAACCGATAAATATAATTAAATAACATACTAAAAATTAAATATAATTATTGCTGAAAATGATAATATATTACCCATTATGTGGACCCAATCAAAAAAATAAAATAATATAAATAAAAAGACGAATAAACAGCTATCACTAAGTAGAACTACAGTAAACTTATAGTAAATTTAATATTTTTCAAGCTTACACATGATTGTCAAAGTGAGCAATAATATTGACAAGTAAGATCAGCAATTCAGTCCATTAATAAAGAACTGAAGACACCAAAGATAAAAACCGGTTGCTGGCACTTCTCGCCATTCCATTAGAAGTGATGACACTCGAACCCTTGATCTGCATCAATCGACCAAAACACCTTTCTCCTTTATATGCCGGAACAAATCAGTCCGTGTTTCGCTTCAAGATAATAAGAATGGTCTCGGTCTCAGAAATGAATGTCATGTTCTTCAAAAGGGTCGTGCTAGAATTGAAATACCTTCAATGACATATATCCGTCCACACAAACTGACCCACATGAGGAGAAATAGATGGATGGACACTGCGTCATCTAAAAATGTCTAAAGAATATCATCAGACATTTCTCTTCTTCAAATGAGAAGAACTGACTTCAGTGATTTGGGCCCAGAAACAGCAAATACAAAACTAGGACTCCATCATCTTCAAAAGAAACGCTGTTTCCAGGGCCAACTCCTTGGACTGCATGTACCTATTCTCTTCCACTATATCTGTGGTCAGATTAAGCAGTATGGGACGTTTCGGGTCGTACATAGTTTGTTCGCGGACACGTGCAGCCCATTTTGCAGCTTCCCATACTCCAAATCTGGAAAAAAAAAAATTGATCAAAACAGACGATGTGACAATGAGTTTATGTGTAGTCATACGACAAAGATAAGTTATTTTGGTGATAAAGCAATGTAATCAAACCTGAAATTAACATCATTCAGAGGGCCATAGAAGCCTGATTCTAAAAGTTCAATGAGCAGTATTTAATTGCAAATTTGAGGCCTTTTTGGCTGCCTTTTTTTCCTTTTTGTAAGCTTTTGCTGTTGGCATTTGTGAAATGAACAGAATACACTTACGTGATGAATTTAGGAGTTGCATTTTAATCTAATGCCGTTTCTCTTTTAGAACATAAGAAATATGTTAGTATATTTATTTAGTTTTACAGGTTCTTATTTTGTGCCTTTTTAAAAAAGAAAAAGGAAAAACAATTGAATATATCAGATAATATAAGCAATGTCCTCATTAGTCACTTAACATCTAGAAACACTCCACCAACACACTTTTTTGTATCATTAACAGCAAACAATAATAATGAATTTTCAACAGCCTAACCAAATAGGTCTTTTGGCTTGTAAACAAATTAAGAAAAAATTTGGAATGACTTAACTCATTTTACTCCTAAATGAATTTAGCCAACCCTAACCAAAAAAGGTTTTTAGCCACGACCTACTGCAGGAAAGGAGTCCATCTAACTACTTAGCTTTGGTAGTTTTCCCTCATCGCAATCTACAGAAATTCTATCTGTAGACAAAAAGGGCAACAGCTGAAGGACCCAAAGAGAACAGACAACAACACTAATAATCAGCAGCAATGTCTCAAGTCAGACCACTGGGGGCAACATATATCATATAAATCAATCAAAATTTTACCCTACACTGTTAGGCTAATGCAACCACTTTGGTATGTGCAATGGCACAAGTAATGCCAAAAAAAATCCAAAGCAAAACTCTGGTATATGCAAGGACAGAAACTAGATAGGCAAATCGACTAGCATTCAACAACTGTTGAACTTTTAAAGCACCGAACTGCATAAATGAAAATATCAGCCGTGTTGAGAAACATCTAAAATATTACCAATCCGACCCATTTAAATATGGGGCCCACAATAGTAAGTCCATGAAGAGATATGCAAACTAAATGAATTATTAGGCTTAGACCAGAAAGGAATCTGACCAAACCCATCAAGTTAATATGTTAAATTATTACCGATATGTATTGATATTAGACCCTCAAATACTGATATTTTCCAATACCGCAAACATATCGCAATATGTTGTCATAATAGTAATATAGTGCGATACATTGGCTGATAGTCAAAATATCGACTAATATACCCAATAGTTGACTAATAGATCAGCCAATATTTTCCAATGAGCTTAGGATTATTAGTAATTTTTTTCTTTTCATATATTTGATATTAATACAACTTCTCTAATATGTTCGATACGATATGGCCGCAAGTAGTACTAACATCGATATTTTTATCTATGCCTGAAAATGGCCAGATTCTCATCAATGTCCTAAAACTAAATACAACATAGAGAAAAAGAAGAAGAATCACCGTGTACTGAATGAAGAGGTAACCAAGACAGCAGGATAAAGAACATCGCAAGGAATGCTATCATAGGGAGAATACTTCCTTATGACTTGAAAATCTTCAGTATCCTGTGGATATCCAAACTCTTCATAGTCCACTGGTGTGAGTGGTAATATAGGATGGAGAAGAGTGTTACTCGGATCTAGAAATGGAACCTGGGATTTGAAAAACCACAAAAATTTTAAGAAGTTAAACTCAAAGTGAACAGATGCCATAAGCCTAGAAGGCTAACATATGCCCACACTAAAATAGACCCAAATCAATGCCTTAATGCTCACTTATAGTAGTTTGTTTGATAATGTAGAAGCATATGTCAGGCTTTCACTCGATACCGCAATGATATTGCGATATATTGCTGCATCGGCGATATATCAATTAATATACTTGATATTTGATAGATATATCAACTAAAATGGCTCCAATAGCTTACGATTATTAAAAAAATTTTCCTGAGAAGACAATCATAAATTCATGATACATTCCCATCTTAAAATCTTAAGGGGTAATTTTTTAATTTTATTTTTTTTCCTTTTTCCCATCTTTGGTACAAAGAAATTGTAGTGATAACAGGATTATGAAGACTACTACTCATGGCATGAGGCTTTGACATTTATTTATGATCTCCTTTAATTAGAGCAACTGAACTCAATCTTGCATAAAGTAATATTGTGTTAGGATAAAATTTTCATATCACACAAAATTTAACCATTATAGGGAAGATGATCAAACCTAAGTACAGACTTATTACCTTTAAAACTGCAGCACGAAATAAATGGGGGCAAAGGTTGATAGCTGAAGCAACCAAAAGTCCTCCAGCACTGTATCCCCATCCAGCAAGCTTGTTTTCATGCACAATTTTTTCATCTAGAAGAAATTTAGCACATTGAATGAAGTCTTGGATAGAATTATGTTTCTTAGTGCGTCTCCCATCATGATGCCACTTTTTACCTCTGCCACCTCCACCTCTGCAGAACGTTAATGGACTGTTATTTAACCAGTATGCCATAATATTGCATAATTGACAGAATCATACACCTCATGGGAGCTTGAGACGAGATTTTCACAATAGAAGTTCAACAATAAGCTGCAGACTTTTAAATCAAAAAATAATATTTCAAACCAAAATATTAACTTTTAATGTGTAATAACAAACCTCACATCAGCATATGCAATGACCCAGCCACGATCCAGCAGGCTTTTTAGTTCACTGCGCCAACGTTTGTCCAATAGCTCACCATAAGCTCCATGGCCATGAAGAAGTGCAGGATTCTGGCCCTTCATTTTACTTCTGGGAGCATATACGACTGTCAATGGTACCATAACCCCATCATAGGAAGAGACATCGTAATTTTCACAAGTGTAAAACTCAGAAAGGTCATTCCATTGGCCACTAAGTTCAGAATTTTTATCATTTGCAGTATCAGAACTACTAAAGTTCTGCAGTTTATCAATGGCGGTTGTCGTTGAGGCTTTTCCATACAGAATTCTTGTTCTCTCATGAAGAAAATTTTGCTGTTGAATAATAGTCCACTTGCCATTTGATAGGTCATAATCAACAACAGCATCAGGCATCTGTGTGAGATAGACAGAGAGGAGAGACTATTTCATTAAGAGGAAGATTGTCTACACACACACATTCAATTAAAATTTAACAAATATTAGGCAATTATACTAACTAGGGATCAAAATATATGTATCGATATCGGTCGTAGTTGTACAAGTATCAGACATATTGAACAATACCTACAATATTGAATATATTATAAGAAAACATTTTCTGAAAATAGCAAGGTAGTATTAGAAAATATTAGTATTGGGAGGCTAATTTTGATACATATTAGCTCATATTTACATCTACAACACAAACAAATTTGGACAAACATTTAAGCAAATCCAAGCACACGAAGGCCGTCGCAAACTTAGAGGGGCAAGCAAAACTGCCTTTTAGTCCCATGTGTGTCAAGTCACCCATTATTACCAGTGCCACTAGCTAAAGGCTGATCATATATCACCCAAGACAAGCCGCTTGCAAAACAATTTCTAGAAAATCTATATGAACAAGGTTAATAGCTTCATACCACAGGCGATGAAATCGTAAAGCGCATCGTTGAGGAGTAGTAGTCATAATTTGGTCCTGGCAAAATTTGGGAGACATATTTAGGAAGGGGAAGGAAATGAGGGCTATGCTCATTCAAATAAACTGGTTCCTGCCAAGCGAGAAGGATTAACAACATAAGATGATTATTCACAAAGTGCTTAAATTGTAATAATGGGCAAGGATAATGGAAAATCGTTTCTTTGTAGGTGAAAATGGAAACTCTTGAATCACATATTGCCCACTCCCCTGCCCCCACAACGAAGAAAAAGAAAGAAAGAAACTTCTTCACCTTCTGATGGGGCAAAGGTAGTGACACTGTGCATAGTCTAAACCTTCGACCATCCCTTACAATAAGTACCAAATGTGTATCACAGAAATCAACATCTTCAATTATCAAACCTGGATCATCAACAAATACATTCTGCACCAACCAACGAATGAAAAGAGGTGAGAGCTAGAAACAAGAAAGTCAAATGGCAAGACACGATTTACCACAAAAATAAAAATTTTACGAAAAGAGGTAAACAAGTGATGCTAACTGAGCTGGACAAATACTGATACAAGAGAGAAGAGAAAGGAGAGATTTTACATAACAAGGCACTGTTTACCACAAAAATAAAAATTTTAAGACAAGAGGTAACCATGTGATGCTGACTGAGCTGAACAAATATTGATATAAATGTGATTGGTCCAGCTACGAAATGGTATGATCCAAACCTAAAGTGCCACAATCCAGACTATCAGAACAGAGCCAGATGTTAGAAGATGTGTTATTGGAGGACCTAACTGTCAGAAGGCAAAGCGATCAAGGCGGTCTTTTCATGGAGTTGGATTGTCAGAATAACAGTTCAAGTTGTTAAGGTGTAACCCACCAGAATGCATTGTCAGAAGGATGGACTGCCAGAGCAAAGGTCTGGCCATGGGAGCTCGACGTTGTCAAAAGGTTACTATGTCAAAAGGCAAGAAATGTCAGGCAGCTGAATTGTCAATTCAAAAATGTTGAGGAGGAAGAATTGTTGCAATCTAGCACACAAAGTTAGCAACAACCAAAATGTGCCACTTTAGGAATTCACCATGCTAGAAACTGTTCAGAACAACCCAATAACCTCACGACCCTTCAGGTGGAAGTTGAGTCCCAAAATCAGGGAGATGTGGCACAACATCAAGACACTACCTAGTGACACCATCATTGCGACTCGCCAACTCCCAAAACCACATAGATGTGTCAAAGTAGAAGGTTAATGGCCAGGGTCACTTAGAGCGATTATGGAGACTAAATAAATACATTGTCTAAGTAATGAATCCCTCCAAGTAATGAAAGTTGGCTGGTTACCTAGTAACAACTCTAACTAGTTGTTGAAATAAGGGACGTTACTAAACCATCCTCAGTATAAAACCAACTCATCTATAAATACAAGCACCTGTGGAACAAAAATGGACATCTTTCACTTCCCCGATCCTCTTTTAGTTTCCAAAGTAGTCCTAAAACACTCGCTCAAACACCAACTCCATAGCACTTAAGCCCTGCACAACGAGGTTAGGAGCTTGTCCTCTAAAATGCCTTCTTCCTAAACAATTCCTAAGGAAAGAGCCTGTCATCCAGAAGTCTACTCCTTTCTACTCACCTCTCCAAGCTTTTCTTTTTCTAATTTGACTAGTTTAATACTAACTTGAGCGTAAAATGTTAAATCGAAGAATTTTTCCTAAACCTATGACCCTCGCTTTGGTTTGTGTTGCGCAGAAATCCAGGTTAGAACTAAAAACTCGTTCCAAAATTTATGGTATGCATTAATATGAAAAGATAACAGAAGAGATTGGGGAAATATAATTGAAGTCAATAAGAAAAACTCTTAGAAGCATTCAAAAGTCAGATTCCATTTAAAATTTCAAAACCCACACTGGCCTAGTTATCAGAAATACACATTCTGGAATTCCCACCCTGCCACCCCCAAAAAATACAGGAAAAAAATGACTTGAAACTCTTCAACAGCCATAAAAGAATAGGTCAACATTAACTGAAGAATTGAACACACCTCCCAGTTTCTCTGGCTGGACGCAGCTTCAACTGGAGATCGAACTAGGTAATGATTATCAACAAGCTGGCCCCCCCTGGCAGCATCTGTGAAAAGATAAAGGTTACCCTGATGATGTTCAACTATACAATGGACAAATGCTTCACCCTCCCATATTGGCACCATTTCAGATAGAGGATTGACCGAATCAATCAGAAATACCTAAAATTTTATGACAAATACAAATCAAAAACTTATGGTAACCACAGAAGGGCAGCAAGAACCAGGCTTTGTCAGAAGGCGTTACCTTGGAAGCAGTGGTTGAGAATACATACAGAGCAACAAACTTGAAGTCTTTAGTGTGTCTTATGTTAATATAAACACTTTCACTTGGTTCCTCTAGAAGCAACACATCATCTCCATTTGATCCAACCATGCAACAATACAATCTAAAATAAGGAAGAAATATCAATATCCTTGCATTCAACCAAAGAAAACAAGTGTGGAACATTTCACTAGGAATAGAAAAAATTATATTACAAACTTGCAAGGCCTCTTATAGTGATCAGTGACAACATAAAGCAGTGCCTGCCCATTCTTCACCCAGGCCAAATTTGTTACCCAATCAGCCTGTGGCTTATTACATAATGAACCAGTGATAAGATCTCTGACAGATAACTTGAAAAAATCATTCTCCTTGTCATACATAGTGTAAGCAATATATCTGTGATCTGGTGACACTTCTGATAGTTCCTCATAGGCATAACCTACAATGAGAAAAGAAAAACACTTAAGGATAACAACCATGGGCCTAAGCAATGATCAGGAGATTAATGAACAAAGTACCCCCAAATCTTTCTGCTTCCTTATTGTAATCAATCAGCTTCTGCTCAATTTTCTGACCCGAAGTAAAATCAAAACCACAGGATGGAGATTTATGTGAAATAAATTCTTCATTTAAGCTTGCCAACCGGCGACAGAGTACTGGAAATTGCTTCCCTTCTTCAACTCGCCTATAGTACAACCTACATGCACCTTGAAATAGAAAATAATCACTCAGCTAGCACTTCAGATTTTAAAGAACTTTGACAAAAGTTCATAACTTTTGAACAAACTTTCCCTCTTTTTTCCCCTTCATCCAACTCTTCCCAACTCTCATGCATTATATAAAATAGTCTGATTCCACAATCAATACAATTGAGGATAAGCCTGGTGCAGTAGAATTGTTTGTTCATTGTGATATGGAGGACGTGAGTTCAAACCATGGAAACAGACTTTCTGCAATATTAGGGATAACGTTGCATAGATTCGAACATTCCCTAGACATGATGTAGGAATCTTGTGCACTAGGTTTTCCTTTATCAGAAGGACAAAATCACAATAGAGAGAACAAGAAATGAGGATCGAGAATAGGTTTTGGCAGGGAAGGGTGGACCAACAGAAACTCACCAGGTGTACTCATATAATTATATGAATGGGTTACCTGTATTTTAAGTATGGATCATTGGATCAAAAAGTCTACAGTTTCACGTTAAGAACCCATTCAAAGCAAAAGCGCAAACCATTAGGTGAAGACAAAGAATTTTTCTAACAAGAACACTGATAATAATTAAAAAGAGAAACGACAATCATGAAGAGAATGTTGCATAATTCAGCAGATAATGCATCCCTGGTTTGAGGGGGTGAATAAATAACAGTGAAATGAGTTAACTATAGGCAAGAACAAGTTCACTGGGAAATAAAAGAGAAGAAAAATTCACTTAAAATTGAATCTTCTTATCCACTTCAGATGAATATTTTGGAATGAAAATAATGTGTAAACACTCCAGCAATCTGGAAATACGAGCATCAATACCAACGGAGACTGGAATTGAACAACTGATGCTCCAATTGATTTGATGAAGAAGTTTCCAGGACAACATTTTCCCCCAGCTTACATTTTTTCAAAGGACACGGGGAATAGAAAATAACTTCCATCCAATGAGGGAAAAATTGTTTATTTTTAAGTTGGAAGGACAATAATTGTTTCACCCTGCCACCTCACAGCAGCCACAATTACCAACCCACCATCAAGACCATCACCATGCCAACCCACCACACCACCACTTGCCACCATCAGCACTCCACCAACATCCCCACCAGTGCCACGCACCCAATTGATTTTTCAACATAGTAGACTATGGAAAGCACTTTTCAAAGGGGTTTTCATTGCCCAAAGTAGAGGAAGATTACTACTTTCCTCAAGAAATATTCTGCACGATGGAAAATGTTCTGTCAACATAATTTCCAAATATGTAGCTTACATATTCCCGGATGGATTGTTTACTAAGCTTTATGAGCTTCATTCAAGATCTCTTCAATTCTCCAACGTTGGGAATGCAAATTCAATATAAAAATCAAAGAACTCCATTTGCCCAAATGTTGAAATTTGCCCACTATTTTCTACTCAAATCTTCTGCAACATCCATCAAAAAGGGATCTTCCACTATATCCTCTGTCTTTTTCATGATAAACGGCTTCACCTGAAAATAAGATAAAAACATACAAAAACCTTATGAATGTAGCTGAATGTTGCAATTCTTCATCCCACCGATATTTCTCATTCCTTAATCATCATGAAAGCCATCATGCCTACTAGCTTCTGACTCAATGATTCCATATATTTTTGAAATTGGGTGTTACATTTCCATTGGCCTCTATAAAACGCCGTACAAAAGCCCTCATCGTCAAGCTTGCCAATTGATATAAAATTCAACCTCATGTACGGAGAATGTCACATGCCCCTAAAGACAAGCTTCATCCCATCACTTGTCCGCAAGCTAATATCCCTGATACAAGCTACTCTCAATAAGCCATCATTTCTCATTTTCAATGCCCTATAATTCCTAGGCGTATAGAATGTATAGCACTTCCTTGATGTCATAGGGATTAAGAATCCACCATCTATCACCCAACTCGTCTCTTGACCCGTGAAACTCCGTGCCACACCAACGACTAGAAAGTATTATAAGTAGCGATAGAAGCCCGATCATTATCATCATAATCCCTCCTCTCTTATCGCTTGCTGCCACTGGCCTATTAATGCTTGTTCTTGAAGTAATCTCGCTTCACATAATCCTTATTGGTACAACGATATCATTCAATATCTATAAACATGGACCGACTGTTACTTCTCTCCGACTTATCGCCTCTCTTCGACGATCTCCCATCAACCGCTAGCGAATACTAAGGCACTCACATCAAAATCTCATCACTTCCCTTCCGCCTATACCTGTTCATAAGTAAAGAAGTTATGATCCCATCATGACCGAGCGTATCCTTCCCGAACAATCACGTCGTGACAATGTAATCATATAAGGTCGACAATGAAGCTAGCAACACCAATGCTTTATCCTCGTCCTTAATCTTCTCATCGAGCAAGGATAATTGTGTTCAAATTCAGTTGAACTTGTCCAAGTACATTTCAACACTTCTCCCTTCCACTAATTGGAAATTATCGAATTGCTTCTTCACATGCAATCTCGTCATCAAAAAATTGCACTTATACCAGCCCTCAAACTTCATCCAAACTTCCGCTGGATCTAACAAACCAATAACTTTTTGACAAATGTTGTCCATAAAATATAACTTGATTCTGCAATATGCCAAATTCCTCGTATCTTTACACTCTTCATTCTTCATCCTCTCCGACTTATCCTCTTTATTTCTCAATGCTTTCACCACTCCTTCATAGGTCAAAACATTTATCACTCTTTCTTACCAAATAATGAAATTGTTTTGCCCATTAAATTCATCAATGTAAAATGGTAAGCCTTTCAAAGTCGGCATTATCAAGTTATAGTTTTCACACACCAGAAAAACCTACACTCTGAGACTACTTATTAGGATTCAAAACACACATAACACCGACACAACATAAACGAACCCAAAATCTCTCCATCAACCACCAAATACCATGAGAATACAATAAATAAAAATACAACCAAGCATACAAGTTGTACGATAATATTTAACGTAAAAACCCTTTCAACTAATGAAAAAACCACCATATAATCTCCAAAGAAATTCACTATAAATTGTGGAATAAGATAACCCCTGATGAGAGTCGTTTATAATAACTCGTGTGAATAATGGTTAAATACTACTAATATACCTAACAATCCAATAAAAAAAATATACTGAGAAAATGAATAACCAATTTGTAATACATCCTAGAGACAAGACCAGCACAACATATCTAAGCTTGCCAAATAATGAAATTCAAATAAAACATCAACCAAACATCAAAAATTTTCCTTTTCTCTCATCTATCTTCTCTCTTTGTATAGCACTTCTTGTGCTAAATACTCTTAGATATCTTGCCCTAAAATCGTATCACGAACACTATACCAGCACCGATGCACATGGGTCTTTTGAGTGAGCATCAAGTATCCACCTCGCATACGTTCACCTTCATGCGCTGTTCAAGCGCAGATGCTTCTGCAATTAGCGGACAAGCACTCCTCAGGTACACTTGTTTCTGGTGCCTATGTACATGTGCTTCATTGGGTATTGTCAAAAATCATTTCACTCTTTAGGAGATTATCCAAGGATCCTTCATAGATAGAGAAGAAGACAGAGAGGAAAGAAGCATAAAAAATACATGGTGTTAGCCAGCAACGGAGTACTTGAAGATCAATTCAAACTGAATAAAAAATGGAAAACAAAACCATGTACTATATTTCCAAGATCTCTTCTACTTTTTTTGTAAGAGGTGAAGTTGCAACAAATTTCGTGAAATATATTTACATATAGTTATGGTACTTTTTCTAACAGATACAATTACATCGGGAATGCATGTACCTGTGAGTGGATTTAGCAAAAAAGGAGTCTGATCTTAGTAAGAAATTACTCATGTGGTTAACTATTAGTACCCATCATACTCGCATATGAGTAGGTCACATTCTCAATCGAGAAGAATAATTTGCACTTTTAAATAATCTATTCACAATTTCAACAACTTGGAATATACATTTATCCCAGGGATAAGAATACTTGCCTGCCAACTTATGAATAAAATACCTATTTGAATCCTGTTTCTTCCAATCAAACGAAGACTGAATGCCACAAAATCGGACACAGCAGAAACCAACAATGATAGGAAGAAAGCCAATTGATAACAAAAATAGTCTAACGAGGCACAAATCATTCACTGCTATATATCATAATCCAGCCATAAAAAATTCTGCTCCCTTAAATAAAACTGTAGGGAATATAGATGGAGAGACAGGAAGAGACGAAGAGAGACCAAGGACCCCAGCGGACTGGCGGAGTGGAGAGATCGAAAGCCATGCGAGAAGCCATCTCCGACTGGAGTTTATTCTGCAGGCGTTCGGTGTCGAACATGACGGCTTCGGTGTACTTCTCTTCTTGCTCCATATAGACATCCATATGCCTCATCGCCACTTTGTCGTTCAGCTTCGACATCCAGCTGTACGAGTCCTCCCATGTCTCGCCGTGGAGGCTCAGTTTTTCCGGCTTCTTCGGCGGCTTCGGAGGCGTTGGAGGAGGTGGAGGTTTTGGTGGCTTCGGAGTCTTGTGATGAGCCCAACGAAGGATGGAAGAGGCAGTAGGTTTGCGACACAGACGCCGGCGAACACTTGGGGATACTAGAAGGTGGCGCATTTTCTGCGTCTCGTAATTTTGGAGAACGCCGGTGGTGTGGGTTTGCGAGGGTTTAAACGGGGAGGGGGGCCGCCGTCCGGTTCCCATTTTGGACCATCGGATGAGTCTAAATCTCGACCGCTTAATTTTAAATTTTATCGAACAGTTGAGATTAAATCTCGCCTGATAAGATTCTAGCCGTCCATTTGTTTGAATCTAACGGCTGAAAATAATGCAAACTGAAACTCTAAATTTGAAACTTTCATATCACAGATCAAGTGTTCACAATTTTCTCACTCTCATTCTCGCTCTCTCTCTCTCTCTTGAAGCTTCGATCTGCAGACACTCCCTCATCTTCGTTCTCGTTCTCTCTCGAAGCCTGACGAAGCTTCCTTCTGCAGTTCAACCGAATCTCCACTCGCCAGTTTCTCTCGAAACTTCCTTCTCCAGATCTCCTCTCCACTCTCTTCTCTCCTCTTCTTGCCGATTAGGATATGTTCTTTAGCTTCTCTTGAAGCTTCATCTTTTGTAGACCTCCTCTTTACTCTCTATTATCCTCTCATTGGCAGTTTTGATCTGTTCTTCAATGGTATTTCGCTCCAAATATCCATCAGGTGACGCTCAAATATGGTAATTTGTTCTATCTCTTATCTCAACCAACATAGTCTTTTGTGTTAAGTGACCACCAAATCTACCATAATCTACATGCTTGATGTTGGAAAATGGTCACTCCCGTGTGGATGATTTCAACAAATTAATTTGTCATTGGAGTGCATTAGCCGGTTAACGTATGATAACGGGCTGGAAGACAAATCCAGCCAACGTTGGTCAACGGATGGTCAACTGGTCAACGGACGGTCAACGTTGGTCAACGGATAGTCAACGTTGGTCAACGGACGGTCAACGTTGGTTGACGGATGGGTTTGTGCAAGGCGGTCAGCCAATGAGGTTGACGGATCCTCGTCAGCGGAAGGTTGGCCATTAAAGGCTAAAAGGAAATTAAGAAAGGATTTCTGATAGTATTTTCGGAGTAAAAAATCTTTGGAGCGCCTTTGGATTCTTGGTCAACATGTTGACGGATGGGAAGTAAGAATTTCTTAGTTGGTATTACCGGTATGGAATCGGCCAAGGAATGCCGGAAGACTCTTGTGATAGCCAACGAAAGACAGGCGGCTAAGGGACTTGAGCTGCAATGATGACCGAGGGCGTTGTGGGCCAGCTAGAACAAGTTGCTCGACAATGAGCGGGTGGCGGCTGCTCACATGCATGCGCCGTCTCATGCGGAGTGGCGAGTTGCGAGTTGGTGGGCAAAGCTGTTGGCAGGTTGCAGAGCAGGTGGTTGGCTTTGACCACACTCAACCTACCTATTGGTTGAAGGTCTCCAGGCAGACCACCATATATATGCATGCTGGGCATACAGTGATGGGTAGAGGAGCTGAGAGTGAAAAGCAAGTATCCAAGCACGGTAAAGTGCAAGGAGGGAAAATTCAAGGGTGAAGGAACAAGAGAGGAAGTGCACCATCAGTGAGAAGGAGATGAAAGAAAAACAGAGAGTAAAAGAGTGGAGTGTTTCCCGTTTACTCCGGTGAGGTTTTTCCTTTGTTATTCTCGGGTGTGTAGCGGATACTCCATCTCGAGGGTTTGTAACTTATTTTCACATAGTGGATTTGCTGTCAGCTCTACTCCCGTGGTTTTCCTTTGGTTCATAAGGGTTTCCATGTAAAACGGTGTGTTCTTCTTCTTCCTCTTTCCTTTCTCTATTTATCATTCTGTTTGACGACCTCCTTCCGGCCAACAAGTGGTATCAGAGACTGGTTCGTAAACCGTCGGTTGGATGGCGTCGTCGGCGAAGAATGGGACGTTCAATGTGGAACAGTTCAATGGGCAAAATAATTTCATCATTTGGCAGGAAAGGGTGAGGAATATTTTGACCCTGGAAGGAACGGTAATAACTCTTCGGAAAAAGGAGGAGAAGCCGGATAAACTATCCGAGGACCAGTGGCAGGAAAAGAGGGATCTTGCCAACTCCACCATTAAGTTGTGTTTGGCGGACAACACACTCCAGGAGGTCTTCGGTTGTCGGACCAGTCGAGGTCCAGGGAGAAGCTTGAGCCGGTCTGAGTCCAAGTCCTTGACAACCAGCCGTATATGAAGAAGCGATTCTATGGTCTCGTGGTTGTCGGAAGGTGAGTGCTTTGAGAAGCACTTGGGCGAGTTCAACCGGCTGTTAACGCAGATGTCGGTCCTTGATGAGAAGATCAAGGAGGAAGACAAAGCGTTAGGGTTGTTGGCCTCTCTGCCGGCCTCATACGATCATATTGTCACGACGTTGCTGTTCGGGAAGGACACGCTGAAGCTGGACGATGTCATAGCTTCCCTGCTTATGAACGAGTCAAGGCGGAGGGAAAGCGGTGAGGCCTCAAACTCTCGGGAAAGTGTTCTGGTGGCGACCAGCAGTCGGGGGCAAGGGAGATCTGATCGAGGACCAGGTGGCAGGACGGAGAGGAGCAACAGCCGGAGCAAGCTTGAAGGGAGGAGTTGCTTCTTTTGTGGCAAGAAAGGCCACATAAAGAGGGACTGTCCGCAGATAAGGCAGGACAAGGAGGGTAGAAGCGATTGTCAGGAGAAAAAGGATCAAGCTGATGATCCGAAGACCATTGGCTTCTGCGGAGACCTCCTGGTGGTCCACGCAGGGGAAGCACGGAGCAGTCCATGCCAGGAGACGAGTTGGGTGATGGACAGTGGGGCCTCACACCATGCGACACCGAGGAAGTCCCACTTCACGAGTTACACGCCCATTGGCCACGGGGTGTTGAAGATGGGTAACGGTGGCTCGTCTAGGGTTGTTGGCATTGGGGATATTTGCTTGAGGACAAGCAACGGGAATACGCTCGTGCTAGAGGGCGTGCGACATGCCCCGGACTTGAGGTTGAATGTGATTTCAACCGGAAAGCTTGATGAGAAAGGCTTCAGGACGGCGTTTGGCGACGGCTAGTGGAAGCTCACCAAAGGCGCCTCAGTAATGGCAAGGGGAAGCAGGACATCAGGGAGGTATCTGATGAAGGCCTGCACTGCCAAAGGAAATGCCAAGGTGACCAAATGGGACATTGGTCAAGGTGGCAGAGGACGTTCGAGAGGCAAACGGAGCTGTGTAGAGCTAAGGGCGAAGCTGTGTAGGGCCAAGGGTGGAGCCAGCAGGGCCAGGGGCGGAGGGCCAGGCGGAGCCGAGCGTAGGACCAACGGGCAGGCCAGGGCCAACAGCCAGCCGCCCGAGTTGATGGTGGAGCTGAGGTGGCGAAGGCAAGGGAGAATGACAAGTCTGCAGACAAGGAGCTGAAGGGGAGTGGGTTTACTCCAAGCTCAGTGGGGCGGAGGAATGTGTCATTCAGGCTTGCGGAGGCCAACGCCGGGATCCCGATTGAGGAAGGCTGTCGGAAGGAAGGCGAAGCGTGTGATCAGTCGCCGGAAAAGGCGAAGGTATCCCCCACAAGGTCGTGAGGGGAAGTTTGTTGGAAAATGGTCACTCCTCAGGTGATTTCAACAAACTAGTTTGTCATTGGAGTGTGTATTAGCGGTTAACGTGATGATAGCTACTGGAAGGCAAATCCGGCCAACGTTAGTCAACGGACGGTCAAGCCAATCAGTCAACGGACGATCAACGTTGGTCAACGGAACGTGGCCAACGAAGGTTGGCCGGATGTTCTGTGCGAGGCCAGTCAGCGGAAGGTTGACCGGATCCTGCTAACGGAAGGTTGGCCAAAGGAAAGGTCAAAAAGGAAATTGAGAAAGGATTTCCTTATAGTATTTTCGGAGTAGAAAATACTGGAGCGCCTTTGGATTACTGGTCAACATGTTGACCAGATGGGAAGTAAGAATTTACCAGTTGGTATTACTGGTATGGAATCAGCCAAGGAACGCCGGAAGACTCTTGTGATAGCCAATGAGCACAGACGGCCAAGGGACTTGACTGCAGCAATGACTGAGGACGTCGTGGACAGTTGGGAACAAGTTGCTCGACAGCAGAGCAGGTGGCAGGCCTGCTGCGCATGCGTCGTCTGTGCAGGTGGCAGGTTGCAGAGTTGGTGGGCAAAGCTGTTGGCAGGTTGCAGAGTAGGTGGTTGGCTTTGACCACACTCAACCTACCTATTGGTTGAAGGTCTCCAGGCAGACCACCATATATATGCATGCTGGGCATGCAGTGATGAGCAGAGGAGCTGAGAGTGAAAAGCAAGTATCCAAGCACGGTAAAGTGCAAGGAGGGAAAATCCAATGGTGAAGGAACAAGAGAGGAAGTGCACCACCAGTGAGAAGGAGAGGAAAGAAAAACAGAGAGTAAAAGAGTGGAGTGTTTTCCGTTTACTCCGGTGAGGTTTTTCCTTTGTTATTCTCGGGTATGTAGCGGATACTCCATCTCGAGGGTTTGTAACTTATTTTCACATAGTGGATTTGCTGTCAGCTCTACTCCCGTGGTTTTCCCTTGGTTCATAAGGGTTTCCACGTAAAACGGCGTGTGCTTCTTGTTTGTGGAGTGTTTCCCATTTACTCCGGTAAAAGAGTGGAGTGTTTTCCATTTACTCCGATGAGGTTTTTCCTTTATTATTCTCGGGTGTGTAGCGGATACTCCATCTCGAGGGTTTGTAACTTATTTTCACATAGTGGATTTGCTGTCAGCTCTACTCCCGTGGTTTTCCCTTGGTTCATAAGAGTTTTCACGCAAAACGGCGTGTGCTTCTTCTTCCTCTTTCCTTTCTCTATTTATCATTTTGTTTGACGACCTCCTTCCGGCCAACACTTGAGAGAGACTGAGACAGAGATAGAGATAGTGTCTGAGAACAAGAAGCCTCAGACGTGCTCGTAAATGAGTATGGTCATTTCGTACTCTAATTTGTCTCTAGCTCACTTGCATTAGATGGAATCCTCGGTGATGGTGAGTGCTAAGTTATTCTCTTCCAATATTATGGTTGAACTCATTCTGTGAACCACAGTTTTCTAATTTATTGTTTTGGTTGGATAGATAGTGTTGGGTCCCAACATAAGGGCCCATAAAGCACAGCCCAAAGGAAGGGCCTAAGGCAAAGGCGGGAAATATTTTCATCATTGGCGGGAAAATTACTATTGGCGGGAGTTTTTGGAGGGAAAATATTCACCCTCTTCCCGATAAAAGGGGCGGCCCGTGCTCAGCAGAAGACAGAGCCAAAAAAGAGGAAAGAGCAGAGAGGAAAACAAATCCCTAAACAGGGAGGCGAAGTCTGGAAATGGTGGCTGGTGCCCTGGCTTTGTTCTCGCCAATTAGAACCCGAAAGCTTCAAGCCTGGCCCTCTTTTCCCGCCTCCGTCAACATAAGACTCAAAGCCCTCAATGGCGGTGCCCGGAATCCCTTCCCAAACGGGACGTACGGTCCCCTGCAACCGACATTCCTCTGCACCGCCCTATTCACGGCGAGATAGAGACTCAAGGTCTCTGAATCGAAGCTCGGTCTCATGGGAAATCTGTTCCTTCCGGCTGCACAACAGCCGAGCAGGGCGCGAAGCCCTCTCCACCTCTCCATCTGCGCCCGTCACCAGCGAAACAGGACGCGGTGTTCGCCCAGCAACCACGTCCTGCGATTCCTCCACAGATCCGCACCAGATCGAGCATAGAGCTCACCAACAATGGCACACAATCACTATTTTCCCCTAATCAAGAGGCACGAAGCTACGAAACAGAGTCCGGAGCTCCTCAACGAAGGCTCCCTCTAAACTGGAAACCCAAGATCCTCGGCAGACAGAGAACGAGGACGAGACCCTACTTTGACGTCCGGGTGTCGTCTTTCGAACCCGGTCAAATGGGATCGCCAAGCCCTTCGCTGGAGGCACCCAAAGCTCCCCGATGTCCTCGGCCAAACCCAACGTCGCAGAGCCCTCCGGGAGCGTCGTCCAAACGCGTCAGCAGCAAGCCAAGGGGGAAGCCTCCCAAATGGCGCTCAAAACCCTCGAACAGAACGGGATTGAAGCACCTCGGAAAGTCACGCAGCAGCGGATCATTAAATGAGGCGCCGTACCTCCCAAAAGCGCCGTGCAGGACCGTTCGGCCTATTTAGTTGACCCGTTTGGTCACGGTGCTCAACGGCCCACTAGGGCAATCTGGTTGAACGGGCCCAACAGACCTCGCATTCATTCCAGCACACTTCCGGAGATCCCCAAATAGCACTATGGCCCACGGGCGCACCTCTAAGCCGCCCTCCGCGGGTGCACCCCCAAGAGGGATTTTGCCTAAGCCGCCCTCTGCGGGCGCATAAGTAAGCCGCCCTCTGCGGGCGCACAAATAAGCCGTCCTCTGCCGGGCACATCCATGGAGCTCACGCCTCCGATCACATCCCTCTCGCACTCCCCTCATTCTTGCATCTTACGCATGCATTTCTCCATTTATTACCGGAAGATATCTGACTTGAGCGTCGGAGTGCCTACGGAGACCAAAACCTCCCGTTAGCCTCTAACCTCTTGCCTATTGTTTGTGTTGTGCAGATCCAGGTTCATAGAGACGGAGACCGGACCCTACTCCTGACGCCACCGTAAGCTCAGGAATCAGAAGGCTCCCTAATCCGTATGGCAACCGCGGACTCGGGACGCAACAGATAGTATCTTTGTTTTTGTTTTTTTTTGTTAGATCTTGTCAATTTTTGTTTAATTGGGGATTTAATGACCAAATAGTAAAGATTGATCTTTACTTGAAAACTTGTGAGTTATGAATCTCAAGCAGTTCAAAATGGGCTTTCTTATTTTTATTGAGCAGACCGTTTTAGGTAATGGTCTGACTTCCAAACACTGGTTGGTCAATAGTTATATTTTCATGATACCTTCGTCTAATGATTTCCTACTTCTATGCGTTGCATTTCAATTCAATCTTCATTAATTTTTTATTTTATTTGCTTTTCTAGTTTTTTGCTTTAGAGGTTTTGTACTTTTTGCCTAAAACTGTATTATCATATTAATACATATGTTGTTAAATAATTCAAAATAGAATTTTACAGGCCATGGATGATCACACACTATTAGTCAACATGGAATTTGATAGTATGGATGATACTTGGGATTTTTTGAAGAACTATGGTAAAAGAATGGATTTCGGTGTATGAAAAATTTTATAAGAAAGTCAAAAATTAATGATATTGAAATTTATAGGATATTTACTTGCACAAAAGAAGGTAATAGAAGAATAATTAAAAGTGACAAAAATACATTAGAAAGGTAAAAAACCCGATTTGGATGTGAGGCGATATTTGAAGTGGTACTTGTTAGAAAGACAATGAAAGTTGTTGTTAAAGCGTTCATATTGAAGGACAATCACAAATTTAAACAGCTTGAAACAAGGCTTTTTTTGATATCACAAATGGAAGTATCAGTCGCACAGTGCCAATTTATTGAAATGGCTCGTGATACTAGATTGAGGCCAAAGAAGATAGTTGAGCTCATGGTGATAGAGGCATGTGGTAGTAGGTCGGTTGGCTATATAACAAAAAACCAAAAATTATACTTTCGTGCCAGGCAGTAGTGACATATGCAACATGGTGAGGTAGGGGCTATTTTGACGTACTTTTAAAAATAAAAAATTTTGATTTTTTTCATGAGTTGTAGTTAGATTCTGATGATTGTGTGACTAATATCTTTTAAACTGATATAGAGATGATATTAGATTACCAATATTTTAAAAATGTAGCCACGTTTGATACTACTTATGAGAAAATAAAGGTTTAAGACCCTTTGGTACCTTTATTGGGTTTAACTACCATAGGCAGATGATAGTGTTTAGTGCTATGTTATTATATAATGAGACAACAAATTCATTTGTATGATTATTTGTGACTTTTTTACGATAACATGGTAGCAAGGTGCCCAAAATCATCTTTACTAATTAAGATACTGTTATGGTTAAAGTTCTTAAATTGGTGATGATGACTAATACCTATCATGAGTTATGCATATGGCATATCTTACAAAATGCTATGAAACATCTAGCTGCCGGTTCGAATTTATTGGCTACATTCAAATTTTATATGCTTTCTATAATTGATGATCCAATTTTGAGAATATATGGGTTACATGGTGTCCAATGAATGTGAGTCTCATGCTCGCACGTGGTTAGATGGAATATGCTGTTGCGTTATAAATGGACATATTGTTATATAAGGAAAACTTTTCACTAAGTATTAGAAGCACATAACTTTTACAAAATTTAAATAGTGGTCTAAAAATACATTTAAAATGCAATATTAATTTGATAAATTTTTTCCATCATTTTGAACGAGTTATGAAGAAGAAGTATGAAAGAGAATTATTTACAAATTAAAGTCAAGGCAAAAGTTACCAAATTTAATCATGACTAATTCTCAATTGATAATGTAGTTGGCCACAATTTATACGTCAACTATTTTTAAGATGATGTAGTATGAGATAGTAGAAGTATCAAATTGGTGTCTTTTGTTACGACAGGACCCTGAATATGTCCTTACATCTTATGCTAATTCGAGGCATTCAATGAAGGTTATTTTTTAGTATGAGATTGAGGTGATTGAATATGAATGTCGGCTGATGGAGACTAACGGAATAATTTGTGCACATGTCTTTAAGATTTTCATCAGTTACAATGTGATCGCTATACCCATTAAGTATATACTAAGTAGGTGGATAATAAAGGCAAAATCTTATATACCTATCTTATGTTTTGGTCATATTGGGTTAGATGATGACTTACAGGCGTGGTTAAGAAGGATGATGTCTAAGGTTATGAGGAACTACCTATTAGTTGGAGGTTATCTTGGAGTAAGAGAAAAAATACAACACAAGGTAGGTGAAATATAAGAAATAGTGCAAAATGTTTTAAATTTATTTATTGGTGATGGGACAACTAATGTGAGCATTCTACAACAACTTGTCGATGGAATTGTAAAAGATGCTAAAAATCATGATAAACAAAGAGCAACAAAATGACCCAAAAGTTATTTAGAAAGATGGAAAGGCAAGAAAAGTGATCAAATTGGTGTATTTTCAATTAGAAAAATTATCAAACAAGTTTTCCTATTACATGTATGTAGTCTGACTTTATTGTTTTCCTTAGATAATGATTGGTGTTCCTAATTTTTCGTCAGATTGTCAACATCAGCTGATTGTACAACTATCAAACCAACACTATCAATCACCTCACTTGATGTCAAGACAGAAATAGCAACCATTTGGAATGACTTATATGCAATTGCTACAGGTACTTGGTTCTGCATCATGTCTAGCTTGCTTTTTTTAATGTATATATCACATTACTAATTCAAATTTACTTGATTATTTTATTGGAATAACATATGACCATATCCCAAAGTTTGAAATATGCAGTAGCAAAAGTTTCAGATGGAGATAAAAACGTTACAGAAGTTTAAGAACTTTAAACCTACCATGGTTCATTTTCATGACCTTGTCTTCACAAATCCACCAAATTTGAAACTAAATGTACAATTTATAATACTTGCTTCATTCTGCAGAATTTATTTTTAGATTAAGAGAGCAAACCCTGGTGCATAATGCAAGGGACTCTCATGCATGTTATGGGTCTTGGCCATTATTATTTCTATTTCTATTCATATTTTCAAATGTTTTCTTCTTGGCCATTTTTATTGATGGAGCTTATGAATTAGTTTTATATAGGTTATGGGTCTGGTGTGTACATTTCTGGCTTATAGGATCACATGCATCTGTAATTTTATGTGCTTATGTTATATCATGATCTGAGAAAATATAAGAAGGTTGCTATTCCAAAAGCTTGCACGCCAAGAAATTCTGTAAAACTATTAAAATGAAAACAACTATCTTTGGAATATTCATAGTTTCTTACAATTGTGCATCGCATTTTAATATAATAACTGCTTGCTTGTTAAGTTGGTTGTTAATACTAACAAACAAGATATAATCCATAAAAATTCAAGGATAAAACAGACCAAGACCTAAACAAGCAAATCCCTCCCCCGCCCCCCTGGGAAATTTTCTGAACATATAACTCAGCACAGTGATACTGTTTGCGTGCTGAACTACCAAACAACCTCACAAAATTTAAATATAGCTAATGAATTATAGTAGATTCATAACATATATAAATATATCAACCTGCAACTAACCATAACAAAATCCCTAAACAATACTGGAATTAAATTACTAAAGAGGAAGGCAAGAGAGTATGCTGTCCCAAACCTTAGGAAGAGTAGGCACACCCAAAGCTTGAAAATTGTGACCCCTATCCGTTGAAACAATCAACTCATCAATACTGAATATTGCTGGAGTGTCCGAAACTAACAAATCTGAAGCCCACTCGTTATTTCTTCAGAGTCAACAAATATCCCACCACAACACTGGCGCTCTTGTCAACCAGGGGCAGAGACTTGGCATCAAAATCCGCAAACCCAACTAACGTTGATAGCCGAGAGACTGTAGGACAAATCGTGGACCGGAGAACTTTTCAAAGAACTGTGGAATTCATGGTCGCCATTTCGGCAGATAATGGAACGGTCTGTGAAACAGAATATAGAAGCAGAGAAAGAGTTGCAGGCGTCACAGAGCAGCCAACGGATGTGCTTACTGAAGAGTGGGTTTGCTGAATGGACTTCACGGTCACAGGCCAAACAGAGTTTCGCAGAATCAGCTTTGCAGTATAAAAGAGCTACTGATTCGCCACAGAAATCACAGAGGCAATTTTGGGTCCTCGGATTTTGGTCTTTCTGGGACTGTGGATGGTGTGGAGGATCAGACATGTTTCTTTGTTTATGGGAGAATCGGGCATGTTTCTTTATTTACTTGATGGATTTTGATCCCGGAACCAGGTTTCAATCTTCATTTCTGAAAATAGAGGAAGAGGAAGGACATCTATTAGCCACCCATTTTCGTTGTGTGACAAAAATGCCGTATCCTAAATTGAAGGGCTACTGGAGAATGCTCATATGCGTATTTTTCTCCATCATAGTATGACTTCTTGTTTGTATCTGTAAATGATAGTATGCTTGCATGGTATACAGAGGATCTGAGGACACATCAATCCTGAAAATAAATGGGAGGTATTTCTTCTGAATTTTGCTGCCATTGTATCTGTAAATGTGGTTTTCTGAAAATGTGGCTGTTAGAATGATGATTTGCTGTCCAATATGTTGTGTCATTACTTCCATTTCACCCCAGATGTGCTGTCTACCTACTGTCAACTGCCTTCTTCATTTTTCAGGATACAGGAACAAAGAAGAAACATTGACATCAAAGAGGCAAAGGAACTTCTTTTCTTCTTTGAAAATTTGGTAGTATTAGCCATGGAAATTTACATGAACAGATTTAAATCTGGTAGTATATAGTCATAGAATAGGAAAAACCACAGGTTTTTCTTTCTTCTATGAGACAAAATCCATATTGTCTCTTAAAATTGGGGAATTAGATGAAATTCTTTCATACCCAAGTTAGCCACTTTCACGTGATTTTTTATATTTCAGCTATACTGTCAGACTGTGCACGGTCCATCAAAGAAGGATTAGCAAGGAGATCATGGGGTTGGACAGAATATTATCTGTAGTTCAAGTGGTGCAGCTAAAGTATGATACAGATGCTTGTATCATGAAAAGTAATGTGCTTTCTATAGCAAACATCTTTTAATTAGATTAATGATTTTGTATACTGTAGGAAAAGTTTGTAGGTCGTGGCTTAATGACTTTTAGAGTCCCAGCAAAAGTACAATTACGCCAAGACCCACCACCTCTGAAGAGTAATGGGGAAAGCTATTTGTGTTACAAGAGGCCGAAATTGTCTACCTCGTTGCCAACTGTATTCTAGTACATTGTAAATAGATTGTATTAATTAGTTTTCAGTAGTTTGGTTAAATTATGATTTAAGATTTTCTAATTTTTAGTTTAAATACTTCTCTTTATAAATGTTTTAATGTCATATATATCTGGTGATCGAAGTTATTTTTAAATGTGATATTTGGATCCTATGATTTATATATTATTACATTCCATATCGTTCAACAGTATTTAATTTTTAGATTTATGTCTGATACTTATTTTAAACTTTGATTAGTAGAATAAATAATTAAAAATTTAGCATGTGGACCGTGACATTAAGAAACCATACCACCCAGACTAAGCTCTTTGAAAAATGTCTAGCAAATTCTTTGAATCTCTATCGGAAGACGAAAGCTATCAAATGCCCAATGGGTGGCTAATAGATGTCCTCGCAACACTAGGATAATTACCTGAAGCCATTTACATGGGAAATTTTACAATTATTATATTTGCTGCAAGAATAAATGATTTTAGAAATAGGCACAAAAATTAAGGCATTTTTCTTTACATATAAATTTCCACGACCAGCAAAAGTGTGATTAGAGTCGAATTCATCAATAATAGATTTCCAAAGTGGTTGCCAAGAGGAAACTACTTTGAAGCAATGGAGCTTCTTTGTGACTTGTTGAATAAAAATGCAGTGATCTTCTACTAGCATTTGATATTAAATATAGAAGAGTTGAAAAATCCACACTAGCATATGTGTTAATATAAGACAACAGTTCAAATTAACATAAAAAAAAGGAGCTGGTAAATGCCTGGCTCCTCTTTACAACAGGACTTCTTCCTTCTTTGTTGACAGCCTAAGAGCATCCACTCTCAATTGAAAAAGATTCAAAAAGAAAAATGGAATAAAAAAAACAATCATCATCTTCATCATCAGCAGCAGTGAAGGAGAACGGTGCAAATTTTTAGCTATTTCCATGGTAGAACTTGCTTTGAAATTCTACCAAGTGAAACCACAAAGTATGAAGGAAAGCGCTAAGCGTCTCTAGTATCAGTAGAATGGATGCAGTTGCAAAGGCAACGACTGCTATCCCTACCAGTCGAATAACAAGTTTGTCTACCTGTCACAGAGATTGTTGTTGACAAGGTTTATCAGGGAACGATACCTGAATAAATGTGACCTAAAGTGTGGGCCAAATTAATCACAAGCAAGGAAACGTTATGGTTAGAATAATAAAAAATGGGGTAAATCTAAGATATAAAAAGCAATTCAGCTTGAGGATATTGCACGAAATCATGTCAAATAGTGAAAGTGAATTAATTGGTGGGATTTATGGCTTTGGCATCTACATTCTTGTATAGGTACTATACATGCCACACCAATCAGAGTCATCAAATAGAAACAATGGTTTCTCAAATTGCAATACCTCATAATGAAGCTTCCCCAAAATAAAAAGTTTTAGAAAGAGCATCCATGAGACTGTGATGATGACCAAAAGTAACAGCCAGATTTGCAAGAAGCAAGTACTTGTATAAAAGAAAAAGCTACGACAGAACAATAGTCTTGTTATGGACAGAATGCAATAACAGTTTTCTTCTGTTGATTAGAATGGATGGCCAACTGATAAAGCACAACGAGCACTATGAAGTAGAGACAATAGAAGAGAAACAAACACCTGATTTTATGTGAAAAACCCTTCTAAATTAAGAAAAAAACTACGGGACACTAAATTCACGAAATTCACTAAGTATGAGAAATTTACAGGAGGCGAAAATAAGAATAGAGTAGAAATAAACAAAAGCTCTCTCACTTTATTTTCACTCAAAGCGCTCTTTTTTTTTTCACTTTCACTCCTCTATTACATTTTCTCTCTCAACTTAGCCGATGTCTTCTCCTTGTTCTTGTTTTTACCCTTGTCACCCTTTCGCTATGTGTAAAGTGTACATATATATATACACATGCCCCTCACCATAGCCTAGCTTTCTTCTTTGTTGGTACTTAACTTTCAAATTTACATGAACAGCATTTAAATCTGGTAGTATATAGTCATAGAATAGGACCAAGGTTTTCTTTCTTCTATGCAAAATGACTCTTAATTGTATACTTTTTCATACCCAAGTTAGCCACTTTCACGTGATTTTTATATTTCATTTGTCAGATCTCCCAAATATCAAAAAGAAGGATATCAACTTTTGGACAGAATTATCCGTCAGTTCAAGTATTAGCAGCTCAACCACACCGTTGATCATCAAAAGTAATGCCTATCCAAACATCTTTTAATTACTTAATGACTTATAACGTTCAACATATTGATCGGGCTTAAGAGTTTTAGAGTCCCAGCCAAAGACAATTACTCCAAGACCCACTTTGTTGAGTCAAAAGCTATTTGTCCTAGCACATTCATGTCTACCTCGTTCAAACTGTCCTCTAGGACTTCTAAATAGAGTTTAATTGATCCATACAAACTTCCCCTTAGTTTTCAGTAGTTTGGGAAGTTATGATTTTAGATCATTTAAATAGCTCCTTATAAATGATGCCTCATATATTCTTCCCTTTATTTTAAAATCTTTGGCCATCATTTATATATTATTACATTCCATATCGTTCTCTATTTAATTTTTAGATCAACCTTTTCTAGTGATAGTAGAATAAATAATTAAAAATTTAGCATCGTGGACCGTACATCTCTCACTAAACTCTTTGAATATCGCACATTAATGTACTTTGATCTGGAGTAAAGTGAGGAGTTCTTACAAAGATGAATGGCACTAGGATAATTACCTGAAGCCATTTAGTGCATACTTTTACAATTAGGCCCATTTGCTGCACGAATTTCTTCATCCATAACATTTTCTTACAAGCTTCACGACCAGCAAAAGTGTGATATACTCGACATCAATAGTGGATTTCCAAAGTGACACACTTTTATAACTGGAACTTCTTTGTGACTTGTTGAATACTACACCTCTTCTACTAGCAAATTTCACCAAGTATCCAAAAATGTGGACTTCCTATGTGTCAACGTCTCAAATTAACATCGGTATCCGCTGGTAGCCCACCTCTTTACAGGCTTGTTACTTCTTTGTTGACACACCTAAGCACCTCTTAAAAGTTCCTCCGATGTATCTCAAAAACAATCTACTTCATCATCAGCAAAAGGAGAACGGTGCTCCTTCCTTATATTGGGCATGGTAGAACTTGCTAATTCTATCAAGTGAAACCACAAAGTATGAAGGAAAGCGTCCGCGTCTCTAGTATCAGTAAATGGATGCAGTTACAAAGGCAGGCTTCCCTACCAGTCGAATAACAAGTTTGTCTACCTGTCAAGAGATTGGAAACGCCTCTCATGTATGTCTTCTAAATGTGACCTAAAGATGGACCAAATTAAACAAGCAAGGAAACGTTATGGTTAGAATAATAAAAAATGGGGTAAATCTAAGATATAAAAAGCAATTCAGTGGTGATTTTCCAAAGGAGTGTTGGGTGGGATTGGATTTGGCATCTACATTCTTGTTGAACTATACATGCGTTGGAGTATCTTTTCAAAATAATTTTCTTGAGATAACCATAGTCTCCCAAAATAAAAAGTTCCCGGAAAGAATGATTGACACCAAGAATAACAGCCAGATTTGCGAGATTTTTCATGGCAAAATATTGCCCAGTTGCTCTTTCAATTTCTTTATCCAAGCGAAGATTTCGTCCAACGATCAACATGTCGTCCACATACGGAGAAGGATAACAAAATCATCATCGAAAAATCTCGTCACTAAGTATGAGAATACAAATGATCACAAGTAATCCAAAAGCTCTCTCCCTTTATTTTCACTCACGACCGCTCTTTTTTTTTCAACTTTCTTGTACTTACATTTTCTCTCTCAAGCCTGTCTTCTCCTTGTTTAACCCATCACCTTTTCCTCGTGTAAAGTGTACATATAATATCATGCCCCTCACCATAGCCTAGCTTGGTGGTTGGTACTTAACTTTCTCCTTTCCTTTAACCTTGAACTGACCCGATTGTATACTTTTTGGGTTGCCCCATATAAATTTCTTCTTCCAATTCACAATGAAGAAAATCTGTTCGGACGTCCATCTGCTCCACTTCAAGGTTCTGGGAGGCTGTCAATCCCAGCACAACTCTTGTGGAAGACATCTTTACCACCGGAGCAAAAATCTTATCAAAATCAACTCCCTTTCATTGACTGAAGCCTTTCACCACTAGCCGTGCCTTGCATCTCGGCTGCTCAGTATCTTTGGGCGTTCTTTAGTCGAAAGACCCACTTATTCTTTAAGGCTCTCTTCCCCTTAGGAAGTTTGAATAGGTCGAATGTGTGATTTTCATGGAGAGAATACATCTCATCCTTCATGGCTTCCAACCACTTCTCCCTGTTCTCATCCTCTATAGCCTCTTCATAAGTTTCAGGCTCTCCGGCATTAGTGAGCATAACATACTCACTAGGCGATAGACGGACGGATGGCCGTCTGTTTGGTAAGGATCGTCTGACAAGCAGATCCTCGGCCGGTTGAGGGATGACTTCATCCTTGCCTTCATCAGGAGTTATTATTTCCTCTCCATCGTGGTCGACCACCTCAGGACCATTGTTCCAGCCTTCCTGAGGTACTGGACGGATAATTTTGACACTTACTTTGTCCGTCCGCTCGTCATCACACTTGGCTTTTCTGGCAATATCATTGATCGTTTCATCTTCAGTGAAGATTACGTCCCTTGACCGAACAAATCTTCTTCCAACTGGGTCATAGAATCTGTACTCTAGCTCATCTTCCCCGTAACCCAGAAAGACGTATTGTATCGTCTTTGACTCTAGTTTTATTCTTTCTTCTATTGGGACATTGACAAAATCTTTACATCCAAACACCCGCAAATGATCATAAGATGGCTCCTTATTCGACCATATCTTCTCCGACGCTCACCCTTAGAGGTTTACTACTCGACTATTTATAATGACGGATGGCCGTCTGTTTGTAAGGATTCGGCTCGAAGTGTCCTCGGGAGCTTAGTTTTCCTTGCCTTCATCGGAAATTATTTCCTCTCCATCGTACTCTTTCTAGACCATTGTATACGGTTCATCCGCTCAACCATTCTTTGTTCAATCGAGGCATTTTTAGAGGCTTCTTCTTTCATCTTATAATACCATGTGATCGGTAGTTCTTCCAGCATCAAAGGACCCTATGTACTCTTTCTAGAAGTATTGTATCGTCTTTGTTCATCCTTCTATTGGGACATTGACAAAATCTTTACATTCAATAAGATGGCTCTTAGGCATTTTTCCGAGGCTTCTTCTTATGCATAATACCATGTGATCGGTAGTAGGCATAATACACTGCTGTACTCTTTCTAGAAGTATACGGTTCATCCGCTCAACCATTCTGTTCAACTGAGGCATTTTTAGAGGCTTCTTCTTATGCATAATACCATGTGATCGGTAGTAGGCATCAAAGGACCCTATGTACTCACCGCCGTTGTCGCTTCGGACGGTCTTCATTTTCTTCCCTGTCTATCGCTCAATAAGGGCGTGAAATTTCTCAAATACACCAAGAACCTAGTCCTTGGATTTTAACGGATAGACCCACAGTTTTCTAGAACAATCATCAATAAAAAAGAAAAAATATTGAGCTCCACCGAATGACTTTTCTTTGGATGGTCCACACACATTTGTATGGATGAGCTCAAGCAGTTCGGCCTTTGGGGCGAACAAGTCTCCATGAAACGAGACTCTCCTGTGTTTGCCGGCCAAGCAATGAGGACACGTCCCTAATCCGTCCTCTCTTTCTCCGACAATAAGGCCCTTCTTAGCCAGGTGATTCAGTCCGCGTTCACTTACGTGACCCAACCTCCTGTACTACAAGTCATTGGTTTCCTTGCTAGTAGCAGTATTTACATCTCCGGCCATTGCGAACGCCTTCATGATGTACAGGTCAGAGCACCTTTTTCCTCTTGCCACTACCAGAGAGCCTCTGGCAAGTTTTCACTCACCTTTATAGAAGGTGCTACAATAACCTTCATCATCTAGCTGACCTGCCGAGATGATATTAAACCTGATGTCAGGAATGTATCAAACGTCCTTTAATATCAGTTTCGTCCCATTATTGGTGATCAGCACAACGTCACCCTTGCCAACAATTTGGGATGTTCTTTCATTGCCCATCCTTATCACTCCAAAGTTTTCTGGAGTGTAAGTGTGAACAACCCCCCTTTTTGATGTGGCGTGCAAGGTGGCACCAGAGTCAATCACCCAGCCGGACTCCTCGTCGGTCAGGTTTGCCATGTGTTCTTCACATGTCATCAGGAGGTCGCCTCCTTTGACTACTGAGACGGAGGACTTGTCCTCACTTCATCCCTTTTCTCCTTTCTCCTTCTCGACGTTCTCGTGTTTCCATTTGAAGCACTGCTTCTTGATATGGCCCTTTTTGCCACAATGATGGCACTCAAGGTTTGGATACCTTGAACGAGATTTGCTCCGTCCCTTCTCTCCAGGCTTCTGGCTTTGACCTTTGCTTCGTCTCCTAGACTCGGTCACAAGTACTTCACTATGAGAAGGCGTCGAAATCCCTTGTAATCGCCTTGACTCATTCATGAGTAGAGAGGTGATGACCTTGTCCAATTTAAGAGTGTCTTTTCCAAACAGCAACGTGGTGACAATATGATCAAAAAAAGCTGGCAGAGAGGCCAGCAACACCAATGCCTTACCCTCTTCCTTGATTACCTCATCAAGGGCGAACATCTGAGTTACAATTCAATTAAAGTCATCCAAATGCTTCTCAAAGTTGCCACCTTTTGACAACCGTAGGCCATAGAACTGTTTCTTAATACGAAGCCTGGTTGTCAAGGATTTGGACTTGTATCAGCTTTCAATCTTCTCTCGCACTTCCGCCGGATCAGTCAAGCCAAGGACCTCTTGGAGCGTGTTGTTTGCCAGGCATAGTTTGATAGTGCAATTGGCAAGATCTCGTTTGTCTTGCCAGTCCTCCTCTGATAGGCTTTCCGGCTTATCTTTCTTCTTTCTCGGTACTTTGATTGTTCCTTCTCTAGTCAAGATGTTCTTCACCCTCTCCTATCAGAGGATGAAGTTGCCCTACCCATTGAACGTTTCTACACTGAATGGCAAGTTCTTTGAGGATGATGATGCCATTCAAACAGAATTGTCAACCAGTCTCTGATACCAGTTGTTAGCAGGCAACGAGCGACCTATGGACAGAATGCAAGAACAGTTTTCTTCTATTGGCCAGAATGAATGGCCAACTGACAAAACACAACGAGCACTGTGAAGTAGAGACAATAGAAGAAAAATGAACACCTGATTTTACATGAAAAATCCTTCTAAATTAAGAAAAAAATTACGGGACACTAAGTCCACAAAATTTACTAAGTATGAGAAATTTATAAGAGACGAAAATAAGAACAGAGTAAAAGTAAACAAAAGCTCTCTCACTTTGTTTTCACTCAAAGCTCTCTTTCTTTTTACTTTCACTCGTCTGTTATACTCTCTCTCTCTCAACTTAGCCAGTGTCTTCTCCTTCTTCTTGTTCTTACCCTTGTCACCCTTTCGCTATATGTAATGTGTACATACATATTCACACGCCCCTCACCATAGCCCAACTTGGTGGCTGGTGCTCAACTTTTAAGGTCTGCCTGTATGCGCATGCCTAGTCCTACAGCAGGCGGTGCATACCTGCTCTTGCAGACTGATCAGCTTTTGGGGTTCCGAGAATGACTTCTACCAACCACCCAAAAGAGATAGGTCAACTATACACTTTTTGGGTATGACAGTCGTTCAAGTCTTCCAAATGCAGTATGTCAACTATGTTGTCTATCGCTTCATATTAGCCGATTAACTACACCATTGACTTGTCGCAGTAGCCCGTCCCACTTCTTTAGATGACTCACAACTTATGACGGTCAACATATTGACCAGAAGAGTTGACCGAAAGAGTTGACCGTTCAAAAGACTCCGGTCAACAAAGTTGACCAGAATTCCTTCCTCCTAACACATTCGTACTTTGTTTAAATTCTAAGGACTTCCACACGGGAATGACCCCAACAAATCTAACATAAATATTAAGAGTTGAGGAAATGCCTGAAATGGTCCCTGCCCCCAAAACTCAAAAATAAACACCAAGTTCCTGCTTTAACCCATAGATTTCCCCTTATACTCCCTCTCTAGCAACTTTCAGGAAGAGAAAATGCCAATGCAAGGAAAGCATTAGCACAGGAAAGGCTAGTCCCTTGGACAAAGTAATTGATTCTAATTTTCCCACTCTACCCAAAGAAAATGAAGGCATAACAAAATCAAGAACAATGGAAGTCCTATTCTCTAATAAACAATTTGAGCAATTACTAATTAGATAAGACATCATCACATACCTGCATGTGGAATCTCTGCATCTATAAGCAAAACCACCAAACATATGGACAGCAACAAAGAAGAATTCATTGTAGAGGTGTTGGGGGTCACTCCCGTGTAGAAGTCCCAATGGCCAGAGGACTCGAACGGAGTATGAGGATCATACGTGCTACTGAGATCCGCGGGCTTATGCGCTAAATGTCCGCGGACTATACACAAAGAATTCAGGTTAACTTTGTTGATCGAGAGTTTTGGACGAATAGAAATAACCAATCAACTTGTTAACCAGTAAATTATATGTTCAGGTCAATATGATGCTGACCGGTTGAAGACATAAAGACTTGTTGCAGGATTGCAGAAGGATGTTCGACCGGTCAATGTGGGGTGTTGACCGGCCAAGTGAAGAAGACGGTCAATGTGGGGCATTGACCGGCCATATGAAGAAGATGGTCAACCGGGCGTTGACCGATTGAGAATAGAAATGTTGAACAACTGTCTTCTCCAAATGGCCGTCAGTTGACCTTTCTGATTGGGCAGTTAGGAGACGTCATTCTTGGGAAGATAACAAGTTATTTGCAGTGCATACATGCGCCGCCTGCTACAGGATAGGGCATGTGCCACCTTTGTAGGTTTTGAGAACTGTGCACGCAACTACCATGCTGAGTTGGCGGCTGCTCATTCTGGTGAAGGAGTATATATATATTATACTTGAGTTTTGTGTGGTGTATCTGAAAAATATATGAGAAAGATGAGAGAAAGAGTGGAAGAAAAGTGAGAACAGTGAGTTCAAAACAAAGTATGAGTTCTTTGTATACTTGTGCTCTATTCTTCATTTTTACCTCTTGGGCTTATGAAGCCATGCGGGTTGTAACCATTCTCATATAATTGATCCTCATTTTTATGAATTAAGTATCCTGTGATTTTTTTCTTGATTGAAAAGGATTTTTTCTGCTTGTGTGCAGTTCTATTAATCACCGTCCGTCTGCTCATTCAGCGCTAACAAATGGTATCAGAGAGCACAATTGAGAACTCTGTCTAAATGGCATTATCGTCTTCAAAGAATTTACCATTTAGTGTGAAACAGTTCAACGGATAGGGTAATTTCATCATCTGGCAAGAGAGGGTGAAAAATTTTCTGACCAGATAAAGAACAATAAATGCGTTGAAGAAGAATGAAGAGAAGTCGAAAAACTTGTCTGAGGAGCAATGGCAAGACAAAAGGGATCTTGTGAACTGCACCATAAAGCTATGTTTGACAAAGAACACGCTCCAAGATGTCCTTGGCCTAATAAATCCGATGGAGTTCTGGGAGAAGTTGAAAAGTCGGTACATATCCAAGTCTCTGACAATAAAACTGCACGTAAAGAAGCAATTCTATGATTTGTGGTTGTTAGAAGGTTAAAGTTTTGAGAAACACTTGGATGAATTTAATAGAATAGTGATGCAGATGTCAACCCTTGACGAGGAGATCAAGGAAGAGGACAAGGTGTTAGTATTGCTAGCTTCATATGACCACATAGTTATAACTTTGCTATTTAGGAAGGACACCCTTAAGTTAGACGAGGTCATTACTTCCTTACTCATGAATGAGTCAAGGCGATCACAATGGGTCTCAACATCTTTGCATTTTGAGGTACTTGTGACCGAGCCTAGGGGAAGGAGCAAAGGACGCAGTCAGAAACCTGGAGAAAAGGGACATGACAAATCTCGGTCAAGGTATCAAAACCTTGAGTGCCATTGCCATGCCAAGAAGGGCCACATCAGGAAACACTACTTCAAGTAGAAGTGTGAAAATGCAGAGAAAGAGAAAAAGGATGCAAAGAAGAGACGTCTTCAGTCTCAGTAGTTATAGGAGGTGATCTCCTGCTGATGTGTGAAGAGAACGTGGCAAGTCTGACGGACCGTGAGTCCAACTAGGTGGTTGATTCTGGTGCCTCTTTACATGCCACATCCAAAAGGGGACTGTTTACATCCTACACTCATGGAGATTTTAGAGTGATAAGGATGAAAAATGAAGAAACATTTCAAATTATTGACAGAGGTGACGTTGTGTTGGTCACCCATAATGGGATGAAGTTGTTGTTGAAAGATGTACGACATATCCCTGACATCAAACTGAATATAATGTCAACTGGTCAGTTGGATGATGAAGGTTACTGCAATACCTTCTGTGAAGGTAAATGGAAGCTGACTAGAGGATCTCTAGTTATGACAAGAGAGAAGAAGTGCTATGGCTAGATGTAATGAAGGCATGTGCAGTGGTCGAAAACGTGAATGCCACTACCAGCAGGGAGTCCGAAAACCTGTGGCACCGTAGGTTAGGCCACATAAATGAGCATGGATTGTGCCATTTGACCAAGAAAGGCCTTATTTCAGGAGTGAAGGAAAACAAACTGAGGACGTGTCCTCATTACATGGCCGGCAAGCAAATGAGAGTCTCATTCTATGGAAACTCGTCCTTTATAAAGGCGAAAGTACTCAATCTAGTCCACATAGATATATGTGAACCATTCAAGGAGAAGTCTTTTGGTGGAGTCCAATATTTTGTATCTTTCATTGATAATTGCTCCAAAAAGTTGTGGATTTACCCACTGAAGACTAAGGGCCAAGTCATTGGTACATTTGAGCAGTTTCACGTTCTAGTGGAGTGTCAAACGGGGAAGAAACTGAAGATCGTTTGAAGTGATAATGGGGGCAAGTATATTGGGGCTTTTGATGCCTACTGCCGATCTCATGGCAATAGGCATAAGAAGATTCCACCAAAAATGCTACGGTTGAATGGAGTGGTCGAGCAGATGAACCGCACACTTTTGGAAAGGGTACGGTGCATACTTTCTGAAACTAAACTTTCTACATCTTCTTAGGCAGTAGCGTTGAAGACGATGAGCTATGTCATTAATAGGTCGCCCAGTAAGCAATTGAATGGTGAAGTGACTGAGAAAATATGGTCAAGAAAGGAGCCCTCATATGATCATCTATGGGTGTTTGGGTGCAAAGCCATTGTTCATATCCTAAAAAATGAAATGACAAAATTGGAGCCAAACACAATACAGTGCATCTTTCTGGGCTATGGGGAAGATGAACTAGGTTATAGGTTCTATGATCCAACTGATAGAAAACTTATCCAATCAAGGGATGTAACTTTTATTGGTTATAAAATGATTGAAAAGATTGGTAAAAAGACCAAATTTGATACTGGCCAGATTGACAATGTGAGTATTGAAGTTGTTCGCCTCGCATCTCCTGAGGACAAGGACAATCGCCCAGATGCGGCTAAGGACAACGGTGAAGCAGTTATAGCACCTGAGGAGGACCGGAATGAAATCGCTCCTCAACCGGCCGAGGAGCTTTCTATCCGACAATCTTTGAGGAATAGACAGGCATCCATCCTCTGCCGTCTAGTGAGTATGTCTTACTCACTGATACAGGAGAGTCTAAAACGTTTGAAAAGGTTATAAAGGATGTGAATAATGAGAGATGGTTGGAAGCCATGGAAGACGAAATAAGCTCTCTCCATGAAAATCACACCTTTGACTTGGTCAAATTGCCCAAGGGAAAGAGAGTTCTAAAGAATAAGTGGATCTTCCACTTGAAGATTGATGAAAATACCACACAGCCAAGGTATAAGTCGCGGTTGCTGGTGAAAGGCTTTAATTAATGGAAAAGGGTTAACTTTGATGAGATATTTACACCGGTGGTGAAGATGTCTTCCATAAGAATTGTGCTAGACTTGGCTGCCGCTCGAAATTTGGAGGTGGAGCAAATGGATGTTCGGACGACTTTCCTCCATGGTGAACTTGAGGAGAAAATTTATATTGAGCAATCGGAAGGATTCAAATTACAGAAGAAGAAACGACTTATTTGTTGCCTAAGGAAAAACCTGTATAGATTAAAACAGGCTCCTAAACAGTAGTAGTACAAGAAATTTGAGTCGGTCCTGATTTGTCAGGGGTACCAAAAGACTACTTGCGACCACTGTGTTTTTACACAGAGTTTTTTCAAGGATGACTTTGTCATATTTCTCCTTTATGTGGATGACATGCTGATCGTTGGAAGTAATGGTGCTCGGATAAAAAAGTTGAATGAGCAACTTGGGTAGTCATTTGCCATGAAGGACCTGAGGTCGATGAAACAAATTCTTAGCGTCAGAATTATTCGCGATCGAGAGAAGGGGAGATTGTGGCTATCCCATGAAAGTTATGTTGAAAGAGTGCTCCAACATTTTAACATGGATAAGTCCAGGCTTGTGAGCACACCGTTAGCGAATCACTATAGATTGAGTAGTCATCAGTATCCTTCCACAAATGCTGAGAAAGCATATAAGAAAGATGTGCCTTATTCATTAGTTATAGGAAGCTTGATGTATGCCTTGGTATGTACGATGCCGGACATAGCATACGTAGTTGGGACAATCAGCCATTTTCTGTCAAACTCAGGAAAGGAGCATTGGTTCACGGTCAAATGGATAATGAGATATATCTGAGGAACTTCCAAGAGATGTCTGTGTCTTAGAAGTGACAAGTCTTAGTTGGTAGGATACTCGGATGCCGATATGACCGGAGATATTGACTCGCGTAAGTCCACCTCATGATACTTGGTGGAATTTGTTGGAGGTGTAGTTTCCTGACAGCCAAAACTATAGAAGTGCGTTGCCTTTTTCACTACTGAGGTCAGGTACATTGCAGTAGTAGAAGCTTGGAAAGAAATATTGTGGATAAAAAAGTTCATCCAAGAACTGAGTCTCAGATAAGAAAAGTATGAGATACTCTGTGATAGTCAGAGTGTCATATATCTTTGTAAGAATTTCTCATTCCATTATAGATCGAAACACATTGACGATCAATACCATTGGGTGAGAGATGTTATTAAAAAAGGCTTGCTGTCACTGGAGAAGATCAGGACTGAATAAAATGGTGCGAACATTTTAACCAAAATTCTACCAAAGGGTAAGAATAAGGCTAGCTGTAATTTGGCTAGGCTGATGGATTCTAATTCACCATGGTCGTGAAGAAAAATTTGTTGAGGGACACTCTCGTGTGGAAGTCCTGATAGCCGGAAGACTCAGACGGAGTGTGAGGATCCTACGTGCTGCTGAGGTCTGTGATCTTGTGCACTAAATGTCAACGGACTATGCACAAGAAATTCCGATCAACTTTGTTGACCGAAAGTTTTGGATGGACAGAGATAACATATCAACAAGTTGACTGGCAAATTATATATTTTGGTCAATATGATATTAATCGGTTGAAGACATGAAGACTTGCTGTAGGATTGCAGAAGGATGTCCGATTAGTCAACGTGGGGCATTGACCGACCATGTGAAGAAAACGGTCAATGGGGCATTGATCGGTTGAGAATAGAAATGCTGAACAACTGTCTTCTCCAAATGACTGCCAGTTGACCTTCCTGATTGGACAGTTTGGAGACATTATTCTTGGAAAGATAACAAATCATTTGTAGGGCATGCATGCGTCACCTACTATAGGACATGGCGTGCGCCACTTTTGCAGGCTTTGGTAACTGTGCATACAGCCACCATGCTGAGTTGGTGGCTGTTCATTCTGCTGAAGGAATATATATATATATATATATATATATATATTATACTTGAGTTTTGTATGGTGTATCCAAAAAATATATGAGAGAGAAGAGAGAAAGAGTGGAAGAAAAGTGAGAGCAGTGAGTGAAAAATAAAGTGTGAGTTTTTTATATACTTGTACCCTATTCTTTGTTTTCGTCTCTTGGGCTTGTGAAACCGTGTGGGTTGTAACCAATCTCATATGGTAGGTCCTCATTTTTATGGATTAAGTATGCCGTAAATTTTTCTTTGATTGAGAAGGGTTTTTCATGTAAAATTGTGTGTGTTCCATTCTTTTTTTTCCTTCGCTTCCCTGAGCGTGTGTACGATTCTGTGAATTACCGTCCGTCCGCTCATTTTGCGCTAACAAGAGGATCCTGCAGAATATTGAGAATAATGCCATTAGCAAGACCACATAACGTCCACCAATAAGCATCTCCATAAAGCTGCCAAGTTTTTGCCAGGAGTTGCAGATGAGAATACATAAGCAGCCAAAATATAATGGAATTATAATAATTTGTCTAGATGCTACCCAAATAGCTCAAGAAAAATTTTCATTTCCCTTCACATGTGAAAGGCATGATGTATTAGATTTTTGCACGTTCCCACTCCAGACAAATAGTACATCAACATTTGTTATTATCACATTGTCACCACAAAGTGCTTCACATTGATCCACAGGTCAGCTACATTTAATTATCATATTACTGTTTCATTTGCATATTTCTACAAAGAAGCAATCTGTAACTCTAATAAGATAGATTGGTTTCAATTAATTTAGTCAGATTTTATGTATAAAGTGACTTGCAGAAAAAATCATCCCCAAATTGTTCTGTATAAGAAATTCAACCAATCAACACCACCAGCATATGTCCCTTGACTGCCAACACAGGACTCCCCACGTGAAGATGGAGTATCATGACTCATGAGGCATAGGTTGAGAAATAGGAATTGAAGGCTGCACAAATTACTTGGCCCTATCTCCTCATTACAAACTGCAGTAGAATCAGTCTAATTTGTCGTTAACAAATGCTCTTGATGTCCAAAAAAGGGTCATGGGCAGCCCTAACACATTGCGAATTCTCATTGGCACAACAAAATGGTCCATATGAGTTAGAGGCAGGGAAATGTAAGGGAAAGAAGAAGAGAAGAGGCATAGCCATGGGTAGGGAAGGGCACAAAAGGCCTCAAACATTTCAATTCCCAACATTTCAAAAGTTACAAAATATTTTAACAATGAATTCCAAAATTGTTATAATAAATAATTGAAAAGAAAATCCTACCTCAAAGTACGAAGAGCATAATTAAACCACTATCTTACTACGGTAATACAAGGGCTACAATTATCACGAGTTCAGATAGCTTTTGCGTACGAAAACTGTATTCAATCATCTTGAAATATTCAGCCTTGTGAGACCCCTATCACATTGCAAATAAAACATTCAACCTCCCAACCCCACTCCACACACACTCGCATTGCCAGCACACACCATTTATTGCCGGAACATCCCACACACACGACTATACACCTTCACATTGACAACGATGGACGCCCATCAACCCCGCTCAGCTAATCCATACTGCACACACTTAAATACACATACGCACACACAGCTGCACACCCACACGCATAGCAGCATACCTTCACACTGATAGCACACAGCCACACACGCATCACGGAATCGAGGGGTGACCAACGTTATGTATATGTCCACTAACAGTACACACACTGATATGTATATGCCCACATATGTACATACTGTACATATACCAATACCCACAAATATACACATATTCAATATTATTATATCGTCATAAATATGTACACACCTCGTGTACTATTTCCAATAAGGTAAATATATTTGTATGAAATCTAAAAATTTCCCTGTCCTCATATAGCATTATATGTATACTCGGGGTCATCCTTATTCCACATTTTTTACTTGGTTTCCAAATCCAGCATTTACCACAACAGCAGCCAAGATTTTCACAAAAATTAGGTAAAATAGGAGAATCACTTGCCTAATTTATGACAATACTGTAGCAACGGCAAGGGTTAGCAGCGGCGACAGCTTCGAATAATCATGGAGAGACTCCTTCCAGCACCGATTAACAACTGCGATGGCAACAATAACAATAGCATGGCCTTACTCTCTCTTCTCTACTACTTGCATGTCCCAAAAAGAGAAAATTATCAAATAATTACATACAACAAAAAAATGGTCAGTTAGGGAAGGGGAATGGCCAATGGCGACTGATTAAATGAGAAATAAATAGAAGAATGGGAAGACGAAAGAGATGGAAAAAGAAGGTAGATGAAGAGAATGAGAGAGAGAGAGGAGATGAAGAAAATGAAAATGCGGTCAAAAAATGTCTTCCAATTCAAAATATTAGGGTTAATGTGCATTAAAATCATGGCTATCGAATTCGGAATGATGGACGGCTATGATTTTGTACGGTAAAATTTAATTTGAGTCGTTTAATTAAATTTAAAATCAAATGCCTGAAATTATATTAAAGCTAATATACACATGGGCTGTCCAATTACGTTGAGCATTGGATGCCCCCGATTCCGAGTTTATACAATTTATTGACGAATAATTTTTTCCAACACGACTATCATCTTCTGCACCTATGCTGCAAATAACCCTGAATAGTGCTCCGTTGAACATTGTACTTTACAAAATTTTTTTAATAAATTTTTTAATAAAATTTGTATAAAAAATAATTAAAAATTTTCATAAAGTACGATATTTTATAGAGCAGAAATCCCAAACTCTCTGCAAATTGCCTTCCATTAGCATCGCGAGTGACCCTCAACCTCCATGTTGACGGTAGTAATAGTTATTCTTCACATCAACTAAATAATTATATTCTTATTTTATTAAAATCGGACTCACCTTTTATATATTATACATTATTTATTCATCTTATTTTATTATAATAATTAAATATTTATGTTAGTATTGCTCCCCATATTACCAAAATTCACATATCATCATCCATTTTCTAAGGTCAATATACAAGATAAATCCATATGATTCAAAAACATATGTGGGTACCACAATGATGGTTTGATACCAATCGTGGATGCTTATCAAATCTACCTTCTTAACAAGCTATAACATCATAATTTTTTTTAATAAATATAAAATTATATAATGTGTACAATTTTACCACTCTGTATTAAAAAAACACTCAATTCTCTAAGCTTGTTCAATTTGACAGGCAACATAGAAAGAAAAGATTTTCATAAAGTTTTTACGGGTAGGCATCATAAGGGGATTTATGCTGAGTAATCAAGCCATAATTTGACTATATAAACTATCGTGATCCAAAAGGATTTGCGCAAATCATAATTCTCTATTCAATATTTGATGTGTATTTAAATTAAGGATTATTTAGAGCTAAGTCAACCTCATATTGGATCTAAATTGAATATTTTTACATGTGTCATGCACAACATGATAATAAAAGTAAGAGAGTTAATGTGTTATTTTTATTCAAAATTTTTTTAATATTTAATTTAGTATATATTTGAATTGGATAAGAATGTTAAAAAGTTACCTATCGTTAGAATCTTATCTATATGACTTTTGTGTTTGACTATGGTAGATATGTCAAGCTTCGCAAAGCAGCTCAATGGGAAGTAGTGAACCTATTGGAAAACTATCCCTAGTGGATTATATTGCCTATGCTGTCTTAGTCTTAAAGTAATGAGAATAATTCTCTTAGGTGCTAGAAACTGATCAATGAGAGCATTCGGTTATAATAATAGGATTGTTTGGCCTCATAAGGTGATTGCTTTCTTGTAGGTGTTAGATAATGCCTCTTAATCAACAATATTATTTTATTGAGTTTTTGGATCCCTTTCTGACAGGTTAATAGAATATTTATAAATTAAGTGCCGAAAAAAAGAAACAATTAGATTTGTGGATTGTTTTCTAATTGGTTAAGCTTCTAAGATTAGAGGCAGATGTACCTTCTTCGTAATTTATAAAGGCATCATTGAATTATTTATTAGCTTTCATTTTTGTCAACTTTCATTGTAAGCATAACAAACACGCCACCTATCGCCCTGACAGGTAACTAGTAGTTTTTGCCTGTGAGAATGTGTTGTTGTGTTTATTTATTTAGATGTAATTTTAACTCCTTATAGCGACCATAGTCCATTCAAATTTGTTATATAATTAAAAAGTGTCCCAATCTCATCATCTCTTTTCTTGGGTTGAATTCGCATATAGTGCCAACAATATTAACCCTAATATAAATATTTTGCTCCCATGCTAATATCATTAATAAACCATCAACTAAATAAAAAATAATGCACCTTATAGAGTATTCGTTTATGAAAAAGCAACCCCTACTCATTAATTGTTAATAGAGCCAAAGTGAAAGTGCCAATTTTTTATCTTAAACAACGGGTTAGAGAATCAACTATATAAATCAGGCACGTGTTATATTATTCTATAACAATATGCAATCTCAATATTCCATCAACTTTTATAAAAAATAGTGTTATAGAGCAGTCATTCATATATATTTTAAATATATGTCTTTATATGGTATTTTATCTACCAATTTATTTTTTTATGTTAGTTTGTTAATATAAATAAATAAATTAAATATACACCATATTATCTAAGGATATTTGAAAGGTGTTTGATATTTCCATATACTTTTTATCTAAAAAGGATATCGGATATATGGTGTTTTATTTATAAATTTTCCTTTAAAGAGGTGTATGTAATAATATTACTTTTATAATGAAGAGAAATTATTGTTATAATGTAGCAATATTGATAATTATATTATGACTAGTTACCTAGAGAAGGTTACAGGGCGCACCAAAGGAGGATAGAAAGAAGTTCCTCCTCAAGGATTATGGCATAGGATCCTTTTTGAAAAGGTACAACCACTTAGCTTAGCTTTCTAATAGCTAGTGGAGGGTGGGGGCAATTACACTATAGTGGTTTGAAAAAAGCATAAGTTTGATATGTGGGGATTTTTTATTCATAAGTTTTATAATTATATTTAGTCTAAATAATGCAGTTGCTTTATTGAATTAATTAAAAAAACTATATAGTGAGTTATAAAAATGTGGTGTTATAATATCAAAATAAACTATAAAATAGAGATTTAGTGGATAAAAAAACAGAGTTACCTTAGGTCTAATAATTTGCTCAAGACATTAATGATATTATTAGAGCTAACCTAAGGGAATTGAAACTATGTCTAGCCAATAGGAAATCCATAGTAGACCTTTTGATGTGGAAGAATTGATGGATTACTCATATCCTTACCCACCTTTATTAAAAAAGATAATATAAGTTTTTTTTAATTTTAAAAAATATTAAAATACTCATATTATAAAGTTTTTTAATTATTATAATTTTTAAAAATTTATTTTAAAAAACTAAATATAAATGTTTAAATTAAGGATGTGAATATCCACAAATGGGGATCACACTTTTCTTTACTTTTCTCAAGAATATATTAAATCAAAATTAAATGATCAAGATTTAAAAATAAAAAAAAATTATATATATCTATATTATTAATTTTTTACAATATTAATACATATTAAAAATTAAAGTTAATTTAATAAAAAATTAATTATATTATTTTATTTTATTTTATTTTAATATTTAAATTTTAATTATTAATTTTTTTAATTTAATAGACTTATTGTATTCTACGAATTCAAGTTGTCTTACGGTTTAAGAGGCCGCGAATCGGATATTTGTGTTGAGTCGATCTTATACGAATCCAATCTCTATAGTTTCGAACTTGAATGCTGCATAATATAACTGAAAACAAGATATTAGAAGACAACAGAAAATGCTCCCACTGTATATCCTCCGACGCTTAAATTAGATATATTTTAAAGAGTATAGAAAGATTTATGGATAATACATGTAGCGATGGATCGAGCGTTTGAATATGCCCAATTGATAGACGGCTTAGAAGTGAGCCCGATTGATGGGCGACTTAGAAATATGTCCGCAAATTGGCGATTTAGAGATGCACCCGATAGAGGGGTGGCTTTGAGATACACTCGACAGAGGGATGGCTTTGAGATACGCTCGGCAGAGGGGCGACTTAGGAGGCAAAAACATGCTGAAAAGTGAGGACTATTGTAAATTGTTCAGTCGTCCAAGTATTGTTGGGATGTTCCTGAAGGATGGCCAAGTACTTGAATAGAATATCTCTTGAAGGGAGAGACTTTCTTTTATGAACTTCTAGAGATATTAGGTGGAAGGTTTCTTAGAAGTATTGGTGGTCGGGTCTTCCTTCTGGATCCTTTTCTCCTTTCTTTTCTGGATCCTCCTCCATTTGCTGTTGAATGCTTGCAGAGTATTTATTTATTAGTAAGAGACAAATTTACCAGTTGTATAACTACCTTGGATAATGATGTTTGATTGGTTACATAACGATCATTAATAATGATGATCGGTTGGCTTCTATAATCCCAGTCAATTTTAGTTGATTTTCCTAGAGAAAAATATTGGAAGTTATTTGAAAAAACTCCTTACTCATTTTTTTGATTGTTTTTCCTGAGCCTTCACAATCTATAATGGGCCTTTGCTTTATTCATGGGCCTTTTTCCTAGGCCAGTTTTATCGAACCCATCCGAGCCCCCCATGTCGGGTGGTTCAAAATTTTAAATCCCCTGCATATTTCTAATGGGATACTGCATGTAGATCTGGTTTTCTTTGATTACCATCTTTCAGAAATAGTGCGCCTTGATTGATCATACTTACTCCTGCCAGGAGGAGGTCATGGTGATAGGAATGGGTGGTTATCAGCTAAGCCTTGAGGTTATTGTCGCCGGGTTTTTTCTAGCCTAAGCTGTTGTCCAAATGTACCTATCGGCACTCAGTCCTATTAAAGGATGTCGTGACTTTCATGCATCTGGTCCTGGTATGTTGACCATTGTTGATTGATAGTATTCGTCCCTTCAAGAGGGAGCTGTTGCACGCATGTTGAAAAGCCCCCTAAGGTTTTGAATTCGATCGCGTGTGGGCCGCTCAGTTACGGGATCGAGATTCAAATCCGACCTCATAAGGATCGCTCGGTTTGGGACCAAGGTTCAAATTCGAGCTCATAAAGACCGCTCGATACAGGACCGAGGTTTTTATAACAAGTGAATAAAATTTACTAGACTTAATGGTAGTCTAGGTCATTTGTCGTTATGAAATGGTATACAGGCACTCATATTAGCAGATAAAATGATTATACTATTAATTAAATATAATTTAAGCAAGTAGTATGATACATACAAAACTCACTTAGATTCAGTCTGGAATCATTGTTAGTGTTCTTAGAGCGGCGTGGACCCTATTACTCTTGGCTTTCATCAGCACTTAATGTCTTAATTGATTTCCTTACTTCCGTTAGGCCTTGTCACTTTTGGCCACTCGAGCTATGAGGTTTTCAGTCTAAAAGCTTTTTTACAAATGTTGGACTGCCTCAATTACGTGAGAGTTATAGGGCGAAACCCCTAGTGTAACATCTTGGGCTATGCACATATGATTGTATGAAGTTGTTGAAACTATTAGAAGACTGTCAATAGAGGCCGTTGAGCCCGAGGTTAAAGTTATAAATAATCCTTCGTACAAGGTCCTTGTGTTTGAAGATAGAGGAGTCTTTAAGGCTGATGGAGTTCAATATGTTGAGGGTCTTCTGTCCGGGGGCATTATATTGGGATATGGGTTACTTTCGTGTGAAAAATATTATTGTTTTTGCCACGTACGCAAACGTACTTGACGATGTGGCCTCAAGAGAATTCTGGAGTGGAATTCTCGAAGTAAAATTTCGAAGTAAAATTTCAGAGTGGGCAAAATCCTTAGTGACCATCTTTCGGAGTGGATAAAATTTTGAAATGGATGAGAATTTCGGAGTCGGTAAAATCAGGAGTGACCATCTTCCAGAATGGATAAAATTTCAAAGTGAATAAAAATTTCGAAGTGGGCAAAATCCCGAGTGGATAAGAATTTCGAAGTGGAAAAAATCCAAAGCGACCATCTTTCGGACTAGATAAAATTTTGGAGTGAATAAGAATTTTGGAGTCGGCAAAATCCGGAGTGACCATCTTCCGGAATAGATAAAATTTCGGAGTGAGCAAACTTTCAAAGTGGCCAAACTTTCGGAGTGGATAAGCTTTTAAAGTGGCCAAACTTTCGAAGTGGACAAGCTTTCAAAGTTGCCATACTTCTGGAGTGGATTATAATTTCGGAGTGAATAAACTTCCGGAGTTGCCAAACTTTCGAAGTGGATAAGCTTCCTGCAAAACTTTTAGAGTGGATTATAATTCCTGAGTGAACAAACTTTCGGAATAGCCATATTTTCGGAGTGAACAAACTTGCGGAGTGGCCCAACTTCTAGAGTAAATTATAATTTCGGAGTAAACAAACTTTTGGAGTGACCAAACTTCCATAAGGAATAAATTTTCAAACTGAATAAACTTTCGGAGTGGCCAAACTTTCGGAATAGATTATAATTCCGAAGTGAACAAACTTCCATAGTGAACAAACTTTCAAAGTGGATTATAATTTCGGAGTGAACAAACTTTCGGAGTGGATTTGGGCCGCTTCTAGAGTGGCTGTCAATGCCAGTTTGAGCTGCTGCTAGAATGGCATTGTAGGTGCCGAGAAATGCCAAACTGACACTGTAGGCACCGGTTAGGTAGATAGGAAATACCGGTTGCTTATGAAAGGGAAGAACCAGAATGGACTTGCAACCAGTATTTTGAGAGAGAAAATGCCGGTATGGAGCTGGGATCAGACAGAGCAGAGAGAAGAGGTAACGGTTTGGAACTATAACCGGGCTTTTGAGAGAAAAAATGCCAGTTTAGGAGAAACGGGCTGATTTGAAAGAGTAAGTGCCGGTTTGACACTGCACTCGGCTGAGACAGTTCAGTGCAAAGAGAAGAAGTACCGGTTTCATGTGTGTGAGGGCCCCTCCTCGTTCATGAAGATACACCATTAAATACTTTCAACCACCATGTCAAGCCTTTTTAAAAGCCGTCCCTCCCGAAAGTGTACATTGCCCCAGGCCTACAAAACCTCACCAAATAGAGAGAGAGAGAGAGAGAGAGAGAGAGCATTTGAAAATCTCTAATTTATTAAATCATTGGATTCGCAATCCCTTCAAGACGATAAAAAAATCCTGAACATAATCGCAAAAGGCAGCACGCTACTAGTGATTGTTTTTTTCCCTAGTAGTCAATGTCCATTTCCCACCACAAGTGTTTATTGTTTGGGTCAAAAGCAGCAAATGCAGCCACTTGATCAAAGCTAATGCACTCAATAGAGGTATGTTTTCGTTTTCGATGAAGACAGTGATGAACATTTGTTGAGGAGTCCTGCAACGTTTTACATTTTAGAAAGAGAGAGAGGAGCAAGGTGTTATTGGAAATCTTATTCATGTTGAGGGGCTTCTCTTTGTGGCAGCTTCCTGAAACAGTACTTCGTGTTTGAGCTATTTGCGGTTTTGAGAACCGGGATTTGAGTTTCAGGGTTTGCGGGCTTCTGCCTTCCTTTTCTCTCACTTTAAATTCTTCCAACGTTGGCCATGTGATCCAATGCAATTGACCTTGTAATCCCAAACGGTTTCGTTTGTTCGTTTCTTATTCTAGATTTTTTGGTTTGTGGGATTTTGGTGATACCTCAATCGTGCCATCAGTTTCTGTATCTTCAATTGGGTTGTAGCTTAGGGTTTTTCTGATAATGTTTGAGATCGTTTGGGGTTGGCATCTTTTTGCTTCCCATGCATCGTTGAATGTTCTCATCAAGCAGATCTCTTCACTAAAAGTTTCTGAGTGCCCTTGGCCTTCCATCCTTGAAACAAGGCTGCGTTTTCAAAAGGGAAACTTTGATTTTGAGAAAGCATTAGTCTAATTCTCTTTGCATGTCAATTTGAAAGTTTGAATTTGAACCTGATTTTCCTGGGTTCTTTGTCAGATGGGTAAAGCTTGAGCCGTTTTTTTTTTTTCTGCGGAGCTTTTTTGGTACTGGCTTTGATGCATCGCTCACTGTGGAACCCTATTTCCCAATGTGCTGCTCTGATCGTCGACAAAAAGGGCAGAAGAAAGTATGAATCTGATTGTAGTGATGAATGTAGGCAAAACCCGTCGATTCTTAGGCGTTTGCAAGAAAATAAGCTCAAAGAAGCTCTTGAAGAAGCATCTGAAGATGGGTCTCTTTTCAAATCCACTCAATATATGGATTCTGAATCCATTTCCAACCAAGACGAGGGCTTGGGGCGTTCAAGATCGCTTGCAAGGCTTCATGCCCAGAGAGAATTCCTCAGAGCAACCGCTTTAGCTGCCGAGCGTACTTTTGAATCAGAAGACTCCATTCCTGACCTTCAAGAGTCGTTTTCTAAGTTCCTCACGATGTACCCAAAATATCAATCTTCTGTGAGAATTGATCAGTTGAGGACCGATGAATATGGGCATCTCTCGGGACCATCTCCCAAGGTAATTCTTGACTATTGTGGCTTTGGGCTATTTTCTTACCTTCAGACACTTAATTGTTGGGACTCCTCAACTTTTACCTTGTCTGAGATAACTGCTAATTTAAGTAATCATGTGCTTTATGGAGGTGCTGAGAAAGGCACTGTTGAACACGATGTAAAGACTAGAATTATGGATCACTTGAACATCCCTGAGAATGAGTATGGCATTGTATTTACTGTAAGCAGAGGTTCGGCATTCAAATTGCTGGCTGAATCTTACCCTTTCAACGCAAACAAGAAATTGCTAACGATGTTCGATCACGAGAGCCAATCTGTGAACTGGATGGCACAGGCTGCCAACATGAAAGGTGCAAAAGTTTATAGCGCGTGGTTTAAATGGCCGACTCTCAAGCTCTGCTCAACTGATTTGAGGAAACAAATTTTGAGCAAGAAGAGGAGGAAGAAGGATTCTTCTGTAGGTCTTTTTGTATTTCCAGTTCAATCAAGAGTGACCGGTGCTAAGTACTCTTACCAGTGGATGGCATTGGCTCAGCAGAACAATTGGCATGTGTTGCTTGATGCTGGGTCGTTGGGTCCCAAGGACATGGATTCACTTGGTTTATCTCTGTTTCGCCCCGATTTCATAATTACTTCCTTTTACAGGGTATTCGGTTATGATCCGACCGGTTTTGGATGCCTCCTTATAAAAAAATCCGTGATGGGAAGCCTTGAGTATCATTCTGGGGCTACTGGTGCAGGAATGGTGAAGATTATTCCTGTTTTCCCTCAGTATTTAGGTGATTCAATTGACGGCCTTAATGGATTGATTGGGATTGAAGATGAAGAGTCAGCTGCCCAACATAAAGATCTAAAAGATGAAACTAAGAAGGCATCCGAAATGCCTGCTTTCTCTGGTGCATTTACTTCGGCTCAAGTGAGGGACGCTTTTGAAACCAAGATTGAGCACGATAACAGCTCTGATAGAGATGGTGCGAGCATGGTTTTTGAAGAAACAGACTGTGCTTCAGTTTGTGAGGTGATGAGGAGTCCTGTGTTCAGCGAGGATGAGTTGTCCGAGAACTCATTTTGGATTGACTTAGGCCAAAGCCCGTTGGGCTCTGACAGCATGCGCCAGAATGACAAGCCGAATATTGCATCTCCGCTGCCACCCTCATGGTTTACTGGCAAGAACATCAAGCGAGTCTCCCCAAAGCCAGCAACTAAGAAGTACTGGAACCCCACATATGATACCAAAGCGAGTGACTGCAATATGCTATCATTTGACGCTGCAGTTCAATCAGTTTGGCAGAGCCTCAACATTGCCAAAACAATCCCTGAGGAGAGAACATGCACTTCGTTCTCAGACCACCGACACATCAAGGAGATCCACGAGGAACATCCGAGCGGTACTACCTCTCAGTGTCATCAACTACCAAATGGTTCTATTTCTGAGATCTGCCCAGAAGCAAAGGAGAGTGCGATCAGAAGAGAAACGGAAGGTGACTTCAGGCTATTGGGAAGGAGAGAAGGCAACAGATTTGCTGGGGGAAGGTATATATGCTTTGGAGAAGATGAACTTTTGAGTAATGGAAGGAGAATGTCCTTTGGCCTGGAAGACAGCAGAGATCACCTGAGCTGTATATTGGAAGCAGGAGAAGTGTCTGCGACATGCCTAGATGACGAGCGGTATGCCATCAATGGAGAATACGGTGATGATCCCAACTTTGGCCTGAGGGAACCCGAGATAATATGCAGACATCTGGATCATATAAGCATGTTGGGTCTCAACAGAACTACGACTAGATTGCGTTTTTTGATCAATTGGCTTGTGACATCATTACTGCAGTTGAGACTGGGTGGCCCGGATGGGAACAACTCCATTCCTCTTGTTCAAATTTATGGCCCGAAAATCAAATACGAAAGAGGTGCAGCAGTGGCATTTAACCTGAGAGAGAAAAATAAGGCACTAGTGAATCCTGATGTCGTTCAGAAGCTCGCTGAAGAACAAGGCATTTCTCTTGGAGTTGGCATACTTAGTCATGTACGGATTATGGATAGCGGTAATAGTCATTGTGGGGATTTGAACGTTGAAGATACTCTACTATGCAGGCCAATGTCAAACGGCTGCCATGGCGGGAATAGCGGATTATTAAGACTTGAGGTTGTCACTGCTTCGCTCGGGTTTCTGACAAACTTTGAGGATGTATACAAGTTGTGGGCTTTTGTGGCAAAGTTTCTAAATCCAGAGTTTATGAAAGAGGAGAGACTTGCCATTGTTACTGAAGAATTGGAGACATGAAGACACCCACAAAAGTTAAATGTGTGAGACTTGGAGACAATTTGATGATCCTGAACCAATTGATAGGATGGTTTCATGCTATTATAATCAATGTTATTGGATTACTTCGTGTTTGAATTGAAATCTTCAATGGAGAAATGGTAAAGTTTTTTATTCATGCTTGTAATTGCCTGCGTTTTGTTAGCATTTTCTGGGTCCTTTTAGAACTCGGCTAATTAGGTTTATCTTCTGATTGCTAGTGGTGATTATTTACTCCTAGAATTAGATTGTATTTGCTCTATATCTTTATTCCGTATCTGTTTTTCTTTTCTTTTTCCTGTAACCAAGTGAAGTTTTTGGTTGGTTTTGTATAATGAGAACTCACGCATATATTTCCATTTCTTTTTTTTTTAATGTCAAAATTGACACATAGTTGCAGTGGGTCTTCTTTTCCAACAATTTTGATAACATAGTTGTTTAAATTGAGAGTAAGAATATGATTTTTCTTTGTATAATGCACGTTCTCTTCCCCTTATTCAAGATGTGATAGACTGATGATGTTTAATGTAGATTTTGCGTTTACATAGATAGAGCTCATTGGTTAGCTTGGACTTTTAGATATAGGTTGTCACATCCCAAAACCCAATCTTCATAATTAATGAGATTAATACATTTTATCTTAATTATTTATATTATTAGGTTGATCTGTAATTCCAAATTGACCTTAGCGTGAACTATAAGTCGATAAGAATAACGTACCCAATTATATGATAGCTAGCCAAAATATAGGATTCGAAATTGTTACGTTTGAAAGTAGTTTCGCATATTTATTACGACATGAAGTCAAATTATATGTAAAGAATACGTCTAAACAAAATCAAAGTAAACAACCATCGTGATTTACTACCGTTGGACAATCCAACATCCCACTATGTCGCTAATAATAATGTCGTAATAACTAAATTTATGCAGAACTGTTCAACCAATGAAAAAATAAATATTTTAAAACTATTGTTTCGAAAGAAAATACAACAATTGATTCTATCGTAATACTAGTTTGAATTTTTCCTCGAATATGTTGATCAACAATAATCCTCACTTGCAAGTGCTTGAATCCATTAATTTGAAGGAGTTAGCGAAAAATAAAAATAAGAGTGAGGTAAAAACTCAATAATGTATATCATTTGTGCAATTAAATATATAATTGGTATTAAAATATGTCGAAAAGAATAATAGATCAAATTTAGATACAACACCGTAAATTTTTATGACGAATATGCACAACTTTTAATTTTTTTTGGTTTTAAATTAAAACATACCATATAAAATTATGTAGTTCTTATGGACCAATGAACAGTAGGGCCTTACAAACTAAGAAGAAAAATTTAAAATTCAGGTTATATTTATTTTCACATATTAAATGACCTTACACTACTATTTAAGACCCGTAAGTGGGTTGTCATATATATCACCCTATAGATGAGGCCAAATGTCTCTTTTCGCACGTAAATGATATATTTGAATCTCGATTACTATTATAATATATTCAGATATGTCATAATATACCACCGTTAAATTTCTTATAATTGTCCAATATATAAATAAATAAATATTCTACACAATTATAAATAATCTTTATACTTTCTCATCAGAAAAAAATAGTCTTAATTTTTTTATAAATTGTAGAGTTTTCTTCAAATTTATCAATTTCTTATCATGTAATGCTTTTTTTTTTTTTTACAAAAACTTACACATGCTTAATTTAAAACATGCAATGTTATGTTATAAGATTTTTTAACAAAGTTATAGAAAAATTAATAAAATTTCTCAATTTAACATTTTTTTTTTCAAATAATATGCATGTAGGGATAGTTTGATAAAATTTCAGAACATATGGAACATATACTTAGTTATTCTAAATATGTAGGAGCATAATGTTAGAATTTAAAATATATAATAACTATTTGAATATGATTTCAGCATATGTATGTATGAAAATATAAAAAAAAATAAGTTGATAACATAAAATATATAAATTAAAAATATAAATTTTATAAAAATGACAATAAATAAGAATACAAATTTATGCATGTGAAGTATAAATAATCTAATTACAAAAATATGATATATATGAGTATTTAAATAACAAATACTAAATGAAATATAGAAAGATCAACAGTAAAAAAAGAAAAACTTAAAATGCACTTGCATTAATTTTAAATTTATCAAAATATTACTTTGATTCACCTCAATTGGCCTTCTCTAGCTTCTTATTTTTCTTTTTCTCTCTTCTCTTCTCTTCTTTCTCTTTTTTCTCTCAAAATCTGATAAAAATGACTAAATATTATAATGGCACACAGACGCTCATTAGGTGCGCAGTGAATGCTGTTACCAAACATAGTGACACACGAGCGTTTGAGTATGCTTCAGGTGTTGGCATTTTGCCACTATGTGCTCAAACATCTTTCGAGTATATATTGTGTGTGAGTTAATCTCAAAAAACATGCTTTTGGTTAAGCGCGACCTCTATAATACTTAGATTTTTATTTTGTTTATTTTCATATTAATTGTGATTTTAGGTTAATTGGATATGTTTAGAATTATTATATCTTATAAAATTTTAAAGAATATTTAGATCAAAAGGGTTGATACTTGAAACACGTCCAAGAAGCGTCTGAGCGCCAATTCCAGTGGACTTGCTCCTGAGGCACGCCTAATGCTATGCTAGAGCATCGATTTTAGAGTGGTAGCGCTTAAGACACGTCTAAGTTGGCATTCAAATACTATTTTGTGTATAAATAGAAGGGCTATGCACTATGTTCGTCATTTCTCACACAACAAAGTAGAAGAAAGGAGAAAAACAGGAGAATGAAGAGAAGAAAGGAAGAGATCGGGTTAATTGAAGTATCCTTTTATCAAATCTAGTTAGTATGAGAATGAGGCAAGTATCTAGAAATCCTATCCTTTGTCTGATTTCATATTTTATAATATTTGCTCATGTTTTGAAGATTTTATGTATGTGCATATTATTTTTATTTATTCTATTTGTTTTCCATGGATATACATGTAATATTTACTGGTAGATTTAGAGTTTTGTGATTTTTGGGGGTCTTATGATTTTTATGGACACCAATAAAAATATTTAAATTTTATGTATTCAGTATCAATACATTTGTATAGAAATGAGTATGAAATTTGTATAAATTGTGTATTGGTACACATCATGTGCCAGGGATGAGGTCATTACGTTTGTGATTTGATATGTGATCCGATTTAGATATGTGATTTGTAACACATCTCTCAATGGGGAGATTTTGTTCCCGATGAGGAAATTTGTGATATGTGACCCCCTTTTTTTCTGGTAGGAAAAGGCTTTGTTTGTAGTTGAACCGACCTCATTCTTTGTAAATAAGAATCACTGTAAGATAACTATAAAAATTTTATATATATTTGGACATCCTAATATATTAATTAAATTTGAGAATTACATACAAAGTAGTGGGTGACAAAATATAGTGTGTAAATTTCATATCTATGAGAGACAATGTTCATAGATGGTCTAAACTGCAGATGACTCTGGTTTAAAATTATCGGGAGTATGGGTGACTCTTCTTTAAATTAGTCTTTTAAAAGAAAATTTTTGGTTCTCTATTTATATACATGCTTTGTATTTCAATATGGATTTGTATTTAGACTATAATTTGATATTTGTAAATTTGCCCATATATAGAAATTTGGTTAGTCCCATACATTTGGATATGTAATTTGTCTCATAATATGATTTGATTGATATGATTTTTATTCTGACCTTTGTTATTCATATATGATTTGGATTCGGATTTTATTGTGTTCAATGCACACTTTATATAGATATGATATCAGATCATCATTTGTTATTTGACATGATTTGGATTATGAGATTTGATTTTGAATCACAATTTGTTATGAATATGTTCCAATGGGACCACGTTTGATACGTACTATGATTTGAGTAAAAGACCATCCTTAGACCTTTTATTAATTTTCAGACCCCTATGATTTGTCTACCATGATTGGTTTGATACGCTTTGTTTACATCATTTGACTTTCTCCTCTCTAATTGTGGATATATATATATATTGTTTTTTGTACATACTAATACTTATTGAGTTTTAAACTCATATTTTTTATTTTGTCCCTTTAGATTAATGGATTTTGATATATTGTAAGAGTTTGACATGATCTGACTATTATTCATCCGATTTGGTGAATTTTAACTCTGTTATTGCTTAGATTTGTATTAAATGTGATTTGGATATTGAGATTAGCTGAGTAAGGGCCCATGGTTGTATATTGTGATCAATTTGGTTATATATTTGAGCTTGGGCATTATGGTTTAATGTCACCTTCCTTGCAATATGTGTGGAGCAAGTCTTGTATTATATTATCCGAATAAAAATCCTGCTATGAGATCCTGTGTGGGTTCATGTTACTTATGATTATATATTTTGGGTTCTATTTATTATTTATAAGATGTCAAAATTTTATGGTGTGTTTATTTATATCACACTCGGTTTAAAAAATTTGTGTTATTATTTTAGAATTTTAAATTTTGTAAATAATATTAATTAAATCTACTTTTATTCAGATTCTTGACAACTTCTTTACCCATAACACGCATATGCACGTATTAGGCGCCGATCACGCGTCATTTAATTCAATATGACTCAATTCAAGATTAACTTTGACCCAATTTTATTTTATTGATTTCAACTTTACTTATCTTAACTTAATTAAATATAATTAAATTTTAAATTTTAAAATTCGCTCTTTTCATAGGTAATATCCAACATATTTGTGTAAATTCTACACACGTCTACTCCTATGTGTCCTCGTGACGTCTAGAAAGTTCTAAGTTTTGGATACTCAAAAAGGTTTTGAAATTACGAGATATCGGCAATTAGATATTGTCAAAGTTCTTCCTCAGCTCTTCCGCTATCAAGACTTGGACATTTACTGAGATGCGTCGTGGTTACGCACCACCTTTGCAATGTTGACATACTCATTAATAGTATTTCTTCTAACATGTTTGTGAGTTACACCAATTATTTATTGAAATTTTTCTCATATTAATTATGGGAGATATTATTTTTAATTTATACAGACAGTCCAATATGTGAATATATTTTTTTACAAACTTTAAAAATGTCAATATACCTAATTTATCTTCATATTATTTTAAATTTATGTTAATAATTTAAATTTATAATTTTTATATTTTAATAATGTAATGTTGTTGGTGTTTTCGGGATGAGTCCAAGGAGAAGGGGAAACTGTTGCTATGAGATTGATGGTGTGATTGTGTACGCTGATGGTTGAGGAATTGAGACTCTTGGACTGTGATTATTTATTATTGAAAGTGACCAGCGGCGTTTTCAATGAGTACATGACACAATCAAAGCGTAGTCGTATTTTCTTTTTATATTTTTGGCATTATTTTGGCACCGCTATTTTAGGTATTTATATCAAATTATTTTTAAAAATTATAAATCATTTATATTAATTATGTATTTTTTTTTGATATATTTTAAAATTATATTAATATATTTTTAAATATATTTTTAATAATTAAATTTTATTCATTATATTATATAATAATATATTTTTTTAAATATATATTTTTTAAAAAAATTATTTTTGATATAAGGTTGATATCATTTAAAATTGAGATGAGTGGCGTAGTCTATGTTTGTAATAATTGCGAAGATAATGAAGCATTGAATAGAAGAAACGAATAATTAAAGTGTAAAGAGAAGAAACTGTAGGCGTAAAATGAAAGGACGGATAAGACAAAATGGTTGGATAGTAAAGGTAATAACAACCACATTCAATTTACCAAAACGGTAGTAAAAGGGGAAATAAAAATAGTAAAAAGAATACAGTAAAATTTTTATGTAAAAAATTCTTCTAAATAAGAAAAAAATTATAAAATTTTAATCTACCAATAAATCTACTAAATATGAGAGTTGATTACAAAAACTGTTGGTTACACAAGTCCTAACAGTAAAAGAAGAAGAAAAAAAAAATAGAGCATGAGAACACACGCAGTTTTTCACTCACTGCTCTAAAACTTCTTCATCCTCACACACTTTGTAAAAATTTTTCTTTTTCTCATAATCATCTCTACCCACAAAACACATACATATATATAACCGGGTTGATGAGAGTGATAGTCGTGCCAACGTGAAGGACACATATACATACAGCCATTAATAGCTTGCAATTCTACAACAAATCTGTAGAATGTTGGCCCTATAGAAAACGGGCCATCACTCTGTAAAGACTACTGCATATTTCTCACAAATCTGGCATACTCAGAAAATTAAGCAAGCCTCCACATGTGCTTTTCGCCCTCCAATCATCGAATCTTCAAAGAATACCTCCAAGCATTATCCATAGGTCTTGGACTCCAACAGCAAAAGTTCTCAGATATTACATAATATCGCGTCCATTTCCAAATTCACGAACAACTACTCATAGGCCCGCGTACAGAAAAGAGCACACACGTCTGCGGACCATATCCACGTGGAGTGCGCGGACACATTCCCACAAAGGGAGTGACCCCAACAAACTTCCCCTCATGATTGAGTGGGAACAAATTTAGTCAACTCAACATTGTCACAACAAGCTCTTAGTTTTCCATTTGACAAAACCTTGGTCATCATATCCACCCTATTTTCTTCAGTACTGACCTTTTCTAATGACAGTAGACCAATTTTAAGCACATCTCTCACCTAATGGTATCGTACGTTAATATATTTTGATCTTGAATGGAATAAGTTCTTACAGAGATATGTATGGCACTCTAACTGTCACAGAGTATCTTATACTTTTTTTGTTTGAAACCCAATTCTTAAATGAATTTCTTCACCCACAATATCTCTTTATAGGCTTCTATCACGCCGATGTACTTGGCCTCAATAATTGAAAGGGTGACGCATTTCTACAATTTAGATTGCTAAGAAACTGTACCTCCAGCAAATTTCATTAAGTATCATGAGGTAAACTTACGGGAGTCAATATCTGATATCCAACCAATTTCATTAAGTATCCTAAGTTTCTTGTAAACTTACGGGCAGTCAATATCTCCGCTTTGCCACCGCCTATCGGTTTTGTTTGGCGGATGGCCTCCACCTCCCCCAACAAACAAGAGGTATCTATGCCTTTATAAAGCACGTTTCGTTTTCCTCTCCATCCAGACATAGGCACCTTTTGAAAGTTTCTCGGATGTATCTTATGATCCACTAAACCGCACACCTTGTGAATATTGTCTTTTTGCTACGGGCGCACGGTTTTGTTTAACCTCCACCGCCCCCAAAAGGGAGAGGTATCCATGCCTTTATAAATCATATTTCGTTTCCCTCCCCATCCAATGTGGGACCTCACAGTATCTCATGATCCACTAAACGGCTCCTTTCACAGGTTTAACGGCATAGTATGTGCTATGTCGGCCTTGTATACATTTAGGCTTCCCACATTTGAGAAATAGGAAACTCCTCTTATGTATACCTTTTCTTCATCCAGAGAATGGACACTGACAAGAGGTCAACTTATAGTGGTTTGCCAACGGTGTACTCACAGGCTTAGACTTGTACATATTGAATTGTTGGAACAATTTTTCAATGTAATTCTCCTGGGACAACTAGAGTTTCTTGTTCTTTTAGTCATGAAAGATTTTGATCCCTAGAATCTACTTCACTAGTTCGAGGTCTTTCATTTCAAACGACTATCCCAATTGTTCCTTCAACTCCTTGATCTAAGTACTATTTTGTCCAATAATCAGTATGTCATCCACATAAAGAAAAAGAACGATAAAGTTATCATCAAAAAATCTCTACATAAAGATACAATAGTTAGAAGTAGTCTTTTGATATCATTATCCAATCATAACAGATTCAAACTTCTTATACCACTATCTTGAAATTTATTTTAATCTGTACAAACTCTTCTTCGGACGACAGACCAACCCTTCGTTCCCCTTGACTGCGAACCCCTTTGGTTGCTCCATATAAATTTTCTCCTCGAGGTCACCATGGAAGAATGTTGTCTGAACATCCAACTATTCTATCTCCAAGGCCAAGACAGCTGTCAGGCTGAGCACTACATGGACCGAGGACATCTTTACTACGGGTGCAAAGATTTTATCAAAATCTACACCTTTTTGCTAATTAAAACCCTTCACTACAATCCACGCCTTATACCTCACTGTATAGTATCCTCGAATGTCTTCAATCGAAAGACCCACTTGTTCTTTAGGGCTCTCTTCCCCTTAGATAGTTTAACTAACTCAAATGTATGGTTCTTATGTAAGGAAGCCATCTCATCCTTCATTATTTCAAATCATTTTTTCTTATATGCACCATTCACAACCTTATCAAAATCTTTAGGCTTACTTGCATCTATAAGTAGGACGTACTTGATGGCAGGTGGATGAACGTTGAGGATCGTCGCACAAGAGTCTCCTCGGCCCGTTGAGAAGCCATATCATCATTCTGATTCTCATGAGGCACAGTGACTACCTTATTATTATCCTCAGCCACTCTTAGGCCATTGATCTTGGACTCAGGAGGCACTCGATGGATTGCTTTGATATTTACTTTGTTCGTTCGGCTAGTATAAGATAAAGCATTCATCTCTTTTCCAATATCTTTAATGGTCTCCTCTTCAACAAAGACCACATCACGTGATCGGATAAATTCTTTCTCTACTAGATCATAAAATCTGTACCCAAGTTCGTCTTCACCATAACCCAAAAAGACACATTGTTTTGTTTTTGGCTCAGACTTACTTCTCTCATCTCTCAGAACATGAACAAAAACCTTATAGTCAAATGTCTGAAAATGATTATAGACTAGTTCCCTTCCATTCCATATTTTCTTTAGGACCTTTCCATTCAGAAGCTTACTAGGTGACCTATTGATCACATAGGTCGTTGTCTTCAAGGGCTTGGCGCAGAAGGATTTCGGAAGCTTTGCTTTTGACAGCAAGGCACCGACCCTTTCTATTAGAGTGTGGTTCATCCACTCGGCCATGCCATTTAACTGCGGTGTCTTTGGTGGTGTCCTTTAATATCTAATGCCGTGTGTCCTACAATAGGTATTAAAAGTCCCAATATACTCTCCACCATTGTCACTCTAGACGACCTTTAACTTCTTCCCCGTCTCAAATTCAATAAAAGCATGAAAATACTCAAAAACTCCCGAGACCTAATCCTTGAATTTAAGTGGGAATACTCACAACTTCCTTGAGCAGTCATCAATATAGAAGACAAAGTACTGTGCTCCTCCAAAGGATTTTTCCTTAAAAGATATCCACAGACATCGGTGTGAACAAACTCAAATACCTTAAACCTTTTGAAAGATGAGTCTCCTTGAAAAGAGATTCTTCTCTACATTTCCGCCATACAGTAGAGCAAGTCTTCAGTTTGTTCTTATTTCTAGAATGACATCCTTTTTAGCCAAGTGACTCATCCCTCTCTCACTCATGTGGCCTAATTTTTAGTGCCATAAGTCCAAGAACTCTACCTTGCTTGTGGCATTGACCTTTCCAACCTTAGCAGTGCCCTGTAACACATAAAGGTCGGACGTCTTCTTTCCTCAGGCAATTACCAAAGACCCTTTTGTCAACTTATATCTCACGTCACAAAAGACATTACAAAAGGCAACATCATCTAGTCTTCCATCTGAAATGATATTCATTTGAATATTAGGGACATGTCGAATATCATTCAAAATCAGTTGGGCTCCATTGTTGATAATAAGAGACATGTCACCACAGTCAATAACTCTTGATATCTCCATATTTTTTATCTTTAACACTCTAAAAACACCCGAAGTGTAAGATGTAAAGAGCTCCCTCCTGGAGGTGACGTAGATAAATGCTTCAAAATCCACTATCTAGTCAGTCTCCCGCTCGACAAAGTTTACAATATCATCAGCTTCACAGGTCAAAAGGAGATCAGCTCCTGTAACAATAGAGACCGATGGCTCTTCCTCACCACGTCCCATTTTACTTTTTTCCTTTTCTATGTTTTCACGCTTCCATTTATAATAAAACCTTTTAATATGGCCTTTCTTCCTATATTGATGATATTTCATATTTTGATACCTAAACCGAGACTTACTGTGGCACTTTTTTCATATTTGGGTCAGCGGCCTTTACTCCTTCCCCGTGACTCTACCACGAGGACCTCAGAGTGCTGAGAGGTCAAGGTCCCTTGAGACAACTGTCTTATTTCCTTATTTAGTATGACTCCTTTGACCATCTCTAACGTCACAATACCATCCGGAGTTATATTTGCAATAGTGATTCTCATTACCTCCCATAAGTTTGAGATAGTTGCCAGGAGTCATAGTCCCATCACTTCGTCCTTGAACTTAATCCCCATGCCACTCAGTCAGTCTACACAACTCTGAAACTCATTTAGGTGATCTGCAACGGATGAGCCGTCGTTGTATCGAATCTGTATCAATTTCATCAGATGGTAGATCTTGTTGTTGCCTATTTTGGAGGCGTAGAGCTTCTCCACTTCTCCCACCAGCGTCTTGGCATTCGTTTCGCTCATAATGTGATTATGCACATTGCCGTCTATAAATTACCGTATGTAACTGCGTACTTGCTTGTTTTCCAACGCCCACTCCTCGTCCGATTTCACCTCAAGCTTTTGAGTGGCGAACACCGAATTGTGCATGGATTTAACAAATAGCAAGTTGGATATCTTGTTTTGCCAAGTATCATAGTTGCTACCATTCAAGCAAATGATTTTGCTCCCAACCTCCGTATCAATGTCAACGAGCTCCACGTTCAAAGAATAATTTATCTCTAATACCACTTGTAAGCGCAGAATAAACGGATGGACAAGACAAAACGATTGGATAGTGAAGGCAACAACAACACCCGATTTACCAAAACGGTAGTAAAAGGGAGAGTAAAAATAGTAAAGAGAATACAATAGGATTTTTATATGGAAAACCCTTCTAAATAAGAAAAATATTACAAATTTCAATTCACCAATAAATCCATTAAGTATGAGAGTTGGTTACAAAAGCTGTTGGCTACACAAACCCTAATAGCAAAAGAAGAAGAAGGAAAAATTGAGTACGAGAACACACGAGTTTTTCACTCACTGCTCTAAAACTTATTCGTTCTCACTTACACACTCTGTAAAAATTTCTCTTTTTCTCATAATCATCTCTACCCATAAAACACATACATATATATAACCGAGCTGATAAGAGTGATAGCCATGCCAATGTGGATGATACATGTACATGCAACCACCAACAACCTGCAACTCTGCAACAAATCTATAGAATGTCAGTCTTGTAGAAAATGGCCCACCATTTTGTAAAGAAGATCCTTTTCACAAATGGCCTCCAGATCCTCACGTGTATTCTTTCCGCCCTTCGATCTTCGGACCTTCAAAGAATGCCTCCAAGCATTACCCATGGGTCTGAAATTCTAAAAATAAAGGTTATCTGACATTACATAAAATCTGCGTTCATTTTTAAATTCACGGACAACTACTCATATGCCCACGTACAAAAAAGAGTGTACATGTCTGCGGACTATATCCACGAATGAGTGATAAGAAAAAAGAAGAGAAAAAATAGAAAAAAACTAATATCATTAATAATGAATAGATATTAAAATTTAAAATATCTAAATTAATTTATTAAATTTATAAAATTTAAATTTTTGGTAGTTTATAAAATTTTAAATGATCCCATATGTCTTTTTTTTAAAAAATATTTATATTTAAATATAAATATCCACCTAGAAGAACCAATGAAAGTGCTATTACTTAGTTCACTGCTTGCATACCCATTAAGAAGAAAGGCAAAGCTCAACCCCCAAACAACTTAAAGGAAAATGTTTAAAATGACATGACGTGTTAGACTTAATTAAAATTGAATTATTTAATTAATTTAGTTTAAAAATATTTTTATTGTATATAACTAAATTATTTAAATATTATATATAAATATATTTAAAAATTAGTCCAATCAATTTATTAGATTGATCATGGTTGAAAATGACTAGCTTGAGTGGATTTTACACTTTTACAAAAATCAATTTTAACATCTTAGGTAATACCAATTTTGTGAAAAGTTATCTTCCTAATCCAAGTTTTTTCAAATAATAATTTTTCTTTAAAGATAATTCATTTAGATATTTTAGATAATATTTTTATTAAATATTATATTTTTTATATTTTAAATACTTTTTCAATATAAATTTATATTTGTATTAAAAAATTTTTAAATAAATTATTTATAGATTAACCTGAATTGACTTATTATTATTATTATTATTATTTATTATTATTAGCAAGTTGTTATCATTTGAGTGAAGGAATTTGGAACGATAGCCCTTATTTGGTTTTTGGGTGTCATTGTTGGTATTTAATTATTATAATGCAATAAGAAAAAAAAACATATATATTAGTTAAAAATAAAGTGAGAATACTATTGTTGGGTACAGGTCTTATAAGGCCCAAGTTTTTTATTATGATAATTATAAATAATTAAACAAATATAATTAAAATTAATGTTAAAAAATATAAAAAATTAAGTCAAAAGTAAAAAAATTAGATAAATTAACTCAACATCTAAAATAGGCCCGACCTGCGCTTGAGTGCCAAAACAATGGCTCAATGCCTAGAGTTCACCTGAGAGCCGCTTGAGTAATCAGCTAGTAGTAACTATGCACATGATGCATGTCTAAGCATTGCCCGAGCATAGTAAATTCGAGGCTTAGCGCCCAATGTATGTCTGAACCGCATTCGAGTGCAATGCTGTATATAAAGATGTCTAGCTCATATTCTTGTTATCTTTTAGAGATTTTTGAGAGTTAGAGAGAAAAGCTGCCGAGGAGAATAGAGAAAAAGAGTGAGAAAATTTGAGGAAGTCAAATTAAGTGATTTAAAACTAAAATTTTATGAATTTAGAGTAAAGATAAGTGCACTTTAAACACTCATTCTATTATTACTATTCATTTTTAACTTTCATTAACAATTCTTATTTCATTACTCAATTATATTAATATTTTTAAAATTATATTATTGTACTCAACATACATGTTTATTTTCATGATATTATAGCAAATTTTATAAGAACTCATACTTAAATTATGAACAATACATATATGTGCTGAAATTCTACAACCAAATTTCATGCATATTCTGATTTTAAGATATATGATTTTTCAATACTTGAATGTTGCATATAAGACTTTGCTTGTTCAAAAATCTGAAGTAAACACTCTCCATGCGTTGAAATTTTTCATGAAATATTTTGCATGTTTAAATAAACTGCTTAAAAATTAGGGAGTTGAATTTCTGTACTAATTGCTGAACTTTTGAAAAATTTAAAATTGTTTATACCTTGAATTCGTACAATAGTTCACTTATACTTCAATCTACAATATATATGTCGTGTATAAGTTGGAATATTATATGAGCTGAATTATTGTATTATGCTGAATTTTTTGTATTTAACTTCAAATTCAACATCTTTCACTTTCAAAGTTAATATGACTAAATTTCTGCAAAAGTATGATCATGAAATTATGAACTTATGATAGAAAATTCTACAATTAAGTTAAAAAATATAATTATTTTTTCTAGAGATAAAAAATTATGAAAAATTAAGAATAATTGTAGAGTTTTTTAAAAATATTAGTTGGACTAAGGTTATTATTCAACATATAGTATATTTTGTCATACTTTAATATATTATAATAGTATATCAATATCCGACCCTATATAATTATTGGGTTAAGAAGTATCGTTTGACCCTATATATAGGATGATATGTAAATGGCCCATCTTCAAATTTTGAATAAAAATATATGGCCTTTGATTTTATAGGAATATAAACAACTCGAGTTTTAATTTTCATTTATTTAGTCGATCAGACCTATTGACTCTGATCTCTAAATAAAAATAATAAGAATTGAACATGTTTTGATAGTTAGGATTAAGAAGAAATATGATAAGTATAATCTAAAATCTATATAAACTAATTTATACATTTTGTTATGAAAATTTATGGCATATCATTGCAGTGCTTCTTGTAGTATATTTTAAATGTCAAGTTTATATATTCATTGATATATTATAGTATATTGTTGAGTTCTTAACTCATTCTCTTACTATTTTATTAATCTCTTAGATAATATGTACAAATGCATATTGGATGAGTAGGAATAAAGATTGAAAATACTCGTAGGATTTTAGTTTAGAAGTTCATTGATATTTTATATTGTTTAAGTATTTTTGAACAGTAATGTATCTGTAATATTTTGATATTTTGACTCGAATTATTTAGTTATCAAATTAATTTAGTAATAAATAATAATATACTTTGATATTAATAAATTTTGTTAATAATAATAATGAATATTAATTAATTAGTCATTAATAATAAGTAATTATATTAATTATTAAATAAATAAATATTAATAATGTATTAAATAATAAAACATATAACTTATTAATAATAAATAATAAATGATAATATAATAATAAATAATACTTTGATTTTCCCGTAGTCCGGTAGACGTGGGGTAAGTAATCATGAGCTTGCTCTTCTTTGGGCGGAAGTGAGTTTATCCTCGGTTCACCTTGTCACTTTCTTTGGGTCAAGTGGAGAGGAAGGAAGCTCAGAACTGGTTGAGTTTGATTCGAGAATCGTGTTCGCCGAGAAGAAGATGAAGAAGAGATCGAAGAAGATCCTTCTCTCTGCGGGGCGTGGGGGCTCTTATAGGCCTCTTCCCCTTGGACTCTGGGTGCCAGAATACCCGTTGCTAGGGCTTCTACGCCGCTGGTCACTGTTGTGGACCGCCAGTCATGTCGGTTGTCCTCTTGCCGTGGCTGGCACTCTTCTGAGCGCTGCTAGCCACGCCCGATTTTCCCCTGAGCAGGGATTGGTTGGTTGCCTGCAAGAGTCCGCGGGAGCTGTTGGCGCTGCACCAGCCACTTCTCTATTGGCTAGCCTTTCCGTCCTTTTGTCGGTTTCCCGGCGACGCATTAAATGCATTGCAGGGTTCCATTGCCTTCTGCCAGAATGGGCTCTGCACGCGTCTCTTGACCACTGGGCTAGGCTGACCACCTCACGCGGGCTTTTGGACCCTTCGTGGGCCACTGTATCCTTCATGGGCTTGGTAATTCTTCATGGGCCAGGACATGGGACCCAACACTAGCCCCCCATGCCTGGGCCGGCCAGCGGTAAGGCCGGGCATGTCCTTTGGGCCCATTCCGCAATTTTACACCCTTCCTCATGCTGCGTTATTATTTATTGTTTTCTGAGTTCGCACCTTCCCCAAGAGCTAGGGCATGCTTTTCAGGCGCTGCCATGGCTTGTCACTTCACTGGGCGAGATTCGCGCGCCTTGGATTGCGTCTGACCAGGGGTCTCCCTTGTTCCATGAAAGACGTTTGCTGGATGCCGTGTTGTATTGGGCAAGAGGATGACTTGCGCCTTGCCCATAAATAGGAGGGGTACTCAAGCAAGTTGAGTTCAACCCTTAGCAGCCAGTAGAGAGGCAATGAGAAGATTCTGGCCTTCCTCGCCCTTGGCGGGCGTCCGAGAAGGAGTTGGATGGATCAGCCAAATGCTTGAAGCTCTTGATGAAGACTGTTGTAACCCTGATCTTGCAATTTGCCTTCTGTGCTAACGAGAGTGGGTCGGCCATTCCGCTGTCGCCGCGTATCCTTCCGTGGTTGTGGCTCACTCGAACGCAGGGTAGAGTCTCGGCGGCATCCCTGCGGGTATGTTCACCTATTCGCAGATGCTGCCGCTCGTGATCTCCCTATTAGTTGGCTGGAGCGCCAACCATGGACGGATCTCAAGGTCAGTAGCCCTCCGTGGGAGCTGGATTTCTCACCCTACTTCCTCTGAGTGCTTTCCTGACCTTGGTGCTTCCCCCACCCTTGTGGACGGCGCTTCGGCAACTTACACCAGGGGATGCTCCCTGCCTCCAGACCAGTCCGCTCGGTGAACCACCGACGGCTCCAACCGCGGGGATCCCATGCGGATCACGTTCGCCTGGCTCATCTGGGACATGGTAAGGGAGCATACGGGGCTTTGCACCGTTGTTTTCCTTCTTCTTTCTCGCAGCCTTATTGCCGCAAACTTTGTACTTTGTAAGAAAGTATCGATTAATAAAAGAAGTAACCTCTTTTTCCTTCATTTTCGTCTTGTTTGCGTGCGTACTCTTTTCCGTTGCCAGACGTTTTGCCCTGGAGATCTGCATGTAACTCTGTGGGAGCTCGAGGAGTCTCTGTCAGCGGTCGCGTCTCCTGGGGTAATTGGCGCATTTAATTCCTGCGCGGTCAGGAGACGTCACGTCGTGGAGCCTCGCCTTGAAAACGTGCGAGGTTTCATGAGCCCACCATGTGAAAAATCCCCACTAGCCACGCCTTAATGCTTCCTGTCCTTTGGAGTTGCCACCTTTTTAGGAGAAAACTCGCCTATTTAAACACGCCGTTTTCTCCTGGAACCTGGCACTCCTTCGCACTTGCATGTTTATTGGAAGTTTGCTCTTCCTGGTCGTGTTTTCTTGCTGCGAAATCAATGGAAGATTCTTCTTATGACTCGGAACGCTCTTCGGATGACGAGTCTGAGTTCGGCTCTCACGCTCCCTTGTCTTCAGGAGCCGGCACTTCAGGAGGGGCTCGCTCTGAAGCCACGGTTGCTGGCCCTTCTCGGAGTCAGGGAGCGCCTCCGGGTTTTGAGAGGGTCCAGCCACGCCAGGGAACGGCTGCGGCCGAGGTGGAGTGGTTGAGGGCCCGCATCGTACATTTGGAAAGCGCTCGGGCCGAGTCGGAGGCCAGGGCCACACGTCTTGTTGGCGCCAATGTGGGGGCGCAGGCCCGCATATTGGCCCTTGAAGGAGAGGTCGAGCGACTCAAGGGCAACACGAGGCTTAGGCCACCGAGCTGCGGTCAGAGGCCAGGGTCACTTGCCTCGTTGGCGCCAATGTGGAGGTGCAGGCCCGTGCATTGGCGTTTGAAGAAGAGATGAGCGAATCAAGCAACAACATGAGGCTGAGGTTGCTGGGCTGCGGTCGGAGCTGAGGACGAGGCTTCGGCCAGAGGGAGTGAACCCTGCCTTGGAGCAGAGTTATTTTGACGCTGTTAGGCTTTGCCGAAGGCTGGCCTCGCTGGAGGATCCAAGCTTCCGCGTGGGTGTTCTAGATCCTCGCAACTCGCTTGCCAGAACTCGAGATTAGTTGGTGGACTACCACGTCCAAAGCTCTTCCACTGGCCATTGGGACCATTAGCTGATTGTTTCTTTTCGTTGTCGCACTTCTTCTTCTTCTTTTTGTAACCGTCGTAACGGGATCCGTTGATATAATGAAAGTTACTATTTTGTCGCTCCTTTTTGTTTTCCGAATTTCCTGCTTCTTGATTGGTTTTTCCATTTTGTACTATCGTGCGCCTCTTCATGGGCTCCACTATCGTGAGCCTTTATTTAATATGGTGGCACCAGCGTGGATCCTCGCGACGGGGCTGAGGGGACGCGCCTGTCAGTCTGGCGTTTAGCCATTATTGCGCACGATTTCGGATCTCGCGGTGCGTTGTGATGCCAGCACGTGTCCTGATCGCCTGTGGCAGTGCCGTTTTGGTTTCCTGCCTTTTGGCTTTCCGTTGCCTATTTAAACCAATCGGGGATCGCTTCCTTTCTTCTGCTGATATTTTCCTTGCAACGTTCTTGTGTCTTCCAAGAGAGAAATGGCGATAAGGAGAGAAAGTTCTTCTTCTTCCCAGGTTCCCAGAGCCGCACGTCATGGTGTTCATAACACCAAGTCCGTCTTGACTGCAGGAACCATTGCCTCTCTCGTGGTCGACTACGGCCTTTCCAGCGATTAGAGTTACCGTGCTCCTGGCGCATTGGATAGAGCCAGCGCCCCCCCAGCGGGCTTCATTACGGTGTACGAGCACCATCTGAGGGGGGGCTTCGTTACCCGATGCACTGCACGTTGTATGCGCTGGTGGACGCGCTGGGAGTTCCGATGGCAAGGCTGCACCCCAACGCCTTGCGCTATCTGGTGTCCCTGTGCATTTTTGCCATCCTTCACGGCGGCTCCTTTGATGCCAAGCTAGCGAGATTGATCTTTCGGTTCACAGAGTCGGAAGATTGGGTGTCGATGTTCCCTAGGGTGGGGTTTCGCTTTCGCGGCACCAACCCTGACTTGGTGAAGGGCAGGGAAGGAGCGCTTCTTCTTTTTTGCAGAGTCCACGACTCACGAGCTCTCGAGTGTGGGGCCCGGTTTGAGTACTTTCCGAGACGAGGCCAACCGATGAGGATGCTCTGGTCGGTCGAAGGCGATATCTGCCATCAAGTGTGAAGAGGCGAAGTTCTCGATCCAGGGTTACTTCCTGACTTCCATCACGTTCGAGGGCTGCAAATGGGGGCCTCCTTCGGGATGGACGATCGCTGGATCGGGTAAGAGTGGTCCCGGAGATACAGCCACTCCTCCACCGTCCGGGGGGAACGAGGAGGAAAGCTGCTCATTGCTGGAGTCGTCGACGGACGACGACGAGGACGAGGCCGCCTTAAAGAGGCTGAGGGAGGCTAAGGGGACTTCCACGTGGAGGTCTAGGAGACGGATCGCCGGCTCTTCCGTTGTGGTGGGGAGTCCAGCTTCGAAGAGACCCACGAGCACGGGTCGCCAGGGGGAAACTGCTGAGCCATCGTCGACTTCGGTCATGGGATTAGCCGCTCGCGAAGTCTGCGAGGTGGAGTCTCTACCCACTGGGAGTTCCCTCGCTCGCTCTATCGCAGAGGCGTCTGCCGCCCCAGAGGTGATGGAGGATGTCATCGTTCTTGAGGGCCCGGAGGGGCCATTTATAGCCGCTCCTGCGCTGGTGCCTGAGGCCAGGGGGCCTGTAGAGCCAACAGTGATCTTTGTGGAGCCTATCTCAGAATACAGGTTTCCTGAAGGTTTAGCTCCGTCTCCAGAGGAAGGCGTCGCGCTCGCTGCTGATCCAGTCCAAGCCAGCGAGAGGGCAGCCGGGTCGTCCTCGTGGCAGGAGCCCCCGAGCACTCCTACGGCCGCCACTCTTCTAGCCAGCTCGCCCTCAGCAGGCGAAGGTGAGGAATCTCAGGGAGAGGTTTCGTTGGGCGATCTCGCACATTCTCCCCGCACTGCTCCTACTCAGGTACGGTTGTTTCCATCTGGCCTTTCTTTACCATTATATGCTTTGGAAGCGCTTCTGATGTCGCTTCTTATGCAGGCTTCAGGTGGTGCCAATTCTTTAGAGGCATTGACCGTCCTTCACGGGGACTTGCAGCAGGTCATCTCCAGCGGAAGGGCCCAATTCGCATCTCTCGAGGAGGAGAATGGGCACCTGCAGCGGAGAGTGGCACAGCTGGAAGCCCTACTCATCGCCTCGGAGGGACGAGTCGCCAGGCTGGTTAGAGACATGGTTGGCCGGCTCTCTCCGTTGGAAGCATGGCTGGCACTGGAGGCTCGGTATTGGGACGGTATCCACCTGTGCCGCAGGATCGCCTCCTTGGTGGCTGCCCACGTTCCTGAGAGAGTCTTTCATCCGGGGAACGACGGGACACAGGAGGCGTCTCGCCTGAAGAACTTTCATGAGGAGGCGGTTCCGTCGAGTCTGCCTGATTAGTCTCCGCTTATGTTGGCTGTTAGACCGACTTTTGTCTTTGTATCATATCGGTGCCTTATATATGAATGAAAAGTGTCTTTTTCTTCTTTGTACTTGTGCTTCTTCTGTCGTGGGATGTCGCTTGCAGTCTTCGTTTGCTGTAATCTGTTGGATTGCTTCTTGTGCTTGAGTGTTAGGCTCTTCGGAGCCGTTGTTGCTAAGGCCCTATCCAGGCGCCTTCTTGTGTGGTGCTCGTCCTTCATAAGAGGATGTCATCACAGCTCACGCGTTTATGGGGCTCGATCCGGTGAAGCGGATGTCGTCGCCAAGCCCCTGGAGCCGCAACGAGGGTCAGCGCGATTGTCAGGCCACGATAACCGGACTCCTTGGTCTAGGACTCGGTCGCGTATGATTGCGGGAGGTGTGTTGCCCCTGCTCAAGGCGTTATAGTCACCAAGTTGAGGTCCTAGCCCACAACCATTGTAGACTGAGGGTGCTCTCTTACTAAGAAAGTCGCGCACGCCCGCGATTTTTTACCCCCTAAGGTTTTGTCGGCCGTAGATTGGGGACTTTAAGCCCCGGGCTCGATGCTTTGACCGCCTGGGTCGTCGGCCCAAAGCTTTGTTTGATGGACCGCCCGGGTCTTTTTGATGAGACGTCTCGGCCTCGTAAGTGGCTACCTCCGGGTTGTCTAGCACGGGGCTTTATCTCTGGGGGGCGCTCGGGCCCACTGGCGCGGAGACAAAATGCGTAAAGCCGTCCCCAGGCCATCTGGCGTGGGGACGAAGTCCTGGGACGGTTGATTTCGGACTATCTGGCACTGGGCCAAGGGCTAGTTTTACGGACGGACGCTCGTCCTCCCGACTTAGGGGCAGTCTAGGTCGTATGATTAAGGATGCAATGCATGTCATCAATTCACATAAATGAATATGCAGAATGATAGAAAGAGTGATTATATTAACCAAAAGATAAAGCTCATGTCCGAGCACTCATTATGATGCATGCGCGTGCGACTTACCTGAGCTGATGTAGCTTCACTGGTAGTACTTCCTTAAGTTGGCGGCGTTCCAGGTCCGTGGGACCAGTTTACCGTTCTGGGTGCGTAGCTTGTACGCTCCGCTCCGGAGGATTGCGGAGAGGAGGAACGGCCCCTCCCACCCGGGGGAGAGTTTGTTCCTGCTTGTGGTCTTTCCTGCCGCCTCTACGCTCCAGAGGACCAGATCTCCAACTTCCAGCGGGCGAGCCTTTACCCGTTTGTTGTAGTACCGTGCGACTCGCTATTGATAGGCCGCGGTTCGTAGCCGTGCGGCGTCTCAAACTTTTGAGAGTAGGTCCAGACTTTCTTGAAGCCTTTGTTCGTTGGCGGCTGGGTCGACGCATTCGATCCGCAGGCATGGCATTCCCACCTCCACGGGCACCACAGCCTCAGCCCCAAAGCAAAGGCTGAAGGGCGTCTCCCTCGCGGTTGTTCGATATGACCATAACACGGACGGCAGCTCCTCAATCCAGGAGCCCCCTGTGTCCTCCAACCTGGTTTTCAATCCGTACAACAATGTGCGGTTGGTGACCTCAACCTGTCCGTTTTCCTGAGGGTGCGCCACGGACGTATGTATCAGCTTGATGCAAAGGTTGCGACAGTACTTCGTAAAGCGCTTGCCAGTGAATTGGGTTCCGTTATCGGTCACTATGACCTCAGGGATCCCAAAGCGGCAAACGATACCTTGACGGAGGAATTCCATCGCATTCTGCTCTGTGATCTTGGCGAGAGGGACGGCTTCCACCCACTTGGTAAAGTTGTCGATGCCGACAATCAAGAATTTTCTTTGTCCGGCAGCCAGAGGTAGGGGCCCGAGTATGTCGAGCCCCCATTATGCGAACGGCCATGGGGATTGGAGATAGTGCAGCTCCGTGTGCGGCTGGTGCGTCATATTGCCATGGACCTGACAACTTTCACATTTCCCGACGAATTTCATGGCGTCTCGCTTCATGGTGGGCCAATAGAACCCTTACCGCATGACATTGAATGTCAGGTTCTTTCCACCGATGTGTGAGCCGCACAGTCCCAGGTTCACTTCTGCCGGCGCGTAATCAGCTTCTTCGGCGTGAGGCACTTCAGGAGGGGAGTGGAGTATCCTCGCCTGTATAGCCTCTCATTCAGAACCGTGTACCATCCTACCATCTTCTTGATTCGCTTGGCTTCGTTGATGTCGTCGGGTAGGGTCCCTTCAGCTAGGAACTTCACGTACGGTGTCATCCAATTGTCCCCTGCGTCGACCCGTAGCACCTCTTTGTCCTCGACGTCGATGCTGGGTGCGGTCAGGACTTCCCTGGCTCTCTCGCGTATTGCTCCATGGTTCTGGCAGCTACGTCCCGGGCCAGTCGGTCAGCACATTCGTTGTCCGATCTGGAGTTGTGCTTGATCTCGAAACGACCGAACTCAGGGATCAGGGCCTTGACCTTCGCGAGGTACCTCACAAGCTGTGGGTTCGAGGCGTCAAAATTTCCCTTCACCTGATTGACCACAAGTTCGGAGTCACTACGCACGACCAACGACCGCGCGGAACACTCCTTCGCCAGTCGCAGGCCCTCGAGGAGGGCCTCGTATTCCGCCACGTTGTTCATGGCCAGGAAGGCCAGCGTGACGGAGTATGCAATCTCCATGCCGTCGGGCATCCTTAGCACAACACCAGCTCCGCTGCCTGCCTGGGTAGATGATCCATCTACATTCAGGGTCCACGCAGGAGGATCGCCGTCTACCATACTTCCTTGGTTGCTGTCTTCTTCCTGCGTAGGCGTCGCCGCTTCGACGATAAAGTCTGCCAGAGCCTGTCCCTTCACGGCTGGTCGGGGCCGGAACTCTAGGTCAAATTCCCCTAGCTAGACAGCCCACTTAACCAGCCGGCCGGACGTCTCCGGCTTCTGCAAGATCGACTTCAGCGGTTGGTCCATCAGTATGATGATCCGGTACGACTGGAAATAGGTCCGCAGCTTTCGCGCCGCATAGACAAGCGTGAGCGCCATCTTTTCAGCGTGCGGATAGCGGGCCTCTACGTCAGTCAGCACCATGCTTACGTAATACACTGGCTGTTGTCTACCCCCGTGCTCTGCGGCTAACACCGAGCATCGTACCCCTGCCGATGTGGCCAAGTAGAGGTAGAGATCTTCTCCTTCGCGTGGTGAGCTTAGGAGCGGTGCGCTGGAGAGGTAAGTCTTCAGTTCCCTGAAGGCTTCGTCACATTCTTCACTCCACTTGAACCCCTGCGATTTGGTACCCCTTAGCGCCTTGAAGAAGGGCAAGTATTTTTCTGCTGACTTGGCGAGGAACCGCAAGAGGGCTGCTATTCGCCTTGTCAGTTTCTGTACCTCTTTTATCGTCCGCGGAGGGTTCAGGTCGAGGATAGCTCTGATCTTCTCCGGATTGGCCTCGATGCCGCGTTACAACACGATGAAACCTAGGAACTTTCCTGAGGGTCACTCCAACGCACACTTGGTTGGGTTGAGCTTCATCCCGTGCCGTCGGAGGACCTGAAAAGTCTCATCCAGGTCGTCGACGTGGCTGCTGGCAACCTTGCTCTTCACCAGCATGTCATCAACGTATATCTCCACGTTCCGTCCGATCTGGGCCTCGAACATTTTATTCACAAGGTGTTGGTAGGTCACGCCAGCATTCTTGAGACCAAAGGGCATCATCTTGTAGCAATACATCCCCTGATCCGTCATGAACGAGGTGTGCTCCTCATCCCCGGGTCCATCCGGATTTGGTTGTACCGAGAGTATGCGTCCATGAAGCTCAGGAGCTCGTGCCCGGACATGGAGTCCACAAGCTGGTCGATCTTGGGAAGCGGAAAGCTATCTTTGGGGCAGGCCTTGTTCACGCCTCGTGAAGTCGACACATATCTGCCACTTACCGCTACTCTTTTTACCGGCACAATGTTGGATAGCCACTTGGTCTTGGACTTCTCTCGATGAATTCTTCCCTAATGGCGACCAACTTCTCGACGGAGTGGTTCCTTCGCGCACGCCGACGGGCTTTGGCTCGAGTCAAGGCCTACTTGTGGACTATGACCTCGGCCATATCCGGGCATGTCGGGCCGGAACCCACGCAAACACGCGGAGTTAGCCCTAAGGAAGGTAATTAACCGGTCACGCTCCGTAAGTTGAAGGGATCTCCCCACGTTGATGCTTCGTTCCGGCTCAGAAGGGTTCAATGGGATTGCCTCAGTTTCCTCTCCGGACTGGGCCTGTTGCAGCAAGGTCTCGTCGCGGAGGTCGAGCTCTTCGTCCGGGCAGTATGGCACCGGCGGGTTGATCTGGGACAGGTAGCACGTCCACCCCAATACTTGATCTCCAAGGACTTCACCCACGCCCCACGGAGTGGGAAATTTCACCTTCAGATGTGGGATGGACATCACAGCTCCGAAGGTGGTTAGGAAAGGTCTTTCTAATATCACGTTGTAAACGGATGGAAGGTCAACAACGAGGAACGCCAGCTCTCGCGTCACAGAGCGCGGGTGGGTTCCCATAGTGACTTCCAGCCGAACTATCCCTTGCACGGGGACTGGCTCGTTGTCCAAGTCGAACAAGGGTCCGCTTGCAGCTTTCATTTGGCTTCGTTTTAATCCAAGTTTAAAGAAGGCAGTGAGATACAGCAAATTTTTAGAACTTCCATTATCAATGAAAACTCATTTCTGTTGGTAATCATCCCCACCACCTGAAATGAGGGTCGATACAACAAGGGGGTCGGTATGGGGAGAGGTTACATGACATCATTCCTATCCCCTATCCTCGCTCGCTTGTTGCTAGAAGTCGGCTCCGGCTGCCCACGCCTGGCGTCCGCGGCGATCGTGGAGGAGACCATATCAACCACGCCGGCGGCCGTGCGGGCTCTCGGAGGTTCACTGGCTTCACCGTCGGAGGTCGTCGGCTCCTGCCCTGAGCCCTTCACGAACTGCTTCAAGTGTCCGCGCCTGATCAGATCTTCAATTTCCTGCTGCAAGGTCCGACAGTTCTTGGTTGAGTGTCCCAAGCAGCGGTGGTACTAGCAGTACTTCGTCTGGTCGTTGCCGCTGGGACCCTTGGGCGTCTTTGGCCACTTGAAGAACTTCTCATCCTGGATTTGCATCAGGATGCTCGCACGGCTGTCGTTCAGAGGGGTCAGGGAGGCTCTGCCGTAATCTTTTCTGGGCCCCGGTGGGGGCCGCTGCTGCTTTCGGCTCTCCGGAAAGCGCTGGCCATCGCTATCCCTCTTTCTTCCGCCAGATGCTCTGGGGGCCGGTCCACTCGCTCGGGGCGCTTCGCCTCATTAGCCTCTTCGGCCATGATGTACGCGGGGCGATGGTCTCAGCCCAGAAGGTCTGAGGGCGCTGGTGCGACAGGTGTTTGAAGAAGTCCCCCGCCGCCAGGGTGGCAACGAAGGCGTTGAGTTTCAACTCGTTAGAGAGATGAGGGATCCGCCACGCCTCGGTGATGAAACGGTCCAGGAACCGCTTCAGACTTTCATCTGACCTTTGACGGAGGCGGACTAGGTGCCATGGTTACCTCTGCTCCCTTCGGCTGGAGGCGAACTCGCTCAAGAAGCTGTCAGCAAGCTCGTTGAACGAGCGTATGGAGTTTGGGGGGAGGCCACGGAACCAGAGCAACGCGTCGCCCCTAAGGGTGACGGGGAAGCACTGGCACATCAAGGCCTCGCTTGCCCCTTGCAGAGATATGTGAGTACAGAAGTAGTTGAGGTGGTCCATTGGTCCTTGCTTCCGTCGTATCCCTCCAGGACCGGCATCTTGAACTTGCTCGGCAACGGTTACGTCCGCAAGTCCATGGCGAAGGGCGATCTCCAGAGGTCGGCGAAGGAGGGCGTGGGTTTCTCCTTATGTATGGTGTCCCACAGCACTTTGACTTTCTCCTCCATCGACGGATCCGTAGAGCCTCTCCGCGCATTGATGACGTCGCGGAGCTCCGTGTTGCCATGGAGGTTTGTTGGAGCTCGTCGGGGATGGCGACTGTCTGCTTGAGTGGCTCGTTCGCCGTTAGAGCACGCAGCGGTTGGCCTCCCGTTGCCGCGCAAGTTGCGGGGGTTGCGCCCCACAGGGCTATCCTCCCGGTCATCGCGGGCGGGATGACTCTACGCTTCGTTCTGATCGTTTCCACTTGGGGCCGCCGGGGCTGCGGCGTGGTCTGGCCGGTTGGCTCGCCTCCTGCGAGCGGCCTCTCGACGCCTCTCTCTCCTGGAGGTGGAAGCCTGGGATGCTGGAGGGGCAGTCTCTGACCAAGGAGTCCCCGTGTTTTCACACAGGGCTCGGAGAACTAGCTTCATATCACCCACGTCTGCGGCCAGGCGGTGGACATCGGGCTCTGGTCGGTCATTCGCTTGGTTCCCAGCAGGGGGAGCTTCACTTTTGGCGACAACCTCCACCGCCGGAGCACTAGCTTGTGCTCGAGTGTTTACCGTCTTCTGAGATTCAGGAGTAAAGTGGGAAAGAGACACTTGGCTTTTCGTCAGTTTCCCATAGACGGCGCCAATGTTGCGTCCCGGGTCCGCGGTTACCGTACGGATTAGGGAGCCTTCGGATTCCTTAGCACGCGGCGTCGTCGGTCGAAGGGTCCGGTCTCCGTCTCTATGAACCTGGACCTGCACAACACAAACAACAAACAAGAGGTCAGAGGTTCGGCAGGATTTCTCCAACCGAGGCCGCTCCGATGCTCAAGTTAGCAAATTCCCACAATGAACGGAAATGGCGCACGCTAAGGGCGGTGCGCGGATGAATGCTGTGAAAGCGTAAGAGATGCTCGTGTAATGGTATGAAAAATGCGGTGAGCAGGTTGTGGAAGGCCTGGCTTCCTTGGTGCACCGCAATGGGTGGCTGATTTTTTCGTAGTCTGGGTAGACGTGGGGTGAGTAATCGTGAGCTTGCTCTTGCTGGGCGGAAGTGAGTTTATCCTCAGTTCCTGCTCGTCACTTTCTTTGGGTCAAGTGGAGAGGAAGGAAGCTCAGAACTGGTTGAGTTTGATTCAGAATCAATATTCAGCCAGAAGAAGATGAAGAAGAGATCGAAGAAGATCCTTCTCTCTGCGGGGCGTGGGGGCTCTTATAGGCCTCTTCCCCTTGGATTCTGGGTGCCAGAATGCCCGTTGTTAGGGCTTCTATGTCGCTGGTAATTGTTGTGGACCGTCGGTCATGTCGGTTGTCCTCTTGCCGTGGCTGGCACGCTTCTGAGCGCTGCCAGCCACGCCCGATTTTTCCCTGAGCGGGGATTGGTTGGTTGCTTGCATGCGTCCGCGGGAGCTGTTGGCGCTGCACCAGCCACTCCTCTATTGGCGCTGCACCAACCACTCCTCTATTGGCTAGCCTTTCCGTCCTTTTGCCGGTTTTCCGGCGACGTATTAAATGCGTTGCAGGGTTCCGTTGCCTTCTGCCAGAATGGGCTCTACACGCATCTCTTGACCACTGGGCTGGGCTGACCACCTCACGCGGGCTTTTGGACCCTTCGTGGGCCACTGTATCCTTCATGGGCTTGGTAATTCTTGATGGGTCAAGACATGGGACCCAACACTAATAAATGATAAAATATATATAATAATTAAATATAATAGTTAATAACACTAAAGAGCCACCACACCCCTTCTTCTAGACCCTTCTTTTCCTTGCTGCTGTTTCTCTCTCTCAGTTTCTTTTTGCGTTTTCCATCTCTCTATTATGTGCCTGGTTGATACAATTTGTGAAGAGTCATCGGTTCAACGACGATACGCTGAAGTACTAGGATAACCCGACATCTTTATACATATTGAGACTATATTCTGCAACTGTCTATACTTTATATTTTGATACTGTATAGTGGGGTGGTTTTCTGTTTTTCTTGTCATGTGTATTTTATTTTCTGTTATGGTTTTTGTTTTGTCACGTACTGGCCACTGACTATATAATACTATGTACTATGTAGTAAAAGGTAGCCAATATTATTGTCGACTCTCTCTCTCTCGTTTTGTTTCTCCCCCTCTCTCTCTCTCACGCGCGCTCTCTTCTCTCTATTTTTCCCTGGTCTCCCCTGCCAGAGCTCCCCTCTCACAGCCACTGCAACCTCACGCCTTCGATCACCATGATACGGCCATGGAGCATGTATCAAATGATGTTCTTGTTGAGAGTAAAGCAGCGGAGACAATGGCCGAAGAACAAGCGTTGCAGGCTCTTGAAGCTGCCGTTGCAAAGTCGTCGAAGGAGATGAAGAGCGTTGTCGCGACCGTCCACTGGCGGACAATGACCATCCGACAATATAGAGAACAACTCACCAAAATTTCTTCCACCACGGCACAGATCCAGTCTTCAATGGCTGAAATCCATCAATCTCTGGCCCGAGTCGTACATCACCGAAGAGAATAACATCCCTTGCCGTCTGAAATTTACCAATCACGTCCAAGGTCGAAGGCGTTCAAGGAGATGGAGGTGACCGTACAGCAACACACCTCAGGTATCGCCTCTAAACCTCCCGTCACTGAGCAATTTCCAAAATCTTCCACTGAAACTTGTCAACCCTTGTCTTACGATGAGAAACAACCACTACAAGATGTTAATCCACTGTTGTTTCCGTACCTTACTTTGTTCCTAGAACCTTTAACTGCAACTCCTGATTTCAAAATTGTACAGCCTCATACCACCACAACTGTGCAAAATTTTCATTCTCCACGCCGCCTTTTGGCCGATTTGTCAATTGAGAACTTAATTCCGGCAGATCTAGTTGCGGATAGAGAATGTGGTCAAAGTCTGTTCCAATTGTAGAGGCTGACCCCAATGACACTACATCCCCAACGGATTCATTTTCGAAAATGGTTTTTCCATCAATTCCGGTGTTGGAGGATGTGCGCTTGCTGCCATCAGCATTGGGTACTCCCAGCAAACAGAACACGCTTCTTGCTAGCATCACTAGCACACCCGGAGGATTTTCTGCTCCTCTCAATTTGAAGGAGGTTGTAGATTTCCTACGTCTCCGATCCATTGTGGCTGTGGCTTACGAAAAACTGAAGGAGATCGGTACAGCAGGCCTTAAAATGAGGCTTGCCAAAGAAGGTGAAGGCTGGGCCATTTTCGAAAAGGGTGATGTGGTTAAAGCGCATTATACTGGTATTTTACTTGATGAAACACAACTCAATGCAAGCTATAATAAGGGGACACTACAAGAGGAAACCATTTTCATAAGGAAAGGCCATAGTGATGGAGGAGAGCTGTTTGCGTCCAAGACTGTAGAAGAGCAAGGTGTTGAAGGGCTGGACAGAGTGCGGAAAGGAGAGGTTGCTCTTTTGTCAATAGTGCATGAATATGCCCTTGGCTCTACCGTTCATGACTATACCGTGCACTATGAAGTCGAGCTGGCCTCTTTTGAGAAGGAAAAAGTTGTTTTATCTCTTGGGCATGCCCTTTCTTTCATCACTATTGGAGACGGATATCGTCACACTGGTTTGACCAATTTACATATGTTGCGTAGCCGAAGTCATTCTATATGTACACTGATGACTAGAAGCAGTGTCTGTGGTGATGAATATGACGGTGTGATTTTTTCTCAACTTCATTTGATTGATTTAGTTGGATCAAAGAGCTCCACAACCGAAACAACTGGATTAGGGAGGAAAGGGGACTCATACCTCAACAAAAACCTTCTAATGCTGGACAGAGAGATCATTCCTGGATACTTGGATGATGCACCGGTCCATCGTTGTCATTTTGCTGGAAGGGAGGATAAATCAGGTGATTTCAGGGATAATTTTTTGCTTCGAGAGCAGTGAAATAAAAGAAAATTCTCCTCTACTGTTGTTGATTTATTTGGTGATTGATCGCACAGAAGTCAGTTGCAAATAAAGTTGTAAGCAAGCGGACAAGTGTATCCACAAAGTTGGCCAAAGGAGTGTACATCAGTGTAGTCAAGGCATAGCTGACACCAATGGATGAAATTGAAGCAACAAGAAGGGCGGCGCTGGATGGCGTGGCATATGATCCACGATTACTTGCAATGCATCTAACATTGTCACCCACCTTGTCAGCAATAAAAACTGGATTTCTCAGGTCATCCTTGAGGATATTCCTTATAAAGTGGTTTACATCGTCTGCCCCAATAGCAGCAGCTTTTGGGTAAATACCTCCCTGAAAAACAAATCTCTTTTCATGCCCCGAACAGACCAGAAGACCTTCATCCTAGATATATCTTCACTATAGCCAACCCTCCCATTTGAAGAATCAATTATAGTAGGCAGAGAATATTCCTCAAAGATCTTCTGATATGAACCTCCTCCATCCATTTCAGATATATTAGCTTGAAGCATTTGCTATACCAGAATTATAGCAAAGACTGGGCTTTCATTTGGGCTCACTCTATTTGCTTCAATAGCAGCAAGTCCAAGCCCCTCATTTTTGATTCGAAACATAATGCATAATTAACAAGATGTTGAACCGGTTCCAAGCGATGTCCCGTTGACTCCTCAACGGCGTGTTTTAGTGTATCATCACAGCCAAATACGTCCAAGGGATGCACTCCAGAGGGGGGAAGAAGAGATAACTCATTATTTGACCAATATTTATTTGAATTACAAGAAGTCCTCAACTCCACATTTCCCCCTTTCTCAGGTTGGACTTGCTCAAACAATTTCTATTCACTAACAATGTCAGAAGCTATATTTGAAAACAAATCTAGAAGAGGAGATGCTCCACTTTTTAATAAAACAGCATGCAATTTCTGTGCAAATTCTAGATTTTTGGCTGCACTAATAACATATTTGGAGACACTTTTAATCTTCTGCTCTTGTGCCAACAATGATCCTTCAACAGAGAATGGTGAGGCTTCAGTTGGCATATATTTTGAAGGAACAAGCTTCTCAAACTTGTGCTCAGAATTTTCAGCTTTGTTATTGTCACTATGATGTTTTGGTTGAAAGCCCACCGGAATTGCATCTTCTAAACTTGACCTGTGAGCCTTAGGGATCTCATCAACATCAGGCAAAACTTCCTATGCCTAGCCACTTTGTGAAGCACCAAGCTCAACTTGTTGGTACTTCCACTGCTACCTGAAAAACCCCTAGCTCCCAATGCAGAGTCTACAAGAAGACTGCTAGGCACCTCAGCAGGAATTCGTGTGCCCGGAGCACCCATCAAACCAATTATGTATTCACTTCCATCATCAATTTTAATCAAGTTCACTGCTCCATCATCTGTGCCGGTATATAAGCTGCCTTTCACCAGCATACACGAAAGATTGATCCTATCAGCTAGTACCTTAAATAGCAAGGAGCGGTGACGAGAAAGTCCAACATCAACATGACCAAGGGGAAGAATGACAGTGTTTAAGGAATTCCTCAACTCATTACTTGTAACTCTACACCTCTTCATCATTTCGTCTGCATCACCGACCAAACCACCCATTTGATCAACAACAAGATCAGCAATCCTCTGAATCAAAGCATTCAAAAATAATTCATGTCCCCAAACTTTACATTCCACAGATATAGCTTGGGCTTTATTCTCAAGATATTGCAGTTGAGGATCATCTGATGCGTGCAGCGCTCGAATTTACAGATGGGAGTAATCTCTGCTTGAGCTATAGTAGGACCTCGGTCCTTTGCTACAGCGCAATCGAGGTGTAAGGAACCGAGGTGATGGAGCAGGACAACGTGGAGAGGAGAGAAGCCATTCTCGATTCTTCCCACAATTCATAGATGAAAACTGTGGTGGCGATTCGGACGAAGGGCACTTGGACAAGGTGGAAATAGATTTTCTGCAGACAGGAATGGGCAAGAGGTGAGGATAACTTACTTGACCAGTATCCACTTTTTCTTCCTCCCAGTCTACCATCCCAGAAGCGTCCAGTATCGTCACCGGTTTCAACAATAGGAGCTCACAGCTTGGTGAATTCGACAAGGGTTGTTCTGGCTGCTTGGTTAGCGGCCGACAAAGGAAAATTGGACAATTAGGAGTGAAGAATTTGGTAATGGGTGAAGTCATGACCTGTGAAGGAGTTGGAAGGCTATGTGGTGGAGGAAGCTTTTGCCTGGATGTAGTGGTAGGTTGCTCTTCGAATTGGAAATCAGGTGACGCATGTGGATATAGTTTCTCGATTCGAGCCAAGGTCGGAAAACTCTCAGCGATGGAGGTTTGAATTAGTTTAGTGGTGGAAGCCACGAACGATGGTGAAATTGAAAATAAAGAGGAATTTGCGGTCGGCATGGGTAAGTGGTCGATGCAATTGATACAGGAGTGCCGAATTGGTTCTGTAGAGGAAATAGGAACGGTGATTTGAGTTACATGTGGTGGTGTTGACCCAACGAAAGAAGGAATTGCTGATTGGAAAATGTGGAGATGTGAAGCAGTAGTGGAAGAAGCCACAGAAGGTGAAGAGGTCACTGACCGGTGAGTGTTGCGCTTGATTCGGTGGAGCGTTTGGCTGATTTGGGGATGGACGAGCTGAGTTCGGTGCAGGATGACCGGATTTGTGCTGTTGTTGAAACCGCGGTGGACAATGTGGCTCCAAATCTATCGGTTGCCCGTCAGAGGTCCTTCATCGCGTTGGCAAGCTTGGCGACGGCTTCTTCGAGTGCGTTAAGAGCACGTTCATTGATCTACTCTGCTTTCCTCTCAATGAAAGCACCAAATAATGCGTGCTCCATGGCGTAGTCGGGTAATCGACGGCGAGAAGGTGTTATTGAAGGCGGAAGGGGAGATCAGCAAAGGAGAGAAAAAGATGAAATGGCCATAGATGCTATGAACTGAGGTGAGGGGAGCAAACACCGAGGTGATAGTGGAGAGGCCGAGGTAAGGAAGAGGTGAGATGCCGAGATGCAGAGGGGAGAAAACGCAGAAGAGAGGCAGAAGGAAGGAAAAGAAGCCAGAAGAGAAACAACAAGAGGAAGGCAGAGAGAGAGAGAGAGAGAGAGAGAAACCGGGAGAGAAAGGGGGAGTTGAGTGCAAATTCTTCATTACCTTCACTAATCAGCCAAACATGGCTTTATATACAAGAAACTGTCCACATGAGGGGAGTGGGGCGGGATTACAACTAACCGGAAGGAATAAAACAAACCAAGGAGAAAATGAAAAAAGGAAAAAATTAAATGTTCGTAACATATAGTTTAATTTTCATAGTTTTGATTTTGATAGGCTCAATCTCTATTAACCAAATATAAAGTAATATTAAATATATAAATTTACTAAATTTTATACATTAAGATATACATTAAAAAGGAGGATACTAAACACCATCGATGTCTTAATTTTGGTAAGAATAGTCATTATTAAAAACTAAAACAACTCATTTGCAAAAAATAAATTTATTTACCACTAATAAATAAAGAAAATCTAATTTTTCTTCTTTCCCTTTATTCTCCTCTTTTCTTTTTTTTTTTTTTTTTTGCTAAAAACTCAAAAAAATAAATTAAAATATGACAAAAATATTCTATATAGCAGGCTGGTATTCATACGCCAATCACATATTTATTAGACATGATGTCCGAATTAGACCCGAACATGAGTGCCTATAATGTACATATCAAATATAAAAATATTATCTCAAATATGTTCATACATAACTTATGTGTTCATTAGGCGCCCATTGTGTTTTTCTTGTCACAATAGAATACTTAATTTCTAAATTGAATATGTGATTAATCTTAATAATATAAGAATTTATTTTAACTTAATATTATTATATAAATTTTGATATTTAAATATTACAGTTATATATGAATTGTAAGTGTAGTTAATTTTTTAATCCGGAGATGGTATTAAAAATATTTTTTTATGACTTTAATATTGCAATTTTAACTATAATTAAGGACGACTTTTGTACTTTCATTTGTCCAGCAAATTGGGTTTAGGGTGGAAGAGGCAAAAGGATTAAACGGTAGAAAATAGATGGATTTTTCCTAACACAAATCGCTGAAATAATTCTAAGACTATACGTATAATTTTCGTCAAACCTCATAATATGAAACAAGCTGATTTTTGCCATTAAACCTCATAATAGATGGATTTCCATGGATGAAAATTAGACCCGTTTTAATTTAATTTATTAGATAAAATCAATCGACTCATTAATTTATATAACAATCTTAATTTGAATATGCATCTGATAGGAACGGCTAAAATAGGCCAACTCAAAAGGATAGTCAGCCCAAAAAAAGTACAACCCACTGATCCAGAGGGCGATCAACGTTCCAATTGATCGGAGATGATCCTCGATTGGCTAGATGCGGTCCAAACTGGGTATGGCCATGACTCCGTTCTCGCGCACAAGAAATTACCTACCTTCATTGATTAAGGCTCGGAATATTTTCTCAAATCATGATCTTCCCTGGAAATAAAATCTCCAACTCAGCGTATCTCTCATGATGAAAATTCTAATATTTATTGCATACAATATCTCAACAATGAAGGAATGAATCCTTCTGACCGATCATGGTGGCCATTAATGGCACCAACAATCCCTCGTTGGATGGAAGGAATCTTCTCTAGACAACTAATAGCTAGCCTTGACGCCCAAACAAGGGTGGGGAGGTTCTATGGTTATAATAGGCCTTTGAGATAGATTCTATAGGCACACCCTCTTTAGTGCTCAAACTGACGCTAGCAATCCCGCTCTCGCATGAGTTTACAAGCGCCGTTCTTCCTTCCCATTGTTTACTCTTTGTTGATCCAATGTCCAAAAAAGCTGCTCTCTATGGGCGTACCACCATCAAAAGCTGCTCTACATCGAACTCTACCTCCGAGTCAGACTCATAAGTCCCCTACACTGCATCGTTTCCAGTAAATTCTGTCTTTGTATTCTATAATTCAGAAAAAAGATTACGGATTTAAATGTTAGAATATAAATCGGGAGGTGAGTCCTACCATTTTTCTTTGACGTTTTATTGTTTGTTGTAGTGTGTGGATCTAAGTCGATGAGCACGGAGATCGGGTCCTACGTTCGTTTAAACCAGAGACCCAATCGTATTTGAATCCATCAACGACTCAAATCTAAGACATATCAGCACCAGATAGAAAATCATTTTTTCTATCGTTATCATTTTGCAAAGAAGTTTACCAATAATATTAATATTAATATTAATAATTTATTTAATAATAAATAATTTAAATCTATAAAATAATTTTTTAAAATTTTTTTAAAGAGATAGTGTAATAACCCGAGCTCAAGTATCCGAACCCGATCCAAATCATCCAAGTAAAAATTTTGAATCATCTAAAATTATCAATTATACGTTATAAATTATAATATTAAACAACTTGAATACGCTCAAAATCATCACATCACTAACATTTAATATATCATAAATGATCATCATAATTACATCATTAAATAAATATTCATAATACTAATAATAAATTACTTGAAATAAAAAATCAATATTTATAATATCAATTTCTCATAAATGAAAATCAAATAAATATCAAAAAATTAATGAACTAATAAAAATATTAAATCTTTATTGTGGAATCCTAAATTTCCGAGATCACTTTTATATGGTATCTAAATAATAATGCATGATCTTTTTTTATCATGATATCAACTTGTTTATTTTAAAACCAACAAAAAATAAGAGTGAGTGGAATCTCTAATAAGTAAAAATAATTAATGATAGATGAGTACAAGTAAGTATTTGGATAATAAAATAAATGTATAAAATTAATAATACAAGGTGATGTACCCACCCCTATTCGAGACTCAATAAAAAGTCGAGTCCACGACCCAAAAGCCATATGAACAACTGGACATTAAGAATACAACATGGATTTTATTGAATCTAATCATCAATTCAATACAATATCACAATTGTACGAAATGAACCAAATACCGCATATTTACTCCCCCAACGATTGGGTGAGTATCACGAGGTTATCCGATATTTATAGTATTCTCACTACCCCTACAGTCCTCCCAGAGGTTGTATCCATAATATACTCATACCATCTCTGATACCTCTCATCAATGATATCACAATTATCATTCTTTATAATGATTATTAGGTTATAAGTATCTCTCATTAATAACAATGACCTCGACCAACTATAGTAGATAACAAAAATTCGATTATTAGCCCAATCTGAGGTCACAACTATATAAGATAATAATAATCTCCTTAGATCTTATTCTATTATAGTAGACCAAAGGCCGTATATTTATATCCCAAACGGTTGGGTAAGTATTACAAGATTATCCAATATCCATGATATCCTCACTACCCCTACAATCCTCCTAGAGATTATACCCGTAGTATACTCATACAATCGATAATACCCATTGTCAATAATATCCATGATATTATCATCTACGATGATAATTAGGTTATAAACATCCCTCCTTAAGATTAATGATCTCGATCTCTGGAATGAAATAGGTATAAAAAAAGTATAAACTATTTTACGGCTCATGGACTCCCATTCGCCCAGATACTGTAGAGTTTTCATACACTTTTCTTTACTTATCCATAGAGTACTAATAAAATATATAAACGTGATCAAATTCAACGCAAAGAGCGACCATCACAAGAATAGGAAAAATTTTAAGAAAATTTAAAAAATTCGGCCGACTATATACATGTACATTTTATATCATACTTGATCATAATCAGCCCTCCTAACATGTCAAATTTTACCTCTAAGGCCACAAAATATCTTTAATTTTATTGTTATCGAATTAACCCACGATTATAATCTTATTTAATTATCCCGATTAATTTTATAAAAATTCAATTGAAATAATAATTATCGATAACTTTCTCCTTAATCAATTAACAATTTCAACACATATATATATACATCACTTACTTTCAAAAATATATACAAATACATATATGTATATACACACACCCTTATATACAATTATATATATACAAAATATATACATATATATTTATCCCGATTAATTTCATAAAAATTTAATCGAAATAATAATTATCGATAATTTTCTCTTCAATCAATTAACAATTTCAACGTGTATATATATATATATATATAGATATATATCACTTACTTTCAAATATATATATATATATATATACACACACACCCCCTTATATACAATTATATATATATATATATATATATATATACAAAAAATATATATATGTACGTATATACATATATGCATACTGCCACAGCAAGGTGTATATACACCATTATACATCTCCATACCGCGACGCACGGCAGCACCACCATCTCTTCACTGCCGGCTCACAACACGGCGACGGCAGTAGCACCATCTTCTCATCACCGGCTCACCACACGACTCCCTCTCTTATCCCCATAGCACTGCACACTACCTGCACAAGTAATACACAGCCACACTCACACACAGCAGATTTATACACATCGCATACTCCCTATTTTTCGGTTTTCATTTCGTGGCTTTGTTTACCCACTGTAAAACCCTAAAAAGCCGAATCAGAGTCGTTGCTCTGTTTTCCCATTTTCTAGTTCCAATCAAGAAAATACGACCGAATTCAGCAAAATCAAAGTATATAACAAGAAAATAATTACCAATTAAAAAAATGGAAAAATTTAATTGCAAGGTCACACGGTTAAATTTGCATCACTACCTTCAAGTCACTGGACCCGGTTGGAAAGATGGAAACAGAGTTTCCCATGGCGGCGCCAAATCTCCAAAATCAGGAGGTATAAAATATAAAATAATTACTTTATGACTCCATTAATCAATTTATCAAGCCCCAATTTAACCCAGAACCCTTACGGTTCGAAAATTTTGCCAATCGAGCCGTCGGCTCTATTCTCCCATTTCTAACTCCTCAACCCAGGACACAATCGATTTTCATGAAATTATAGCATACAAGCAAGGGAATATCATCAATAAGGAGAAAGGAATAATTTAATTTACGAGATAGGAATTTTACTTGTCTCAATCCTCTCTTCACTTTCTAGCGACGGTAGCAATGGCAGGGCATTCTTTGATTCATCCCCCTTCCCCTAACCCTACTACCTCCTTAAGTAATGAAGAGGCTGGTTAGGGTTTCGCCCATTGTTTTCATATGAGTCGATCCCCTTTCTTTCTTCGCCGCTCCTGCCCGCACTTTTCCTTTTTTCTCCTCTTTCCTTCTTGCCATCCCTTCCTTTTCTCTTCTTTTTTTTACTTTCATTTTCTCTCTTTTCCTTCCTATTTTTCCTTTGTCCGATTTTTTTCTAATAATAATAATAATAATAATAATAATTATTATTATTATTATTGTTATACATTTATTTATTTATTATATATTTTATATATTTCGATAACATATTTTGATATATATATATTTATATAATATATATTTATAATATATCTTAATTTTAGTATTTTTAATTTTATTATATTTTCAGTCAACATATTTTGATATACTAAGGCCCGCCTGTCACATCTGAATTTAGTTAGCTCAGTTTGTAATTCAATTAATTTAACCTAATTTACTAATTAATTTAAATTTAATTTAATAGTTTAATCATTTATTCTTAAATCCATTGATCTAATTATTCTAACTTGTTAGGCCCACGCATCAGTCCAACTATACTAATTTTAAGCCCAATGATGATTATAATTATTAATTTTATAATATATTTTAAATAAAATATTTATAGTGTTACAAATAGAGGTGCACTAATTTCATAATAGTAAAAAGTAAAATTGGTAATTCTAACCCAATATTATCAAATTCTCCTTGTAAGTATGCCCTAACAAGATCCGGGGGAGCATCAACCTCCATTTTGGGTTGTTTGATCAAAATCGGACTACCCATGTGTTTATTATACTTAATTTAATTTCAATCGTCCGATTCTAAATTTAATCGGATAGCTAATATTAAATTTTATTGGATAAGATCTTGGCCTTCCGTTACTCCCAATTTGACGGCTAAGAGTTTTGTGTACAGTAACCCTAAATTTGAACTAGACGACGATGAAAAATGGTGGTGATTTTCATTTTCCTTTGCAAATCTCCTCTCCTCTCTCCTCTCCTCTCCTCTCCATCTTCATCTTTGAAGGAGAAGCCAGCAAAGAAGATGCAAATCTTCGTCAAAACTGTCACTGAGAAAACTATCACTCTCAAAGTGGAGAGTAATGACGCCATTGACAACGAATTTTCTTCATTCTTTCTCTCCCGTTCTCTCCATCTTCCCTCTTATTCTATCTTTTTCATATATTCCCCTTCTTTTCTTTATTTTCTCATTTAATCAGCTGCCTTCGGCCGTTCCCCTTCCCTGATTGACCATTTCTTTGTTGTCTTTAAATATGCAAAAATTTTCTTATTTTGGGTACATGAGCAACAGAGAAGAAAGAGTAAGGCCAGGCTACTATTATTGTTGCCATTGCCATCGTTAATTGCTAGTAGATTGAGTGTTGTCGTAACTGTTCAAAGCCGCTGCTGCCGCTATAGTCAAAATCACCGTTGTCAGTCTTTGCCAAAACCGACGTTGCCGTTAATCGTAACCGTTGCTTCAGTGCAGTCGCAAATCATGTAAGTAATCTTCTATTACTTTGTAAGTAAACATTTTTTATTTCTATAAGTAAAATTTCTCTCATTTGAATATAATCCTCCTTTATTCTAATATAAATATGTTCTTTCTCTCTCTGAAATTCTATCAATGCTGTTAAATCTGAGATATATATGGAGATTCTATGGAAACAGTTATGAAAGCAGAACAAAAAAAAGTAGAGCCTTGACTCTAAACAGTGGAAGCCATTGCATTTTCAGAGGAATTTACACTTAATTGAGCCGTAATTATTTGTGTGTTTAAATTACAAAATTTATGATTTTTTGTGTAGGATGAGTTTTGGTTATGCATATCCAACTTATGAGTGCTTCAAAACTATGGAAAAGAATAAGCCAGAGATTGAGCAGTTACATTAAATTTACATTATTATATTATTGTTAATTATTTTTTTGTGATTTTACCCATCGATTTACAATTTCAAATACTGTAGAAAAAACTGTGGAAAAGAATACCTGGTGTGCGTAGAAAGAGAGACCAATTTAAAAATCATATCTTTTGGTAGGAAATAGAGAACAAATTTTGACAAAAATCATATCTCTCCCCTTCTTTCCCCTATTTTTTCTTAAGGTCTTTCTCTCAAGTTAGAACTTCCATTTCTTTTACAGAACAAGAGATGGTAGATTTCAAAATGGTTGATACCCACCAACTCAGTGGATTGAAACACGAGAGAGTAGAGGAACTCTGAATCCAAAATTAACCATAGAGTATTGTAATCTCTACTAAGTGCACACAAAACTTTGCATGAAATAGACATACAACAATTCAAAGTTGTTTGTGTACAATTTGAATACTTGATTATATGTAAATGTTTGTCTGAGCTTAAAGTTGCTTATGTGAAAAAAAAAAAAAGAGTACTTGTCAATAACCAAAATTTTGAATATGAATATCTCTAGAATTAAATTTGTTGAAATCTTTCAAAAATTTGTACGAAACTTGTTTGTTCGATTTGCTTGTTTGTATTCCTTAACTTGAGGTTGGTTTTCCAGGGAGTTAACCCAAAAAGCTTTGACATGCATGGGAATTACAGCATCGGATTCCATGAGCAGAGCGTGTTCCCCGAGATCCGATTTGATGCCCTTGGTAAGCTGAGTGGTATGGATGTTTGCATAACAACTACGACTCAAATGGAAATAGCAATCCTAGTTGCTGCACTTGTATTTTTTCTCAACCCTAATTTTACCACGGGAGTTCATTAATTTTGGAAGTTCATGCCCTTAGCAAAACTAATGTTGGCAATTACTTTCAGCTGCTGGAGTGAGGAATAAGAAGAGCTTTGATTTCCTTTCTGGCTGCTTCTCAATTTGACTATTTTTTAAAAAATCTTTTTTCCTACTGTTCGTTGAATAGGAACAAAGACATCAATTTGTTGTCTAATTACTGCCTAGTATCTTCTTGATTTTTCAAGATACAAGAACAAAGAGGAGGCGAAATGCTAAACAGTGGAAGTCATTGTTAGTATAATATATGGTGATAGAACAGGAGGAGGAACCACAGGTTTTTCATTCTTCCGTGAGACAAAATCCATATTTTCTTTTAGAATTGGTGAGTTAGACCAAATTATTTTATACACAAGTTTGCAACTTTCATGGGATTTTGTGTTTTAGCTGCACACAAGACTATGGATGGTCCATCAATGAAGGATTGGCAAGGAGGTCATGGGGCTGGACAGAATATTATCTCTAGTTCAACGGGTGTAGCTAAAGTATGATTTAGATGTTTGTGTCGTGAAAAGTAATATACTTTATTATTTTATCATCTTTTAATTGGATTAATGATTTTGTAGGCTGTGGGAAGAGTTCTTCCAGATCTCAAGGGAAAGCTCACCGGAATGGCTTTTAGAGTCCTAACACTGAATATGCTGCTGAAAGTTCTTCCTGAAGAAATCAATTTCTACTTCACCAGAAGACCCGCCACCGCTGGAGATAGTCATGGGGGAAGATATTCGTGTTACAAGAGGCAGACATTATTTCCCTTACTGCCAACTTTGTTCTAGTGCATTGTCAATAAATTGGATGATTTGTATTGTATGACTAATTTTCTTTCTAGCTACTTATTGGAGTCCAAGGATTGGTAGATGAGCCAAAATGTTATAAAAAATGACATGTAGTACACTGTTAATGCCATAGTTAGTTTAGAATAACTATAATTTCGTGCTCATTCTCGTCTCCATTATATAAATACTTATTAAATTTTGTCAGATTATTCCATGATTATTTGTGTCTACTATAACACATCAAAAAAATTATAATAATTATATGTATAATAATTACATATTGGTTTAAAAATTTTAGATCGTACCTAACAATTCTCAAATTTTATAATATATTATTAGTTGATTGCGGTAGTGAGGTGGTGGGATGGTAGGGCGTTGGTTATGTTTGAATAAATTTTGAAAATATATTTTCATGTTTTTTTATTTTTAATCTTCTATCTACGTTCTCACCATTGTCTCCATTGGCTGATCTAGTTCTTGAATTTTGTCAAGTATTAGATGTTCTTAACATGTGTTTAGTTTTCAACTGTTATTGAAAAGGACAATAGAGTCCCAAAGTACCAATTATCTCGACCTCATTTTCTTTTTGTGGAATATAAAGTACAAGAATATATAATACATGGAAAATATATTCTAATCTAGATATAAGTAGTAAACAATAAAAGTAACAATAATAATAAATATAGAATTTTGGTGATGAAGAAAAATCATGATAATTACAATTATCCGGTAAAATCCTCCGGATTTTAACGGTTAAAAAAGATATGTACTAAGAAAGTCAATTTATAGATTTGGTGGTACAAATATACTAATCTTGTGACCCCTACCAAAGAATTTCTTTGATTTGTACGCGGCAACGGAATTAGACGCCTTCCAATTTTCTTATCAATCTTTCTTCACGATCCGTCGAATCACTGTACACTACTGGAGTCCAATTTCCATGCCACCCACATCACTTACGAGGATAAATAGGTCCGAAAATGTATAATAAATAAAATAGTTAAGGGGAGAAAACTCTAAAATTTCAGCATAATAATCAAAGGAGAGTTTTCTCTATTGGGTGCAAATTCAAAGCTTAAATTAGAGTATTTTGCCCTTAGCATTTGTGAGGAAAATGCTAGAAGAGCGATCGTTTGGGAGAAGGCAGCCATTTTATAAAAGAGCTTTAAAATTAGGTTAAAAAATATGACCATTGAAGATATATGCGTCGCGACACTCGAGCGCATTTTAAGCATGCGGTAGGTGCACTTAGGGTTGCAATGAAGATGAGTCCCAGCCCGGAATCAACACTCGAGCGCAAGTCGAGTGTACATCGAGCTCCAACTTCTCTGGAATCAATTCTCGAGAATGGATCAAGCATGTCTCTCAAGCTCTGACTTCTTTAGAATTGATGCTCGAGCCAGGTTAAGCGAAGGCAGCACGTGATACCAAGAAATGTACAATGTCAATCTTTGAGCGAAAATTTGATGCAAATCTTCTAAATAGAGGAAATATGCGAACGAATGACACCAACAAACGATTAGACATAGTTACAAATTATGCTAAGAGACAATACGCCTAACCGTTATTATAAAAAAATTAATTTTATATTTGGGTGTTTAAATCACTTTAAAACAATATTATACGTAATCACGTGAATTAAAATAATATAGCTTTTATTTAGTATTTGATTTTGCAAAACTGAAATTAAAATAAAGATTAAAGTATTCATAATTTTTTAAAAATAAACAAAATAATATTTATAATATATTTAATTATAATATTTTAAACTTTTTGACAACCAAAAAATTTAAGATATAATTAATCATTAACTTTCAATTTGATGTCACATAATTACATCAGTACATCCTTAAGGATCATATGAAAAATAAGGGGAGGAGAAAGAGTATGCTTCAATAACATATATGTACAAACTTGATATGGAACGTACAAGAATAGCAGATAAACAAAATGAACATCGTATAGAAAATGACCTACACTAATTGAATCTAAGCATGGTTAATGCCCAAAATAACCCTTTATTTCTTACTAAAATTCCTCAAATACAAAAAAAAAAAAAGAGAAAGAAAATAAGGATATACATAATAACATATCAAATTGACCGGTAACATGTAGCAGATGCCAAATTAACAAGTAAACAACTTCATTACTCAAATTAACAGAAAAATAAATTTTTATACAATCAACTAATATAAATATAAAACAATTGCTTTATGGTATTATTCTTTTTCAACTTAGTTTCTTGCTTTGCGCTTGCTTTGAATCGATCCTTGAATCAACATACCACTAAACTTGACCTTTTAGAATGAGTTGTTTTAACGTATGTGCTATTTTGTAGGCATGGCGGCAATTACTGGTGGACTTGAAATGCCTTCAAAGACTATATTTGGTAAATATCGGGTCCGGGCTGGCACTTTGGTGGAAACGAATTAGTAGCATTTCTGTTCAAATACAGACAATAAGAAACAGTAACATTTCTGTTCAAGTACAAACAATAAGAAATAGCAACATAAATCAAAAGAAGAATCATAAAAAAAATACACACAAAACCAATAAAGATATGCAAAAATGGAAAAATAAATTTGTGGAAAACTACTTCAACATTGCGGTCTTCAATTATGACTGAAATCCAAGAACTCAAATCCGAGAACTCAACGTATATATAAGAATGTGGCAGCATAAAAATAATAGCTAAAACCACTTTTGCTCACGTCCACAATATTATCCGCCACAATAAATTCATTTAGACATGCACAGAATTTATAACGGACAAACCATTATACGTATTCCTACCTATAAACCATTCATAGAAATGCAGTCAGTATACAAGCCAAGAAGAATCACTTGCCAGCGAGGTGAACAAACATGAGGATATTAGCGGTGAAGTAAGCCGTCATAGGGATCAAACAAGCTTAAGGTCAGCCAATTTCATGGCATGGAGAGAAACTCTAGTAAAGAATTTCATACTTAAAATAGTACATCACAAATCCAATCACAGGCAAAAAGTGGAAAAGGAAAATATAAGCATCAGATTGAACACTGAAAAAAAAATCAATTGGTTCAAAATATTCCAAAATCAATAAACTCTAGTGATGGACGCCCCCTGAACCTGGGTCACCTGGGATAGATTTTAATAGAAATCAGACAAATTTGGCAATCAATTATCATGACCCCATGACAAATTTGGCAATCCATAACAATTATGGAAATTTCAATCTTCTACTTAAGGTTGGGAGTCAAACCGTAAAGTATCTATTAATCTGAAAAATATTGGTAAAGATAAACACAGTTCACACAAACTTAAGCAACATCATAAGAAAAACAAGCAAATTCCAAAAAGGCTTCACGCCTAATACAAAAGGATGCACCCATTAATCAAAGCCTCCTGCATTTTGCATAGAAACATTTTACTGCCAAACTGAAAATTTGCAGGAGATTGTCAATGCTAAACTCTTTCCTACAATCCCCCTTCCCAAAAAAAGGGAAGAAGGAAAAACAAACAGATTTGAGAATAACTTGTACAAGATGCTTGAATAACTTGTACAAGGTAAGAGGGCCAACTTCAGTATCTTCCAGTACATATATTGCTCTATGAGACACCACCATTATGAGCATCATTCACCTTTCCTTGAATAACTTGTACCAGATCCTTCAATTCCACTACTCACTGAAGCTGCTAGAACTTCTTTTCAAAACCGATTAGCATAGAGGATTTTCATCAAAAGCAGATGTACAACCCACCTTAAATAAAGAGCACATGCATTATGTCGTAGCACATAGGAATAAATGTTTCGTCTAACATTCCTGATGTGTTTCAGCAATGGATTCCCCTTCTGCAGATGGAAAACAAATTTTCAGTGAAACCATTTTCTCATAGGGGGATAGATTTTACTTTACAATAGTACAAGCCACTGCGGCAATAAACTTTGAAAGAAAATTTTTAGCCAAAACAATAAAACAATAAGGACGATTAAAATGCAAAAAGCCTTACAAAAAGACCATAGAACACAGGGATACATGAATAGCAAAACAAGAGAATAGAGCTTTTACAAAGAGATGACAGAAATTGTGAGCATGTGGACAACTCAATGGAAGGCAATTGAAGCTATCAAAATTGAAACACAATTGCTACTGAACAAATAATAGCAACAAATAGACACCTACCAGACAAATTCCTGGTGAACATATGAGCTCAATTTTGTTGAATTTTAAATTGTGCATTATGGTTATAAAATAGCTTCCCTGCTTAACTATTAAATGTCTTAGAACACACCGCAGTAGAATCAGCTTAATTGGTAGTTAACAAGTGCCGCTGATGTTATTAAATGATAACCAATAACTAGCATGAGTCTGTCATCCCATTCCTTAGGTAAAAAAAGAAAAAAATGTACAAAGAAAACAACACATAAAAGTAGGAAATAATGTCATATACAGTTGCATCAGCAAGCCTTTTGATGCTCATTTCAATAAAATGGGATCGATTTGCTACTCCCAAAAAGGGTCATGGGTAGCCCTAACACATTGTGAATTCTTATTGGCACAGCAAAATGGTCCATAAGGGTCAGAGATAGGGAAATATGTTGGGGTAAGGGAATGCCGGTCGGTCGGTCACAATCCAAAGCGGACAAAAGTGATAGGCATACAATGGAAAAACCCAAACCCCACCGTCGTCAGCCACCAAGAAGTAGGAACAAGGAATACAGAATGCATAACATTTTTAACGTGAAAACTCTTCTCAATTAAAGAAAAAATCATTGGACAAATTTCAAAAGTAAATCCACTATGTAAAACCGATTACAAAGAATCCCGAGACAGAATACCCACAACACACTCGAAATAGAATAAGAAAAACAATCTCCAGAATAAGGAAACTCTCATTCCTTCTTATCACTCTATTTTTCTTCTCTCATCCCTCTCACTGGTGATGCACTCTGCTCACTAATTTTACAAGTGTGTGTGGCAGCAAATGGTGAACGACGAGAGCTCCCTTCCGCACTTTACTTCGTTCCACTCTCCGTTCCTCTACTGCTATCCTGCCGCCCCCACCCTGTAGTTGAAAAGCTTGGTGCACTTTTATAATGGCCCTGATTCTAAATCCCATCTGCTCACCTGGCCTAATCTTGCATATGATTTGACATACCAATTTTGTCTTTTTCTACACTTTCACCAGTTCCCGTGCTTTCCCAAACTGTGCTTGCTCTGCAGGTTAATCTGCTCTGCACAGATGGCACATGTCCTACAGGTCAGCTACCTGCTCTACAAGCTTACCAACTTTGAAAAGTCAACTGCTCTATAAAATCAGCTGTCAGCTTTCTATGCAAGCTATCCTCGACTATCACCTCGTGTTCTCGGTCATCACTAGTCTCTTTGGCCATCACAGCTTGTTGTCCGTACGGCTAACCTCATGCTTTTTGACCGGTCAGCCACATCTCTGCTTAGCCGGCTGACTTTCCTTGCTAGTTTCTTGTTGGCCGTCTGTCTTTCATGCTACTCGGCCGACCAACTTTTTGCTTCCAAGTCAATCGGCTTGTCATGCGCGCTTTGTGCGCAAACATTTCGAGATTTGCCCACTCTAGCAAATGGCCACTCCGACATTTGTCTATTCCGGAAAATCGGTCTTCTTCGACATTTGCCCATTCCGGCAAATCGGTCTTCTCCAACATTTGCCTATTTCGGCAAATTAGTCTCTCCGATCTTTACTGCAGCCAGTTTACAGCACTCCGAACTTCATACAAGCCCTGTGCAATCTTCCGATGACAAATTTGTTTGTTGAGTTACTCACAGGGACGTGATTAAACCCAACAAAATGTTGGGAAAAGAAGAAGAGAATAGGTATAGCCATGGGTAGGGAAGGGCATAAAAGTCTTCTTGTCTTTTTTGTTGGAGCACCAACGGAAAGAACAAAATTGAAAAATGGACAAAAGTAAATACTGTACAGGATAAAATCAGGAATGATCTTTCAAGAGGTTCGGAGACAAGCAATGTAGACAAAAAAGAAGGATGCACTCACAATAGGAAGTGGTTAATTTCGCAAGGATTAGAGACAGAAGAATCAGAAGGGTGAAAAGACAAACGCAAGGACTAAAACAGAAAATACGCACTGACTTAAATCAGGCAAAGGATCCTTTCTTTGTATCATCAGAGCTTAAATTACATAACAGAAGAATAATTACCTGCCTGTGACTCACAAGAATTGCATTGTTCCTCTGAACAAAATTCGAGGAAGTCGCGGCCGACGGTGAAGCCTCTGGCTCGCCAATTTTCCTGAATAATAAATGATAATTCTCACGTAGGGTTAGTATATTGGAAGGTCCCATCAGCCAAAAAAAAAAAATGTTAAGACTCAATTCGAACTAACCTAGAAGAAGAAGCCGACTCGTAAGCATTTGTGGGTTGTGCCGGAGTAGATACAGGAGGAGGAGTATAGAATTCAGATTTCTTGATGAAAGAGACAGCTTGAGAGAAGGTCTGCGAAGGAGTGAAATGATAAGGAATCGAAGATTTCGATTGAGTGCTCTTCATAACTTCCTCATATGATGGTATTTCAATCACTACTTTGCTCTTTAAAGATGAAGGTGGAGAGGAGAGGAGAGTGGAGAAGAAATTTGCATAAGAAAATGAAAACTGCGGTCACACTTGTCGTCTTCATGTTTAAATTTTAGGGTATTGTACATTTATGTTTTAGCCACCAAATTAGACAAACGGACGGCCAAGATTTTATGGGACGAAATTTAATCTTAACTATCAGACTAAATTTAAAATCTAAAAGTAGAGATTAAATCTTGTTGTAAAAACATATGAAGGCAATGGACAACTCCCAAACCCAGCCCTAATTGTGGCCATCATGATGAGAGAAGTGGGGGCTCTGATGCTACACGGATATTATAGTTTCTGTAGTGTCTGCGACTGGCAGAGGGGCGCTGTGATGTCAGCACGTACGATGCTTAATGGAGGCCGTTGGATGAAGCCCCCATTTTTATTATTTAAAAAAAATTGTTAAAAAAAAATAATAAAAACCTGGCAGCCGTCAGATAAAAAACGTAATCGACGGCTCCGAATAAAATAAAAAAAAGGTTTTTTTTTTTAGAAAAGAAGGAAGCATATGCAGCCGTTGGACATTTGAATCCAACGGCTACAATTTTTTCTGAAAAATACAAATCGTCGTCTTCCCTATTTCTTCCTTCTGCAACTGCTCTCTTTCTACCTTTTTATCCTCATCTTTAAAGATTTTGCTGAGTCCGCTATATATAAATAGGTAAATATCTACAAAATTGTATAAATACATATATTTATATTTATATGTTTGTATAAATATATATATATTTATATAAATATATAAATATATGTATATTATTTATATATTTGTATAAATATATATATATTTATATAAATATATAAATATAAATATATATAGTTATGTACGTATATTATTTATATGTTTATATATATATATATATATAAACATATGTATATGCATATGTATAAATAGATAACCGTGTATATATAAATATATAAATATATATATATTTATATAAATATTTATTTATATACATTTATATGTATATGCACATGTATCAAAATAAAACTGTGTATGTATAAATATATAAATATATAACTGTGTGTATATTTATATGTATAACTTTGTGATATTTATATATAAATATATAAATTAATATATACATTTATTTATATATATAAATATATAACTGTGTGTCCATTGTGCAATGTATATATATACGTATAATGGATTGTGTATGTATTGCTCCTATTACAAATAATGTAATGTTTCCACTGTTTTGTTTGCTGTTACAGCTGTATAATGGATAAAAATATTTTAAAAATTGACATGATTTTTTGAAAATATAGATGATACTTGGGAGTATTGGAAGCATATGGTACTCGAATGACATTTTCAATACGAAAACATTTAGTTAGGAAATCTAAAATTGATAAAATAGATATATCTAGAATATTTTATTATTTAAAAGAAGGGACGCGTCTACTAGACAAGCGACGGGCTGAAAATGCAAAACAACGATGGAAAACACGTTGTAGTTATCCAATTATGATGGATTAGGTACTTATCAGGGAAATCGAAAAAATAAGTGTTAAAAACTTTATTGAATCACATAACCACGATCTTGAACCTCCAGAAACGAGACATATACTTAGATTGCAAAGGGACGTTTCGGAAGTATATGCTCATTTAATTGACATGGCCCAAGACGCCGGTTTAAAACCTTCTCAAACTCCCAAGCTAATTGTAGTTGAGACTGATGGTAAGAGTAATGTGTGTTTCATAGTAGAGAACAAAAAAACCTTTCTCCGTTGTAGGAGACAACGGTGTATGGAGTTTGGTGAGGCAGGGGCAATACATTCTTATTTTCAAAGGAAAAAATTACATAAATATTTATTTTTTAGCGACGTGTAGTTGAATAACGAAGACTGTGTTACTAATTTATTTTGAGCGGATCCAATAATGATCGTCGATTATCAAGTATTTGGTGATGTCGTTATTTTGTATACAACTTATGTGACAAAGAAAAGTTTGCGGTTGTTCGGGGTCTTCACAGGTTTTAACCATCACAGATTGACTGTTGTTTTTGGAGCGGCATTATTGTACGATGAAACAGCCGACTCTTTTGTTTGGTTATTCGAGACCTTTTTGAAATGTCACAGCGGGCGGGCTCCCTAAACTATTTTTACTGATCAAGATGCCGCAATGGCGAAGGCTCTTGCGTTAGTGATATCGTCAACATGGCATGGTTTGTGCACTTGGCATATTATACAAAATGCCACTAAATATCTCGTGAATCATGATGGTTTGCTTTTCGAGTTTAGTAAATTGATGTAAGGATACGAAGATGAAAGACAATTTGAGAGTGCTAAATCAACTATAGTGTTCGCGGAGGAAGGCAATCATGCAAGGTCGTGGTTAGATGGAATCTATTGTCTAAGATATAAATGGGCTGCGTGTTTTATGAAAAATATGTTTGCATTGGGAATTAGAAGTACGTAACTAAGTGAAAGCCATAACAGTGATCTAAAAAATCATTTGAGATGTGATTTTAATGTTAGGGATTTTTTTATCATTTTGATAGAATGCTTGAAAAGAAGAGATATAAAGAATTATGTGCTGAGTATGAATCATGACAAAAAAAATTTTCAATTTAATAATGATTGATTGTCCAATGATGATTCATGCATATAAAATATATTCTCCAACAATTTTCAAGCTCGTCCAAATGGAATTGTTAAAAATAATTAGTATATATGTACTTTTTCGACAGTAGCCCATTTATATATCTTAGGGTTACATATGGATTCATATGTTTTGAATCGTATATCATTTGATCCCCATACACAAATTGTAAAATATGACTGTCGAATGTATGAAACATTGGGAATTTTATGTTCACATGCTTTCAAAATATTCAACATATATGATTTGTGATCCATACCGGACAAATATATTTTAAAGAAGTGGACTCAAAAAGCAATGGATAATGCTCCAAATATGAGTTCAGATAATTTGCCAAATTTAGAAGATCCGCAAAGCTGGCCAGGCTAAATTTCGGAAAGATTTATGCGTAGTTGTCTACGCATTGTAAGTGATTTTGAATGGAGAGGAAAGTTAGAGGCAAAAGTTGCAAAGATTGAAAGTCTTGTCTAAGGTTTTCCACTTGATGGGTTTGAGGAAGGTTCACCCTCTGTTATGCCGGCATAAATGACGGATCGGATTGTCAAGGGTGTGAAGCATAAGGGAGGAAGAATGGCAACAAAACATCCGAAAGGCTGTTTGGGAAGAAAAAAATGTAAGAAATCTGACAAATCATTACGAATCATAAAAATCGAGGTTAGTATATATTGTTTACTTATTATACCAAGACATTATATGTAACAATTACCGTTATACTTATCTCAATTTAACTGTTTCTGTCAGGAACAAACTTTATATTTAGTAGTTGATGTGAACAACGCAATTGTTGAAGACTTTAATGCTAATATGAATAGTAGTCAATCTCACCAACCATTCTCATATATGTAGTTACTTATGGTATTGTTGTATTACTTTGTTTTATATACATTTGGATTCAAGACTTTTTCCTTTATTTCTAATTATATCTATATTCTTTTAGTGCCAACACGATACTTTCTCAGGATCTCATATGACTAATAAAAAAAGTGCTGAGGATGACTAATAGAAAAAAAAATCAGCGGAAAGGTATATGAAACTATCACTTTATATCACACATAAGATTCATCATTTATAAAAATATCAAGAACCCCAACAATGGAGTCCATTATTGAGGTATTTAAAAGTGTAGAGTAATATACAAAATAATGAGTCTGCCAAGATTATTTATTGATTCACATCATCTTCAAAGATTATATCTAACAATATTGTTAAATATCACCGAAGCTGTTTGATCATTTGAAAGTAAGAGTAAACAAGATGGAAATGATCTTCAAGTTTGACAATAATCTTTTACTTGACTTTTAGTTTTCTCTAATGAAATCAGACTCTTTTTCGAGTTGATTTTTTGGAGTTATATTTAAACTCTTACGATAATTTTCAATTTATTAGTTAATAAAATCTTGAAAAATTTGCAGGCTTTACGTATGAGAAAAATTGTTGGCGCTAAAGTATCTGCACATATTAGGTATCGTTTACTGAGATCTGAAGCCGGAAAATGTTTTAGTAAGAGATGAAGGGCATATCATGCTGTCTGACTTCGATCTCTCTTTATGCTGCTCGGTTAGTCCGACGCTCGTCAAGTCCTTCACCACACACGCATCCTCCGACGGGGGCTTTTAGAAGGCACCTATCTTATGATCTAATATTGTAGTTGAGAATATTATATTGGATTGTGATCATGTGGAGCAATGTTGATTTTCTTTCTGTGGATGTGTAATGATGGGTTTGTGGATGTTTAATTGAAAAAATTTTAAAATTTAGTATCTTTGTTAATTGTATAGAAAATTTACTTTAATAGCTCTAATTTGTTGCAATATTAATTGCTATAATTGGTCAATAATTAATTAGTTTAGTTTGTATTTTGATATGCTTACAATGTGACTCCTTAAATAAAGAGTTCTAGTGAGCCCATACATGTTGCGATATGCTCTGCCACCTGTTATTTGATGGTCTCGACACTGTCACTTATCGTATAACCAAAGTCTTTTGATCTGCTTTTACTGAAATAGAAGAAACCCAGAAGACAGACGGTGCAATAAAAGGGGTCTTAGGTGACAATGCAAAGGTTTTTTATTCATCAGTCTCTACACTCTTTATTGTTAAGTTCCACAACCAGCTCATCTCATTAGTAATTCTTGATTTCTGCAATGAATTGAGCATTGCTTTGGCATCCAAGTTCATGTTGACAGTGTATTTGCATTTAGTGGAAGCAGTTAGAGAAGGTGGACAGAAATTTCCTTTTCGTAGCTCTATTGACTTTGGCTGTAATGCCTAGTGTGATATTACGAGATTGATGTCCAAACAGAAGTTATACTGTCGAGTCTGTATGCCCGTGTCCTCTTTTCTTTTTTTTTTCTTTTTCCAACTCTTGGCAGCATAGAAGGGTGAAGAATTCAGATGGAGAATCTCTTACTATTTAGTTTATCAACCTGAGATTGAAATATTTTTATTTTTTTATTTGGTTTATCAACCTCGTTGCTTTGTGTTGATATTGTGATTAAAATCATAATCACAATATCAACTGAGAAGGTGAAACGCTAATTTCAAGCCCTCAAACAATGAAATTTGGTGAAAAAATGTGTTGAAATTTCGTTTTAAAATTATTATCGATGTATAGTTTACAAAGAAGAAATAAGGAAAAAAATAATGAAAAATCTAATATAGAAATGTTATTTTACACATGTGTTAATTATCTCATTTCATTTCTAATGAAGAATTTTGTTATAAAATCAAATTCGAATTTAAATGAACATTTTTTTCTCTTATTGTTATTTTTAGAGCTTTGTTTACTACGTCTCGAAAAAAATTAGAATTAATCACAGCGTTACATCAATTTGGTCAACAAAAAATGGTGAAAATTATTGAGATATGAATAAAAACAGAACTGCTATGTATTCGGTGCGGAATAATAATAATTATTATTATTTATTTATGTGTGATTTTAGTTTTCTTATCGGTATATTATTTAGTAAAAATTGTGGCAGGATTGATAAGAGTTGATCATCATAAAGACATCCATCATATAGACAAATATATAATTATTTAAAAATATTTTACTTTTCAACCTCGAGCAAACAAAAAAAATCTTCTAATATTACCTAACTAAATAGTTATTTTCACGTTGCTAATTGTTTAAGTTTATATTAAAAAATGAATATTTATATCCAGTAATTTTCGGTAACAAAGTTCACGAGACTCTTCCAGTAACAAGCATTCATCTTTAGCAAACTAGTTCAAAAACTTCACACTATAAATTTTATTAATTTTAACCATTTCCTTACTCTTTGTACAAAGTTGAATCAACTCTCCATTCCTATATCCAACAGCCCTCAAATATTATAATTTTATAGCTCATACAAGGCATGAAAAAAAATAAAATAAATAGTAATTTTTGGAATTTTAATTACGTGAAAAATTAAAAAATAACAAAACATTGATGGAGAGAAGAGGAAGATGAAGGCTTCAAGCCCTCAAACAATGTGCAAATTAAAATGAAGGAAAAAGAGGAAGAGTGCGCAGCCGTGAAATCCTCTCCACTATGCATCGGTCGTCAAAATGGAGAGAAGATGAAGAAAGAGATTTGTTTATGGGAATGGATAGGAGATGAAATAAACCCTAAGATGAAGGAAAAAGAGGAAACTTCAAAAGAGAGAGAAAAAATGGGGATTTCTTATTTTGTCCCAGAAAATCTAATATAGAAATGTTATTTTTTCTAAAAAAAAAAAACCTTTCTTTTTTATTAATTATCTTTTTCATCCGATGGTTGCAAGTTTCTTCGTTTTTTTTTAAATATCTTCTTTTTTTTTTAAAATAATGAAAACGGGGCCGTTTTGTTAACGGCCTCCGTTGAGCGTCGCATCAAACGCCCCCGTTTCATTTGCGACACTATTAAATTTTAAATTTAACCGTCTACATTTTTTAATAAATAATAAAAATAAAAAAATTAAATAAAAAATATATTTTTTTTAATTAAAAATTATTGGTCGTTGGATTTGGCACCGGAGGAGTCGAAGGGCTTCGACATCCATTTTATCATGATGAGCACGCATTTCCATTACGCCTAACTTAACTGGTTTTCCATCTTTCTCTCTGTCTCTTTCTCCATATCGACGAAGCTTTCGGGTCTTATTCTCACAACTACTCTACCCCTTTATTGCTCCATTTTCAAAAACAAATCTTTTCATCAGCCATCAGCTCTAACATGCAAAAGAGAGATGTAGAATTTTGCGGATTCATCAGCAATATGTGAGCGAATACCGCGACGACATGGCAATATATATGATCAGAAGCTCAACGTGAAGCAAAATAAAAATGTCCAACAAATCAAACAGTTTCTCAAGGAAGAAATTGGATTCTTCCTTTTCACCAGTGAGAATTTGTTAGTTTTCTTATAATCGAAGAACCGTAGGAAGATTATTTAGGGAGGCGACGAAGAGTATTCTGGAATCAGGGTTCCTTCATGGAAAAGGGAACCGGGCTTTGGAAGGAACGAAAGGCTGAGCGCATTGAATGCGCGTCTCATTACACTGCACGGTCATAATTACAGATTGGAGGGCGTGCATATATACACGCAAAATACATACAACGGTAAAATACAAATGCCTAAAATAAAAATATACACCATTATCTCTAAAAGGCAAAAAATAAAAATACTACCTAAAATAAAAAATACAATCCAAAATATTAATATCTTTTATTATTTTCTAATAGTCCCCCGCAAGATGGAGCACCCATCTTGGATGTGTGAAAAAACCGATCTGGCTTGGTGAAGATAATTGTGAGTTACCTAACCGTAAATCAGTTATTTTGTGTTTAGTGCGTTCTAATTGTTTAAGTTTATTGTCATTAAAAAGGATGAATATTTATATAATTCACAACAAGTGGCCGCCATAGAGCGATATTCCGCTTCAACAAAACAACGGATTCATTTCGAGAAATAAGGGAGTCGCTCTGAGAGATCTACGTGTGTCCTGACAAGATGCCCAATCATCATCGCAAAGGCTGCATGCATCTGGATGGTGGATTTGGACAAAATATTCTCCAGTTTGAGTTTTAAATATCGCAAAACTTGGTGAGCCGCATGTAAATGATTTGAGGTAGGTTGGTTCATAAACTACCGTATAATTTTAGTGAGGTAGAGAAGTCGGCCAATGAGACGCCGATAACTAGGATCAACGAGGGCGACTCCGTTTTCTTACTCAATTTCAAGTTTTGTTCCATGGGTAATTTTTTGAGGTTTGCAACCCGTGATACAAACGGCAAGGATGTCCACTTCCTATGCCTTGTTGTGATCGAGCAACTTCTATACCAAGGAAGTGCCCTAAGTCTTTGATTTTGAAGGTGCGATTAAGGAAGGTTTTGATGGAAGTTATAGTGTCCAAGCAAGCATCGGCAACAAGGATGTCATCAACATATACGAGGAGTGTGGTAAAGGGATTTACCGTCTTGCTTAGTGAACAAGCTATAATCGCCTAAAAAAGAGTATCAAGGAGCTTGATAACTTGGAATACCATTGTAATTTGTTTAAGGAATTTCTTTTTGACATTTGACGACTTGGTTAGGTTTAGTTATGGAGTAGCCAGGTGGAGGTTTCATGTAAATTTCTTCGTTTAGAGTTCCATTTAAAATAACAAATTAACATCAAAGTGATATAAATGCCATCCTTTGATAGCTGCAACCGCTAAGAGACAACAAACAGAGGTGAGTTTAGCAACAGGAGAAAATGTTTCATGGTAATCAACCCCTTCCTGTTGCGTGTACCCTTTCGCTACTAAACGGCATTTATATCTTTCAATACTCCCATCACTATTGAGTTTTAATTTAAAGACATAGCGACATCCGATCGCTTTCTTGCCCGGGGGCAAATCGGTAATAGTCCAAGTCTTATTTGATTCCAAGGCGCGTAACTCTTCATTTATAGCTTTGCGCCAATTTGGATCAGAGACAGCTTGAGCATAAGTGTGTGGCTCAGTGTGGGAGGAGATGGATGATGAAAAATTGCTGTAGGCTGGGGACAATTTCTGATATGATATGCAATGTTCGAGAGGATAGAGTTGTCCAGAGGTATGTGGTACTGTTGGTTGGGTGGTCGTAGTGTGGTTACAGTGAAAATCTTTTAGATATTGAGGGGCCTTTCTAGTTCGTGGTACGCGACCCGGGAGTTTTGTCTTTGACAGGTGATTGGGAGTTGGTGATTGGTTCGGGAGAAATGCTAGATTGTGGTGTATTATTAAGGGCTTCTTGCTCAGTGCCAGATGATTCCTGGATGGGATTAGGTTCTTCATTGTTACAAGATTCTGTGGTTGGGAGATTGGTATCAATAATGCTTGTTGGATGCATGCGGTCGTATTGTGCCAAGTTAGGGATTTGTTCATTGGAAGACACGTTGGGAATTGTTTCGGTGTTATCTTGTTGAAAAGGAAAATGCGTCTCATGGAAGATGACATCCCTAGAATTAAAAATTGTGTGGCTATCAAGGTCCAGTAGTTTGTAACCCTTGACACCAAAAGGATAACCCAAAAACACAGGTTCTACTTTTAGAATCAAATTTCTTTCGTCCGTGGGAAAGAGTAGAAGTAAAGCATAAACACCCAAATACACGAAAATGTTCATAACTTGGTTTGATTCCAAAGAGGACTTCATAGGGTGTTTTATTTTGCAACACGGGAGTGGGGGTTCTATTTATAATGTAGGCAGCAGTTAGAATGCAGTCACTCCAAAACTTTAAGGGAAGGCCTGCTTGAAATCTAATTGCTCTAGCCACATTTAATAAATATTGGTGTTTGCGTTCAACAATACCATTTTGCTGTGGTGTTTTCACACAACTGCGTTGGTGGATAACACCCCGTTCTGTAAATCTCCTGCATGTATCCATTGTCGAACGAATTGTTTTAATGTTGACATTAAATTGTGTTTTAACAAGATCATGGAAGGCTTTTTTTTTTGTGTCAGATTTTGTTTTCGAAGATAGATCCATGTACTTCTTGAAAGATCATCTACGATGGTCAAGAAATACTTGTACCCATCATAAGATACTTCGAGAAGGGCCCCCACATCCACAATGCACCACGCCGAAAAGTGTGCGTGACTTGTGGATGTTGGAGTGAAAGGAAGGCGACGTTGTTTAGCCATGTGACAAATAGAACAAGGATTATTATTAAGAGAATGTAACCCTTCTTTTACAATAGGATCTTGTATCAATTGAATCCTAGAATGTGAAATATGTCCTAATCGAATGCCATAAATTATGCGGTAATGAAACATAATTAGCTGAAATTGTCATAAGGGGTCGTTTTGAGAGAAGGCCAGCCAAGGTGTTTGGATGAACATCCTTATTCACTAGATAATATAATCCGTTTAATTCTTCACCCATCCCAATCGTCATAAGGTCCTGAATCAAACAAGTGTCGGCAAAGAAAAAATACAACAACCAATTCAGCAAGAGCTTTTACCGAAATTAAATTAAAAGTGAAGGATGGAACACATAAAACATTTTTAAGTGTTATCCTTGGAGTCAGTTTACCAATGTGGGATACCGGGACTTTCCGGCAGTTTCAAATAAATGGGAATTTTCTCATTTAAAGTCAATAATGTGATAAATATCCAAATATTATTTTTGTCATATGCATAAGGGGCGTAACAAACATCAATACTCATGTTATTTGTCTTTGATCAAGGGTCAAACAGGGGCGAAATTGCTGGTCGAGCAGAGGAACCCAATCCTTTGGTTGGATTAAATCCAGCAGTTGCTTGAACTGGGCTTTGGTTAAAGCAACTCTGTCTCCTTCATTGTTCTCGGCACCAGCAGCAGTAGTGAAACTCGAGTGATTGGCCGAAAAAGTGGTTGAACCATTCTTACCATACGATTTGTGATTTTGTGGGAATCCATGGAGTTGATAACATTTATCAACTACATGCCCCGATTTATGGCAAGCGAAAGCAAATCGAATTTCATGAGAAACACGCAATGGTGTGTCTCCCGTGACACTAATGGACGCAGAAATGGCCGATCCTTCGATAGTTGGTTTTTTTCCATTACCTTTCTCCACTGTCTGGTGAGGGATGACAACATTAGATGTTGTCCATATCGATGAAGAAAACTTTGCTTTCAGGGGTCCATAAGCATGATTTGGTCTCTCACATTAGTATATGAATCTTGACCCCTAAGGAATTGTATAACACAATCCCATTTGTTCAACAAGAGTTTTGAGCTTTTCATCAGGGTCAGCTCTAACATCGCAAAATATAAACTAACCGAATCTTGTTCTTGCAAAAGATTTGCCAAGGCTTTCTTATACGGGGCCCGTTTTGTTGCGGAATTCAACAAATTTCGAAGCATCATCCACAAAACCACACCGATTTAATGGATGGGCGAGAGTTTTGTATCCAAGATACCACCATGTCATTACATCGTCCCCATGGTTCAAAAAGGGGATCGGTGGGATCATATTTAGGAATCAGAAATAAAGGGGAGTTTGTTCTTTGCCCTCAAGGCGTGATGGTCCGCAAAATAAAAATGTAACAACAAAATCAAAAAGGGTTTCCGAAAGGTCAAGAGTTTGCGTGAGGCCGATCTGGGTTTGAGAAAACGCCCGATCTGGATTGTCGATTCTTCGGCGTGGGTTGGCTGGTGTGGTGTGCCGACATTTCCATTGTCTCTCTCTCTCTCTCGATACCGACGAGGAAGACGAAGATTCTGTCGGGGTTCCTTCATGGAAAAGGGAACCGGGCTTTGGAAGGAACGAAGGTTGAGCGCATTGAATGCGCGTCTTACAATCGCACGGTCATAATCGCGAGCAAAATACATACAACGGTAAAATACAAATGCCTAAAATAAAAATATACACCATTATCTCTAAAAGGCAAAAATAAAAATACTACCTAAAATAAAAAATACAATCCAAAATATTAATATCTATTTATTATTTTCTAATACCCTAAGCATGGGCTATCCTTCATCTCCATTAATCAACCATCTACAATGGGAACCGTCTTCTTCCTACAACCGGCTAATTGGATCCTTGGTTCGCGAGGACGGCCACATTTACTCGTTAGCTGCCTCAGGGGGTTTGCTATACGCAGGATCTGACAGCAAGAAAATCCGGGTATGGAAGTCCCACAGGGAATTTTCTGGGTTCAAATCGAAAAGCGGGCTCGTGAAATCGATCGTGATTTGTGCAGACAAGATTTTTACGGGTCATCAAGACGGGATGATCCGGGTCTGGAAGATATCGAACGATAACCTGGACGTCCATAAGAGGATCGGGACTCTTCCGACATGGAAGGCCTACATTAAAAGCTTGATCATGCCGAGCAATTATATACAGGTGAGACGACATCGTAATGCTCTGTGGATCCGGCACTTGGATGCCATTTCGTCCCTTAGCCTAAGCGAAGATCAGAATTTTCTTTACTCTGCATCGTGGGATAAGAGCGTCAAGGTTTGGCGGGTGTCGAATTTCAAGTGCTTGGAGTCGATCCCCGCCCACGAGGACGCCGTCAACGCGGTTCTCGCATGTTTAGACGGCCTCGTATTCTCCGGCTCCGCTGACGGGACCGTCAAGGTCTGGAGGAGGGTGCTCCAGGGAAAAGGGACGAAGCATTTCTTCTCCCAGACGCTGCTGAAACAGGAATGCGCGGTGACGGCGCTGGCGGTTAACCCGACGGCTACGGTCGTCTACTGTGGGTCATCATACGGTGTCGTTTATTTTTGGGAACGCATGAAGCTCGGCGCCAGCGGCGGGGAGCTGAGGGGACATAAGTTGGCGGTTCTGTGTTTGGCCGCCGCGGGGAACGTCGTGTTTAGCGGTTCGGCCGATATGAGCATTTGCGTGTGGAAGAGGATCGAGAAGGATCATGTTTGCCTGTCAATATTGACGGGGCACAATGGGCCCGTGAAGTGCTTGGCCGTCGAGAGAGATAGGGAGTCGGCGGCGAGTGATCGGCGGTGGATTTTGTACAGTGGGAGTTTAGACAGGTCGGTGAAAATGTGGCGGATTTCGGAGCAAGCGGCGCCTGAGACGGCGGCGGAGGTGGCACAATGTCGTAGCAAAACTCCGAGAAGTATCACGCAGAAAGGATGGGCTGGTGATCGGAGCCAGTCGCTGCAGAGCAGGATGAGAAAGAACTAGCAGAGAAGAAAATGAGGCCATGCATTCGTTATGTCACCATTTTTTTTCTCCGAATTCGCTGTACGTTGGCCAAAAATAAACAAATTTTCTGATCTACATATTTAAAATGCTTATTGTCATCTTAATTTTAAGGTGTGAATTTTCTCTAAATCAATATACTAGTAGTGTGATGCACAACGAAGGCAGTGACGAGCTCTGTAGAGAAAAGAGGGAAAAGGAGAGGGAAAAGGGAGGAGAGTTTATGAGAGAGAGAGAGAGAGAGAGAGAGAGCAGAAGTCTGAGGGAGAACAGACGCAGAGGAAGGAAAAATTGAGAATATTCACTGCTCTTCCCTTAAACAATAATGGACTTATACAGTATTGGGCCCGTGTGCAACAAGAATCGAGTGCATGTTTAGTAATTGAAATTGAAGACGTGTGCAGTAACTGAAATGAAGGCATGTGCAACAATTTGTACAAATGAATAACACAATTGAGTGCATGTGCAAAGTAATAACAGTAAGTAAAATAGAAAATTAGTTGTAATATCTAAATTTAAGGGGGACAAGAGTGGTCCGGGTACTATGCCAGACGATCCTCGTGGCAATGGGTTGAGATGGTGGTGCCACTTCAGAAGGGGATTCGATAATTTTCGTAATATTACTGTTATGAGTACAAGCCGTTGGGGTCCGAATCTCCCCAAAAAGTATGCTATGAAGGAGGAGAATCTCCCCAACTTATAAGGCAGCCATTGTGAAGTTGTCTCCCCGATGTGGAATTCGTAACATTCCTCCCCTTTTTGACAGCCGCAAATCTCGATTGTTGCATTTTGCGGCACTTCACTCTACAACGCTTCACTCTACCCCAATGCACCAACAACAGTCAACCCTCCACAAGTAACACTTTTTGGTCATAACTCTCAATAGGTATCCATCTCCGGGTTAAGACAGATTTCAATGAAAATACTACTGTTACGAGCACAAGTCATTGGGGTTCAAGCAATTCCCAAAAGTTGCACTATGAGGGAGGAGAATCCCCCTAACTTATAAGGTAACTCTTCTGGAATTGCCTCCCCGACGTGGGACTCACAACGTAGTGCCTAAAATTAGACTACCGCCGTTGATTGGCAGTTGATTAGCATTCATCGGTGAATTCAAAAATAACATACACACTTCTGTGTAAAAACCATTAAAATGTGCTCCATAATTCTAGATCATGAATATAAATAATGTACAAAATCGTGGTATGCAAAAAAATACATAAACCCCGAATCCACCAATATTTTGTAAAAGTTTCAAAAGCTGATAGTTTATTTTCAACGACTAAGAAAGATATATCCACTTCTTTGGTCGTCGCCACATAAATTTTTTTCAGAGCACTTGGCTTCCAAGTTATTTGCCTTATCAGGTGAGGGACAATTTTTAATTATATGGTCAAATTGGCCACAATTAAAATAAGCTCTCATTTAATTATAATAAGACTGCCCATAATAAAAATGTCCACAAAACTTGCATGGCATCTTAGCATACTATCTTCCATCCTCCCATGAATTTTAGCAACTTGCCGGTTCCTCTATCACATGACTTGGATCGATAGGAGTTCCTTGATCCTAAACTTCTCCCACCCCCCACTTTTCAGCATTCTTCTTCTTATAAAATTTAGCCCTCTCAATTAAGAGTTCTATTCGAAATTTCACCATACATCTAAAATTTGAAAGGCACCAATTGTTCCCTTATCCCATCATTCATCTCTTGAAGGTATTTTCGTATTCTTTTCACCTCAACAAGTACGGTGTATGGCATGCATTAGGTGAGTTCGGAAAATTTTATATCATACTCCACCACATGGCAACTTCATTGCCCTAGCTATGAGAATTTGTTTTCCTTCAACTATCTATGACTTGTTGAAAAGAATTTGTGATCAAAATCCTCTAATAATATTTCCCATGAAATTTCGTCATATTCTACTCCTAAAACCCTTTTTGTCAGCAACAGCCAATATTCGACTAGCCATTAAGCATATAAGTAGTCAATCTTACCATCTAGTTGTTAGGGTATTCAATCACAACAAAAGTTTTTTTGATTCGTTATATCCATATTTTTGCATTAGGTCTGGATCACTTAAGAAACACAAAAACCTTCTCATTAGCAAATCGTTCATGTGCCATTATTTTTACTTGGGGTATCCTTTAAGTTCACTAGTTACTGCTAGCACTGAATTTTAGGAAGGCGATTGAATCAATCGATCTATAATTTCAACCATCATTTTCATTATTGTAAGGTATTCAAATTTTTTGGTTTGACCTATCAAGACATTTCCTCCTTATTTTATTCTTATCATACCACAAATCAAGAAAATTTTAGGTTTCTTTCAATCACTTTAGGAATGCCTTGATGACTTGCTTTGATATCATCCATTGTCATGACCCTGGTCCAAATATCAATTATCATATGAAAGACCTAATTGATTAATGTTAAAGAAACATATATTGATAGGTGGGCTGCATAGCCATAACACAAAAAAATTGTTAGAAGAAATATTTTTACAATCTAATCATTTTAAGAAAGTCTATTAAATCTACCATCTTCCTATGGATGGTTTGAGTCCAATATTAAAGAAATATGGCATAAATTCAAGGCAAGGCCTCCACATTTATCCTATGAAGTTACCAAATTTAGTCAATATGGAAGAATGTTGGAGGTTTATGGAGTAGTGGAGAAGAGAGAAACCCTTCTTTATAAAGTTAAAAACTGCTTATTATCTAGAATAATCAACTCTAAAGAGTCATAGAGACAACATGATTACACAACAAAGAAAATAATTTACTCAAGTAAAAATCATGCGAAGGGGAAGCAAAAACTGCAAACTTGTACAAGTTTAAAGCCCACTAATACAAAAATGACATCTTTTGTTGGAGACTAATCAATGCTTTATAGGATTCACTTGGTAAAATACAAGTTTTATAACACTTAAAAAAGACTACATATCAAAAGGTTAAAAGCCTGCCATTTAGATAACATTTTTTCTATAAAAAATCTGAAAGAACATACTAATGTCTTCCAAAAGCCTTTTTTCCCGTATATCTTTTTTTTTTAAAATTTATTTTTTGGCTAATTAGCTTAGATAGAGCTTATTTTATTCAAACATCAGAGGATAAATTGATGATCGAGCTTTGATTATTTAAACTATGACTCTAATTTATAGTTTATAGAATCCTGGTTGCATGGTCAAAGAGTAAAATAAGGAATCTCTCAAGTTAAATCTAAATTCATATTATACATAATATCTTATATATTAATAGGTTCATATAAAAATAAATTATGAGTAACATTATCTAAAAATGCTTCAAAGATATTCATTAGATATCCTAGAATATTTCCTTTGTTTCCCTTATGCCCCTTGTATTTGACTTATTTTGCCAATCTGTCTCAGCAAGTAGAGAAGAGCCCCAGCCCAACTTAACTTGTATTTATCTTTCTATAAACTGTATTAATTTGTTTTATTTTTTTGGAAAAATGTAATTAAAGACTTTGGAAAAGTACTTTTCAAATGTTCATTCCATAACTTCAAATCTATATAATCTTTAAAAATGCAATACCAAAGTTGAGTCAGTTATATAATGTAGCTTCATTTATGATGTTAAAGTGAAGTAAAATCCTAGAACAAATAAAGTCATTGAGTATCCTTTGAATTCCACCATACTACATGATGCATCTCTGATATTTGGATTACGATATAAATTAGGGAGTCACTTGATCTTTTACTGTGGGTCGAATTGGAGTGGATCCAGTCTTCGTCTCTATTAATCTGAAACCTACGTACTACAAATACAAATAAGAAGTTAGAGGATTTGCGAAACTTATTTCTCGATTCATCCTCCAACGCTCAAATCAAAAATCTTTCTCAGAAAATAAAAATATATAAAGAGGATGTAAGAGGATGCGTGGATGCGTGTGATGAGGGATTGACTATAGCTGTGCCCGACTGAGGGGCGACTTAGAGATACACCTGGTTAGGAGTTGGTTAAGAGGTGTGTCTGGTTGAGAGATGACTTAAAGGTGTGCCTAATTGAGGGGTGGCTTAGGGGTGCACTAAACAGATGGATGGCTTAAAGAGACATCCGATTGAGGAGCGGCTTAGAAGTGAGCCCAACTAAAGGACGACTTCGTGGTGTGCCTGGTTGAGGGGTGGCATGAGGTGTGCCCAGCTGTGGGGCGACTCTTGGATGGAAGACTAGCCTCCTAGAAGGCGGACATGGTGCTTAGATAGCGGGCCTCCTAGATAGACGGTATGACCCCTAGAAGGAAGGAAGGCCTCGTAGAAAGAGGGTAAATCCTAGATTGAGGGTGCCTAGATGGACGGTATGACATTAGGATGGCGGGTCTCCTAAATGGATGGCACAGCACTTGGAAGGAGTGAAGGCCACCAAAAATGATGGTTGCTCCTATATGGACGGCGCCTGAATAGATTGCATAACATTTGGATGACAAGCCTCTTGGATGGACCCAAGAAGGAGGGAAGGCCTCCCGAAAAAAGGGCGACTCCTAGATAGAGGGCACCTGAATAGATGGTATAACATGTAGATGGCGGGCCTTTTGGATAAATAGCATGATCCTTGGAAGGAGAGAATGCCTCTTGGAAAGAGGGAGGCTCCTGGATGGAGGGTGCTTGGATAGACGACATGACGTCCAGATGATGGGCCTCCTGGATGGATAGTATGACTTCTGAAAGGAGGGAATGCCTCCTAGAAGGAGGGTGTCTCCTCAATAGAGGGTGCCTGGATGGACGACATGACTTCTGGATGGACATTATGGCCCTTGGAAAGAATGAAGGCCTTGTGGAAGGAGGGCGGCTCCGAAATGGATGGCATGATGTTCGAATGGAGGACCACCTGGATGGACAACATGACCCCTGGAAGGAAGGTGCCTCATGGGTGGAGGGTGTTTTGATTGACGACATGACGTTTGGATGGCGAGCCTCCTAGATGGACGATATGGCCCCGTTATGGATGGTATGACCCTTGGATGGAGGGCGCTTGGATGGACAGTACGATGTCCGGATGGCTGACCTCCTGGATGGATGACATGGCCTCTGGAAGGAGGGAAACTCCAAGATGGAGGGCACTTGGATGGACAATATGACATCTAGATGGCTGGTTTTTTGGATGGACGGTATGACTCCTGGATGGACGATATGAGGTTTGGATGGTGGGCCTCCTGGATGGACAATATGGCCACTGGAAGAAGAGAAGGCCTCCTGGAAGGATGGTGGCTCCTAGATAGAGGGCACCTGGAAAAACGGCATGGCATCCGCATGGCGGGCCTCCTAAATGGATGCTAGGGCCCGTGGAAGGAAGGAATACCTCTTGGAAGGAAGGTGGCTCCTGGATGGATGACATAATGTTGGGATGGTGGGCCTCCTAAATGGACGGTATGACCCCTAGAAAGTGGGCGGCTCCAAGATGGAGGACGCTTGGATGGATAGCATGATGTCTGAATGGTGGGCCTTGTTAAAATGGCAGACTCTTGGATGGATGTTATGACGTATAGATGGCGGGCTTTTTGGATGGACGGTATAACTCCTGGATGGATGGTGCTTGGAAAGAGGGCTCTTGGAAGAGCGGCTCTCTAGATGGAAGTCTCATGGACAAGGCGCTCCTTGGATGGAGGACTCCGGAAGGGATATCAAGCTTTGGAAGCTTTTCCTGGGGGGCTCTATGGATGGTGCTTCCCCAAAGGAGAACTCTCGGAAGGATGGTTCACTAGACGGAGGGCTTTTGGACAAGGCATTCCCTAGTCGGAGGCCTCCCTGGATGGAGGACTCCTAGAAGGCGGGCTCCTAGAAGGGGGCTTCCTGAATGAAGGGCTTTTGGACGAGATGCTGTCTGGACGGAGGAAGCTTGGAAGGAAGGCTCCTTGATGGAGAGTGCCTAGAAGGAGGACTCCTAAAATGGGGCTCCTAGATAGAGGCAATGCCCCTCCTAGGTAGGAGGATGGCCTCCCAGGAGTGCACCTCCTGGGAGGGACTTAAGAGTGACCGTCTCCTCCCTAGGAGAGAGGAGGATGGCGCTCCTGGGATGGAGATCCAAATCCCTGCAATGGAGTTTTTGTGACAATTGCAAATTTGCTAAACTGTCCAAAGTTTGAGGATGCCTATTACAGCAATTGACTTTATAGTGTGGTTCGCAGAAAGATTCATTTTGTTTAAACGATGTGGAACCTTTGGTATGGACTTTTATAGATCCGAGGATTAAAATTTCCTCTCTTTGATACCACTTGTTGGTATCAAAAGAGATTTGTTGGCTTTCGTCGGTTGGTCCATGAGCTTTGTAGGAACTCCTCTGCGCTAAGTATTATTTTTTTTTGTGGGCTTCGACTTGGGTCTGCCTAGATTTTATTGAACCTATCACTACACTTTTATATACAATTTGTTTTACATAAAAAATTTCATTTATCACAAGTATACTAAATTGAGATTAATATTTATAAAAGGCAAAGCAATACATATTATTTTGTTTTTTTTTTATATTTGTAATGTATATATTTTTTTATGTAAAAAGTTAAAAAAATCGGATCATAAAAGATTGATGATAAATTATAACTGTAGCATTTCTTCAAATCACATTTGAAAATGTACTCTTGACTTGAAATTCTTTTTCCTAAAACATAGGAGTGTGGGACTCCCGATAGTCCTCAAAACTGTTCTTTATTATATCTTTAAAAAGATTAGGGCGTCTCTAATATCAAAGAGTTTAGACTCTATAAACTTATAGAAGCAAAATATTTTAAAATATACAGTAAATGTAAAATATATTTGTAACTAAATGCAAATTAAAATGAATATTAATGACAAAGTTTAGCACGAGAACAAATATGAACAATTAAACAATTAACACTCAGGTTTTTGTGACAAAAAAAATCTTGATAATTTACAGTTATCAAGTAAGCCCTCCGATCTTCTACTACTAGTAAGAGTAAAGCACTAAGAAAATCAATTTACAGTTTGAGTGATATAAACGTACTAAATTTTAATCAATCTATTTTTAATTTATGACCCTTACTAAGGAATCTCTTAAATTTGCTAGTATAACTTCCCTCCATCCGGTCAACCTTTCCATCTTATTACCGAATTTTGCTTCACTTGGTCAACATCCGTTGACTATTAGATTCCAATAATCATGCATTGATGTTTCAAATAAAAGCTTACAAGTTGGAGTCAGTGTGTAAAATAATAAAGAATAAATGGAAGAGTTGACAATCACCCTTAAGAGCAACATTTGGTTTTCTTACAAATCATGGATAAAGAGTAAAAAAAGAGCATAGTTGTAGGCCCTTAAATCTAATTTTTTTTTTTTTATAATATTTTAAAAGTAGGTAATTTATAAAGGATTAAAAATTAAAATAAATTATTTGAGTATCCTTATCTGCAAAATGCTTCAAAGATATTCATTGATATGCCCAGTCAAGATATTTTGGACAAAATTGTTTTCCTTATGCCACCTTGTAGTATGGATATTAGTCAATCTGTCTCAGCAAGTAGACAAGAGTGTATATCTATGTTAATTTGTATTTATCTTTGAATAAAATGTAAAAATTTGTTTTCCTAATTTTTTTTGGAAATATGTCAATATAAAATTTGGAAAAGTTTTTCAAATGTACAATCCATAACTTCAAATCTACATAATCTTTAAAAATGCATTACCAAAGTTGAGTCAGTTATATAATGTAGCTTTATTTCTGATGTTAAAGTAAGAAACTAAATCAAAGACATCCTTTGAATTCCACCATACTATGATGTGTCTCATATTTGGATTACTATCGAAATAGTCAACTTTCACTATGCATAACAATATCCGATCTCTATTTCTATTAATCTACCAGAAATAAATGTCGGAGGAGGGCAAAACTCGTTCTCCATTTATTTTCGGCATAAAAATTTTTAAAAAATAAAAATATATAAAGAGGATGTAAGAGGATGCACGGAAGCATGTGATGAGAGATTGAGTGTGACTGCGCTCGACTGATGGGTGGCTTAGAAATACGCCTAGTTAGGGGATGGCTAAGAGGTACACCTGATTGAAAAGTGATTTAAAAATGTGCCCGACTAAGGGGTGGTTTAGAAATGCGCTTGGCAGAGGAATGGCTTAAAGAGGCATTTGACTGATTAGCAGTTTAGAGTTAAGCCCAACTAAAGGACAACTTCATGGTGCGCCCGGTTGAGAGGCGGCATGAGGTGTGCCCAACTATGGGGCGACTCTTGAATGGAGAACTGGCCTCCCGGGAGGCGGGCATGGTGCTTGGATGACGGGCCTCCTAGATAGACGGTATAACCCCTAGAAGAAAGGAAGGCCTCGTAGAAAGAAAGCGAATCCTGGATGGAGGGTGCCTGGATGGACGGAATGACATTAGGATGGCGGGCCTCCTAAATGGATGGCATGGCCCCTGGAAGGAGGGAAGGCCCCCTAAAATGAAGGTTGCTCCTATATGAAGGATGCCTAAATAGATTGCATAACATTTCGATGATAGGACTCTTGGATGGACCCAAGAAAGAGGGAAGAACTCCCGAAAAGAGGGCGACTCCTGGATAGAGGGCACCTGGATGGATGGCATAACATTTGGATGGTGGGCTTTCTGGATAAATGGCATGGTCTTTGGAAGGAGGGAATGCCTCGTGGAAGGAGGGCGGCTCCTGGATGGAGGGGCGCTTGGATGGACGACATGACGTCCTGATGACGGGTCTCCTGGATGGATAGCATGACCCTTAGAAGGAGGGAAGGCCTCCTGGAAGGAGGGTGGCTCCTTAATAGAGGGTACCTGGATGGACGGTATGACGTCTGGGTGGTAGACCTCTTGGATGGACAGTATGATCCTTGGAAAGAGTGAAGGCCTTGTGGAAGGAGGTGGCTCATGGATGGACGACATGACGTCTGAATGGCGGGCCACTTGGATGGATAACATGACTTCTGGAAGGAGGGAAGACCTCCTCAAAAGAGGGTGACTCCTGGATGGTGGGCGTTTGGATGGACGATATGACATTTGGATGGCGGGCCTCCTGGATGGACGATATGGCCCTAGATGGATGGTATGACCCTTGGATGGAGGGCGCCTGGATAGACGGCATAACGTTCGGATGGCGGGCCTATTGGATGGATGACATGGCCTCTAGAAGGAGGTCTCCAACTAGATGGAGGATGTCAAGATGGAGAGGCAATGACGTTTTCTTAGATGGACCCCCTCTAGATGGATTCAATGGATGATATGAGGTTTGGATCTCCTCTAGGAAGGAGGGTGGCTCCTAGATAGAGGGCGCCAGGAAAGACGGCATGGTGCCCATATGGCAGGCCTCCTAAATGGACAGCAGGGCCCATGGAAGGAAGGAAGGAATGCCTCTTGGAAGGAAGGTGGCTCTTGCATGGACGACATGATATTTGGATGGTGGGCCTCCTAGATGGACACTTAAAAGTGGAACTCTTTGGAGAGCTAGATGGATGGCATGATGTCCAAATGGCCATGAGCTTTCTCCTTGATGGATGGATGGTGCTTGGAAGGAGGGCTCTTAGAAGGGCGGCTCTCTGGATGAAGGTCTCATGGACAAGTCGCTCCCTAGACGGAGGGCTCCCGGAAGGGAGGTTTTACAAGGGGCACTGGAAGGCGCTCCTATATGGATGGTGCACTAAATTGAGGACTATTTATAAAAGGCTCTGGATGGAGGGCTTTTGGACAAGGCACTCCCTAGATGGAAGTCTCCCTGGATGGAGGACTCCTAGAAGGTGGGCTCCTAGAAGGGGGCTTCCTAAACGGAGGGCTTCTAGACGAGATGCTCCTAGATGGAGGATGCTTGGAAGAAGGGCTCCTTGATGGAGGGTGTTTGGAAGGAAGACTCCTAAAAAGGGGCTCTTGGATGGATGGTGCCTGGAAGGAGGCAAGGCCCTTCCCAGGTAAGAGGATGGCCACGGCCCATCCCACGGAGGTACCTCATCCCTGGGAGGGAGAAGACGACAGAGTTTCTCCCTAGGAGAGAGGAGGATGGTGCTCCTAGGATGGAGACCTACCCAAATCCCTGCAATGGAGCTTTTGTGACGATTGTAAATTTGCTAAACCGTCCAAAGCTTGAGAGAGCCTACTAGAGCAACTGACTTTATAGTGTGGCTCGCAAAAGGGCTCCTCTTGTTTAGACGATGTGGGGTCTTTGGTATGGGCCTTTATAAATCTATTGGGTTAAAACTTCTGGGCTATGCTGCGGCCCGTCCCAAACTGTATTTGCTGGGCCAGTGTCGGTTGGACCACGAGCTACGCGGGAACTCCTCTGGGCTAAGTGATTTTTTTTTTTGTGGGCCTCGAGTTGGGCTGGCCTAGATTTTACTGGACCTATCACTACACTTTTATAGACAATTTGTTTTATATAAAAACTTTCATTTATCACAAGTATACAAAATTGAGATTAATATTTATAAAAGACAAAGCAATACATATTATTTTATTTTTTTATATTTGTAATGTATATATTTTTTTATGTAAAAAGTTAAAAAAATCGGATCATAAAAGATTGATGATAAATTATAACTGTAGCATTTCTTCCCTCTATGCATTTGAAAATGTGTCTTGACTTGAAATAACTTTTGTGAAACCTAAAACATAAGAGTGTGGGGCTCCCGATAGTCCTCAAAATTGTTCTTTATTATATCTTTAAAAAGATTAAGGGGTCTCTAATATCAAAGAGTTTAGACCCTATAAACTCATAGAAGCAAAATATTTTAGAATATACAATAAATGCAAAATATATTTGTAACTAAATGCAAATTAAAATAAATATTAATGACAAAGTTTAGCAGGAGAGCAAATATGAACAATTAAACAATTAACAATTAGGTTTTGGTGACAAAGAAAAATCTTGATAATTTACAGTTATCGAGTAAACCCTTTGAACTTTTACTGCCGGTAAGAATAATGCACTAAGAAAATTAATTTACAACTTAAGTGATATAAAAGTACTAAATTTTAATCAATCTACTTTTAATATATGACTCTTACTAAGAAATCTCTTAAATTTGCTAGTATCAGTGGAATCGAAGACCTTCCATCCTATTGTCGATCTTCCTTCACTTATAGTAGAATCTTCACACACTATTAGATTCTAATATTCATGCCATCGATGTTTCAAATAAGAGCTTCCAAATTGGAGTTAGTGTATAAATAATAAAGAATAGATGAAAGAGAAAACCTTGACAATTTATCTCAATAGCAAAATTTTGATTTTTTTTAAGCAAATGATGGATATTTACTTTTATCAAAAAGAGCTTAGTGGCTGCAGCCCCTATACACTAATTTTCTTTCTTTATAAATGTTTGAAAGTGAGGTATTTATAAAGGGGGTTAAAAATTAGATTAAAAACATGCAAATGTTTTGAGACCAGCATCTTAGCATGTGCACCAAATATATCAAAATGCACTTGGGTGCACATCAAGTGTGGACATTTTGGACAAAATATATACATATACTTATTAGGCACAGGTCAAGTATGGATATTAGGAGACGATGTATTTACGAACAATGGGTGTATATCTAGTACTAGTCTTCACTAAAAATTATTTAAAAAATCTATTTTATCTAATCATGAAATATATCAATATAAAATATTTTTAATAATCTTTCCTTTGACAATTCCATAAGAAAACTCTTTATATATAATAAGAAACTAAAAGACACATGAATGATGGGTTCATATACTATCGAAATAGAACTCATATGCATAACAATGCACTACTAGATAAAAGGGAAACTGTTAGGAATATTTTTAGTTTGTATATTCCGTGACCGTATCGAGTTGTTCATTTAGTCTCTTGTCGGTGCCTTCGGTAACTGCGACAACGTATCGGCCTGTAAGATTTTCATCCATTTCATGCCCGAAGGTCGTTATCATCAAATCTCAGTGTTCTCACCTTCGTGTTGTGTTTTTCACCTCGTCCTTGGGCGTGTTTTTGCGAGCCGGGCACTCGATGAGTGCCCAATAGCCGCTCGAGCGGCGTGGGCTCATTGCCCCGAACCCTAGCAAGCACTCGCCGAGCGCCTGATGGGCGCTTGAGCGGCGTGGCCCTCTTGTGTCTAACAGACACTTTATTTTTGAATTTTTTTTATCTCTCTATATATTCATGTCTTATATCTTTTAAGGGTCAAAACATTTATTATGTAATTTAGACCGAAACGGTTCTTTCAATTGGTATCAGAAACTTACCCCGATCCACGATTTTGATCTAGATGTATACAAGTAGATCGCTCTCCATACCTCCCTTCTTTGATGGGAGCAACTATGCCTATTGGAAGGTTCGGATAAGAGCCTTCCTCAAATCGATTGATGAGCGCATATGGGCTAGCACCCAAACCGAGGAGACTTCACCCAAAAGTGGTAATGAGCCGAAAGCTTTGTCCTCATGGACAAAAGATGAACTTGATGAATGCAATTGGAACAGTAAGGGTTTACATGATATATTTATGGCTGTGTCACCAAAGAATTTAAATGAATTTCTATGTGTGAGATATCAAAAGATGCGTGGGACATTCTTGAAATCACTCAAGAATGAACTAAGCTTGTCAAAAATTTAAAATTGTAAATGATAACCACTAGATTTGAAAAATTCGTATGAAAGATGATAAAACTTTTGATAAATTCTATACTTAATCGAATGATATTGTGAATTCAATGTTTAATTTAGGAGAGCGAATTCCTAAAAATAGAATTATTAGAAAAGTTCTTAGATCACTCCCTGAACGATTTAGACCTAAGGTCACCGCTATCAAAGAAAGTAAATACCTTGATAAAATGAAGATCAAAGAATTTGTAGGGTCTCTCTAAACTTATGAGCACATACTTCTACAATTACGAAAGTAAAAATCAATTGTCCTAAAATCCGTTAGAGAAGAGAGAGATCGTGACTCCGATGAAGAGTTAAATAGCGGTGAAGATTTTACTTTATTTGTTAAAAACTTTAAGAAATTCTTAAAGAATAATAAATCTTCATTTGACTTATCAAGTTTGGATCTAAAACAAACTCTAAAATCTGATAAGAAAGGCCGACGTGAATTTAAAGAATCCAAATCTAAAAATACCCAAAGTATTTAATGCCATGAAAGTAAATGTTTTGGTCATTATCGTGCCGAATACCCAAACCTTAAACACCAACAAGATCAAGCATATAAAGCTAATGTGACCTTGAGTGATGAAAAAATGATGAGGCTAACAAATGCTCTGAAGATGGCCTTGTCAAATACATGATCTTTATAACTTCAATATGTGAAAATGATGATCACTTAGAAGCTATTTTTAAACTATCCGATGACTCTGAGAATGAGTCAAAATCAGATCTGTATGACCTTCAGGATTCTTATGACAAACTATTTTAAGAATGCCTTCAAGTTAAGAAAACAAATGTGTCTTTCAAGCACAAACTAACAAAAAAAAAATTAGCTTTAAAATTTGAGTTAGACATAAAATTTTAAGAAGTTGAGAACTTGAAAAGCTCATTTACTAGAAAAATCACCACTCTTGAATCTAATCTTGAGGCTGCTCGCAATGATTTGAAATAATTTGTAAATGGGTCTAAAAAATTGAACCATATGCTTGGGTTGGAAAAAATTAGAGGAAATAAAACCGGGTTGTGTTACTCAGAAAATTCCTTACATGCAAATGTTACATTTAGAACTGTATTTGTCCGACCCATTTTCACACCAAGACAAACTAGCACCTTATCTAGCCATATTAATCAGTCATCTAGAGGTTCTCCAAAGAAGAGTGCAAATGTACAAGATCATCAAAACTTCACAAGTATGAAACAGTTTGGTCCTAAATACACTAGGAAGGCCATGTGAACTTCTGATAACTATGCTAAATTCATTCCAACATGTCATGGATGCAAAATTATTGGGCATTTTTGTCCCCATTGTCCCATATCTTTATGTCAAAACTCTAAGATAGAGCAACTCATTCATCACATCAAATATCTAAATAATCAAATGATGAACTTAAGTAATGCCATAAAATGTGGCAAGACATTATGGATTAAGAAAAGTGAGCTTCATTATCCTTCAGTCATCCGTGACAAAAAGGGGAGTAGAATTATGTGGTTTAAGGGGGAAATAGATAGGGGGAAGTTATTCTTGATAGGGGAGAATGTACTATTTCTGCTACGGGGAGTTTTTGTCTTATATTCTTTTATATTTCTATTAGATTTAGGAGTATATTTCTATCATTTTTGCACTAACCATGTTTGTCTAGGAATAGCTACTCTTCCCTGGTGCACAACAGGCGATCACTTCCGAAGTTTGGACTTTCAAGGCATCTTATATTTTATTATATTTTTCTGTATTTTTTTATGAGTAGATTTTTATGTACACGGGTTTTATCTCGATGGTATCTGATCCTGTGATTCTCTTATATTTTTTTATATTTTTTTGTATAGATTTTGTCACGGAATTCCCAAAGAGAGAGATTATTAGTCATATTTTTAGTTGGCATATTCCGTGACCATACCGAGTTGTTCATTTAGTCTCTTGTCAATACCTTCGATAACTGCAACAACGTATCAGCCTGTAAGATTTTCATCCGTTTCATGCCCGAAGGTCGCCATCATCAAATCTTAGTGTTCTTGCCATCATGTCACATTTTTCACCTCGTCCCGGGACAGGCACCACTTAGGCGCGCCTCCCGCAACGGGCGCTCGACGAGCACTCGAGCGCCCACTAGGCGCGCTTTTGCGAGTCAGGCGCTCGATAGCCACTCGAGCGGTGCGGGCTCATTGCCCCAAACCCTAGCCAGTGCTCGAGTGGCGTGGCCCTCTTGTGTCTAACGGACACTTTATTTTTAAATCTTTTTAGCCCTATATTTATTCATGTCTTATATCTTTAAACTAAAGAGGGCTTAGAACATTTTTTGGGAAGTGCACATCATTTGAAAAACTCATAATCTTTGTGCTCAATTATTGAGAAAACTTAACTACAACCTTTGTGCTAGATTGAAAAAGTTCTCTCTTCATCATCTTGCTTTATCTTCTCCCGCCTATTAACCTTTGTAGTGATGTTGGTGGCATGAACATTGAGATCCAGTGAGTTTGACAATTCAAGTGGCTCGAGAGGAAAGATTAACGTGAAGACCGGAAGGAATCCGATTCCGCTGCTGCGGGTAAATCAAAGGAGTTCCTTGGTAGGGATCACAAAATGGGAGTAAGTCACTTAGGTTAGCGCATCGTTACCACCCAATCTATAAGTTGATTTTCATAGTACATTTCTTCCCTGACTGTTGAAGCCCAGAAGATTTTTCTCAATTACCGTGGTATCGAGTTTTCCCTTCGTTACCAAAAAGCTTACCTTTTTATTATTATTACTGCTTTATTTTTATACTCGTATCGCTTGTAATATCTAGATATAAATATTCTTTACGTGTATTGAATATTTAATTATATATTGTTTCCACTAATTTATTGTGGAGGTCGAAATATTTATTTTGCAATTTTGACCAAAATGGTTCTTTCACAAACAATAATAGAACATTAAATTGGAGAAGATAATAGCTTCTACTACCTTTAATCAATCATGGTTAGTGCATTTACAAAAAATATACACAAAAATAGATAGTGGTAATATTGCAGTGCATACATAATAAAATTTTTGTCAAGTACACTAAGTAGATCAATAAGTACAAAACAAGCAATACATATACATAAATGGTAAAAGAAAGCTCTACTCCCCCTTTCTCGCTGTACTGGTTTCCCCCTTTTCCTCTATTTATTTCACTTATGCATAAAATGTAAAAGAAATCTCTAGACCCTCTCTCCTGCGAAATTAGTACTCACCTTTTTTCTCTGATTGTTTTATTCCCCCTATATTTTTTATATTTTACATTTTATTCCATTTTTTGTTACAAATGTCCAAAGAAAATATATTAATCAGAGTCAGAGTGATTATTGGCCCACCATGAGTACGACTCATTGTAAAGTCGGTCAATGCCTGCTCTCACCTATGCCCCCTAGGCATCCAGCTGGGTGCCTTTCAACTGAATGCCCTTAAAAATGTGGGACTATAATCAAACTTGATGCGTAAAAATCAAGAGAGGTGTATATAAGTAGTGGCTAATTAATCAGACATCTAGGAGAATTGACTCATAATAATGTTGGAGGAGGATAAGGACAAAGGAGGCTCGGAAGGGTTAGGAGCAGACAAATAAGGGCCGGCATCCTCATATAGTTTATTCATTGAGTTGGAATGCTTAGAGGAGTGACAACAGGAGTGTACTTGGCTTTGTTCATACATGATACAATCAATAGGCTTATCAAGAGGCACATGAGGGAGGTTTGAAAAAGACACCTTAAAACCCATTATTTATTATTGAATGAGACAATTGTGGAAAAGGTTCTCATCCTTCTTACTTACAAAGACATAGATCATATGTGAGTAGAGGTGAAAAAAAAATCGATCAATCTCTCAAGAAAGAAAGCATATCAGAAGAGTATCTTGTTGAGAGGGAGGAAGGCATAGTGTGTCATAGAAGAAATATTCGTAAGTATAATTCGACATATTATAGGTCGCTGGGGAGTAAGATACTTGGTTTTAAATAATTTTTTTATGCCAAGTCATGGAAGCATTATAAAGAAAGAATACGATCTCATCATCCAATGGCATATTACCAAATGAGTAAGGATAGTTAAGATAGGATGCTATTGGAAGATGAAAAGTACTCGCTATCATTTCCGAAGTGATTTGAATGGTGCTCTCCTAAGAAAGATGGAGAAAGCGTTAGAGTCCTAATCAATATTTTGAGTATTGATACAAAATTTTTGGACAAAGAGGATAGATGGAGAGATGCGATTGATGAGAACCAATACTTAGTGCCTATCAACAAAGACAGACGAAATGGACTGATCCAAGGAAATGAGGTCCACTTCTCGTTTCAAGGTGAGTTGCTCATGGTTCATCCATTTTCATAAGAGATCTTTCACAACATCATTAATGAAGTGGTTTGTTTTGGAGGATGCACTACTTGGTAAACATTTGCCGATAGATTACTTAGATGATACCATCTGAAAGCAAAACAAGTAGATATATTTGTTAGAGTCATAAATCTGACACATAGAGTAAAACAATAGGAGAGACAAACCTAAACAAACCACGACAAGGGTGTAAGGAACCAACTCCTATAGATCTCACTAAGAGGAACCCAACTCTAAAGGGTGGGTGATCAAGATAGGTGTGAGTGTCAAAATGGATCACTTGAGATAAAATACTCTTAAAGAGTTTAGATTTATAACAAAATCTTACAAACTATAATACAACCCAATAAGATTTGAATATATCTCACAAGTATGACAAATCTCAAGACAGGAAATTACAACACCCCTACCATGATGGAGCCTAGCTGTCACCATGTATGAAGACTTAAAAGCTTGAGGGAGAGAAGTAAATGTTGAAACATACCTTTTATTCTACTTAGATTTGAGTAAAAATGTGTAGGTTTGTAGATTAGAGGTGGAGAGAGTATGAATTGAGACGTGAGAGGAAAGATGAATAGAGTATGAAAATTATGGATGGTGCACGAATAGCGCAAGAAGATATAGGACGCTGTAGGTATGAGCACATATTATGTGCACTTCAAGCACTGCAGGCAAATGAAGCCATGCATGCAATAATGAATAATTAAAGGAAGAAATTGCTACAAATCCCATTGATCTAACTGCACGATCAGCTCTGGAATAATTAAGATGTATCAAGTTTTATGGAGATTTTTTTATTGAGAGATACGAAAAGAGAAATTATGGCTTTCATATGAAGGTACATGATTTGTCAACAAGTAAAGGCCAATATAAATGGACGCCAAGTCTTTTTCAACTAATGCAAATGCTTAATTAGAAATGGGAGTATATAACAAAGGATTTTGTGCTGAGTCTGACGAGAACATCTAGAAATTATAATGCTATATGGGCAATTGTGGGTCAGTTAATGAAGTTGGCTCATTTTATTGCCATTTATATGACATTTTCATGGTGATTTTTGTCAAGATTGTATGTGAATGAAGTGGTGAGATTTCATGGAATTCCGGTTTCAATTGTGTCAGATTGGGAACTAAGAATTGGGCACTAAGTTAATATTTAGCATAGTGTATCACTTACAAATAGATGAATATTCAGAGTAGACAATTTAGATTTTAGAATATATGTTGAGAGTATTAGTTTTAGAAATAAAAAGAAATTAGAATGACTTCTTGCCATTAGTCTAGTTTGCATGCATTAGTAGTTATCAGATGAGTATTAATATGAGTCCTTTTGAAGTTCTATATAGAAGAAAAGTTGTTCTCTAATTGATCGCAAAGAAATTAGATATCAAAAACTTTTGGGATCAAAAGTAACCTATGAGACACTAGAGAAGACTCTTTTGATTCAAGATCGGCTTCAAGTCGCTGAAAATCAAAAAATATTATTTGGTTGTAGGAAGCCTAAGATTAGTTTTGAAGTTATGGATCATATATATTTAAAAATATTTCCATCTAAGGTAGTCACTAGATTTGGATTAAAAAGAAAGTCGAAGTTAAGATTTGTTATACATTTTCAGATTTTGAAAAGAATTGAAAATATGGCTTATAGATCAATATTACCACCTAATTTAGAAGACTTTTGCAATATTTTCTACTTATCAATGCTTCACCAGTATGCCTTTGACCTTTCTCAAATTATTGAGTATCAACTATTGAAATGAGGACTTTTGTAAGTTGAAGAACCAATTAAAATTTTAAGATGATGAGGTCAGGTGTTTCACATTAAAGTCATTCCCTAGGTTAAGGTGCTATGAAAAAGCCAATCCTACAATGAAGCTAAGGGGAATGGAAAGATGAGATTTAGAAGAAGTGTTTTAATTTATTTCTTTATTAAGGTACATAAATTTTAAGAATAAATTTTTTAAAATGAGTGAAATGTGAAATCTAAACACCAACATTTATATAATATTATTAAATTAAATTAAATTGGTTAATTATTAAAATTTGTTAGGAATATTTTATATTGATATATATTCCATGAATAGGATATCAAATGGTCTAAAGGACGCTAAATAGTCCTAGAAGACTTGCATTGAATGCACACCTATGCCACACTGGAGCATAATCTGTCCAATGTTCCCATACACAATGTATGTCCATACTATGTATGAGCACATTATATCTAAAATAGTCATGCCTGATATGTACCTAATTTTGTATAAGAATATTTTGTCTAAAATATCCATACCTAATAAGTGCCTAATCCATATATGAGTACATTTGTTTTAGAACACTTGCACTTAATGTGTGCCTATGTAGTGTACATGCTGTGCTTGCTAAAGATTTTGCACTTGATACTTGTCTATACAACGTATGAGTATAGGGGCACTATTTTGTTTTAGACATGTATTTTTTTAACATGTTTTCCACCTATTCTATAAATATTTCTTTTATTCTAAATCTCAACATACAAAAAAATTGAGCAACAACCATTGTGCCTTTATTGTTTAAGAAGAATAGATTAATTAAAAGATAAAGGCAAATCTTTTTTTTATTGAGATAAAATTATCAATATTTTCTTATCCAATCCTCTTTATAATTGTTTATATACCTATTCCAACCTATAAACTTTTATGGATGCATTGGTGGCATAAATTTTTGTAGTGTGTAGAGATTTATTAACAAGTAAGGTAAGACGGATAAGATGATAGAAAGTTTTCTTGTTCCATTATTGCAAGTAAATTTGAAGAGTTTCTTAGTAAGAATTATGAATCGAAAATAAGTTAACTAATATTTAGTACGTTTATACCACTTAGATTATAAGTTGGCCGTCATATTACTTTATTTTCATTGATTAGAGAAATATTGAGTGTTTATTATAAAACTAATTGATTTTTGAGATTCTCTTTTGTCACTAAAATTATGCATCATTTCTTTACTACCTCTTAATTATTTTAGTGATTGTTACTTTAATAAATATTGGTTCATTTTTCATCTAAAAGAATATACATTATGTATATTGTACATTCATACATCTTGTGCTTTCTCTTTTTATATCGGGTCTAAACATAATGAGATTAGGGTACCCCTAGTCTTTTAAGGTTAATCACAAGTTCAATTAAAAATTAACCATTAGATAGTATTAGAAAAAATATAAGGTGTACCTAATGTACCTAAATCACTTGGGCAGGCAATTATAAGGTTTGAGTTTCTAGATTATGTTAATCGTGATTAATTAAATTAATATAATTAAAATTGTGGGTATTAGGCGCTTCATGAGGCACGCTCGAGCCACAATTGAGTACCAAATCCAGTGGGTTTTGGCATAAAATGGCACCTGAGTTATGCTCGACACACACTCGAGTGCCGATCTAGTATTTAAAGACCCCCGTGCTCAGTTTTTAATCATTTTTTAGCAGTGAGCGCGGAAGAAGAGAGAGAGAGATGAGGAGAAGCAAGAGAAGGAGAGGATCGAATCCTCCAAGCTCATTTTTGAGGTGAAACAAGCTAGAAAATTTGTGAATCGAAATTAAAGTAAGTGCACTTTAAATTTCTTTTGTTATTTTCTTGCCACTTCTTCTAGGTATTTTCATTTTAATGCCCAACCAAGCTCCGATTTCAAAGTTTGCTTGTATATAATCTACACATGTGTCAATTTTTCTTGATTTTACATTGTCATTTCATAAGATTGAGTTGAAATCGGTACCCTAGCCTCATGTATGTTCTGATTTCTAGTTATTTTGGTGCCTCATCACTTGTATTTTGTGTATAATGCTTTGCACGTTCAGGAAATTGTGTTGAGTCTCTTGCATGTGTGAAAATCCTCCACTAAGCATCTTGCATGTTAAGTATATGGACTGAGGTTGTAAAATTATCCATTTTGCTGATTTTTGTTGGACATTTTTGAGTTTTTCTGAATTTCTAAGCCCTAAATCTGAGTTGTAGCTTATGATGACTATAAAACATTAAATTTAAGTCATATATATAAGCTAGAAAATGCAATACCTGCTGGTTTGTACACAATTACTGATTTTGGTACTTAATGTTGATTTTTCTTGATTTTCCTTGTTGAATTTATAAGAATTATATATATGTATTTGGTCTGAATTTTATGATTTTCTACTCTGTATATTACCGAATTTACTGCATTAAATGTCCAAAAATGATTATTTATGTTCAAGGAAATCACATTAGTTAAGAAAATTCAGAGTTATGAAAGGAAAATCTACAATTATATTATGAAATAATGAACCGTTTTTTAAAAGGAGGATAATAAAGAATTATGAAATTAAGTGTAGAATTTCTCTAAGTTAAGTTAAAGATTAGACTAAAAATTATTCAACTGGTTGTATATTTTAGCATGACTTAGTATATTATTGTGGTATATTGATTTTCGATCCTATATAATTGTGGGGTTAAGAAGTGGCATCTAGTCTCGTTTATAGGGTTATATGTAAATGACACACCTCTTGATTTTGAATAGAAGAGTATGACATTTGGTTGTGTGAAAACATATATAATCTGATCTTCGGTTGTCCATTCCTTTAGTAGGTGAGGTCCACCGGCCTTAGTCCATAAAGAAAATAAATTATATGCATATTTTTAGGGCTAAAAATAAGATAAGAAATCTAAAATATATTGTACAAGTTTTTATGCACATGTTCATGCCATTGCACCTGGTCATGATCTCCATTCCTCCCATTATATTTTTTAAGTTTAAAATATACATTTCATTTGTTATATATAGTATCTTATTGAGTATTTGGCTCACTTATTATTTTTACTAATTTCTCATATGAGATGCACGAATCCCTGCCAGGCGTTCAAAATTGAATGATCGATCAAATAGGAGAAGTTAGATTAATAAATCAATGATGATTATTACAGTTTAATAATTTTGAATAATATTAATTGTATTATGTTATGTTCAGATAGCGTTTGGATGAAGGTTAATGATCTGATACTACATTTTAATTCATTAGACAGTTTTGGATAATATTAGCATATATTTTTGTTATTTAAATGGTAGTATTAGTTTTTTAGACTGCTTTAAAACATGCTAAATGATGTAATTTGGCTTTCGAATAGGTTTATATAGTGATTTTGATGTATTATAGGCGATGTTTAAGCCTTTATAACAAGTTGTATCGGTTTAAAATCTACCGTGGTATTATATTATAATTTGGGTATTGTATGTCATTGATTTGGTGTTGGTTCGGTGTTATCGATGATTTTATTTTTGTTTGGTCAAGTTTATGAGTGTTTATTTGCTTTCACAGGTTATTTTATATTGATTATTGTATTGTATAGGTATCGTTTCTTACATATGGTCTGACGTCATAAATTTAGGTCAATGTGAAAGCCACTCAATGACATGGCACATATTAGGCCATGTGCATGTCCTTAATTATTTATGTTAAGGTTGGTCAAGATATCAATATGAAATTTCCATCTAAAAATTTTTCTACATTTATTTGGTTAATTAATATTTATGATTAAGATTAATGATAGGATTTAGAATGTGATCCGTTACAAATGGCATCAAAGAAATTATAAGGAGATGCTTTAAGGTATAAATTTTATTAATTTCAATTTATGGTGTAAGTTGATTGATGTTGGTTCAAGATCTAAGTTTGATTGATTTCGGTTTAGGGCCAAAATTTGATGGATTTCGATTTAAGGTCTAAGTTGATTGATTTTTGTTTTGAAGTTTAGGTTTGATTGATTATTGGTTGAGGTCATGTGTGGATTGACTAGTTAAGATAGGATGATCCAATACGATTATTAATGTTTTAGTGATAGGAGTGAGGAATGAAAGGACACGGAAGCAATGATGGACAAAATACACGCCCGGAGCGAACCCAAGGACAATGACTTATGACTAGTTCACCAAGGAGAGAATGCCTAAAATTTTGGAAATGTTTGATCTAATCAAGGCTGAAATTGAGTTTTAGAAAGTGAGGAAAGTGTTTGAGGCTTTTGGTTGTTGGATGAAATTTTATCTGCTACCCATAAGTTGGAAAATGAGGTAAGTCGGTGGTGGGCTTCTCAATGCCACATTCCACTTCTTGGGATGCTTTGTGGAAGCATTTTGAAAGAGTTCCTTCCCGTTTAGCATTCGAGAAAGTAAGGAAGATGAGTTAATGAGGTTATGTATAGATCATTGAAAATTTAGTTTTTTGGGAGATAAATTATTTGATAAACGGGTATTGAAAATTGATAGGTGATTCATTTGATCTATTGTAAGGGCTCGATACTTTCTAAAGCTAATCTACATTCAGCGTATTGTCAATTAAGGATGATTGGGAGATTGTGCCTGAGACAACCTTTAGGATAAAGATACGGCCGTTATAAGTTTCGGTAATGTATTTTTGGTTTGTGATTTCATTGGCATCTTTTTGAGGACCCTATGAATCGAATCTTCTAATGTATTTGGGTCAATTTTGTGATGGCCTCATTGATGATATTTTGATTTGTTCGAAGAATTGGTAGGCATGATCCGTTTAAAGACTGCATAGTAGATTGTGAAGGATAGTTAGTCATTTGTCCATTTGAGGAAATGCAAGCTTGGTTGGTGGAAATGTTATTTTGAGCATATTTATTCTTCAGTGACATATTTGTGGGCCTACAGAATATTAAAGTGGTGGCTAATTTGGGAAATACCAATCAATGTCACAAGGTGTACGGTTTCTTGAGTCTAGCTGAATCTGATAAGCGATTCATTAAGGATTCCTCGAGGATTATAGGATTCATGGGGTGTTTGGCTCGGAAGCGATTAGTGTTCGTTGGAATGATAAGTGTGATGAGAGCTTTCAAGAAATGAATGGTGGATTGTCGATAATGTCAATTTGGTTGATCCCTGATAGATCAAGTGAATTTGTAGTAGGTTGCGATGCTTTCAAGGAAGATGTGGGGTTGTGTTTTGATGTAGCATTTCTAGGTGGTCAACTTTGGTTTAAGTTAGTTGAAAGCCTATGATTAGAATTACTGTGCCCATGGTTTGGATTTTGTAGTTGAGGTCTTCATTTTGAGAATTTAAAGGTGTTATTTGTATGAGATAGTTATGATTTAATTTGACCATTAAGGCTTAAGGAAGTTATTTCGTAAAGAGGAGTTGATCATGCGGTAGTGTAAACAAGTGGATTTACTTAAAGGTTGTAATGATGAGTCTAGATGTCATTTAGGGAAGGCAAATATTATTGTCGATGTTTTGAGTCAAAAGTCTTCAAATTTGATGTGTATTTGATGCTTCATGGGAGATGTTGGATAGAAGGAAGGGTTGCACTGTGTGATTGTGCGCAGGAGGATCAAGAATGACATTGTTGAATTTTCTAGGTGCAGCCTATGATTTTGGAGGAAATGAATTTGAGTGATGAGCCATAGTTGATGGGTGCTTTGTATTTGAGGGAGCTGTCGAAGTTTTGGATAGTGAGCTGCGGGCAAATCTTAATATTTGAGCCAATGGGATGCTTTGGTTCTTCCTTTTGGGAAAAAGAGTTGTATTCAAAATATTGAGGTTTGAAATCATGAAATTATGAAATGAGAAGTCTCTATGGATTTTGCTTTGGGGTTGTTAGGATAGCAAGGATTGTAGGTGCTATTTGGATAATTGCGAATTGGTTAATGAGGTCGGCCCGTTTATTCCCAATTTAGATTATGTATTTGGATGGAATAAGTTGACTCATTGGTATGCCAACGAGATCATAACATTACAAAGTATTCCAGTTTCAAGGTTTCGCGGTGATGGCATAAGATACAATCGCATCATCTATTGTGGTGGAAGGTAGAATTTCTAAATTTTGGTATTTCAGCATATATATTATTTTTGGATTTGAAGTCTATACCTTCATTTGTATTTCTTAAGTTTATTTGTAATTCGAGGATCATAGACTTTGCATTAGTTGTCTTGATATCTTTGGGATTTTTCTTAGATCAATGGATACTATGTAACCTAGGTTATGATATGGGTCAATAGGCATTAGTCATAGGCGGATTTTTAATGTGCAAATAAATGGTTTATCAAAGTTGCGCATCGGAAGTATGTAGACCCATAGATTTCAGGATCCAATTGAAGTTTAAAGTGAATAATCAATTTGTGAAGTTTAGAGTAAAATTGATGGTGAGGTTTATTGATCTATTTAAGATTTTGTAGTAAGTCGGAGAGATGGCCAATAGATTGGCCCTACCTTCAAGTTTGGCGGATTGGAAACGTATCTCCAATGTATCAATGATTGAGGAAGTAAATATGTAATCGGGATGAGTCATTGTAGAAGATTAAGAATTTATCTTATGTTATGGTTTTGATTTAAATTTTAGAAGAAAACAATTAGGTGTTGAGAAATGAGACAATCTTGTTGGTTAAGGTTCTTTGGAAAAATCATTTAATCAAGAAAGCGACATGGGAGTGGGAAGATGAAATTTGAAACCAATACCCACATTTATTTCTTCAACAAGGTATGTAACTTCTCTCAAAATTTGTAAGACAAAATTCTTTCTAAGAAAGGGAGGATTGTAAGGTCTGAGTTTCTAAATTATGTTAATCATAGTTAATTAAACTAATATAATAAAAATTGAACTCAAATGATGTAAAAAATTAGATCAAAAGAGTCAAAATTGGACCCGAGTGTTCATGCTTGATGCAGGTTTGATGAGCACCTAAAGGAGGCTCAAGCCACATTCGAGCATTGATGCCAGTGGATATGGCAATCGAGGGATGCTCAACCCACGATAGAGAGCCAAATCCAGTGTCTTTTGGCACAAAATGGCCCCAAACTAAACTAATACGCCGATCACGCGTCTAGCGACATATATACTTGGATATTTGAAGACCCCGTGCTCGCATTTTATTCATTTATTCATTTCCGGCCAAAAATATTTAACCATAGAGCAAAGAAGAGAAAGAGACTTCCGAGGGAAGAGACAAGCTCTAATCCACTCCAGGATTGAAGCTCTAAAGCTTCATCTCAGTAGGAAAAAACATTTGAGGTGAAATAAGCTAGAAAATTTGTGAATCCAAATTAAGGCAAGTATACTCTAAATTTCTTTTTCTCTTGTTGTTATTTTCTTGCCACTCCTTCCGGGTATTTTAGTTCTAATACCTGAACAAGCTCTGATTTTGAAATTTACGTGTATATAATCTACATATATATCGACTTTGCAAGATTTTACATAGTGATTTCATAAGAACTCAAGAACAAGTGAAATATTATGTTGAAATCGGTACCCTGTTCTCATGTATGTTCCGATTTCTAGTTATTTTGGTGTCTCATCACTTGTATTTCATATATAATGCTTTACATGTGTGTGAAATTGTGTTGAGTCTCCTGCATGTGTGAAAATCCTCCACTAAACATCTTACATGTTAAGTATATGGACTGATACCGTAGAGATTAACCATTTTGCTAATTTTCATTGGATTTTCCCGAGTTTTTCTGAACTTTCAAGTACTAAATTTGAGCTGTAGTTTATGATAGCTTTAAAACATTAAATGTATGTCATATATATTAGCTAGAAAATGTAATACCCATTTTATGCCATTACACCGGATCATGATCCCTATTCCTTCCGTTATATTTTTTAAGTTTAAAGTATGCATGTGCTTTGTTATATATAGTACCTCATTAAATGTTTGACTCACTCTTTACTGTTTTTACTAACCACTCAAATGAAATGTACAAGTTCTTGTTAGGTGTTTAGGATTAAAAAATCGAATTAAAAGGAGAAGTTAAATTAATGAATTAATGATTATTATTACAGTTTAATAATTTTTGATAATACTAATTGTATTATGTTATGTTCAGACAGCTTTTAGAGAAAGGTTAATGGGTCTAATACTATATTGTAATTGCTTAGACAGTTTTGAATGATGTTAGCTTATATTTCGATTATTCAGATGATAAATGATATTTTTCAGACAGCTTTAGAACGTGTTAGATGATATTATTTAGCTTCCGGACAGGTTTATATAATGATTCTGATATATCATAGGCAATGTTTAAATCTTTACATGTATCAGTTTAAGATCCGCCGTGGTATTATGTTATAATTTAGGTATCATATGTCCTTGTTTGGTGTTGGTTCGGTATTGTCAATGATTTTATTTTTATTCGGTCAAGTTTACGAGCGTTTATTTGTTTATGCATGTTATTTTATATTGATTATTGTATTACGTAGACATCTTTCTTTACATAAGGTCCAACATCATGAATTTAGGTCGGTGTCAAAATTACTCAATGGCGTGGCACATATTTGGGTCCAATGTATGTCTTTAATTATTTACGTTCAGGTTGGTCGAGATATCGACGTAGAATTCATGACCAAAGTTTTTATACATTTATTTGGTTAATTAATATTTATAATTAAGGTTAACAACGGAATTTAGGACGTGATCCGTCACAACAATTATATATGATTGTTTCAGCATCTTCATGCTCGATGGACACTTATATATAGGCCTAATTTAGGCATTACAATTGATGCATGCATAATTGACTTGTGAGTGCCACTTTGATATATATGACATTTTTGTCACTTTTTATTTCATTTGTTTGAGTTTATAAAGAGAAGAGAGAGAAAACGATAAGGAGAAGAGAAAGAGGAAGAGAAAAAGTGGGATTTTTCAGCATAAAACTCAAGAATTATTTGGATTTAAATTAAGAAAAATGAATTTTAAACCTATTTTTTCTTATATTTTTGGCTAAAAATTTTAAATTTCTTCATCATATTTTCCTAAAATTTTATATTTCATACTTCTTAGTTATATGTAAGTATTCATCCATGTTTCTCAAGATATTTGGCTTCCATACATATAGTTCTTTCATAAATTCACTCAAATTTTGAAGTATTTTATTTATGTTTAGAAAAAAATACTAAAATTCATTAATTAAATTTTAAAAATTTTAAAATTTAAGGAGGAATATCTTCTTGCAGGTTTTTATTTTCACAAAAAACATTACAAAAACTTCTTGGTATATGAGAAGTTATTTTGTTTCTAATTTTGGAAAAGATATTATTTTGTATAGGTTTTTTAAACTTTATGCAAAATAAACTATTATAAAGAATTAATGAAAAATAATTATATTATAACATGTCATAATATATTATAATAACAACGTATATAGATCACCCACAGATAACAAATAACCTAAAGAACGGACTGATCTATAATATATTTTATATATGGCTCGTTTATGTGCCTAAATAATAGAGTATGACTCTAATTTATATGGTTGAAATATAAACTGACCTCAATGGATTATCCTTTATTAGGAGTGGTATATTAGCTTCTGGTTTATTTATTTATTTATTCATCTTTTGCTAATTTACTCACGATTATGTTATCTCATATTTATTATGTTCACATTTATTACATTATCCTTCATTTACTTGTTAATTATTTCATTCAGTTTAAATTGTCACATCTTTTGAATTATTTGGCATGGTCTTCAACAAAGTTCTAATGGATGTGTTTTAATGTGAAAGATTGTGGATTTTTATATTTAGCAATGTGTTTTGTTAAGAACGTTATTGTAATATCCCGGTTGAATATTATATTATATATATATATATAAATAATAATATTATTATTATTATTAAGGGAAGGGGACGCTCGGGGCGGTAGAAAAGGAACGAAAGAAAAGAAAGTAGGGAGAGAAGGAAAGAAAAGGAGAAGACAAAAGGATTGTCACATCTTTTGAATTATTTGGCATGGTCTTCAACAAAGTTCTAATGGATGTGTTTTAATGTGAAAGATTGTGGATTTTTATATTTAGCAAAACCCTTTGTTAAGAATGTTAATTTACCCTTCATTTTGTGCATCGGTGTGAAGGGACGGAAGGAAATCGCTAACCGAAGGAGGAGCCGTCGCCAGAAAAAATAGGTGAAATCAAGACAAGTAAATCCTTCCATTTTCCTTATGAATGTCAATTTTATGGTTACATGTATTGATTTTGGGAGAAATCAGTTGAATCATAGAAAATGGGTTTGGAGCGCACTAAAGAGAGAGAAAGCCATCGTCGGCTTGCATATGCCGCCGTCACCGTCGTTGTCATCGCCGGGTTGCTGCCGCCGTAGTTGCCACCATCTCCTATCCTAGAGCCGCCATTAGCAAAGGAAAAATTAGGAGAGAGGCAGAGTAGCCTCATGGCAAGAGAGAGAAAGAGGAGAGAGAGTGGGGCGCATGTGGCATTGGAGTGAGAAATGTACGGTTCAGGTACTTCAGAGTATTCTTTTGGCAAACCTACTTAGAATAAAATCAAGACAAATATTTATAACCCTTTTCCGTGGTCTGATTTAATATCTAATTTTTTATGTGTATTTTATTTATGTATGTATGAAATTGGGCAGAGTATGAGACCTGATGGGTCGGTATGCGTGTAGAATCATGGTGGTTTGAGACCTTGGTGGATCGTTTTGTGTTTGGGGATAGGAAAAGCCAAGGCCCTAAAATGTAGCTAATATGATAAAAGATGGCCAAGTAATTACAAGCCTAAAATGTAACTGATATGATAAAAGATGGCCGAGTAGTTGCAAGCCTAAAATATGGCTGATATGATAAATAATTACTGAATAATTACAGGCCTAAAATATAGCCGATATGATAAAATATGGTCGAGTAGCTGTAAGCCTAAAATGTGGTTGATATGATAAATGATAGTCGAGTAATTACATGCCCAAAATATAGCTGATATAATAAATGATGACCGAGTAGTTACAAACCTAAAATATAGCTGATATGATAAATGATGGCCAAGTAGTTGTAGGCCTAAAATATAGCCGATATAGTAAAAAATGGCTTAGTTGTAGGTTTTAAATATATTCGACATTAAAAATTTGGATTTGGACTTGGTTTTGGATTTGGATGTGTGATAATTTCGGTATATGTGGCGGAGTTCAGATAGAATTGGTTGTCGGCCTCAATATTTGATTTTATGTGCTCTCCCTCTAATTTTCATGCATAGTTTTATTCATGATGATACTTGTTGAACATTCAACTCATATTTTCTATTTTTCTCACCCTCAGAGTAGAAGGATTGGATCTGCAGTAGGAGTTGGATAGGATTTGGCGCAACATCGCATTCCCTTGGTGAGCATTTTATTTTTACAATTATTTGGGAGCAAGTTATGGTTTTTATGTCCAAACAGTGTCTGATGAGATATTATGTAGATTGGTTTTAATTTATCGAGCCCTATATATTTAGTTTATCACACCAAAATTTTTTAGGTTTTAATGTTATTTAATGAAATTATTTAGAGTTTTAAATATATAAAAATAATTAATTAGACTTGCTAAGTTTTGAATTTGTGACAGAAATGGTATCAGAGAAAAGTCATTAGGAGATGTGTCTTAGGTCATTTTTGGCGGATTGGATATAGCGGCCGAGAATGGATTTTCTTTGGTCTCTGCAGATATGTGGAGGTTAAGTTGGGCCGATCCGAAATCTCACAGGGTAGATAGAGGTTGTGGTCGGCAAAGTGAGATCAGTGATGGAGTGGGTTGGTTCGAAACCTCACGAGATAGATGGAGGTTTTGGCCGGCAAAGCGAGATCGGTGATGGAGTGGGTCAGTTCAAAACCTCACGGGGTAGATGGAGGTTTTGGCCAGCAGAATGAGATTGGTGGTAGAGTGGGTCGGATCGAAATCCCACGCGGTAGAAGGAGGTTTAGGCCGGTAGAGAAGTAGGCGGTGAAGTGGAGGTGATGAGGTAAAATAAAATTTGTCAAGATTAAAAGTTGCAGATAAAGATGAAGAAGCTAATACTGAGTCAATTTGTTCTCTTCGCATGGATCGGGTTGGATGAAGCCCTTGGAACCAAGCTCCTATCTGCGAAAGAAGTTCTTGTGAAGATTAGAGATGATGCCTTCCTTGGATGAGCTGTCATGATGTTGCATGCGATCAAGCAAAGCCTTGGCTGATTGGATGAAAGCTTGGGAGAAAGATCAACAGTTGGAGTTGAGCTGGAATGATCCAAATTTGAAGGAAATATCAAAGATTCTCCACCTAGCAGAGTGGCGAATTGATCATGTGCCTAAAGGAGGAAGCCGAGAAGAAGAAGAAGAAGCAGCTTTCAAGATTCTGATTCAGGTCTTCCTTGAACAGTAAAGGATTTGGTGGCCATCTGGATGAACACAATTCATTACTTGCTAAGATTTGAGACAAACAATCAATCAGAGTTATACAGCAGAAGCGTTTGTTATGAAAACATCTTGAAGAAGTGTCTTGAAAGCGTGAAAATGAAAGTTGGAAGAATACCACTATTTGTTTGGGGATTGAAATGTGTAAATTTGAGGATGAAATTTTTATAAGAATGAGAGAATGTAATATCTCAGTTGGATATCATACAATATATATATAATATAAATAAAATAAAATAATATTATTATTTTTATTATGAAAGAAAAAGGAAAGGTTCAGAGTGGCAGAAAAGGAAAGAAAGAAAAAAAAAGAGGGAGAGGAGGAAAGAAAGGAAGAAGAATAGAGAGGGGGAGGAGTGGTCGTTGTTGCTGCTGTCGCCGGAGGAGTCAACGACAGGATCGAAAGCCGACGAAGCCTTCTCTGCAATTTACCCTCTATTTTGTACACTGGTGTGAAGGCAAGGAAGGAAATCGCAAGTCGAAGGAGAAGCCACTGCTGTTGCTGGAGGAAATAGGTGAAATCAAAATAAGTAAATCCTTCCCTTCTCCTTATGGATGCTGATTTTGTGGATGCATGTACTGATTTTAGGAAAAATCGTTCGAATCATAAAATATGGGTTTATGGAGTGGTGAAGAGAGAGAAAGCCGTCGCTGGGTTGTTGCTACCATAATTGCCATCATCGCCCATGTTGGAGCTGCCATCAGCGAAGAAAAAATCAAGGAGAGGGTAGAGGAGCCTCATGGTAGGAGAGAGGAAGAGGAGAGAGAGTGGAGTGCGCACAGCAGTGGAGTGAGAAATGCACGGTTCAGATACTTCAGAGTATCCTTTTGCCAAACGTATTTGAAATAAAGTCAAGGCAAGTATTTGTAACCCTCTCATATGGTATGATTTAATATATGTATTTTATATTTGTATATATGTATGGAATTGGGAAGAGCTTGAGACCCGATGGGTCAGTAATGCGATAGGACCATGGTGGTTAGATACTTTGGTGGGTCATTATGTGTTTGGGGATAGGGGAATCTGAGATCCTAAAATGTAGCCAATATGGTAAAAGATAGTGAAGTAGTTGGAGGTCTAAAACATAGCCGATATAATAAATGTTAGTTAAATAGTTGCAGATCTAAAATGTAGTCAATATGATAAATGATGGCCGAATAGTTACAGGTCTAAAATATAGTCGATTTGATAAATGATGGCTGAGTAGTTGCAAGCCTAAATATAGTTAATAAATAAATAATGGCCGAGCAGTTATAAACCTAAAATATAGCCGATATGATAAATAATAGCCAACTACCTGCAAGCTTAAAATGTAGCTGATATGACAAATGATGACTGAGTAGCTGTAAACTTAAAATATAGCTGATATGACAAATGATGGCCGAGAAGTTACTGGCCTAAAATATAGACAATATGATAAATGATGACTGAATAGTTTCAGGCCTAAAATGTAGCTGATATGATAAATTATTGTGATATCCCGAAGATTTTTATTTGATTTAATTGAACTTATTTTTGAATAATTTAGGTATAATAAAAATTAATTAAATATTATAAAATTTTGGATGATATTTAGATTTGTTTAGGTGGCGCCCAAAGTATGCCCGTTCTGTCACTCGAATATCAATTTGGGTTTTGAGATTTAAAGAGTAAATGGTAAATATAATATATATATATATATATATATATATATATAATAATATTAATACTAATACTAATACTAATAATAATAATAATAACAATAATAACATGAGAGGAGAGGAGAGAATAAGGGAAGCAGAGTCGGGCAATGCGAAGAAGAGAGGAAGGAGGAGAGAGAGGGAGGGAGCCGGCAGGTAGAGAAAGAAAGGAGGGAAAATGAGGTTTTCGGGTCCAATTTCGAGCACGTGCCAGTTAGAGAAGTGGTAGATTTGGTCGAGACAAGTATACTCATATCATCTTTGTTCTCTCTTTCGATTTTTATTCATATTTTTTTGGATATTTTCATTCCGGTATCCACCCAAATCATATAAATCACGGAACCCATAATTATTTCATGAAGTATTTGTTATTTAATGTAAGATTTCTCCTTCGATTTGCACAATTTGGCTCCGCCCAAACCCTAGACCAGGGCCTAGCACATCTAACCCCTCCATTTCAAAATTTATGCATGATTTGTCCTTAATTATAATTTACACATGTTTTAAATATGTATGTTTATTGGTTGAATGTTCGATTTCCTAAGTATTGACCCATTTGGCACGTCTAGAAGCTCTAAATTGTGCTCTGACACTGTTTATCCGAGGCAATCACAAATTTTGCATGATTCCACCTTATTTGATTGTTATGTAAACTATATTTATTTGCATATGTTTAATTGTTTACTCTTAAAAGATATGCTTGTGATCCGTTTGTGAAGAAAATGTTATCCGAAAGCCTCAAAATTTATATTTATCTCCCGGTGGTAAGAATTTCTCTTCTACCCTATGCCTAATGATGTCCATGCATACAAATTAAGTCGTGAGAAGACTTAAATTCGAAAAAAAAAAGATAAAAATCATGCAAGTATTCAAAGAAAATTTTATAATTTGTTATTTGATTGATTTGTTCTCCCGGATGAAAAAATTTATGAAAGAAGTTTGGTGAACCTTCCTTCAAAGAATAAAAAATCATAAAACTAGGACCACAGATTTATATTATGAATGGTAATATCCATTGGCATACCATTAGTATTATAGTGGAGACTCAATGATTACCCTGGCCGCGTATTGTAGTGGATGATACTCTTGGTAAGCCTTAGAATATTATTACGGAAAGATGAGGAACTGCCTCTGGACCTCGGGAGACATAAGGGCATATTGTTATTGGCCCGTCTATAGGTATGATATGTAGATGGGCCCCCTCTGGGTCTAAAATAAGAGCTCATGACCTTAGATCATGTGGGATATCATGATCCTTTTCTCATTCTCTCGCACCATTTGCTAGTAATGCCTATTAACCTTGGTCCGCAAAGATAAATATAAATCGATAAGTGTATTAAATCATATTTCATATCTTCATGCATCCCTACTTATTGCTCCCATCTCATTGACATTTCATTTGAATATATATTGCTTATAATTTATTTATATTACACTTACTGAGCATTTGGCTCACTATTACTTCTTTCTTCCTATCAGATGAGCATGCTCTTATACCTGACGAGTCTGAGCAGGCTGTAACCATAGGTTAGGTAGCAAATATCGATTACAGAGCTTATTAGAACTCAGTTTTATGATTTTGTATGAGATGGAAAACTTGTACTATTTATTTTGATACTCATGGTTACTGATGTATGTGATGATGATGATGGTTATGTAGTTTAGTTTTCTACTATATATAATGGATATTTGTACTTTTGCAGATTGTTATGGTTATATTTGGTTACCTAGTTGGTATCTTATCTAAGCCGACGTCGTACTAGAGTTATAACGTCGGTGTCACCTGTTGTCCATTTGTGGCAATTGAGATATTGTGTATGTATAGTGTGTATTTTATGGTTGCTGTATAAGGATTTGTACGGGTTTTGTGTTGACGAATGTTCGTATTATAAATGAAACTCTGTCGGATTTTTGACAAAAAATACAGTCCGTCACAGTTGGTATCAGAAAAAGAGATACCTTGGGTTTAATTTGGATATTATGCGAAAGTCTAGGATAGTATGGGCTAAGACTGAATAGGTGAATATAGGTATAAAACGACTAAATTAGGTTGGATAGTTCTAGTTACCCTAATTTGTGTAACTTAGACTAGAACTAAATTAGGACGATAGTCCTATTTAATTGCATAAATTGTAATGTCATACCAATCTTTTGACTAATTCGTAATTGTTCTTGTTTTAGAAGTGTCTTTGAAGGCCGAACATGCCACCTAGACGTAGAGGCTCATGAGGAGGTGGTCAGCCACAAGATTAGGAGGCCGAGTATTTGAATCTATTAGGATGAATGGCAAACATTATTGAGAACATGGAGCAAAGAAATCTCGACACTGTTCTTGCTCCGGTTCCTATTTAGGCTCCTGCTAATCCTAGACTTTCTGCCTATGATCGCTTCATCTAGGAGCAAGTCCCAGAATTCTTGGGGGAGCCTGACCCTATTAAAGTGGACACATGGTTTGAGAGATTGAAGAAAGTGTTCGCTGTCATTCGATGTCCCGAGGAGGATCAGGTTCTGTTTGCGTCCTACCAATGGGAGGGTGAGGCACATCACTTGTGGCAAATGAAGAAGAGAGCCTTAGGGGTGCCTGAGGATGAGATTACTTCACTGATAATTAAGGAGGCATTCATGGAGAAATATTTTTCTTTTAGCTTCCATACCCAAAAGGAAGAGAAGTTTATCCGTTTGAGGCAGGGTGGTTAGACCGTGACCGAGTACTATACCAAGTTTACCGAGTTGTCTCGATTCGCCCCTTATATGACGATGATGAGGAGAGGAAGGCGAGGAAGTTTTTGCAAGGCTTACGGGATGACAACTGCAAGCAGTTGGCAACCCTAAAGCTGACAACCTACGCAAACGTGTTGGATCGTGCCTAATCCATGAGTAAGAGCTTGCTAGGGAAGAGTTTTTCAAGAAACAATCACCGAGAAAAAGTGAAATTGGTATTAGTTCTGGTGCAAGTTTAGGGAGGCCGTCCAAGAAAACAAGGTAGCTAGATTATGACAAGAAGGGTAGTCAGACCTCTTCATCTTCTCAAGCTTGAGCAGACCCATGTCAACATTGTGAGAAGATGCATGGGAGTAGGCCTTGTCTTAAATTGACCGGTGGTTGTTTCAATTGCGGCCAAGTGGGGCACAGGGTCAAGGAATGCCCTCATCCGCTGAAGGTCCGCGCTCCGAAGTCTGTGGTACAAGGAAAGGCCTTTGCAGTATCCGCGAGTGAAGTCAAGGCATCAGATAATGGGGTTGAAGACATTCTCTCCATTTGTAGCATTTCTTGTACAGTGTTTTTTTTAATTCGAGTCTACACATTCATTTATTTCTCATCAATTTGCCTGTCATATTACATCATCTCCCGAGACTCTTGATTTCTCTTTGGTTGTATCAACGCCCACGGGATCTTTTGTTATTATCGATATTTCCTACCCTGGGTGTGTTGTTGAGGTTAATGGCTTGTCTTTGGTTGTCGATCTGATTCTTCTAGAGATACATGATTTTGATGTTATTTTGGGAATGAATTGGTTGTCTATATATTATGCAACTATTGATTGTTTCTACAAGACATAGATTTTGCGAGTGTGAACCTTTTCACATTCAAGAAATTCAGAGATTGAAGGAATCTAGCTTTATTTCAACCCTCCAAGCTCGCCGTTTCTCGAAGAGTGGTTGTAAAGCCTTTCTGGCTTATGCTAATGTTGTGAAGAGCTATGAGCTATTTGTGAAGGATATTCCAGTTGTGTGAGTTCGAGGATGTGTTTTTCGATAAGCTATCTGCTCTACCACCACACCATGAGATCAAGTTGGGAATTAATCTCATGCCGAGGTCGGCACCTATATTGAGGACCCCTTATTGCATGGCCCCTGCTGACTTTAAAGTGTTGAAGCAACAGTCGTAAGATTTACATGATATGGGTTTTATTAGACCCAGTGTTTTGCCATGAGATGCTCCGGTCCTGTTTGTGAAGAAGGATGGGATCTTACATCTTTGTGTCGATTATCATAAGTTGAACAAGATCACGATAAACAATAAATACCCGTTACTGCAGATTAATGACCTCTTCGATCAATTGCAAGGAACCTGATTGTTCTTAAAGATTGATCTTCAGTCGGGCAATCATCAGCTCCAGATTAAGCAAGAAGATGTTGTGAAGACGACATTCCGAATGAGATATGGCCCTTATGAGTTTCTCGTTATGCTATTCGGATTGACAACTAATCCTGCAGTGTTTATGGATCTGATGAATCGGGTTTTTCAGTCCTATTTGGATAAGTTTGTAGTGGTTTTCATCGATAATATCCTGATCTATTTGCGGAGTGCTATGGAGTATGAGGAGCACTTGAGGATTGTCCTCCAGGCCCTCAGGGAGTATCGATTATTCACGAAGTTAAAGAAATACGAATTCTGGCTTGAGGAGGTTGTATTTCTGGGCCACGTCATTTCAAATGGAGGCGTCTCGGTAGATCTGAAGAAGGTCGAAGCCGTGATCAGTTGGGGTCGACCGACATCCGTGACGGAGGTCCGTAGCTTTATGGATATGGCCGGCTACTATCGTTGATTTGTGGAGAATTTTTCTTGTATTGCATTACCGCTTACCCAGTTGACAAAAAAGGAAGCCAGATTTGAATGGACAGAGGAATATGATTGTAGCTTCCAAGAGTTGAAGGATCAGTTGACTTCTACACCGATTCTGACTCTTCTTGATATTCTGGTGGTTTTGAGGTTTACTGTGATGCTTCTAAAGTTGGGGTCGGATGTGTTTTGATGCAGAATGGAAAGGTGGTTGCATATGGGTCTCGACAATTTAAGGCCAATAAGAAAAACTACCCAACCCACGATTTGGAGTTAGCTGCCGTAGTTTTTCTATTGAAGATTTAGATGTACTATTTATACGGTAAGAAATTATTGGTGTACTCCGATCATAAGAGTCTCAAGTATCTATTTTTATAGAAGGAGTTAAATATGAGGCAGCTGCAATGGATAGAGTTCCTTAAGGAATATGATTGTGAAATCCAGTGTCGGTTGAGGAAGGCGAATATGGTTGCGGATACCCTGAGTCGCCAGACTAGTTTGGTGGCAACGATGCAGATAAAGCAAATGAAGATGCTGGATTATCTGAAGTCTTGTCACATCCAGCGTTTCGTCAATGGCAATTGTATGATGCTATCTTTCCTATAGGTGTAGCCCGAAACTCTCTAGAGGATTAAGGAATGGTAAGTAAATGATCCATTTTTTATGGACATTATTAGTGATCTTGGTAGAGATTTTCAGATTGATTTCAGTTTTCGTGTTGACGAAGTCTTGAGATTTTGAGAGTGACTAAGTGTGTCTGATGACAAGGAATTGAATTAAGAAATTATAAAGGAGGCGCATCGAACCAAGTACACTATCACCCCGCGATCAATAAAATGTACCAAGATTTGAGTAAGATGTTCTGGTGGAGGAACATGCGTAGGGAGATAGTTGCTTTTGTTAGACGATGTCTCATTAGTTAGCAGCTTAAGGCTGAGAGGAGGAAGCTTTCGAGATTGTTGCAACCGTTGCCTATCCCAAGTTGAAAGTGGGATGAAATTTTGATGGACTTTGTTTCCCGTTTTCTTAGGACATCAAGGAATCACGATGCAATTTGCGTCATTGTGGATCGGCTTATAAAATCAGCTCATTTTATCGGCATTCGGACTACATATTCCCATGATTGCCTGGCACAGCTGTATATCAACAAGATTGTTAGATTGCACGGTGTGCCAGTGTCTATTGTGTCCGATCGTGAACCGCACTTCGTTTCTAAATTTTGGGAGAGTTTGCATCGAGAATTAAGGACGAATCTGAAATTCAGTACGGCATATCATCCCTAGACCGATGGTCAATCAGAGCGAACCATTCAAATTTTGGAGGATATGCTTCAAGCCCTGGTGATGGAGTTTAAAGGATGTTGGGATGATCACCTGGAATTAGCGGAGATCGTGTACAATAATAACTTCCAGGCGAGTATTGGTATGGCTCTATTTGAGAAACTATATGATAGGAAGTACCGATCTCCGATCCATTGGGAGGAGATTGGAGATAGATGACTTATGGGGCCCGATGTGATTAGAGAGAATCAGAGAAGATTGCCGTGATTGTAGATAAGTTGAGGGTTGCCCAGAGTCGACAGAGGAGTTATGCGGATTGAAGAAGACCAGAGCTCCGATTCGAGGTCAGTGATTTTGTATTCCTTAAAGTTTCGCCATCAAGGGAATCACGAGGTTTTGTGTCAAAGGAAAGTTGAGCCCGCATTATATTGGACTGTTTGAGATTTTGGAAAATGTTGGAGAAGTGGCGTATTAATTGGTGTTGCCACAAAATTTAGCCAAGGTGCATAATATCTTCCATGTATCAATGTTAAGGAAGTACGTCTACGATCTGGCGCATGTTATTGGTTATGGTTCCTTGGTTATTAATGAGGATTTATTGTATTTGGAGAAGCCAGTGGAGATCTTAGATCGCAAGGATCAGATTTTGCGTTCGAAGACAATCGCTCTCGTGAAGGTTTTATGGAAGAATCATTCCCGCGAGGAGGCGACATGGGAGAGAGAGGATGAAATCCGGAAGAAGTGTCCCCATCTATTTCGAGGTACGTAAGTTTAATTAATTCCTAGGATTTGTTAATTTCGAAGACAAAATTTTTATAAGTTGGGGAGAATGTAATATCTTGAATATTTTTATTTGATTTAATTGGGCTTATTTATTTTTGGATAATTTAGGTGTGATAAAAATTAATTAAATATTATATAATTTTAGAGGATATTTGGATTTGTTGGGCCAGCACTCGAAGTGCGGCCGTTTGGTCATCTGAATATCAATTTGGGTTTTAAGATTTAAAGAGTAAAGGGTACATGTATATATATATATATTATTAATAACAATAAAAAAAAGAGAGAGAGAGGAGAGAATAGGGGAAGCAGAGTCGGGCAACACGAAGAAGAGAGGAAGGAAAAGAGATAGAGGTGGGGAACCGACGGGTAGAGAGAGAAAGAGGAAAAATTAAGGTTTTCGGGTTTGATTTTGAGCACGAGCTAGTTAGAGAAGTGGTAGATCGGGTTGAGAAAAGTGTACTCATACCATATTTGTTTCCTCTTTCAATTTTTATTTGTATTCTCTGGAGTATTTTTGTTCTGATACCCATCCAAATCATGTAAATTACGGAACCCATAATTATTGTATGAAGTATTTGTTCTTTAATGTCTGATTTCCCTTTCAATCTGCAAGATTTGGCTTCACCCAAACCCTAGACCTACGCCCAGCACATGTAACTCTTCAATTTCAAATTTTATACATAATTTGTCCTTAATTATAATTTACCCATGTCCTAAATATGTATATTCATCGGTTTGGTGTTCGATTTTTCAAGTATTGACCTGTTTGGTATGTCCGAAAGCTCTAAATTGTGCTTGGATACTGTTCATCCGAGGCAACCATAAATTTTGCATGATTTCACCTTATTTAATTATTATGTAAACTATGTTTATTTGCATATGTTTAATTGTATACTCCAAAAAAATATATTTATGATCCGTTTGTGAAGGAAATATTGTCCGGAAGCCTCTAAAGTTATATTTGTTTTTTGGTGCTAAGAATTTCCATTCTTCCCTATACTTAATGATGTCTATGTATACAAATTAAGTCGTGAGAAGACTTAAATCTGAAAGAAAAATAAAAATCACGCAAGTATTTGAAGGAAATTTGACAATTTGTTATATGATTGATTTGTTCTCCCGAATGAGAAAATTTGTGAAAAAGGTTTGGTGGACCTTCCCTCAAAGAATAAGAAATCATGAAATTAGGATCACGAATTTATGTTACAGAGGGTAATATCCCTTGGTATGCCATTAGTATTACAGTGAAAACTCAAGGATTATCTTTGCCGTATAATGTAGCGAGTGATACTCTTAGCAAGCCTTAGAATATTACTATGGAATGACGTGGGACTTCCTCTGGGCCTCGGGGGACATGGGGGCATATTTTTATTGGCCCGTTTACAGGCATGATATGTAGCTGGCCCCTCCTCTAGGTCTAAAATAAGAGCTCACGACCTTAGATCATGTGGGGTATTATGATCCTTTCATCATTCTCCCACACATTTAACTAATAAGGTCTATTGACCTTAATCCACAAAGATAAACATAAATCAGTTAGTGTATTATTATATTTCATATCTTCATGCATCCCTACTTATTGGTCCCATCCTATTGTTGTTTCATTTAAATATATATTGCTTATTATTTGTGTATATTACACTTGCTGAGCATTTAGCTTACCATTACTTCTTTCTTCCTTTCAAATGAGCACGCTCTTATACCTGACGAGTCCAAGTAGGCCGTAGACACAGGATGGGTAGCAGATATTGATTGCAGAGCTTTTTGGGACTTAGTTTTATGATTTTGTATGAGATGGAGAACTTGTACTATTTATTTTGATACTCACGGTTACTAATATATGTGATGATGATGATGATGATGGTTATATAGTTTAGTTCTCCGCTATACATGAGGAATGTTTGTCCTTTCGCAAGTTTTTATAGTTATATTTGGTTACCTAGTTTGTATTTTGTCTTAGCCGACATTGTACCAGAGTTATGACGTCAGTGCCACCTGTTATCCATTTGTGGCAGTTGGGATTCTGTGTATATGTAGTGTGTATCTTGTGGTTGCTGTATAGGGATTTGTACAGATTTTGTATTGGCGAATGTCTGTATTATAAATAGAACTCTACCAAATTTTCGACAGAAAATACAATCCATCACAATGATGGCCAAGTAATTGCAGGTCTAAAATATAGTCGATATAATAAATCTTTGCCGAGTAGCTATAAGCCTTAAATGCAACCGATATTGAAAATTTGCATTTAGACTTGGTTTTGGAATTGGATTGGCATCTATTATGGATGAGCGGTGATTTCAATATATGTGACAAAATTCATAGTAGAATTGGTTATCGGCCTCGATATTTAATTTTGTGTTTTCCCTCAAATTTACATACATAATTTTATTCATAACGATACTTGCTAGACATTCAACTCACATTTTCTATTTTTCTCCCCCTTAGAGTAGGAGGCTTGGATCTACTGTAGAAGTTGGGCAGAATTTAGTGCAGTATCACATTCTCTTGGTGAGCATTTTATCCTTATGATTATTTGAGAGTAGGTTATGGTTTTTGTGTCCGAACATTGTCTGACAAGGTCCAATGTGGGTCAATTTTAATTTGTTGGGTCCTCAGTATTTAGTTTGTCACACCTAGATTTTTTTGATTTCAATATTATTTAATGAAATTATTTGGTGTTTTAAATGTATGAAAAATTATTAATTAGACCTGTTAAATTTCGAATTAGTGACAGAAATGATGTTAGAAAAAAGTCATAAGGAGAGGCGTCTTCGGTCAATTTGACAGATTGGATATAGTGGATGAGAGTACATTTTGTTTGGTCTCTACAGATATGTGGAGGTTTAGTTAGGCTAGTCTGAAATCTCAAAGGGTTGATGGAGGTTTTGGCTAGCAGAGCGAGATCGGTGGAGTGGGTCGGTTCAAGACCACATGGGGTAGATGGACGTTTTGTCCAGCAGAGTGAGATTGCTGATGGAGTGGGTCGATTTGAAACCTCACAGGAAAGATGAAAGTTTTGGCCGGCAGAGTGAGGCTGGTGATAAAGTGGGTCAGTTCGAAACCTTACGAGATAGAAGGAGGTTTTAGCCAGCAGAGGAGTAGGTGGTGGAGTTAAAGTGATGAAGTAAAAGAAGATTTTCAATATTGAAAGCCCGCGGATAAAGATAAAGAAGCTCATGCCAAGTCAATTTGTTCTCTTCGCATGGATCAGGTTGGATGAAGCTCTTGGAACTAAGCTCCTATCTGCAAAAGAAGTTATTGTGAAGATTAGAGATAAAGCCCTCCTTGGATGAGCTGTCATGAAGTTGAACGCGATCAAATAGAGCTTCAGCTGATTGGATGGAAAATCAGGAGTAAGATCAACAACTAGAGTTGAGCTGGAATGGTCCAAGTTTGAAGGGAACGTTGAAGATTTTTCACCTAATAGAGCAACGAGTTGATCATATATCCCGTGCCTAGAGGAGAAAGCTGAGAAGAAAAAGAAGCTTTCGAGATTTTAATTCGGATCTACCTTGAACAGCAAAGGATTTGGTTGCCATCTAGATGAAGATGGTTCATTACTTGCTGAGATTTATGGCAAATAATTGATTAGAGTTATACAGCGGAAGTATTTGTTACTAAGATATCTTGAAGAAATGTCTTGGAAGTATGAAGATGAAATTTAAAAGAATACCCCTGTAACATCTCGAATATTCTTTTTATGAAAGTAAATTATCTAATTAATTTTGATAATTATTTGACTATTTTAATAATTATTTTGGATTTAAAATCTTATAATTAGGCTTAAAATATAAGTCTACAGTATTTGAACCATTGAATTGACTTAAATATTTGAGCCATTAATTTGAATTAATAGGTTGAGTTTGAGTATTTCGATCATTTAATTTAGTTTAGAGTAATTAATGTATTTGATTAAGTTAGCTTAATTATAGGTCTAATTAATCAAGTGAACCATTGCATATTTAAATTATATAAATTTTAGTATATTAAAATTTATTAATTTTAAATATAATTATGAAATTAAATTTAAAGATGGGCCAAAATATTAGAAATTAATATTAAAATTTTTAAGTGTTATCATAAGGATAATTAGATAAATAATTAATTACTATTTTAGTAATATATATAATTAAGTTCTAAAGAGGTTAAAATATTAGAAATTGAGATTAAAATTTTAAATATTATTGTAATGATAATTAGATAATTAATTAATTAATATTTTAATAAAGATAAATAAATATATAAATATATGTATAAAATAATATACGTAACATAGTAATAATAATAATAATAATAATAATACATGGTATGACAAAGGATGGAAAGAAATAAAAGAAAAGCCTAATTTCTTCAAGTAAATCCTTCTCTTCTCATTGCTGATGTTGATTTCTGTCTACATGCATTAATTTTATATAAATCAACTATATTTCGATTAAAAGGGAAAAATAAGGAAAATAGAGCCTTGGCTTTGAACCGTGGAACCTCGAAGGGATTTATGCTGAATTTGGCCATAATTATTAGTGGATTTTGGCTACAAAATTTATTAATTTACATGTTAAATATGATAGTTGAATTTTCATATTTATTCATGGGAATTGAAATATGGACGAGAGAACAGAGCTTCTGGCTCTGTCGTGCCTCTGTTCAATTTCTGTGACAGAAATGGTGAGAAGTTGACTTGGAACTTAGGTGCGTTAATGGGGGTGCGAGAATTTCCAAAGGTGTGTGTGTGAGCCGTGTGTATGCGCGCACTGCATAGTGTGGGTGTAGTGTGTGTGTGTGTGTGTGTGTGTGTGTGTGTGTATGCTGACTCTATGCGTGTGTATAAGTGTGTGTAGTTGCGTGTTGCTGTGCGTGTACTAGTGTGTGAGAGAGGTGTGTGTGTGCTGATGGCCACCAGTTGTGCGTGGGTATGAGAGGTGCTGATGATTGTGGATGAAAGGTGCCTGTGCTGATGAGTGTGGGTGTGTGTGAGTGGGAGAGAGAGAGAATAGTCGTGGGTGTTATATATATATATATATATATATATATATATATATATATATTGAAATTGTTATTTGATTGAGGAGAAAGTTATCAATAATTATTATTTTGATTGAATTTTTGTGGAATTAATCAGAATAGTTAAATAAGATAAGAATCGTGAGTTAGTTAGATAACGATAAAATTAAGAATATTTTGTGGCCCGTAGAAATGAGATTTGATATGTCGGGAGGGTCGATTATGATGGGTATAATATTATATATATATGTGGTCGGCCAAATCTTCTGAATTTCCCTTAGATTTTCTCCTATTCCATGGTGATCGATCTTTGCATTAGCATTTAGTGTATAAATTTTGCTAGTCTTACATGGAAAGTAAAGGAGAGTGTATGAAAGCACTATCTGGTATCCCGGGCGAAATGGAGTCCATGGAGATCGTAAAGTAGTTTATCTTTTTAAATCTATTCTATTTCGAAGGTTAAGGTGGTTGATATTGAAGAGGGATGCTTATATCACGGTGAATCTTGTAGAGGAAGATATCGGGGATATCGTTTTGCGGGGAGTGCAGATGCGACCTGCCAGAGGAGGGATATGATAATGGATAATGGGATACCACACGGTCTGAATTCTCATAAAGACTTACCCAACCGTGGGGAGGTAAATACGCGACCTTTGTTCATTATGACTTAATGAGTCCATAGATATTATTGTTATTTTGCTGATTGTGACCTTTATATTAAGCTAATGATCGGATTCAACGGAATCCATGTTGCATTATTGATATCTAGTCGTTAATATGGCTTTCGGGTTGTCTACGATATATTATTAGTCTCGGATAGTGGTTGGTATATACAATTGATGTTATTATCCAAGATAATTATTTATATTCCTCTATTGTAGATTATATTTCTTTCTATGAGTATTCGATTCACTCTTATATTTTATTGACTTTAGATTAAAGGTTGACTTTGGTATGAGAGATCGCGTATTACCATATAGATTTCAAATAAAAGTAATCTTAAAACTGAGGGCTTCCATAATAAAGATTTGAGATTACATATTGATTCATTAACTTTTAGATATTTATTGGGATTACATTTCTAAAGACGTGATATTATAGACATTGATACTATTTTTATTTCAGGTAATTTATTACTAGTATTATGGATATGTATTTAATAATAAAATTATAATAATCATTTATGATGTCATGAATTGAGTGATTCAATAAATTTTGAGTTCATTTATGTTAAATGATATTATAATTTATGACGTGTAATTGATGATTTTAGATGATTGAGATTTTTGCTTGACGTGTTGGCCGTAGTTCCAAGACTCGGGCTCTAATTGCTCCCAACCCCCATGCATTCGAGCGATTGAAGTGTGTAAATTTTGAGGGTGAAATTTTTATATGGATGGGAGAATATAATATTCTGATTGGATATTATATAATATATATATATAAATAATATAATATTATATTATTATTATAACAGACAAATGGAAGGAGAGTCCCTCAAACGCTTGAAAAGGAAAGAAAGAAAAGAAAGGAGGGAGAGAAGGGAATAAAGGGAGAAGAAGGGAGAGGGAGGAGTGGGCCGCCATCACCGGAGGAGCCGACGTTAGAATCGAAGTCGATGAAACTCCTTCCGCAATCACCTCTCAGGAGCTGCTGATTGAAGAGAGAAGGAAGGAAATCGGAAAAGATTTCTTTGTTCCCGATAGAGCCTCCTTTTTGTGCGGGGTCGGAAAATAGGTAAGGGAAGGGCAACTTTTGGCCGCCCCGAGCCAAAGGGAGGAGCCGATTCTGTCATTGCTGTAGGAAATAGGTAAGTCCTCGTTGAGGCAAGATAATTTATTCCCTTCTCTGACTTCCGGGTCAAGTACTTATCCTTTTTACCCGGTGGATTGGGGACCCTGGGTACTGAACCCAACAAAAGGGAAATGAGGGAAGCAGAAAAAGAAAGAAAGGGGAAGAAGAAGGAAACGAGAAGAGAGTGAGAGAGGAGGGGGCATTTTGGCAGCGGTAAAGGAGGAGAAATCGACGCTGAAAATGGAGACCCAATAACTCTAGCACAAGTGACCCTCCATTATTTAAGGATTAGAATGGCGTGAATTGACGGGAGGGAAAAAGGGAGCCGAAGTAGAGCAAAGCCGCCACTGTCGTCGTCGATCGGTGTCAGAGGAAGTGTTGTCGTGACTGTTTGAAGCTGCCACCGCCTCTGTAATCAAAGTTGCCGTCGTGAGTTTGGGCCGAAGCCGATGCCGCCGCTAAACCCTAGCTGTGCTATAGTTTCAGGCAAGTAATCTTCCATTTTTACAAATAAAATTCCTAATTTCTTCAAGTAAATCCTTCTCTTCTCATTGCTGATGTTGATTTCTGTCTACATGCATTAATTTTATATAAATCAACTATATTTCGATTAAAAAGGGAAAAAATAAGGAAAATAGAGCCTTGGCTTTGAACCGTGGAACCTCGAAGGGATTTATGCTGAATTTGGCCATAATTGTTAGTGGATTTTGGCTACAAAATTTATTAATTTACATGTTAAATATGATAGTTGAATTTTCATATTTATTCATGGGAATTGAAATATATTGAAATATGGACGAGAGAACAGAGCTTCTGGCTCTGTCGTGCCTCTGTTCAATTTCTGTGACAGAAATGGTGAGAAGTTGACTTGGAACTTAGGTGCGTTAATGGGGGTGCGAGAATTTCCAAAGGTGTGTGTGAGCCGTGTGTATGCGCGCACTGCATAGTGTGGGTGTAGTGTGTGTGTGTGTGTGTGTGTGTGTGTGTGTATGCTGACTCTATGCGTGTGTATAAGTGTGTGTAGTTGCGTGTTGCTGTGCGTGTACTAGTGTGTGAGAGAGGTGTGTGTGTGCTGATGGCCACCAGTTGTGCGTGGGTATGAGAGGTGCTGATGATTGTGGATGAAAGGTGCCTGTGCTGATGAGTGTGGGTGTGTGTGAGTGGGAGAGAGAGAGAATAGTCGTGGGTGTTATATATATATATATATATATATATATTGAAATTGTTATTTGATTGAGGAGAAAGTTATCAATAATTATTATTTTGATTGAATTTTTGTGGAATTAATCAGAATAGTTAAATAAGATAAGAATCGTGAGTTAGTTCGATAACGATAAAATTAAGAATATTTTGTGGCCTTAGAAATGAGATTTGATATGTCGGGAGGGTCGATTATGATCGGGTATAATATTATATATATATATGTGGTCGGCCAAATCTTCTGAATTTCCTTAGATTTTCTCCTATTCCCATGGTGATCGATCTTTGCATTAGCTTTGACTGCGTGTATAAATTTTGCTAGTACTCTATGGATAAGTAAAGGAGAGTGTATGAAGACACTACGGTATCCGGGCGAATGGGAGTCCATGGAATCGTAAAGTAGTTTATACTTTTTCAATACCTATTCTATTTCGAAGGTTAAGGTCATTGATATTGAAGAGGGATGCTTATATCCTGGTGAATCTTGTAGAGGAAGATATCAGGGATATCATTTGCGAGGGGTACGGGTACAGCCTCTGGGAGGACTGTAGGATAATGGGGATACCACGGGTACCGAATAACCTCATAGTACTTACCCAACTGTTGGGGAGGTAAATACGCGACCTTTGGTTCATTATGACTTAATGAGATCCATAGATATTATTGTTATTTTGTACAGTTGTGACCTTATATTAAGCTAATGATCGGATTCAACGGAATCCATGTTGCATTATTGATATCTAGTCGTTAATATGGCTTTCGGGTTGTACACACGATATATTATTGAGTCTCAGATAGTGGTTGGTATATACAATTGATGTTATTATCCAAGATAATTATTTATATTCCTCTATTGTAGATTATATTTACTTATTGAGTATTCAGTTCACTCTTATATTTTATTGACTTTAGATTAAACAGGTTGACTTCAGACTATGAGAGATCGCGTATTACCATATAGATTTCAAATAAAAGTAATCTTAAAAATTGAGGCTTCCATAATAAAGATTTGAGATTACATATTGATTCATTAACTTTTAGATATTTATTGGGATTACATTTCTAAAGACGTGATATTATAGACATTGATACTATTTTTATTTCAGGTAATTTATTACTAGTATTATGGATATGTATTTAATAATAAAATTATAATAATTATTTATGATGTCATGAATTTAGTGATTCAATAAATTTTGAGTTCATTTATGTTAAATGATATTATAATTTATGACGTGTAATTGATGATTTTAGATGATTCGAGATTTTTGCTTGGACGGTTCGGGCTGAGTTCCAAGACTCGGGCTCTAATTGCTACAACCCCTGTCTGTTCGAGGATTGAAGTGTGTAAATTTTGAGGGTGAAATTTTTATATGGATGGGAGAATATAATATTCCAGTTGGATATTATATAATATATATATTATAAATAATATAATATTATATTATTATTATAACAGACAAATGGAAGGAGAGTCTCAGGGCAGCAGAAAAGGAAAGAAAGAAAAGAAAGGAGGGAGAGAAGGGAATAAAGGGAGAAGAAGGGAGAGGGAGGAGTGGCCGCCATTGCCGCCATCACCGGAGGAGCTGACGTTAGAATCGAAAGTCGATGAAACTCTCTCTGCAATTTACCCTCCTTTTTGTGCGTCAGTGTGAAGGCAAGGAAGGAAATCGCGAGCCAAAGGAGGAGCCGCTGTTGTTGCTGTAGGAAATAGGTAAAATTGAGGCAAGTAAATCATTCCCTTCTCATTATGGATGCGATTTTGTGGTTGCATGTAACAATTTTGGGTGAAATCGATTAAATCGTGGAAAATGGGTTTGAGCTATGGTAAAGAGAGAGAAAGCTGTCATTGACTTCCATGTGCCGCCGTTGCCGGGTTGTTGCCACCGTAGTCACCACTGTTGCCAGTATTGGAGCTGCCCTCAGCAAAGGAAAAATCAGGAGAGAGGCAAAAGAGCCTCACGACAAGACAGAGGAAGAGGAGAAAGAGTGGGGCACGTGGCAGCGGAGTGAGAAACACATGGTTTAGGTAATTCAGAGTATCCTTTTAGCAAACTTGCTTGGACTAAAGTTAAGACAAAAATTTGTAATCCTCTCATATGGTCAAATTTAATATCTGACATTTTTATATGTGTATTATATTTATATATATATATATATATATATATATATATATATATATATATATATATATATATGAATAGAATTGGGCAGATTTCGAGACTCGGTGGATCGGTATGCATGTAGGACCATAGTCGTCCGAGACTCTAAATTATAACCAATATGATAAATGATGGTCAAATAACTAAATGCTTAAAATGTAGCCGATATGATAAAAGATGGCCGAATAAATACATGCCTAAAATGTAACCAATATGATAAATGATAGTTGAATAATTACAGATCTAAAATATAACAGATATTATAAATGATGATTGAGTAGTTGTAGGCTTAAAATGTAACCGATATGATAAATAATGACCAAGTAGTTGCAGGCCTAAAATATAGTCAATATGATAAATAATAGCCGAATAGTTATAGGTCAAAAATATAGCTAATATGATAAAAAATGGCTAAGTAGTTGCTGGTATTAAATGTAACCGATATTGAAAATTTGGATTTGGATTTGGATTTGGTTTGGCATTTGTTATGGATCTGTAGTAATTTCGGTATATGTGGCGGAGTTTAGAGTAGAATTGGTTATCGGCCTTGATATTTGATTTTATGTTCTCTCCCTCGAATTTGTATACACAGTTTTATTCATGATGATACTTTTTGAGTATTCGACTCACGTTTTCTATTTTTCTCCCCATCATTGTAGGAGGCTTGGATTTACAGTAGGAGTTGGGTAGGATTTGACACGGCATCGTATTCTCTTAGTAAGCATTTTATTCTTATGATTATTTTGGAGCAGGTCATAATTTTTGTATTCGGACGGTGTCCGATGAGGTCCTGTACGGGTCAGTTTTAATTTATCGAGTCTTGTATATTTAGTTTGTCACACCCGTATTTTTTGGGTTTCAATGTTCTTTAATAAAATTATTTAGAGTTTTAAATGTATGAAAAATAATTAATTAGACCTATTAAATTTTAAATTCATGACAATTGTTATAAGGCAAAGAATTTAAATGTTTGATAAATACTTGGATATGCATAAATGTTACAGTACGGTCGAGGCGAACTCCTTACTATAATTTTTATATTATCATCGATGATGATATGTTATAAGTTATATATATTTGATTAGTAGGTACAATCTTAGAAGTCAAGTTAGAGTGGACTTGACCTATTTTTTAGGACAAAGTATATTTTTATATGTGAAAGATTCACTGGTAAAATTTTGTATAGCTTAGGATCCTATTTATAAAATCTTATGTCGTGATTATTTTGATATTTGAACCATGATTGTAATAATAACCGGTTGTTCTTTGAAAAAGTTTACATTTAACACGAACTTAAAATTTAAAAATAAAATATTATAAGACAAAATAAAAATATATTTTTCATCTAAAAACCAGATATTGTATAAAAATTACGCTTAAAAAATAAAATATCTGTGTTTTTACTTTGCTTTTTATAAGTTATATTCCAAATTTATATTTGTATAAGATGTGAAAAAAGATTGAGTGAATGATTTATTTATTGATTGCAAGAACAACACATTTTTCCATGATTAATTATAAATTGAGACAGATAAATTTTCTAGTGAAATTTTGATTAAAATATCATCACAAATGGTCAAAAGACTAAAGATTCTAATTTCACTTATAGCTGATATATAAACTCCAATAATTAATCATTTTTATTTTTATGGGATAATTAAAAGATATATACTTTGTGTGTGTAGGGGAGGTTTACAAAGCTAATAATAAGTAATTAAAGAATAAATGAAACATTGGATACTAATCATGCATCTCAAAACTATATAGCGGTTAATTTCATGGCCACCAATATAGATATTTTATTAGAGCACTAATATACATTTCATTTCCCTATAGTAAGAGATCTCATATCAAATGATTAATAAGCGTAGAATATGTAATGCTTTGAACCCAAATATACTACCCACAATGAATGTAAACATATTAGAAACAGAACTTTTTAAAAAAATGTCTAATGGGTATGCTAAGTAATATAACTATAAATCTTATAAAAAGTTTGATCCTGATTTAGGATGAACACTGGCGACATGCTTAATACATGAATATTTGACGGAAAGTATCAGCATATATTGGACTTTTTTGATCTAATTATCTACATTATGTAAATTCCATATAATTTTATATGAAGAACTATTAAACTTGATGGGTCCGAAATCATGCTGGGCTAGCGCAGACCCAAGCCCAATCGGCAATGTGGCAAGGGGCCTAGGAAACCAGCATCAACGGCCCAACCGACAGTGCAGCCAAATTGACTAATTTCGAAGACCCTTGGACGGGCAGCCAACAAAACGGTCAGAGCACACACGTGTAAGATGCCGCTTGAAACCTCCAGACGACTATATCAGGGGACCACTCGCAGCCATCCTATCATAGCAAGGTGACGCCTGACACGGTGGCTCCCGTCAGCATCCCTAGCAGCCAATGAATCCTGGCAGGACAATTGTCAACCGCCATGGAGTCAAAGTTTTCCCCACAACGCATTATAAACTCCATCTCCCCTCGAGGAGAGAGAGAAAGGACTCTAAGTAAAAGAATGACCTAAAAAAGAGAAAGCAACCTATGAGAAGAAGGGGTGTAGAGTGATAACGTCATCCAGTGAACAACCCTTAAGGATGAACAAAGCCGGGAAGGGAGTGACCCAAAGTGGAGGGACACCCCAGGATGAGACTCAAACATCCTCTAGAAGCCAGCCCCTTTTTTCTAGTGCCACTCTCCTGAATTCTTAGTGTGCCCCCCTTTGACGAGCGTATCAATAGGAGCTCAGCTCTCCACCGAGTGAGCCACTCTCCGTGAGTATACCCCAAGTGAGCCACTCTTCACGAGTGCATGCCTAATGAGCCACTCTCCGTAAGTGCATACCAAGTAAGCCACTCACCACGAGTGTATACCCAGTAAGCCACTCACCACGAGTGTATACCCAGTAAGCCACTCCCTGCCGAGTGCACCGACAGTAAGCCGCCCTTCAATCGGGTGTGCCTTCAAGCCACCTATCCATCGGGCGCACCTTCAAGAGCTAATCCCCTCTCACATCCTCCATTTATATGCAACTCTATATCATCTAACATCCTCTTTATATCTTTCCATTTTCAGAGAAAGATTTCTAACTTGAACGTCGGATGATAAATAGGGGAATGAGTCCTGTCAATTCTCGGACCTCTCGTTTGTAATTTGTGGTGTGTAGGTTCTAGGTTAGCAGTGATAGAGATCGGACTTGCTCCAATTTAACCCATAGCGAAAGATTAAAAGGCTCTCTAATCTGTACTACAACTCAAAAATCAGGGACACATCATTAACGCGGTTTGTGAAAACGGCTAAAAAGTCTTTCCCCCTCACAACCATGAAACAAGCACGATCAATACTCGTGCTATAGCCAACGCTACAGCTGGAGACATCACCTCCCATAACAATGATCCTCGTCAGGTAGCCATGTCAGAAGGCGGTCGGCTCTGATCTAATGGGCGCCAAGTGCCCAGCCAGGGTTCCTCCCCTAAACTGCTCGCACTCAGCAAAAAACATGATGCTAGGGGCTCTGTCCTTCAGCCTCAGGACAGTCAAACCAAACCAACACCTCAGGCATGAGCCCTTGCGCAAGTTGGAGGCGACACCTCCCGTGGCGACGACCCCCTGCCGGGTAGCCATGTGGATGAACAATCGACCCGGACCCTACAAGATGTCGCTGTCGAACTAGGTGCTCTAAACCAATCATCACTAGACTGCCTAAGCCCACCTGACGATACAATGCTGATGGCTTCGCCGTCTAGCTCCCAAGAAATGGAAGAAAATCAACATCCTCAGAGGGCAAGTCGGCCCGACAGCATTGGACCACCTAGCATGGTAGCAAGGCACTAACCGAATAGTCCATGGTGGAGGACAGCATCCCATGGAGCATAGAGGCCACTGGGAAAAGGGCCGGTAAAAGCACCTTGGTGACCCTCCGAAGCGGTGCACACCGATTGTACGCGCCGGGACAGCAAACTAGTCCCAAGGGCATAGCAATTTGTCCACCACAAAGTACCAACGATGACTCCATACCGAATTTAGGTAAGTCCCGCATACATCATGCTGCTTGCTTGGACCACATTATTGTAGGTAGGACAATCATTTTACTTGCTCATATGAATGCTTGCATATTATCTCATTGCATCAAATGAATTAGATTGTCCCTAAATTAGGTGAATCCGCATTCACCTATTGCAAAACCTTAATCCCAGACCCAGTAGCCCATTTGCGGTCAAATTTGAACCTCAGTTCCCAATCAAGTGGGCTATTTGTGGTCAAATTTGAACCTCGGTCCCGAACCGAGTGACCCATTTATGATTGAACACCCAGGCTCAAGGGCTCTTGGAACTCCCAACAGAGAGGCTACTAAAACCTTAGGGGTTTCTACAGCAGGCAGACAATGACCTCCCTCTGACAGAGAGAGCACCCGCAGTCAACGACGGTTGGCGGGCTAGGCTCAGACACATGAGAGCAATGACGTCTTCCTGATAGGAAAGAGCGCCAAAGTGGCAACGTGTGGGCGACGATCTACGATCTCGTCAGAGCCCAGTGGCTATGGCCTAAAAAATCATCACCTTAAGTGAGGCTCACTGATTGCCTTGCCACGACATCCTCTAGGGAGGATGAGCACAAGAGGGCCAAGGCACTCAAGAAAAAAGAAAAGGGCAAAATCACCCAAAGAAGAAGCAAAACTACTAGCTTGCTCCAAGCAAGCAAGTGTAGCTGTTTGGCCAAAACGGAGAAGCTATAAGCCAATCCAGAAAAAGATCGATAACCAACTCGGGGGGCTCTCTCTGGATGAGGCAAGAGTTAGGCAGCCCTTCTGATAGAGTTCTTTGATCCCAGGGCCCATCGATGCCAGCATTTGTCATAAGAAAGATGGTAGTGGAAAGGTTTGACGTACCTAGCCATAGCTGCAAACCAAAGGAGACAAAATCAACGCAACGCTGAGATTCTCTGTCAAGTGGACGCCCAAAAAGATGCCTAGTCAATCTTCGTAGACCTAACAACCCCAAAAGGTGTTTGGCACCGAGCGCACTGAGTGGGAACCATAATTGCCCTAGCGGCAACACCCAGCCCTTCATTCGGGCTATGACAATCGTTGAGCAACAAAAAGAGAACACCGCGGCCCGTGCATGGCATACAACAATGATCGAGGCAAAGTCGAGCGAAGGAGCTCGACATGCAAAGAAAGTGGAATAACAACGATCAGCGTCACTTGACCATTTCATTAAAAATTATATCTGCATGACGGCAGGGTCTGGCAAACCAAGAATAAAAAGAGAGAACAACACGCTGCTACAAGCTACATGAAACCATTGCCCCTCGAAGGGTGTGGTTCCTCCTTTGGAAAGATGACGAGATCCTTCCGACGTCTAGCTTTGGAGTTCCTTGTGTCCAGATATCCTATGGGGAAGTCTGGAGTGGCCAGAGAGACTATGTGCCAACTGAAACGGATGCCGTTCCAAAATCATCCCCTCAGCAATGGGGCGACCTCTTCTGGATGGAACCTGAACACCAACTCCCTCTCCCAGTCAGCACATGCACCCATCAGGTCAATAATTCACAGCTACCTCACCCAGGACTCATCCTCGAGGGCAGCGATCCGTGACAGGGCATGGGAATGGGCATGGGCCTCCGACAGTCTCTCCACTCTAGCCTCAAACTCGAACAAAGCTTAGTCAAGGTAGCTGGCTTGCTCCTAACTTTGAAGCGCCTTGTCGATAGCAGCATTGACCCTTCTTTCCATCTTCGCTACGCTGACGCAATTACGCGAAAGGCGGGCCACCTCCTGCTCCAAAAAGCGCACATTCTCCTCCAACCCGCAGAGCATCCCCGTGGGCAACCAAGGGGACAAACCATTTAGATAGGCTCAGAAGCCACCGAGAAGCACAACTTCAAAAAGAAAGAAGTCTTACCTCATGACCAGGAGGATGAAAGGACCCGATGGACTCAAGGCTAGGAGACCCCTCCAGGGCCTCCTGACATTCCCAAGCCCGAATGACTAGCGAAACCCAGCACCACCAGCAACGGTGCTCTCCGATTGGACGGCCCCCATCTCTTCCAATGACTGGTTATCGTCGCTACTCCCCTCTGTTGAAGGAACAGGGGTGGAAGAAGGAGGCGCCTCCAATGAGGAAGCAATGAGAAAGGGGACACCGGCAGCTCCATGGTAAGCCATCTTCAAAAGCGCCAAGAAGACGACAGCATAACGCTGAATGGAACGCACTTGAAGGAATAAGCGAAGGAGTGCACCAAGTGAAAGGAACAGCAAAAAAAAGGAAGGGATACAGCATTTATATAACCAGTCCCCAGCGAGCTGAAGGGTCCTATTGCCATAATGGCAATGAGACGTGCCCTTACCCCAGTGCACTGTAACGCGTCCTTTCTCATAGGACATTATGAGCCATAATGACAGTAGTCGCATCGCCTCCGCAATCAAAGCACTTAGACGCTTTAATTGACGCAATGGCTACACCAATCCCAAAGACAGCTCCCAGACATGCCAGTCCCAATTCGCCGACAAGTAGGCGACCGTTCTCAGATGCATCATCAAGAGGGCCCCACGAAACAAGAGGCCCTAAACATAAGCACTCCAACACTGCCCCAGCCAAGCGCCAAAACGAGGGGCCAGGGCCCAAACCGGTTCAAAGAATCAAGAGCTCTAGTGTGACGGAATGGTCACCATCCCCTAATAACCTCCGTCAATAATACTACTTAACCAAATCAGACTAATACACAATTAATTTAATACATTAATTTTTGTAAAACAATTGGGTAGAGTTTACCCTAAATATGGATGAAAACCATACATACAACCTAAATAATATAACCTATACAAGACATTTTAACAGATAGACCTCAAAATTCATCACAATACAAACATAATTCACACACAGGATCAACATCAATTGTCGTATCATCCATGACTCTAATACAGTAATCTCAACTACCATATTGGATCTAATAAAAAATGTCATGCCATTTTAATACACAAAATTCATCCAAAATGTTGCTTGTTTACATTCATAATACATCAATACATCCAAAATTTTCAAGTCTTCAAGGTCTAGCAATCTTCCTTAACTAATCCCTATCTTCACTCTTTCTCATCAGGTATCAACTCAATAGTTTCATATAAAAGGATAGACAAAATAGCAATGGATGAGCCAATTTCTCAGTAAAGTACTATAATAATAATGATATATAAATTTTCATATAAAAGATATATATGAATGAAGAGGGAGACGTAGAAGGGGTTTAGGAACCAAATGTGCATATGAATAAGGTAAGAGTATGAAACAATGCATAAACATGAACTCATGGACAAAACCTTATTTTTTTTTAATTCTTTTATCTTTTACTTCGGTTATTTTTTTCACTTATGCTAACCAAAAACATGCTGAAGATCTCAAATCAGCTCGAAACTTACTTGTCATTTAGATTAACTTTTATTTTCTTAAAGGATCAGGACAAGTATGCCCTACCAGCAAAGGGAGCGAATAATCAAGGATAGATTGTTTTTACTTTACACAATCCAATGCCAAATGTTTCTCCTTATTTATATCCTGAGAGCAGGATGATTAAAAATTTTTCTCTTTATTTACATCCCAAGGGCAAAATAATCAAAAGTTCTTATCCTTCATAGTAACACCCCAATGAAGGTGAACGACATATCACTCTATGGATGGAGTTATCCTCGATTACCACTGTAACATCTTAAGGCATGCCAAAGAATACTACTCGCTGAATAACAATCATTGGTCCAGTTTCTTACTAATTTTAACTTAATTTAGGGTATCCTTATTCTTATTTCTTATTCTTAGTTCATCATTCTTTAAAGGCCACTTTAAATTCATATAACTAAGCCTTCAGATAGCCTTGGAGTTCTCAATAATTTTATACAGTATAGCTTTTTGCAAAATTTTGGATAAAAATTGTCCAATGAGCTTGAGTAATTCATCAAATAATATTTTTAACTCATAACTCAAAATTTACAAACATCATACCTTCAGTTTTCAAGTTAGGGTTTGGGAGAAACGTTCCAGACATAAATTGGATATGAAACATAAGCTAAACAATAAAATCAAACCCATAAATCATAATATTTATACTTAAACATAAAATCTATCCATAAAATCATGAAAAATTTAGAAAACATACATTATACATAACAAATCTTAGAGGAGGAGGGTATTAGAGTAATAATACACAAAAGAAAATATCAAAAAGTAGCAATAAGGAAAGATGGAGTTTAGGGTACACTTACCTCAACTTGATTTATTAATTTCTTTACTCCGATCGGGTCAAAAATGGTCGAAAATTTCTCCTCTTTCTCTTTTCCTCTCCTTCTCCCTTTTAATTTTTTTTTTTTTTTGCAAAAATAAATATTTTAAACTTTTATAGTTAGAATAAAAAAAATTCTCATCATAAAGATAGTGTCTCCAAATCTTTAAAGCAAACACAACTACAGCTAACTCTAGATCATGAGTTGGATAATTCTTTTTATGCACCTTTAACTATCTAGACCCATAAGAAACTACTTTCCCATTCTATATCAGCACACAACCCAAGCCCGCTTTGGAGGCATCACAATAAACCTCAAAACTACCAGATCTCTCCGGGATAGTCAACATTTGAGCAGTCGTTAGGCGATCCTTCAATTCTCAAAAAATCCAATCACATTTCTCAATCCAATCAAACTTGGTCTTATTCCTTAACAGTTGAGTCAAGGGCATAGTAATCTGAGAAAATTTTTCTTCTATAATACCCTACCATGCCGAGAAAACTTCTAACTTCAGTTACTAATGTAGGCCTATTCTAGTTAACGACAGCCTCTACTTTTTTCGGGCTATAGTGATACCATAATTCGAAATAACATGCTCCAAAAATATTACCTTCTCTAGCTAAAACTCACATTTTTTTAATTTAGCATATAATTTTTCCTCACGAAGCACCCGGAGCACAATCCTCAGATGAGTCTCATGCTCTTTATGACTTTTGGAGTATATCAAAATATTATCAATAAATACCGTCACAAATTTATCCGAATATGACAGAAATACCCAATTCATCAAATCCATAAAAGTAGCAAGAGCATTGGTAATACCAAATGGCATAACAAGAAATTCATAGTAGCCATATCTCGTTCGAAAAGCTGTCTTGGCTACATCCTCCTCCTTAAATCTAAACTGGTGGTATCCCGATCGCAGGTCAATTTTAGAAAACACCCGAGATCCTTGTAATTTGTCAAATAAATTATCAATGCACGGCAATGAATATTTATTTTTGATCATGATCTTGTTCAGTTCACGATACTCCACACACAGCCAGAAGGACCCATCTTTCTTCCTAATAAGTAGTACATGTACACCCCACGGAGATGCACTCGGTCAAATAAGCCTTTATCTAATAATTCCTGCAATTGTGATTTTAACTCCTTCGACTCAGCAGGCACAATACGATATGATGCCTTCGAAATTGGACTAGCACCTGGAATAACCTTGATTTCGAATTCAATCTTCCCATAAGGTGGTAATCCAGGTAACTCCTCTGAAAATACATCCTCAAAATCATATACAACTAAAATATCCTTCGTTGCAATGCCAAAATTAGGTAAATAGTAAAACACACCCATTTTAAGAAATAATCAATATTGGCATGATAATTGGTTAGCCAAACCATCAAAAAATGCACATATCCATTCATCTCAAAATGCAATATAACCATATACTCGAATACATAATATCAGTAATTATCGACAATCTTGTAGGCGTCGATACAGCCAAGGGATAATCTAGGTTTTTAGAGTTGATGTGATATGGTATGCAAATTGTGAAGAAACAAAAGAATGTATAGATCCAGAATCAAATAAAACAGAAGCTAAAACTCCATAAATAAGAAGGATACCTTTAACAACATTTGGGGATGTTTCGGGGTCCTAAACTGTCACTGCAAAAGCTTTAGCTAGAATAGCGGGCTTCTTTGCTTCCAACTTCTTAAGAATGGGACAATCCTTAATCTCATGGCCTTACTGACCATAATTGAAGTAGGCACCCATCATTTTAAAGCAGGGCTTCTCCAAATACTTCTTTCCACACTTGACACAATCTGCTACTGACGCCTGGAAACTAGTCATTGACCGAACTTCAGAGATACTATTCCCTTTATTTGACACCTTCCCCTTTTTAGAAGGTCCTGAGGGTCCTAACCAGGATACGACACTAAAATTCATCTGGCTAGCTACCCTGTTAGCGAAGAACTTTTGATTCTCAAGCTCCTTCTCAAATAATAGAGCTCTATCCAAGATCTTAGCATAAGTCTAAAACTTCTGTGTCATCAATTGCCTTCTAATCTTATCCATGAACCGTTGCTGAAACTTCTTGGCCTTCCTTAATTCATCCTCCACGATATACGGCGCATACCGAAATAATTCAGTAAATTTTGTATCATATTCCGCTACAGTACGACTCCCTTGTCAAAGCCGCATAAGTTCCTCTTCTTTCTGATCCTGGAGACTAGAAGAAAAATATTTCTCTATGAAATCCTTTTTAAACATATCCCAAGTAATCTCTTCATCAGGCACACCGAGCACCCTTCTCTTCATGACCCACAAACTATCAACTTCTCCCTCTAACTTATATGCTGCAAAAGTGATTTTCTCTCAATCAGAACATTGAATAACGGTAAATATCTTCTTTAGTCTCCGAATCTAAATATTCACATTTACTGGATATGGTTCTCCTAGAAATTCGGGTGCCCGCTCAGTTGTAAATTTCTCATACGCCGTTGGGCCAGGATTCACAAGGGCTGGGTCTAGAGCAAGAACTAGAGCCATATGACGTTGCTCTATCGATTATATTATATTAGCCATTCTTCCCAACAAGTTCAAGTATTCAACCTCTCAATCCTGAGGGGCACTAGTACAACCGCTGGTAGTTCTTCTTCTTCCTCTACATGCCATACTATTATCGTATAACCAATAATATTACAATATCAATTAATCTCCTATATTTAGATTAGAGGAAGGGGTTAACAATTGATCAATACATTTTAAGATTAAACCTAGGGGCTGACACCTAAATATTTCATCTAATCCTAACTACCCCTATCCCACTTCAACCTAAACTGAACTTAAGCTTCCGCTTTAAGATCGATCAACCCTACAGCATTCTCTTTTTGTGATACCAATTGTGACGAAACGGTTATCATCCGCTAATGACCTCCGTCAATAATCCTACTTAACCAAATCAGACTAATACACAATTAATTTAGTACATTAATTCTTATAGAAAATTGGGCAGAGTTTCTCCTAAATATAAACGAAAACCATACATACAACTAAATAATACAACATGTGCAAAACATTTCAACAGATATAACTCAAAATTTATCACAACACAAATACAATTCATACACAGGATCAACATCAAATGTCATATCATCCATGACTCCAACACAATAATCACAACTACTATATTGGTTCTAATAAGAGATGTCATCTAGAAACCTATACAAATTCAAAATGAAACATACGAAAGTATAACTATATCCATAAAATAACCTGCAGAAGCAAAACAATAATCCATAATAATATACAACATGCCATGCCATTTTAATACATAACATTCACCCAAAATGTTACTTATTTACATTCATAATATATCAACACATCCAAAATTTTTAAGTCTTCAAGGTCCAGCAATCTTCCTTTACTAATCCCTATTTTCACTATTTCTCATCAAATATCAACTCAATAGTTTCATCTAGAATGATAGACAAAACAGTAATTGGTGAGCCAATTACTCAGTAAGATACTACAATAGCAAGGACATGTAAATTTTCATATAAAAGACATATATAAATAGAGAGGGAGACATAGAAGGGGTTTAGGAACCAAATGTGCAATGAATATGGCAAGAGCATGAAACAATGCATAAACATGAACTCATGGACAAAACCTTTTGTTTTTTTTTTTTTTTTGTTTCTTTTATCTTTTACTTTGATTATTTCTTCTACTTATCATAGCAAGAAAATATGTTAAAAATTTCAAATCAGCTTAAAGTTTACTTATCCATTAGATTGACTTTTATTTTCTTGAGGAATCAATGCCAGTAGGTCCTACCAGCTAATTGAACAAATAATCGATGATAGATTGTGTTCACTCCATGCAATCTAAAGCCAAATATTTCTCCTTATTTACATCCCAAGGGCAAGATGATCAAAAGCTTTTCTCCTTATTTACATCTCGAGGGTAAGATGATCAAAAGTTCTTATCCTCCATAGTAATGCCCCGAGAAAGACGGACCACATATCACTCTATGGACGGAGTTATTCTCGATTACCATTGTAATATCTTAGGACATGCCAATGAATACTAATTGCGGCATAACAATCATTGGTCCAATTTTTTACTTATTTTAACTTAACTTAGGATATCCTTATTCTTATTTCTTAGCTTTAATTCATCATTCTCTAAAAGCCGCTTCAAATTCACATAACTATGCCTTCAGATAGCCTTAGAATTCTCAATAATTTTAGACAGTATAGCTTTTTGCAAAGTTTCGGATGAAAATTATCCAATGAGCTTGAATAATTCATCAAATAATATTTTTATCTCACAACTCAAAATTTACAAATATCATACCTTCAGTTTTCAAGCTAGGGTTTGGGAGAAACATTTCGGACATAAATCGGACATGAAACATAAGCTAAACAACAAAATCAAACCCATAAATCATAATATTTATGCTTAAATATAAAATCTATCCATAAAATCATGAAAAATTTAGAAAACATGTATTATACATAACAAATCTTAGATGATGAGGGTATTAGAGTAATAATACCCAAAAGGAGATATCAAGAAGTAGCAATAAGGAAAGATAGAATTTAGGGTACGCTAACCTCAACCTGATTTACTGATTTCCTTTCTCCGATTAAGCTAAAAATGGTGAAAAATTCCTCCTCTTCCTCTTTTCCTCTCCTTCTCCCTTTGTCGTTCTTCTGGCCGTGCCGTATTCTCTCTCCCCCTTACCTATTTAACATGTTAAATAGTAAATCGGTGGCAAAAATATTAAACTGACGCTCGAGCGCTAGGCAAGCAAGCTTTGGGCAGTCGAGCGCATGGCAAGCGTGCATTGGGCGCTCTCGCCACTAGGAATTGGCACCACCTTCTAGGGTCAAGCCTGCAGTGAGTTCGACCCTGCATTTTCCTATACTATGACCAATTCTTCAATTTTTTTTTAAATTTACTTATCCCAAACTTAATTATATCATTTTCATTACTAGAATTTATTATGTTTTAGAAATCTGTATCTTATAATCCTTCCCCACTTATAAAATTTCGTCAATGAAATTTAACAAAGCTACATAGCTCGTGGAAATAGATGAGGGTATTTGTTTCGAATCTCCTCTTCATGCTCCCATGTTGCTTCTTTGGGTGAATGATTCTTCCATAAAATTTTCACCTAAGAAATGATTTTTATGCAAAGTATCTAATCCTTTTGATCTAAAATTCACACCGGCTCCTCAACATAAGATAGATCCTTATAACCGATAGAGGCTTGAACTCAATAACATGTGTGAGATCGTGAACATACTTACGAAATATTGACACATAAAAGACATCATGAACATCCATCAAATTGGGTGGCAATGCCAATCTGTATGCCACTTCCCCAATTTTTTTTAAATATCAAAAGGACTAATAAATTACGGTTTTAATTTTTCTTTCACCCCAAATCTAAATGTTCTTTTTTTATGGTGATACTTTTAAAAATACATAATCATCCACCTCAAATTTCAATGTCGATCTCCTTCGGTCTATGTAACTTTTCTACTTGCTCTGAGCTACTTTCAAATTCTCATGAATCAGTTTGATCTTCTCCGATGTCTCCTTAATATTCTCGGGATCCAAAAGTCTCTTATCTCCCTTTTCCTCCCGATAAATCGGCGATCTATATTTTCTCCTTTCAACTTTTAACTGCTGGCAAACAAGATATTTCTCCACAAAAGTTACAATATCTCTCTTTATAATCCTCTACCAAAATATCTTTTTTAAATCTTGATACATCTTATTATTTTTCGGATAAATCGTATATCAAGATCGGTGAGCTTCCTTCAAAATTTTCTCCTTTAATTCCTTATCGTTCGGCATACACAAACGGTCTTTAAACCTTAAAACTCTATCAACACAAATGTTGAAATCAATTCTGGAGTTTCTACTCAAATCCCTAACAATATCCATAAGGAAATGATCATTTACCTACTTCTCCTTAATTTTTTTAAATTTATTTGGCTAAATCTAAAGATATGATAGAGTTATTCGATTACTTCGAATATATCGTCGAATACCCCACTGCTTCAGGCAATCAAATATCTCCATCTGTTTTATCTGTAATCACGCCACAAAGTTTGATTGGCGGTTTAAGGCATCAGCAACTACATTAGCTATCCTGGGCTTCTATTGAATCTCACAGTCATAGTCCTTTAGAAAATCAATCCACCTTCTTTGCCTCATGTTTAATTTTTTTTGTGAATGTAAATATTTTAAACTTTTATGGTCAAAATAAATAAGAAATTTCTCACCATAAAGATAGTATCTCTAAATCTTCAAGGCAAATACAATTGTAATTAATTCCAGATCATAAGTTCGATAATTCTTCTCACGAATCTTTAACTGTCTAAACCCATAAACAACTACCTTTTCATTTTTCATTAGCACAAAATCTAAACCCGCTTTGGAGGCATCACAATAAACCTCAAAACTATCATATCCCTTCGGGATAGTCAATATTGGAGCAGTCGTCTGGTGATCCTTCAATTCTTAAAAACTCCAATCATATTCTTCAGTCCAATCAAACTTTGTCTCCTTCATTAACAGTTGATTTAAGGGCATAGTAAACCGAGAAAAATTCTCTACAAATATTCTATAATACCTACCATGCCAAAAAAACTCCTAACTTCAATTACTAATGTAGGCCTATTTCAGTTAATGACAACCTTTACCTTTTTTGGATCTACAATGATATCACTATTTAAAATGACATGCCCCAAAAATATCAACTCCTCCAGCCAAAGCTGACCATTCTTCAGTTTAGCATATAATTTTTTCCTACGAAGCACATGGAGCACAATCCTCAGATGAGTCTCATGCTCTTCATGACTTTTGGAGTATATCAAAATATTATCTATAAATACCACCTTAAATTTATCTAAATACGGCCAGAATACCCTACTCATCAGATCCATAAAAGTAGTAGGGGCATTAATAAAACCAAACGGCATAACAAGAAATTCATAGTGCCCATATCTCATCCGAAAAGCTGTATTAGCCACATCTTCCAGCTTAATTCTCAACTGGTAGTATCCCAATTGTAGGTCAATTTTAGAAAACATCCGGGATCCTTATAATTGGTCAAATAAATCATCAATACGTGGCAATGGATATTTATTTTTGATCGTGATCTTATTCAATTCATGATAATCCACACATAGCCGTAGGGACCCATTCTTCTTCCTAACAAACAGTACTGGTGCACCCCACAAAAATACACTTGGCTGAATAAACCTTATCTAACAATTCCTACAATTGTAACTTTAACTCCTTCAACTCAGCAAGCGCCATGTAATACGGTGCCTTTGAAATTGGGCTAGCACTCAAAATAACCTTGATTTTAAACTCAATCTCCTTATGAGGTGGTAATCCAGGCAACTCCTCTAAAAATACATTCTCAAAATCACATACAATCAAAATATTCTTTGTCGGCATGCTGTAGCTTTCAATGGTGCTGGCATACGCCAGATAGGCCTGACACCCACTCAGAATCAAATGCTTGGCATATAATGCCGAAATCAATACGGACATCTCCTTCCTCCTAATGCCTTGGAAGAAAAAGGACTTAACTCCATGAATAGTAAAATACACCCGTTTTAAGAAATAATCAATATTGGTATAGTAATTGGCTAGTCAGTTCATCCCCAAAATAATATTAGAATCATACATATTCAACAATATCAAATCCACCATCAAATGCATCCCATTCACCTCAACCATACACTCTGGATACATAATATTAGTAATTATCGACGATCCTGTAGGCATCAATATAGCCAAGGAATAATCTAGGATTTTCGGAGTTGATGTGTTATGACATGCAAATTGTAGAGAAATAAAAGAATGTGTAGATCCTGAATTAAATAAAACAAAAGCTAAAACTTCACAAATAAAAAGGATACCTTCAACGATATTTGGGGATGCTTTGACGTTCTAAACTGTCACTGCAAAAGATTTAGCTGGAACAATAGGCTTCTTTGCTTCTAGCCTCTTAGGAAGGGGACAATCCTTAATTCGATGGTCTTATTGACCACAATTGAAGTAGGCCCCCATCATTTTAAAGCAAGGCTTCCCTAAATACTTCTTTCCACAATAGACACAATCTACTGCTAACGCCTGGGAACTAGTCACTGGCTAAACTTCAGTGATACTCTTCCCTTTATCTAACACCTTTGCCTTTTTAGATGGTCCTGAGGGTCCTAAACCGATCCGGCACTAGAACTCATCCGACTAGCTGCCCTCTTAGCAAAGAATTTTTTATTCTCAAGCTCCTTTTCAAATATTAGAGCTCTATCTAGGATCTCAATATAGGTCTGAAACTTTTACGTCACCAATTACCTTCTAATCTCATCCCTTAACCGTTGCTGAAACTTCTTGGCCTTCCTTCATTCATCCTCTACGATATATAACACGTACCGGGATAATTCAGCAAATGTTGTATCATATTCAGCTACAGTATGACTCCCTAGCTGAAGTCACCTAAATTTCTCTTCTTTCTGATTCTGGAGACTAGAAGGAAAATATTTTCCATGAAGGCCTCCTCAAACATATCACAAGTAATCTCTTCATCAGGTACACCCAACACTCTTCTCTTCATCACCCACCAACTATCAGCTTCTCCCTCTAACTTATATGCTATAAAAGTGACTTTCTTCCAATCAGAACATTGAATAATGGTAAATATCTTCTTTAGTCTTCGAATCTAAATATCTGCTTTTATTGGATCTCGTTCTCCTAAAATTTGGGTGCCCACTCAGCTGTAAATTTCTCATACGCCATTGGGCCAGGATTCACTGGGGCTGTGTCTGGAGCAAGAATCGGAGCCATATGACGTTGTACCATCGATTATATTATGTTAGCGATTTTCCCCAACAAGTTCCAGTGCTCATACTCTCAATCCTGAGGAGCACTAGTATCACCACGGATGGTTCTTCTTCTTCCTTTACTTTCTATGCTATTATCCTATAATAAAAAATATCACAACATCAATTAATCTCGCATATTCAGATTAGAGGGAAGGGTAACAATTAATCAATGCATTTCAATATTAAACCTAGGGGCTAACACCAAAACATTCCATCTAATCCTAGCTACCCTTATCCCACTTCAACCTAAATTGAACCTAAGCTTCCGCTTTAAGATCGATCAATCCTAAGGCATCTCTTTTCTCTAATACCAACTGTGACAGAATGGTCACCATCCGCTAATGACCTCCATCAATAATCCTACTTAACTAAATCAGACTAATACACAATTAATTTAATACATTAATTTTTGTAAAAAAATTGGGCAAAATTTTTATTAAATATGGATAAAAATCATACATATAACCTAAATAATACAACCTGAACAGACATTTTAACAGATAGACCTCAAAATTCATCACAATATAAATACAATTTATACACAGGATCAACATCAAATGCCATATCATCCATGACTCCGATACAGTAATCCCAACTACCATATTAAATCTAATAAGAGATACCATCTAAGAACCTATGCAAATTCAAAATCAAACCTGTAGAAGCATAACTATAACCATAAAATAACCTGTAAAAATAAGATAATAATCCTTAATGATATACAACTGCCATAACATTTTAATACATAACATTCATCCAAAACGTTAATTATTTACATTCATATTACATCAACACATCCAAAATTCTCAAGTCTTTAAGGTCCAACAATCTTCCTTAGCTAATCCCTATCTTCACTCTTTCTCATCAAGTATCAACTTAACAGTTTCATCTGGAAGGGTAGACAAAATAGCAATGGATGAGCCAATTACTCAGTAAGGTACTATAATAACAAGGACATGTAAATTTTCATATAAAAGACATATATAAATAGAGAGGGAGATGTAGAAGGGGTTTAGGAATCAAATGTGCATAAGAATAAGGCAAGAGCATGAAACAATGTATAAACATGAACTCATGGACAAAACCTTTTTTATTTCTTTTATCTTTTATTTTAATTATTTCTTCCACTTATTTTAACTAAAAAACATGCTGAAAATCTTAAATCAACTTAAAGCTTACTTGTCCTTTAGATTAACTTTCATTTTTTTAAGGGATCAGTACTAGTAGGCCCTACCAACAAATGGAGCGAATAATCGAGGATAAATTGTGTTCACTTTACACAATCTAAGGCTAAATGTCCCTCATTATTTACATCTCGATGATAGGATGATCAAAAATTTTTCTCTTTATTTACATCCCGAGGGCAAGATGATCAAAAGTTCTTATTTTCTATAGTAACGTCCCGAGGAATGCGGACCATATATTACTCTATGAATAGAGTTATCCTCAATTACCGCTGTAACATCTTAAGACATGCCAAATAATACTACCCGTTGAATAACAATCATTGATCCAGTTTTTTACTAACTTTAACTTAACTTAGAGTATCTTTCTTCTTATTTCTTAGCCTTAGTTCATCATTTTTTAAAGGCCACTTTAAATTTACATATCTAAGCCTTCAAAAAGCTTTGGAGTTCTCAATAATTTTAGACAATATAGCTTTTTACAAAATTTTGGATAAAAATTGTCCAATAAGTTTGAATAATTCATCAAATAATATTTTTACCTCATAACTCAAAATTTACAAACATCATACCTTTAGTTTTTTGAGATAGGGTTTGGGAGAAATGTTCCAGACATAAATCGGACATGAAACATATGCTAAATAATAAAATCAAAGCCATAAATCATAATATTTATGCTTAAATATAAAATCTATCCATAAAATCATGAGAAATTTAGAAAACATGCATTATACAAAATAAATATTAGAGGATGAGGGTATTAGAGTAATAATACCCAAAATGAGATATCGAGAAGCAATAATAAGGAAAGACGGAGCTTATGATATATTTACCTCAGCCTGATTTATTGATTTTCTTACTCTGATCAGGTCAAAAATGGTAGAAAATCCCTCCTCTTCCTCTTTTCCTCTCCTTCTCCCTTCATCATTTCACTGGTTGTGCCCTATTCTCTCTCCCACTTCCCTATTTAAAATACGAAATAGTAAGTCGGTGGCAAAAATATTGGACCGATGCTCGAGTGCCAGGCAAGCGAGTTTCAGGCGCTCGAGCGCACAGCATCGAGCGCACAACAAGCGTGCATTGGGCACTCTCACCACTTGATTTGGCGCCACCTTCTTGGCTCCAGCCTGCAGCAAGCACAACCTTACTGGAATCGGCGCCTCCAGCTAGGCTCGAGCCTACAGTGAGTTCGGCCCTATATTTTTCTGCACTATGACCAATTCTCCAATTTTTCTAAATTTAATGATCCCAAACTTAATTTTATCAATTCAATTATTAGAATTTACTATGTTTTAAAAACTCATACCTTACATCTAGTCTTTATGACAACTAAGATCGAAGCCGTAGAGGACGGGAGAATGAAGCAATCCTACATTTTAGTGATGGCAAACAAGCCACTCGACGGAACGGTCCCAAATCGCCCCAACACAGAGTCACAGGGCCTATAAGAGGATTACTCCTCAGTAAAGACCGAGGCGAAAAGATGCAACCTAGACCCTGCCCACGGTTTTCACAATCTCAACCGTGTAGCTGACATGTTAGCTATCTGCAACCAAGGATCGTTTACAAAAAGAGCGGTCCTATTTAGAGACTCAGAGAACTCTCAAGATCTCGGCTCGTCCACAACAATCCTCAATGCTAAGTTGTGGCGGGCCTTGAGCCTCCTCGGCTACGATAAAGCTAGACCGGCAGTCTATCACCTCGAAGGCGGCATTCACTCAAAAGACAAGATTTGTTTTGACATCCCAGCACAGCAACCATGTGGCCAATCCGATAGGCCAGCCCTTGAACAAGCATCAAGGCAGACTACCTCCCATCGAACCCCCACAAAAATCAAATAACCAAGCCGTTGAATAACCAGCAGATCACAATGCGCAAAGCCATGCAGTGAAGTCAAAAGTCAAGAGACAGGAGACAAGAGAAAATAGCAAAGTTCCATTTATTGATTTCCTTTATAAAGTACAAAGCTTACATCAATGGATGTACACAAATAAAGAAAAGGGAAAGCATGTGGAACAGTTGCCCAACGACACCGGCCTACAAAATCAGTTCAGGGAGGAAACCAATAAATAGAGCAGTCAACAGCTATTTACTAGTTATTAACCCCCAAACCAGGGGCCGAGCACCACAGTAAATGAATGGGATGCCATTCCTGAGAGGAGGGAAGGACGAGATGCCACTACCCCCAACGGAAAGGCCTCCCAACTCAAGATCCTCCGCCAAAGCTAACCATAGCCTATGAGGGCAAAACTAGACCAATAGCGGCGACGACGTCTGACCACGGTGAACTCCGAAAGCACCCCCTCCAGAAAGCTCTGCGATCGACCCTCTAATAGGAGGAACCAGAGACCAAGCTCTTCTCATCGAGCTGAGGTGGCACAGAAGAATGCTTGTTCCTCGAAATTCTTCCATAGGCTTCACCGCATGATGCCTGCGCCGAGGGGGATCATGGCAGTGGCCGAAAAACCAAGCCACCCTTGTCACAACAGGAGAACATCCCTAGCAGGGACATAACAGCAAGCTCTAATCGCAGCTTCTAGCATCGCAAGACTTTCACTGACCACGGACGACAACAATAGGGATTCTAGCAATCTCTGAGCACAGCTTTCAAGTCCAGAGGACACCCGTAGGACAACCATCATGGCGACGTGGGACTCTCTCTTTGCTCAATCGACCGCATCACTTGATTAAGGGGAAGTGGTTCGTGGCATAGAGCACGGAGAGATCCCCAATTTATAGCCAAAACAGGGTCAATGTGACCATTAATTCAAAAGATCACGCCCACAGCACTATAAGCATGTGGACGACTCCAGGCCTCGGGGTTACCTTAGAATCTTTCCTAGAGAGGCTTAGCTCAGTAGGCATCATTCATAGGAAAGCGCAAGAAGCACTAAACTGGAAAATCTTGAAGGAAGACATCTTGGAAATGAGCACATAAGTTGGCCCGCAATGAGACATCCCAACACCGTATATACTAGGAACTGGCGAAGCATAGTTTCCCGGCATGGGGGCTAATGATGGATCTAGAATCATCTGGGCTAGAGCCAGACTCAAGCCTAATTGGCAATCTGGCAAGGGGACTAGGCAACCAGCATCAACGGTTCAACCGACAGCGCAACCAAATTGACCAATCCCGAAGACCCTTGGACAGGCGGCCAACAGAGCAGTCAGAGCACGCATGCATAGGACACTGCTCGAAACCACCGGATGACTACACCATGGGACCACTCGCAGCCACACAGTAAGGTGATGCCTAATACGGTGGCTCTCGTTAGTATCCCCAGTAGTCGGTGAATCCTGGTGAAACACCTATTAACTGCCTTGGCACCAAAGTTTCCCCCACAATGCATTATAAACTCCATCTCCCCTCGAGAAGAGAGGGAGAGGATTCTTCTTAAAAGGGAGACTTAAAAGAGAGAAAGCAACCTACGAGAAGAAGGGGCATAGAGCGATAACGTTGTGACGAACCATATCTAAATCGAAAACTGGCAAGATTTTGTCTGTAATACAGCTGTCAGACATACAAAAACCTATATAATTTCCCTGTTCATCTCATAAAATCCATAAAGATACTCTCATAATCATCACACAACATAAAAATCATCATAGGATTTAAATGCCACAATTAAGTTCATGGTTCCAATGTTGTGTATCCGAACACAACATTGGACATGGAGAGATGCTATTAGATACCTAATACAAACCACAATAGCTTATGAAAGTATCAATAGACATCCATACACAACGGACTATACTATCAGATCATCAGTCGTATTTGCATATATTTCAACAAGCCCAACCAAAATATATACAAGTCCACCATAATGTATACAAAACTAGAAACATAAGTCCATAACAAGATCTTTCAAGTTTTCGTGCCTAACCGACTTCTAATCATCTACTCCACCCTATTGGGTGTAAGCTCGTACTCATCTGAAAGTAAGAAAAATGATAAGGGTGAGCCAAATACTCAGCAAATATAATATAATCAGGTATAATATATAATATATTTAAAACGGGATAGGGAAGGGGATAGGAGTATGATATATGATGCATAACATGAAATGTGAACAAATATATTTTTGGAATATAAATAACTTTTTATAATTACCTTTTTTCTTTTAGGGTTCCATGACATGCATAAATTTTTTTATCTTTATGAACCAGGGCCAGTTGGCATTACCAACTAATTGTGCGGTAAAACAAGGAAATGAATGTATATACGTCTACACCTTCTAAGGTGCGACCCACGCCGTTCAACACCCCGTGGTGAACAGTATACCTTTAAACCGATATACGACGCCATATCACATATGCAACCATGTTTCTGTGGCCCAGAGGCATTTCTCGTGCTTCCACAGTAATATCCTAAGGCATACCAAGGAATATTACTCGTTACAATACATGATCAGAATAATCCTTGAGTTTCTACTATAATATCTATGGCATGTCAGGAGATACGACCCTCTGAAATATAAATACGTAGTTCATGTTTTATAATTTTTTATTTTTTTAAGGAAAAATCCACCAAATTTCTTTCACAAAATACTTAGTCCAGGAAAACAAATTATAAACATATCAAATTGTCACATTCCCTTCTCGTACTTTGCATGTATTGCATAATTCTTATATACATATACAGATAATCATTTTTTGTGGACTTAAATTTTTATGTGACTTTAAATATATGTATAATTTAATATGATATTTTGAAACAATTAAAAAATCCCTACTGTATTAGGACAAACATAAACTTAGAGTTTTCGAACAATAAATACCTTCACAATTACATGTAACATAATTTTCGGAGAATATATAAGATAATATATTTAATGTATATGCGGTCAAATATCACTATTTACGTTCGATAATATTTTAAAATATATAAAATTAACATATATAAAATATATGTGCATAAATTCTAAATTTACAGAGTACCCGCATCATAAATTAGGGTTATGAATTTCTAAAGGCAAATCATACATAAATTTACAATAAATTCGGCTAAAACTAAAGGGGGTAAGAGTTAGGGTTCAGGCGAACGTAATTTCACATAAAACAACCAAATCGGATATTTAATTGATAAATTAACATATATAAGGTATGAATAACGATATTTTAGAGCCAATTTATGTAAAAATCTCAATTAATTTGGGTGAACAGTGCCGGGCGCGGGTTCAGGGTCCCGTATATACAAATCAAACAAAACTTAAAAAATCGGGCACCCAATCGGTAAATAACCATATTCAAGACATGGGTTTTCATTATCTAAAGTCAAATTAATATATTCAAGGCATGGGTAATCATATTTTAAGGTCAATTTATGTAAAAATCCTAAAAATAAATGGCTAAAAGCATCCAAAAGAAGGTTAGGATTTTACGTGCGGAAAACCGATCAAAACTAAGAAATCGGATATGAAATTTACATACGTGCATGCTTAAATTATGGGTAATACAAAATATAAATTTAATTGGGTATCGGAATGAGGATACCCTAATAAAATGAAATAAAAGTACAAAGAAATGAAAAATGAGAATATGGGTGCACTTACCTCGACCCGATCTATCACTTCTTCAACTAGCTCGGAGTCAAAATCAGACTCAGAGTTCTTGATTTTCTCTTTCTCTCTCTACTCCTTCAGCCCTCTCTCTCTCTCCTCTTTTTTCCCCTCTTCTTCTTCCCACAAACCCGTTCTCCTCAATGTCTTCTTCTTCTCTTATTATTATTATTATTATTATTATTATTATTATTATTATTATTATATATTTTTCTTTTATTCTAAAATCCAAATCAATACTCTGACAACATTATTGATACATTTTGAGTATCAACCAAACTAATCCAAATATCCTTCAAAATTTTATAATATTTAATTATTTTTATCATACTCCAATTATCAAAAATAATAAATAATTTTAATTAAATTAGGTAAAAAGTTCAATATATTACAAACGTCATCGAGTAAACAACCCTCAAGAATGAACAAAACCCGATAGGGAGCGACCCATAGTGGAGGGACGCCCCTGAATGAGGCTCAAATATCCGCTAGAAGTCGTCCCCTTTTTCCAATGCCACTCTCCCGGATTCTTAGTGTGTCGCCCCCTTTGACAGGCACATCAGCAAGAGCCCAGCCCTCCACTGAGTAAGCCACTTTCTACAAGTATATCCCTAATGAGCCACTTTTTGTAAGTGTATCCCTAGTGAGCCATTTTTCGCGAATGCATACCTAGTGAGCTACTTACTACAATTTATATCAAATTGTCAATTTTAGTATGGAGAGAGGGAGAGGAGATTTAAAAGAGTAAAAATTAAAATAGAATGAAATTTATATTTATTTTTAATAATTTTCATATAATTCAATGTATAAATAAATATAAGAATAGTATTTTTAAAAAAAAAATAGGGGATAAAACTTTATAATACTTAAAATGACTTCGGCGAGACTAACTAAAATTTTAGATTACCAAGTCTAATCATAGCGAGGAATTATCAAGAAGCTTCCGTCTTTATTTTGCATGGTGTTTTGCACTAATCATAATGAAGCAATTAAATTCATGTAGTTTTACTTCATTGATGATTTAGTGCTCTGAATTTTCTGAGACTATTTGACAAGTAACATTTTAAGGGTATTTTATAAGGTTCTAAATTAAACCCATATAACAAAAATGAAGTGATTTATAAAGAACTTTGACCAATTTGTTTAAAAATTATTGTTGAATGCTTAATAAATCACTTATTCAACAAATTTTTTTATTATTAGACCAAAAAACTCATAACCAATGAGAAAATACAAACAATTACACTATATTTTGTTGGATTTGTGGATCACTCTATTTTAAATCTCCCTCCCAATGAACGAGTCATCTAGAGAACACGTAATATTTATATGGGGCATGCTCGTGCAAAAATATTAGTATGGGTCGGTCAAGTGACGGGATTCACTGAAAGTTTGTGCAAATGATGGCTGAGCAAAAATTATTTTAAACAAATTGGAAACATGCATAACAAGTAGACGCACAATTAACACTCGTGCACCTATTCTAGTATGACCAACGTTTGAATGGCATATGTTTGTGGATTGTTCAAAGTGATTACACCTAATGCCCATAAGAGATGCGTTTGTCCTAACACTTAATGTAAAAGCTATTGTGCATTTTTGTTAGGATTAGCACATACAGAATTTTAATTCTTTTGAATTCCGACACATAGAGAAAAATGGGAAGAAGAAATAGATATGAAATAAGAGAAATATTTATTCATATGTTTGGATTATCGTGTTCTATTATCTATTAATCTTGGTTATGCTTTTTTTGCTATCAAGAATAATATTTTATTGATCATTTTCTTTTTGTTAATTCTTATATTTTCTATTGCCCAAAATTTTTTATTAGAATATATTGTATCCTTATATTATTAAAAGTGTTTATAATTAAAATTTACTATATAATAAATATTTTTTAGATTTATAATTTTATAATTTTTTACCTTTATAATAAAAATTTTCATATAAAATATTATATCTCATTATTTATAATTATTATTTTATATTATATATCATTATACTAACTCCTTATAAATTTAAAGAAAGAGTTTAAAAATAATTATTAAAAATAATAATTTTTGGCTTTGTGAGAAAAATTTTGATATTCGGATCCCAATAAAGTACTATGTTGGTACCAAAGCAAGTTTGAATACATCATCAAAGGCAATCACGCCACCTCGAGCCTAGTAAAGTATTAAGTACATCTTTGATACCTTTATAAAACTAAAATTTAATTTTTTTTTTTTATAAAGTACTTTAATTTTTTAAAATTTATGAGTCTATTATAAAAAATAAATAAGTTTAAACATAAGTATTAGAATTTAGATTGTTAAAAAAATTTAAATTGTCAAAAGAATATATTATTGGAATAGATGAATTGACAAATAACCAATCTCAGAAAACCTCTTTGTCACAATTGGCTGAAAATGACTACCTTATCAAGAGGGTGAGTTTTCAAGAGATAAACAAACAGAAAATAACCTAACCAACACAGTATACTGTAAAAAATAAATAGATTGTTTATTTTAACAATCTGACCAAATTATCTTTGTTGGCCAGATCAATAAAGTCATGACTTATTGGCACTCCACATCTAATGCTACAAAAATACACCATTTAGATAATCATTAAAATAATCTTCTACATTAAATGACTTGTTACTGATTAACAATTATGCATCATAAATGCCATATTTCTTAAAACCATTATATAAGTTAAATATATACTCCAATAATGTATCAATCTAAATAATTAGAGAAAAATGATTATTCGGTAATGTATTATATAAATCAAAGACTAAATAGTTTCTAAATATGCTCAATATCTTTATACACACAAGCACTCTTTGCATAGAAAAGTTATATCTTATGAACATTCGGTAATCTTTTACATCAGTTATTTCTATAATTGTTTATATTTGAGAAAAATAAATTATTAACAATCTATTAGATACTCATTCAAATATAAATCTCATGCTATTCAAATTTGTATGAAAGATTTCAGCTTGTCTTTATACTCAATGAAAATACCCAAGTTAGGAGCATGACCTTCAAAAATCTTTTCCCAAATTTCATTAAGTTGTCATTTCATCTGAATAGTACGATTTTGATTTAAGTACCTTAGACTAAATTGAATAGTAACTAAGTTTTTTAATTTTTTATTTTAATTTATGATATATAAAATTTCTACTAAAAATTTAAAATTTTAATTAAAAATTTCTCAAATTGAATTTTGATTAATACTACGCATTAAAAATAATGTCTAAACAAAAACAATTAAATGTAAAATAGTACTATTTTAAAAATTATAGATTATAAATCTTTAAAAGAAATTTTTTTTTTCTTTAAATCAATAATGGTTAGTGATGTTATCTTGACTCTTGGACGGCTAGACTTGCTCATGCATTAATAATACTCCGTTATATACTCAATGCTGTCTTCCACGTAATTATTATTAATTTCCTGAGTAACATTACAAGACTATTATATAAATATATTTTAGATATTTATTTTATTTTGTTTTATTTATCTATAAATTATATATCAGCTTAATAAATATAAATTGATGACATGAGATCACAATATTAGAGAATGTCTCAATAAATTAATATTTTAATAAGTTTAATAACAATATAATAAGATACATATCTGAATTATTAAAAACTTGAGAGTCATAAGGTTGATTTGTCCTAGGACTTATCAAAAGATTGTATTATCATAAAGTCGTTTTATCAAATAAGCTACGCTACTATAGTCAAAATTTAAAATCTAGCCCATCAAAATCTCATTTTTCTGAAAGAATGCATTAACAAAAGGTCACTGTTAGATATTTGGCTATGTTAGGTGGTTGGTCGATTAGATTGGACAAAATATCAAAATTGTTTAATCTGTTGACTACGGTCAAAAAATCTACGCCAATTGACATGTCACATCAATATAGGAATATATTATTTAATAATTTACTCTTACTAAACACACGATTATGAAAATTGACACTTTGGATAACAAAATCATGAAAATTTGGTGATATATAAATTCATGTTTTGATAGCCAAAGAAACTATCGGTAGAGCCTAAATTCAAACAGATGTGTCGAGATTGGAAGTTTGCGAACAAGCCTAGCACATCGACGATCATTTAAGATATAAGATTACGGCTCATCAGTTAGAGAAGGGACATTCACACCAAATTATCGGACTTGGATGTGCTTACTTAGCCATTATTAGGATGGGCCGAGCACCTCTACAAATAAAAAAAGACCAATTCACACCAAAAGAGATATATTATGCTTCATCCTAAAAATCTAGCATTCATTAAAATATAAATTTTATAGCATTTAAACCTGTAAATTTTAAATTTTATATCAATTTAATTCATTTGGGATCGTTCTTCCCCACAAAATATTCTAAAATGATACACAACTGTCATGCCATTTTAATACATAACATTTATCCAAAATATTACTTGTTTACATTTATAATACATCAACACATTCAAAATTTTCAAATCTTCAAGGTCCAGCAATCTTTTTTAACTAACCCCCATCTTCACTATTTCTCATCAAGCATTAACTTAATAATTTTCTCTGAAAGGGTAGACAAAATAGTAAGGGGTGAGCCAATTACTCAGTAATATAATAATAATAATAATGTACTTATAAAAAAAGGTATTATAATAATAATGACATGTAAATTTTCATATAAAAGACATATATAAATAGAGAGGGAGACGTTGAAGGGGTTTAGGAACCAAATGTGCATATGAATAAGGTAAGAGCATGAAACAATATATAAACATGAACTCATCGACAAAACTTTTTTTTTATTTCTTTTATTTTTTATTTCGGTTATTTCTTCAACTTATCTTAGCCAAAAAATATGTTGAAAATCTTAAATCAACTAAAAGCTTACTTGTCCTTTAGATTAATTTTCATTTTCTTGAGGGATCGGAACTAGTAGGCCCTACCAACAAATGGAGCAAATAATCGAAAATAGATTGTATTCACTTCATACAATTTAAAGCTAAATGTTTCTCTTTATTTACATCCTGATGGTAGGATGATCAAAAATTTTTCTCTTTATTTACATCCCGAAGGTAGGATGATCAAAAGTTCTTATCTTCCACAGTAATACCCCGAGGAAGGTAGATCATATATCACTCTATTGACGAAGTTATCCTCGATTACCATTGTAACATCTTAAGACATGTCAAAGAATACTACCCGTTGAATAACAATCCTTGATCCAATTTCTTACAGATTTTAACTTAATCTAGGGTATCCTTATTCTTATTTCTTAGCTTTAGTTCATCATTCTTTAAAGGCCACTTTAAATTCACATAACTAAACCTTCAGATAACCTTGGAGTTCTCAATAATTTTAGACAGTATAGCTTTTTGCAAAGTTTCAAATAAAAATTGTCCAATGAACTTGAATAATTTATCAAATAATATTTTTACCTCATAACTCAAAATTTTCAAACATCATACCTTCAGTTTTCGAGCTAGGGTTTAGGAGAAACGTTTCGAACATAAATCAGACATGAAACATAAGCTAAACAACAAAATCAAACCTATAAATCATAATATTTATACTAAAATATAAAATCTATCCATAAAATCATAAAATATTTAGAAAATATGCATTATACATAATAAATTTTAGAGAAGGAGGGTATTTGAATAATGATACCCAAAAGGAGATATCAAGAAGCAGTAATAAGGAAAGACGGAATTTAGAATACACTTGCCTCAATTTGATTTATTGATTTTCTTACTCTGATCGGGTCGAAAATGGTGAAAAATTCCTCCTCTTCCTCTTTTCCTCTCCTTCTCCCTTCGTCATTCTATTGGTCGTGCCCTATTCTCTCTCCCCATTCCCTATTTAAAACGCGAAACAAGAAGTCGGTGGCAAAAATATTGGACTGGTGCTCGAGTGCCAGGCAAGCGAGCTTCAAATGCTCGAGCGCACAGCAAGCATACATTGGGTGCTCTTGCCACTTGATTTGGCGCCACCTTCTAGACTCGAGCCTACAGCAAGGACAACCCTATTGGAATTGGCGCCTCCAGCTAGGCTCGAGCCGGCAGCGAGTTTGGCCCTGCATTTTTTTACACTATGACCAATTCTCCAATTTTTCTAAATTTATTGTTCCCAAACTTAATTATATCAATTCAATTATTAGAATTTACTATATTTTAGAAACTCGTACCTTACATCTATTCTCCATGACAACTAAGATCAAAGTCATAGAGGACGGGAGAATGAAGTAATCCTACATTTCAGTGACGGCACACAAGCCACCCGACAGAACGGTCCCAAACCGCCCCGACATAGAGTCATGGGGCCTATAAGAGGATTACAACTCAATAGAGACCGAGTCGAAAAGATGCGACCTGGACCCTGCCCTCGGTTTTCACGATCTCAGCCATGTAGCTGACATGTTAGCTATCCACGGCCAAGGACTGTTTCAAAAAAGAGTGGTCCTATTTAGAGACTTAGAGGACTCTCGAGATCTCGGCTCGCTCACAACAATCCCCAAAGCTGAGTTGTGGCGGGCCTTGAGCCTCCTTGGATGCAACAAAGCTAGACCAACAGTCTATCGCCCCAAAGGTGGCATTCACTCAAAAGACGAGATCTGTTTTGACATCCAAGCGCAGCAACCATGTGGCCAATCCGACAAGCCAGCCCTTGAACAAGCATCAAGGCAAACCGCCTCTAGTCAAATCCCCACAAAAATCAAATAACCAAGCCGGTGAATAACCAGTAGATCACAATGCGCAAAGCTATGCAGTGAAGTTAAAAGTCAAGAGACGGGAGACAAGAGAAAATAGCAAAGTTCCGTTCATTGATTTCCTTTACAGAGTGCAAAGCTTACATCAGTGGATGTACGCAAAGAAAGAAAAGGGAAAGCATGTGGAACAGTTGCCTGCAGGCACGGGCCTACAAAATCAGTTCAAGGAGGAAACCAATGAATAGAGCAACCAACAACTATTTACTAGTTATTAACCCCTAAACTAGGGGCAGAGCGCCATAGCAAATGAATGGAATGCCAATCCTGAGAGAAGGGAAGGGTGAGATGCCACTACCCCCACCAAAAAGGCCTCCCAACTCAAGATCCTCCGCCAAAGCTACCCATAGCCTATGACGGCAAAACCAAACCAATAGTGGCGACGACGTCCGACCACGGTGAACTCCAGAAGCACCCCCTCCAGAAAGCTCCGCAATCGACCCTCTAATAGGAGGAACTAGAGACCAAGCTCTTCTCATCAAGCTGAGGTGACACTGAAGAACGCTTGCGCCTTGAAGTTCTTCCATAGGCTTTGCCACAGGATGCCCGCACGGAGGGGGACCATGGAAGTGGCAGAAAAACCAAGCCACCCCTGTCACAACTGGAGAACATCCCTAGCAGGGACATAACGGAAAGCTCTAATTGTAGCTTCTAGCATCGCAAGACTTTCACTGACCATGGACGACAACAATAGGGATTCCGGCAATCTCTGAGCACAGCTTTCAACTCCAAAGGACACCCACCAGACAACCAGCATGGCGGCGTGGGACTTTCTCTTTGCTCAATCGACCGCATGACTTGATTAAGGGGAAAGTGGTTCGTGGCATAGAGCACGGAGAGATCCCCAATTTATAGCCAGAACAGGGGTCGATAAGACCATTAATTCGAAAGATCATGCCTGCAACACTATAAGCATGTGGACAACTCCTGGCCTCGGGGTTACCCTAGAATCTTTCCTGGAGAGGCTTAGCTTGGCAGGCATCATGCATAGGAAAGCGCAAGAAGCACTAAAGTGGAAAATCTTGAAGGAAGATGTCTTGGAAAGAAGCACACAAGTTGGCCCGCAATGAGACATCCCATCACCATACATACCAGAAACTAGCGAAGCATAGTTTCCCAGCATGGGGGCTAATGATGGATCCAAAATCATCCTGGGCCAACGTAAACTCAAACCTAACCAGTAATCTGGCAAGGGGACCAAGCAACTAGCATCAACGGTCCAACCGATAGCGCAGCCAAACTGACCAATCCCGAAAACCCTTGGACAGGCAGCCGGCAGAGTGGTCAGAGCACGCATGCACAGGATGCTGCTTGAAACCACCTGACGACTACACCAGGGGACCACTCGCAGCCACACAGTAAGGTGACGCCTAACACAGTGGCTCCCGATAGCATCTCCAGTAGCCGATGAATCCTAGTGAAACACCTGTCAACTACCTTGACACCAAAGTTTCCCCCACAATGCATTGTAAACTCCATCTCCCCTCGAGGAGAGAGGGAGAGGATTCTGAGTAAAAGGGAGACTTAAAAGAGAGAAAGCAACCTACGAGAGGAAGGGGCATAGAGCAATAATGTTGTGACGAACCATATCCAAACTAAAAACTGGCAAAATTATGTCTGTAATACGGCCATCAGACATACAAAAACCTGTATAATTTTCTTGTTCATCTCATAAAATCTTTAAAGATTCTCTCGCAATCATCACACAACACAAAAATCATCACAGGATCCAAATGTCACAATTAAGTTCATGGCTCCAATATTGTGTATCCGAACACAACATCGAATATGGAGAGATGCTATTAGGTACCTTATACAAATCACAATAGCTTGTGAAAGTATAAATAGATATCCATTCACAACGGACTATACTATCAGATCATCAGTCATATTTGCATATACATCAACAAGCCCAACCAAAATATATACAAGTTTGCCATAATATATACAAAACTAGAAATATAAGTCCATAACAAGATCTTTCAAGTTTTCGTGCCTAACTGACTTCTAATCCTCTACCCCACCCTATCGAGTGTAAACTCATACTCATCTAAAAGTAAGAAAAAATGATAATGGTGAGCCAAATACTCAACAAGTGTAATATAATTAAGTATAATATACAATATATTTAAAATAGAATAGGGAAGGGGATAGGAGCATGATATATGATGCATAATATGAAACGTGAACAAATGTATTTTCGGAATATAAATAACATTTCATAATTATCTTTTTTCTCTTAGCGTTCCATGACATGTATAAATTTCATTATCTTTGCGAGCCAGGGCCAATAGGCCTTACCAGCTAATGGTGCGGTAGAATGAGGAAAGGAATGTGTATACTTCCACACCTTCTAAAGTGCAACCCACGCCGTTCAACACCCCGTAGTGAGCGGTATACCTTTAAGCTAATATACGGGGCCATATCACATATGTCACCATATCTCCCGTGGCCTAGAGGTATTTCTCGTGCTTCCACAGTAATATTTTAAGGCATACCGAGAAATATCGCCCGCTGTAATACACGATCGGGATAATCCTTGAGTTTCTATTATAATATCTATGGTATGTCAGAAGATACTATCCTCTGAAATATAAATACGTGGTCCATATTTCACAATTTCTTATTCTTTGAGGAAAAGTTCACTAAAATTCTTTCACAAAATTTTCACTCCAGGAGAACGAATTATGAACATATCAAATTGTGGTATTCCCTTTTCATATTTTGCATATCTTGTATAATTCTTATATACAGATACAAATAATTATTTTTTGTGGGTTTAAACCTTCACATGACTTTAAATATATGTATAATTTAACATGATACTTTGAAACAATTAGAAAATCCTTATCATATCGGGGCAATTATAACGTTAAAGCTTTTGGACAACAAATGCCTTCCCAATTACATGTAACACAATTTTCAAAAAATATATAAGAAAATATATTTAATGTATATACGGTCAAATATCACTATTTACATCCGATAATATTTTAAAATATATAAAATTAATATATATAAAATATATGTGTATAAATTCTAAATTTACAGAGTACCTGCATCCATAAAGTTAGGGTTATAAATTTTTAAAGCCAAATCATACATATATTTACAATAAATTCGGCTAAAACCAAAGGGGATACTGGTTAGGGTTCGGATGAACGTAATTTCATATTAAACAACCAAATCGGATATCTAATAGATAAATTAATATATATAAGGTATGGATAATAATATTCTAGAACCAATTTATGTAAAAATCTCAATTAATTCGGGTGAACAGTACCAAGCAAGGATTTAGTGTCCCGTATGTACAAACTACACAAAACTTAAATAAATCGAACACCCAATCGGTAAATAACCATATTCAAGACATAGGTTTTCATTATCTAAAACCAAATTATGCATAAAACTCAAAATAATCGGCTAAATAAGGTTCGGGCACGGGTTAAGATTTCAGCGAACATAATTTCATATAAAACTACCAAATCAAACACCCAATTGTCAAATTAACATGTTCAAGGTATGGGTAATCATATTTTAAGGTTAATTTATGCAAAAATTCTAAAAACAAATAGGTAAAAGCATCCGGGCACAGGTTAGGTTTTATGTGCTAAAAATCGATCAAAACTAAGAAATCGGATATGAAATTCACATACGTGCATGCTTAAATTATAGGTAACACAAAATATAAATTTAATCAGGTATCGAAACGATAACACCCAAATAAAACAAAATAAAAGTGTAAAGAAATGAAAGATGAGGGTATGGGTACACTTACCTCAATCCGATCTATCACTTCTCCAACTAACTCAAAGACAAAATCGGATTCGGAGACCTCAATTTTCTCCTTCTCTCTCTACTCCTCCGGCCCTCTCTCTCTCTCCTCTTCTTTCCCCTCTTCTTCTTCCCACAAACCCCTTCTCCCCCATGTCTTTATTATTATTATTATTATTATTATTATTATTATTATTATTATTATTATTATATTCTTTTCTTTTATTCCAAAATCCAAATCAATACTCTGATGATAGTATGGGCGAATTTCGAGTGTCAGCCCAATTAATCTAAATATCCTTCACAATTTTATAATATTTAATTATTTTTATCACACCCTAATTACCCAAAATAATAAATAATTCCAATTAAATTGAGTAAAAAAAGTTCGTTATATTACAAACATCATCGAGTAAACAGCCTTCAAGGATGAACAAAACCCGATAGGGAGCAACCCGTAGTGGAGGGACACCCCTAGATGAGGCTCAAATATCCGCCAGAAGCTGTCCCCTTTTGCTGATGCCACTCTCTCGGATTCTTCCCTTTGACAGGCACATCAACAGGAGCTCAGGCACATCAACAGGAGCTCAGCCGTCCACCAAGTAATCTACTTTCTACAAGTGTACTCCTAGTAAACCACTTTCTGCGAGTGTACCTTTAGTAAGCCATTCTCCGCGAATGCATACCTAGTGAGCTACTTACTACAATTTATATCAAATTGTCAATTCTAGTGTGGAGAGAGGGAGAGGAGATTTAAAAGAGTAAAAATTAAAATATAATGAAATTTATATTTATTTTAAATAATTTTCATATAATTCAATATATGAATAAATATAAAAATAGTCTTTTTAAAAGACATAGGGGATAAAACTTTATAATACTTAAAATGACTTCGGCGAGATTAACTAAAATTTTAGATTTCCAAGTCTAATCATAGCGAGGTATTATCAGGAAGCTTCCGTCTTTATTTTGCATGGTGTTTTGCACTAATCATAATGAAGCAATTAAATTCATGTAGTTTTACTTCATTGATGATTAAGTGCTCTGAATTTTCTGAGACTATTTGACAAGTAACATTTTAAGGGTATTTTATAAGGTTCTAAATTAAACCCATATAACAAAAATGAAGTGATTTATAAAGAACTTTGACCAATTTGTTTAAAAATTATTGTTGAATGCTTAATAAATTACTTATTTAACAAATTATTTTTATTATTAGACCCAAAAACTCATAACCAATGAGAAAATACAAATAATGACACTATATTTTATTGGATTTGTGGGTCACTCTATTTTAGATCTCCCTCCCAATAGACAAGTCATCTAGAGAACACGTAATGTTTATATGGGGCATGCTCGTGCAAAAATATCAAGTATGGGTTAGTTGAGTGACGAGATTTACTGAAAGTTTGCGCAAATGATGGCTGAGCAAAAATTATTTTGAACAAATTGGAAACATGTATAACTGGTAGACGCACAATTAACACTTGTGCACCTATTCTAATACGACCAGCGTTTGAATGGCATACGTGTGTGGATTGTTCAGAGTGATCACACCTAATTCGCATGACGGATGCGCTTGCCCTAACACTTATTGTAAAAGCTATTGTGCATTTTTGTTAAGATTAACACATACAGAATTTTGGATTCTTTTGAATGCCGACACATAGAGAAAAATGAAAAGAAGAAATAGATATGAAATAAGAGAAATATTTATTCATATGTTTGGATTATCGTGTTTTATTATCCATTAATCTTGGTTAGGCTATTTTTGCTATGAAGGATAATATTTTATTAATTATTTTTTTCGTTTACTTTTATATTTTTTTTTACTCAAAATTTTTCATTACAATATATTATATCATTATATTATTGAAGGTTTTTATAATTAAAATTTACCATATAATAAATATTTTTTAGATTTATAATCTTGTAATTTTTTTACTTTTATAATAAATTTTTAATATAAAATATTCTATCTTATTATTTATAATTATTATTTTATATTATATATTATTATACTAACTTCTTACAAATTTAAATAAAGAGTTTAAAAATAATTATTGAAAATAATAATTTTTGGCTTTATGAGAAAAATTTTGATATTCGGATCCCAATAAAGTACTATGTTGGTACCAAAGCAAGTTTGAATACATCATCAAAGGCAATCACGCCACCTCGACCCTAATAAAGTACTAAGTACATATTTGATACCTTTATAAAGCTAAAATTTAATTTTTTTTTTTTTTTTTGCAAAGTACTTTAACTTTTTAAAATTTATGAGTACATCATAAAAAAATAGATAAGTCTAAACATAAATATCAGAATTTAAATTGTTAAAAAAGTTTAAATTATCAAAAGAATATAATATTAGAATAGATGAATTGACAAATAACTAATCTCAGAAAATCTCTTTATCACAATTGGCTGAAAATGACTACCATATCAAGAGGGTGAGTTTTCAAGGGATAAGCAGACAGAAAATGACCTAATCAACACAGTATACTGTAAAAAATAAACAGATTGTTTATTTTAACAATCTGACCAAATTATCTTTGTTGGCTAGATCAATAAAGTCATGACTTATCGACACTCCACATCTAATGCTACTAAAATACACCATTTAGATAATCATTGAAATAATCTTCTACATTAAATGACTTGTTAAGGCCCTGATTAACAATTATGCATCATAAATATCACATCTCTTAAAACCATTACATGGGTTAAATATATGCTCCAATAATGTATCAATCTAAATAATTAGAGAAAAATAAGTATTCAGTAATATATTATATAAATTAAATGCTAAATAGTCTCTAAATATACTCAATATCTTTATACACACAAGCACTCTTTGCATAGAAAAGTTATATCTTATGAACATTTGGTAATCTTTTACATCAGTTATTTCTATAATTGTTTATATTTAAAATAAATAAATTATTAACAATCTGTTAGATACTCATTCAAATATAAATCTCATAGTATTCAAATTTGTATGAAAGATTTCAGCTTGTCTTTATACTCAATGAAAATACCCAAGTTAGGAGCATGACCTTCAAAAATCTTTTCCCAAATTTCATTAAATTGTCATTTCATCTGAATAGTATGATTTTAATTTAAGTACCTTAGACTAAATTGAATAGTAACTAAGTTTTTAATTTTTTATTTTAATTTATGATATATAATATTTTTACTAAAAATTTAAAATTTTAATTTAAAATTTCCCAAATTGAATTTTGATTAATGCTACGCATTAAAAATAATGTCTAACGAGAAAAATTTTAATGTAAAATAGTACCATTTTAAAAATTATAGATTATAAACTTGAGAGTCACAAGATTGATTTGTCTAAAGACTTTTCAAAAGATTGTATTATCAAAAAGTCATTTTATCAAAAAAACTATGCTGCTAGAGTCTAAATTCAAAATTTAGCCCGTCAAAATCTCATCTTTTAGAAAAGATGCACGGACAAAAGGTCACCGTCAGATATTTGACTATATCAGACAATTGATCAGTTTGTTTGGATAAAATATCAAAATTATTTACTTTGTTGACTATGGTTAAAATATCTACGCCAACTGGCATGTCACATCAACATAAAAATACCTTATTTAATAAGTTACTCTTACTAAGCATACAGTCATGGAAACTAACACTTTGGGTAACAAAATCATGAAAATTTGACGATATATAAAGTCATGTTCTGATAGCCAAAGAAACTATTGGTAGAGCCTACATTCATACAAATGTGTCGACATTGGGAAGTTTGTGAACAAGCCTAGCACATAGACAACCATTTAAAATATAAGATTATGTCTCATTGGTTAGAGAAGGTACATTTTCACCAAATTATCCCACTCAGATGTGCTTACTTAGCCATTATTAGGATGGGCCGAGCACCTCTACAAATTAAAAATGACCAATTCACACTAAGAGAGATATGTTATGCTTCATCCTGAAAATCTAACATTTGTTAAAGTATAAATTTTGTAACATTTAAACCTATAAATTTAAAATTTTATATCAATTTAATTCATTTGGGATCATTCTTCGGTACAAAATATTCTAAAATTATAAGTTTGTCTTCCAAAAGCCATCACTTTCTATTCCCAATCTTTTTTTTAATCATTTATTTTGTATAAAAAAAATTATTAATTTGAATATTAAATGATAAATAATGAATTATTATCCATCTATTACCTTTTATTTATTGATGTGGTAATTATTTGATTCAAAATCTATCCAAAAAAAAAACATTTCAGATTTGGTCTATTTTAAAGATGTTGGGGCAAACGGGGTGTCCAGACAGAATGCTCGAAAAAGTGTAGTGATCGAGAGGACAAAACACTCGGACAGAGGGAGAGCGCTCAGATGGACAAACAAAAGGAGAGATAGAAAACCGAGTGAAATACACGAGATTTTAACGTGAAAATCCTTCTGTAACCAAAGGAAAAAAATCACGTGAGCAGAGCCACAACAAATCCACTATGTGAAATAGGTTACAAATTTTTAAGATGGAGTATTCGCTACACAACCGAGAAATCAAAGAGAAAAACTCTCCAAAGCAAACCAAGAAAATACTATTTTCTTTTCACTCTCTATTCTTCTCTTAATCTTTCTCTCACCGGTGGTACACTCCTCTTTTTTCTTCACAATAGTCATCTTGCTCTCTCCAAGATTACTCTCTCAATCTTGCTCTTTTGGCTCATTTGGCTCAACCGCCAGCAGTCCATATATATAGACACGAGGGGCTTAGGCCCGACCAGCCACCCTACTGCCAGTAGGGTGGCAAGACTACGCCCCTTAGACTTGCCATGGCAAACGCACGTCTGACGTGTCAGGATGGTAAGCATGACACCTTGAAAATTGTAATCGCTTGAGTGGGTCAACTGTCCACCTACAAAACGCGGCTGCAGCTGGCCTACAGAGGAAGTCAACACCTAGACTTCAGAGTCTTCGTCCACTATTTCAGCCACCTATCGGACTATAGTTTCCGGACAGATTCTTCAGCCACTGCTCCTCCATAATAGTCCTCGTCCAATTCTTCCAACCACCCCGAGGACGGATGTTCTCGGCCTTCTCCAGAAATCCGCGTCCATTTGTCTCCACACGTCCGTGGACACAAATACCACAAGAGAGTGACCCCAACAAACTTCCCCTCACGACCTTGTGGGGAACCTTCGTCGTTGTTGGGCAACCGTCACCTCTTGCCTCCCGGCAGCTTCCTCTGAATTTGGACTCCGGCATCAGCCTCAGCAAGCCTGAATGACACATTCCTCCGCTCCACTGAGTTTGGAGTAAACCCACTCCCATTCAGCTCCTTATCCACGGACTTGTTATTCTCCATTGCATTCTACCTTGGCTGGCCTCTCCTGCCACCCGGCCGTCCTCTCCTGCCACCTTGACAAATGCTCCCGTTGGTCACCCTGGCATTTCCTTTGGCAATATAGGTCTCCATCAGATATCGCCCTGATGTCCTGCTTCCCCTTGCCATCATCAAGGCGCCTTTGGTGAGCTTCCACTGGCCGTCGCCAAATACCGTCCGGAAGCGTTCCTCATGAAGCTTCCCGGTTGAAATCACATTCAACCTCAAATCTGGGGCATGTCACACGCCCTCCAGCACGAGCGTATTTCCGTTGCTTGTCCTCAAGCAAACATCCCCAATGCCAACAACCCTAGACGAGCCACAATTACCCATCTTCAACACCCCGCGGCCAATGGGAGTATAACTCATGAAGTGGGACTTCCTCGGTGTCGCATGGTGTGGGCCCCACTGTCCATCACCCAACTCGTCTCCTGGCATGGCCAGCTCCGTGCTTCCCCTGCGTGGATCACCAGGAGGTCTCCACAGAAAGTAATGGTTTCCGGATCATCAGCCTGATCCTTTTTCTCCTGACAATTGCTTCTTCCCTCCTTATCCTGCTTCCTTCTCGGACAATCCTTCTCTATGTAGCCTTTCTTGCCACAAAAGAAGCAACTCCTTCCTTCAAGCTTGCTCCGGCTGTTACTCCTCTCCATCCTGCCACCTTGTCCTCGGTCAAATCTTCCTCGTCCCCGACTGCTGGTGGCCATAAGAAGACTTCCCCGAGAGCCTGAGGCCTTACCGCTTTCCCTCCGCCTTGACTCGTTTATAAGCAGGGAAGCTATGACCTCGTTCAGTTTTAGCGTGTCCTTCCCGAACAGTAACGTCGTGACAATATGATCGTACGAGGCCGGCAAAGATGCCAGCAACACCAACGATTTGTCCTCGTCATTGATATTCTCATCAAGGGCCGACATCTGCGTCACCAACCAGTTGAACTCGTCCAAGTGCTTCCCGAAGCACTCACCTTCCAACAACCGTAAGCCAAAGAACTACTTCTTCATATACAGCCTAGTTGTCTAAGGACCTCCTGGAGTGTGTTGTCCGCCAAACACAACTTAATGGTGGAGTTGGCAAGATCCCTCTTGTCCTACCACTCGTCTTGGGACAATTTCTCCTCCTTTTTTCGAAGAGCCTTTACCGTTCCTTCCCGAGTCAAAATATTTCTCACCCTTTCTTGCCAAATAATGAAATTATTTTGCACATTGAACTACTCCACACTGAATGTCTCATTCTTCGCCGACGACACCATCCAACCGACGGTTCACGCACCAGTCTCTTATACCACTTGTTGGAACAAACGGGGCATCCAGACAGAATGCTCGAAAAAGCGCAGTGACCGAGAGGACAAAACACTCGGACAGAGAGAGCGCTCGAGACGGACGAATAGCCAAAAGGAGAGATAGAAAATCGAGAGAAACACGGAGATGTTAACATGGAAACCCTTCTATAACTGAAGAAAAAACCACGGAAGTAGAGTCACAGCAAATCCACTATGTGAAATAGGTTACAAACCTCTAAAATGGAGTATCCGTTACACACCCGAGAAATCAAAGAGAAAAACTCTCCAAAGCAAACCAAGAAAATACTCTTTTCTTTTCACTCTCTATTCTTCTCTCAATCTTTTTCTCTCACCGGTGGTGCACTCTTCTTTTTCCTTCACAATAGTCCTTTTGCTCTCTCCAAGTTTGCTCTCTCAATCTTGCTCTTTTGGCTCATTTGGCTCAACCGCCAACAGTCCATATATATAGACACAATGGGCCTAGGCCCGGCCAGCCACCCTACTGCTAGTAGGATAGCAGGACCACGCCCCTTAGGCCTCATGGCGGCAGCGCGCCGGCGTGCTGGGATGGCGAGCTGACACGCTAGAAGTTGCGGCCGCTTTGAGTGGGTCAACTGCCCACTTGTAAAATGCGGCTGCAGCAAGCCTACAGAGGAAGTCAACACTAGGCTTCAGAGTCCTCGTCCACTATTTCAGCCACATCTCAAACTATAGTTCTCGGACGGATTCTTCAGCCACTGCTCCTCCATAATAGTCCTCGTCCAATTCTTCCAGTCACCCCGAGAACGGATCGGCCTTCTCCAGAAATCTCGTATCTATTTGTCTCCACATGTCTGTAGATACAAATACTATAAAGAGTGACCCAAACAAAAGATTGACTTCCTATTTGTGAAATATTTTCCAAAAGCTCCAACCAAAGTCATTGGATTAATCCAACGGCAGTATTCGCACACAGATTAAGGATTGATATACGCACATGTAAAAGATGAAGGAAAGCATATTAAGGATTGATAAATATTCCCATTTTTTGAAGAATTAATTTTCTACCTCTTGTACTTTTATTTTATTTTTTTTTAATTTTATAACATGTCTTAATTTTTAAACAATCCCACCTAAAAAATTAAAATAAAATAAAATAGATCAATAATAATTTTCAAGGTAAATTACTCAATTTATTTTCCGTCAATTGAAGCAAGCTTATTATTAAACTGGAAATATCAATTTAGTTTATAAGCATTATATCCCCAATTCTTTTCGTCTAGAATATAATAATTCATATTATATCCATTTTCTATGGTGCTTTGGTGGGATTTTTACAGACATAAAATATTGTAGTCAGTTTAGTAACGATTGAGGGGTATTACTGCCACGTTTTAATCCTAAAATCAAAATTATAAAAATTATTTTATTTTTTAAATCTATGATTATCTTAATTTAATTTTAAAATCAAATTTAAAAGTTAAAATTAATTTTTTATTGTACCGACTTAAACCCAAATTAATATTAGGATCTGAGTATATATCAAATATTATTAAATGGTCGAAATAATATTTGATAATCATGTCACAATACTCAAAAATTATACTCAAAAGTAGCCAAATATCGACAATTAAATAATCTCAAAACATATATAAGAGAAAAATGTTTCAACTGAAAATTATATTATCAAAATTAACTTTTAAAATCTCAAGGAAATCTTAAGTATTATCACCCTAACAACACACTACAACAATAATAATCTTTAGTGACAAAATAATTTGTCACTAAAGATTATAAATTTGTCACTAAATTGTCACTAAAGATTTGTCACAAAACCTTTAGTGATAAATTTTTATTTTGTCACTAAAAAAATTCTTTAGTGACAATAATTATTTCTTTAATGACAAAATAATTTTGTCACTAAAGAATATTTGTTAATGACAAAATAATTTAAAATTTGTCATTAAATATTATATTTAATAATAAATAATTACCGTAAAAAATATATAATTTTATATTTAATTTATATACTTTAATTGACAAAAATTTAACACAAATATCAAATTGATTTCAACACAAATATCAAATTGTCTTACAATAAATAAATAAAAAAAAAATAGAATCAACAAACAGCTTGAGTTTCAACACAAAAAAATATTCTCTCTTTGAGTTTCAACAAACTTATTACAGCTTTATAAAATGAAAACTTATTCCATCGTTACTGCACATTCCCAACTACTAAGCTGCCATCCTCCTGAATTTGATATGACCAGTTTTATGAATTTGCCATCCTCCCGAGCTGCACAAATTCTGATTTTGTATTGCAGGTCTGCTGGAGCAAGAGAGAAAAAATTAGCAGATTTGTGAGCAAATGTGTCTTTCACCAAGGAGTTAAAATAGTCATCCATCTATTTTAAAATAGCAGATTTTGTATTGCACGCCCACGGCTGCACTCACCCTGCTCACCCATCTGGGCACACACCCGCACACAGGAGGAAAGCTTTCTTGCACTGGCACACAGGCGAAGGATAGTTGAAATGGAGTTCACCGAGGCCGAGAGTAACATGAACAATCTCCTGGCTGAGTGCTCATCATGATTTTTGTTGAGAACTCGAATATGGCTTCTTCATACCGATACTTTGATTAATACTCTGATTCTCGCTACTCAGCCTCACAATGTTAGTCCTAGACAGAAGTCGAGGCTGCCAAGACCCTGACATTTTGCCCAAAATATTATCAGATCAAAATAATTCACACAGCTCAAAGGTACCAAGTAACATTGTGGTTCACACATTAATCACTCAATCAAGATAAAAAAAAGATAGCACTCAAAATTTAAAGTTTACAACCCGAACTTGTATTTGCATGTATGCCTCCTTTGAATACTGAGATCATCGGATCTGGCCTTTTATTTTTTTGAATGTTCGGCTGTTATAGGCAATGAGTTATTTTCAAATAACTCTAATATGTAATCCGAGATATCTCAATATAATCTAATCATATTCGGGAATAAACTAAACAAATATGGGAATGCATAAACATTTACTTACTCTGTATTTAAACCACTCTAACAAATCAACATTCCGATCTTGGTTGATATTTTCATACTCCCTGTTCATCATCAAATATTGAAGTTCTTTATATTAATAGGTAGTGGATTAAAACACATATATACCACACTCATAATATTACTATGTACCATAATAATAAAGTATCTTACTCTATAAAAGGCTGCACTTCCTTACAATGTTTCAAGATATATAGTTGAGCTCTATTCCAATCTTGAAAACTCAACTCTTTAATACTTTTTTTGCCCAATGGTCTTCCAAATTTAGAAAACACAAATAACCCCACATGTACTTCACTGCCGTCAAAATTTCTTTCTTTACAATTGAATCTTGTTTCTGCCCTACCCAAATATCTAGAGCAAAATACAAGACATTCTTCTGCTATATGACATTCAGCTATAGAGCCTTCTGGGCAAGTTTTATTACGTACATATGATTTTAACTTACGCATATACCTGTAAACAAGACTTTATTAATTCAAATACCATAATCATTATATTCAAAATACACATGCTATAAATTTTAGGAATATCTCACCTTTCAAAAGGATACATCCACCGATATTGAATCGGTCCTACAACTTTTGCCTCACTTGTCAAAAAGAATAGGTAAGTGCAACATGATATCAAAAAAAGATGGGAAAAAGATACGTTCCATTTTACAAATGGTCAAAATAATATTTCGTTCTAATTTTTCCAATGCATCCACTCGTAATGTTTTTCCACATAACTGCTTAAAGAACACACCTAATTCAGGTAATGGCTCATATACTTCTGTAGGTAAGATACCACGAAATGTCGGTGCAATCAAGTCTTGCATAAATACATGATAATCATGACTTTTCATCCCTAAAACTTTACCATCAACATAATTTACATATCGAGATAGGAAGAGTAACCATCTGGAACTTTCAGATTTGCAAGAAACTTACAAACAACCCTTTTTTCTTTCAATGTCAACGAATAGGCAGCTTTAGGAATTAAATATTTATCTCCAAGTTCAATAGGATGTAAGTCCTTTCGAATTCCCATATTCCTCAAATCCAGACGAGAATTTAAATTATCCTTTGTCTTCCCATCAATGCCTAATACCGTGCCTATGATACTTTCGCAGACATTCTTTTCAATATGCATAACATCTAAATTATGACGAACCAAAAACTTTGCTCCAATAAGGCAACTTGAAAAAATACTTTTTTAATTATACTTGAGTATGTTCAAGTTGTTTTAAGCTTGGTACCAGCCTTCCCAAATATCACGTTGTCATATCCACTAAGTTGATCAAGGACATCATCCCCCGAAAATAGCTTGGGAGCATGTCGCATTTCTATGGTGTTTGTCAAAGGATTTTTGTCAAATCTCCATTTATAATTGGCATCTAAGAATCTACAATGACACATATAACACAATTTATGACCATGTGACAATCTATAAGAGGAAGTGTCAACATTGCAATTAGGACAAGCCAATTTTCCTTTCGTACTCAACTGATAAATTTGCGTAAGGCGGAAAATCATTGATAGTCCATAATAATGATGCATGTAATTTAAAATTGTTTGAACTAAAGGCGTCGTAGGTTTCAACTCCAGCATACCATAATTCCATAAGCTCATCTATTAATGGTTCCAAGAATACATCAATATCATTTCCAGGAGCTTTTGGACCAGGAATTAATAATGACAGTATAAAATATTCACTTTTCATGCATATCCATGGTGGGAGATTATATGGAACTAATATCACTGGCCATATGCTGTAAGATGTGCTTAAGTTGCCAAAAGGATTAAATCCATCAGAAGCTAAGCCAAGCCTCACAATTCGGGAATCTAGTGCAAAGTTCGGGTACATTTCGTCAAAAGATTTTCAAGCTTTTGAGTCAGCTGGATATCTCAAGACTCCATCATCAGGGCGTTTCTCCTTATACCATCGCATATGAGATGCTAGTTTTGAAGACATGTAAAACCTTTGAAGTCTAGGTATTAGTGGAAAATGACGAAGAACTTTATGCGGAACTTTTTTTCCTTCATCATTATCAATTTTCCACCTCGAGCACCCACAAATTGGACAGTTTTGATATTTTTCATATACATTTCGATAAAGGATACAATCATTCTTGTAAACATCAATCTTAACATAATCCAATCCTAAATCTCTTGTATACTTCTTTGCTTCATAAGAGTTACTTGGAAAATTACTATCATGGAAGAATACTGATTTCAATAAATTCAGTAGCATTGAGAAAGATTTATCACTCCAACCATTAATGCACTTCAAATGAAGAAGATGTAAAATAAATTTCAATTTAGTGAAACGATCACAATCTGAAAATAATTCTTGTTCAGCATCTTTCATAAGTCTATAGAACTTTTCGGACACTGCATCATTTTGATCAGTTTCATCACCTAAATGGTCGACATCCTTACTGAAATCTACATTTCTAACATTTGTGGCATCATGGATCAAAGAAATAGTATCATCATATTCGAAATCATTATCTTCATTTTCTTTCCCATCATCATCATGTTCTTCATCACTGGTAGAGTCATTTTCTTCTTCTCCATGAAAAATCCATTGTTTGTAATCCCTTAATATTCCATATATGATTAAGTGGTTGAAGATTAGTTCCCTATCTTGAAAAAAAAGATTGTTACAATTATTGCATGGACAACGTATCTTATCCCTATTTTTAACTTTTGAAAATGCAAAATCAAGAAATTCGATAACTTCTTTTCTATAATTTGACTTTCGTCTGTCACTAACAGTCTTATAATTTATCCAACTCTTATCCATCCTAAAATGTAAACAAGAAAAAAGTTAATATTAATAAATCAATTATAGGTAATGCGTTGATGTGTGTGTGTGTATCATACCCAGCAATTTTGGCAACGACCGGATCAGAATACAATGGGTTATAATCACCAAAGAGTTGGTGTGTGCCTACATAACAACAATGAAGATTTATTAGTATCTTTGGTAAATAAAATACCCTATTTTGTTTAGATGAATAGTCTCATATGCTGGGAAATACATAATTGAGGCTACATAAAATGATTTGCGCGTCGTGGTTGAGTCTGATCACAAATTCAACTCCTATAATTGCAGACATAAGCTATCTAGTGCATGGCCTTAACTGATGAGGTTATCTACCTGGAGTTTGGCCTAAGCCTATAAATAAGAGGCAGGGGTTTCTCACTGCCCAGAAAGCATTTGAAAGTAAACTGATGCAAATAGCTTCCATTTTCATATTTATAACTTCATTGAGTCAAGTACCTGTAGAGAAGAGCATATTTTGACACTCATTCAAAATATTTCATTAATGTTTCCTCTATTAACATCACCATAATCCTACAATAGTAAATTCTATCATCTCAGTGGCCATTATTTTCCATTTAACCTGAAGAAGAATATTTAATATGACACAATATTTTTTAATGGACATAAACTAAGGTAATGATATTCTTAAAAATAGCATAGAATTTTAAGTTTACTATATTCTTGATCATCATCCAAAATCTATATGTCTAAATATTATTAACTCAATTTTACTATACAAAATCTCTTTTCAAGGACGGACCTCAAAACTCCCACCACCAAAAAATATAAACTTTGCCTACACTTATCATATAAAGTTCAACAAATATAAGAACATAGATAAGCACAAATTATACACGTTACACATGATAATGCAATATCTTCATTTAAGAAAGCAATAAGCTGTAAGATTGCCATCAAACACAACACATATAAACATATTACATTTTTAAATAAATAAAGATAGAGTTCGATAATCTGTTTTTCAAAAATTAGATTACTAAATAAAATGTTCGAACATGATATACCATTTTTGTCGATGGACAAAAATTATCAATACCGAGCACACATACACAACACACACATACACAAAAATTCAGCCGTTCCTTCACACGAGCCACGACCAATACCCAAATATTATCAAACCATCACCCACCAAAACTCAGCCGAAAAACAGCACGAAACCCTCTGTTTTCTCACCCGATTTTGAACCGGCCACAAGCAGTTAACCTCTGCACCATCCAATTTACATCATAAATGGTAGAATTAGAAGGAGAGAGAGAGACATGATTCAATCAAGTTTCAATCCAAGAACACACAAACAACAATACCAACGAAGAAGGAAAGATTTATCAGGAATCAGCTTCAAATTTGAGTAGAATGACAATAGAGTAAATTCACTTGCAATTTGAGAAGGAATGATAGTAGACGGGATTCACTTGCAAACAGAGGAGAAATGACCGTAGAGGAACACTTGCCTGATTTTCGCAGATCCAGACACGGCTTGAGTCGGCTTCACAACGGCTCCGGTTCTGACTTCAAATTTTGGAGTCGATTTCAACAGCACGACGACACATAAGTAAAACAAATAAATGATTTGTTTACTTGACTAATGTATTTAGCCATTAGTCAATCGTATTTCTGAAGATACGGTCAAATGATTGTTAGCCATATTTTGCAAGCTTGCTGAACCTCCTCGCAACTAACTCTTGATTGTTAGCCAAGATTTAGCAAAGATTCGTCTAATAAGTGATGACGATAGTGACGCCTAATAAGTGAAAAATATTTTAATGTAAAACTAAATCTTATTTATAATTTGAGATTCAAAAATTTAACCAACAAATCATTATATTTTAACAATTATAAGGTAGATTTACGCTTGTTTCAAGAAATTGAAGAGATTTCTTACGATTTGCGATTTATGAACAGTGGCGACAACTCCAAATAGTGTCAAGGATAACGGCGATCGGATATAACGCCATGGCAACAGGTAGCTCTCTTTCTCAGGCGGCGGCACGGCTATAGAAGTACCGACAACTGCTGGATGGCGACGATCGACAAAAATGAAGTGCGAAGGAGGAAGAGAGGAAGAGACTGCGACGAGCGATCTTTGAAAGAGAGGAAGAGGAAGAGCAAAATAAAAGAAGAACGAGACGAGGGTTTACCTTGCCTCCTTTGCCTGCAGCCGTTGGATGCCTTTCATCCAACGGTTGCATGTTACTTTTTTTTAAAATAAAAAAAAAACTGCCATGTGGATAATAGCGATTCATGGAATCTTCCATAGAGTTAAATCGGGCAGATAAGATTTTTAATTTCCAAACAATTAAAATGGTATTTAGTAAATTTTTTTAATATTTAAATTTTTAAAATAATAATTAAATAAGTAAATTATAACTTTTTTTCTAATATTTTTAAGTATTAGGATATATTTTTTATAATTAATAATAATATATTTTTATCACTCTTATTTTTATTACTTAGTATTAATTATTTTATTATTCATAAATTATTATTTATCTAATTTTAAACTTTTAGTGACAAAATAATATTTTTGTCACTAAATTATAAATATTGATTACTATTAGTGACAAAAATATATTTGTCACTAATTTTTTATCACTAAATATTAATTTTGTTGTAGTGAATGAACATACAAAAATTTTAATGTGTATTTTAGAAACTTATAGGAAGTATATTGTTTAAATTAGAAATATGAATAAGCATTTGCATAGAAATTACAAAAAATAAAGATAGTTTAAATAATTTATAATTTAGAAATTGAACATAATTTATACAATTTTTCTTAATTATAAATATGTATGCATGAATAATTATATGGTATATTTAAGATTTGAAAATTTGTAGGAACATTTAAATAGAATTCAAAGGCATGCAAGAGATTATTGTAAACATTTAATACTTAAATATGATTTATATAAATTTAAGATATATTTTATAAAAATTTATGAAGTAAAAATAAAATTACATACATATAAAATATAATAATTTTAAATACCAAAATATCATTTGTGTGAGTAGAAATAAATAGCAACAAAGGAATGAAAGATTTAAATGACTTGTCTTTACTTGATTTTTACTTTAGATCTCTTGATTTCTTTTAAAGTTTTATTTTTCTTCTTTCTTTCTTTCTTTTTTCTCTTTTTCTTTTCTCTTTCTCCATCTCATTTTCTTTCATTTTCTCTTCTCTTTCTCTCTTTTCTTCCAAAATTTTACCAAAAATGGTCCAAAATCTGCCAAAGGTCTATGTATAAAAAAATTGGTACATGCGTGCCAGTCATATACGAATCGGGTAGTAAGATATAATTCATATTATACATGAGCACCTATTAGATACATATTAGACACAAAAAATTTTATCTTAAATACACACGTGTGCTTATTGAGTGCATATCATGCAATAACATCATGCCTAAAATATATATAAGTGTCTTCGATGTATTCATCAGGTATACTATTAGTGTTCAAAATACGTATGAGTGTAGGACATGTACAAGTTAGGTGTCGCTTTCCTTAGTTTAATCTGATCTAAAACTTAAGTTTGACTTGAAATATCATCAAAAATTTATCAAATTAATTGAATTAATTATCATTAAAATATTTTATTAAAATTTATATCTTACAATTATTTTTACCGTCTAAACTAAAAAATTCTTTAAATATATATTCTTAGTGAAGTTGAAGAAAATACATAATGTTTGTCACGTCCCTAATCTCAAAATCTAATTACATTATTAATCCATAATTAATTTAAAATTAACTTTTAATTCTTAAAATTTAAAATTTAGTTATTTATTTTGTTAATTTTTAACTTGAATTAATATCGGGATGCGAATATGCAAATCGAATGTTGTTAAATGGCCCAAAATAGTACTATAAAATCATTTGATCAAAGGACCCAAAAACTATATTAAAAGGCAGCACGGCTATTGATACTTATTTAACTTCTATTTTATACATAAAGAGAAAGTATTTTAATCAAAATCAGGTTATCAAAGCAACTTTTAAAAATTTAGAAATTCAAACACAAATATTGCCATCCCATCAATATTGTCACCTGAAATTAAAGTGTCAATCAATTTAACTTAAATTATCAATTTAGACTAGTATATCAAAAATGCTCCAACATCCTAAAAAGCTAATTGTTAATTGGCCTCCTTTTTAAATCTAATCACCTACAAGTTAATTCAAACTCTTCAATTAAAAATATTAGTAAAAATAAAGGCAAGAATGAGTCAATTAATTAATAATATACATATAAATTCATATGTGGATACATATATACATATATATGTATGTATCAAGGAAACACGTCAAAATTATACCATGATCAATTCTGAAAATGCCAATGTCATCATTTTTCCAATAATTTTTGTTAATATCAAATTTCTATAAATCAAACTATATAATTTTATACTAACATATAAAACATGCCTAAAATTTACAAATATATAAAACATACTCGAATTTTGCTAATCCATGAAAAAGACTTATGATAAGTGATGATCTTACTAACAAATAACGAATATAAAAGTTAGAGTTATGATTATTTTTATATAATTAAAGATTATATACTACTATTTAGATTTTATAAATAAACTGTCTATATTTAATCTTATAGATTATGCTAAATTTTGCTTTTCTGAGCCATGAATGATACATTTAACCATTAATTTACTAATAATATATTAGAATATATGTGAATATATACCATCAATTATGTACAATAATCTATTACTTAATCAAATTAAAAATTCTACTCAAATATAAATAATTTTTAAATTTTTATACTAAAAAAATACTTTTATTAGCAAAATTTGTGTAGAATTTTCATTTATTTTTTTTTTAATTATGTGACATGCACTAAAAAATTAACATGTAGACATAGTGAGGCAAACATCGATGACATGTATGAACATAATATCTGATTTATAAAGTTGTAGAAACTATTATGAAAAACAAACATCAAAAGTTGTCATAGGTCAAGCAATTTTATTAATTTTTTTAATTAATAAACATATATAGACAATTATATAAGAAATTAAGGCATATAAAAGTATATATATTTAAAATGTGAATATATATAATAGTATTAAATTAATATTGTAAAAATTAGTATTTCAATATAATATACTCAAATTTAAGATACACATTTCATAAAAATTTCATAAGATAAGAGTTGAATCACATATATATATATATATATATATATATATATATATATATACAAAGTAAAATCTATTTAGTTATGAACATAGTACTTTAGAATAATAAATATTTAAAAAAATAAAAAAATAAACATCTATAAATAAAGAAGGGCTTGAGTGCAATTGCCTTTATTTGTATCTAATAAAAGGTCTTTGATTTCTCTTAAATTTATCATTCTCTTTCTTTCTTTTTTTTTTCTTTCCCTTCTCTCAAATTCACAATAAAAAAATTAAAAATCAGCTAAGAGGTCTATTTATAGAAAATTAGTATTTGTACACTGACTAGATACAGATTAGGTGTTAAGACACAATCCATACCATATAAAAGCGTCTATTAGGCGACAACATTCTGTGTCAAATGCATGTATATCAATCAAACACATATTAGGTATGATTAATCTGTTTAAAATGTACATGAGCACCCTCATAAGTGTCTATTAGGCGTGTCCTTATTATTTAAAATACGCATGAGCATGGGTCAAACGCAGGTCAAATGCCACTCAATCTAATTTATTTCGATTAAAAAATTAATTTTGATTCAAAATTTTAATTGAGCTAAAAAATTTATTAATTTAATTTAATTAATTATCATTAAAAGAATATATAATTTAAGATAAAATATATAAAATAAGTACCGTCTCCTGGGCAAAGTTGTAGGATAATGAGATGAGATAAATGGCTTTGTTTGAGAACTAATCCGATACCTAAGTATTACAATTATTAATAGGATAAAAGATAATTTTAAATTTAAAAATAAAAAATATTTTTTAATATATATATATTTTTAATTTCTGAAAGCAAAATGTTTTTTCTTCAATAGAGCCTACATATCAATTAATTATAATAAAATATTTAAATATTATATATCTTAGCAACTATGAAGATTCAACGGATAACAATAATGTAAAGTCAGATAATACATATATTCTATTATTGAATTTCTCTCATTATATGTTGCTTGTTGTCATTTTATAAGAATGATTCAGATTTGACATTTCTATTCTCTCTCACTCATGGTACGTTTAGTTGATAGAATAGAATAAAGTGATAATAGAATAGTTATTTCAGAAAATAAAAAAGGATGAGAATATAGTTAAAATTGTTATTCCCATATTTGATTATTAGAATAAAATAATATGAAAATTAATATTCTTTTATTTGATTTGTAGAATAGTACGAGGAATAAGGTGAGAATAGTGATAATAATAATGATGATAATAGTAATAATTATTATTATTATAAAATATAATAATAAAATATAATAATAATAATAATAACATATAATAATAATAATAATAATTACAAATAATAATAATAATAATAATAATAATAATAATAATAGGAGTAGCTATTTTCACATTTGTGGGAATCACCTTTCATATGGGAATAGATATTCTTATAAATGTAAGAATAAATATTCTCCAAAAATATTTATTTTTAATTAAATTTATAATCAAATAAAAAAAATATCTATTTTTTAAAAATAAAAATTTTATTTTTATATTATTCTTACCTTACTCCTCCAACCAAACGTGAAGTCAAAGTGTACTTATCCAAAAAATAGACTTGTGGTGTATATTTTTTTTATTTAAAATATATTTAAAGAGTGTTGTTTTCGTTAAGTGTATCTAACAAAAGTTATTTAATATTCAACGTTCCAGAAATGCTAAAACGCGTTAGAAGACTCCTTTTTCTTTTAATTTTTAATTGTGAAAAATCATATAATAACAATTTAAATAAATAAAAATAATGCGTTATAAATTTAAATTTTAAATAAATTTAGATTAAGTTATTTGTCTGAATTCAATTTTATCTATTGAATCTGAATTCTGCACGCCAAAACTATGAACAAGAAGTCAAATGACGGCGGGAGATTATTCCACTGTAAATACTCTGACGCTCAAGTCAACATATAGATTTTGAATTAAGAAGGTGAAAGTAAATAATGTAAAAAAATACGAAAATGTTTGAGATAGGTGAGTGTTCTCATTGAGAGAGGCTCTATTAGACCGTGAGGAATGCTTGCTTTAAGTACTACGTTCGTTGAGAACGTAATGACAAAGAGAGAAAGAGAGAATGTTTGCAGTTTGAAAGCGTATGAGCTCATTGTGCATGAATGAATGTGTGCCATGGAGTGAGAACTCTATGATCTTTTTATAGTCGTGTTGCGATACCTTCCTTGTACAGAAAGACTTGATTATCGCACTTACTCTGTTGGGCTCGCTGCCTCTTCTGGCATGGAGCCTTTATGGCAGTAACGGGCGTTGCTTTGATTACTTTTCTTCTGCGTTTTAAACCGTTAGGGCATACTGTAGATAGGAGGAGGATTTTGGCGCTTTTCTTTAGGGATGCGCATTGAATCTGCTGATAATCGTTGTCCTTGGTATTACCGTATGTGAAGAATGCGAAATTAGGGGAGAGGACCGTTGTTGGTCGCAAACGGTTGCGTGGGTCAAAATGGGTTTGGCCAACTTGAAGCCTGATCTTCAGATGGTTAGCTAGGTCTGCCGCCGATTAACGCGTTAATCTAATCGCCTCGGCAAGTTAATCCGTCCTCTCTTACTTTTTCTTTTGCTCACTTAACCTTTCGTCCTGTCAATAATGGGCGTTGATCGGATAGACATAAATAGACTGTTACGGATCTAGATTTTTTTTTTTATTGAACCAATCCATTAATAATATATTTACCAGAAAGCATAAAATAAATCTAATATATTTAAATATATTATAATTTTAATAACTTTAAGTTATTTAAATAAAAATCTCAGGTATTATAAATAAGATAGAACATGATGGGACCTCTGCAACCGCGTGAATAAAGGCGATGATTCAGGTACACATCTCTCTCTGCCTCTCTCTCGGCAGCTTGCTCGCTCGCTAGCCGTCGTATTTTACTTTTCCTGTATTCTGCATACCATGGCCCCTATTTCCTCCGTTCTCTTTGATCGTCTGCAGCACTGTGAAACTGGAAGCAGATCGTTGGGGTTGCGCATCCCTTCTCCCAATCATCTGCAATTCTGCATCGTCTTCTTTGATATCAATCTATAGAGAAGTTCAGGCCGTTTGAACAAGTCTACTTGTGAAAAAGCTTGTATATGCTCGAAGAGCTAAACTCTACCATTGCGGGAGAGAGATTTAAGGGTTTTATGTAGTGGTACACTCTTCTATTAGCATTCCATGATATAGGTGGATCGCTCAACGTCATCGACCAGTCGCTTTTGTTCTCCAAAATTCAATTCTCAGTCGCCGTATTTCAGATCGTGATACGTAATAGGGACTCTTTTAGTTTTCTACTTATAGTATTTGATCGGATGTTTCAAAATTTTCTCACCGCAAAAAGTTGATGCTTAGTCCGATTAGCATCGCTGCTTCAACACCAACTCAAAAATTTCTCTGATTTCAAAATGATGATCTTTCGAGACGCGATCGATATTATCCTATTCGTGAATTTTATCCTAACGACAACAAGCGCTGCTAATTCGGCGCTCTGCAATCAATCATGCGGTTTCCGAAATTCCACAAAACGCGTGAATTATCCGTTCGGATTCTCCGGCGGCTGCAAAATTCAATTGAATTGCAGCGTTGACGCTCAGATTTCACTCGGCGAATTCCTTGTCCGTGACTTGACGTCCGATAGCATCATGATTGACTTCCCTGGAAAATGTAACCGTCCGGTTCAAGACATCGAGAAACTGTTCGACAAATATTACGCGCTGACGTGGCAGAACGGACTTCTGCTTCAGAACTGTACCTCTCAGCTGAACGGTTGCATGGTGCCGGCAAGTCTGCTAGAGAATCGGTTCGCGCTACAGGGTTGTGACTCTAGGAGTGGGAACATTAGCTGCTATGCGGCGACCGAGAGAGGAATTGGGATCTTGAGCTATGAGAATGTTAGTCGAATTGGATGCAAATTCTTGTTCTCTTCGGTCTTCGTGAATTCGTCGATTAACGGAAATTCTGATGTTTCCCTAGAATTTCAAATGCTTCAGTTGGGATGGTGGTTGACGGGAGAATGCCGGTGCTCTAAGAATGCTAATTGCACTACGATTACCCTCGCCAATGGTTCCTCCGGCCACCGGTGTCAATGTACTGAAGGTTTTATTGGTGATGGATTCGCCGACGGCGAGGGTTGCCGGAAAGGTTGGTTATTCTCATTGTCGTTTATCTCGCCTTCCTTTTTCTTTTTGCTTTCTCTTTTAGGCTGCTCAGTCTTCTCTTGTTCTTTTTGACTAGTACTAGTCTTATTCGGTGGCTAATTGCCTTTGATCGATGATTAGAAACTGCGGCAATTTGGTTAGAAATCTATAGAAGGAAATAATGGAAATATTGTTTTAAATTAGTTGCGTTTTAGATCACACGAACCTTTCTCCACCCTCAAATTTTCTGGAGTCCGGATATGGGGTTGATGCAATAGTAGAATTCCAAACTCAAATCATTTAATCTAAAGATGATCTAATTTTGTGCTTCTTCATCGGAATGCTGTGATCCTAAAATGTATTAAGAAGAACAACGATGGCAAAATGGGTTCAAAACTGACACGTTCATGTGATGTTTGCAACATCCACTTGATTGCCAGTGGGAGAAGAAAATTCATGTCAAATGTGTGATTGGGAATTCGTTGCTATAATTGATAACTATGGACACAGGGGCTGTATTTTCTAGCTTGTTTATTTGTTTCTTTTCATAAGCGTTGACGATAGCCGAAATGCTGTGCTGAATAGTCATTCTTACCCCCAAAAAAAAAAAAAAAATAGTCAAAAAGCCTCCATAATTCAATTGAGTTGTTTAAGCACACAGCATTTGACTATATGGATGCAAGATAAGATCCTTTAATTAAAGAGACGGTGTTGAGGTAATGTAATGTTTAAAATAGTCAAACTTTTGGGCAACATGTGCTGTGAGTTGTTAGCATGCATTGGTAGGTCATGCGCAAAATACTGCTAAATGTGGAGGATGATTCTGCACTTCCAATTTTAGAAGACATGAATTATAAGGCTGCATATCTGTTCAACGTTCCACGTGTAATCAATGAAGCCAATGGTGTGTATAAAAGTGTAAACAATCCTTTCCAATGAGTAGTAGTCAGAATGTGAGCAGATTTAATAAAATTGATTCTTGGTGAGATTAGATATGATGGAGAATTATATTCTTACTTCTAACTTGTACAACTATGTCATTAAAATTGTCATGGAGGGCCCATCATAATAAAAAATTAGTGAGACTTGGCCCAAAAAAGTAGTTATTCAACCTGAAGTGACAATTTCGGTACAAAGAAAATAAGAAATGATAGTATAAATATGAGTTTTATGATATAATACCCCACTTTCCAAAACGAGTAATACTGTGTCATAAACTCCAGATAGTGGGGACAAATGAAGGGAACGATGAAGTGCAAAGATGGAGAAGTATAGGGTGAAACGACTTGTTTGACTTGCAAAAATGGCCTGCAATATTTTCTGCATCTGAAGTATCCTGGAGCTTTTCAAAGGATTCTTTTTCAAATTTCTTTTTCCCTGCCCCTTTTTATGGAGTTGGGGATATGGAAGGAGTGAAGAAATGGTGTTAAAGGACAAAAATTTCTGCTGTTTGAGACATGTCTAGCAGTCCTGTAATCAGGTTTCTCTTTCCTACCTCCTTTCTCTCCCTCCCTAATCTCTGAGTCCATGGATGTATGCAAATTGCAGTTTTATGTCAATGGCATCGAGATAAATGCCCTTACCAACAAATTCTCAAGTTGGGGAGTTGGGGACCCCTTGTATCTTTGGCGACTTTCATCTCTCATCCTTTGGCAACTTCCTCTTCATGAGGATCTCGACGTTAGACACCACAAGCTTGACTGTTACCCTCTTTGCTCCACTGATGTATTTGGAGTATTATCACTCCCCTTCTATGCCTTAACATCCGCAGAGTCACTCTTCTTGCCACACCACCTCAACCTCTCCCCACCAACTTGACTAAACTTCTCATTAATCACTTTGGCATTATTCTTGGTAACTGAAGTTTTCATTAAGTACCGCCTTGAATGCTTATTTTCCCTTACCGTAACTGATGAGCTTTTAGTGAGCTTTCATTGTGGTTGATTTAAGAAAAAGAAATTTCACAATGTTGTTTGTTGGATAAAGTCATTAAATTTTTAGCACCTTAAATGAGTCTTGGCTTGTGGGAAGATAAACATGATTTGTCGGGTGTGAATTTTTCTAAAATGATAAGTGAGGCATGATATGAGCGCCACACAGTCATGCTGATACTTCAATAAAATATTTCTTGTTAATTGTATGTTTCACACATCCATCATGATAAAATTGGTTTACCTAAACTTTGTCAAACAAAGTCGAAAATAAATCTCTATTACAATTAATTTCTAAACCCTTTGTTCAAATTCGTGAAGAGTTGAGATAATAACACACATTTATGAAAAAAATCATACTATAAAATAAGTACACAAATTTTACGTGTAAACCCTTTCTCAAATAATGGAACAATAATGAGACATTTTATTTAAAAGTATCTCCACTATAATTTGAATCCGGTTATAAATAACCTAACCCTTTAAAGCAACATAGGAAAAACCAAGCAATAAACAATTAGAGAGTAAATGAAACAAAATCATGGGTAAAAATGTTTTATATAATGAATAAAACAACATACCATAGATGATGAAGATTTAGAACAAGATTAGAAGCTCAACAATTGGCAAAATCACCTCCTTTTCACCCTTTTTCTTTTAGCTCGGTGCTCAAATGGTGTTTTGAAATGATTCACATTAATTGCCTCAGAACAGTATAAACACTTAAAAATCATATCTGGCATTCGAATAGAGGAAATAGAGTTTGATCACTAAGAGAGAAATTGCCTAGAAACTTCCCTAGAGCACATGCATCCTTTTTGCACTTATAAGGAACAATCATTTTGTCAACTAACACACATGTGCCCATCATACACACATATCAGATGCAAATATTCTATGCACATGTGTCAGCTCCTCTACTGTAAATGGCTTTTGCTAAGCGAATCTTTGCACACGAACGACCAGCGAAATTTCCTGCTTATTCCAAAGTCGAAATTCAACATATATAATGGATAAGGGATTCATAAGTGTCTCAAAACATAACATATCATAATATCTCTTCATTTGATCTAGTTGTAATTTTATCTGAACAGTTGTTATGTTTATGTATTTTTCTCTTTGCTTTTTGCTTGTAAAGGCCTCATGCACCATCCCACCATTATTCCTGGTAAAGGGATATGAATGAAGGTATTCAGTTTTTAGGATTATGAAGATGTTGATATTTGTTATGTTCTGGGAATTGGATATGCTTGCTATCTTGTCAGTATGATGTTAAGAAATGCTCGAATTTGGAGATACAAATTAATTGAATGTTCTTGAAATGCATTATTGTATCTGATTATGGCCCTTTACCTTCTCTTCATCAGCTTGTGATACCTCAAAGTACATCTCTGGCCATTGTGGAGGAACTAGAGTCTCTGTTTTGATTGGAGGTAATCCTTTTATCTTGATTGGGATTTCCTATGTTATGCCGCTGTTTTTTTCCACTTGCTTATTCCTTTTTTTAGCAAAAAATATAGTTATTACTATATCTCAGCTGAATAATAATTCTAGTTCATTCTTATCCAAACAGTTCTACATGTCAATCTTGTGGTGGCTCCATATATAACACATACGTCAATTCAAACATAAATGCATGCACGGATATATTATCAAGGATACTCAGTATGATCTAGTTGGCTGCTGATAGTTGCCTTGTGCCAGCCATTTTGTGGGCTCTTGGTAGTTTTTTTTTTTTTTTGAGCTCAGCAGAGGCTTGCTAGAGTAGGAGAGGGACTGCACCTAACTATGTGGACTGCTAGTTTAATGTAAAATTTAAAATAATTTTTTTATAAAAAAACTTACAATCATTGAATTTATATCAAATGGCTTTACCTTGGCGGTGAGGTGCATTAGTCTCTGCCTATACTTACCTTTAAAGTTGGCAGAGTTCAGGGGGTTACATATGTTGGGTTTTGGATCACTCTTTTGTGAGTCTTTCACTCATTAATAGTATTGTTGTTCACTTCTGGGAATGTCATGGTGTTCTGTATGAGGTTTGCTTGAGTAAAATTGTTTACCGAAGGTTCTAATAGAAGACTATGAGCTGGCAACATAAGTGTAAGAATTGGGAGGATTTCCAGTTGCATATTCCGAAAGGGTAAAAGCTAGCCACTTAAATGCCAGACCTAAGAGGATTTTCAGTGGTACAAAGTGAGAAGGTCATGAGCTAGCTGCTCAAGTGGCCAAATGGGATATAAAAGGCTGAATTCTGATTTTATGGCTGATCAAAGATCATTTTAATGCAAGGAGCATTGCAAGAAAGAGAGAGAGAGATAATAGGTAAGAATAAAATTTTTGACATTCAATTAAAATCCAATTTAAGTTATATTATTTGCCAAATACTTCTCTAATCTTAATTTAGGATGTATTATTGATTGGTCATTCTTTTTTTGTCATATTTTCTCATGTTTGATTATTAGGTGTGTTGGAGATAATATTTTAACCAGAATTCGTATGGGTTATTGTGAAAAGATCTTGTTAGGGGTTATTTGTTTGTAGTAGATTTGTTTGGAGGCTATCTAATAATTTTTTCCTTAGTTGAGAGTGGTTTGTCGCGTTAAATATTATATATAACTTGTGTGTTTGATTATATTTTTGTTCTTTGTGCTTTTATGGTATTTGGTAATTGACAAATGATAAAGGCATTCGAGAATTTGTTTCTGCTGTGCTTGTGTCATGTATGTTCCGGAATCTTACCAAGTAGTATATGAAAATAGGTTGTTTTAGGTGTGTAAAAACTATAATTTAATAGCATCGACGTGGAAGGGTTTGTATTTCTCTATAAAATAATTTAATGTATAAAATAATTTTATTCTTTAGTAAGAAAAAATGAGAATTTTTTGACTCGAGGAGGATATGCAAAAACATTGAGCAAAAGGGATGACAAGGCAAAGAAATTTTGAGGGGAATAGTGGCAAGATATGATAGATTTTGTAAATTACACGATCAAGTTATTTTTTATGGATAACACTCTTCAGGAGATAATTGGCTTGTTAGATCTAACAAAAGTTTGGATGAAATCTAAGGACCGGTACAAATCAAAGTTCTTAATGATGAGCTTGCATGTAAAAAAGCAATTTTACGGCTTTTGATTATTTGAAGGAGAACTTTTGAAAAGTACTTAGATAAATTCAATTGGATTTTGATGTAAATATTCTCACTCAATGAGGAAATCAAGGAGGAGGATAAAGTATTGATTATACTGGCTTTGTTGCTAGTCTTATACAATCACATTATCATTGTGCTACTTTTTGGAAAGAATGCACTCAGCCTTAATAAGATCATGGCTTCCTTATGAATGAGTCTAGTCAGTAGGGTAGTGATAAGGTTTCCGGGAAGCGAAATGTTTTAGTATTAACTCGCGGTCAAGAACATGGAAGATTGAGGGATTGAAGCGACAAGTCAGAGATGAGTAGTAGTAGATCCAAATTTGAGGATAATCGAATATTTTATTGTTCCAAAAAGAGCAAACTAAAATGAGATTATTTCAAAAAGAAGAGAAGGATGTAGCGAGCTACAAGAGAGGATTGATTTTGATAGTAATGATCAGGCCTGTATTGTTATCTATAGAGATTTTTTAGTCAAAGTTTCACAGGCCAAAAGACAAGTTTGGTGATGGATAAGAACTTTCACTTCTTATACTTCTAGGGTTACGGGATGTTAAATATGTGGAATAATGTCTTATTGAGATCAGTTGGCATTAGGAATGTTAACTTGTGGACAAGCAACGAGACGAAAATCATGTTGAGTGGCATGCGACATGCATCGAAAGTGAGGAATTTGATTTAAATTGACAAGCTTAATGAGGAGGATCTTTGCACGGCTTACAACAAGGCCAATGGAAGCTCACAAAAGACTTCTCGGTGGTGGTAAGAAGAAGCAAGCATTTAAATCGGTATTTGATGGAAGTTTCGATTGTCAATAATAGCACCAAAGTGACTAATAGATGGTTGGTCAAAGTGGTGGGAGGAGCTCAGGGAGCTGTGCAAAGGAGAGCAACCCTATTGTTGTAAAGGCACCAAAGGGTTCGACAAAGTGAAAGAGGGTATAGTTCATGTTTGCAAAGTTTGGCATTGGGATACCGTAGAGGGAAAGGTAGTAGTAGACAAGAGGTGACAGTGGCTCATTGAAGAGACAAAGTTTCCCAACAAAATTATCTGAAAAAGTTTGTTTAGTTTTGGATTACTTCCTTATGAATTACATATTTATTGAAAGTATTGTTTTTCAATTATGGAGTTATTAGAGTATTGTGTACGAGATTTACTTGAGCAAAACTATTAACTAAAGATTCCACGAGAAGGCTACAAGCTGTTTTCTTAAGTGCCAATATTGGGAGAATTTCTAGTGGCACATCACGAGAACAGCTCAAGTTGGTTGCTTTAAGTACTAGGCCTAGGAGGATTTCCAGTCGTATACCACGAGAAGGTTTCAAGCTAGTAGATTAAACGGTCACACAGGTAATAAAATATCATTTTTAGATTATAGGGTAGATTAGATATCATTTCAATGTAAGAGTGCCGTAAGAAAGAGAGAAGATGAATATTTAGCATCTAATTTGGTCCATTTAAGTTTCATTATTTACCAAACTCGTGTATATTGCTCAAATCTTAGTTTTAGGACGTGTTACTCTTTGGGTGCTCATTTTCTTGCTATATTTTCTCTTATTTTGTTGTCAAGTATGTTAGGATTTGCATTTCAACCGGTTTATTTATATGAGTTGTAAAAGAATCTCGGTGGCAGTTATTTGTAACCATACACATTATAGTGGATTTATTCAGATATCGTCTCATGATTTTTTTCTTAATTAAGAAGGGTTCTTTACGTTAAATATTGTCATATAACTTATGTACTTGATTGTATTTTTGTTCTTTGTATTCGTATGATATTTTGTGGCTAACAATTGACAAAATAATTTCGAGGTCTATTTCAACTGCGCCGGCATTAAGCATTTTTCGGGAGTCCCAATAGCATGTCGCCTCATGACGTAATCCTTTCGCCTTAGTTTCAAAATTATTAGATATAAATCTAACGGATTAAGTACTTTTATTAAAAAAATTTACTTTTGATTTTTTTTTTAAAAAAATATATATATACAGATTGTTGGATATCAACCATCCAGACTTGGCACCGAGGCAAAGGGGATGGGCCTTGGGGCTTGAGGTGCAGGCCCCTTTTCCTGTTTTGGCAGGAGTACGATGCTGCCCCTTCGGCCGAAATATCCCTCAATGTGTTTGCTTCTGCGGTTGCATTTTATACTCACTCAAATTTTGATACCCATGACAAAGCTTTTGTTATCATGTAGATAAATGCATTAGTTTTTGCCTAGAGAATTAATTATGTCTTCGTGGATTGACAACTTATTAATGGGTATAGCCTTACAGTTTTGTAATCAATGTGATCCCTTAAAGCTCATGTTTTGACTTTATTCTGAAGTTGAAAACTTTCTTCCCGGTTCTCTCCTATGATGTCATGACTAAATCTATTGAGGCTTTGGTATAATACTGCCATTTGATTGACAGATGATGCTGAATGTTGCTCAATACTAGGAGATGTTACTGACCTGATGCAAGTACTTAAATTAGGAGGTTGATGATGAGAAATTCTCTGTTGAGGACCAAACCATATTGCAATTCTCAGTTAGGGATTTTGTATGTCAAAATTCATAAGAACTAAAGAGTTTGAAGATCTAAAACTTGCCCATTGAATCGTTGCAGTGTAATATAGGGTTCGAATTTAATTATAGAAATGACAATTTATATAATATAATATAAGATCATTTAGAATATAAATATGAAATAATCTGATATTTTCATAGACTTGGGATGCCATGGACACCAAATCTTTTAGCAGTATATCAACTCTGAAGAATCTTTGATTACTTTTGGCAACTAATTTTTAAATTTATTAGCAATGCATGCTTGGACTTGCTTGAATTTCCTGATTTGTTTCACCGTGACGGGTACTGTATCCAGGGATCATTGCTGCAGCGTCTTCCACAATGGTTGTTCTGGTTGTCATTTGCTATTTCATCCGACGCCATTCATCTTCTTCGAAAAGCCGGATGAGCGCAAAACGTCTTCTTTGTGAAGCGGCTGGCAGCTCCAGCGTTCCTCTCTATCCTTTCAAAGACATTGAGAGAGCCACCAATGGATTCTCGGAGGAGCAAAAGCTGGGAACGGGGGCCTACGGCACCGTCTATGCCGGAAAAATACACGACGAGTGCGTCGCCGTAAAAAAGATCAAGCATCGAGACACTGAGAGCATCGAGCAAGTCATGAATGAGATCAAGCTCCTGTCCTCCGTCAGCCACCCTAACCTAGTCCGCCTCCTCGGCTGCTGTATAGAGAACGGCGAACAGATCCTCGTCTATGAATATATGCCAAATGGAACGCTTTCTCAGCACCTACAAAGAGAGAGGGGCAGAGGCCTTCCTTGGACCGTACGTCTCACAATCGCCGCCGAAACCGCGGAGGCCATCGCCTATCTTCACTCCGCCATGAATCCTCCGATCTACCACAGGGACATCAAATCGAGCAACATCCTCTTGGATTTCTACTACAAATCCAAAGTAGCTGATTTCGGGCTCTCGAGACTGGGAATGACGGAATGGTCTCATATCTCGACAGCACCTCAAGGGACCCCGGGCTATGTCGATCCGGAATACAATCAGAACTTCCATCTCTCCGACAAAAGCGACGTCTACAGTTTCGGTGTGGTTCTCGTGGAGATCGTAACCGGGATGAAAGCGGTCGATTTCTCTCGGGCTCATAGCGAGGTGAATTTGGCTGCACTCGCCGTTGATAGAATAGGTAAAGGCCGTGTAGACGAGATAATCGATCCATTCCTCGAGCCGCATAGGGATGCTTGGACGCTTTCGTCGATTCACAAGATCGGAGAGCTTGCGTTTAGATGCCTCGCTTATCACGGGGACATGAGGCCTTCGATGATGGAGGTTGCAGAAGAGCTACAGCACATCAGGATGAGCGGCTGGGCGTCATTGGATGATAACATTAACGTATTCACGGCATCGTCTTGCTCGTCCCCTTCGATTAAAAGTGAGAGGTCTCACCCACTAAGTGGCGTTGTTACATTTAACAAGGAAGCAGCGAGTGGGAGACTGATGATTGCTCCGCAAATGACATCAGATTGCTTGGTTTCCATGGAACAAGTGAAGGATAGCTCGCCTGTTTCTGTTCAGGATTCTTGGCCAAGTGAACAGAGCTCACCTTCAACAAACAGCTTGTTGGGTAATGTAATTCACTGACCTAAGATTGGTAGATTTATAGATTGGAAGATTTTTGTTTTATTATTAATATATTGCTGAAATTATAAATTATTTTAAAGAATATATTTTGGGAAAAAAAAAAAAGATTAAATCCATATGGGAATATAATATTTTGTTAGCCTAGAATTCATCCCGAATAAAATATTAGTAAAAATATTAGAAGTAGTATCAACTTTTCTATTTTAATTATGTTTAGAACTTTAATTTTAGCATCAATTGTACTATATTTAGAAAAATTAGATCAAACTAATTACTTTTTAAATAGTTTAATATATATAATGCCGAAAAACTTGAAGAAATGTGAAAGCTGACGGTCCAGCAACCATAGGTCCAAGGGGTAGGGCCCCACAGCAGGCTCACAATTTAACATAGACAAAGTTTTTTTATTTTCTCTGCAAATTACTCATTAAATTTGGAAGGACAAGTTCGAAGAAGCTCAAAAAGCTCCATAAGACTAAACGCAGCAAGGAAATGTCATGTAGTAGCATGCCTAAAACCCTCCTCCCATCCAAGAGGCCTCTCAAATTCTCCGCCATCCGCAGCAATTTTTGGGCCCCTCCTTCGCTTTTGACGCCATCGGCCTTCACGCTGTGAGACCTCATTCTCATCCAGCCCAAGACCGCAGCCTTCCTCCCCGCTCGGAGGCCATTAACCTTTTAAACCCTTCAACTAAGCAAATATCCTAATCGTGCAACCAGTGTTGTATCTACTAATCATTCAGAATTAATGACATTCCTAAATGTGAAATCGTAACTCTAAGTTTTCTCTATATAATTGAAGTAAAAGAGCGAACTCCAATTCAAGGCGCACCTAAAAAGAATCCAAATGCTCCATATCTATTTCCTCTAAGATCTTTCTCATTCTCTGCTAAAGATTAATTGATTGCTTAATTTATAAATATGCCATGGCGATGGGTTAAATGCCATTCTCCAAGGACGACATCTCAAAAAAAATCTTTCCAACTCACATCAAAGAAACAAAGAGATATCACATCCTCCATCATAAATTTTAAATGTTTATACTGGAGCATATCATATTGACAATCGATCTCGAGCAATGGATTATTTAAACCACTTTCAAATGCTGCTTGACTTCTAAAATTTAGATGACATCCCTATTTTAGTCCAATCACGGTATACTTTTATTTAAGTCCAACAAAAAGAAAATAACCACATCCTAACAATTTGATTTTATAGGTTATGATCAAAACTTCAATCTACCAAGAGCAAAGGAAATTTTTAAGAACTGTCACCATTGACTAGTCGACGAGGCAACTCCAAAGTGTGCACCGCGCCCACTCAATATTTGTAGAAGTGTTGCCCTGACAACCTCGAGGCCTCACCTCCGGTTGGAGGAAAGAGATGCCATCTGTTAGGATAATAGGCTCTTGGCAAACCTCTTAGTGAGAGCCTAAAATATTTCTTGGTCAGATTTAATGTTAGATGACCAAGGTATATTGAAACTCCAACCGATGAAATGAAATTGAATATTTTCATGATTACTATTTAATTGGGTAACTTTTTTAAATATTTAATAGGATAGTAATATTATCTACTCATATAAGTGATTACATAACACTGTATAAAATCATACGGCCTAGACTGTCCCTAAGTTTGGTGGGTTTTCACCCGCTCGCAATTTCAGGTCGAATTAAATCCTAATCATCCGACAAATAGTTCTCTTATTTAACTCTGGTCATTCAGGTGGCCCGTAAGCGGTCAAATTAAACCCTGGTCATCCAAGCGGCCCGTAAGAGATCAAATTAAACCCTGGTCATTCAGGTGGCCTGTAAGCGGTCAAATTGAATTTTGGTCATCCAAGTGGCCCACTCGCGATCTAATTTCAAACCATAGGGGTTTTTCACCCTCATCATTTCCAACAAGAGTCACATGAAAGCTACGATATCCTTAAATAAGACCAAGCGTTGACAGTACATGCAGGCGACGGCCTAGGCTAGTAAAAATCCGGTAACGATAACCTCAAAACTTAGCCGACAACCACATCTTCTCAGTGCCATGACCTCCTCTTGGCAGGGACGGGCGAGACTAACCAGATGCATTCGTCAAAGCCAGGAGGCTTAGACGACAACCGCGTCTCCTCAAGGCCACGACTTCCCTTCACGGGAACGATCAAAATCCAACGCAAGTCATCCCTTGCAGCCTTGACACTCTATTAGAAAGCAAAGAGGCATCCTCAAAGAGGGAGTCACTGAGATCGGGATCTCAGGCTTAGCCGTGGTCACGATATTGACCCATTTGCTTAGTCCAAGAGTCAAAGGATCCCCAGTTCTAGCAATTGAGCTTTCTGGGGGCTCCTCACTCTTAGTCCCATTGGCTTACTCGCTAACAATAATGCACGATAAGAAGAACCCTTCCAGGAAACGCAAGGTGTATCCTATCGCCACAGCTCAAACGATCAACTATCTTTAGGCAAGTCACCTCTCGACCACTTGAAGTGCATCCTTACAGCGAGGAGATCTGATCTCGATCTTGAGATCTTTCTTCTGTGCACTCCTGGATCTTACCTGAGACTCGGACAGCTCACGATCACAACCGGCGAAGGTTTCCCTTCTATCCCTAAAAAATTGACCAAGTCATATCTACACCAATCCCGAGCACCCTTTTCAGAGGCATCGATAAGAAGATCTAAGGTTGGCAAGGTGATCTGATCTCGAGCCTGAGATCTTCCCTCCGAGAGCATATTTTCTCCAGAATGTGGAGCCAAATCGAATCACTCGTCATATTTATTAGTGCGATTACGGCCACCCCTTGAGGAGACATGACCGGTTTCGTTCCATCATGAACATGCTGAAGGCCGAAAATTTATACCACCCGTATGAGGGCTAGTGATGGGTCCAGCAACCATAGGTCCAAGGGGTCACGCTCCACAGCAGACCCGCAATCCAACACACTTTTTTTTCAAAATGAAAAGTCCCACATTGCTCCAGCAAGAATAGTGCAACTGCAAGCCACGCTATAAATTCAGGCACCTTTAAGCTTGGAAGGACAAGATCGAATAAGTTTAAAAAGCTCCGTAAGGCTCCACATGTCTCGGAGAAGGGCGTAGCCATTGCTAGCCATTCTCTAACGAGAGCAAACTGGTGGCTAAGAGGCCCTCGATCCTCCGCCCATCCGAAGGTCCCTCGACCACCTCCAGTCCTTGAGGATTTTAGCCCTCATCTCGTTTGAAAGCCATCGGCCCTCCGCCACCAGGAGGCCCTCTGCCTTCCAACAGTTCCGAAGGCTGTCATCCCTCCTCACGTCTGGAGGTCATCGGCCTTCCGCTAGCCAAGAGGCTTTTAGCCATTCTCTCGTCCGAGGCCATTAGCCCTCCTCAGTCCTGGAGGCCGTCTCCCATCTTGGAAGCCCTCGGCCCTTTTCGCCCGACAACCAGAGGCCTTGACTCTCCTCCCATCCGAGGCCATCATCCCTCCTCTAGTCATTAGTCCTCTGTCAATCGAGGCCTTGACTTCTCTCACTCGGCTGATGCCATCAACTCTCCTCCCCAGAGAGGCCATCCACCATCCTCCCATCCGAAGCCATCGGCCATCTCGCCCGGCTAGGAGGCCATCGGCCTTCCTCCTCCGTCGAGGCCGTTAGCCCTCCTCTAATCCCAGAGGCCGTCAACCCTCTTCTCATTCTAGAGGCCCTCAGCCCTTCGGCCCTCCGCCCGTCCAGAGGCCCATTGGCCATCCTCCAGTCTCGGAGGCCTTTAACCATCCTCTTGGTTGGAGGTCATCAACCCTCTACCGCGTGGAGACCTTCAACCTTCCTTCCGTCCGGAGGCCATCAGCCATTTTCCAGTCAGGAGGTTCTCAACCCTCTTCCCATTTGGAGGCTCTTAAGCCCTCCTCTAGCCAGGAGGCTCTCAGCCCTCAGCCCTCCTCCTGTCCGGAGGCCCTCGGCTATCGGTCCTGGAGTCAGGAGCTTATTATCTAAGAGTCAGCTCTCCACTTAGGTAACTAGGATGTTGACCCACCAGTGTAGTTTAGTCCTTCTCTAAGCCGTCCCTCCACCGGGCGTACCTCTAAGCCGCACTCCACGGGCCCACCTCTAAGCCACCCATTTGTCGGGCCCACCTCTAAGCCGCCTTCTGTCGGGCACATATCTAAGCGACCCTCTGCGGGTGCACCTCTATGCCGTCCCCTTCTACTGGACACACCTCTAAGCCGCTCGCTACTGATGCACCTCTAAGCCGCCCCTCTGTTGGGCGCACCTCTAAGTTGCCTATCAGCTGACACATCCAAACACTCCATCCAACGCTATGCTCGTATATGCATTTATCGCATCTTCCTAGTATCTTCTATTCTCTTGAAAAATATTTTTAATTTAAGTATTGGAGGATATATGGTGGGAAAAATTCCTACCATCCTCTAATCTCCTGTTTGTACTTTGTGGTATATAAGTTTCGAGTTAATAAAGAATCTAGATCGGACCCACTCCAATTACTTAATGAAATCGAGATTCAAAGACGCATCAAAAGCAATAGTTTATTTACAAAACATTAAAATTTTCTTCAAATAGAGGAAAAATTAACGTAGGTTTCAAAAATTAGAAATACAATAAAATAAAGCAAAAACATTTCAAAATCTAAAACTAAGAGTGGGCGAGGGAGGAAGGGATTGAGCACTGTTACATCTCTATCTCATACTATTTAACTAGTTAACTACTTGTAAGGTGTAGTATCAATTGGAACGGTCCGATTGATTTAGTAAGTCCATAAATGGTAAGCCCAAAAAAAAAAAGTATTGATCAGCTCATCAAATCCAAACTCAAATAATATAGAATCCAATCTTGACCTCATTCTAGTTAAAATAAATCAAGCTTAAACGTATAACCGAGTGGTTAGACGATTATTAAGCGGATTGAGTTACATGTCTAAATAGTTGTATATTCCATTATCTAGCAAGTGGTTAATCTAACCAAACGGTTCATATGACCGAATAATTTCTATACTTTGCAATTAGCCTAAGGAGGATCATTGAATATAATAAACTGCTTATCATTATCAATTTAATAGTTGAGTATTAATGTAATATCTTGAATATTTTTGAGTTTATAGTTTTATAAAAATAAATTATTTAATTAATTTTGATAATTATTTGATTATTTAAGTAATTGTTTTGGGTATTAAATCTTATAATTAGGCTTAGATATTCAAGCTATTAATTTGAATTAATAATTTGAGTTTGAGTGTTTCGACTGTTAAATTTAGTTAGAATAATTAATATATTTAATTGAATTAATTTAATTATAGGTTTAATTAATCAAGTAAACTATCATATATTTAAATTATATGAATATTAGTATATTAGAAATTTTTTAAAGATAATTATGAAATTAAATTTGATAATTCAAAATATTAAAAATTAATATTAAAAATTTTAAGTGTTATTATAATTAGATAAATAATTAATTAATATTTTAATAAATATATGAAAATAATAATAATAATAATAATAATAATAATAATAATAATAATAATAATAATAATAATAATAATAATAATAATAATAATAAACAAAGGAAAGAAAGAGAGAAAGAAGGAAAGAAAAAAGAAAAAAAGAAAGAAAGAAAAGAAAAAAGGAAAAGAGAGGAAAGGAAAGAGAAGGAAAAGGAAGGAGAGAAAAGAGGGAAGAAGGAAGAAGGAAGGAGGGAAGGAGGAAGGTGCGCATATGGTAGTGGCGAAGGAGGAAGATTTCGGAGGAAATCCTAACCAGCTTTCTCATTATTTAAGGTGGCACTAGGGTCAGAGACGGGGAGACGAACCGGGGAGATGGAGAACGCACGAAGCCGAAGGAAGCCGCCGTCGTCGATTACTAAGTTGAGGCAAGTAATCTTCCTCCTAATTGTTGCAAGTAAACTTCCACCATGCAAAATGAATTCTTCCTTCATGTTTATTATTATCAAACCTCTGATTTCATGTTGGGATTTGGGAAAAAAATTGGTAAAAACTAAGGGTTATAAAATTTGAACAACTGAACGTAAGGCCACAATTCTGTGAGCAATTGGCCGATCTCTTGGGTCCAATGATGAAATGGGGAGTTGGGAATTCTGTCTTAGGGAGTCCTAAAGCATAGATTTTACTCGTTATACCCCTGATTGTGGGATGTAAGTCGGCCATGGAAACAGAGTACCGTGCTTTATTTCCGGGTTCTAGTCGGGTCCAGTAACCTGGTAACGGCAAGAACAGTTAGATCCCGATGATTTACAAGTAAACCTTCCCCTCCCTTCATTGATGTTGATTCTCCCATTTCCTACTGTGGAATTGGTAAATCGATGGCACTGTGGACCGATTTGAGAAAAACAAAGTATCGGCTCTGGATGATGGAGACGGAACTATTTCAGGGGTTTAAGCTGAATTGGAACGCAATAGTTAATGGAATTATGTTATGAAATCTATTGATTTACTTGTGAATGATGAAAAGTTGGGGCTTTTCCCATCGCCCATGATAATCGGCTTCTGGCCGAGGGAACAGAACCATCGGCTCAGTGTGCCACTGTGAGAGTTCGGCGATGGAGGTGGTGAGGACGCCGTCGCTGTGAGATGGGCCAGGGGCGACACTACTGCCGTTGTCGATCTGGTGGCCGGTAGGGAAGAGGGAGGCTGCCTGTGTGAAGCGTGTGTATGTGTGTATATATATATATGTGTGTGTGTGTGTGTGTGTATATATGTGTATATATATGTGTGTATATATATATATGTGTGTGTGTGTGTATACCCCCACATCATTATAAACATATCAACACAATATAAATAAATAATAATTACATAAATAATACCCCCACATCTTTCTAATTACATCAATACAATATAACTAAAGAATAAATAAATAAATAAATAATATATATTTATTTATTTATAATGACGAAAGATATATATATATAATTATATATGAGATGGTATATAATTACATTGATATACATGGATGGTAGGAAATATTTATGTGAAATTATATACATCTGGGTTGGTATATTTATAACTGTTTGGTGAGTTCAGAATAATGTTAGTCTGTTAGCCGATTATTCCTATACCGCATCGATGAATTTCGATAAATTGTTCTTCGCGTTAATTTCGTTGGCGTGTGTAAATTCTATTGGCACTCTATGGATAAGTATAGGAGAGTGTATGAAGACTCTACAGTAATTGGATGTATGAGAATCCATGGGACCGTAGAGTAATCTATACTTTTTCAATACTGATTCTATATTTTGGAGGTTGATATCGTTATTATTGAGGAGGGATACTTATAACCTAGTGACCATCATAGAGGATAATATCTGAGATATCATTCGGCAAGGGGTATCATAGGTGGCATCGGCATACTACGGGTACGACTTCTGGGAGGACTGTAGAGGTAGTTAGATACTATAAATAACCTCGTTATATTATCCAGTCATTGGGAGCGTAAATACACGGCCTTTGATTCACTATGGTAGAATAAGATCCAAGGATATTCTTATTATCTCGTACAGGGGTGACCTCAAATTGAGCTGATAATTAAATTCTTGTTATATCATACAGTGAGTTAAAAGGGATGCTTATAATCTAATGACCATTGTAGAAGATGATATCTGGGATATCATTGGCGAGGGGTATCGAAGGTGGTATCGACATACTACGGGTACAGCCTCTAGGAGGATTGTAGAAATAGTTGGATACCATAGATAACCTCGTTGTATTATTCAGCCGTTGGGGGCGTAAATTCGCTGCCTTTGGTTCACTATAGTAGAATAAGGTCAATAGAGACTTCTGTCATTCATACAATCGTGACCTCGTATTGAGCTGATGATCGGATTCAATGGAATCTATATTGCTTCTTGATATCCAATTGTTCGCATGACCTTTGATTTGTATACATGACTTATTGTTGAGTCTCGAATAGTGGTCGAGATATTACCCGCTATTTTTTCGCTCATTCATTATTTGTTATCGGAGATACTTTATTATACTCATCTATTGATAATTTTATTTACTTGTTGGGCATTCGGCTCACCCTTATATTTTATTGGCTCCAAATTATACAGGTTGATATTAGGATAAAAGAGATTACGTGACTTTTGAATAGTCACCAGATAAATGTGATATCAAAGTTCATGACTTTCATGATAAAGATCTGAAACTTTTCGTTATTTATTAATCTTTAGATATTTATCAGATATCTCATATATAAAGTTTGATATTTTGGGGCATCGATGTTATTAAAGTTATTTATTATTACCGTTATGGATATTGAATTAATGATACATTTATGAGGTTCAGTAATGACACTTTTAATGATGTTGAGTTCATTGGTGATGAATAATTTATGATTTGGGATAATTTGAGATTTTGACCGTGACGGTCTAGGTCGGGTTTGGAGACCCGAGCTCGGGTCGTCACAGTTAACCACCTCTTGTCATTAGAATATTTATAATAATTGTTAAACTAATTAGTTTTTAATTGGCTTAACCACTTAAATTGTGATAGATTATTCTTTTTTAGGAAACCACTATCAACTAGTGACATAACTATAAATATGTTCCACTTCTCCTAAAAAGGAGAAAAGATTCCAATAAAAAAAAAAAAATAGAGTATAACTCTCTAACATACTAATTCTTTCACAAAATATTGAACAATATCTTCCATCTCTCTCTCCCATTTTCTCAATCACTCACACAATCTAATTTTGTTTTTGAAAATTTATTGATTTGAGTGTTGAAAAATATATCAGAGAGTGAGTTATAATTTCTTCAAAATATTTATTTGCTAATATCATATGTAAGATTTGGATAGAAAGTTAAGCAATCCAATCCAAGTTATTTGAATCATAATTTAAATTTTAGATATACATCATTATTTAAAAAAAAAATCAATTAAAATTAAATAATTTACTAGTAATTAAATCGTAATGGTTTATTTATAAATGAATTGTTAAGATTTAGAGATAGATAAGTTTTATGTGACCAAAAACAAAGCCACCGGATCTGAAAGGAAGGGGAAGAGGCAGACTAGAGCTAGCATCAATTGGTCTTATTAAAATTCTAATCACATTTTTTTTTTCTTTAATAGCAGGTCTACTGTAGAATCAAATCGAATGAATTTTATAAAATTAAAGATTTTATAAAAATATATATTCATTTGTAAACTCTGCAAAAAAGAAAAAGGAAATTCACTTTGCACAAACAGGCGAGGCCCTGGACTAAGGGTGGTAAAAGAAGATTGTTTCAAATTATTTATATTACCTTAATTTAAAGCAATATAAATTAAAGAATAGTGGTTACATATATATATATTGTTGGGCATCTCCAAAAATGAGGTTGACTTGACTGATTGATATAATGAGCCTGCAAATAATAAATTCATAAATAGGTAAGGATCATACAAATTCTTGGCCTAAATCCAAATAATAAAAATTGAGCCTAAATTAAATAGAAATCTGACTGAATGACCGAACTTATGATCTAACAAAATTCAAATCAGCCAAATTATCGTACTACTAAGTACATTAAACACCGAAGATCTGAATAGATAAACAGTTAATTAAATCGGATGATTAATTCTATTGAATGGTTAGATGAACCAAGGGATTAACTTAAACGAATAGATAAGTCTAGTAAATAATTAATATATTTTACAATCAAAAAACATAATCTAGCTAACTGTCTCTAAAAGGCCATCTAAATTCCTCTTGTTGCTTGATCATTTATAAATTATGGAACATTATCTTTCATTTGTACTCTCTATAATCCTCATTTTTCTTACCATATTTGCATTTTTTAGAAAAAAAATTACTAATTTAAACATTATAGGATATATCAAAAAGTAACTTTTGTATCTTTTAATTTATTATTTGACGTTCTGCTGTGCAGAATTTGGATAAAAAGATTAAATAGTTTGACTCAACTTCATTCGAGTTACTAACCAAATTTGAGATACGTAGCATTAGTGTCGTTTGTAAAAATGAAATCAAATTATTCGTTTTTATTTGATTTAGATCATACCCATTCACAAACCTCATTAACTTACACTCCCTCTCTTTGACAATTTGAAAAAGATAGTGAATACAAGACCATATGGACAATCAAGCCAATTGTTGAAGGAGGTTCTCTCTTGTGGCATCACTTAGGAGAAGTTAGTTACGTGTGTGCTCACTCAGTTGCTGTTTCGAATATTAGAATCTTGGAAATACTAATTTAATATTTGTCGAATATTTTGAAGTTCTTATGGACAAATCTGAGAAATAGACTTGTAAGGCAAATGTCTTTCAGCCCTAAGCTTCAACCTCGAGAAGGAGGTTGGAAGGAAGGAAAGTTGTTTTAAGAGGGAGGTGCCCTCAACCAAATACTCTAGTGGCTCTTAATAGAAACATCCAGATTGTTCTTTTTTGCTATAAGGATGTTTAACTTTTTGAGAACAAGAAAGATAGTCCCGAGCAATAGAATCCTTAGCACACTCGAGATTCTAGGCATCATTCAATCCAAAAGGAAAGGTCATGTAGTAGCATGCCTAAAACCCTCTCAACTAAGCAAATATTGTGTGTATCTACTAATCATTCAGAATTAATGACATTCCTAAATGTGAAAGTAATTCTCTACATAATTGAAGTAAAAGAACGAATAAAAAGAATAGAACAGCATATCTTTCGAGGAAACACTGCTAGTTAGATGGCTTAATTGGGTTAAATGCCATTTTTCTCAAAAACAAAAGAGATATCAGCTCCATCAAAAATTTTAAATGTTTATACTGGAGCCATATGACAAAAATATTGATATAATGGATCATTTAAACTACTTTCAAATGCTGCTTGACTTCTAAAATTTAGAAGACACCACTATTTGCCTATATTTTTATTTAACTTTAAAAGGAGATATAATAATTTGATTCTATAGATTATGATCAAATTCAATTCAAACTTTTTAAGAACTAATTGACTAGTTCTTACCTCATTTCACCTCCGATTGGAGGAAAGAGATGCCATCTTGTTAGGATAAGGCAAGCTCTTAGTGAGAGCCTAAAATAATTCTTGGTCAGATTTAATGTTGGCGACAAAGGTATATTGAAACTCAACGATGAAATGAAATTGAATACCTTCATGATTACTATTTAATTGGGTAACTTTTTTAAATATTTAATTTAACATGATCCAAGAGATTCTTAGTAGTAGAAGTTTCGCCCAGGCCTATATTGAATAGTCGCTTAAGCGGCCAACATTAGGGTGAACCCCAAGGTGTGTTCCCAATTTAATTGCCCTCATCCTTTTCAAAGAGCAAGGAGGTAAATCAAGAACTGTATCACTTCCAACAATAGTATACCATTTCACTACATCTAATGTAGTAGGGGTAAGAAAGCTGTCAATCTTGCACAACTTAGCGCACATTGTTTCACAAAATTTGCTTGAGGTTTCATACAAAATAAAAGGTAGGCTAAATTCATGTTATTCCAATCATTCTATAGCACATATTAGCTAAGAATCAATCCTTTCAATTTTTCATAGAGTTAAGATTTTTTCCACTTTTTTTATACTCCATTCAAGGAGTCAAAAATATAAATATTTTCCAAATCAAAACAAATAATAATTTTTACAATTTTGACATCCATTATTAGAAAAAAACACACAGTCACAAAGTACCATGTGGCATTTTGATGGAGCCATGCTTTAGGAATCTCTAGGGCCTCCATAATCTCTACAAATTTTCTGGCTATTGGGGTGTAGAATCTATACTTCAAGTGGATTTCATAAATGGAAATGAAGTCATCACAAGGAGACAATGATAACATACAAAATGGCAGTCAAAATGCCATAGCTTTTGTAGATATCTACTAGATCAAGGAATGACAATAGTGAAGCAATATTATCAATATCCTGAAGGGGTTGAGCCACCAATTCCATGCGAAGCCATTAATGATAGTAAGAATCGAGATTGTTGAGTTCTAAAAATTTAGGATTTCAAAAATTTTGTTTTAAAAATGTCTAAAACAATGAGTTAGATTTGAATTCAAATGGAAGAAAGGGAAACACCAGAGAAAATTTTTTAAAAAATAATTAATGTTTGAAAATAATGCATTTAAAGGGAAACACTAATTTCAACGACTAGTATTTTTCTAAAGCCTCATACATTAATGCAATGTTTCCCACTCCATTTACGATAATCAAAATGCTATGTATTTATGGCTAGCAAAAGGGAATACCAAGCAACACATCACATCTCAAAGAGAAGAATGTAGTATGATGCTGCATTAAATGTGCTATCAGTAGGTCATCTTAGTTATAAGAGTCATCATAATACCGTCATCATTTTAATTACCATTCAACCAGTTGTTCGAATGTAACAAAATAAAAACCAACTAATCCAAAAAGACAAACAAGTTAAGCTCTTAAATATTTGATTTAGTTTTACTTAAGGGCCTTGGTTTGCCAGCCTTCCAAATTGTTAGGTTTTATCAAAATAAAAATTAGTTGTTGAACTTTCACTCGACATACTCTTTAGTCTCAAAACCGATAATTAGAAATTGTTTTTTCCAAATTTGTTAATTAATCAAAATTTTCTGTGACTTACACTTCCACGTGGATATACACTAGTCCAAACACAAAATAAATAAATTGAAATTATAATTTAAAAATAAAAAAAAGTATCAGCTTTTTATTTATTTTTAGTAATAATTATATACAAGATATATTTCAAGATGAAAAACATCAAGTCAATTGACTTATAAACAAGGGATGCGAAGGTTGTTATCATTAGTAACAGCAAAATAATCATCATGTCTCACTGCAATGATATCTCATCCAAATTGACAGAGAATAAAAATAATACCTATCTAGATGAATCCCACAAACTAATGGTACGCAATTAGGTGCACACAATTGGTGCATCTCGACCCATATTCTAGTCTCAAAAAAGGACTTATGCGTAAAGATACACATGTAGGCATAAAGTTTTCCTACTGATTGTTTAGGCAAAAATTTATTTGACTGATGATACTACATAAAAGAGAAAAAATAAAAATAATTTTCTCTCTAGAAAAAGGAAAACTAGATGGGCTTCATCAATGACACCCAACTAAACACAATAGTATTATCTCTCATCTATCTACAGTAAAAGATCCAATTGACCCCATTAGTTGTTAGGGCATGAAAATTGGATAAAGAATATAGAATGAAGAATGGTCCCTTTTGAAGAAGTAAGTCAAAAAATAAAGTGTTTTGAAACAAATGTATGCGATTAACAATTAAAGAATCTCTAACAAAGCTATAGGACAACAGGATGTGATTGATACAACCAATGTACAATAACAATTCACTAGCTTCGAGTCCCTTAGAAAGGAGCATTTGAACAATTCAAAGGTTTGGCTGATTTGATTATTTTTTCAAACATTTTCAGAATTTAAATTTAATATTTTAACATGGTACTAGTGTTAAGTATAATATCAATTGGGTTAACTCAATTTATCAGCCTAGTAATGAAGTTAATAAGTCAAAAAATAAGAAAGTATTATCTGACCCAATAAGTCTAAAATTAAAAAACACGGCATCCGATTTTGACCCAATTCTAGTGAAAACAAATCAATACCTGATGGATGTCAGGTGATTATTAAGTAAAATATAAACCGAATTTAGTTATATATCTAAATGGTTATATATTTGAATATCTAATTGAGTGGTTAATCTAACAAAACGATTTATTTAATTAAATAGTTTATATTTTATATAGTTAGCCCAAATGAGAATCTTCGAACTGGCTAATATTAATAATTTATTATCATCAGTTTAATTTTTAGACATTAACCACCTCTAATCAATCCCTTAATGTTCTAACTGTTCAAACTAATATACTTTTAATTGGCCCGACTGCTTAGATTTTAGCTAGTTATTCATTTTTAAAAAAATCATTAATAACTAATAATATAGTTATAAATACACCTTTTAAAAATAGAATGCATTTCAAAAATAAGGAACAGAATACAATACTCTCTAACTAACTTATTATTCTATAAAATATAGAGTCAAATCATCTATCTCTCTCACATCCTTTCAATCTTTCCCATATATTAATTTTTTTAATAAAAATTATTAATTTAAATTTTAAAAAATATATTAGAGAATGAGTTCTGACGCATTCAAAATTTTTATATGCTATTATAGTGTATATAATTCTGATAAAAGATTTAATAATTTAATCCGAATTTATTTGAGCCATAATTTAAATTTAAGGTACTTGTTATTATTTTACTTTAAAATTAATATGTATCAATCACTTATAAAAAATAAATATGAAAGTATTTTGAAGCCATATAAAATATTGGCTAAAACATTTTTCATTTGAAAAATTAGAGTAAGTGGGATACGTACATCTTATGTTAAAGATGGGTACATTGGTAATTACGCGAATTACGAAGAGGCTGAACCCTAACCCTAAAACCCAATTTGCCATTGCCGCCTATAAAACTCACTGTTCTGCTGTTCTTAACCCTCGCCCCTCCGCCTACAACAGGCGGACTTGTATCCTCTGGCAGCTGTCTAGCGTATGTAGTCATCCTCTTGCTGATTAATGTTCGAGAATCGTTGCTTCTCTTATTCTCTCTCTCTCCCCTCGTTTTTGCTTTTTTGATTTTATTACGTTGTTAATGGCAGTATAATCTTCATGATTTTGTATCCTCTTTTTTTAAATTGATGAAGCATGCTTTGAATTTTTCTACCTAGGCATAAAGAGTGCCTATTGTTTTGCACGATTGAGGGATTTCTCGATGATGAATCAAAATGATGACGAGTCCGATCATTTTCTCCATTCTTTCAAATGGTGACGACAAATCGAGGCATTTGTCTGAGAGAAATCTCTTCTTCTATTGTCTCTCCAGCTTTTTGTTACTCTCTTGTTTCAGCTTTTATTTACCACCAACAATTTACAGCTCTGTTTTCCTGTTTCGACTTTCAGTGCTATTCTCTGTTTTCCTTTATTGGTATGGAGTCGTTGAATTAGGATGATGTGCATGATCATGGCAATGGATCTTGCTACTTCTGTCACCATTGAACCATCAACGTCTGTCTAAGTCATTCTAAATGTATTCTTCGCTATGTTGAAGTGACCCAAACCTAACAAACTTTTCATCAAAGCCTTTTGGGCACCCCGTGACAACAAACAACACCGTCCATGTAACTCGCCCAAGGTTCCCTTGCTAAAGGAAGAAAGACACTAGGTCATTTGTTCACTTCCTCGTAGGCAGCCTCCCATTAGCTTATTCTACTCCTTATTAGCAAACGCCTTAACAATGACCGTAATCACTTGCCCTCAGGTAGCCTTCTCTCCATGATCCTAGCATCAGATTTCGCATGCTTAACGAAACCTTTTTCCTCTTAATGGATATAATTGGAGTATCATCACTTCTCTTTGGCTCTTTCATATTGATAGGATCACTTCTTTTGGCTCTTCATCCTCGCCGCCTTCAATTATTTTTTCCAAATCTTTCGTTGGTCACATTGGTGTTGGAATGCCTGGTTCCCCTACGATTTATTTTGGCATTATATGTTATTTGGATTTATTGGATGCATTATAATTAATCATATATTGTAGAATTTTAAAAGATTTTGAAACAACTCGTTGGAATGAGGTGTGCCTGAGTGGCACCTAAGCGTTGACCGCCAAGATCTAGTACTCGAGGGGAGCTTGAGGCCATGCTCTAGCGCTATTTGTCAAGAGGCTGGTATTCAAGGTGTGCTTGAGTGGTGCTCGAACATCATTTGAGTATATAAGGGGAGCAATGCCACTGTTTTTCATTTTGTGCGGGAAAAGGAAGAGAGGAGGGAGAGAGGAGAAGAAAGAGGAAATAGCAAAAGAGAAGTGGTGGTTCAGAGTATCTTCTTGTCACATTTGCTTGATATAAGGTTGAGGCAAGTATCTTTATGCCGCATTCTTAATTTATTTATATATCTGATAAGTTTTATATATATTTTAAAAGTTCAATATTCATACATACTATTTTTATTTATCATATTTGTTTTTTTCGTACATGCATATTAGTTTTATCAATTGTTTGGGGTTTTTGTTTGGCTTTTGCAAGAATTTGAGGGTTTTATTATTTTAAGAAAAAATGGATGAATATTTGACATTGCATATTTATATATCAGAATATTTGAATGAAAAAAGTTATAAAATCCTGCATGCGCCACGTATTAGTATACATGTATTGCTGCTTGGGGTTCGAAATCTTGACTTTTATTTTCTATGATCCGATCTATTATCTGACCCTCTCCCAATTAGGAGAGCTCTCTTCTCTATGGGGAAAACTCTGTGACTGCTTTTTCTGTTGGTAGGAAAAGGATTTATTTATAGATGACCTACTGCGTTCATATTTTAATGAGAACTATTATAAACAAATTGAACGAAAATTAATATATTAGGATATTTTAATATGTGTATTAAACTTAAAAATTACTCCCAACTTCATGGATGACAAAATATAATAAGCATATTCCTTATCTATGGGAGACAATGTATATAGATGGTCTTACCTACGGGTCTAAATAGTAGATGATTCTATCTTAATATTATTAGGAATATGTGTAACATTTTCTCAAATTAGTCTCTAAGTCTTTTATTATTTGATTTTGGGCATACTTTGTATTTCTATATTAATTTATATTCGAATTTTGATTTGACATTTGCAGGTTTGCTCCCAATTGAGATTTAGTCAGTCTCATATATTTGGATATGTGATTTATCTTAGAATATATTTCGATTTATATGATTTCATTTCAGTCTTTATTCGTTCGCATGTATTTTTTATCAGAACTTTGTTTGATGATTTGGACTATGTGATTTGGCTCCAGATCATGATATATTATGAGTATGTTCCGATGGGATTATATTTTGATTCAAATTATAATTTGAGTATGAAAATACCCTTATGACTTTTGATAACGATTTTCGAATTTATATCTTTATCCATTTTGAATGTGTTTATAGACCATCCATTTAATTTTAAATATTATTATTTATTATATGATATTGATATTTGTTAAATTTTTGACTTACATTCTTATTTCTTATCCCTTTAGATTAGTGGATTTGAATATTGTATAAGAGTTTGGACGTAACCTGGCACAATTTTATTTATTTTGGTGAGTCATGTTTTTGTTCAGATATTTATTAGTGTGGGCTATATTTTGAATATTTTTCTGATTAACTAAGTGTAGGCCTATAGTTGTGTATTGAGAATTGTTTGGTTATGTATATTGAGTTTTGGTTGTTGTGGTCAATTTGTCACATCCCTAATGATATTTTTGAAGTAGGTTGTATGTATTTTATTATCCAAACGATTGTCCGATAAGATCCTGTGTCAATTTTTATTCTATGGTCGACATATTGGGCATTATGGTTTGTTTGTTTGTCATACTTGGATTTAAAATTTGTCATATTATTTTAGAATTTTATTTTTATAAATTATAATTAATTAGAATTACTTTGGTTCGAGTTTGTATAATAATAAATGGTATCAAAAAAGAGTTGTTAGGAAAGTTATTTTGGGTCAATTTTTGAAAAGATGATTGAATAAATATTTTACACGATAAGTATTGTTTATGGCAGATATTGTTGGTAGACATTATGTAACCTCAGTGTCCAATTTGAGTCAATGGATATGAATTATTGGTGGATTTAATTTTTGCTTGATATGTCAAACTTTAATATTATTTTGAAAATAAATTGATTAGCATGCTATCACGTTAGTATAGATTGCTTCAATAAGACTACTTTGTTTTGTATTTTAGGTTATGAATCATTAGAGTTTCAAAAAAGAATTAGAAGGGAGTTGAGCGGATTGATTTTGGTTTTGTATGTGGATCATTTGATGAGAGATGTATGTTGAGCTCATTTGGTATAAGTCATCATATTTGGAAATCATTTTGAGGACATTGAAGACATTCCGATTATATGTTTGTTTAAAGATGTCTTTTCAAAAATTTTCCTAAATTACTCCTAATTGGGATATTGAGTTTGCTATGGAGGTTATGCCAATATCTACACTAATTTTAAGGTCTCCTTATAGAATGACCCCATCTAAGTTGAAAGAGTTGAATAAAATCATGAAGAATAGATAATTTATTTGATTAATTGTAAAGAGTTTGGGTATTTTCTAATATCAATCTGCATTCAAGATACCACCAGTTGAGGATCAAGCAAAATGATATGCCTAACACAGTCTTCAGGTCGAGGTAAGACCATTACAAATTTTTGGTGATGCATTTTGAGTTGATGAATGTACCGACATCTTTTATAAATCTCATGAACTGAGTTTTTCAGCCATACTTGGATTAGTTTGTGGTGGTCTTTATCGATAATATTTTGATTTATTTGAAAATTTTTGAAGAGTATGAGATCTATTTGAGGATTGCATTGCAAATTTTGAGGAAAAAGTAATTGTTTGTCAAATTAAAGAAATGTGAGTTTTGGTTGGAGAAAAAATCATTTTTGGGACATTATTTCTAAATGCGATATATGTGTGGATTCAAAAAAGGTTAAAATGGTGGCAAATTGGGAAAGGTTGACTAATGTATTGGAGGAACGAAGTTTCTTAGGTCTTGTTGGATATTATAGGTGATTTGTTGATAGTTTTTTGAGGATTGTGGTGTCATTGACACGTTGACATAGATGCAAATGATATTTATTTGGGATGATGATTATGAGAAGAGTTTCTAGGAATTGAGAATAGGTTATTGATGGTGCTGATTTTGGCGATCCCTAATGGAGCATTAAGATTTGTGGTGTACTGTGACACTTCTAAGAAAGGTTTGGATTGTGTGTTGATATAGCATGTCTAGTTGGTTGCCTATGTGTCTAGGTAGTTGAAGATTCATGAACAAAATTATCCTACCATGATTTGAAAATTGGTGGTTGTAATCTTTACGTTGAAAATTTAAAGACATTATTTGTATGGAAAGAAATTTATAGCATATTCGGACCATAAGAATTTGAAGTATCTATTTTCGTAGAGGAGTTGAACATGTGGCAGCATAGGTGGATGAATTTATTGAAAAATTATGATTGAGAGATTTAGTATTAGTAAGGAAAGGCAAATGTGATTGTTGATACTTTAAGTTAGAAGTCTTCAGGTTTGATAGCCTGTTTAATGATTAAGGAATGAGAGATGCTAGTGGAAATGAAGACTTGCATTATTTGGTTGCACTCCCAAATGTTAAGGCTATTGATGTCGTATCTCTAAGTGCAACAAGTGATTTTAGAGAAGATTAATGAGACTCAATTGAGTGACTCATATTTGATGAAAATTGTTGGAGATTTGGAAAATAAATCACGGGCGGATTTTAATGTGTGGGCAAATGATATTCTTTACTTTTGTGATAGAATTTGTATTTCGAATATTAAGGAGTTGAAAGAGAAAATTTTAAATGAGGTTCATAGATCGAGGTATACAATATATATTAGATTGAATAAAATGCATCAGTATAGGTGCTTCGGGGTCAGTAGCAGGTTGGCTCTGTTGACTGAGGGCTGTCCGATAGTGAGACGACATCTCAGGAGTTCTTAGAGGATCTTAATTGGATCGTGTCGCTCGGAGACGTGCCTTGGGAGAGCTGGCAGCAACTTGTTAACCTTTCAAACATATGCCTGAGACTAGGAAAAATCGAAGGTTGGGCTCCGACCGGTTTGTGGTTCTCCTTGCTAGCCTCTACTGAAGAGTAATCCTTTCAGAGGCTCAAGGTCTTCATGTCGGCCTTTTTGGTTTCCAAGAATGTTTGGAGCCACCCTTCCCGAGCGGCTTGAGTACCTCTACATGTTGTGGTTGGTGGGAGTATTTCTTTCTTCTATTATCTACAATTCTGATCTCTGCTGTCATGACGAGAGGTGCCTTGAACGCCTTGGTTCCTATTTTGGCCTTCGGCCCCTCATCCCAGTGCTTGGTCGAGGAGGTGCCGGTAGACCCAGGTTCAAAGTCATCCGGTTCGAGGGAAATCATCATGTGGCATTCTCTTGGTGATGCTTTTGAGAACTGTCATCTGCTGGTCGGGTAGTTGGGATTGGTGCATTTGGGAGCTGCCTTTGGGGGCCGCATTGCCGTCGCATCAATCAAAACGTCTAAGCGCTTTGATTGTGGAGGTGACGCGACAACAGCCATAATGTCTAACAATAACGCTTGAGAAAGGATGCGTTGTAGCGTGCTAGGGTCAGGGCGCGTGTCGTTGCCATTATGGCAACAAGGCCCTTCAACTCCATGGGGGATTGGCTACATAAGCGCTATGCCAATCCCTTACTTCGCTGTCCCTTTTGCCCTATGTGTGATTTTGCTTCTTTCTCCGCTAGCATTTTCTGGGCTTTGCTTTGCTGCTTTTCTCAGCCCTTTCATAGATGGCTTATTATGATGCTGTCGGCATTCCCATTCCTTATTGCTTCCTTGTTAGAGGTGCCACCATCCTCCGCCTTTGTGCCTTTAATAGAGGGGACTAGTGACAATGCCTGGTTATCGAAGGAGATAGGAGTTGCCATTTTAGAGAGCACTGTTGCTAGTGGCACTGAGTTCCGCCCAAATGCTCATGCTCTGGAGCATCAGGAGGTTCTTAGGGGACCTCCTGACCTTGAGTCCATCGGATCTTCTCATCCTCTTGGTTACGAGGTAAGATTCTACGAACTCCCGCCCTTCGTGATTATACTTATCAGTGGCTTTCTCGCCTGACTGATTGGTTCCTCTCTTTGGTTGTCATAGGGGATGCTCGAAATTAGAGGAGAACATCTACTTTCTGGAGCATGAGGTTGCCTACTTCCTGTGAGACCGCATCGACAGAGAGGAGATGGAGCAAAGAGTCAATACTGCCATTGGCAAAGCGCTTCAAAGTCACTAGTGAGCCAATTATTTCAACTAGACTCCATCCGAGTCTGAGACTAAAGCAGAAGGGCTCTCGAACGCCCAAGCCCAGGCCCTAACCCGAATTGCTACACTCGAAGACAAGTCCCAGGTGAGCCAGCAACGACTCTTTGACCTGATGGGCATGAGTGTTGAATGGGAAAGGGACCTAATGTCCAAACTCCGTTGAGAGGATGTGGCCTCGTTGCTGAGGGGTCGATTTCAAAAGGGCATCCATCTCGGCCAGCATATAGTCTCCCTGACTTCTCCAAACTTCCCTGTTGGCTATCTTGACATGAGGAATGTCGGAGCTAGACGCCGAGAGGACCTCATTATTTTTTTCGAGGAGAGACCGTGCTCTTCCGAGGTGATCTCTCCGGATAGCCTATAGGAGTATGTAGTTCTTTTGTTTAGTTTTGAGTCCACTGGACGTTGTCATTGTATAATGTAACCTTTAATAAAATAATCCAACAATGTTGATCATTGTTGCTTTTTTTTTTTCCTCATGTGTTGAGCTCTTTTGCCCAACTTTGCTTTGACTATTGTTGTGCATCATGCATTGTTGGCCACAACATTGTCTTTTTGTTGCTAAACCTTTGTTATCTGGACAGTGAGAGCCGTCGAGGCTTGGGTGAAGAGGTTGAGGGCGCCACTAGGGCCATTGCGGGGTCCCACTCTGAGCCCCCGACTTCGGAGGCTTTTGGGGTCGAAGGAATCGTCAAAGCCACAAAGTCATGGGGGTGTCTCCTTCGGTGCCTCCTCAAGCTAGGGGGTTGGCGTTAGGTTGGGTCCTATCTCCTTTGGTAGGCAATCTTACTGATTACGCCAGACTTTCTAGCTACTCTTTCCCATCTGATAGGTGTTGGTGCCAATGGGAGTCAGAGCTAAAGAGCTTCACTAGGAGGGCCATCTGACCCTTGTCTCGTCTCAAGGGGAGCCCCCGGCAGAGTGGTGGCCTTCCTTCGGATCTACGGGTGGCTTCTTCATCTTCGAAGGGCGGCCCACCTTGCATGTGTTCGATTTGCAATGGGGCAGGCAGGCCGAGATGATTACCTTTGCTGGCACTGTTGCTTCTTTGGGCGATTTTTGCCTCCTTTTTTCACGGGGTGCCTTGACCCTCTCGTGCTTGCTCTCACTAGAGAATGTCATGTACGGTAATGGGTGAGCCTAGCTTAGGGTGAGGGTCTTTAGGCCACAACCACCGGGCTCTGGCGAAATCGTAGGTGGTCGCCGATATGCTACCACTTTGGCACTCTATCTTGTTCGGAGGACGTTATTGCCCGCATGTGCCTGAGCCTAGCTTGCCAAGCATGGTTGGCTGATGGTGCTCGTCCCATCGGGAGTTGCCACATGCATGCTTAGAGAAGCCCCATAAGATTTTGATGGCCGCTTGATGGGGGGTTCAATGCCTGGTCTGCAAGCCCCCTAGGCCATGTGATTTTGACCGCTTTTGGGCCGTTTGACTGCCTGAGCTAGGTTTCTTTGACCATTTGTAGGTCCATTCTCCAAGCGACTCACAACTCGTCTGACTTAAGGGTAGCCTAGGTCGTTTGATTTCATGTGATGCCATGCAAGTATTCGTGTAAATACATGCGTGATGAACACAGCAGTTATTTTATTAATCCAAATATGACACACATTACAAGCATGCTTAATGATGCATGTTAAGTGTACATGGGCTTGACACGTGGAAGTAGGTGGTGTCCCCCGAGATGGGTGGTGCCCGACGTCTTTAGGACCAGTCATTGCCTTGGGCATGTAGCTTTTACACGTCATGTCAGAGGATCGCCAAGAAGAGGTACAACCCTTACCGAAGAGGTAGTCTCGTTGGTTGTCTCTCATCTCCTCGCTCTCGAGGGGGACACTCTCGGTCACAAATGTAACGTCCTGATGGTAGTCTCCGCTTTGGACCCAACCCAGATGGTTTTGTTCTCTCATCTCCTCGAGTCCACAAGGTATCCAAGTTTATAAAACACACTTCGTTCCCGTCCCCATCTAATGTGGGATCTCACAATCCACCCTTGGAGGCTGGTGACACTCTCGACACAAACCGGGTCAGCTAAATACCATTTGGACCACCCACATGTGGATATTGTCTGCTTTGAGTCCAAACCGCACGGTTTTGTTCTCCCATCCCCCAAAACGGTGGCATCCTTTATAAAGCACGCTTCGTTCCCCTCCCCATCTAATATGAGACCTCACAACAAATTTGCGAGGACCATTGTTGATGGGGCTATGGTGGCATCCGAGGATCTCGGAGGGGGATGCCGAGCGGATGGAGACTCTCGATTCTAAGGCCAGGCCATTTGTTCCTTATTGGGATGAGGCCGTATCGTGGGGGAGACTTCATAGTTAAATGATTCTCGTGGTTCCCTCGCTCTGCCTTCACCTTAGTACGCCAGGGGCCCATCGCAGTCTTTACAAGAACTTGGCGAGGTGCCCTTTTTGGATTAGTTTCTCATTCTCTTTTTGCAGCTTTCGATAGTCGTTGATGTCGTAGCCTGGAAATCGGTGGTAGTTGCAATACGACGATGGGTCTCCCGCCTTCGAGTTCTTGATGGGTTTCGACCACTTTAAAAACTACTCTTCTTGGATCCTCTGGAGGATGTTGTTCCAGAAGTCCTTTGGGAGGTTCCATCTTTAAATTCCGGTCCCCTTGCAGGTTCTTGATGCCTTCCTTGATCACCGATTGAGATGCTGAGTTTCGACATGATTCCCCTTCCTCTTTTTCGGGTCGGCGGCAAAGTGGGACACAAAACTATCACTGAGCTCCTAGAATGTCAAATGGAGCCTAGCTGGAGGTGATAAAATTAGACCCGAGCATCTCCTCAGAGCGTCATGGGGAAGCTTAGGCAACCGTGGCCTCCTTTAGGCCCCAGGAGCCTACCAAGGCTCGAAAATGGTGTAGGTGATTGACCGGGTCGGAGCCCCCGCTATACGGCTCCATGGACAATATTTGTAGCTCGTGGGCGAGTGCCAGAGACCGAATCTCTCTTGTGAAAGGCAAACTTCCAAGGTTGGTGGCATCTCTGTCGACATCTTCATCAAATCTGCACAGTCGTGTCTCCTCTAGTTCCTATTTCGCCTAAGGGGAGGATGCGACCCTCAAGATGTCGAGGGGGGGTCCTCACCTCAAGACGCTTTGATGAGGGGTGCAAATCAGTTCAACCATCCTCCCATGGCCGTTGAGACGTTGCAAATTCCTTCTCCGCGGCTTGTGGGTCATTGGTCGTTGCAGTGGTGGCGCAGATCTTTCCTTGGTCTTTGTGTCAGCGGCGCTTAAGAAGCAAACTAGACTTCCTTTTGGAAGTGGGCCACTCGACTCATTTCCTCCTCAATGTAGAGGTGGATGGGCCGATGACATGGGATCCGACCGGACCATGCTTTCTTCAGATCCTTTCCTTTGAGTGCAAGCGTCGTATGGGGGGGGGAACCCAGGGAACCCCCATCCCCTAGCCATTGGCACACCGTTTGGAGGCTACACATCTCCTTGGCTACCCCTAGGGGTTGTTGCCAAAGGAAGTGTCGTTTCTAATTAAGGTGTGCATTAGAGTATTGGTGTTAGCCGTACTTGTTTAGTTGGTGAGTGGTTGTCAAACTTTTAGTCGTTCCTCACTGATGGCACCAATGATGTGTCCCTAATATCTAGGCTATGGTACGGATTAGAAAACCACTCATTTTTTCACTGCGAGTCGAATTAGAACGGGTTTAATCTTTATCTCTAATAATTTGAAATTTGTGCACCACAAATTATAAACAATAGATCAAAAGATTGATAGAACTCACTCTTTTATTTATCATCCGACATTGAAATCAAAAATTTTTTTCAAGAAATAAAATGATATAATGAGGATATGAGAGAATGTAGAGTTATATGTCTGTAGGGGATGTGAGAGGATGATTATGATCTTGTAATGAGCTCGACTGGGGCATTAGGGAGATGGAGGTCTGGGCTCCTGCTTGGTTGCACATAGTCGGTGGCTAACTAAGATTATACTCGGTGAGTGGTTTACTAAGTGCACTCGTGGAGTGACTTACTAGAGATGCATTTGGTAAATGGCTCACTAAAGGTGCACTCATGGAAGGGCTCACTACGAATACAAAGGGAAAAAGTTGTATCCAAGGGGAAAAGCTTGGTTCTTCCTTTACACTTCTAGGGAAAAGGCTTTTTCCTAGACCGAAGAGGGCCTTGAGGGTTTGAGCAGTGCTCTTTGGATGTTGCCTCCAAAGGAACCCCTCACCTTGTGGTAATGAGTGGTATCTGTAATAATTTGTGGAGTAAGATTTGGCATCAAGGTTTGCAATAGGTGTCATTTCGGATTTGATAGCCGTTGGGGTATCGACGGGAGCTGTCTTTTGCGGCGTCGCCTTGCTACGGTGAGGGGGTTATGAGAGCCCCCCCTGATCCAATCGTCGAAAGGTTTCAGGTGGCGATCTATATGTGCATGTTCTAACCGCCGTAAACGCGTATAACGGATCACATCCTAAAACTTGTCATTAATCATAACCTTAACTTATTATCTTTAATCATCACATATACTATTAAATAAATAATTAACCAAACGGACGTGTGTTTACCTTATCTTATATCACAATTGCTTGTACATAACAACACATGATAATACAAAAGATCCAAACACCTTGCCATGTCATTTGTAACTTTGATATCAACCCCATAATAGAATAATGTCAGCCTTTATTAAGGAAAGATCCTGTTAATTACTAAAAATCAATCATATACAAATCTGCGAAAATAATAAACATTTGTAATATTTGTCCATCTGATACAAAAATTACCATTAAGATACAACATTCTTATATTCCTAATAGCTTTACATACCCAATATAACAACTGATATGGAATTATACAATCCAAAAACTCCATATTAATTTTACCACAATCTACTACTGAAATCAAACTAAAACTAACAACTAAATATAGTAAATACTATCCAAAAAAGGTATACAAAATGTCTTCAGAAATATAAATAAAATTCTTCAATCTTCACTCCAACTCATCAGGTAGAAATTCATACAAATCATCTGAAAGATTAGTAAAATAGTAAGAAAGTAAACCAAATACTCAATAAGGTATTGTACATAACAAATAACATGCATATACATAATCTTAAAGTCATATCATAAAAGGTAGGAATGGTACCGAATGAAATAACATAAATATAAATACAACCTCCTGGTTTCTATCCTATTATTTTCTTACCATTAGCCATCAAAATATACTTCTAAATCTTTCTTATTCTTATCTGTTAAAATATGTTAAAAATTTACTTATCTTGAGATATTAGAGATAGTAGGCATTATCAGTTAATGGAATGAACAATCGAGAAAATGATTATATTTGCTTTCACACAATCTAAAGCCTCACCTTATTCTTCAACACTCAAAGGTGGTGGTACATACCTATAACCCGGTAGATGGGACTATAATCCACCATTATTTTTTCACAATTTAGGGACAATTTTTTAATTATTACTATAATATCTTATGACATATTAGAAAATATTATCCTCTAAATAATTTCTTAGTCCAGTTTCTTACATAATATAGAAAAATTTCACACTTTGTTTCTAAATTCTTAATTCTCACCCTTTTAAAAATAATTTATACTTTTCTTATCATAATTGTAGAATTTTCTTTCCTTTTCGTAATGTCCTATACATTTTTTCACAATAATTCCATAAACATAAAATTTAATGATAAAACATGCCGAAGAAAATTTAGAAAGCTTAATATAAATTTAATAAATATACAATATATAATTAAATATATATTTTTAGTATAAAGATAATATGTAATAATTTAAAATTAACATCTACAAAATAAAAACATGTGGGAATATTTTTATGCATCTAAACATAAAAAAATTTTAAAATAATACACATAATTATAATTCAGATAATTATACATGAATTCTTGACAAATTCTACAGTAAAATCATAGTAGACCTATAAATATATAAATTTTTTATACTTTTATTTTAAAATATTAGTATGGACGAGTATTAAAATAATAATATTTAAAAAGAATGAAAATAAATTACAATAAAGAAAAGAGAGAGTTAAATGTGCACTTACCTTCGCCTGATATATTAAAATTCATACTCTAAACCTTCCAAAACGAGCTACCTGGAAACTTTTCCTCTTTTCTCTCTCTTCTTCTCTCTCCTTTGCCTTTTCTCACTCTATTTTCTTTCTCTATAAACTGGTTCACCGCTTGAAAATGCTATGGAACTAATACTTGGTCGACTTTATAACAAATCCGTGGGTCGAGCGAAAGTCTAGAGCGGGGCGGGTGCAAAAGGTTTTGGAATCTACACCTGCTGGGGGGCTCGGGCACTCTCGACACTGGATTTTGCGCCCCAGGGCTCCATAGAGTGGGTCTGGCGTGCTACAGTGCCAATCGGGGCCACAAGCCCGATTTCGTTTGGTTTGCAAGTCTTATCCTTTTTGACCAAATTGTTCACATCCTTAAACCTCAATTTTATTTATTTTAGCTTAAATAATCCTAATTAATATAAATTAAAATTCAATCCTTACAACAGATGTTCTAATCACCCTGTTGATTGCCTGGCCCAGAGCTTTTCGGATTAGTCCATTTGACTGCATTGTCTTTTGGACCGTTAATACTTGTCCCATTGGCCCATTGTTTCCTAAGCCTTATCTTGGTTGCTATAATGGCATTTGGGTTGGATCGAATCGATCTCCTTTCTAAAATTTCGTTTGTTATTTGTTAGACCCTTTGTCGCAATGATGGTTAGGCCTGAGACTTGACCGGCCCATGGTATTACCGGACCCTTTCGGCTCTATTTTCGAAGGAAAAATTATAATGACCATGAAATAAAATATTGGTAAAAGAAATATATTTATTAGCTTTTGATACTAATATTTTATAATATCATAATATATAGACTAATATTTACCTCTTATATTCTAATACACCAAAAAAAATCACATTCAATGTGGCAGACACTTGTGCCCAGATTTCTTTTCTATTGTCATTACTAAACATTGATAAATATATGAAAGAAATATAATATGAATGATAACACTTGTTTATTTTGCCTTATTCATCCTACATTGAAAGACCCATTATATAGTGTGGCCAATACAAAAATGTATATAGTAAATAATAATTAAAAAATATAAAGAATATTTATAGAATATTTTAATTTTATAATATTATATATGTAAAAATATAATATTACAGAATTTTATAATAAATATGATTACTATATTTGACAGTCTCCCTTGAGCTCAACCATGGTAGAAACCAGCTTGAGTTTAAAAACTAGATAATTAAATTGTCCAATTAAATTGTCCAATGAAATGACAATTAAATATGATGTTAGCTAGTTGGCCGGTTGATGATAGGTGACAAAGATTTATATGTTATTATTGAACATGTTGAAATAAAATAACAATAATTTTTAATGTGCTTGATACCCTCATGGAATTCATCATTGTGTGTAATTTGTATTATACTTTAATTATCACAACATAAGATAATTGCATAAGAATGTGTGATGTCTATATCTTTGAGTAGCCATATAACCAAAGAAGTTTTGCAATTGTGTTGGTTAGGGCACGATATTCGACTTCTGTATTTGAGCATGCTATGATTAGTTGCCTTTTACTTTGTCATGACACAAGATATGTGCCCAAGAAGAAAAAATAACTTGTGGTGGATTGTCAATCTATGAGATTACCTACCCAATCTGTATTAGAAAAAAGCACTCTACTAGAGTGATAGAATAAGGTCCATTTAATATTTCAAAGGATATGGAGCACAACAGTATAGTCAATGGACTATGGTGCGGCTATAAACTGGCTAACAAGATAAACCACATCTGCAATATTTGAATGAGTAATAGTAAAATAAACAAGCCCTTCATCGAGTTGTCGATAGTGGGTGGCATCTAATAGAAGATAACCATCAAATTGAATAAGTTTGACATTTGGTTCTAACAGGGTGGGAGCGATCTTGATATCAATTATGCCAACACAAGTAAGTAGATTAAATATATACTTTGCTTGACAGAGATAATATTGATTAGAATATAAGACTAATTCAATGCCTAAAAAATAACTAAGATATTTAAGATCTTTCGTCTCAAACTATTGATATAGAAAAGTTTTAATAGATTGAATTCTGATACAATCATCTCCAATAGTATTTATATCATCGACATAGAGTAGAATAAGAGTAGTGCCATATGATGTTGAATGTGTGAAAAGAGTTGAGTCATGAGTACTTGATATGAAAACTTATTGAGCAATTGTGGAACTGAACTTAGCAAATCAAATTCTAGGAACTTATTTAAGGCCATATAGTGTATGACTAAGGCAGCAAACTTTGATTGGAGGGTGGTCATACCTAGGTGGTGGCTACATGTAGATTTCCTCTATCAAGTCAGAATAAAGAAAGATAATCTTTACATTCATTTGAAAAAGGTTCCATTGATGGATAGCTGTGACAGTAATCAATGAATGTACAATTATGATACAAACCACAAGTGCAAAAATCTTATCATTGTCAATCTAATATTCCTGAAACAACCTCGGATAACAAGACGAGCTTTAGATTGTTCCATTGAGCCATATAACTTAGTTTTGATCTTATATATCCATTTACTACCAATTACTAATTTCCCAGTTGGCAAACCAACTAAATTCCATGTCTAATTCTTTTCAATGGTGAGAATTTTATCGGTTATTACTTGTTTTCAAGAATGATAAAATTTGACTTCTTGATAGGTACTAGGTTCATATAATATAACAAGTACCATAAAACAATGAAAGTCACACAAATAAGAAAGGAGCTTACATAATTGAGTGGAACGACAAATAGAAAAATCTGCTAATGGGTGAGGCAATGAACCCATAGATGGAGTAACTGTATCTGGAACAAGTGTGGGAGTATTATATGTAAGAGTTAGACCAAAAATATCAAAGATTGAGGTAGTAGTAATAAGATCAGGAAATAGAATTGGTAATGTATTGATAAAAATGTTAGAGAATGCCACATGTGTGGAAGAGAGATAAAATAAGTTGGTAAATATTTTGTACTCCCAGAAGATGACATTACGGGAGATGTAGAGTCTATTGGAGATAGTATTGTAGGAGCAATAGCCTTTCTATTCAATGCTATATCCAAGAAAACAATATAGATAAGCTCGTAGTTCTAATTTGTTTCATTCATGAGATAAAAGTAGAACAATATAATCACATCCAAAACCATGGCATACCAAAGAGACACTCATATTGGATCTGATTTTAAATAGAAAATGATTGAAGGCAATTGAAGGTATATATTGCCATGAGGACAGGTTTTTCCTAAAATTTTGCTAGTAGAGAACCTAAGATAAAAGGAGATCCAACAATATTAAGAATATGATCAAACTTCCTTTCAATATGAACAATTTGTTGGAATGTGTTTGAGTGAGATTTTTGGTGTATGTTACAATATGATTTGATATTATTTAAGAAGGATGACTCATAATATTCCTTAGCATTATTAAATCTAAGGATTTTAATTCATTTTGAAAATAGAGGATATACCATATTGTAGAATTCATGATAGTGGTTAGCAAGTTAGATTAATGATGTAAGAGATATATTCATGTGTGGTAAGAAAAGTGTTTCATAAAAGTAACAAAATATTTTCATCCCCCTTAGTAGGTATAGGTACAGGATTTCAAACGTCAGAGTGAATAAGATTGAAAGGAGTATGAGAAATAGTTTCACTAGAATTAAAAGATAAAGCTTTGGATTTATAAAGTTCATAAACTATACAATCAAAAGAATTATCGATAAGAATTCTAAGTGACCCATAGAGTTTAACAATTGAATTTTAAAAGTTAACATATAGAAGGCCAGATTTGATTGGTCCAAAGTGCAGAGCAATAGAGTTTGAAAGATGAGAGGGAATATCAAGCATATTCAGCTCAAACAGACGTCTAACCCTATAACCTATCCCAACTAGCTGTCTTGTCTATGGATCTTGTATATTATAACTATGAGAAAGAAAGTGATATTCTAAATTGAGATCACATAGTTTCCAGATAGATAGGAGTGAGTAGGATGAGGAAGGTATAAGATAAGTGTTTTTAATAGACAGTGAAGGAATAAAATGGAGCCAATATGGTTGACATGCATATGAATCAACTGACTATATGGACTTTTAGTATATTAGATATTACAACTTTGTTAATAAACTATTTTTGGTCAAAAGTCATTGATTATAACATGTAGAATTAATAATACAAGAATGGTTACCTGAAGTGGAAGATAATAAGGGTATAGAAATAAAACTTACACAGGATAAAACTTAGGGTGACAATTACCTCAAGATCTGCACTAGATAGAGTAGAAGATGGAGTATTAGAGTATGATGTGGTTGGCTCAGCCTCAATGATGGGCACTGTTTAAATTAAGGAGGAATGTCGATTCTAATGTGAACGCTTTTTCTTATGACCATTGTATTTTGAACACCTTTTGTATGATAGTATCAGCATATATATGAATTATTTGATTATTGATTATCTAATTCAGAGTTTTGATATGAAAATTTAAACTGAGAGATTGTGAGAGGACCACAAGAACAATCTCTATATGGAAAAACCTCTTAATTTGAAAATGTGTTTTTTCATAATTAAGCTCAGCAACTATAATGTCAAGTAAAGGGCAATGTTGCCTATGCAACAAAAACACCCTAGTAGATTCAAATTCATCCCAAAGAGCAATAAGAATTTGAGTAATGCGAAATCTATCATGATGATTTATAAATTTCTTAAGTTCTATTTGAGACTCATATTATGGTTCCGTTAATACTAGTTGATCTCATAAATAGCACATTTATGAGTAGAAATCATTAATTAATTAGTCAAATTCTTAAATTTTATTATATAACCTATGCTTGATCTAATATTAAGAAATAAAGTCTGCAAAGGAGTAACATTATTATAGAAAGTCCTATATATTTTTGGCAACTTTAGATGGGTTAAATATCATGTTGATAGATGGAATAGATATATCAAAGAATTATATAATAATTTAATAGTTAATTTTATCCCAATTCTCAACACAATTAGCAAAATTTGAGACTGTTTTAGAAGCAACATGTGATTATAACTTTTATTCTTGTATAATGAATTATTATAATTTTCATCCTTTTTAGAATAGTGCACATTGAGTGGGCCCAATAATTGTAATTGGAACTATTGAGAATAATTTAAATTTGTTGAGATACATCAGTTTTGTAATAGAGCCATTGGGGCTAATATATCAAATTAATATATATATATATATAATTGTGAGAGCCAAATGGAAGTGATGGGCTAGGGAATAACTGAGCCCAAAATAATAGTAACCAGGGCATCGGAACAGTGTTGGGTCGCATAATTCGGTCGTGTTGGGCGGCATTCAGAATCAAAACACAACATGTTGATGATTTCATGGAAGGAACGCAGTGTTTTGAGCGAGGCAAAAGGCTTGCCTTTAGTTTAGTCAGAGCGATGAGTTTTACGGGCGAGGACCACCAAGTGCTGCGTTTGATGTGTCTTCACCTCCAAAACAAAAGTTAGGGTTAACGCTGGTATAATAGACGATGAATTGCGATGTTCAATTTTTAACACTAGTGAGAATGGCAGTGTGGGATGGATTTAGACAATCGTCTGGAGCTACCAAAGATGAAGCTAACGCAAGGGTGGGACAGGACAATCGTCTGGAGCGGCGTGATTCAAACGTCGATGGAGATGCAGAACTGGATCGGCGCCGATGAAACACGAGAAGCGGACCCGTCAGACTACGAGAAGTGGGCGGCCGAAAAACAAAATCAAACTTTGCGGCGAGGATGAGACTAATTAGAACAACCAGGCTTGGATACCACGATAAAAATTGATAAATATACGAAAGAAACACAATATAAATGAAAATACTTTGTATATTTTGCCTACAAAATGTATAAGAAAAATAATAATTATAAAAGTACGGATAATATTTATAAAATATTCCGCTTTTGTAATATTATATATGTAAAAATATAATATTACAAAGTATTACATAACATTATAATCAATATGATTACTATATTTGACAGTTGTCATAGGGGAGAGAATGATGTTCTTTTTGCACGTAATGTGTAGGGTTTTTCTAGGGTGCTGATGGAGTTCCGAAAAGATCAAATGCAAAGCAAAACTTGCCCTCTAAGTGAAGGGAACCGGAGCAGCTAAAACAACGCCCCACCACCGCCGGCGTAGTCTACTTGTTTGCCTTCATAGCCAGAAAACTCTACCTTGAGCCCACAAAATTCACTGTCAAAGCTGAGGGTGTGAACCTGCCGGAATTCCAAGATACCAAGCTATGATTATTGAGTTGTGGGTCAATCTTTTGTAAGTTTAATATCATTTAATATATCATTTGATAGTACATATGATAATGCATATGCCTTGATCTGATCCAGGGAAAGCTGTTGAGTGGTGTGCAATAGACACCTGAATTTACATATATCTGTTAATTTTAAATTAGAGGTGCTCAAAGGGCACCTGAGAGGCGTATATGCACACATTGGCTAGTTTGGGGCTGCTTAAAGAGCGCATGATGTGCACCTAACGAGCACTCAAGGGGCGCCTGAGGGACGCTTATGTGTGCATTGGCCAAATTGAGGCCGCCTGAGGAGCGCTTAATGTGCGCCTAACGAGCCCTTGAGTGCCGTTCTTGATATGAAAGCTCTAACGTGATTTTTGGGGTTACACTTTACGATTTTTTTTGAAATTCAAGCATCAGCACAATGAGAAAACGTTAAAAAAGAGAGAAAGGAAAATTTATTAGTCCAATTGAGTTCCGAATCAAATTCTATTATTAATTAATTTTGGATGCGTTATTTTTAAAGTTAAGAATGACATTTTACCAATTATATTTATTTTTTTTTGTCTTGTACTCTTTATTATTCAAACTCATTTATTATAAGAAATTATACTATTATATTTATTATTATTTGTATAACCGAACAATCGCATAATGGATATTTTAAATGTATAATCCACTAATTTTTTCCTCTGATTTAAAAAGGGGGCTGCCCATGTAAAATTTTGTATTATTTATTATTTATGATTATTATTGGTTCATTGTATATTATTGATGATTTATTTATGATTCAAACAAGTGGCCCGATTTCCATCAACGACCCACTTGACGTACACCCTCGACGACCCTCTGAAATCTCACCCGATGGTAGCATCAAATTTGAGGAGAAAGATGGTATTGACTAAGCTATGGTCACATTTCAGCTGTCAGGCGTCAAGTGCGTGCCTTTCCTCTTCACCGTCCAACAGCTGGTCGCTTCTGGCGATGAGTTTCTTATGCCCTCTAACAGGGGTTTCTCTTTCTACACTCGACGGGTAGAGGTAGCTTGCTGAGGTATGATAACATAGTCGCATTGTCGGCCGGAGGAATGGGAGATGAGGAGGAGCTCCAGAAGGAGAACATAAAGAAAGCTCCATGATCGAAAGGGAAGATAACGTTGAGTGTGACCAAGAGCAAGCCCGAGAGCGGTGCAGTGATCGGAGTGTTTGAGAGTCCTCAGCCTTAAGATAACGATTTAAGGGATGTGAAAACTAAGGGATTTGTTATGCACAGCTTTAGGAATGAAGCTTTAATTAGTTTACAGGTTGTTACGATGATAAAATTAAACCTTTTGCTTAGTTGTATTTTGTAATAACAAACAATCAAACTCAAACTGTTATGGGTCTGGCTACTATGGACTCAATCTAGCCCAAAGCCTAGTCCACGAGTCCAGTGGCTAACAAGTTGGAACCTCGTCGTAGTGGCCGTTCGACCCAAGCACCCAGTGGTAGTTTGACCCAAGCACCCAGTGGCCGTACGGCTCGAGCACTCGAAAAGTTTCGGGATTACATCTAATATGAGTAGATACATATTTCTATACATTCTTTTGCCGTTAATGGGTTGCTGCCTTTTACCCTTTTTGTTAACATGAATCTAATTCTATTAGTGGACATATTACCCACTTTCTGTTTTGTTCCTACTACATGTATTGAGAACATAATGAGAGAAGATTAAGCAATTTCAAACTATTTTCTCCATTCCCTTCTCTCCTCTCCTCTCTTGTCAGCTCTGTACTCTCACTCTCCTTCTATCAGATCTCCCCTCCCTCTCTTCCTCGTCTAAGTGTTCTGGGTTCTTTCCTCTTGTTCCCTGTAACAAGTAAAGCGTCATTGTTGTATGCATCAGTGGTGCTCTCATTGAGACCATGGCGAAAGGTGTTATGACTCGATCGAAGGTATTGAACCAGACGATCTCAAGCATGATGAAGGAATTAAAGGGAGTTTTGGCAGCAGTCCAACAACATTCAGAGGGAATCACTATCAATATTGTGATCGCAGAGCACATTAAGCAATTAATTACTGAAATTAACCATGCCTTAGCTCGGATGGACCAATTCACCTTGGCATCATCGCTTCCCCCCAACTTCTTACACCAACTGTAAGTTCCCCTTCTTTTCTAGTGCCTATCATGCTAGTTTCGCAACCCTTACCCTCTCTGCTACCAACCTCTACAGAAAACCCTAACAACCTCCATCTTTGTTTGCCTAAACTCGAGATCCCATTTTTTTTTTGGAGACAATGTGACTCGATAGTTGTTCCAGATAGATCGCTTCTTCCTCTACCACCGCACTCCTAACAAAGTAGAAACTTATTATTGCCGCATTTTATATGTCAAGGGTTACATTATAATGGTTCCAGTGGATGCATGCAACTTGACAACTATCCACTTGGGAACTCTTCTCTTGTGATATGGAGTTTCACTTTGGCCCCTCCTCTTTTGTGAACTATGAAGTTGCTTTATACAAACTCCAATAAACCACCACTGTGGTGATTTACATGGCAAAGTTTGAGTCCTGTCCACTCGAACTCTTGGGCTCACCACCATCAATCTTTTGAATTGTTTTATTTCTAGTTTATGGGATGATATTCGGCGTGAGCTCCTACTGTTGAAACCCCGTCTCTACTTGAGGCAATTGGAATTGCTAAATTGGTGAAAGAGAAGCTGGACGCAAATCGAATCAACTCACACTGACCTCCTCTTGTTGCCAAATCCCTAAATACCCCTATCCCTTCAATGCCAAAAACTTCACCATCTCAGAATCTTCTACCAAAAATTCCCAATAAAGAAATTAATCTCCACTAAAATGGCTACACATTGAGAACGTGGCTTGTATTTCAATTGTGACAAGCAGTTTATACCAAGATATCGGTGTAAACCACCTCAATTTCTATGTATGCTGGCCGAGGATGAAGACCATGTACAACCTGAGGTGGTAATGTCTGAAGAGGATTATGTGAGTTCACCACCTTCTGCTGAATTGCCAACCAAGGTATCTCTTTTGCCTCAAGAGCCGAATAGGACTCCCACTATCTCCTTCCACGCCTTAGAAGGGCATCAGGCCCCACTACACTACAATTACAAAGAAAAATCTCGGGCCATTCAGTAACAGTGTTGGTGGATAATGGCTCCACCCACAATTTCTTGCAAACCCGGCTAGCTAAGTATCTTGGGCTCTCCATCGAGCCCTCTCACTATCTTAATATGACTGTTGGCAATGGAGACTCGTTACACTATGAAGGATTGTGTGCCAATGTCCCGCTTACACTAGGAACCTCTCGGTCTCTAGTGGACCTATATCTACTTTCCGATCTATGGGGCAGACCTAGTTCTTGGAGTCCAGTGGTTGGCATCCTTGGGATCCATTTTGTTTGATTATAAAGCCCTATGAATGAGTTTTACCCACACCGGTACTAAACTTACCACTCCATGGAATGCCTAGCACTATCATTTCCACCATAACATTAAACCAACTACGGTATAGTGATCTGACAAATTCGGTTGCTTATTACTTTCAATTGACTATAACACCACTCACAAACACACACTAGAAGACGATTCCTTGGGCTCTTTGCTTCCCTTCTGATTCCCTTATATTTTTGACCTTGAAATCTCTATTGCCCTTTGAAACATCCCTATGTCATTTCAAGATGTATTTGTTGTACCACATGGATTGCCTCCACATCGCTCCACTTACCACAAAATTTCCTTGCAAACCCACGCCCCACCAATGAATGTTAAATCCCACCAATACCCGCACTTTTAGAAGGGTGAAATGGAGAAACTAATCAAAGAGATGTTGGCCGAAGGAATAATCTCACCTAGCACGAGTCCCTTTCATCACCTATTCTCCCATTGAAAGAAAAGGACGACAGTTGGAGGTTTTGTGTGTATTACTCTGCTCTTATGCCATTACCATTAATGACCATTCTCGATTCCCATGGTGGATGATTGCTGGATGAGTTAGATGGCACCATAACGTTCTCCAAGATGGACTTATATGCAAGGTATCAACAGCTTCGGGTACATTTGGAGGATGTGCATAAGACCGCTTTTTGGACCAATAAGGGGCATTACGAATTCCTAGTTATACCCTTTGGGTTATTGAATACCCCCTCTTCATTTCAAGCCGAAATGAATTTTATCTTCCGTCCTGTGCTTCACAAGTTTGTGCTAGTCTTCTTCAATGATATTTTGATTTACAACTCATCCTAGGAAGCGCATCTCCACCATCTCACTCGAGTACTCCAAATCCTGCACAACCATACCTTCTATGCTAAACAATCCAAGTGCGAATTTGGACAATCATCATCGGGCTTATTTGGGCCACATTGTGTCGACACAGGGAGTGGTAGTGGATCCCACAAAAATTGAGGCCATTCAATATTGGCCTCTTCCTACAACTAGCAAACAACTACGGAGCTTCTTGGGACTAGTAGGATATTATTAGCATTTCGTAGCCCGATATGCTCAGATTGCTACCCCACTCACTCAACTACTATAGAAAAATGCCTTCATCTAGGGACCCAAAGCTCCACCAGCTTTTGAGTTTCTCAAAACCGCTCTCATTTCCACACCTATTCTAGCCTTACCAGACTTCTCTAAACCATTTGTGTGTATACAGATACTTCTGGTAACGGTGTGGGTGCCATCTTGGCACAAGCAGGTCGACCCTTGGCTTTCTTTAGCTGCCAGCTATGCCCGAAACTACAACACTCCTCTACTTACGTCCATGAGCATTATGTGATTACGGAGGTCATAAATAATGGCGCCAATACTTGTTGGATGTCAAATTTGTTATCCAGACGGACCACCAGCCTCTCTCGGCCCTTATGGCTCGGTCGGTGCATACCCCAGAACAATAGAAGTGGATAACCAAATTGATTGGATATGATTTTGAGATAGTATACCGTCCAGGCCGGGTTAATGGGCCGGCTGACACTCCATCCGGAATGCAGGAAGGCTCTTGCTGTGCCATGCAATCGGCATCAAAGCCCATAATCGCACTGTTACTGCTTTGCAAGAATACTACAAGCGACAACCTTCTGCAGCTACCTTTATCAACTCAATTAACACCTGACCAGATGAATTCGAACACTACACCATTCGAGATGGGTTGGTATTTTTCAAGAATCAGCTCTTCATTCCTCCCAAATCAGCCTTACAGGAATTGATCCTGCAGGAACACCACAGTTCACCATTGGGGGGCCATGCTGGAATGCAACGCACGTAGTCTAGAATATCAGTTTATGTTTACTGGCCTGATCTTTGGGAGGACATACGTCGTTTTGTCTCTAGCAATGCAATATGTCAACAAGTTAAGTAGCTCAACATAGTGCCGAGCAGACTGCTGCAACCTCTTCCCATCCTAGGTAAAATTTGGGAATCTATTTTCATGGATTTCATCACTCATCTTTCATCATCTAAGGGACAAATATTGTTTTTGGTGGTTGTGGATCATTTGTTGAAATACACCCACTTTTCCCGCTAGGTAGCCACTTCACCACAGCGGATTTAACCACAGTGTTTGTCAAAGATATCTACTACCTTCACAAGATTCCCAAAGGATATTGTTTCAGATCGAGATCCCATCTTTATGAGTGCCTTTTGGAAGGAATTATTCCATTCACCAGGCACTACATTATCCACCAACAGCGTTTACCATCCTTAATCTGATGGCTAAATCAAAGTGGTAAATCGATGCCTCGAAGACTATCTAAGGAGTTTTGCGGCCAATTATTTGGCCACTAGGGGGCAATTTCTTCCATGGGACGAATGGTGCTATCATACGGCATGACGTTCTGTCATTAAAATAATGCCCTTTGAAGCTGTTTATGGTCGACTACCATCATTGTTATTGGATTATAACCAAGGTACTCCACCGATAGCAGTTGTTGATGATGTACTCACTGACCGGTCCAACCTCATTGCCACTCTTAAGGCAAATTTACAACATGTCCAGTTACGCATGAAGAATCAAGCAGACAAGTACTAAACGGATAAGGAATTTCAGCCAAACAATTGGGTTTTTGTAAAATTCTAACCTTATAACCAAACCATTGCAGCACTCCGACAATCCAATAAATTAGCTAAATGTTACTATGGGCCCTTCCAGGTATTAGAGCGCGTTGGTCCGGTTTCTTATCGGCTATAGTTGCTAGCATACGCAAAAATTCATAATGTTTTTCACATCTCACTACTCAAGAAATGTCATGGTGACCCGGCTGACCAACACATTGAGCTCCCTGCAGAAGCATGGGGATCACATCCCTTATTGTTTTCCATATGGCTATTAGGATTTCGTAAAGTCTTGCAACATGATAAATTTGTTCCACATCTCTTTGTTCAGTGGCATTCTCAATTCCTAGAGAAGGCAACTTGGGAACCAGCTGCAACTCTTCATCAGGGCTTTTGGACTTTAACATTGATGACAATATTCTTTTCGATAGGAACGGTAATGTTATGGGTTTAACTGTTATGGACCCGATCTTGCCCACGGCCCAATCCATGGGTCTAGAGGCTGACAAGTTGGAATCTCGTCACAATGGCTATCCGTCCCGAGCATCCAGTGGCCGTCCGACCCGAGCATCCAGTGGCCGTCTGACCCAAGCACCCGAGAAGTTCCAGGATTATATGTGATATAAGTAGATATATATTTCTATATATTTCTATATTTCCTTTTGTCGTTAATAGGTTGTTACCTTTTACTCTTTCTGTTAATAGGAATCTAATTCTATTAGTAGACATATTACCAGCTTTCTATTTTGCGACCACTATATGTTTTGAGAATAAAATGAAAGAAAATTAAGCAGTTGCAAACTATTCTCTCCCTTCCCTTTTCATCTCTCCTCTCTTGTCATCTCTATACTCTCACTCTCCTTCTGTCAGATTTTCCCTCTCCCTCTTCCTTGTCTGACTATTCTGGGTTCTTCCCTTCTGTTCCCTGCCACATGAAGAGCGTCACTGTTGCATGCATCACAAACCTTTTTAATGATATCTAAAATTTTCTATTCTTTTTGATTGAATGGTCATTTTTCACAATAAATAGTCTCTACGTTAAATATGATGCTTTTTATTTTACATTTTTGGGTAATTGATGATGATTTCATTTTGTTTCAAACTTTATATACATGATCCCATTTACCTTAGTCGATGGTTATGTTGTTTGAGATAGCTGGATTAGTGAATGTGGTTATGTTGATTGAAATAACTATCAAAACTGTCAAACAATCACCATTATATTGATTTATACAAATAAAAGAGTGGTGTTGAACATCTCAATTCTAATATCCTGGCATTTTCAACTGAATGTTTTAGATTAAGATTGGTTAAAATCGCTAACTATAAAAATATTTTAAATTAAATAGACAAGTGCTTTTGAAAATTAATATTTTGTAATCGGAATTAGACTTATTTTGAATGGCCGAAACGTATCCTTAGATTACATTTTTTCTCTCAGCAAATTAGCAAATATCGATTATCCTCACATTTAATCACCAATTTGATAAAAACTATTTCACTATAGGTATTATATTTGCCATATAACTTGGACGCATTATTTAAATTATAAAAATCATTGTAATAATAATAATAATAGCATTGTAATAATAACAATAATAATATCAAATGATTTTATATTTTTGTAGTATTTTTCACTTGAGCAGTCTGGTCGGATTTGATTAATAGAACAAGGGTTGCCACATCGATAACATAGCAAGTCATTTATTTATCCGTATCAATTGATCTATATAAAAATAAATAGATTGATTGAGTAAAGTCATTTGAATATACCCGAAAATGGTTAAATTATAACTGAAAATCATAATTATTCATAAATCAAATAATGCTTTCGAACTCCAGCTGCTAGTTCCATGGGCATTCAGACATTTTTAAATGTCGACGTCCAGGCCGAAAGGAATAAAACCAGCAGCGGATGAGAAACAGATGATGGATAAGCAGAACAGACAGAGCAGGTAGAGGTAGAATCACCAAATTTGATGACTTTGAATTTCCCAAGCAAGGAGATTTTACAATTAAATACAAGCCAAATTCTATTTTGGTCCTTTTTGAGTACCTTTTATAAGCCGATTGGTGTTCACGGATGAATGTCAATGAATGATGCCAGATGTAATCAGGAGGCTCCATCTATAAAGGAAATTAAGGCACTTTTTTTTATTTAATTAAAATAATTTAATAATTAATTTTAATTAATTTTTTTTTTAAAAATAATTTAATTATAACTATTTATTTAAAAATAAATAGATCAGATAAAAAAATAACCTTTTATCTTTTAAAAAGATAGAGCACATGCAGATATATCTCATTCATTTCAAATATATCAGAAAAACAAAAGTAAATATTCCTAATTTCAACCTAGTCAAAGTTTCCTGGGGGACACGTTTTCTCTTAAGTTGAATTTTCTTTTTGAGGGGTTTAATACTTTAACCATTACGGTGATTACTGTGATTGATAATTTTAACATTTATCATTTATATCAACAAGTTTATATATAAATAAATTCATAGATGAACGATGGGTCATTAACGATGTCATCTTGATGCCACACTTGCCCTAGTTTCTATGCTATGTGAGTTTTTCAATTGGTTAGTGTTGATACCCACTTTAATTTATTATATAAATAAGATGATTAATTTAGAATTTAATGCTATTACGGGACTCTTCAATGCTTCCTCGAGTACACCTCATGTCCAGCCAGCTGCTACTCGTAAGAGCACTTGGGTTCCCCCCCCCCCTCCCTTCCCCATAAATTCCTTGATTATGTTTAATTACTTAATTTCCATTTTCTGCTTTTGATGTTATTTTCTCCTTCATGTTTGTCTGGCTATTGTGCTGTTATTTTTTCTTCTGTTTATTTTGTTATGCTCCTATTATTCCCTATTTGCTGATTGGTTATGGCCCACGATTGCCCACTTATATCTATAGCCACAGTTACTGTTGAGAATAGAAAAGAATTATTCTTCTCACTTCTGTCTGATTTTCTCTCTCAATTCTTCTCTGCTCTTCCTGATCTCTGTATTCTGTCTCTGTTACCCCATCTCAATCTCTTCCTCAATCTTCTCTATCAGAACTCCCCCTTCCCAAATCCTCAACTCCCTTGGTGTTTTGTTGTTTGGCAGCTTCTCACGGAACAAATGCCTTCACAAAACGCACTATCTAAAAAAAAAAAAGGTAATGAATAATAGATATTAAACTATTATATGATATTAGTCAATTATTATATTTTTCAACCCTTGTATAATTTTCTACGAGTATTTATCGGCTTTTTTTTTTCTTATGTAAGACCATTGACCAACTAGTAATGACAATTGCCTGAACCAACCGGCACCAGTTCTGATCATCTTGACTTCTATGCCCTTAACACAAAGCAGATGGGCAGTCTCGCCAGAAACTCGTCTTTCTCCCATCAAGACGTACAATCATCCAAATCTCTCTCTCTCTCTCTCTCTCTTTATGGGTGGCTGCGCTTCCTCTCTATCTCAAACAGCAAAGAAAGCAGAAGGTAAAGCGTCTCAAGCAAGAAGAACACTGCAGCCTTTCTCATCGTCGAGGAGGAGGAATTCAGGCGATAACAACTCTCAGAAAGATAAGCCTTCGGTCTTGCACACTGTTAAGGTGGTAGACATGGACGGCCGAGTGCAGGAGTACAAGCCTCAGATCTCCGCGGAGCAAGTAATGTCGCAGAATCCGAACCGCTTCCTCTGCAGCTGGGAGACGATGCTCATTGACTCGTGCGCGCAGCCCGTTCCCGATCAGGAGGGGTTGCAGCCCGGCCATCTGTATTTCCTGATGCCTGCGACTCGGACCAACTGGCCATTGTCGCTTGAGGACCTGTGTGACCTCGCAATCAAAGCCAGCTCTAACCTCTGTATCAATGACTTACCTTCTGCCCTCGATTGGACGTAAATACCATTCAGCTCAGACGAGATCTCTCTCCTCTCTCGTCTAACTTCGTCGTCTCCGTCGCCGTTCCTCTCTCTTTCTCTCTCCTCTCTGAATGAATGTCACGTTGTGGAAGGAGAAATTCTCCCATCTTGTCAGTTAACTCGAGAAGTATATTCACAAAATTGAGTGTATTAGATTCTGTGGTATAGGTATTCTTACACGATACGTAGGTTCCCTACGGTTGGATCATTGCAGATCCAATAAATAATATTTAATATTTTAAAATAATATGGTATATAAATATTTTTTTATAAAATATATTAAAATAACATCAAAAATATATTTTTTATATTTCTAAAATATTTTTCTAATATTAAATTTTACCCATTAAATTTCAATCCAATGGATATAAGAGAGTTGTGCGGGTTGCTATGCCTACCTACGTTGTAACCCCGTATCCTCTTCTTATACGTACCCGTTCATTATAATTATGACTCTAATTTTAAAATTACAGTTACAATAATTCTATAAAAATGTTTGAAATATATTATTTAGATAGTTAAATAATATAATATTTTATTTATTTATTTATATTAATCAAATCACATAATAATAAATGAAGAAAAGGCTGTGATATTTTTTGATAATCTGAATTATTATACGAATTAGAAAATTATTTGATCAAGCCTGGTAACTTGAATTGAAGAGAGTCTAATCTTTATAATTTAAAATCTGAATCCTATATACTGTAACAAGATAAATAAAAGATAAAAGGTATATGAGACTCATTTCCTAATATATTCTCAAATATTCAAATTAGAAATCTTTCTATTTGAATGTGAAAGATATAGAAAAATGAGTGTGAAAATATAAAGATGATATGAACAAATATTTATTTAAAGGGTTATACTCAATTTGGTGCACTTGTTAGGTAGAGCAGTTTTGAATTATGCACTCAACTGTTAGAGTGTCTAACTTTGAAAATTGTGCACTCAACTAGTGGAGTGTCTCATTTCTTTTCTCATTGTTCTTTTGTGTCGTCGTTTATCCACTCATTTATATGGGAAAAATGTTATATTTATAGTGAGAGGTATCGTTTAGTTGATGGACCCTTGAATCAATATGCGGGTGAGTTGCGTCTTTGATAATGAGGGGCATTACTTGTGCATATAACTACCGCATTCATTTAATTACTGAGCCGCAATGTTGACAGCTGATCGCCACAACCACCATCTGAAACAATTCAGCTAGTACTCTATTATGATCCTCCAATACTTTGTGGTTTAGGTCATATTTCTTGGTTCAACAGTTAATTTATTTTATGAGTTCAAAGGCGTCTTCTATTAGCCCATCATCGTTTGGACCTCCTACTATTCCTTGATTTGGACATGGCCGATCTGATTCTTGTCGTACCCATCAGACTGTATTAAAATGAATATGTTAAATGTACATTTACACAATAGTTCTATAACATTACTCATTGAATTATAGTGATACTCATAAGTTGAAGGCTATTTTAAAAAATAACGTCCGAATTGTTATATAAGCTATGGTAATTTTTTAAACGCCGAAATTTGATAGTGTTTTTGCAAATTTTTGTCAATAAGAAAATATAGAAATGAAATTATAAAGGTTACTTACACAAAAACATACTTGGCATCCATTCTATTTAGTTCCAAATTATACATACGAAAAAATCTCTCAACACCTTATTTTTTTTTAATTTTATTCTGAATTTTTAATTTTTTATTGTAGTTTGCTATTCTGTTTTAATATCAATTTTACTATATAAATTCTAAGCTAAACTAAAATATTTTGTGTTATCTAATGCAGTACCTAACTCAACAACATTACAAATTACAAATAATTTAATCACAAGCCTATTTTAAAATTTTCTACATTATGAATATACATATTACATGATACCAGAATATAAATTGTTTATCTAATTTTTTATTAGTATAAAATTATTACTAAAATAAAATTAGAAAAAAAATTTTAAAAATTAATAATATTATTAAAAAAGTATAGAACATTTTTAATTTTTTTTTTCCCGGCACATCTTTTCCCTGAATAATCCCCATGCAGAAGAAGTGAATACCCTGAGCTCCCAATTTGTAGTTGTCCTATCTCTTTTGAGATGATCCTTTCTCGGCTAATTTATCCATGTAATATTTAGCATTATCACCACCTTTGGATGTACCAAATTAACCGCATCCTTACATTTAAGCATAAGTTAAGTAATTTAAAAGCGAGATAGGAATATTAAAGAACAAATTTAAAAGTACAAAAAAGAGATTATAAAAGAATATAAAAATTGTATCACTTGGAAACTCTTTATTTGATATTTTACAAATAAAATCCCCACCCTTTTTTTTATAGTAGAGCTTCTCCCACCCACTCCTTAATCATTGGTTAAGATTATTCCACATGGGTGGTTGGGATTGGGTTTCTAGATTTTTTTTTTGTTAAAATATTCCTGTTAGATGTTTCTTTTGGAATATCTAGATAATTATAAAGAAATTTTTTCTACATATTTTCTAAGTTTTCTAAAAAATTTGTTCGATTTTAGATGACTCAATTATATATAATAATATTTTCATAGTACTGTACAAGCCTAGAATTGTACAAATCTACAATCAGGGTACAAACATGGGTTGAATTCTAGGTCCATATTTGAGAACAGTTAGTTGGTGGCATTCTCTTCCACCCGAGTCCTTGACATCCTTAGCAAGCTTGCAACTTCAAAACCTCTTGATGACATCTTAAAAATGTTACCAACCTTAACCGCATTCCCAACTTACTTCACTGTTAGTTGATCCCTTTCTTCGTATTACATACTTGGCATAGTTGGAGACTATGCATCGCCTCACAATGCAAGCTGTTATGATCTCCTTATTGAATGAAGTCACGATCACTAGTGGGACTCCATGTGACTTACCTCTGTTAAGATCTTTCATGTCAGTATGATATGACTTGAAAAGGCTTACATGGAAGACCGGGAGGTTGTGAAATTTTGGTGACAACTCCACTTGATAGGACACCTTCCCTACCTTCTTTACAATAGGACATGGTCATTCTTAATATTGTACTAACCCTTTGTGTATTTATTTAAAAACTTGAATTACTGAGTTAGTCGTTTTACCATTATTAAGTCTACTACTTTGTGCTTCAGAAGTCTTTGATACAAGTCCGCTCACTTCTTTATTTTCTCAGAAATCTTAATAAGGTAGACTTTAACAATACTCATATACTTATTTCACCCCTTAACAAATTTATAAACCAAAGGGCTAGTAATTATATATCCCATCACTATTATATGAGAGGAGAGGGGTTGATGCTTTAAAGCAACCTCAAGCGGGCTTTGCTGCGTCTCCTTACTCCTTTGCATATTATAGGAAAATTATGCCCCATCAAGTAATTTAGCCTAATCTTGCTAATTGGAACCAATAAAACTCCAATAAGTTATTTATTTGCTCCATTTGACCATCTATTTATAGATAAAAACTTATTAAAAAATAAAGATCGAACCCTAAGACTTTGAAAAACTCCCTCCAAAAGTGAGGGTCATAATTACTAACAATTTTCCAATGAAGATCCCAATACTTTACCACGTTCTTGGAGAATAATAGAGCAGTTTCTTTGGCTGTGTAGTCCCGTAGGAAGGAATAAGAGTACCATGCTTAGGAGAACCAGTCTACCACCATCATAATGGAATTACTCCCCTCCAACCTGAACAAAGTTGAGATAAAGTCCAAACTAATACATTCATAAGGTCACTCTAGAATAGACTCTAGTAAACATACAGGTTGCCTTTGTTCCACATTGTCATGTTGGCACACAAGATAATTCCACACATAGTTCTCCAAGTTGTCACACATTTAAAATCAATAGCACGCCTCCTTTAGTAATGTCATTGTGTGCTGCATCCCTAAATTTCTAGCCTACTTTAAGTCATGTCATTCTTTTGTTAGCTTCCTAAGAAGATTCCCCAACTTGAGTACATATGTGTGGTTGCCTCCTATGTAGAGTGGACTATCACTCTCGAGGAATCAGTGGTCTTCCCTACTTAGCCGTATCTATTAGTCTCATAGCTAAGGAGTCATGTGTCAATCCCTTATTGACATGGTCAAGGATATCGCATAGGGGGTTAACTCACTGTTGCAAGTGTGAATTTACAACTTAGAACATCCGCAATGACGTTGGTCTTACTTGACTTGTCGACCATGTCATAATCAAACTCAGACAAGAAGTCCTGTCAAGGAGCCTGCTTAAGACTTAAACTTCTTTTGTTGCTAAAAGTAACTAGTTACCATATTATCTATCCAGATAATAAACTTATTTATGAGCAAATAGTATCGCCAAGCCCGTAAATAATGTACAATGGTGGTCATCTCCTTGTTATGTACAGGGTACCGCCTCTCTGTCATTCAACTTGTATCTCTCGTAGGTAATAGAATGTTCACCTTCCATAAACACCCCACCAATGGAAAAATCAGAAGCATCCGAATAAATTTAGAGTAGTCAGGCAATGCAAAGACCAGCTCTCCCATCATAGCATGCTTCATGTCCTCTAATGCATCTCAACAAGCTTACGTCCACTATCAGGTTGTCTTCTTTTTTAATAGATTCATCAAAGGAATAACCATTGTCAAATAGTCATAAATAAAATGCCCATAATAGTTTACCAAGCTAAGGATTGACCATAACTTGGAGAAATTCTTAGGTAGCTCACACTCTTGGATAGCCCAAACCTTGGCATCATCTATGTAGATCTTTACTCCTGGTATTTGATGTCCCAAGAATATCTCCTCATCCTAGTTAAATAAATACTTCTCTGGTTTAACATAGAGCTCATTGTCACATAGCACTTAAAAAACTTGCCTGAAATGCTCTGTATGGTCTTGTACAGATTTACTATGCACCAGATATTATTCAAGTTTATCATAACAAATTTATTCAAATAGTGGAAGATTTTATTCATTAACGTGCAAAAAGTAGCCAAAGTATTAGTCAAGTTGAAATGCATGATTAAGAATTCAAAAGATCCATACCTCATGACATATGTCATCTTTGACTCATCTCCTCTGCAATCTGTACTTGTCAGTAGCCCAAACACAAGTCTAGGTTGAAAAACCACCGAGCTATTCCAAGTTGATTGAAAAAATCCTACACCAATGGGATTAGGTATTTATTTTTTACAGTCACCTTATTAGGTACTTGATAATCAATATATATATATATAAAGACTTCCACTATAGTTCTTTTGAAATAACATCGGGGCACCAAAGGGGAGGCCTTAGAAACCCGAATAAATCTAGCATCCAAAAACTCTCTATGCGGCCTTCTCAATCCTCCAACTCTAGTGGAGCCATGAGGTAGAATCCCATGGCTAGTGACTTGATTTCGAGCTCCAGTTTGATTAGGTGGTCTACTTCTCACTTAGGTGGAAGTTTCTTTAATAGTTCTTTTGCATCTTTAAATTCTTTGATCACTCCAATGGTGTCCATGGGTATTTCAAGAAAACTTTGCACGTCCGAATCCTTCTTCAATATCACCAAGTATGACTTTTCATCCCTCTTGAATATCTTTGAGAACTAGAGAGCCAAAAATTTTCGAGCTCCCACCTTCTTCCATTTGATGTGCACGGTACAAGACTGATACCCTATCGAGGTCTGTATGGTATTGTTCTCTAGAACAAAATAAATGTGTCACTATGCTCATGAACTCCATGCCTAGTACCATATGGTAATCATCCATAGGCTCTACCGTCAAATCCACAGTGCCCATATACTCTCCCAAGTGAATAGGGACTTCTCGGATAGTCCATGAGAAAAAGCTAATGGCCTTCATCCATTCTAACTCCTTGGCGTATTTTAATCCCAACAACATGGCTTCACTTGTAACCACAAAGTTATGTGATGTTTCTATGTCAACCAATGCCTTGGTGATTACTCCATTTACCATGGCCTCCACAAACATCAAACATTTTTCAAACTTGGTCTTCATGTTTAGGGTTTCAATAGTCCTTACTTTTACATAGGTCTTTTTAAACATCGAGTTTAGAAATCGCATTGATCCCATGCATGTTTCTTCCTATGTCTTTTCCTTGTTGGCTGATACTAAGGCATTAAGGTGCTTCAATTAAGGGTAGTCTCAAATATAGTGCTCTTTGCCACAAAGGAGACACTCTATTTGTTGAAACTTATGTTGCTACTCGTTCTCAATGTTGAACCTCCCCTTATCCTTCTCGTTAACATCATATTTATAAGTAGGTGGCTTACCTCCCTTATAATGAGATTTGTCTCCCCTACCTTTGTTAGAAGTGTCCCTGTTTAGCTTATATTTCTTCGTGTCGTATTGAAACTTCATTAGTGACTTCACCACCGCTATGGTTGAAGCAAGTGTCTGAACATTCCTTTACTTTAACTTTTGCTTTGCCTATCGTTATAAGCCATCCATAAAGTAGAATAGGCAATTATTATTTGTCATGTCAAAGATCTCTAGTATCAAAATGAAATTCTCATTAATATGGTATTTAATGATAACAATGTGCTTAAGGTCACACAATTTCTTCATGGCCATCTCCTTGACATTCTCAGGATAGAATTCACGTCTGAGTTCTCTCTCAAACTCGTCCCATGTGTCTAAGGTTCACACCCCGTTCAATATCAATATTACGCCACCTCCATCATAGCATTGTGTTGAAGATATAAAGTACAAGTAATTATTTTTGTAGCATCGTTATCAATGTGTTTTGCATCTAAATAATGTTCTATGCACCAAATAAAATTATTGAGTTTTTTAGCATCACTCTTACCGATATACTTCGGGGGGTTGGGATATTCACCTTACGAATTCTGCTTCCTTCGACCATTCACCATTGCCACCTTACACAGTTAGATTTACCTCTACCATGTGGACCTTCTTCTGTAAGGAGTGCAGTTCCCCCATTACCAAGCCACAAAACTTCTCTACCTCCTCCTTTAAAGAGTTGCCAATGAGTTGATTACTCGTTGAAACATACTAGTTAAACCTTTGGCATTTTCATGTTCCTCCACCCTAGAGTCAAGGATGTCGAGGCATTCACTAATGTCATCCACTACAACATCTACTTCAGCTACCCTTACATTGAGGCTAACTAGAGTATCCTTAGATAGAGTCTTCCTCTTGGACAAGTCCTTCGTTTTCCAAGCATAATCCCAATTGTGTTCATCAATAATCTCAGAAGAGATTATGACCCTTTCTCCATGACAAGATATAATTATGATTATTCACGTAACTTCGCTTTGATACCATATCTTATAGGATGACACTTTCAACTAGTTTATCGATATAACTCCTAACATTACCACAATCTTTGGATTCACTAAATCAATTGGATCTTCATATTTAGATACAAATTAAGTAACTCAAAAATAAGATAAAAATACTAAAAAATTAACTTGAAAATACAAAAAATAAATAAATAAATTATGAAACAATATAAAGTTCATATTATTAGAGCTCTCTTATCTTAGTGTCTTACAAATGAAGTCCCCTCTCCTTTTATTGTTGAGTTTCTTCCATCCATCTCCTTAATTATTAGCCAAGATTACGTCATATAGATAGTTAAGATTAAACTTTTAGATTTCCTTTAGAATATTCCTCCTTAATGTTTCTTCTAGAATACTCCACTACCTTCCTCCTCCTAAGATTCTCTTTTAAAACATCTACATAATTATAAGGAAGATTTCTCTACCCACTTTCAAAATTTTTTAAAACATTTCGCTCTATTTTGGATGACTGCATATTCAATAATATTTCCACAATGTTATACAAGTCTAAAATTGTACAAATTTATAATTCAGATACGGATGTAGGTTAACCTCTAGGTCCGCGATTGGGAACGCTCCTTTAGTGACACATCCCCCAAATCCAATGGGGATGAAATTTGGAGGAACCAAAAAGGGCAGACTAACAATCATCTATAAGAGATAATAAAACTCAAATCTGCATTAAATATAGATACAGAGAAATCAAACAAGAACTGTACTATCATTCAAATACACTTTTACTTAACTTGACGCATTCCAGTCGCTAAACTAGATTTCCTTTTTGAGCATAACAATGAAACTTCAAAACCTTGAAATCAGAGACAGCTAGCCGAATAAGACCCTGTGTTAGTCTATCAAACTGCATATATAGCCCCCCTCCAAGAAATTAAAAACATTGACTCCTGATATAGCAAAAACAATAAGCATTCTATAGAAACAAATTCAGATTCGAGCAAGTTTTGGAAGAATCACCTGACCAGTTCCTTGGTTATCAGATAACGGAAAGAAAAATCGTGAGGCATCCATTCGCAGCTCTTGCTTCTTTTTCCGAGTTGACATTTCTTGAGAGTCTTCTTCCGCAGGGACTCGGGCAAGGAGTGTTGGACCATCCGGATGATATCTGCCTGACACAACCCTGCATCCTTTGCATACGAACCTACGACCTTCGGTAAGAGGATTTTGTGATCTTTGCGAATGCCAAAGGTCGCACGAATGTATTCTTCTTTGGCTGCTTCCAGCTCCTGAAATACTCTCTTGGGCGTGTACACTCGAAGCTGAGGAAGACGAACAAGAAAGGAATTTTTAGGGAAGAAAATACCAAGTGGTGTATTCACGTCTGGTTTGATGGTTAATTAGGTGACCTGAGATGGGAATGTAAAAGTGAGACTTTAATTTTAATTTTTGAAATCTTTATTATTATATTTTTTAATATATCGTTATATGAAAATATAAATTAATATAACTAGATTCATGAATATAAAGCCATTAGTTTACTAAAATAACCTGTAAAATTAATCTATCGATTTGTTTTTGTCTCTGAAAACTAGAAACTTTTTTCTCTATATTCCTATTTCTTTATACAAAATATATTTTAATGATGTATAATAATGATGGGAATACATTACCTTTTATAAAGAGAATAATGATTATTTTTAAATTACTAAAATATCTATCCTTTTTTTCGGATGATATGTCTTGAATAAGCATGTTTATTGAGAGAATAATTATTTATAATTAATTAATTAATATATTTAAATTATTAACATATAATTGTAACATTTATCAATTTAATAAATAAATAAAATATATGCCACGTCATACAAGACGTTTCTTATTGGAAAAACCACTCTCTAGATTCGTCCATGAGCACCATTTCCAACAAAATTTTCCTTTCTCCATCTTCCAAATTATTCAATATGACCAGCACCTCTGCACGAAACCCCTACATAAGCGGGTTTCGAAAAAATATTAGGCTAATTTTAGATTTATTATACGCAATTTTACCTTGTAAGAGATCATTCCAAGACTCAAACTTATAACAACCAAGTCACACCGCAACAACTCTACTACCATAGCAAGACTTCCATTCAGCTTTATTATTCAGGAAGAGGAGAAAGGAGAATCATGTGGGATATAAAAATTCTGAAAGTCTAGTGTTTTATGTAGGCACTTATGGGAGCACAGGGAAATGCTCAGAAGAACAGATGAGATTTGAGTTTCAGAGAATGAAGATACCGCAGGATCAGAGTGGCTTCCAGAGCAAAGGGCAAAGTGTAGAAGGGGTTCTTGACGCTCAATGGCATAGGCTTGACGTTCATCTCCCGTCTTGAATTTTGACCTTGGTGACATTAACCTTCGGAACCACTACAAAAACACCAAAAGGCCTCAAACCCATTAGAAAGATGTCAAAGTTGCAGCAAATTCTGAGAAACTTGTAGAGATTTGCCGGCCAAGATGGTCCAAATTAACTCTGAAAGTTGCCTAAGCAGAAGGAATCAATTTTCCTCCTATTTTAACAAGCATCTGTAAACTAGCTTACCCTGAATCAAGCTGAAAGCCCATCATCCAATCAAGGCAGACAGTAAGGTGCTAGAATTGCAAGAGCGGGAACTTGGCAAAAGAATGTAAAACAAGACATTTCCTCATCTACCAGAGGGAAAATATCAGACATTTCACAACTGGTAACCAATATCAGGATTCACGGGTTTTGGATTAAGCCTAAATGCAGAGAGAAAGGATCCTAGGAGAGAAAACCTGTCCAGGACGAGACATTCTACATCCCAAGATAGTACTCTGTATTGTGTCCGCACTTATTGTATGACCCCCGACATTGTAGGCAGCCTGCATGAGACAAAACAATAAGTCACTATTTCTCTCGTAGATGAAACATACAAAGTAGCCATTTTCTCACCTTCAACAGTAAAAAGACCCTCTTCACATTATTTTGCGGAATTCCATACGCCAAAAATGCCTGTCAAGAAACAGAGAGCTGATAACAATTCAGGACATGAAGTGAACTGGTAAACGACCAGTTGCAATGACATTCGATGATCATTACATGCATCACCAAAGCATTGTGAACGTTAATCCAGAATGCCAGCTTCTCCTCGTACTTCATCTTCTTTGGATCTATTTCTTGCAGCCGACAGATGAGTGACCTTGGACAGCAACAGAAACACAATCAGAAGTTAAAATGTTTAGCCGTTCAAATATCTTTTCATAGCAATGTCATAACTCTTTTCTCCACTCTATCGACCATCTCTCTTACCTAAAATTTTCCAGCATACGTTCGATGACACCCGATTTTTGACACTCTCGATATATGCATGGCACCTCCACCATGGTGCTGTAAGGGCCACTGAACTCCTTAAGTCCTTCAACGTTGAAAGGATTATCTAAATGTGCATCGAGTAAATCTTTGCTAAATCCGGGACTCCACACATCATGTTGGCATAGTGGAGAAAACCCACCCACCGAAGAGGAAGATGAATTGGGTGATGAGAGTCCATTATGTGTTGAAGGCGGGTCAGCGAGCTTGCAAAATATCCCTGCCATGCACTTTACCATATCTTCTGAAATCCTGTTCGGGCTATCTGGAACATGATCTGCAATGCGCGTACCTAGATGCTCTGCGAGACTTATTACATTTGAACTGGCACTCTGAGCATACTACCAAGAAGACATTCTTGGTCAGAATACAGTAGCAGTTTTCGAATAGGACATCCATGCATAAAACATTATCCCAAAGAATTGGACTAACGTGACAGATGCTACCCATAGTCAATACAATTACCATGAAACAGTCAAGATAAAAGCAGCACGAATAGATAAATACATTTTGATATGTAGAATTAAAGTGTAGCCATTTCATAATGCTTTACACTTTAAAACTCAGAATCGGTCACGGCCGTATCGCTATCATCCTTAACATGCAATATATACCAAAATCGGATGTTGCGGATGCCCAAAAAAATGAAAAAAAAATCTCATGGCCGTATCAAATCTGAATTATTTACTGATATTTGACTATATTTATCATATTTGAAAAGTTTCAATAAATTTTATCAAAATTAAACAAGAGAGATCAAGTCATTAGAAAAATATAACAAAAGCTTTTATACCTTTAGAAAAAAAAAAAAAAAACAGGACTAGATTTTCTAGAAGATTTGAGTATATTTAAAATAAGTGGATTTGGACTTCCAAGAACAAACAATAAATAGAAAATTGATATATTAGTATTATCGACCATATTGGCCGATATTTAAAATATTGGTCAATATATTATAACATATCACCATAGTAGTCACATATTTTTCAATATTAGAATATATTTTATTCTATGAAAGTAAAGATTATTTCCCTGAGATGTTTTGCACTACAATTGGTGTATCCCCACTCCATACTAACAAATTATATGCAAAAGGAATTACCTCCATCATGGACAAGGGTTGAGAGTGACATGAAAGCAAAGCTCTAGATGCTGAGTCCATCAGAGTAGAAGTTCTTCCTCCATAAGGAGAGTGTTGAGACAAAGAAGAGTGGCAGCGATGAACACCAGAATCAAGCATCTTGTCTTCTAGGCCAACACTGCTCGGTTCCTTCCATACATTAGAAAGCAATCGAGAGTCAGAATAAAATGCTGAATTTCGAGTCTTTGTCGTGGTATCAACTGCATCATCATCGACGAATAGTCTCCTTGGCGTCATCACAGAATACTTTGTTCCTTGGCCCTTAGCAGTTGGAGATACAGAGGAGATTTGCTGATCAAAAGCTTTCCTATACAGTGAGAGAAGATATTGCTCTAAATACACAACTTCCAATTCCAATACTGCAATCTCCTTAATCAACTCTGCTGCAGGCTGAGGACAGATAAAAAGCAGCAATCAAGAAAACTGCAAACAATATAAGCATTCCTTTGATAGTTATTAGCACTCCACATTTTTCATATTCATTTGAAGTAAAATTACCAAATAAGGAAAATTGTGGGGGCATCGATAGGTATTATTTGGGTGAACACGTTATTCCCACAAAAAAATTAAAACAGTATAAAAGAAACAGATATCTTGAGAAAGAGGAGACAGCTAAAGTAATCAATGATTTGAGCCAGTGCTAAGATAGTACATAGATTAAGATTAACAAAAAAATTCACACCAAAAAACAAGAAATTCAAGTTAAACAAACTTCTCTTTGTAGAAACAAGGCTATCTCATGATATATTCTGGAAGAACAACATTGTAGTTGATGGTAAAAGAAGAGAAGACGAACTGACTACCTTTGGAATTGAAGGTTCATTTGTGATATACGAAGATCCACATCCCAATGCTTTTTCCAAAGCACCACGAACAACAACTTCATCTTGTAACCTTTTCTCAAGTAGTGAAATCTGCATAGAAGATGGAAACATACAAGTAAGGAAGAAAAGAGGGTTAAAGCAAAACCAGTTATTAGAGAGAATGAGAAAGACAGAGAGGTAGAACAATGCAAGTGCATAACGGCTAGTGAATAAGCATTATTAGCACACAAAATGGGAGCTTTGGAACTACGGTAGAGTTGTCATTGTATGATTTAGTGGTTACAACTTCAAGTCTCGGAAACAACCACTTGTATAATGTAATATAAGATCACACGTATAATAGACCCAAAAGTTGTTTGACCATTCCCCAAACCCTGCATATAGCAGAAGCTTTGCTCATCAAACTGACACCACCACAACATTAAATGATACATTGCACCAGCATGATGCCCAAAAATTTCTAAACCAACTGATTAAGATGTACAAGTTCAATGCATACCTCTTGTTTGAGAGAATTATGGGTTTCAGCATTCTGAGATTGCTTCTTTATACATTTACTACATCCCTTCAGAAGCCCCATATCCTGATGTCCAATCAACTTGGAATATCAAAACCCTGCAGAGTCATTGTAACTTGATCTCGACAAAGAAAACTCATTCTACATAGAATGGACTCAACAACATCGACAGCATGACCATACTAGCATGCATTAACGAGGTCCAAGAGACCAATATAAAGAGCAATCATTACGAACAGTATAATCCAGGATTTAGAAATTGAGTAATCAAATGAAAAACAAGATAATCAGAAACCATCAAGTGATAGTCCCCTTTCTCTGCTTTAGAAAATCATGTTAACAATTACAACAGCATTGGAACACAATGGGGGGCGATGATTTACCAACTTTAAACGAGGAGATGCTTCATAGCTATCATCAAAGCTCCCTTTCTCGACTCTCATCTTATCTGGAAAGCTGACAACAATAATAAAGAGGAAAATCAAAAGATTCAGCGAAAGAAAACACTTGTATTGAGAAAATTTTCCACCAACTGTCTGCCCTTATCCATAAACGATACTCTTTAATGGCTTTCATAGTTCCCAATTTAAAGAGAAAATAAGAAAGCATAAAGTATAACGCACAACTATGTAACTGTTTTAGATTAAATCTTGTTAGATTTCATTATTCCAGAATAAAGCTGACATGAAAGTTTCAAAAGGGCACAAAATTAATGGCAGAATCGATAGTTCTACCCGCTCCTCTTGCACATTATGCCTCTAAATTTCTGTGTCTAGCCGACTCCACTACTTATTTCTCTTGCTTTTTGACGCCTCAGCAATACCGCAAAGTATGTTAAGGAATGTTAACGGAGATAACTGACTAGGATTTGTGGCTTGTTGAAAAAAAAAGAAAAAACAATATCATTTCCATTTTGTAGATGCCACAAATTAATTTTGAGGTAACACAAAAATGGATTAAATATATTATAAACAAAAACAAAAATCAGATAGGTACCTCTTCGAACGCTTGTGCCTTGGAGCCACATTGAGGCCGAACAATTTAGTATCTCCATAATCCCCCTGCCCCATCACTATAAACAAATCGCCAAACAAAATTGGTAGAAAATCAACTGCTAGAAAACAAAATGCCGGAGAAGAATAGAAAAGGGCAGAGAATAACACATGACCCACCAACGAACAAAGCTACCCGGATGATTCCTGAAAGCGGAACTCAATTGGCCGACGGACTACTCAGAAACTGACCTTGCCTTCTTTCCGATTTCACCATCTCAGTTTGAGTAATCGAATCCTAGTCATAAATTAGTTATTATTTTTTTTTACCAGTGCAGTCCATAGAGTCTTCTCTTAAGGGAGAGCTGTCACTCTATCTTTTAGGTTTTGAAAATGACGTTTTTGCATCAAAAGGAAAGAATTTTCGATGGACTTCACTTGAAGAGAGTCAGTTTACCCTACTGAACAGTTTCACTTATGCAGAGGCACAGCAGAGAGGGATCTGGTCTAAGAGAGACAAACACCGGGAGGAAGACAAACAGAGACTGTGAGCAATAGTAAAAACAAAATCTGCCCTGAGCAATTAAATAAATCAAGAAATGTTGAAATTGACAACCCAATTTCCATATTCTCTTGTCTTGTTCAGCAGCAAGTGGGAATTGGTGAACCCCCCCCCCCCCCCCCTCTCTCTCTCTCTCTCTCTGTACCTGTCTTTTTCCTTCTGCATGGTTTCCAATATCTGTATCGGTTTGGTTTCCTATATCTGTATCTACCTTCTGGTTTGGCATGATGGCTAACTAGTTTTCACGATGTTAGAACAGAGGATACAAACTTCAATTTGTCTTTATTTTATAATGATACACTATTTATACAGTATAATCGGCATAAAATTTATATAAAAATAATAATTATAAATATATAAAAAAATATTTATAAAATATTTTGATTATATTATGTAGTTAGAAATATAATATTATAAAATATTATGTATAATAATATTATGTATTTAGAAATATAATATTATAAAATATAATAATACACATTTTATATATTCCCTATTATATTTGACATCACCCTCAAATTTAAGAAGTAGAAACTAGTTTGAGATGAAAATTAGATCATGAAGTCATCATGTGATATATGACTTGGTGAAGATATCACTGGATTGCTCAGCCGATAGTATGTAATTGATACATTCTTGGTTTTTGAGTTGTGGTATGAATTAGTGAGTCTTTCATTCTTTCGTTGCGGTTTGAATTAGAGTGGGTTCGATCTCCATCACTATTAACCTGAAACTTGCACACCACAAATTATAAATAGGAGGTCAGAGAAAATTGCTCCCACCGTATATCCTTCGATGCTCATGTTAGAAATCTTTCTTAGAAATTAGAAAGATGTTAGGAGGATGCGATGAATGTATATAAGCATATAGTGGCGGATGAAGCATTTGGATGTGCCAATTGATGGCGACTTAGAGGTGCGCCTAGCAAATGAGCGGCTTAGAGGTACGCTTACGGAGGGCGGTTTAGAGGTGCGCCCGACAGAGAGGCGGCTTAGTGACACGCCCGGTAGAGGAGCGGTTTAGAGGTACGCCTGCGGAAGGCGGCTTAAAGGTGCGCCCAACAGAGGGGCGGTTTAAAAGTGTGCCCACGGAAGGCAGCTTTGAGAAAAAGGACTACGTTGTGCTGGTGGGTCAACATTCTGGTTACCTGAGCGGAGGATTAACTCTTAGACAACAAGCTCCTAACTCCAGGATGGAAGACTCATAACTCCAAGATGGGGAGTCGAGGGCCTCCGAAGGGATGGAGGGCCGAGGGCCTTCAGACAGGAGGAGGGCCGAGGGCCTCCTGACTGGAGGAGGGCTAATGACCTTCGGACGACCTCCTAGCGAGCGGGGGATGAGAGCCTCCGGGACTATAGGAGGGCTGATGGCCTCCGGATGGGAGAAGGGCTGGGCCTCTTGGTATTAATAGCCTTCCGGACGAGAGGAGGGCCTCCTCCAGACGGAAGAAGGGTTGAGGCCTCTTGGTTGGCGAGGCCAATAGCCTCTGGGAAGAGGCGAGGCCTCCCCGGTTAGCGAAGGGCTAAGGGCCTCCTGGCTGGAGTAGGGTCGATGGCCTCCGGACGGGATGAGGGTTGAGGGCCTTTTGGCTAGCGAAGGGACGATGGCCACTTGGAAGGCGGAAGGCTGATGGCCTCCAAACAGGAGGAGGGTTGAAGTCCTCCTAGCGGGTGGAGGGCTGAGAGCCTCTGGGACTAGAGGAGGGCTGATGGGGCTGATGGCCTCCTGGCTGGTAGAAGGCTAATGGCCTTCGGACGGGAGGAGGGCCGAGGGCCTCTAGGCTGGCGGAGGGCCTCCTAGTAGTGGACGGCCAATGTCCTCCGAACGGGAAGAGTGATGGGAGCCTCTTAGTGGCGGAGGGCTGATCGCCTCCAAATGACAAGAAGGCTAAAGGCCTTTAGGATTGGAGAATGGCCAAGGAGCCTTCGAACGGGTGGACGACCGAGGAGCCTCCTGGATGGGAGGAGGGTTGAGAGTCTCCTGGTCGCCAGTCTGCTCTTATTGGAGATTGATTAGCAACGGCTACGCCCTTCTCTGAGTCATGTGAAACCTTATGGAGCTTTTTTAAACTTCTTTAAGCTTGTCCTTCCAAGTTTGAGGGTGTCTGAATTTATAGTGTGGCATGCAGATGCACTGTTTTTGTTGGAGCAATGTGAGACTCTTTATTTTGAAAAAACCTTTGTTAGATTGTGGGCCTGTTGAAGGACATTACCCCTTGAACCCATGGTTGCTTGACCCATCAATAACAAAGATGTATGCCATTTTGTCGAATGTGCTAGAGAATAACATAACATACATTTTTAATATACTTGATCCGCTCATAAAATATATCATTGTAAGTAATTTGTATTACACTTTAATTATCAAAATATAAGATAACTATATTATGATGTATAATATTCATATCTTCTAGTAGCCAATGTAACTAAATAAATTTTATAATGTATCAGTTAGGGCACAATATTCTGCTTCTATATTTGAGCATGTTATTACAGATTATTTTTTTACTTTGTCATAGAGTAAAAGATGTTCCTAAGAAAAAATAATATCCAACAATGCATCATTGATTAGTGGGATCACCTACCCAATCAGTATAAAAAAAACGTACACAACTAGAGGATGAATGAGTAGAAAATTAAAATTCATTGAATAAAAATCCTTTAATATATTGAAGGATAAAGAGCATAGTAGCGTAGTGAGTAAACTGTGATGTGGCCATAAATTGACCAATGAGGTGAACTTCATAAATAATATTAGGAGAGTAATAGTAAAATAAACATGTGAGGTTCTGAGTTAAGGAAATAATAATTAGAAGACAATTAAGTTAATATGGGTGTACCATGGTCAAAAGTTACGAGAGGAATCAGATGAACAGCTCAAAGAGCCAAAATCAAGAATCGAGAACAAAAGCAAACCGAGTTATGTAACTTTGAAAATACGATTTCGATTTTAAAGCATGATAATCATGGCTTATTAAGGTTATATAAAATGAACAAGGTCAAGGATGTGAAAGATTGTGTTAGAATGGTCAAAACGGGTCCCGAACGGCGAAAAACGCAGGCTTGCTGCTGGCTTTAATAAAGAAGTAACCCTCCAGGCGCTTAAGAAAAGAAAAACCATAAGTGAGACCGCTAATAACTCGAGCGGTGGTCACCCGTGGCATGGCCGCTCCGCTGGAGCGGAGCTCGAATTAAAATGAACTGTGCGCTTTCTCCTCTCCCTCATTTTGCGATCGGCCGAGGTTTTGAGGAGAGAAGAGGAACGCCTAGAGAGAAGAAGGAGATCCAGCCCGGGAGTTCGATTCCGTTGCACATAAAAGTGAAAGTCCGCGTCAAACGCAAGTGTTCTCATACCCACTTCTCGTTCTCTTTCGTTATTTTATGTATTTTAGTTGGGTATTTTGTGTCAATACCCACGATGAACGTTAGAATCTTGAAACCCATGCCTTGAGGTCTAAGAAAATATAGTTGTTTATCCGAATTTTCCGATTGGTCCGGTTGGGTTTCGAAACCCTATCCCACGAGGTTTTGGGGTTTTCCATTTTCATGCCTTGTATCATGAAATTGACCTCAAAATTGGAATCCCCACGTCCCAATGATATATATATGTCGGCCGCCGGTCCGATCTTGGGGACCCGTTTGCGGCGTCGAGCCCATTAGGGAATTATTGTTCACGAGACCAAAGGTGGATTTTGCATGTTTCCACCTTCGTGAAATGTTGAAAGGACCCTAGAATATGAATCCCCGTATCCCAATTGTGTGTATATATCGGCCGGATGTCGAATCTCGCAAGATTTGACCCGTTCGTGACATCCGGGAGTCTTGAAATAATTCCGTGATTGTTTATTCACAATTAAAGGGGAAGTTACATGCTTCCATCATCGTGATAAGTTAAATCGAACCCAAATGTGAAATATCGTGTACAAAAGAGCACGTGCGAATTTTACCAGATATCCGATTTCCAAGTTCGAATCCGTACTGCGTCCGGGTGTTCGAAAAAGGAAATATGAAGTTCACCCGAAATGAAATGAAAATGCAAAGTAATATGACCCATAATTGTATTGAAAGTAATGTTTAAATGTTTAAACGTAAGTGTAAGCTCAGAATGTGAATCCGTATGCTAGAGGCAGGGAATGAGTCTCGAGAGGGTTCCAAAGTGACTTGTGATCGCTTGAGGTATGAAATCTAATCTCTGTTGTGAACTTTGAATGATTTATTGTGGATTTAGGGAATTGAGTCCCATTTATTGTGAATCGTGACGTGAATGGAAGAATACATTGTGCTTGTGATGATATGATGCATGGAGAAGTGTTTGGAATGTACTCTCCCTATTGGAGATGATTGTGATGGGAATGAGATTTTACGAGATTTGATCGTGTGTGGCAAATGTGGATTTTCCTCTCAAGTGTTAACTCAATCTTGAAAACTTTTTCCCATTGTATGGGTAGTATTCTTTGTATACCATGTCCATCGTGATTGTGTTTGTAGGATTAAAGACCTTGGAAGCTTATTTTGAAGAAATATTATTGTAATGACTTGTTGGAAACTTTATGGTTAAACATTTTGGCCATGTACCCCTGGAATGAATATTTTGGAATGAATATGAATGCTTCCACAAGTGTTAAGATAACTTCCGCTATACTTATTATGGTTAAAAGAATATGGGTCCTAGGATGGTCGTGTCGTGATCCTGTGACCTAAAATAGTTTAGTTAGGTTTTAGAATGTGACGCTAACAAAAATCCGTTCCTCGATCTCGAACGTTGAGGGTTGAGGGCCTTTTGGCTAGCGACTAGCGATGACCTCCTCGGGAAGATGATATGGCCTCCAAAAGAGGAGTTGAAGTCCTCCTAGCGGGTGGAGGGCCGAGAATCAAGTGACTTCAGGAGGGCCGATGGGGCCGATGGCCTCGGCCGGTAGAATCTTATGGCCTTCTGGACGGCGGAGGGCCGAGGGCCTCTAGGCTAGCGGAGTGCCTCCTAGCAGCAGAGGGCTAATGTCCTCCGAACGAGAAGAGTGATGGGAGCCTCTTAGTGGCGAGGGCCGATGGCCTCCAAATGACGATTTTAAAGGCCTTTAGGATTGGAGAATGGCCATTTCCTTGGACCTTGGATGGCCGAGGAGCCTCTTGGGAGGAGAGTTTAGGGTCTCATTCTTTCCGTCTTATTGGAGATTGGCTCAACGGCTTGAGTCATGTAAAACCTTATGGAGTTTCTTTTTCGAGCTTGTCCTTCCAAGTTTGAGGGTGTCTGAATTTATAGTGTGGCATGCAGATGCACTATTCTTGTTGGAGCAATGTGGGACTCTTTATTTTGAAAAAACCTTTGTTGCATTGTGGGCCTGTTGTAGGGCACTACCCCTTGAACCCATAGTTGCTTGACCCATCAATAACAAAGATGTATGCCATTTTGTCGAATGTGCTAGAGAATAACATAACAAACATTTTTAATATACTTGATCCGCTCATAAAATATATCATTGTAAGTAATTTGTATTACACTTTAATTATCAAAATATAAGATAACTATATTATGATGTATAATATTCATATCTTCTGGGAGCCAATGTAACTAAATAAATTTTATAATGTATCAGTTAGGGCACAATATTCTACTTCTATATTTGAGCATGTTATTACAGATTATTTTTTACTTTGTCATAGAATAAAAGATGTTCCTAGGAAAAAATAATATCCAACAATGCATCATTGATTAGTAGGATCACCTACCCAATCTGTATAAAAAGAAAAAAAAGTACATAACTAGAGGATGAATGAGTAGAAAATTAAAATTCATTGAATAAAAATCCTTTAATATATTGAAGGATAAAGAGCATAGTAGCGTAGTGAGTAAACTGTGATGTGGCCATAAATTGACCAATGAGGTGAACTACATAAACAATATTATGAGAGTAATAGTAAAATAAACAAGCCCTCCAACTAGTTGATAATAATGAATTATATTTGATAAATGAGAACTATCAAACAAAATATGTTTAATATACAATTCTAATAGAGTGAGAGTAGTCTTGTTATTTATAGCTGCACAAGTAAGTACATTAAAAGTATACTTTGTTTGAGAAAGATAATATCTATCAAAATATGATGTTATTTTAAGACCAAAGAAACAACAGAGATTTCTAAAATTTTTTATCTCAAACTATTAATGTCAAAAAGTTTTAACAAATTGAATATCGACTCGATCATCTCCTGAATAATCATATCATCAATGTAAAGTAAAATAAAAGCAGTACTAAGTCATGAATATTAGATGTGAAATCCTATTTAGTAAATATGAAACTAAACTTAATGGTATTAAATAGATTAGGCTAAACTGGTACAACATAGTTTTTCAAGCCACTAGATATAAGCATGTCATGTCTAGCACAACATGTTAACATCACGAATTGTACTAAACACAATATGAGACTTATATGTCCTGATTTAACATAATATGTGCTTACACTGTGCTAGACCAATTATACCTGTGGGCCATACTATGCCATGAACCGGCACAACACAGCCCATAAAATTTACAAATGAGGTCAAAAAATTAAAAAAAATAAAATTATATAAATTATTATAAAAATATATCATATTTTATGTTACGTCCCAAATTTCGATTTCGATAATTAATAAAAAATAATAATATAAATTATTCAATTATCCACATAATTGACCGTGGATGTAAGTTTCATATTGATATTTTGACTGATCAAATAAAATAATATAACCTGAACATAGTACCCGAAAGATGCCACATCATCATGTGACTCTGACATTGACCAAAATATGATGTTGGATCATACATAAGGAGTTATATTTAAACCAAATAAAAATCAAAGCACACAATTCAATTGAAACTAGAATCCACTACCGTCTACTGTCGAACAACCAACATCCAATGACTTACAAACCATAAATAAAGTATATACATGATCTCATATCAACTCTTATACAAATTCATTATCTGATTAACATATATATTCAACTGCTATCTAAAAATTTAAAATATAGCATCCAACATTCCATAACTCTAATTCTAATCCCTTTAAATAGATCTTACTTCAATTAAAATTATCCTGCAAGTGTCTAAACCTCTTATCTAAAAGGGTTAGTAAAAAATAGAAAATAAGAGTGAGTTAAAAGTTCAAAAATATATATAATTTCATAATTAAGCATATATTTTTCATTAAAACATATAGGAAGAAATAATGTATTAGATTCAATGAAGTGCTATGAATTTCCGTGACAACATATACTCAACTTTTTAAATTTTCTTACCATGTTCTTATTCAAATCCATACTATAAAATTATACTCAATTATATAAATTCTTAGGGACCAATGGCCAATAGGACATTACCAATTAAATAAGCAGATAATCAAAACCCAGATTGTATTTGTTTTCATATAATCAAACGCCATACGCTATTATTCAACATCTGTAGGTGAGTCGTCTTATATATAACCTTATAGATAAAATCAAACGTTATTTTTGTCCTCGGATGATAGGTTTAAATTTCGATTACCACTATAATATATTAAGATATGTCATAATATACTACCTTTTAAATTTATTACAATAGTTCGATACTTATGAAAACTTTAAACTTTTCTTCACAATCTTTGTATTTTCTCAATTTGGAGAAAATATTATTAATTCTTAACATAATTATAGATTTTTCCTTTAAAATTCTTTTAATTTCTTTATATGCAGTGTATAAAATCTGTATAAGAATTTAATCATATAAATTTTTTAAATATATAAAATTTACATTCTAAAATTTATAGTGTAATAAATTATTAGTACAAAATTATACAAAAATTTAGCAACTTCTCTTATAATATAAAGATGTAGAGGAAAATTTAAAAAATTCTTAAGACATGCAGGTGAAAATTAAACATGCAAGAATACCTTTAAACATCTAGAGTATCATGTATGAATTTAAAACATGTAAGAGCCATTTTATCATAATTTTAGTATATGCATGAAGAAATATTACAAAAAACTAGTTGAAATATCAGTGTGCATGTACTTAGACTTGAATTTCATGTATAATTATTGAATAATAGAGAGAATTTTATATGCATGTTAAATATAAATATTTTAGCTATGAATTCATATCATACATGAGTATTTAAAATAAAAAATATTTAAAAAATTGAGAAAAGAATAGTAACAAATAAAAGAAGATTTAGAATGTACTTGTTTTAGCTTGATTCTTACGAAAATCTTCCTTAAAATCACTTGAATTGAGTTTCTCAAGCTTCATTTCGTTTCCTCTTCTCCCTCTTTATCCTCTCTCAAAACTCTATAGAAACTGATTAAATTTTAACTGAATTTTATATTTATACTAAACTAGCGCTCAAGGGTGCATCATATGCCACGACTAAACTCTACAGCACATGATCACTGCTTAGGCGCACGTCCAATGCTAACTACACTAGAAAACAGTCTCGGGTGTGCATCAAGCACGAGTACACTGAAAAGTGCACTCAGGCTTCGATTAGGTATCCATTATACATGACCTCTCCATCCATCCCATGCATGGGCGCACGTCGGGCATCGATCAAGTATCCATCAACTCAGCGTGATCTAATTTAATTTTAACTTTTGACCAAAATATTTTTCTCTTTTGACCTCAATTTTAACTATTTTAAATTAATTAATCAAAATTATAATAAAATTTAAACCCGAACTTTACATTTTTTCCATTCTTATAAAACTTTCGTCCTCAATATTTTTTTCCCTTTTTATAAAAAATTTATCCTTAAAATTTTACTTACCTTATCTAAGAAACAAATACAAGTACTTCTATTGGATCTCATCTTCTCTTTTCCATATGGCTTCTTTATATGAATAGTTGCTCAATAAGATCTTAACTAACGGAATTACCTTCATCGAAGTATTTAATCCCTTCTTCCCAAAATCTAAACCAGTTTCTCATTGTACACCAAATTTTCGTTTATCCTCAATGGTTCATATTTAATAATGTGCCATAGATCATGAATATACTTTCGAATTATAGATATGTAGAACACATTATGAACATCTTCTAGATTCGAAGGTAGGGCAAATTTGTATGCTACTTCACCAATCTTCTCCAAAATCTCATATGGCGCTATAAATATCAGTTTCAATTTTCATTTAATCTCAAATCTCAAAATTTCCCTCGATAAAGATATCTTTAAAAATATGTGGTCTCCAACTTTGAAACTCAACTCCAATCTCCTCCAATCAGCATAACTTTTCTGCCGACTTTGGGTAACTTTCATTCGGCCATGAATCAAATGAATTTTGTCGGACATCTTTTGGATAACTTATGGTCCCAAAAGTCTCCTATTTTTAGTCTCCTAATAAATCAGGAAATGATATTTTTCTCCATACAAAGCCTTGAATGGGGCCATAATAATATTCGCATGATAGTTATTATTGTATGTAAATTTACTTAATGGCAAATAATCATCCTAATTGCCTTTCATTTTTAAAATTGAAACTCTTAACTTGTCTTCCAAAATTCAAATTATTTGCTCTGACTATCCATCCGTTTGAGGATGATAAGCCATATTAAATTTCAAATCAGTTTCCAATTTTTGATGTAAATTTTTCTAAAATTTTGAGACAATCCTTGGATCTTGATCTGATATAATGAAAGTTAGCACACCATACAATCTGACCACCTTATTACTATACAATATTACTAGTCAATCTCTAGAGAACGTCATCTAAATGGCCATGAAATGAGCTAACTTAGTAAGCTAATCTATAATTACCCAAATAGAATAATGATTCCTCGGCATCCTCAACAATCCCATCATAAAATCCATTATTATATCTTCTCATTTTTAGCTGGGTGTTGGCATTTGTTGCAGTAGGCTGGGTGGCTTCTTGTACTCGAACTTCAATTATTGACATATCAAGCATCTTCCAACAATTATTGATTGTTGAGGGCTCAACGCACCCTGAACTTTAGCTCATTTCTTCCCTTTATTCACCAACTTTGATCTTTTATGGGATCCTCCCGATTTCAAACTCTAAGCTCCTTTGCTAGTCTACTTCTTAAATAACTTCTCTCTTTTTAGCTCTCATTTAAATAGGAGAGCTTAATTAAACATATCTCTACAAGTCCTTAATTTCAACATCACCAACTGCCTCTAGATTGCGTTATTCAGACCTTATAGAAACTTCCTTACTTTCCTTGCCTCATCATAGACCATATGAAGGGTATAGCGGGATAGCTTGGTGAACTTGGTGTCATACTCCACTACAATCCAGTTCCCTTATCGCAAACAAGCAAATTCACCTCCTTTTACTCTCTCAAATTTGTTGGAAACTACTTATCCATAAAACATCTACGAACATGTCCCAAGAAATCTCTTAGTTCTCTAATCTCATTGCTCGTTTCTTCATTGACCACTAATGGTCAACTTTTCTCTTCAACTTGTAGGAGGCAAATATCACTTTGTTCTTCTCTGGGTATCAAATCACAGGAAAAACCTTTTCGATCCGACGGATCTAAATCTCTGCTTTCATAGGGTCTGGATCGCCCATTAATTTTGGCATCCTCTCATTTGTGAAGTGATCGTATGTCGTTATCGCTAGGTTGGCCATCGTCAGCGCGGTTTATGTGATCTTTAAGCCATAGATTCCACCACATTCGCCATCATTGCCATAATACTCCTCTTTCTAGTCGGGGCAAGAGCTAGATCTAACATTTCTTCCTTATTCTGATGGCAACTTTCAATCCTATTATAAAATATTTAATCATATTAGACCTTCAAACCAAAATTAAGAATTCTTGTTATGACTTCTCCGACGCTACCTAAGTTGTCACGTCCCAAATTTTGATCACAATAAATAATAAATAACAATAATATAAATTATCCAATTATCAATCTAATTGATCGTGAATGTGAACTTTACATCAATATCTCGACTGACCAAAATAAATTAATATAGTTTAAACACAAGATCCAAAAAATACCACGTCATCATGTGGCTCTGTCACTGATTAAAATATAACATCAGACCATACGTAAGGAGTTATGTATAAATCAAACAAAAATCACTATACACAATTCACCTAAAACTAGAATCTACTACTATCTATTGTCGAACAACCGACATCCCATAACTTATAAATCATAAATAAAGTAAAGTGCATCCATGATGTCATGTCAACTCTTACACAAATTCATAAATAAAGTTAATATTTGAGAATTTTTTTAATATTTTAAATTTTTTTCAAAAATATAATAAAATATATATTAGTAAATATATTATTTTTAATAATTTTACTATTTATTTAAAATTATTGATTTAAATTTTATATAATATATTTACCTCTGCAGCCAGAATTATTTTCCAACAATCATAATCATTTTGAAAAAAAAATAATGATATCAGTAAATGATAATAATTAGCTTAACAGTAGATTTGGATGGTGTAATAAGTACCTACAGATCCATTGGTTGTAAAATAAAATATTTTTAAAAAATATTTAATTATTTTAACTATCTTTCAATCAATATTTATAATTAACTTGGCCGTTAGGATATTTTTATTGTAAAAGATAGTTAAAATAGAATGAAAAAGATATACAGCCTCCAACATTAGGTTCGTTAAGTTCCATCTTATTGAACAGTTAATCTTTACCTTCTTTTAGTTTAAGTTGTTTTGTTTGAATAACGTCTTGAATTGTTACTCCAAAAAAAAGATAGTCTAATAAATAGAATAATATAATTTATTTTCTCTGCATAAGGAGAAATAAATTATAAAACATCTATATTATAAAAGTTGATAATATAGCATGCATATCTAGTAAAGAATAATTTATCTTTTAAAATTAAAAAAATTTATAATTTTAATAAAGAAATAGCAAAATTATTATTTAAAATATTATCAAAAAATATAAAAAACTTATTAAATATTTTAAATTTATTTATAATAGTATTATTTATTTTAAAAATTACGGAAGTGATGTGTTCATATTCAAAAATTTTAAAACTAATAATTCTTTTTTATAATTCTTGATTTTTAGAAATTTAATGTACTATAATGTAAATATAAGGTAAATTAGTTCGTGATATCCATATATTACTAATTAAAAAAATATTAGATTTTGTGTGTATTAATTTAGAAATTTATTCTTGTTAGGTATTTTTGTGTATTGTATATTCCGTGATCGTGTTTGGTTATTCATTGACAAAGTTGCTTTTATTGAATGGAAGATCTGCCTCAATTTATCGCTCAAAGATCGTTATCGCACTCCTCCAGTATCCACGCCTTTCCTTCGCCCGAGTTGTGCTCGAGCTCTGTATCTAGAAAGCTTGCGCCTACTGCACACCCACCTTGCTCTTAAGTGACATTTCCATAGGGTGTCTACTCGTTGCATGCCCGCCCTATACTCAAGCTCTATTTCCAGAGGGTGTTTGCTCACTGCACACCCTTCCTACATTCGAGCTCCATTTCCAAAAAGCGTCTACTCACTACTCGTCCGACTACATTCGAGCACCCGAGTGCGTTCCCAGTCTAACCCTAGTCGTGCCTGCCTCGAGCTTGAGTGCCACGGTGCACATTTTCCTAACAATCATATTTTTGATCTTATTTTCAGCTGCTCTATAAATACCTACATAATTCTTTTTACCAAATTTCTCTGGCATAATTTTTATATGGCCATTTCATTGAGAAAGCCCTCACCGTTTGTGATTATATTTGCTCCATTAGATAAAATTTAGCCTCAACTTTTGTGCTTTCACTACAAGTTGTCTCATCTCATTTTGATACATCCTATACAATTCTTCCCGCATGATAACCTTTATTGGCGACGTTAGTGGTGTAAAATTTGTGCACCAGTGGTATGCGATAATTCGACGACTCAAAAAGAAAGTTTGACTAGAAGACTAGAAGATATTCGGCTATGTTGTAGCGGGTAAATCCAATGGTTTGGAATTCCGTGGCCTCATTGCTGTTCATTATCTTCTTCCACGAGAATTCACTATTCATCCGTTTCCCATTGGGTTAAAACTTAGCGGATAAAACAACCAAGTATTTTCCAATCTCTACAACTGATTTCTACGATAATTAAGCAACAAATATCATAATCCAGTATCTCTTCTCCTCTCTGTTCTACGTTTCTTCATCTCACTTTGATTAATTCACCAAAGTCTGTAACTTTGATCCTCTATCATGGAAAACTACTATCTATTAACATGATATAAATACATTAACGCATGTTTAACCAATATTAACTATCCATAATTCTATATCACTTCTCATTCGATCCTCTTGCTCTGTTTTTTATAGTTTAATATTTTCATCAGTGAACGCACTGAATACTTCAAACAGAAAGGAGGATCATGATTAACAATCAAAGTTTGAGTAAATAGATTACAAGAGTATATAATTTCATTTGCCTAAGCTGTATTATTCTTCCCTTTCTTCTCTGATTTCTACTCTTCTCTTCCCCTCCTCCCTTCATTTGCCAAATATATACATATATATATATATATATATGCAATGTATGGTTAATTTAAATAGGCCGTATTTAATTTTTCTTACACTGTTTTATTTTTCTAAATTATTCCTACCGATTTAATTCCCAAGGTAACGGCCGGTACATTAAGTCCAATTATTTAATTTTTCGATCATTTGAAAATATTAGGTTAATTGTTAACTATCCAAAATTTCTGAGCCTATTACTAAACTTTCAAGCCCAATTTTATCATTCAAAAATACAATTAAATATTTTTCATAATTTAATTACCACTAAAAATAATCAAACAATGCCCTCATAATAATCACATATTTGTTCACATAGAATAATTACATCAAGAATTTTTCGAGCTTTTACAACAGCCTTCCATCAATTGCTATTAACCAAGTCTGTACCATTCAAGTATTCTCTGATTCCTTGATTGATCAACCTTCATCATACAATTTCTCAAGTACTCGTATATGCCTCTCAAGTTTTTCTAATCAACCCATCGTTCCAATTCTTGGGCCATAGACACAAGGGCCACTAATCACATGGTTTGCTCTTTGTCTTCTCTTACTTCTATAACAACTACTATCAACACATCAGTTGGACTATCCAATGGAATGCATGTTCCTATAACACGTTGGATTGTTTTTTTATCTGATAAGTTGACCCTTACTAATTGTTTGTGTTCCCCTCCTTCAAAATCAATTTGATATCCATTAGCTAATTGCTTTCTATGCACTAATGTTGTCTATTTTTTTTTTTTTAATCTAACATGTGTTCTATTGAGGACCTATATACATGGAGGACCATTGAAGTGGGGAGGCTTACCGATAGTCTCTCTTATCTTCAGCACTCTAATAATCAGATTGCAGTAGAAGATCATATTTGTGCCTCATTTGTTGTCAATAAACCAGTTTCTATTACTAACAATTCTATTTTTCTAACTGAAATCATTGATATTTGGCACCGCAGTTGTTGGGTGTGGCCCAGGTATAACCGGCTCAGCCCAAGTTGAAAATGAGGTTCAAATGCCAACAGTTCTAATATGGATGTAGAGGATTACGCCGACCTTGGAACAACCAAATGGCAGAGAATATACAAAACTGAAATAAGTCACAGCCCATCAGAATAATAAATATAGTATTAAATTCTAACGAATAATTACAGTCAATCGAGGGATAACAATGCAAACGTGGACAACCTAATCCAGTAACGGTCAAATAAATATCAACCATCAATGGTTGAATGGTTACTGAAACAGCGGTTCACGTTAAAGTTAATGACTAATATTAACACTTTTCATTACAAGTGACTGTTTCGAACTAACCAATTGATTAGAACCCAAACTATAAATATAGATCCCTCAACCAAAAATCGGGCAAGACATATTCCGGCATACAAGTGTCCTCAGTGAATATACTCCAAAGGAGCCCAATCTTCTACACTCACAAAAATTTCAATATTCATCCCCTTTTCTCCTCATTTCCTCCTATTTATTTCCTTTGTGCATTTTTCAATTTTTATAAAAAAGATCACAGACTTAAATATCAGAAATTATGTCGATGAGCGCGTCCCGTATTCCTCAAATCTCTCATTAGATGCATAGAGTTAGTTACGAAGACCAGACCCACAACCTCTCATATCTGCTGAAAGATTTACACGATTCTCTAATTCATACAACAATTTAAATTTGAAGAACATATTAGCAGTATAAGTCATTTATCTGATTGTCAAATTAGTTTCTTAAACAAACATATACTGAGCATATGATTGTCTTCTATAAATAAGCATTGTTCTGTTTGTCACTAAGCAAACAACATCAATTGCCTTTTCCAACAAGTCACAATTTTTCTACTTCTATTCTTGAGCTATTACATTGTGATATCTAGAAGCCTTTTTCTATCACTTTTAAAGATTGTTATAAGTACTTTCTTACCTTTGTTGATGATTTTAGCAAAGCCACAAGGGGGTTTATTTGATACATTCAAAATCACAAACTTGGTTTATAGTACAATCTTTTGTGCTATGGCAGAAAACTAATTTAACACAAAAATTAAACACTTCTGAACAAATAATTGATCAAAGTAAAATCACGGGGACTTCTTTGCCACAGAGGGATAAAGCATCAACTTACTTTTGTTGATATTTAGTAACAAATTGGAGTTGCTGAATGCAAACATATACCTATTCTTAATATTGCTAGGACCTTGTTGTTTCAAGTCAAACTTCCTCTTGAATTTTAGGTCGATTATATTCTTACAACTATATATCTTATTAGTTGGGTTCCTAGCATGACCTTTTCAAATAAATCACCTCCAATGAAATTCTTCATTATGTTCGACCATTGTACTTACACTTAAGGGTGTTTGGATGCCTCTATTATGCTTCTACTCTCAAATTTAATTGCTCCAAATTTGACCCTAAGGATAGACAGTATGTATTCATTGGATATCCTTATAGCATTAAAGGTTACAAAGTCTAGGATTTACAAAATCATACTGTTCTTGTATCCAAAGATGTCATCATCTTTGAATCCATATTTCTTTTTCAACGCATGCCTAATCCTCCGAGCTCATCTCCATCTTCTGATGTTATTCCAAATTACTCACCAGACAACATTCCCCGTTTCCCTTCTCTTGATCTGCATTCTGACATCCATACTGGACATCTTCCATCCAGCCTATTACCTTCACCATCTGGCAATTCTGATTCACATTTGCCTTCTCCTGTTTCATATCCTCAACATGTTATCTGAAAGCCATCTCGATCAAGAAAACCTCCATCCTGCTTTACTGATTTTCACTACAATTTTGCACATAGCACAACCCGACTGCAATCCAACATGTCTGCTAGTTAGATGCATCAATATAAACCTCATCTCATATCTAGTTTTCTTTCTTTTGAGAAGTTTTCTCCATCACTTAAGCCTTTTCTCCTCTCTCTTTCTTCTCATACTGAGCCAAAATCCTATTATGAGGCTATTCAACACCCAGAATGGTCTGATGCCATGCGTACAGAGTTAAATACTCTTGTTGCTAATAGCACTTGGGCTATCGCCACTCTACCTGAAGGAAATTGAGATCTGATGGCACTGTTAAGAGACTTAAAGCCCTATTGGTAGCTAAGGGCTTCATCCAGCAAGCCAGTTTATATGACTATGGTACTTTTTCACCTGTTGCTAAACATGTTACAGGAAAAACATTGCTTGCTGTTGCTTCAATCAAAAATTGGTGTCTTCATCAACTCAGTGTCAATAAAGCATTCTTGCATGATCTTCATGAAGATGTTTATATGGCTTTGCCTCTTGGATATGAAGTGCCTCAGTTTAAACAGTATTAACAACTTATTTGCAAATTAAATAAGTTCTTCTATGGCCTCAAACAACCTTCTCAACAGTGGTTCTCCAAATTATTTTTTTTTCATCTTAACACAAGGTTTTGTCCAGTCAAAGACCAATTATTCATTATTTAAAAGAATTGTTGCCAACTCTTTTACATCTTTACTGATCTATGTTAATGATATAATCCTGGCAGCAATGATTTGTCATTCATCACCAATTTTTCCAAAATCCTTGACAATAAGTTTGAGCTTTAGGATCTGGAAACTCTGAAATATTTTCTTGGCTTGAAATTGTAAGATCATCTCGTGGAATTTGTCTATCAAAGAAAATATACTCTTAAAATTTTTAAGGATACAGGATATCTTAATTGTTGACCTGCTAAAACACCAAGATATCAAATTTGATTCTAAGCTAGTTTAAGGGGGGACTGTTTTCTAATTCCTCGGAAGGCTAGTGGGTAGACCATTAAACTTAAAAATCACAAGACATGATTTAACATACTAAGTATATCTATTGAACCAATTTATGGATAGTCCTCGACAACCACATCTTGATGATGTCTTTCATGTTCTTCATTATGTCAAGAATAGTAGTGGACATGGACTTTTTATTCCATCCTCATTTTAACTTTATCTCAAAGCTTTTTGTAGCTTAGATTAGGCAGCTTTATCAGATGCACGTAGGTCTATTACTAGATATATTATTTTTCTTATAGACCATTTCAAATCTTGGAGATCCGAGAAACGACACATGGGTTAAAGGTCTTTAGCTGAAACAAAATACCGACCCATGGCCTTTACATGTTGTGAAATTACTTGGTTTCCCTTACTTCAAAAGGATTTCATTGTTGCTCATATAGACAATCTGTTTTGTTATTCTATGACAGTAAGGCATCCTTCATATTGTTGCTAATCCAATTTTTTATAAACAAACAAAACATATTGAGATAAACCGTTACATTATTTCAAAAAAGCTTTAGTCAAAAATAATTTATACCACACAAACTCCCAGAACGACTCAACAAGATGAACTTACAAGAACCTGCAAAATGTAATATTCAGTTAATAATTATCTTCCGTTAGAACACAATTCTTGGTATTGTATTGATTATTTTGCTTTCAACAAGATGGGTGAATAACTGTGCACAATTTGCACTCGCCATCGTGAGGATGAGTATTACAAGAACCTGCAATAATAGTCAGTTTAATAATTATCTTCCGTTAAGTATGAGCTGACAATTCTATTGAGAATTGCATTGATTATTTTGCTTTCATATATATGTGTATGTACGTAACACTGGCGCACAGTTTTCCTCTGCAATCAATGAGAAGCAACTCTGCCTCTTCTCTTACCATCCGAGAGCTTCTTCTTCCTCTGCACATTTCTCCTCTGTTTTTCTTCAAATCATAACAACTTTACTAGGAATGAAAACAACTCGCCTTCATGTTTTGAATACACTTTGCTCAAACCAAAACAATCAACTACTCTGATACCCTCAAATGCTGCACTAATTCTTTCTTGATTTTGAAATTTTCTTTCATTTGATAAACTATGTTGTCATTTTTACCACTCATATTTCTAATATTTCTTCCTTTCTTGTTGGCTTTTTTTTTGGGGTGAAAAGTTCATCAAACTCCACAACCATTAAAGCACCCAAACAAGTGAATGCAAGTTTCACAAACACGAGAGACGATTACGTATAAAGGTTGAGGACGACTTAAAGCTCTGCATCAAAACGGATGAAAGGTAATTCGGTTTTGTAAGGTTTCTTTTGTCTAATACCTCCCCTTCAGATTCAGAAATTCGAAGATTCCCAGATTGTCCTCGACTCCGAAGCCGCCTAACCTTTGTCCTCTCCATGTAATAATAATAATTATTTTAAAGATAGCTTGTAACTATTTTTTAAATAACTCTTAAATTTATTTATCTATACATTTTATAAAAATTTATTAATACTATATATAAATTAATAAATAAAACACACATAATTAATATTGTCAAAAAACATGTATTAAGGCAGCCTTTGTCCCCCTACAAGGTGATGGGTTAATGGAGCTCTTTCTCTTAAATAAATAATAAAAAATTATTATCTAAATTTAAATTATTTATTTTTAAATAAATAATTTTAATTTAATTATTTTTTAATAATTAAAATTAATTATTAAATTATAATTATTTATTTAAAAATAAAAAATTTAAATTTAAATAATAATTTTTCTCTCTTTGAGATGGTCATCCCACACAGTGATATACAGAAGAAAAGCTAGTAGTGGGTGTGGGCAAGGCGTCAGGTCCCTCTTTTATTTGTCGTATAAACCTGCGAGCCATAAAGCGACCTTTTTTTTTTTTGTTTTCTAGTGAATCAAATATCGAAAACATGTTAAACTTTTTATTTGTATATAATTTTAATTTTCTTATTTTTATTTCAGTAATATCTTTTAAATTTTATATTTAAAAAAACTCATTAAATTTGTCTTTTGTGAAGACTATAGGAGGATTATTGTATTTGTGATTAAGAAAATTACCACACGTAGTGTGCTTTTATTTTCATAGAGAAATGTTTGGAGATTATACTTTGAAAACACGATGATTATTTAGTTATTTATTTTTATGAGTCTTAAAATTTGTATCATATTATTTGTTAATATTTTAAAGCTGTCTAAAAAATTATTGTTAATATATTTTTTGGATAACTTTAAATTTTTATAGGATGTTGCATCATCTATGTAAATATGGTCAAAAATCCTACTTCCACCAACAAGTGAAAGTAACATGTATATTATTTTTAATATATTATGAATTCGGATTATTGTACAAATTAGGGAGCCACTTAGTCTTTCTTGGTAAGTCAAATTAAAGCGGATCTGATCTTTATTTCTGATAATTTGGATCCTACATACTATAACAAACAAATAAGAAGTTAGAGGATTAACGGAATTTATTTTTCGATATATCCTCCAATATTTAAGTGAGAAATTTTCCTCAAACTAATAAAAAAATGCAATGTTCAGAAATATGCGTGTTGATGCACAAGTATGGGGATTGAGTCTGGCTCAGATGATGCATTCAATATGGAGCGGCTTTGAGGTGGTGGTGCACTTGACAGGGAGCAACTTTGAGAGAGGAAAGGAGAAAGAGGTGCACAAGGCAAAGAGCAGTTCTTCTTTAGGCTTGAAAGTACACATGCCCTTACCCATGTGAGCAAATGTGGTATTTATAGCGTTTGAGCTGGCTCAACTCTACTTAAGCATCAAGGCTGGCTGTCAGTTGTCCATGCAGATTCGATGAGTTGCCCTAGGGATTGCAGATGCCAATTATGGCAACCGTTGCTGGTTAGGTGGATTCCTTCTTTCTTCGTACCGATACTAGAGGTGGCATTTGTGGCAGTTGCTATTGGAAGAGATTCGTTAAATCGATGTTGCCGTTTTGGGAGAAACTGTGCAATCGTGGGCAATATTTAGGGGATATCTACTGAGATATTTTGGACGATTATGATAAGCTTTTTCCCCGTGCGTGGTGCTACAAAGAGGTCCTCATCACCTGTTTCCAACTAGTCGTTCTCGAGTTGATCCACCCGAATTGACAACTTTGCTGCTCAGTCCTGAGCCTTTACGACCGCTACCCTATGGGCCCTTCCTCCATTTATGGGCTTGGTTCCTAGGCCAACCCATGTTCAATCGTTCCCATCAATTTTATATAATTTTGTATCATCAATTTAAGTAAGGGCAAAAAATCTACTTTCAGAGCCAATAATAATAATATAAGAATTATTTCACATAGCCTAATATATATTTAATATTTATTGAGATGATAATATTATAGTTGTCACAATAAAAAGCAGATTATTAGATTAAGAGAATCTCCTAATATGTAGTGAGAGACAGTAGTGGACCATCAATCAGTAGGGTCACTTGCCCAATTAGTATTAGAGTAAACTTGAAACTTTGATGAATAATTAGAGGATAAGTATAATCCATAGAATAAGGTGTCATGCACATAATAGAGAATATGAAGAACAATTGCATAGTGAATATAACATGGAGCCTGCCCAATCAGTATTAAAGTAAATTCGAAAAATGAATAATTAGAGGAAAAGTATAATCCATAGAATAAGGTGTCATGCACGTAATGGAGAATATGAAAAACAATTACACAACATAAATTGACTCACAAGGCGTAAAACATAAACAATGTCAAGTCCGATAACAATGAGATATATGAAGCTTTCAATCAGTTAGCAATAAAGGAAAGTATCGAAAAGAGACTCGTTATCAATAACACAAAATTTGATATTATACTCAATAAGACTATTTGTTGTTTTGCAATCAATAAACTTAGCACGTGAAAAGATATCGAAAGTATATTTGGATTGTACAAAATGGTAGCCATCAAATGTGAAATATATCATGAGTCTAAGAAAGTAGTCAAGAAAATCGTGTCATTTATTTCAAAATGCTAACCTATAGTATAAAAATGCCAAAACTATAATCACTAATAATAATCATATCATTAATATAAATTAATAGAATAGTGATACTAATATAAGTCTGATGAGTAAAAAGGATAGAGTCATAAGGATTGGAGGCAAATCCAAATTATGAAATAGTAGAGTTAAATATGAAAAATTAAGTACGAGAAGTCTATTTAAAGCTATATAATACTTATGAAAGACGACATATCTGCCTGAGAGAATGAAGATAACCATAAGGAGGCTTCATGTAAATATCCTCAATGAAGTCTCCATGTAGAAGTACCTTCTTCATATCTATTTTTTTTTTTAAATGGCTATTAGCTTGTAATAACTATAGTTAGGAGATATCAAATAGAGTTGATATGAGCTATTGGAGCAAAATCTCATTATAATCAATGTTATATACTCCTAGGATTAAACCCTTGGCTATAAGTTGAGCTTTGTATCAAATTTTCAAACTATTAAAATTTATTTTTTATTTAAATATCCATTTGTTTTCTACTACAACATTACTAGGCAGAAGACAACTAGATCCAAAGTATAAATTATGTGAAAAGCATCAAGTTCTTCCAACATAACTGGTTACCAAGTATACTTCGCGATAATTGTGTAACTTATAATAAATAATGATGATAGAAAAACAGTAATTGCCATAAAGATGAATAAGAAGAGCACATACCTAATTGAAATGATGAATATCTATAATGGAGGACTACAAGGGCGTGGTAGTGATGATGGAATCATCGGATGGTCCAAACTCTTTAGGAGTGGCTGGATTTATATGGTACCCATTAAATAAAAAAATCAAATAAAAAATATATGGTTGGATCGATGAAAATCTAATAGTAAGAGAAAATGTAATATCTCATATCCTGTTTGAATTATTTTAATATTAACTATGATTTTGGGTAATTTAGACATGGTAAAAATTTAATTAAATATTATAAAATTTAGAATGATATTTCGATTAGTTGGATTGTCGCCTGAGGTGCACCGTGCTATTGCCCAAGTATTAATATGAATTTTGAAATAAAAGAAAAGTAAAATAGAAATATATATATATATATATATATATAATATGATGGGTATACTACAATATGGGCTGGCCCATGGTTAAAGAATGCCCAAATGGCCTGCTGGACGGTCAACTTAAATAACGGCCCAACAGGAGGTGAAGGGCCAAATCCTAAAATGCCCAAGACGGTCAACGCTAGCAACGATTAACTCACGTACAGACGGTCAATTCGAGCGTTGACCGAAAGTGCCCAAAAGGAGTTGACAAAAAGGAGTTAAAATCTATGGAGTCGCCCAAATTGATAGGAGAACTCGTGCACAAAAAGCAACAATCCTTTTATGATCACATGCTTTCCTAAAAGCTGATCTTCTCAAAAAAGCGGCAATAAACTCATCGCCAACGTTGGGGTCAAAATAGTCACAAAGAGATGAGATGATTTAAATATTCGTTACACTGTTCAGTAGGAAAAGGATTCGTCAAATCACCACTGTCAAGCCCACCAACTCAGAGAAGGCCGTCATTGCCAATCCAGAAGAACACGCCACCTTGCCCAGAGAAGGTGGCTCTCCTACTTTCCATGTAAGCTTGAGGTCTTCGTGCTGAAACACACACGCATACTCACACACTGAGACAGACGAACATGAAAGCTCACACAAAAATAGAAGCTCTCATACTCACTCTAACTTGTCTTCTTGAGAACATTCAGAACAAGCTTCTTGAAAGACTTCCTATAGTCTCACCCACGAACGCTTACAGAGCTTAAACAGAAACTCATCTTCCCTTTCTCTCTGCACAAGCGTTCATCCTCCAATCCCACCAAAGGTTTCCAGATTTTAGGAGACCTTTCCGGCTTTCTGAGAATCGTTTCTTAAAGTTTCCACGCTTTTAGGACGCCGCTTCCACACACTATCTATGAGCAGGAAGCGAGAATTCACATTCTCAACGGACCAACACTCCCGACCATCCTACTCTCTCTCTCTCATTTACTTATTAGTTTACCTTCCTTACTTCGAAACCTTTTTACTGACTTAAGTGTCGGAGTATTTTCGGTGGGACAACCTCCTGTCGAAGCACTGACCTCTTGTTCACTTTAGTGGTGTGCAGGATTCAGATTCAGCAAAAGGAGCCGGGTCGAGCTATCCGGACGAATCCAAATCTGTTCAAAGTCGTATCCATGTACGCATCATTGACGCCATCTGTGGAAAGCGTTTACGAAAAGCCAACCACAACTCTACATAGCGCTCTCTTTTCACCACCCAATTCATCCGCAATGGTGAACACGAGAGCCCAAGCTAGCGATCCCAATAGAAACGTTACTTCTCCAGACCAGGACCACGCTGCTAGTACCATGGTCAACGAGGCAACAGGCGGGGTGCCAGCGCCTTACTTCCAGCAACTGATAGAGTAGATGCAGACCAACAGCTGTCTGCTCCAAATACTCTGCTCTCAATAAGAGCAACTACAGCAGGTGGCTCAGTCAGTAGCCGTCCCTGCGCCGGCCACCAAAAAAGATGGCCAGAGAAAAAAAAGCAAGCCAGAAGGCCCGACAGACCCACAACTAATTCGATCCCAGCCTCCTCGCGCGCTCCTGGCTAGAACAGGTCTGAAGAATGCTCTGGGAGCACAACTCCGTGAGAAAGTTCAGAGAGAAGAAATTTCTGATACTCTCGGGCAGAAGACGGCAACGCAGTCCAGGAGCGAGCCTCCAGGATGTCAGGTTCGCTAAAGGCAGTAGCCAGCCGGCTACTGGACCCTCCAGGGATAAGACAGAGTTGAGAGCTTACTCAACTCTAAGAGATCTACCGACGCTGCTCGCGCAGACTCGCTAGTCGATAAGATTTGGAACCGCGTGTTCCAGGACGATGAGCGCGCTATCGACCTTGACAAATCTCCTTTCACAGCGGAGATCCTAAACCGTCCACTACCCACCAAGTTTAAAATGCATTCCCTTGACTCATACGATGGGAGAAGTGATCCGGTTGACCACCTAGATCACTTCCACACCCATCTGAGTCTACAAGGATTGGAAGACTCAACGATGTGCCGCTGCCCCACTCACGTTGAAGGGAGATGCTCGCATATGGTTTCATCACCTCCCTTCAGGCACCGTCAGCAGCTTCCAGGAGCTCACGGATTTCTTTCTAGCTCAGTACGCCTCAAGCCGACGGGAAGAGAAGTAACCGTGGCACCTCTCCCACATCAAGCAGAAGCTGGGAGAGAACCCATGGCGATTCCTAGACCACTTTGTGGCAGAGGCCAGGCGGATTCCTCGGATCACGGAGGAGATAAAACTGGGCAGTTTCATCTCCGCGCTGACCTACGGGGACTTCTTCAAGCACCTGGCCCACAAGAATCCCTAAACCTTTCGGGAGGCAAAATTCATTACCCGGGCCTACGCCGCAGCGGAAGAGGCCAACGAAGCAAAACGCCCAGAGTGGGCAGATCAGCCTCGATCATTCCCTGGAGAGGGAAAAAGAAAATACGATGGCAGTGATCACTCTCGCCGGAAGCAGCACAAGACTGGGCCGCCGGAACGTAGAGATTACGGGCCCACCAACTTTACACCTCTGACGGACACACGCTCGAATGTCCTTATGCAGATCCGCGAGAAAAGGTTCCTGAAGTGGCCGAAACCACTAAAGAAGGACTCTATGAACTAGTCGAAATACTGTGACTTTCACCACTCTGCTAGGCATTCTACTGAGGACTGCAAGATACTGCAAAAGGGAGATCAAGGAGCTGATTCGCAGAGGCCACCTCACCAAATTCGTCAGAGGCCCCGAGCAAAGCTTTGGGGCAACTAGCAAAGAAGGGTAGGAGCAATCCCCTCCCCGAAATCGGGTTGCAGCAAGGGTGGTTAATATGATCACCACCCAACCTGCCAAGAACCTGACAGACAACGAGGAGCAGCAGACTAGGAAGAAGAAGCAACGCATGGCGGACAACACCATTAGCTTCAATGATAATGATTTGACTCATGTAATATCCCCCATACTGATCCCCTCGTTGTATTCGCACTCGTTTTGGACGGTAGTGTCGACTACCAGCTGAAGCGAGTGTTCATCGATAATTGAAGTTCAAAGGATTTGCTTTACTTGGATGCGTTCTTCAAACTAGGCTTAATAAAGAACCAACTAAAACCTGCCGAAGGCCCATTGTATGGCCTTGACAACGAGCCTGTGTCTGTCCAAGGAACCATCTAACTGGAGGTCACCTTGGGTATGTATCTAAAAACAGCAAGCCGAACACTCACCTTTCAAGTGGTCGACCTACTCTCTGTGTATAACGCAATATTAGGCAAACCTTGCTTGACAGCGTTTGGGGCGGTCACCTCAATTTTACACCTCAAGATGAAGTTCCTAATGCCTTACGGTGTGGGAGAGGTGTTAGGTGACCAAGTTACTGGACGAACCTGCTACATGTCTCAGGTTGTCCCTAGCGGCAGCACTAGAACAGCTGAAAAACTCGACCATCGAGATGAAACATTCCTACAGCAAGGCAGTCCGATAAAGCCACAGATCTAGTCTCACTGGACCCGGAGGAGCCGGAAAGGTGTGTACAAATCGGCAGCTCACTCACTGAAACACTGCGCGATGAGTTGATCGCGTTCCTGCGACGGAACGCTGACATCTTCGCATGGATACCAGCAGACATGCCTAAGATTTGGGCGGAGGTGATGGTCCACAAGTTGGGACTTAATCCTAGCCGGAAGCCCGTCAGGCAAAAGCGGAGAAACCACTCCATAGAGAAGCCGATCGCCATCCGAGATGAGGTGAAGAAGCTGCTAGATGCAGGTTTTATTAAAGAAGTCCACTACCCAAACTGGCTCTCTAATCTCGTCCTTGTGAAGAAAAGTAACAAAAAATGGCGGATGTACGTCGATTTTACTGAAGTTAACAAAGTCTGTCCAAAGGACAGCTTTCCCTTTGTAATATCCCAAATATTTTTTTAGAATAAAATTGATAAATTAGTTTCAATAATTATTTTTAATTACTGTTAGTGTTGCGTCCCGGATCCGCGGTTGCTATACGGATTAGGGAGCCTTCGGATTCCCAAGCACGTGGTAGCGTCAGGTTGAGGGTCCGGTCTCCGTAGCTCCTAACCTGGACCTACACAACACAAACAACAAACGAGAGGTCAGAGGTCCGGTGGAATTTCTCCCACCACGGCCACTCCGACACTCAAGTCAACAAATTCCCGCAATAAACGGAGATGGCGCACATGATGGGCGGTGCGCGGATGGATGCTGATGAAACGTGAGTGATGTATGTGTTTTAGCGTGGGGGATGTAATGAGCAAGTTGCGGAAGGCCTGACTTCCTTAGTGAACCGCAGTGGGTGGCTAACTTCCTGTTGCCTAAGCGGGCTTGGGGATTGCGATTGTGAGAGAAGCGGGCTCGTTCGTGGCCACAAGACTTGAGTTTTATCTTAGTTCGATTGCTTTCTCTCTTGAGATCTCAGAAGAGGAAGAAGAATCAGGATTCGGATCCCCCTCTCTGTGGGAAATGGGAGCTCTAATAGGCTCCCCTCGGTGGACAGTAGGCACGAGAATGCCCATTACTAGGGTTCCCTCGCCTCTGGCCACTGTTGCTGACCACCGGTCATATCGGCTGTCGTTTTGCGGTGGCGGGTAGGCTCCTGGGCGCTGCCGACCACACCTGGTCTCCCTCTAAGCTGGGATTGGCTGGCTGCCTGCAGGCAGCTGCCTGAGCCGTTAGCGCAACGCTGGCTGCCTCCCCATTGGCTGGGTTTTTTCTCTCTCCTATTTGCTTTCCGACAATCAATTAATGTGCTGCAGGGCGTTCGTCGTCTTCTGCCAGTTGGGCACCACGTATGTTCCCTGCGCAGTTGGGTTGGGCTCGATATCGTTCGTGGGCCTTAACGCAGGACCCAACAGTTAGGATTAAAATCTGATCTTTTGGCCTAATAAATTAAATGAATTAATGGATTGGGCCTAAATATTTAGATTGTTAATTAAAATTTAGATTAAATAGTGAATTAATTATTCATTGACGGAGTATATATATATATATATATATATATATATAATATTAGAAATTTAGGTTAAGGTCTTAAATAAAGGTAATTAAATAACTAACTAAATAATAAATATTTTAAAGAGAGATAAATAAACATATATAAATAAATATATTAGAAAAATATACTAATAAATAATAATAATAATAATAATAATAAATGTAATAATAATAATAATAATAATGATAATAAATATAATAATAATAATAAGGATAATGAATATATTAATAATAATAATAAAATAATAATAATAATAATAATAATAATAATAATAATAAAATGAGTAAAGAATCGGCAGAAAAAAGAAAGAAGAAAGAAAGGAAAGAAGATGGAAAAGAAAGAAAAGAAAAATGAAAAGAAAAAGGAAAAAGAAAGGGGAGGAAGAAAAGAAGGAAATGGGAAGAGAGAGAGAGAGAGGACGGGTGATCTGGAGAGGAGGGTGGCGGACGCTCGAAATGGAAAGATTGGGCAAACCCTAACCGGCCCTTCCCTTTAAATTAAGATGGCCGCAGGGTTAGGGAGGAGGGGGGAGCCAAAGCAGCAATGTCATCGAATCCGTCGCCGTTACCGATTGCTGCCATTGAAGCCGTCGCTGTTGCATAACGTTGCGGTTGAAGCCGTTGTCGTTGCCGTCGTCAGTTGTGCCGCCGTCGCCGTTAATCCCTTGCCGTCGCAAACCCTAACCGCCTCTGTTCAACAAGCAAGTGAATACTTATCGCAATTGATTTCATTTACTGTCATTTCTCCTCTAATTGCAAACGATTCTTCTGTTATCTTGCAACCTATCCGTCCTCCTCTCTCTATTAAATTTGTGAAACATGTGAAAATTGAGTCAGGAAGAGAAACAGAGGGATGCTCTGTTTTTTTTTTTGGGTTACTGATTCGGAACAATAAATCGGGTGTCACACGGAGCTGTGGCTTTGGATTAATTCATGTTATGGATTCCTTTGCTTATATATGAAAATTGAGTTTTTTTATGTTTTTGCATGGAATGTTGGAATCGGGTGAGAAACAAAGAGAATGGGAAAAGTCGAAATGGGTGAGTGAATAGAGCCTGGTGCTCTTCCGGCGTATATAATCAATCCTGTATTTATACGAAAGACAGTATACATATATGTATGTGCAGGTACGTGTGTTTAGGTATGTCTATTTGTGTATAAATATAATTAAATAAATATGTATATATATGTATGCCGCTAAGTGAGTGTGTGTGAGAGAAGTGCAGGGATGCTGGAGGTGTGTGTGCACGTGAGATAGAGGTTGGCAGCAGATGGGGAGTTTGTGGATGAGGGAGGTGCCATGGGTGAATGTGTATATATATATATATGTATGTATATTATAGGTATAAATATTAGTAAATTTGGATAGGTAGTATGAGAAAATTGATGGTGGGTATGTGTACGTAGATGAGGATTATGCATTTGTATTTGTGTGTGTTGAGGTGTGTGTGTGTGTATATATATATATATATATATTTGTATGTTGTATGTAAGTGATGTGTATCTATATATATATATATTATTTGTATGTTGTATGTAAGTGATGTGTATATATATTTATATATATATACACATGGACGGGAATGGTTAGTGAAGTAAATATGGATATGTTATGGTAGTAATGAATATATCGGAGTGCATGTTGATTAATAGAATGTGATTGAAGTATTATATCGTTTTGCTTAGGAATCTGTAGATGAATTTTTGAGACAATATAAATCAGATAGGATAACTAAATATTGGCCTTAGTAAAAGGTTTTGTTTATCGGGACAAAATATAAGAACTAGTTAAATCGGTCAAAATATGTTCCCGATTCTCATTTATTCTTTCATCGTTCCGTGATAAATTCCTTAGTGTTAGATTTGATGGAGCAAGTGTGGTATGTGTCAGTACCGAATGACATTCTTATCATTGATGTTGCAAAACCTTCTTTGCATTATACTCGGTTGTGTGAGTATCTTAATTGTTGGTTTCCTACGGTTAAGGTAAAGGAAGGTGTATGAAAATACTAAGGTATCTAATCGAATGAGAGGTTACGACACTTTAGCGTGGTCTACACTTATCCGATACTGATTACCGTATCATGGTGACAATGAGGTATGTTGTTTATCGTGGAGGGATACTTATAGCCATATGACCATCGTAGGAGATGATATTAGGGATATCATTTGGCGAGGGGTATCACAGATGGTATCGACAGGCTACGGGTATAGCCTATGGGAGGACTGTAACGGTAGTTGGATACCATGGATAACCTAGTTGCACTTACCCGGCCATCAGGAGCGTAAATACACGGCCTTTAGTTCACTATGGTCGAATAAGGTCCAAGGAGATTCATTGTGATGTTTCGTTATTATTGATATCTCGTGAGTTTGGGATTCGGTTGAATCCACGAGTTATATTTTGTAGAATCCATGGATCGGATTTTACGTTATTCGGATTTGGTGGAATCCATGTCGTTTATCGATATTGATATTCAGGTCGTTCACGCTGACACTTGCACCAGGGAATCCCCAATTATTTGTGATATCGGATTCCAAGGGATTACCGTTGTTTATTGGCACTCTTGTTGTTTTTTTGGATGTGCGAGTCTTGTGGGACCTATTTTGCCTAGAGTTGTATTTATGATGTATTGTAATTTGCTCGGATATCGTAGATGGTTAGAGTGATGTTGAGACTTTGTAGTTGGTATCCAAGATTGTTATTGTCGTATTCCATTTTTTATTATTATCGCTTGCTGGGCTTTGACTCACCCTTGTTTTTTCTTAGCTCCAAAGTGAATAGGTTGACACCATGATAGAAGAGATCGCGTGAGTAGACTCCAGGCAGAGGTGATATCAGATATTGAGACTTTTTGGATAGAGACTTAAGATCTTGGTAGTTTAGTTACTGTTCAACATTTATTAAAATTTTCTACGATGATTGATATTTTTGACATTAAGGTCATTTATTGAAGTTATTTATCATTATTATGGATATTTATGTGATGATGTAGTTATGATAACTATGGATTGTGTCTTAAATGATATTGTTGAGTTCATTAAATTTATTTGATGACGTGTAATTGCGATTTTAGACGATTCCAGAATTTCACCGTAACAGTCTTGGTCGGGTTTGGGTACTCGAGCTCGGGTCGCTACAACTAATGTTATCATATAATTAAATTTCAGTGTGAAAGTTTGAAGATTTTAATAATATTTGAGGACATTCGGTGATTTAATGAGATGTGAGGATTTATCAAGTTTGGGTAGAGAATGGTGTATATTTTGAAGGACTTTCAATGCTTGATATTTTGATGATTGGATTGGTTAAGTGATTCGAGAACTTAATATATTAGTGATTGTTCTAAGTCGAGGAAAATTTTATGGCGCTTCCTTGAGGACTTAGAATATTGTTGACTATTTTAAGTAATAACATGTATCATATATTTTGGGTTTAGGATCGAAAATATTCTAGATTATGTAGGAATGGGTAGGCCAGAATATTAGAATAGATTAGGTCATAGTACGAGCCTGGACTTGCGAGTCTTAGGTGTTAGATACACAAACTTCTATCATTTAGCTATTCGGAAGAAGAAGACCACCAACACCTATTATTACAAATTCCGAGATCGGGCCATCATCTTTCTTAATGGATAAGTGACAAAAGATTAGCAGATTTTTCAAAATCTAGGGCTATGACGAGAGGTCGGAATATCAGCACTATCCCGCTTCCTCACAAAAGATAAAAGAAGGCAAAGAGGGTTTTTCTCCCACTCTGCAACAAGTGATCAACTAGGCCCTTCTTCAAGGCCCTTAGAGGAACAAAATCCAACGGGTTTCAATAGACGGCAAACTATCAAACAGTTTTCGATGAACTAAAGTGGTATCTGGCTAGCCCGTTGTTGCTAGTGTCACCCAATGGCAGAAAAGAGCTATACCTTTACCTGGCAGTGTTGGAGGTGTCCCTCGAACTCGTCCCTCATGTGTCGAGAATCCAACACTCAACGGCGGTCTACTACATAAGTAAAACGTTGGCCCTTGCCCGAGACCCACTACTTGCGCGCGAAAAACCGCCTTAGCGCTTATATTCTCCGTCACGAAAGTTAAGGCCCTACATTCGGGCGCAAAGACGTGTAGTGGTCCTTACCTCAAGAACCCGGCCTAAATGGGAAAAGTATACTCCGAAGCCAACCGTTTACGGACGGTTAATAAAATAGGCTATCGAGTTATCTTGCGAGTTCAACATCGAGGCCCGGCCCGGACACGCCACTGTAAAGGCGCATGCTCGCCGTGACTTCATTGTTAAAAGGCCAACCCTAGTTCTCGAGGAGCAACCACCAAGACGAAAGCGCAAAATTGCTAGACGAAGTTCCGAAATGGATAATCCACGTGGACGGATCATCTACGGACACTGGTAGTGGCGCTGGAGTAGTCCTCATGACCCCCGACGGGTTTGAGGTGAAATACTCCCTCAGGCACAATTTTCCGGCGACCAACAACGCTACCAAGTATGAGGCCCTATTAGCCGGATTACGATTAGCCAAGGAATGCTTTGCCAAGAGATTGACAGTCTACAGTGATTCCGAACTAATCGTTAACCAGGTTAACGGAAACTTTGAAGCAAACAATCATCACCTAGCCATGTACTTGGCAAAGGCAAGGGGGACCACCCAGGGTTTCGACAAACTGACCCTGGTTCATGTTCCCCGAATTGAAAACTAGAATCCGGACTAAATCCACTACCATCACTAGCCGGGTTAGAGCCGCTGCAATCGAAAATCCTGAACAGTACTCGAGGAACATAAAGGAGATCCTGAACGATCCCAGTATAGAGAAACTGGAGGCAATGCAGATTTTTAAAGTGAAAAACTGGATGATACCTTACCTTAGTTATCTGGCCGACGGATTATTGTCAGATGATGCAGAGAAGGCTAATCGAATCAAAAAGATGGCGGCTGGTATGCCGTGGTTGACGGACGGCTATATCGCTGTGGCTACTCAACCGCATACCTCCGGTACCTAACTCCCGAAGAGGCTGACTATGCTTTAGGCGAAGTCCATCTCGGGATTTGCGGATCGCACATTGGCAGAAAAAACTTAGCCTTTAAGATCATGCGCTAGGGCTACTACTGGCCCTCGATGAAAAAGGATGCACTTGAGTTTGTAAAGAAATGTAAAAGCTGCCAACTTCACAGTAACCTTCATTGCCAGCCATCCGCAGACCTGAAGACGCTTCAGGCCCCCTGGCCGTTCGCACAATGGGGGCTCGATATTCTCGACCCATTTTTCATTACCACGGTGCAAAGAAAGTTTGTCATCGTGGACATCGACTACTTTACCAAATGGGTCGAGGCTATCCCACTGGCAAAGATTATGGAGTACAATGCCCTGAAATTCCTTTGCCAAAACATCATGTATCGATTCAGTGTCCCTGAGGTTGTCGTGACCAACAACGGACCCAATTCTCGGGAAAGCGCTTCACAGTATTATTGCAGGCGGTGCCTGGGACGTCAAGTTGGTCCACACTTCCGTGGCATACCCCCAAACGAATGGACAGGTGGAGGTTACGAACCGAACGCTACTCCACGGGTTAAAGACTAAGTTAGATATCCTGAAATGAGAAAGTATGCAGAAGCCATAGCTGAGAATTATACCTCCCAAACTCTCCTCGTGGGCCTCTCAGGCTTGGCCTCCCGAGATGCACCGGGTCCCGGGCGGTGGTGGGCCGGGAGCGGCGCCCTCTGGAGTTCCCAGGCTCCAAATTTTGCCCGGCCTCCTCGACTGTCTCCTCCCGAAGCCCCCTCGAATCTTAGCCCATTGTCATGGGAAGCATGGTAAGAATCATTAGCATCGGCTCCTCGGCTCCTTTGACCTGGGGGCTAGTGCAGCCGATACCCGGAGGATCACGATCCACCACTGGCTCCACAGCAGGCGCCTGCATGACTGGAGATCCAACAGATGGCTCCTGCGCCTCTGCCGGTGGCTCACAGACTAGCTCGGTGAAGGACTCCGTTTGCACCGCTTGAGGAACCGCCTGCTGCATGGGCTGCACCAAGATAATACTTTCTCCCCTGGCCACCGGCAAGACTTTGAAGGATTTTTCCATTCCCGCCCTCCCGCAGGCCCCAAAGAGCCACGTGGGCACTACTCCTACCCAAGGGAGCCCACCGTAGATCCCGAACAACGACGTGATCAACTAGATGATGACGAGGAAGGCATCTCCAACACCATCCTCTTAGGCCGCGGACCGATAAAATCATCTAGATTATGTAGGGGCGAGATGGATTAGCGAGCCCCTTGCGAGTCTTAGGTGTCCTCTATCATTTAGCTATTCGGAAGAAGACCACAACACCTCATCGCCTCGGGCCTCGAGCTTTTGAACCGGGGAAGGCGGTCCCCAATTCACCTTCTTGGTCTCTGCCCTAGAGACCAAGAAATCCCGTTTAAAATCCAAAATGTGGTCCTTGACCAATTTGGTCAACCACTCTAAGGACGCCGTCTCCGCCAAAGACGGCGTCCTAATGTACACATCCGACACGGGCCCCGTTCATGTAAAGGAGCCAGGTCACCACCACGCTCACAAAAAAGAACCGATTCTTCCAATTCTTGAGCGAATCATAAATAGCCATATTTATTTTAAGGCCAAGATGGGGGACAAGGGAAATCCATTCAACTCCCTGATTTATTTTATAGAGTCCTTTCACCATCGACATCATCAACCTCTTAGAGTGTTTGCGAAGAAAAATATAGAGGGTGTAAATGTACCGTACGGCGTTAGCATGAAGCTGGAAAATTGAGACTCGTAGGGCTTGCAAGATCGACTGCAAGTCGTCCGACAGAGGAAGACGAAGGCCGCTCCTCAGGTGGGCCTAGTATATCGTTACATGCCCTACTGGTGGAGAGAAGGCCCTATTGTCCTTGCCCGGGACCCTCCACGCAATATCCTTGGGGATATTGAACTCAACGCACAACGCTTTCACGTCACCCTCTCGAAGAACAGAGGAGATGTCGGTGACGGAGGTTGAGGCCATGGCTAACGGAGAAGCTAGGGTTTCTTTGAGAAATGAGAGAAAGTTGAAGACGAAGAAAGGAGGCGTGAGAGAATATTCAAAATGAGAAGGGAAACTTAAACGTCAAGGTGTGAACGCCTTAAACCGCCTCAGAGAGGACGCCATCATTCCTACCACGTGTCGCCTCCCTAATTAGCCCTTCAAAAAGCAAATCCTCTAACGCATTAATGGGTTGGATATCCATCCGACCAAGAGAAGACGCATGTCTACTTTTGGCCTGACAAGTCGGCTAATGGCCATGCGTCAATCAGGGCTCACAGAAAGTTCTCCGAATTCTGGACAAAGAAGGTCAACAGTTCCGGTCAACTTTTTTCTCCAGAACTGACCAAAGAGGTCAACAGTTCCGGTCAATTTTCTTCTTCGAAACTGACCAAAGACGGTTAATAGTTCCAGTCAGCTTTCCTCTCCGCCTTTCATAGAGTCCTCCCAGATCCTCAAACAATGAAGGGCGGTGAGGGGCATCCCATCATGAACATACTGGAGGCAAAAATTTTGGCTATCGGCATGGGAGGCTAGTGATGAGTATACTATAATATGGGTTGGCCCACAGTCAAAGAAGGCCCAAATGGCACATCCTGGGAGATATTGAACTCAAATAATGGCCCAACCCGGAGGAAAGAGGCAAATGCCCAAATCACGAAAGGCCCAAGATGGTCAACACCGGCGTTGACCGTTGAGACACTTAAAGCGGCCAACTTCGCGTACAAGCAAACGTCGACTCTAGTGTTGACCTCAAAGTAATGCAATAGCAGCCCAAAAAGGAGTTAAACTGCTACAAGCGGCCTAATGGCCATGCGTCAGTGGCGAGGAGAACTCGTGCACGAAAATCAACAAATTTTTCATAATCACACGCTTTCCTAAAAGCTATCTTCTCCAAAAAGGCGGCAATGAACTCAGCGCCAACGTTTGAGTCAAAACGGTCACAAAGAGATGAGATGATTTGAATATCCGTTACATTGTTCAATAGAAAAAGGATCCGTCAAATCACAGCTGACAAGCCCACCAATTCAGAGAAGGCCGCCATTGCCAGTCTAGAAGAACACGCCACCTTGCCCAGAGGAGGTGGCTCTCCTACTGTCCATATAAACTTGAGGTCTTCATTCTGGAATACAAACACATACTCACACACAGAGACAGACGAACACGAATGCTCACACAGAAACAGAAGCTCTCGTACTCACTCTAACTTGTCTTCTTGAGAACATTCAGAACAAGCTTCCTGAAAGACTTCCTACAGTCTCACCTACGAACGCTTACAGAGCTTGAACAGAGACTCATCTTCCCTTTCTCTCTACACAAGCATTCATCCTCCAATCCCACCAAAGGCCTCCAGATTCCAGGAGACCTTTCCGAATTTGTGAGAATCATTTTCTAAAACTTCCACGCTTTCAAGACACCGCTTCCACACGCTCTCTGTGAGTAGGAAGCGAGAACTCACATTCTTAACGGGCCAATACTTCCGACCATCCTACTGTCTCTCTCTCTCCTTTACTTATCAGTTTATCTTCCTTACTTTGAAGGCTTCTTACTGACTTGAGCATCGAAGTGTTTTGGGTGGGATAACCTTCCGTAGACACACTGACCTCTTGTTTACTTTAGTGGTGTGCAGGATTAAAACTCAGTGAACGGAGTTGGGTTGAGCTATCCAGACGAATCCGAATCTGTTCAAAATCGGATCCAGGTATGCATCAAATATATAATAAAAGAAAGATGAAAAAGGGTTTTGGGGAGAGAGAAAGGAAGAGGGAAGAAGAAGAGAGGGGAGAAAAGAGGAGAGAGAGGGAGACCGGTGCGGTTGCCGCTGCTGTCGTCACCGGAGGTGCCGACGTTGGGAATGGAAGCCGGTAAAGCCCTCTCCATGATGGTATCCTCTATTCTGTGCATTGGTATTAATAGAGAGAGGAATCTCGAATCGAAGCTAAACAACCATTATCCGTTCGCCACCGTTGCCAAAGGAAATCGATGAAATTGAGGCAAGTAAATTGTTCCATTCTCCTTGTGGATGCTGATTTTGGATTTGCATGTACCAATTTTAGGAGAAATCGGTCAAATCGAGAGGAGATTAGCCAAAGAGGCATGGTGGAGAGAGGAGATCACTGACAGTTGCATGTGCCACCATCCGTCGTCATCGCTGTTACCGGGTGCTGCCACCGTAGTCGCTATCGTCACCCTTGCCTGAGGTGTGCCAGCGAAGGAGAAGGTGAAGAGACAGAGGCAGAGACATGCAAAGTAGGAGAGAGAGAGAGAAAGGGCGCGAGTTGACAGAGAGAGAGGGCCCAATTTAAGTACCTCGGAACATCCTTTTGGCAAATTGTTTAGAATAAAGTCGAGATAAGTATCTTCCAACCCTATCCTTGATCTAATTTCATGTTTGATAATATTTGGATATTATTTGGAGATTTTCTTTTACATGCATGTTATTTTTATGCAACTCGTCTATTTATTGTGCACATGCATATAAGTTTTACCATTTGTTTAGTGGTTTTATACTAGTATTCATGATTTGGAGGATTTTTGGACACCCGAAAAATATATATATATATTTATGGACCCGTATATTGTGGAATCATGAACCAGGCCGTACATAGGTCCACATGCATGTTGCCGAGGGATGAGGTCACTACTTTGTGGGACCATGATAGTTTGAGATCCTAGGGGTCGATTTGTGATCCGAGGTATTGGCTATTTGTGACGCCTCTCCCAATAAGGAGACTTTGGTCCCGACGGAGACATATATGATATATAATCTCCCTTCCGCCGGCAGAAAGGTGAGCTTTGATGTAATCGACCTCCCCATACGTTTTAATGAGAACCATCATAATGAATTGACAAAAAACTAATATATTCGGATATCCTAATATATATGCATAACTAAACATGAGGTTGCAACCGATATAGTAGTGGTTATTGGACGAGAGTAACCCTTCCTCAAATTAGTATTATTAATCTTTGGTTCTCTGATTTCGTGTATATTTTGTGTTTCTATATGTATTTGCGTGGACTACGATTTAAGATACATGATTTTGCTTAAGGATATACGATAGAAATGTCTCGTACGTATTAATGTGTTAAGCCCCGGAACATGTTATATATTTATATATTTTGGTTCTGGTATTTTTTTTGACTTTAGCATATGAAATATAAGATTTGGATCTGGACAATGGTATATGTCCCACACGTATGTAGTGATGGTTACGATTATATGATGTGACCTCAAACCATATGATATGATATCATCTATAAGATTTGATCGGATCGTTATTTATTATGATTATGTCCCGAAAGGACTGTTTGATATAGATTATGATTTAGTACAAGACATCTCCTCAATTTTCAAGGATTTTATGGACATTGTATTTTATTTTATGTAATTGTTATGTAATATCTCTTCCTCTGATTTATGTGTATTATTTTATACGATAATAATACTTGTTGAGCCCTCAACTCACATTTTCATATTTTATCCCTTCAGACTAATGGTATAAATATGCTTGTAGAAGTTCAAACGTGATCTGACACAGCACGTCACCATCGATGAGTGGAGATATTTATATTGGATATGTTTCTGACATCGAGGGTGTGTTATGGTTATTGTCTATAACCAGATAAGGACCCTGATCCTTGTATGGGATATATTAGAGTTATTACTTTATGTTGATAAGTTGTTGTTATATTTGGATACCTCCCTTACGATATTTATATAGTAGGTCGTATATTATGTTTGCCCGAATTTATATCCGATAAAATCTTATACTGGTTTTATTATATTGGGTCTTATATATGTTTAGACTGTACCCCAGGGTCGTGTTTGTCATTATCAATATAATGATTTTATATTATTGGGAATTGTTATTCTTATTATCGACCTGCATATGAGATCCTAGGTCGTGACAAAAAATATCAAAAAGGAAAGGATAGACATCAGTGAAGACTTTATATTCTCAAACCAGAATATTTTTGGATATACGACCCTTGGTTATAAGATCGTAATAGTAATAATCTTTATATTAAATACATAACTAAAGACATAGTAAAGATGGAACTAAGATTCTAGTTTGGTACATTTAGAAGTATGTAGTAGGACAAAACAAGCACACTCAAAGACTTTGAGAAGGAAATAATCATGCACCATGTTATAAAGGTGCTCATATGAAATTTTGTTTGAAATGATAGGAAATAAAAGTCGATTAATAATATAAACAGTTGTTATTGCAGCTTTTCTACAAAGAAATTTATGAATAGAAAAGTAGAGAGAATGATACTATAAATAATATTAAAAATGTGATGATACTTATATTTAGTAGGATTATTTTATTAAAAAATATAAGGACATTATCGATAAAACATAGTACCCATTTATTAAAATTCATTAAGAAATAAGGTTGAGATATATTCTATAGTATTATCGGAATAAAAAACTTTGATTATACGATTAAATTAAATTTTTATTATCTGTCAAAAATTATAAAAAGTAGTAAATAGATCAAATCAATTATGTCAAAAATAAATCAATATAATCAGAGTAATTATCGATAAAAATAACAATATAATGAGACCAGCCTTTAGTGAAAATAGGACAAGACCCCAGATATTAAAATAAACAAAATCACCAAGTATGGAAACCAAAGAGTCACTTTTATATTAAAAAAATATAATTGTTTGGCTAAATAAGAAGACATAATTAGAAGAGTTAAAAGTAACTTTTTCAAAATAGCCATCAAAGAGTAAAGACTGAATGCAAAGCAATGAGAGATGATTAAGTCGACTATGCTAAATAATAGAATAAATAAAACTAGCAGATGAATGTAAACGATACAGAGATATGAGTTCAAAAATACAACTAATATTACGTCTAGTCCCAACGAGTTGGCTTGTGTTTTAATCCCAAATATTATAACCCTTATGAAAAAATATTAAATTAATATTGCATTCAACAAGTTGACTAATAATACAAAGTGTAGATATAAATTTAAAACATAATAAATATTTGAAATATAAAAGTTAAAAGTAGATATATAACCAATATAATCAACAGATATATAAAAATTATTAACAGTATAGATAAGAAGTACATTAATTGAAGAAGTCTTATGTGACATTAAAAAATAATTAGATTTCATGTGATTGTAGTATAAAAATTCAATATACTATGACAAAAATGTACCTAAAAAATGGTTAGTGTAATAGAAGTATAAGGCAGAACCTAGTTGATAATCACCTTAAAATCAGGTGTAGTAAGAGATGAGGATATAAAAATAAGGTAGAATCAACCAAATATGTACATGCAGTAGCCATAGAATATTACTAACATTTTCTGAAAGTCACTGAAAAAATTGCCAAAAAAGTACCAAAAAGCCACTGAAAGGGCATCGGAAGAGTGGCAAAAAAGATACTGACAATTTGCCAAAAAGCTACCAAAACATTATTCAGGGACTAATGAGGACGACGATGATGAATAGGAACCGTCGGAATAGGAACCATGAATCGATGATGGTGAGCGTGACCAAGAACCAGTAAAAGAAGATGGCTAGTGACGAAAAAAATAAAAATTCTAAACGAAATACAAATTTGAATAGGTTCAATAAATTTAACTATGATATTATATAAAAATATAAAAAAAGATAAAATAAATAATTTTTCTATTTCTATATATTTATAATTATATAATGGGTCATCATTTTATTGGAGAAAGTGACAATATAAATTTAAAAAATGATATTATAATAACAATACAAATAATTTAAATTATAAGATATAAATTTTTTAATTTTAGAAAGATATTATATATTTATATTTAAAGATATATAAATAATATAAATTAGAGTGTATTAATCTTTTGATTTAAAAAAGATACTATATATAATATCCTAATACGCATTATAAAATTGTACAATAGCATAATGATTTTAATGATCCACATGACCGTTTTTATCTCATGAAATTCTTACAAATAACACGTCATCTATGATGGCAAATCCAAGATAATGAAGAAATATTTTTTTCTAATTTTTTTGATTTAAACAGTGATGGGGGACGGTTGTAGCAGACCAGCCCAAAAGAGTAAGCAGGCCAAAATGTATCGCGGCCCACTTACCCAAAGGACAGTTAACGCTCCAATTGACCGAAGAAGGCTCCTAAGTTGATCGGGCACAGCGCAAAGCAGACACGGCCTAGACTGAAATTTGCCCACGTGTCTTTTCCTGTGCACAACAGTCATTGCCCTAATGGGTTGCGACACTAGGATGGCACTCTCCTCTATAACATAAATCCCCAAAATCAGAGTGCATTGCAGAAGGAAAGCCCATAGATGGCCACACGATTTGCAACGGCAACCTCAGCAATTCACGCATACGACATTTCCACAAAGGGAAAAATCCTCCTTTCGACCATTGCAGCCAAAATGATTCCCACATCCACATGAGGAAAGGAAAGAATCCTCTAAGAAGGCGGGCATCCCACCTCGCCACCAAAGGAAGGCAGTAAATGCCCACGGCTATAAAAGACCCTTGAGACTCACTCCATAAACGTACTCTCTAGCATACTCAAACCTACATAAGTTTTCTAACTCTTAAGTGTCCAATCACTTTGTCCTCTCTTTCGCTACTAGTTTCCAGCGAACTCAGTAAATAGAGAAGCCGCTTTCAACGAGCACTCCACGACTAAAGCCATTCTCAATGAATGCACATCTAATTCTTACTCTCAAATCCCTCTCCTTGAATTCATTCCGACATACTTTGTTTTTTACCTTCTTTTCCTTGGAAGGTAATTTATTGACTTGAGTATTAGAAGATAAATCGGAAAGCGATTCCCACCATTTTCCTTTAACTTCTAGTCGTCTGTTGTGGTGCGCAAGATCCCAAGCTCATAGAACGGTGATAGAACCCAAAGGAGCAGTAAAACCCAAATCCGTCCAGAACTCAAATCTAGGATACATCATTGGCACCATCTGTGAAAACGCTGACGAAAGACCAATCCACTACCTCACCAGCATCAGCATCATTGACAAACATGGTGAACATAAGAGCACAAGCCAGTATTCCCACAAAAGAGGTCACCTCCCCTGACAATAACCACTCTGCTGGTAGCTGGGTAGGAGAACTACCTACTCTGATCATCCTAGCAATAGCGAAGCAAATGAACAAGATGTCACAATTGCTCTAGGCACTCTACACGTGCCAGAGCAAGTAGAAGTAGGAGGCTCACCCCACCTCAGCCCACACACCGGCCTTCATGTGGGGAGATCAAAGAAAGAAGAAGCCAACAAAGAAGGCCCCTATGTCAAGCAACTCTAGCATCCCAGCAGCCTCCAACACCTGAATCCATTCAAGGCTTGAAGGTCGGCTGAGCAATCGGACCCCTGAGGACAGCTCAAAAAGAAGAAACCCCCGATACTCAAAGGATGAGCAGAGGCCTCTTATGCAAGAGGGGGCCTCTCGAGTCACCCAACCAACACACTGCAGCAATCCGCCGGCACCACATTGCATGATCGGACACTCAAAGTTGATAACATATCTCAATGCCAAAAGGTCTACAACCTCCTCACGGGTTGGTGGAGGAGAAAGTTCAAAAAATATGAAATTGTGTGTTCAAATGAGAAGTCGGTGAACACATAGCTAATTTGAAGAGATCTCCTTTCATCATGGAGATCTGAGCCCAGCCGCTACCGTCCAAGTTCAAAACACCACCTTACAACGGAAGCACAGATCCAATAGATCAATTTGACCACTTTCGCGCCCTACTAAGCTTCCATGGCCTAGAGGAAGCTTCCATATGCCAATGCTTCCCCCTCACTCTGAAGAGAAACTCCAGGATCTGGTTCTATCAGCTCCCGGTAAATTTGATTCAGAGTTTCCAAGACCTCATTGATAGCTTCCTAGTCTAACACGCCTCCAGTCATCATGAGGAGAAGCAACTGTGGCACCTCGCCCACGTCAAGCAGAAGTCGGGTGAAAACTTGAGAAAGTTTCTGGAACAATTCACCGCAGAAGCCCGAAGATACCAAGGTTGACCGACGATGTGAAGCTCAGCAGCTTCATTTTTACACTGGGTTCAAGTGACTTCTTCAAACTTCTGGTTCACAAGGACCCGCAAACATTTCAGGAAGTAGAATTTATTACCCGGGACTACATAGCGGCAGAGGAAGCCAACAAGACGAAGCACTTGGAATGGCCTAATCAACCTCACTCCATGCTGACAGAAGGAAAGAGAAAGAATGGGGGCAACGACAACCCTTGAAGGAAGCAACCTTGAGCCAAGTCACCCGCACGCAGGGAATTCAAGCCCATAAACCTGACTCCACTAAATGACACCCAGGCGCATGTCCTAATGTAGATCTAGGAGGAGAAATTTATCAAATGGTCAAAACCGATGAAGAACCCGAAGGGAGGAGATCCGTCGAAGTATTGTGACTTTTGTCGATCTCCAGGTCATAGCACAGAAGATTGTCAGACTCTATAAAAGAAAATCGAAGAGCTGATTCACTGAGGCCACCTCACTAAGTTCCTGAGGAATCTACGAAAAAATTTCGATCCCTCAGGCGAGGACAAGCCTGAACAGTATCAACCGCAGAACCGAGTTGCAACTGGGGTGGCCAACATGGTGACCACCTGGCCTCCCAAAGCCCACCATGCAGATCGCTAGGAGAAGTAAATTGGCCACAAGAAGCAGAGGGTGGGGGATGATGTCATTAATTTTAGTAAAGATGATATGACATACGTAATCTCCCCCTATACTGACCCCCTAATTGTATCTATCTCATTTTAGACGGTACTCTAAACTACCAGTTGAAACGAGTCTTTATTGATAATAAAAGTTCTAGATATTTACTTTACCTCGATCCCTATTTTATACTAAAACTCAAAAAGTGTCAATTAAAATCGGCCAAAGGGCCACTGTATGGATTAGATAATTAGTCAGTGGCCATCTAAAGGACAATACAACTAAGGGTCACCCTAGGCACGTACCCCAAAACGGTGAGCTGTACGCTCACCTTCCTGATTGTCGACCTACCTTCTGTATACAACGTCATACTTGGCCGACTGTGCCTAGCGGCGTTCAGGGCCATAACGTCAATACCCCACTTGAAAATAATATTCCCAATAGCGTGCGGTATTGGTGAAGTGTTGGATGACCAAATAACCGGACGAACATGCTACCTGTCCCAGGAGCCCCAAGCGGCAGTGAAAGGCCGATGGAAAAGCTGGACCATCGAGATGAAGCGACCCTACAGCAGACGTAGTCTGGTAAGGCCACCGACCTCATTCCCCTGGATCTGGATAATCCGGATAAATGCATGCAGATAGGGGGCTTGCTCATCGGACCCCTACGCAATCGACTAATCAGCTTCTTCAGGTGTAACGCAGATGTCTTGACATGGACGCCTGCCGACATGCCTGGGATCCCAGCCAGAGTAATGGTCCACAAGTTGGGTCTCAACCCCGGCCATAAACCCATCAAGCAGAAGTAGAGAAACCACTTCATCAAAAACTAATAGCCATCTGGGAGAAGGTCAAGAAGTTGCTGGACGTCAGGTTCATAAGGGAGGTCTAGTACCCGGATTGGCTCTACAACGTAGTCCTAGTTAAAAAGAGTAATGAGAAGTGATGGATATGCATTGACTTCACCGACATCAATAAAACTTGCCCAAAGGACAACTTCCTGTTACCTAAAATCGACCTGCTGGTGGACTCTATTTCTGGGCACGAGTTACTAAGTTTCATGGATGCCTACTCAAGCTATAATCAAATCTAAACGATCCCGAAATATAATGAACACACCTCATTCATCACCAATCGAGGGACCTACTGCTATAAGGTCATGTCTTTTGATCTGAACAATGTAGGCGCTACATACCAAAGGTTCGTGAATAAAATATTCAAGAAATACTTCGATCGCAATATGGAAGTGTACGTAGATGACATGCTCGTCAAGAGTAAGACCACCGATGACCATATTTACAATCTAGTTGAAGCCTTCGAGGTATTTTGGGCACACCAGATGAAACTAAACCCCTCAATGTGTGTCTTCAAAGTATCCTCCAAGGAGTTTTTGGGTTTTATTGTCTCTCAATGACGGATCAAGGCAAACCCTAAAAAGATTAAGGCCCTCGCGGACATAACTCCACCGTGGAATGTTAACGATGTCCAGAGGCTGTCTGGGAGACTGGCGGCACTCTCCCCTTTCCTGTTAAGTCTGGTGACAAATTGTAACGCCTCGAGCCTGAGTCACCCAACCAGACCCAAAACCGCCATGCGGAAACCCAAAATCATAAATGATCTCATAAATGCATCACTAAATAATACATATTGATTTTAGTTCCCATAATAAATGTTCTAAATTCAATAAATGCTTATAAAAATCTAAACTCTAGGAACGCAGTCCCGACAATAAAACCTCGATCAATAAAGTTAACTTTATAGCTTCTAGTCACATGCTTCTCATCCCAAGATAATCCCTATCCCAAAATTCTTCAGCCACAACTTGATTTCTTCTAACCTGTCATAACCTTACACTGGAGCCAATAAAATGCAAGCTGAGCATAAGGCCCTGCAAGTAAATAAACAATAAATTAATGGAATACAATAAAGCATCTCGGAACATAATTATATAGATAATTATCCGAGATTCAACAACATGTCGTATCCATGACTCAAAGCCATATGATAACAAGACTCAAGGATGCAAATTGGATTCCACCGAATCCGAGTAACAATCATGGCATAGGTTCCATCAAACCCTTCACAAATGAGGTCCCAAATATACAAGATATCACGAAAGTCTCCTTAGACCTTATACATCACTGTGAACCTTCTATCCACACACCCGACCCACAGTGGGTAACCTCAAGGTTCCGGTACTTGCAAGTTTGACAAGCAACCCTATGATTTTATGATACTTGCCAGTCATAGTGTACAAGTACCGAATCAACACTCTCGTTATCCCATCGGATAACCTTCACATATTCTATGATCCACTGATCCATGAAATATTCATATCATTATCAAGTCAAACCCAGCACCACCACGGCTCGATATCCACTGATATCTCACAATTCGTTCACAGGATTATAAGCATCCATCGAAACAACCTCAACCCCCGGAATAACGATTCAGTATCAAAAAAGTGTAGACTACACTAAGGTTTCGTAGCCTCCCATTCGACCCGATACCTTAGTATTTTCATACGATCTCCTCAACTTAGTCATAGAGTGCCAATAAATATACGCACACTAACGAAATTGACACAGATAATATTTTATCGGAATTCATCAAAGAAATATGGGAATATTCACTTAAACGACGATCATTATTTCAAGCATACCAAACTCCATACATAGATTTATGTAAACACAATAGGCTATAAACACTTAAATATACATATAAATATACCAACCTATACATATATATACACACACACACACATTCTGCCATAAATATATCAACCATACACACACCCTGTCACACGGCAGTACACACACCCATCGAGCACAGCACACAACTATATATTCTGCCATTTATAAATTCTGCCAACACAGAATTCACCCACCGTGCATCGTGCACACATAGCCGCACCGGCACACTGCCATACAAACACACAGCATGAATATACATATATATTTATTCATATGTACACACACCACACCCACACACATGCCGTGAGTATACGCATGACTCCTCATACAGCTACACGTACAACATGTATACCCATACTCACAGCTGTACGTATCAGCCAGTATAAACTGTTGGTACACACTGCTGCCGAACACATACACTGAGCACACACGCAGCTGCACAACACCGACAGCCAGTCGGCCAACAGAGCACGAAGCTCTGTTTTTGCCCAATTTCGTTTTTATAACAATTTCCACACATATCACTGATTTAATAGCATTTGGAAAGGAAGAGGATGACGGAACAGTTGCAAATTAACAGAAGAATTACTTGCCTGATTTGAACAGAACGATTAGGGTTAATGGCGGCGAGGGATTAACGGCGATGAGGGTTTGTGGCGACAGCGACGTAAACTGACGACGGCAACGGCAACGACAAGGGTTTGCGATGGTGGCTCCGGCACCGAGTGACAACGGCAACGCTCTCTTCGACAACGACGACTACGGCTTCAGACGACGGTGACTCTGGAAACTTCAATTGCAGAGGCTCGAACGACCAACACTGCTACCGCACGCCTCAATTTATACTCCATAATCAAGGCCACCGATTTAATGAGAAGGAGACGAAGCGCCAGTGAACCGAAAGGTGAATGGCAGAGGAAATTAAGAGGTAGACGAAGAGATGAAGAGAGGAACGGCGAGAGCGAGAGTGACAGATAGATGGGAGAGGGAGATAGAGGCCGAGGGACGCAGAGAGGGAGATGAATCAAGAAGGTGAGGAGAGGTGAGGGAGAGGAAGAAAGGGGTAATAATGGTGGGAAATTAATTACATTAATTTTAATATTATAATTATTTAAGTATTTATATTATTTATTATTGTTTATGTTTTATTATATTATTAATATCATTTATTACGTTATACGTTTTATTTTATTATTATTATTTATTACATTTTGACATTATTATGATTATTATATTTATTTATTTAACACAATTAATTACCTATTATTAATTAATAATTATTTAATACCATAAATATTAACAATATTTATTAATATCAAAAAACATATTATTATTTATTATTAAATTTATTTAATAATCCGAGTCAAAATATTGAAGTACTACACAAATATCTCCCCTTCTTTAAGATTTTGAGGGGGACGAAAACAAACGGGTTTTAATAAACAGCAAAATGCCAGGTCGCCTTCAACAAACTGAAATAATACCTAGCCAGCCCACCTCTACTGACATCACCAAGAGAGGGAGAGGAACTGTATGTCTATCTAACAGTTTCAGAGGTGGCTCTAAACTCCGTCTTGATATGCTAGGATTCTAATGCATAGCGTCCGGTTTACTATGTGAGCAAAATATTGACCAGCGACCGAGATTTGCTACCCCCATATTGAGAAGCTTGTATTGGCACTTGTTTTCTCAGCCAGAAAGTTGAGGCCCTACTTTTAGGCTCATCAGATAGTTGTCCTAACCGACTAACCGTTAAAGAGAATCCTACAAAAGCCTGACGTCTCAGGACATGTAGTTAAGTGAGCCATCGGGTTGGGAGAGTTTGAAATTGAGTTTCGGCCCAGGTCGGCCATCAAGGGGCAGGCGTTGGTCGACTTCATCATCGAAACCACGCCCCCAATCCCTGATGTGGACTGCACCTGCGACACCGACCATCACTCTAAAGTGCCAGATTAGGTTCTCCACGTGGACAGCTCGTCAACAAACTTAAGTAGTGGGGCAGGAGTTGTCCTAAGAACCCCAGATGGGTTCGAAGTAAAATACTCACTGAAACTCAATTTTTTAGCCACCAATAATGTTGCTAAGTACGAAGCCCTACTAGCGAGATTGCGACTTGTTAAGAAGTGCTCAGTTAAGCACTTGACTATCTATAGCAACTCAGAGTTAGTCATCAACTAGATATGTGGGAGCTTTAAGGCATGCAATCCTCTCTTGGCCAAATACTTGGCTAAGGCAAAAAGTGCGATCCAGAGATTTGACAAGCTCAACCTGGTCTACATCCCTAGGACTAAAAATTAAAAGGCTGACCAGTTTGCAAGGGTAGCGGTGGTTGAAAATCTGAAACAATACTCGATGGACATACTGGAGGCCTTGGGCACTCCCAGCATAGAGAGCAGGAAGTGATGCAGGTCTCAGACGACGAGAACTGGATGGCGTCCTACTGGCGATACCTCATAACCCTGTTGAAAAACTCAAACGAAGCCAAATGCATAAATAAGACGGCCAGCTGGCATACTATAGTTAACAGAATGTTGTATCGTCATGGATACTCGACTCCATACCTCTGGTGCCTTACTCTGAAGGAGAACGACTACGCATTGGATGAGGTCCACCTAGAAATTTGTGGGGTCACACATCGTCGACAAAAACCCAACCTTTAAGGTGATGCGCCAAGGGTACTACTGGCCAACCATAAAGAAAGATACCTTGGATTTTGTGAAAAAGTGTGAGAGTTGTTAACTCTATAGAAACTTTCACCATCAACCACCCATGGAGATGAGAGCCCTCCAAACACCTTGGCCGTTCGCGCAGTGGGAGCTTGATATTCTCTACCCATTTTCTATTGCGACCAGTCATAGGAAGTTCATCATCACGAGCATCAATTACTTCACCAAGTAGGTCAAGGCCACCCCACTAGTTAGAATCACTGAGCATAATTGCACAGAATTTGTCCGGTAGAGTATAGTCTTCAGGTTTAGTATTCCCAAGGCCATTGTGACCAATAACGAAACTTGATTCATTAGCAAGCGTTTCACCAAGTATTGCACCAGCCTGGGCATTTGATTGGTCTATACTTCGGTAGTGTACCTCCAAGTGAACGGGCAGGTGAAGGTCACAAATCGAACGCTGTTGTACAGACTAAAGACCAAATTGGATGACGCAGGGGGCTTCTGGGTTGACGAACTACCCTCTGTATTATGGTTATACCAGACAATACCCAAAGAACCAACACATGAGATGCTATTCAGTCTTTACTATGGGACTAAGACTGTGATCCTGATCAAGATCAGGCTCCCAAGTCTCCGAGTCAAGGCCTTCGACCCGCAAGGCAACTCCCAGAAGATAAGGGAGCACCTAAACCTATTAGAGGAAGCTCGGGACGTGGCAAGAATGCACACAACCGCCTACCAGCAGCGAATCGCCTAATATTATAATAAGAAAGTAAAAGTACGGCAATTCGAAGTGAAAGACCTAATCTTGTGGAGCATAAAAACCACGAGCAAAACAGCCAACAGGAATAAATTCTCCCTGAATTGGGAAGGCCCGTTCATCATCTCAACCATTTTACAGAACAGAGCATACAAGATCCGAACCCAAAATGGCAAGCTGGTTCTAAAGACATGGAACGCCGTCCACCTAAAGCGTTATTTCCAATAAAGTTTGCACCAGCTCCAAGTAGGTCATGCGTGTGATTCAAAGTTTACCAGTAATATCATACAATTGTTAATAAAATATTTTTTCTTTATGGATGTTGTTATGTTTCTACTCTCTTTTTCTTTTCTCCTACGTTTGCTTGCGTGAAAATTGCATGGAAACAGACGACCTAGACTACCCCTAAGTCAGGCGGGTCTTCACTCGCTTGTCGCTAAACCTTCGTCCCATACCAAGTGGCCCGTAAGCAATCAGATTAAACCTTGATCCGGTGCCAAGCAGCCCATAAACAGTCGGATTAAACCTTGGTCCTATGCCAAGCGGCTCGTAAGTAGTTAGATTAAACCTTAGTCTCATACCAAGTTGCTCGTAAGCGGTCAAATTAAACTTTGGCCCCATACCAAGCGACTCGTTCGCGATCAAACGCAAAACGTTAGGAGGCTTACACGACACACGTGCAGCGACCTCCTGCCACAGGAGATAGCACAATCAGTCCACAATGATCGATAAATTGGAGCAAAGTGTGAGAGAATGCACACTCTAACAAAAGGCGGAACACCATGATTTATAACCTAGGCACCGCCATCTAAAACAGTGTTCAAACCAAAGAAGAGTATGCTTGTATTTGTAAAATTATACAACACCTTATGCAGCAAAAAATAACACTAACATACTCTTAAGAGCATACAAAGGCCCCACATGTGTACGAAATTATCTGCACCTCCGACTCGCCTTGATGACTACTCAGAGATGAAGGGTCCCTCGAGTGATGCTGCAAAGGCCCCCGGCCACGTCTGATCGGATATCCTACTAACTCCGATTGGCAGGAAGCACCGGTATTCCTCAAGTCCAAGAAGTCGATAGGAAAATGGGGATCCGCTATGGAAACGATCCTCCTGCTAAAATGAATCCCATCCTGGAATTGCTTCTCCAGGATAGGAGCCACCTCTTTGGGGCAAAACTTTATCCTTAGCTCACCTTCGAGAGTCGCAATCCTCTCCATGGCCAGTGCATGTGCACCAAAAACCTCCTGCAACCTAGCATCAGACTCCAACTAGGCTTGGTCGTGATAGTTGGCACGCACTTTTCTCTGCAGTGCATCTCCTACCGCAGCATTGATGCAACGCTCCATCTCCTCTACCACAAATCACCCTGAGCCTGTATCATGCGAGCAATCTCATCTCCCTGCGAAGACAAAAAGTCGTCCAACTCACGAGGCCTTCCCGCTGGCTGACGAGTGAAAGGAGTCAACAAAGGAGAGCTACAAATAGTCACTCGTACTGTTACACGACGAAATAGACATACCTGACAAGAGGGACCCACACACCCAAGGAATGGGATTGCCCTCGAGATACCCTGGGGATCAACACATGGAAGGCCTACATGGTTCCATTCCTCGTCAGTGACCACATTAGCGAAGTCCTCATCGCTGCTCTCGGTCCACGTCCTCTAGTCACTGCTTCCCCCTTCAAAGGAGGATTTTGACATAGGAGGAGAAGATGCCTCCCTCCCCAAACCAAGCAAAGTTGGAAGGTCGATTATTTTCTCGTTAGCCATGGTGAAAGCAGATGAACGATGGGAGAAGGCAGTGAAGTGAATCGTAGGAGGCGTCACAATAATATGGGCAAAAGTTTTCGCTAAAAATGATGTCGCAACAGAGTTTGAAGGGATGCATCACTTTTGTGTGAGGCAACATGTGTCTTTAGTGGATTGAACCCACCTACAGCGCATGATGACAGACGTCGCACCACGTCATTAAGTCACCAGTCTGTAATGATCAAAACCCAGATACGACCGGCATCGCCGCGCTAAGCTTGTTAAGCCGGCCGGCCGGCACAAAAAATGAGGGGAGAAGAGTTTAATCAAGGAAGAGAAATCGACGTGTTGATGGAATAAACTTCTTTTCATTGATAAGAACTCAACATACAATGGCTATCACACGGGAGGAAAAACAAGATACAAAAATCCTAGCTAAGGTACAGAGCCTCTAAGAGGGCATGAGGAAGGGTCCCCTCCATCCCTAGGGAAGTCAACCAGGTCATCTCGCTCCAAAGCCCTGCTATTCATGTGGTCAAGGACGCTGACTGGGAATTTGAGAGACACTAAGGAGACAATCTGCCTGCAGAGGTAAATGCCTTCCCAAAGCCTAGCTTTTAGCGCTAGACTCACTTCCTCTGGGTGCAAGTGAACGAACATCTCGACTTCAAGCGCGGCGTTCTTCACACGATGTTTGCCAGCCCGTCTCTCAGCTTTGGTGGCCCGAGCTTCCAGCCTCCCCAACCTCTCTTTCAGCTTTGATAGCTCCAACTTAAAAGCAGCATTCTCCTCTTGATCCCTTTGGGCCTAGGCGGCAATGGTGCTCAATTGACCTAGGAGCTCCCTCAGTCGGAGAATTTCCTCCTCCCGTTTGTCGATCATCTCAACCCGCTGACGCAGGCCCTTCATCATTGCGCCAACTATCCTCTGGTCCTGCAATCCAAAAAAGCAAAAAAAGGAAGAAAAGTCAAGCCACGCCGGTGGATCGACAAAAAATAGAATGTTTCCATTGAGGGGATACCATTAGGAACTTGCACTTCTTCCTTTCTGCCAGATCCTGCGACTCAGGGCTCTGTTGTGGAAGGTCCTCTGATGGGCCAGTTGGAAGACCAAGTGTAGAGGCCTCCGAAACCAACTCTGTAGTAATCACCGTTTCCACAACAGTACCAGCTCCATCAACAGGGATCTCAACCGGAGCTACTTTCAAAATGCCCATCGCTGCAGGAAGCAGTGCAATGGAGAGGCTAACACCACCAACATCCACCGGCTCCGCCAATAGCGTTGTTACTAATCCCACATGCTCTCCGGCAATTGGCTCCATAGGTTCCACAACAGCTGGCTCTGCCAACTCTTCGGCGACGGGCCCCTCAACCTAACTCCACTGGCGCGGCTAGCGCAGCAGTGCAACCGATGGCGATGGCTCGGCAACAAGCTCTCCAGCGGCAATTCTCTCAACTCCCAAATTCTAAAGATTGATGGGAGTCTTCACTCAGGATCGCTCACCAACGCCTACCAAGCACCCAATGGCAAAAATCAGGTTCAGTGGATGACAAGGAGGAAGGCAAAACGAGTGCAATCCGCTTCCTTTTGTGGCTACCAAGAGAGTCCCCGATCACAAGAGCCCCAACTTTCCTCTTGGACTGTGATGGTGCCGGCAATAATGTTTTGGATTTCTGAACTAGCGAAGGTGGATCCCAACAAGCCTACCTGACCTCCTCACGGGACATAAGGTGATCCTTCCTGAACTCGTGGGGATGCTTCTGCACTAACTTCAATAGAGGCTCTACGGCCTCCACCTCTTCTCGCGAAATCCTCCCGGTGAAGACCTCAAAAACGTTATCCCGATCTTTCAGCAAAGGCAAATCGTCAGAGACCCTTATATAGAAGAACTAGTCTTTTCAGTTCTTCATAGACTCATAGATAGCGTTGCTAATGTGCAACTCCCTAGGAGAGAGCGAAATCCAGTCTCCACTCTAAGTAAATCGAAAGATGACCCTTACAGCCTCCACAATCAACAATTGTGAATGATGGTGAAGGAAAATACAGAGTGAACAAAAGTAGCGCAAAGCATTCGCGTGGAGCCTTACGATGGAGACACTAAAGCCTGAAAGCTGCGGAGCAACTTCTCAGGAATCGGAAGTTGAACCCCACTCCACAAGTGAGCCTCGTATACAGTAATATATCCCACAGGTGGAGAGCAGGCCCTATCGAGCTTTCCAAGAATAGCGAACACGGTAGAACTCGAGATATTATACTACACATAAAGGGCTTTAACGTCGCCAAAATCAAGGACAGAGGATATCGCATTAACATCAAGCGCCATGGAAACAAGCGAACAAAGGGGCAACAGAACGAGATGGTGGTGATGCGAAGAAGGAAGGAAGAAGAAGACTTGAACAGCCGCGTCATTTCTGCCGCCAAAGTGAAGAGTGCCTGGAAAAGGCATAACGGACACATGTCAATTTCGGAAACAATACAGTCAAGTCGTATCTTCTGTCGCATTGATTGCTGGGTTTATGACCGCCCTCTGCAACGACACGTGGCAAAAAACAACGGGTCGCACAGAGAAGTGGGAGTCCCCAAAAGGCTCTACAACTCATCGAGTGCCCCGCCAGCAACAGAATAAAATAATGCGTCGAAGACACTCCCCTTATTCACCAGATTCAAACTGGTCAACGGATTCGGTCAACCTTTAATTTCATTTCACTCTCCGAAGTGACTAGGTTAGCTGAACCGGTTAACCTCCATTCCGGCTCCATCTTATCCTCCGGATTCAAGCGTTACGATCAATGAATTCAATCAACCTTCATTCCATCTCCAGTTCTTCTCCAGATTCAAGTGGCGTGGTTAGTAGAACTGGTCAACCTCCATTCTGGCTCCGTCCTGCTCTCCGAATTCACGCATTACGGTGAATGAATTCGGTCAACCTTCATTCTGTCTCCAGTTCTTCTCCAGATTCAAGCGACGCGGTCATTGGGATTGGTCAACCTCCATTCTAGCTCCGTCCTGTTCTCCGGATTCAAGCGTTACGGTCAATGAATCCGATCAACCTTCATTCCGTCTCCAATTCTTCTCCAGGCTCAAGCAATGCGGTTAACATAACCGGTCAACCAACATTTCGGCTTAGGTTCTTCACCGGATCCGTGGTTGGTCCGGCAAGGCTTGATCAACTAATGTTCGTGCTTTCCCACTTTCCTTGTGGGTCATACGGGTCTGGTCAACCCTGCCAATCAACTACCCCTCCTCTTTCTCCGATCAGACCATCCTGACTCCGAAATTATGGCCTTTTCATGTGATGGGCCGCCCGGTCTAGACCCGCAACTCCTCGCCCATCCTAGAGTACAAAATAAAAAATAGTGGCAACAATAGAAATAGTAAAATATGCATCTCGGGAGCCGAGGCCTTCAACACTGCTCATAACATTTCCCACAGTTGTCATCATCATCATCACATAAGCACTTCTACGCTTTCAAAGATTTTTCCGCGCACACCTTAGCGTGCGCCATTTCCGTTTATCATTCTTTGGGAATATTGCTAACTTGAGCGTGGAGGCGGCCTCCGGTGAGAAATCCCATCGGTTGTCTAGGGCCTTGGACCCCTTCACCTCTTGTTTGTTGTTTGTGTTGTGCGGTCCAAGTGTTCATTTATCAGAGATGGAGAACACCACGCATTACCAATCTTCCGAGCGACCGCACGCCTTTCTTTCTCCGGGCTCCCTAATCCGTCACGACAACCTTGGGCCTAACGCGATTTGGTGGGTTAAACCATTCCAAACATAAATTTTTTCAACTTAAATTATATTTCAAAATTCTCCTAATTTCTTTTCATAATTTTAAGTGTCCTAATTCTATTTTAAAGTCAAATATCGGCCACTTAGACAGCATTTTATAAATTTTATTAATTTAGAATCTTTTAAAACAGTATTCATAAATTTTTTTAATTCTAATTTAAAATATAGGTTTTTTTTTTCGAATAACCATAATTCAAAAATAAATAGTTTAACTAAAATTGATCTTTATGTTATTCGAAAAGGCTGGACATAGATTTTCCTTTTTCTTCTTTTTTTTTTTTATTTTGTGCAGTGAATAATTTCTGCCTCCATTTCATTGTTTTAGAATAAACTCTAAATATTTAAATTCATCCACAAATTTCATAAATACCCTCTCGGACATGAAATCCAAATAATAAGCCAAAAAAAAAAAAAAAGGAACTTGCAGGAGGCATTTGGACAACCAAGTCAATGCCATTCATATGTTGCAAAAAAGGAATCCCACACAGTAAAGGAGGGCACAAGATATTTGATCACAGTTGGATTATTAAAATTTAACGATTTTTATTTTATATTTTTAAAAAATTATAAATGGGTTTTTTTATTTTAAAAAATATTAAAATATTCATATTATTAAAAAAATTAATTAAAAATATGATTATTACCATACCCTTTTGATTTTATCTAACATGGATGAAATTTGGTTATGTAATGTTGGTTTTAATAAAAAAAAAGCTTAACATACTGGCAGATTGGGCTCTTAATTTCACTCTTCCACCCCCACAAAATCAGCTCATGGTGTTCTTACGAAGCCTTGAAGTTAGACTTGGAGGAGGTTAAATGGCCCAAAAACTATGTAAAAATGTTACAAAACATTACTAATTATTTTTATTTTTAATTTTTTTATTTTAAATAATTAAATTTTATATTCATAACTGTTTTTATTTTATTTAAAAAATTAAGCTGAAAATTGATGTAAAAATTTTCAAAGCTGAATATTTTTATTAATTAACGATATTGTTGGGCTCATATGATGTGTCTCGGGTTCAATTAAAAAGGGCATCAACCTAAAGTATTCATCGGGGAACTCACACTCAGAATAAGCTGAACTAATTATTCAAATGAGGGGGGGGCGTTGCTTCTCTTTTGAGAGAATTATTTGCAACTACAAAGTATGAAACAGTCCAAGGAGAAGGCATCCTACTAAGGGTGAAATATATAGCCCATCTCTCAAAAATATCAGGCATCACTTGGCAACGAAGCCATAAGGAAATATATCTCCCAAAAATCAATTATCGAACTTATCAAAGCGTTTGAATCCTCATAATGTGCAACCTAACATATGCGCCTTATAGTTGAGTTTAAGAAGTCAATAATCTCTTGACAATATCATCAGATCCAAGCTAATACTAAATTAGGCATCAAAAATATTTATTCCATAAAAAATATAAATTCCTTAAAATTGTTATTTATAATACACAGGATCAGGATGGCAACATTTGGATTCCAATCTTACTCTAAATCGCCACGATTTCTATTAGACGTGGGTTTAGCAATGTATCAGATCAAATTAGAGAAGATAAGATGATATTATATATACATATTGTATGATTTGCAGTCATGTAAGCCTCTGTCACTCTCCGTGTGATTCACCACCCGACTATTTTACAATCAAAACAATGCTCATTAATGTTGAAGATAAAGCATATAAAATTATGCGCCCACATCGATTCAGGACGTCTGGCAACATACTGACCCAAATACTACCACACACTCACTACACAGAATATATATATATATATATATATCGTCGACAGGGGAGGGATAGCGTAAATCTTAAAATATAGTATTAATAGGCCAAGTATTTTTTCTGGTTTCTAAATTCTTCCTTTATGGTCCTTGCCAATAATTTTTTTGGAAAAGCTGCCCGCTCCCAAAGTCACCGTTAGAAAAAGCACTCTTCTCAGGCGCGTTTCCGGCATGGCGGAGGCCGAGTGTCAGAGACACGTCCCCCGCAGCTATGGTCCCAAACCTTGTCGGCGTGGAAGCTGCAGCATTAGACCCGGCAACAATTTTGTCAGCCGTAGCAGCGTTCCCAATGTCCCGATCCACAGCTGTATCTGGTGACCTGTAATGATGCATGTCTGCCGGAAAGCGTTGCGGCACGGCCGGGTTGGACGGCGGCGCAAGCGACAGAGGAGGTTGCTGCTGCAGCTGTTTTGCTTGGTTTTCCGAGGCTGAGCAGTACTGCCTATCGGAAGAGCTGAAATGGGTTCTTTTGGTTGTAGGTGTTGCCGTGTCTGCTGCTGCTGCAGTAGTAGCCGTTGCTGATGAATATGCTGACGATGCTGTGGCTGCTGCGGCAGGAAGAAGGACAGGAGGAGGTGGTGGAAGAGGCGTTGGCGTTTGTGCCGCTGTAATATTACGACTGCTGCCGGTGGTTTGGTTGCTTTGGCCCTGCCGATCTGATCTCCTTCTTGATTCCTCTTCTTCTCTGGCTTCTTGCTGGTACATTTCCTCTACCATGGGTTTCCATAGCCGGACCCTTGCATTTATGAACCAATTCGAAACCTGCGCCAAATCCTTGCCAATTTAATGCTCACACGTTTATTTCACGTGTTAAACCCGCTTTTGAGTTGCATCAAACTCGATGAATTGGTTCAAACAAGATAAGCTTGACATTAGGGTTTCGGAAACGAGGGGCCCACCATTTAAAGCATAGATATTATTTTTTTTACACCTTAATTATTTATTTTTAAATAAATAATTATAATTTAATAAATATTTTTAACTATTTTTATTTTATTTTTTTAATTTAATTATATCATAATTATTTATTTAAAAATAAAAATTTAAATTAAAAAAAAAAATAGACTCCATCTATTTTAAATAATAGAGTGCCTTAATCTAAGGTTTGGGGGCTTCATTATATTATTATACAGGACCTTAATTTATCCTATCATTGCATAAATTAGCAACCATACATCTCCTAATCCCAACAAATCATCTTAAAAATAAATATTTATAATTTAATTATTATAAATTTTTTAAAAAAATAATTAAAATAAATTATTTTAAAATAATTAAATTATAATAATATATTTTTAATTAAATATTATGATGTAGCTGTATATCTTTAACCATGATTGAGAGCCCTACTCATGCATTCTTTTCAAATTTAATGACGAATTAATTAAATATACTTTCCCCGACAGAAAATAAAAGAAATCATGTGTCCTTTTTCAGCCGTACGATGGCTGAAACCCAACGAAATACAATCAATCTCTTCAACATATTAATTGTCGAAATAAATAAGACGTGTCTGAAATATTTATAAATGATAATTTGATGTATGAAAATGTTGTACGCACGAGATTTAAAAAATAAAAAATAAATTGGACTTGTCTTAGATTTGTTATAAATAATTTCACAATGTATAATATAAGCATCAATTATGCAGTTACCTTGGATATATTTTTTCACAAAAAGTGTAAAATAAAAATAATATCATATTTTTATTATATTAATTTGTTATTATCACTCATATTGGGCTAATCATGGACAATTAATCAAAGAAAAGATCGGAGAGCTTAAGATCAATTTTTATTTATATAATTAAGTCACCGTGTAACGAAATTGAGGTATAAAACCAAATTAGGAAAAAGTTTAGATATTATAATGTTAATTATAAGAAATTATTTGAATTTAATTCTTTTCATTTGGAACAAAGCTGTGTTCCATTAAAGAGCGATAGGTACGACTAAAATTTAAGCTGACCTAAACCTATAGTTTTTGGTTTTAGATTGAGATGACAAGTCTATATTGTCAGATATCTAACTATCAGTCATTTATATAGGGATCGGGTCTCCAACAGTTGGTTTAGATTCAAAAAAATTAATAATAAGTTTGATAAATAGGTGATTGAGTAATCAGGTTGTCAAAGAACTAAAGGAATTAGAATTCAAATGTCTATAAGAGACCAACGAGTAAATATAGATTAGAATAGAAGAGTCAAAGATATTAGAAGTTAGATATCCAATCCTCCATACTTAGGCTAAATTTATGATCCTTGACACTTGATTCATCAATTAAGTCAAGGGGTTAGTCTATTTAAACTACCAAAGCTGTTAACTAGAGTTAGACAGATTAACATTAAAGAAGGCTCCACATCAACATAATCTTCTAAAAAATTCCTTGAAGCTATCTTCTTGACCCACGACCATGAACATAGGTGATGTATCCAAAAGTTAAGGACATGACTTAATTTCAAAAAAAAAAGTCAATAAATCCTCTAAAACAGTCCATTAAGTTTACATCCATAAATGTAGTAGGTGGATTCTAAAATTAAAAAGATATAGTCTAACTTTACAACTCTAATCAACAAACCATACAAAACTATCTACTTAGCCTACATTTATGAACGTGGCAGTTGAATATTAAAATCAAGGATATGTGGTATACTATCAAGACTCTAATTAATAAAACCATTTAGTTAATCCTGAAGGTATAATCTCTTCGAAAGGAAACCAACTATGTATAACTATCTATAACCCATCAGTTGAAGAACGATTAATTACATGAGGTTATTCAACTGACTCTATAATGGGCCTTATGCCCTTCAAATTCAAAGACCTTAACTCAACAAAGGCATCTTCTAATCTTATGAATAATGTTATTTTATAAGCTAATGAACTTATCATCTTATGATCCAAAATATTTTAATAAATTTTATTATCACTATGATTTTTAAAATTTAATATTGTTACACTTAAATTTACAAATTAAAGAAGTTTGAAACTTATCCTCTGGAACACTTTCTACCAATAAAATATCCTCGAAACTTAATCTTCCAATATTTTAATCTATCACTCTCATTCCTTAACTAATCTGTTAGAAGTTGTTACTTATTGAAGTTTCAGATGATAGTCTGGATAGCTAGTCTCTGATACAATACAACTCAACTCCTATCCTCCACCAAATATTAAATAGAGCTAGTTTCTCAAGAAAGGTTGCCTCCAGCACATTAATACGGCTAGTTTGCTCAAAGAAGAGCTCCCCAAGTATTATTCTAAGAAGCACATCGACGTTAGAGGGCCCCAAGTAATCCAAAGTAGAATATCCCTTCAAATCACCCTCCTCTTTTCAAAGCACTACGGAACCATCCCTTCAAATTACCCTATTCAATTACTGTTTTACTTATTTAAAGAAGTGGAAGATCAAAGTTTAGAGGATGTTAAATTTAATTAAAAATTGAGTTAATTTTCTTTAAAAAGTATTGGATCTTCTAAGTTTATTAAATAAATCTCAATTGGTTAGGATTGTATATCTATAATTTGATCAAACATACCCTCTTCGGCTGCATTAGTCATTATCTTTTAAATTCTCATTCTTCTATGTGGCATACAGGATTCAAATCGAAAGGTTCAAGACCACGCTTCAAAATCTCTCGAGCTAAAATCCATATTCTATATTCTATGTACACTTCATTAACCCTTTGATCATTCCACTTGCAGAAATAATCATTTCCAAGGAGATACTTAAAATATTAAGATCAGTAAGCTTGTTCCATCGGAGGTAACTTGTTTAACGAGAACTGCTTGAAGGAAAGAATGATCAGTGTAAACAAAGGAATGCAATGAAGTTTACTTTGCCAACTAACGACGAGTTTATGAAGAAGTTGATCGAAATCTGACTCTCAACTTGATGTATACTCAAAGATATAAGAAGTGTGGATAAGAATTCAGTACTTAAAATTAATGAAAGTTATCATGGGAAAGACCCTTGATTTATGCATTCTACTTCAACGAAAAGCATCATTCTGAATATTTATTTATTTGCACTTATCTAGGCATGTTTTTATGGGCTGATTAAATAAAGAAGGATCCATATTTCTGCTGCTTATATGATGATCGGATGGCTGTCAAAATCAAAGTTGGAAAAGTACAAAGTTGGAATTTGATGTTTAAAATGCTTCTCATGCATTGCCATTAAGAACTCGGTGAACCACAAAATTGTCAACAATTTTATCTATTGAATCAAGGATGGTTTATGTTTTAAGGAGGGGAGAATAAGATTTAATACAAATCGATGTTTGAGAATTTGATTTCGAATTCAGAAAAATTTGATTTTTGCCCTTAAAATTGGAATTCAATTTGAGTTTGTTAATTCCTTCTTTGTCCTCTAATGTTCTCAAACAAAATAATAAGCATTAAACACAATAAGATATGTTTCATACTCAGTCCATTCAATCAAACACTTCATCAGCAGTGTTTGAATGATTGATACAGTCATCCTACTCCCTCATTCAACTCAGCTTAATCTACTTTTGAGAGTGCTAATTTTTGCGGAGAGCAAAATTTGATCCTCTTTCATTTTGGTTGCTATATGTTTTGAGCAAAAGAAATATGATTTTGAGGGAGAGAACATTTCCATGATATGAGTCTTTTTATTTTTATGCCTACATATATTTGAATTGTTTTGACTGCATACGATAATGATACGTTTGGCTATTGGAATGTAATAATGTGAAAAATAAAAAAATTATTTTAGGAAATAGAATAGAATAGAAATAGAGTTAGATTTATTATTTTTATATTTTATTGTTAGAATAGAATAATATAAAAATTAATATTTTATTATTTAGTTTGTTGAATAGTATGAGAAATAAGATGGAAATAGTGATAATAATAATAATAATAAAACATAATAATAATAATATATAATAATATATAATAATAGTAATAGTAATAATAATAATAATATATGAGAATTGTTATTTTCACATATGTAGGAATAATAATTCTCAGAGAATATTTTTTTCGATTAAATTTGTAACTAAACAAAAATATATATATTCCCAGGGAATAGAAATTTTATTCCCTTTTTATTCTCTCCAACCAGACGTGCCATAAAAGTTTTCCTATCGCTCTAAGTTTAGGGGCTGTGCCGCACCCCTTTACCCATTAGATTTAACTCGATGGGTAGGTGGGACATAATTTTTATATTTTTAATTTTTTATAAGTTTTAAAGGAAGCAATAATTATAAATTTAAATAATAACCCAAATACTTATTAATTATATTTTTGAATGTGTAACATATCAGTTTAATTATTCTCATAAAATATTAACTCAAATAAAAAATTAAAATTATAAATTAATTTAGTTATAGATTGGATTAATTTTTTATTATTTATTAAATATAAATATTTATATATGTATTTTATAAAATTATAAAATAATAATTTTATAATCATATCGTAATATCCCGTTGGATATTTTATATATATATATAATGAAAGGGGAGGCTTGAGGGCAGCAGAAAACGAAAGAAAAGAAGAGGGGAGGAAAGGGAGAAAAAGAGAGAGTGGGAGGAGTGGCCACTGTTGTCACCATCGCCGGAGGAGTCGATGTTAGGATCGGAAGCCGACAAAGCCCTCTTCATGATTTACCTTCTATTTTGTACACACCGGTGTGAGTAGAAGGAGATCGTGAGCTAAAACAAATGGCTACCGTTGTCGAGGAAATGAGTGAAATTGATACAAGTAAATCTTTTTTTCCTTGTGGATACCGATTTTAAGGTTGTATGTATCGATTTTGGAAGAAATTAGTCGAATTATGGAAAATGGGTTTGAGGCACAATGAAGAGAGAGAAAGTCATCGCCGGCTTACATGCACTGCCATTTTTGTCGTCGGGTTGTTGTCGCCGTAGTCACTACCATCGCCCTTGTTGGAGCCGTCATCAACGAAAGAGAAATGTGAAGAGAGGCAGATGAACAATATGGTAGGAGAAAGAAATGGCACGTGCAAAACAGAGAGAAAAGTGCGCGATTTGGATACATCGAAGTATTCTTTTGGCAACTTTGCTTGAAATAAAGTTAAGGCAAATATTTGTAGCCCTCTCCTATAGTATGATTAAATATCTAATATTTTTATATGTATTTTATAAAATTATAAATAATAATTTTATAATCATATCGTAATATCCCAGTTGGATATTCTATATATATATATAATGAAAGGGGAGGCTTGGGGGCAGCAGAAAACGAAAGAAAAGAAGAGGGGAGGAATGGGAGAAAAAGAGAGAGTGGGAGGAGTGGCCATTGTTGTCACCATCGCCGGAGGAGTCGATGTTAGGATCGGAAGCCGACAAAGCCCTCTTCATGATTTACCTTCTATTTTGTACACTGGTGTGAGTAGAAGGAGATCAGAGCTAAAACAAAATGGCTACCGTTGCCGGAGGAAATGAGTGAAATTGATACAAGTAAATCCTTTTTTTCTCCTTGTGGATACCGATTTTAAGGTTGTATGTATCGATTTTGGAAGAAATTAGTCGAATTATGGAAAATGGGTTTGAGGCACAATGAAGAGAGAGAAAGTCATCGCCGGCTTACATGCACTGCCATTTTTGTCGTCGGGTTGTTGCCGCCGTAGTCACTACCATCGCCCTTGTTGGAGCCGTCATCAGCGAAAGAGAAATGTGAAGCGAGGCAGCTGAACAATATGGTAGGAGAAAGAAAGGGCACGTGCAAAACAGAGAGAAAAGTGCGCGATTTGGATACATCGAAGTATTCTTTTGGCAACTTTGCTTGAAATAAAGTTAAGGCAAATATTTGTAGCCCTCTCCTATAGTATGATTAAATATCTAATATTTTTATATGTGTATTTTATATCTATATATATGTATAGAATTGGGCGAGTCTTGAGATCCACTGGCTCCATATGTATGTAGGACCATGGTGGTCTGAGATTCTGGTGGGTCATTATGCGTTTGGGGACATGGGAGTCTAAGGCCCTAGTAATCAATATTGAAAATCAAATGGTCGAGTAGTTATAAGTATAAAATGTAACTAACATGATAAATGATGGCAAGTAGTTGCAGACCTAAAATGTAGTCAATATGATAAATGATGAAATAATTACAAGTCTAAAATATAATCGATATGATAATAAAAAATGGCCAAATAGTTGCAAGATTTGACTTGGCATCTGCTATGGATGTGCGGTGATTTCGGTATATGTGACAGAGTTCACAGCAAAATTTGATTATCGGCCTTGGTATTTGATTGTATGTGCTTTTTCTCTGATTTGTTTGCACAGTTTTATTTATAACAATTCTTACTAAATTTTTTACTCACATTTTCTAATGGTTTTCCTCTCAAAATAGGAGACTTAAATATGCAACAGGAGTTGAGTAGGATTCAACCCAACATCGTATTCTCTTGATGAGTATTTTATCCTTACGACTATTTGGAAATAGGTTATGGCTATTTTATTTGGACAGTAGTCCGATAAGGTCCTATATGGGTTTGATTTGTCGAGTCCTATATGTTTGGTTTGTCACACCCAAATTTTTGAACTTCAATATTATTTATTAAAATTATTTAGAGTTTTAAATGTATAAAAAATAATTAACTAGACCTGAAAATTTTCGGGTTCATGACACATGTATTCTTAAAATATTACTATAGAAGTAAGATTATATTTGATAAATTTATAAAATAATAATTTTATAACCACATATTATTAAAATATAAGTAGAATTATATTTTATAAACTCATAAAATAATAATTTTATAATCACATACTTTTTATAAAATTTTAAAAAGCTACAAAAATATCTTTTTAATATTTTTTAAATTCTTTATAATTAAAATAGACAGTGGATATTCTACATATTTTATTTTATGAAAAGAAAACTTTAAAAATTAAAAATAAAACTTTAAAAGTAAAAGCAAAATAAAAAAAACTGTAAAACAAAAAAAAAATTGAGGTCTTCCTGAATTTAATCAACGGCAGTAAAAATGGGATGAGGGGCATCAATTTCTTGCAGAGATGGAAGAGGTTATTATCCACATCTAGATCTTTTATTTTTAATTAATAATTTTAAATTAATAATTAATTTTAATATATATTTTTATTTTTAAAAATATTTTTATTATAACTATTTATTTAAAAAATAAATAATTTCAATTTAAAAAATAACCCTACTATTTTTTCAAAAGATAAATCTCTTCACAGTCCACAAAAACGGGGTGGGGCACAGCACCCCCAGCCCAATTGCTCCCATGCATTTAGTTCTGAATTAATGAGTTGCCCTTTCTGTTTTGCTGGCGATGACCCTCCCGTTTCTTTGGTCATGGTTGTACTAATGCCAATGACTCTTAAATGAAAGCTCATAAACAAATGAATAATTTGTTGGGGATCACTCCCGTATGAAAATTATTGTGACCAAAGGAGTTAGACGGAACACGTGTGTACTTAAAGAAAGGAATTCCGATCAACTATGTTGACGGGAACCTTCTGAATGGTCAACTCTGTCGGTCAATATATTGACCAGTAAAAGTCGTGAGACGACTAACTCTACTGAAGAAGTAGGATGAACTACTTCAACCGGTCAACGGTGTGATTGACCGGCCAATATAAGAGGACGATCAACAGAGTTGACCCGCTGAATATAAAAGGTCTGAATGACTGTTATATTCGAAAAGGTATACAATTGACCTACCCGATTGGGTAGTTTGTAGACGTCATTCTCGGACTCCAAAAGCTGATCAGTTTGTAAGAGCAGGTATGTGCCGCCTGTTGCAAGATAGGGTATGCGCATGCACACATGCAGACCTTGAAAGTTGAGTATCAACCACCAAATTGGGCTATAACGAGGGACATGTGTATATATGTGTGTATATGCACACTCAACAAAAAATAGAATACACCGGATAAGTAGAGAAAAAGAGTGTGACAAAAATAGAGGAGTGAAAGTGAAAAGAAAGAGAGTTGTGAGTGAAAACAAAGTATGAGGACTTTGTTTACTTTTGTTCTATTCTTATTTTTACTTCCTATAATTTGTTCTCATACTTAGTGATTTTGTAAACTTAATGTCCCATAATTTTTTTCTTATTTTAGAAGAATTTTTCTACATAAAATATTTGGTATTTATTTTCTCTTCTCCTACTTCTATTTCTATTTCTACTTTATAGTGTGTTTTTATCAGTTGGCTATCCATTCCGGCCAACAGAACGATTATTCTTGTATCCTTATCAGTAGGCTGCCTATTGACCGTCAACAAGTGGTATCTGAGAGGGTTGGCAATTCCGTCTGAATGGCGTCATCATCCTCAAAAAACTTGTCATTCAGTGTAGAATAGTTTAATGGGTAGGGTAACTTCATCATCTTGTAAGAGAAGGTGAAGAATATCTTGACTAGAGAAGGAACAATAAAAATACTGAAGAAGAAGGAAGATAAGCCGAAAAACCTATCAGTGGAGGACTGGCAAGATAAACGAGATCTTGCCAATTGCACTATCAAATTATGCCTGGCAGACAACACGCTCTAGGAGGTCCTTGGCCTGACTGATCCGGCGGAGGTGTGAGAGAAGCTGGAGAGATGATATAAATCTAAATACTTGACAACCAGGTTTCATATAAAGAAACAGTTTTATGGTCACCGGTTGTCTGAAGGCGACAGTTTTGAAAAGTATTTGGACGAATTTAATCGAATCCTAACACAGATATCCACCCTTGAGGAGTGAATCAAGAAGGCGGATAAGGCATTGGTGCTATTGGCCTCTCTGCCAGCTTCTTATGACCATATTGTCATTACGCTGCTGTTTGGGAAAGACACTCTCAAAATGGATGAGGTCATCGCTTCCTTATTCATGAATGAGTCAAGGCAATCACAAGGGGCTTCAACGTCTTCTCATAATGAAGTACTTGTGACCAAATCTAAGGGACGGGGTGAGGACAAGTTCTCCGTCTCAGTGGTCATAGGAAGCTATTTCCTGTTGACATGTGAAGAGAACGCGGCGAACCCGATGGACGAGGAGTCCGATTGGGTGATTGATTCTGGTGCCACCTTGCACACCATGTCAAGAAGGGGATTGTTTACATCCTACACTCCAGGGGACTTTAAAGTGGCAAGGATGGGAAATGAAGGAATATCCCAAATTATTAGTAAGGGTGACGTTGTACTGGTTACTAATAATGGGACGAAACTGATGTTATCGACACATTCCTGACATCATGCTCAATATCATCTCAACTGGTCGACTAGATGATAAAGGTTATTGTAACACCTTCTGTGAAGGTGAGTGGAAACTTACTAAAGGATCTCTGGTAGTGGCAAGAGAGAAAAAGTAATCCAGCCTGTACATTATGAAGGCGTTCGCAATGGCCGGAGACGTAAACGCTGCAATTAGCAAGAAAATCGAGAATTTATAGCACAGGAGGTTGGGCCACATAAGTGAATGTGAACTGCATCATTTGGCCAGGAAAGACCTTATTGTCGGAGTGAAGGATGACGGACTAAGAACGTGTCCTCACTGCTTGGCCGGCAAACAAAGAAAAGTCTCATTTCATGGAGACTTGTCCGCTTCAAAAGCAGAATTGCTTGATCTCATCCACACATATGTGTGTAAACCATTCAAAGAGAAGTCATTTGGTGGAACTCAATATTTTATCTCTTTCATTGACGATTGTTCCAAAAAAATTTAGGTTTATCCATTGAAAATCAAGAACCAGATCCTTGGTATATTTGAGCAATTTTATACTCTTATTGTGCGACAGACGGGAAAAAAATAAAGGCCATCTGAAGCAATAACGGCAGTGAATACATAGGGCCCTTTGATGCCTGTTGCCGGTCACATGGTATTAGGCATCAGAAAACACCTCCAAAGACGACACAGTTGAACGAAGTGGCTGAGCGGATGAACCACACACTTCTAAAAAGAGTACGATGTATGCTTTCCGAAGTTAAGCTTCCCAGACACTTCTGGGCCGAAACGTTGAAGATGATGGCATACATCATAAATAGGTCACCCGGTAAACCTTGAAGAGTGAAGTGTCGGAGAAGATATGGTCAAACAAAGAGCCATTTTATGATCATCTGCGGGTGTTTGGATGTAAAGCCTTTCTCCATATCCCAAGAGATGAAAGGATAAAGTTGGAGTCAAAGACGATACAGTGCGTCTTTCTGGGCTACGGAAGAGATGAGTTGGGGTACAAATTTTATGATCAAATTGGAAGAAGACTTGTCCGGTCAATGGACGTAACATTCATTGAAGATGAAAAGATTAAGGATATTGGTAGAAAAGCCAGGTGTGATGGCGAGCTGACGGACAAAGTAAGCGTCGAAATTGTCCGTCCGGTATCTCTGGAAGACGAGGACAATGGTCATGAGGTGGTCGATTATAATGGGGAGGAAATAATGACTCCTAATGAAAACCAAGATGAAGTCATCCTTCAACCGACCGAGGATTTGTCAGTCAGACGATCCTCACGAAACAGACGATCATCCGTCCGTCTGTCGCCTAGTGAGTATGTTATACTCACTGATATCGGAGAGCCTGAGACTTATGAAGAGGTTATAGAGGACGAGAATAAAAAGAAATGGCTGGAAGCTATGAAGGATAAAACGTGTTCTCTCCATAAAAATTACACACTTAATTTAACCAAACTTCCTAAGGGGATGAGAGCCTTAAAGAACAAGTGGATCTTTCGACTGAAGACGTCGAGGACACTATGCAGCCGAGATACAAGGCACGGCTAGTGGTGGAAGGTTTCAGTCAACGGAAGGAAATCGACTTCGATGAGATCTTTGCTCCAGTGGTAAAAATGTCTTCTATATGGGTTGTGTTGGGCTTGGTTGCTACCCCGAATCTGGAAGTAGAACAAATGGATATCCAGATAGCCTTTCTTCATGGTGAACTGGAAGAAAAAATCTATATGAAACAGCCATAATGGTTCAAGGCTAAAGGGAAGGAGCAACTAGTCTGTCATCTAAGGAAGAATCTGTATGGATTGAAACAGGCTCCAAGACAGTGGTACAAGAAGTTTGAATCAGTCATGATTAGTCAAGGATACCAGCGAATTACTTGTGATCACTGTGTTTTCACACAGAGGTTTTCAGAAGATGATTTTGTTATCCTTCTCCTTTATGTAGACGACATGTTAATTGTTGGACAAAATAGTGCTCAGATAAAGAAGTTGAATGAGCAACTTAGGCAATCCTTTGCCATGAAAGACCTCGAACCGGTAAACCAAATTCTTGGTATTAGAATCATTCGCGATCAAGAGGCAAGGAGACTGGTTGTCTCAAGAAAACTACTTTGAGAAGATGCTCCAACGATTCACTATGGATAAGTCTAAACCTGTCAACACTCCACTTGCAAATCATCACAAGTTGAGTAGTCACCAGTGTTCATCTTCGGACAAAGAGAAAACATACATGAGAGGCATTCCCTACTCCTCAGCCATAGGAAGCCTCATGTATGCCCTGGTATGCACCAGGCCGGATATAGCACATGCTATTGGCAAAGTCAGTCGATTTCTGTCCAATCCAGGGAATGAGCATTGGTCTGCGGTAAAGTGGATTATGAGATATATCCGAGAAACTTTCAAGAGGTGCTTGTGTCTTGGAAGTGACAAGCCTTAGTTGGATGGCTACTCAAATGCTGATATGGCCGAAGACATTGACAGTTGTAAGTCCACTTCAGGATACTTGATAAAATTTGTAGGAGGAGCAGTTTCCTGGCAGTCTAAATTATAAAAATGTGTTGCTCTTTTCACTATTGAAGTCGAGTACATTGCTGTGACAGAAGCTTGCAAGGATATGCTGTGGATGAAGAAGTTCGTTCAGAAATTGAGCCTAGAACAGAAAAAATATGTGGTACTCTGTGACAGCCAGAGTGTCATTCATCTCTGCAAGAATTGCTCACTTTATTCCAGTTCAAAGCATATTGATGTGAGATATCATTGGGTGAAAGATGCATTAGAAGCCGGTTTACTGTCACTGGAAAAGATTAACACTGAAGAAAACGTGGCAGATATGATGACCAAGATTCTACCGAATAGGAAGATAAAATGTTGCAGGCTAGTCGGGATGATGGACGTAACTTTCTCACGTTCGTGAGGGAAAGTTTGCTGGGGATCATTCCTGTGTGAAAATCCTTGTGACCAAAGGACTTGGACGGAGTACGTGTGTGCTAAAAGGAAGGAATTCTGATCAACTATGTTGACTGAAACCTTCTAAACGGTCAACTCTATCGATCAATATGTCGACTGGCAAAAGTCGTGAGATGACTAACTCTGCTGAAGAAGCAGGACGAACTACTTCAACCGATCAACGATGTAATTGACCGGCCAATATGAGAGGACGGTCAACAGAGTTAACGGGCTGAATATGGAAGGTCTGAATGACTGCATATCCCAAAAGGTGTATAGTTGACCTATCCGATTGGGTAGTTGGTAGACGTCATTCTTGGGACTCCAAAGGCTAATCAGTTTGTAGAAGTAGGCATGTGTCGCCTGCTGTAGGACAGAACGTGCGTATGCACACATGCAGACCTTAGAAGTTGAGCACCAACCACCAAGCTGAGCTATAGTGAGGGATATGTGTATATATATGTATATATACACACTCGGCAAAAGAGAGAAGACACCGGATAAGTAGAGAAAAAGAGTGTGTGAGAAAAATAAATGAGAGAAAGTGAAAAGAAAGAGGGCTGTGAGTAAAAACAAAGTGTGAGGATTTTGTTTACTTTTGCTCTATTTTTATTTTCGCCTCCTGTAATTTGTTCTCATACTTAGTGATTTTGTGGACTTAGTGTCCCGTGGTTTTTCCTTATTTCAAAAGGGTTTTCCACGTAAAATATTTGGTGTTTATTTTCTCTTTTCCTACTTCTATTTGTACTTCTACTTTACAGTGTGTTTTTATCAGTTGGCCGTCCATTCCGGCCAACAACGATTATTCTTGTATCTTTGTCAGTAGGCTGCTCGTTGTCCGCCAACATAATTTTCTCCACCGGTAAATATCAGTAAAAATGACTATAAGAAATAGAGAGAGAGAGAAAACCTGATGCCTGGATAAACCAGTCTGTCGAGCCAACAGCTGCTTATCTGCATCGCTTGGATACCTGAGAATCGACCAGAAGGTGACATCAGAGTCCTTGCCATTACTGTATAGAGAGGTAGCTCGACACACCACCTTAACCGTAGATTTTCACGTATAAGGACAGTCTAGTAATAAACTAGTACAAAATTTAGTCTTCCTCTTCATTTCATGGGTGCGAAAATCCATGAGAAAAAGGGTCCGTAGGCAGCAAAGAATGCTGGACCACAGTTCTATCGCTCTTAATTGCTTCAATCATAACCACAGAGAGAGAGAGAAGGAAAAGGTGTTCGACGAAATGATTGTTGGAACTGAACGAAGGCTATAAAGATCCATGGAACCTGGAACGGATTACACAAGAAAAAGAGCAGTGCGGAAACATCTATGAGCAGAAGCTTTTAAAATTAGCAGACTTTAATCATGACCAAACAAAACTCGAAGGACACTGCATTATTATTCTCTTAACCGGTAAATCAGGAACTTTTCAAGCAATGCGGGATCTCAGCATAGACTTTAATAGGGGGCGGGCTGCAAACCCAAACAAATATTTGATTTGGCTAAAGAACTAAAATAAAGTCAGAATAAAATAACTATTCATAATTAATAATATAACAATGAAATAAATTTAAAAATTAATTTTTTTATTTAATTAATCAATTAAAATATATAAATTTAATTAAAAATTAATTTTATAATATGGATTAAGAAGTCAAGAATTGTTTGATAAGTCTAACATAGGTCAGTCTCCGTACGTTCTTAATTTGGATCCTGTATAACACAATAAATGTACGATCAAATAATTAGCAGGACTTACCCCCTATATATCTTTCAATATTCAAATCAGTATCTTCCTTTGAAAAAAGAAATAAGAGGACGTAAGTACAAATACTTATAAAAAATATTTTTTATGATTTGCATTTATTAGAAAGCGACTTAATGAGAGCGAGAAAGAGTACGCTTGAAACACCTTAAAATTGTCTTTTTTTAGTTTTTCTTTGGTTGAACGTCGTACCCTTCTCCTGTTGTGAATGAAGAGTTTATATAGAAATAATTGGCAATTAACTTTTCCTACCAACCGCGTAGAAAACTATCAGATGGATAAGAAGACGCCATTCAACCGGTGGTTCATAACTGGCAACCGAGGCTATTAAATCAGATAAGAGAAGGAAATTATTCGGTCAATTAGAGTCGAATTCGCCTTCCTTCAAGAAGTAAACCGCTCGGATAAAATTAACAGGCTCATCCATCAATTTTGAGCTATATGGGCCGACTAGGCTTCTATTTTATTATGAGTTGAATCATTTGATGGACTTTTTTCTCGAAGTGATTGCAGCTATACCCATCAATATGTAATAGTAATAATAACAGTAAATAAAAAAATTACTACATAACTTCAACCCTAACAAAAAAAAAGGTCCAATACACATCACTAGAATATTTTATGGTTTCCAGTTAGTGGCTGCAAGGCTACAGATCGACTAATTGAACCTCAAATCTGTTTTCTCAGATAAAATTAGAAGACAACGGGGAGAGAAAGTGTGTGTGTCTCTCTGCTGGAGATAGGAAGGCTGGTGCCGAGGGGTCTTGCACTGTACTGACGCGACACAAGGCATATGCTGCAAGTCTTTGACTGTTTAGATCTAATTCAACGGCTGAAGATTACTTTATTTTTTTTTTGTTTGAAAATTAAAAAAAATTAGCGGCTAATTCGAATGATCGGAGATGGTGCAGTCAATGCAACATAGGCTCCTCGTCTCAGGAAGCCGATGGCTGACCTGGGGATACAATGAAATGACAAATGGAGAAACGAGGGTTTGGTTTGTGTGGGTTAGGGGTAGATTTTATAGTTGGACTGAAATAAGTCTGTAAGTACAATAAAAAATAACTAAAAAAATCGATCGGTGATCCTTTTTTTAATTCATGTTCTAAAGTATACTTTGTGATCAAATGATAAAATAATAACCTTAGGAAAAATAAGATTAAAATAAAATTTATATTTCATTATTTAGAAATAGAATTATATTGAAGAACTCAGCACATTTGAGCATGTAGGTTATGAAATTATTATTGGGTCATGGCCAAACACAGTCTCAATTAATTTCGTTTCATTATTTAACTTAAAAGGAAACTAATGCTGGCCATTTATGTAATGAATTTGTTTCTTAATCAGTCTATAACAACAACAGCTGCACGTACTAGAAATAGAGAGCGAGAGTGAGAGGAACATACGGGCTCGGAAAATGATCAAAGAGCCAGGATCGCAGAACGTTGACAGAACGCTCAGGCAGGCCCCTTTGGGGTCTCCAAGTTGCTTTCTGATCCATCATACCCATTTCACGGAACGCTCTTTGTTGCCTAAAGCGTTGGTCAAGCAGCTTAAGCCTCGGCGTCTCCCCCTTCGTTAGCCTTGATGCTCCAGCCTCGTCTTTCTCCCCGAGAAGCTCGCAGCTGTGCTTCAGCTGAGCCTCTATTCCTCTCCTGAGGCACCGGAAATGCCAAGACATAGCCTTCTGTGCCAGCGCCGTGTAGCGGAGCGCCGCCCCAAATCCCATTACATAATCAAAGGAGTTCAGCACCGTTTGCATTTGCTCACAATAATCGTTGTATCTTCCGTCGACCTGCACCACGGTTGAAGACACGAAGGAATTTCAATGGTGGGTTACTACATGCCCAGCACTGTTGGCTTTAGAATCACAGTCGTTGAAATAAATCTCTAGGACACCATGTCCTATACTTGTATAAGATAAAACAATCTATGATACGATATGATTTCATCCACGGGTGCATACCATCATATATATCTGTATAAAAAGATAAAATTAGGGATATTGTTTAGATACTTGGAATATTACGAATGATTTGTGGTTTGATTCACACATTTGTAGTCCGTGGGCAGCACAACGCAAGAATGGATAGACGCCATTGAAAATCGACTCAATATATTCAATGGCTATTCCCAAACAGTGGTATTATACAAAAAGAACTGTTTATTCATCAGTATCTATTTTCTATTTTTTGTACCATTACTTTTGAAAAGAAGTTTCGTCAAATAACTTAGGATTTTAGGAATTCTCATCTTATAGCTTTTGAAATTTTAGCACAAACAGTGCTCAAAGTTTAAAGATTTAAGAATGGGAGAGATGCAAGTCACAAATCAACATTAGTTAAAGCCCCATGGTATAGCCTTGGAGGAGACCGGAGGCCCAACGCTGCACTAACGTGGCAGAGAGCATGTATCGTACGGTCATTGATAGTTCAAATGAAATTTACCAGCCACAAATTTTTTAAAAAAATTAAAACAAAAATAAAATAAAATAAAGTAGTTCTTGGCCATTAGATTTAATCTAAACGGTCGATGACCTATAGCACAAACATTGTACCGCGTTAGTGTGGCACAGGGCCCCTCGGTTAACCCTTAGGAGTGTAGTGAGAAATTCACATCTAACGGTGTCTAGATTGAGCAAATGAAGATCCCCGAGCATAATAGAGAGAAAGAGCCCTTGAAATCGCTCCCAGGGATCCTGCTTCATATACATAGAAAATAAAGAAGGTCAGGACCTGCTTTGTCTGTACACGAAGCAGGATCCCGTTGGCAAATCACTTTCAAAAATTTTGCTTTGAGTACCGCTGAAGTTGCTAGTTCACGAGTCCTAAGGGAAGCTGCCGGTAAGGAGAGGACTTAGGCGATTGTCTCCCCTCAACCAACAAAGAAAGAAACGAATAAATAAACACTATTATAGCATTCTTTATCGATTAAATGAAAGAATAAAATATTAGTTTTTCTAATGAAAAGGACAACTGCTTAGTTTTATCATAGCTCCGGAATAATGCGGTCAATGTCTTCCCTATTGGAGAAATTGCAAGCCCTAGGATAAAGCTAAAGAATTAGCTTCTTTGTCGTTCTCAGAAGGAACCTGGAGAAACTATACAAGAATAATTGTGAACTGCGCCAATGCAGATGTTTTCTTTTCTTTTCTTTCTTTTTGCCTTTTTTTTTTTTTTGGTATTACTATCCTACAAAAGATAATTGGAATCAACCGAAAAAGCATTTCAAAGAAAAAAAAAAAAAACAGAGATGATTGCTTTTGCACAAACCAATCCAAAATCTAAGCAAGGCAACGAGAAAGAAACATCCTTCCAAGTACACTCGGGTAGGTAAGAGATGGGCAATTCAACAATAATGGACCATATAATTGCTCACAACTCCAAACGAGTTTCTGAAGTATCTTGTTCGTTGATTATGGTAAACACTAAAATTGATCATGCCGGAATTGTCTAATTGTTTTTGAATGAATTAATGAACTAATTTAGGAACAGAGATTTCGTCGCGGGAAAGAGAGAGAGAAAGGGAGGGGAAAGATGATACATGCCTCATCAAGCATTGATAAGAGTTTGACCTTTCGTGTCTGATGCTCCATTCTATCCGCGGCCGAGAGCGGCGGCGGATCCTTGGTGGAAGACGAAGATCCAGCAGCAGCGCCGCAACCTGCACCACCATTAGGGGCTTTGCTGCTGCTTGGTTTCTGTGAGTTGTTGTGCATACTAAATTTGGTTTTCTTCGAGTGACCCCTTCCGACGCTGCAGCATTCCTCTAATAACTCTTGTGCAGGTTTCGCATACTTTGAATTCTTCAAAACATTGACCAGATGGACCTGATGACGGCTATTCTGATAATATCCCATATTTCTCAGCTCCTCCGCCTTCGCCGCCTCTAGTTGCGCCAGGGACGACGATAGTGATAAAGATAGCCCTTGCCCTTCCACGACACCACCGATTGCCCGACAGGCTGCGCCACTGTCATGGAAAGTTCCGGGTACCCGTGCGAATTTGGCCGGTGCAATTACGCTACTGGAAAAATCACCACCGACTAGATTGGTAGATTCGCTGCCAATTGGATGAAAGCCTAATGGGTTCCGCAGCAACATGTTAAGGGTTGAAGTACTGACTGCGCGCGGCGATGATGGTGGAGAGGGAGATCTTGGCTGAGGATTCGTGAGAAAAAGCTGCATAGCCTTGACTGAGTCGGTATTGATGCTTGCAATCTGCTGCCTGCTTTGCCCACTCACATACCACTCTGAGGGAAAACCAGCTGCCGCCATCCGCAAATTCCGGTAGCTGGACGGCAACCGTTGCTCCAGCAGTTCGTTGGAGCCCAGCCGATCCCCCAAATTGAACACCTCCGACTGCATGCCCGCCGTCTCATACGTGAGCAAACAGCCGGCGTCGTCTGCTTGACAAATGCCTACTAATGGATCGTCCGGTTCGAATCTTTGCAGTCGTAATTTATCCTGCTGGATCTGCTGCTGCTGCGGCTGTCGTCGTTCTTCTTCATTTAGGGGGAGGGCAGATCTATCAAACCCCTTCGGGAAGGTGAAGATCGCTCGGCGGCTATGGTGATAATCTTCGGACATAGAATTGGGAACTCTTGAAAAACGCTAGTAGATTGAGCCGAGTGATGCATAATATTTCTGATCCGAGGAATCGACGAACTGATGCCTCAGTTTTCAATTTCAGATGTATATTACCGTAGAAGATAAAAGGTTTTTAACCTAGCATTTATTATTTAAAAGTCACACGCAAAAGAATTAATATGTGTTATCATTCTGAGAGAATTTAAACAATTTTATTAAAAGAAAAATAGGCATAAACTTAAGAAAAATAAATCATCTCTGAAATTTTAAAAATATAATATCATTTATTATGAAAATATATATAACCAAAAAGGGAAAAAATAATTTTTGCAATAAAACTAGTTGGAAAACGTCACTTTTCGCTTCGATCTCTGCCTCAAATGGGGTTTGGACACCATGACAACAACTGCTCCACGGGGGTGGAGGATAAAGATTATATTGTTTTTATTTTAATTATTTTTTTTAAATAAATAATTATAATTTAATAATTAATTTAATTTTTTTATTTTAAAAAAATAATTATTTATTTAAAAATAAACAATTTAAATTAGGTAAAAAATAAAGAGATAAAACCCCATTGATCCAGACTACCCCCCACCATGATAAACAGTAATAGGGTATCATGGTCTTCGGATAAAGAATTTAAGGGTTATAATTTTACATATTTAAAAATAAATAAATATATTTATATATATTTATATTTATTTAAATATTATTCAAATAAATAAAAAACTATCAACACATATTTTTAATTTTTTTCAAACATAAAATATTGTCCATTAAATTTTTCAAAACCTAAAACTACCATGCAACCATCGCACGATGTAAAAGGTGCAGTGCGTATTTGAAAATCTGTCTATTGAGAGGTTCAATAGCCCATTGCCCATTCTGAAATAACAATTGTATAGCCGTTTACCTATGTATTTCCATTTTATATTTTTTTGCTAATTTAATGCCATATTTTTCCTTCTTCCCTCTTTTTTATTGATTAAATACACAGCATGTGAGAAAATATCGTCCAGACTCATAAAAAAGTAAAGAGAAATAAATAGATATTTATTTGTAGAAGAATAAATAAAAAAATCACAATTTAAATATATGTAAAGAAAGTTATGAATCTAAATACTTAAATGAAAACAATTATCATCCACGTGAATATAACATAAAATAAAATATAAAAATATTGAGAATATAATATTTGATGGCGAAAAAATACTATTAAATAGGAAAAATTATTCATACTTTGAGTGAACAATTAAAAATTTATTATATAAGAAGAGGTAATTTATAGACTAATGAATAGACACTAAACTATGTAGCCAACTAATTCAAATAAATAATTATTTAGGGACTTTATTAGATTTACACATTTATAACTACTCAAACGTTATCATGTCTCTAAATGAATATCCTAATGACTAAACTCCACCGGCCAAAAACAAAAATCCCAAATTTGTATACAAGTCAGATCTCAAAACCCCGTAGGTAGGCTAATCAAACTAAGGTATAAAAGCATTATAAACGATACATCTAAAAGTCATCAAAGGTTATTTTTAGAGTTTTGTAGCGATTGAAAACTAAAAAGGTCTGGCCTTTAAAAAAAATAAACTTTCAGTCAAAAAAATTCTAATCAGCGAATAATATAAATAAATTATGTTCTGTTCAAGCTCTTATCCCGTAACTAACTGATAGCTTGCATCCAGAAATATCACAATACAAATTCCAATCTAGCTCAAATCTTACAGCTAACCCATAGCTGGCTTCTAATCTTCTGTAGCTTAAGCAACAATTTTGCAATTATCTAGTGGTTTGCTTCTGGTGCTATGAAGTTTGAGTCTTTATCAAGCTTATATTTAACACTCAGTAATAATATACTTTAAGGTGTTATTAAACTTATTATAAGCACTCGTACATGAAGCTACTCGAGCCATCATCAAACCCTTTTCTGACAATTAAAAATAATAAAAAAATGATATGACAAACTTAATATGTATTTTAATTTATAAAATTTTCTAAAATAAAGGCAAACCTAGCGACGTGTATTATGCTACTAAAGGGGTTCATAGTCTCATAAAACGTACTTGTTGAAACAAGTAGGTTTGCTACACCTATCTTATTATGAGAAATACTCGATGAATATTTTTTAATGACTTTATTATATATAATTTTAAAAGGATTATAAATAATAAAATATAAAACATTTTTTTTATTATTTTATCACCATTCCTCCTCGTATTTATTTTCATCGTACTATTTAAGTACCACTACTCCTCTGTATTTTCCTTCTGATCGTGTTCATCGTCAACAGACATATATGCAGCCTCCTCTCCAGCCTGTCAGAATTGGAGAAGCGTCCGGACTTCCCATGAAATTTAGTCGTCGTTTACACGTATCAACTTTTCATCCATCATAAATTGGGGGAGGTTGTCATGAATATGACTAATTAAATCAAAAGAATACATATATTATTTATGGAATATATATATATTGATGTATCTTTATATACAAATTAGAAAATTGATGGATTTTTCGCATCAAGTCAAATTCAATCGAGTGTGGTCTTTGTCTCTATTAACTTTAATTTTGTACACCACAAATAATAAATAAGAGGCTAGAAATTTGTGGGACTCACTCACCTATTTATTTTTCAACACTCAAGTCAAAAATATTACTCAACAGATGAAAGATACAATGATATAAAAGAATACGTGAATACTTTTATATTGGCGATGTGAGTTTTGTGTAGGATTAGATTTCTAAAATACACTCGAAAAGGAGCGGCTTTGAGAGCGGGAGAGAGAGAAAGAGTTATGAGACAGAAAAACAGTTTAGTTCTTTTTGAACTCTTGTACACCGATTGGGATCCTTCACTCTCTTGTGATGGCAAAGGATATTTATAATGTTTGGCAAAGATGACGTTAGCGCCAAGATTCACGACAGGTGTCTTACCAAAATTCGTTAATCTGCTCCGACAATAGTTGTGACCGACGTGTCAATTGTCAACCTATGATGGTGGTGTGATTATGAATGGCCTTTACTGACATTTGTCTAACCCTTCTAGTGGGTGATTCGTTGAGATATGCTGGCTATGGTAACGCTTGGTAACAGTAGCGTTCTTTCTAATCATTGACTATGACCACCAATAATATGCATTTATGTCGGCACTCCTTACACGGCAAAGCTATTGCCACTGGGTTAGAGGATTTATTTATCATAATTAATCGTGTTGCAGGGAGTTGCCTGTTGAGCTTGACCGATGCCTATCTCACCAGCCTACTTGTATTGTCGTGCATGGACTTGCCATTTGGGCCTCTTTGGTTCCAGTGTTTTCCAAGCTTTTGCAATATGGTACCATGACATTTTCTATATCTTCTGAAAACATGGTTCTTAGTATTTTTGTTTTTAGATCTCAGGTAATTACATATGCTTGTCTATACTACAAACTAACAATATTTCTGATTTATTTTTTACTGTGCTATTCATTTGATTTTAACTCTATTATTAAATTTTATTTTATTATCAATTTGATCATACATAAAGTAATTAAATCATATTGATTAATATTTTAGTCAAATATTACTACAATATAATAATGTTGAAAAATATGAAAGTCAGATGTCTAAAATAAAAGGCCAATTTTAGATTTTTTCGCATGATAATTTGGGTAAACTTTTTTACCTAAAATAAATTTATCATTAGAAAATATATGAAATTTAATAATGAAATTGGGGCCCCAAAAAAGCAAAAAAGATAAAGGTGATAGAGCTGCTGCACGCACGCAGAAGGGGGAGCGGGTTAACGGAGGCCGTATCTCTTATAATTATTAAAAAGACACCTACAGAAGGGAGAGCTTATTTTTTCTGATTTAAGTTATTTATTTTAACTAAATATTTATATTTAATTATTAAACAAGGTAAAAAATTATTATTATTAATTATTAAATTATAATTATTTATTTAAAATTAAATAATTGAAATATAAAAAAGATACCTGCATGTCTTAACAGTGATGGGGGCTGTGAACTTATTTCTCAGACGTCGTTTTTCCCAGCTGGAAAATTGTATCTCCCCGTCTCTCTCTCTCTCTCTCAGTCGATCGATCTCTCTTTGCCTCTCTCTCTCACTCGATCTCTCGATGTCAATCTGTGTGGATTCGTCTGATGAGTATGCGCAGTAGAGAGCTGTGTTGCTTTCTCCGTCTCACCACAATTTTCCTTCTCTCTTTCTGTTTGTTTCTACGTGCACAGTTGAGTCTTCTTCAGTCGCCTTCTGAAAGACGTATGAGTTGTTCGAAAACAATAAATTCAAGGATAAGAAAAGACGTCGCCGTTGTTCCTTGCAAACCCCCGCCACTCACACTCAATAATATCTCTCACCAACTTTAATAGTATTGACACGTTGTTTAATGGTTTTGACGATATGATATGGGTATTGTAGGAATATTATAAACATTTTAAATTAAAAAAAATTAATTTTTTTTATTAGAAAAAATTTTATCTTATATAATTTTATTTTTATTTGAGAGATTTTATTTTATTAGAAAAATATATCATATTATTTTTTAATTTTAAGATATTATTAATTAAAAAATTATATTTATTTTTTAATTAGATTAGGATGGAGATTCTATACAATAATCTTAACTTTAATATTGGAGGTATCATTGATGAGTTGAATAAAAAGAAAGAAAAAAAAAAAGAGGAAGGTTTATACATTCAGTTAAGTTTCAAATCGTGTTTTAATTTCTACCGACTTTGGATACGCTATTATTAGAATTGAGAAGAATATTGTAATGGTTATATTTTTTATTCTTTCAACTCGTACTCATTGTTACTCGGTCTAATTATTACAAAATGTCTAGTCTTTACATTTATGAAATTTGTATAACTAAACTAATTGTATAGTGAATATATTTTTAGACGTATTATCTCGTAATTTTTTTCTTATTCTTAATAGGAGGTTCCACGTAGAAGTTGGATCTTGTCTCATTATTGATAATTGTTGTATATTTATTATGAATTGTTAATTATTTACACGCGGTTCAAATAGATAGTTAGGATTCCAACAAATAGTATACCTCCATTGTAACGAATAACAAATAATTTTAATTATTCAATCCATCCAATTTATATATACGCATATTCTTACATTTGCGTCGATCAAAGATTAAGCCATTAATAATTTATTTTTAATATATTATAAAATGATATTTTTTAACATCACGTTCTTACAAATCCAGTGATGGGATCGACTGAAGCGAGTCTGACAACATATTTTGCATGCGATTCGTGCTTAAGCGACCCACTAGCTTTTCTATAAGGTTTATCGTGTATTTTTTGCATGGTTTTCTTATCATTTTCATTCAAAATTTTGAGATAAAACAATGCCCAGATCGAATCAAATTCTGAAGTTCACTTTTGCACAGTAGCGTTTAATATTTTTTAAAAGTGGAGTTATATATTTTATGTTGAGAATTATCTTTGGCGTATTATTTCAAAAAATTCTTTTCATTAAATTTGAAATCCGTCCTTTTTTTCTAAGTAAATGGCGAAAATGACTATCTTTGACTGCATATAATTTAGACATCAATAAATAAAATGGGCAGAAGAATTATTATTCTCTTCTTTCTACTTGCAATGTGGACACTCTCCCTACTCGATTCCAAATAGCTGGTAAGGTGTTGATTATAAATTAACTTGCTAATGACAGTAAAAAATGCTTTCTATTTTAAACTCGTTGAAAAAAAAAATACATAAACTTAATTCTATTTTAAACCCACAGAAAAAATATTTTCTATTTTAATATTTTTAAAAATTAATTAAATTATAATTGTCTATTTAAAAATAAATAATCAAATTATAAAGAACACCAAATCTGAAATTGAGGGAAGCTCCATCTATCAAACTTAATTCTTATTTTCAAAGGAATGATTATAATTTAGATGTTTTAAAATAGTTAATTTTAAATAATTTTTAGTCTATTTAAAATTAACTAAATTATAATAATTTACTTAAAAATAAATTATCAAGATATAAAAAATAAATCTTTTTTATCTATGTGAGAGATAGAATTTCTCTATATCCAACATAATTGTTAGGGTTGTTGTTGATTTTGTTGGCTAAATGTTACGTACTAGTATACATTCGAACCATCGTGGATGAAATTATAAATAGTCAACTTAGAATGACTTAATTGGTTGAATTATTACTTGACCTAAACTAGGACAATAAGGACTTATTAACACTAGGTTGTGAACATAAGGCACTGATGGGTACAGTAGTATTCAAGACGGTCCAAAATTCAGTATATAGATGGAAAAAATGTCCAATTAATGACGGCCCAACAAAAATCCATAGAGTCTAGGAAACAAAGGGGGCGGTGATTGGCCAAAGAGATACGATCCAAACCGCTTAAATTGAAAGAGTAACAATAAATAATCAATGAACTGTTACAGACGTTTACTACACTAGCCGAATGGTCGAAAATCATGAAGTCTAATTATTAAATAAAGATGACAGTTATTTATACAAGTAATACCTCTTGTAACCAAAGAATTGTAACGCTCATACATTAATTCATGAGTCCGCCAATCGTACGGTATCCTTCACTATAAATATAGCTTTTCTCCTGATAAAAGAAGGGGAGAATGGACATTTAGAAAGACAAAACTATACAGATTACAAAGTCAGACACTCTCCCATACAAGTATAATGTTTTCAGAGCCACTTTCTTAACTGAGCGTATTCCTATGAGTGTAGCATTCCAAACAAAAAACACTTAATCCCCATTTACTTACATTTTCATACTCATTTCTTCGCATCTTCTTCATCCCAATAGAAAGATTTTTTATTTAAATATTAAAAGATATTCCAATGAGTAAGTTTCGTATTTCTCTTACCTTTTTGTTTATTTTATTGTGATATTTAAACAACCTAAAGGCTTAACCTGGTCTGAAGAAAGAAGAAAGTAAACATTGTAGAGAAGCAGATAGAAAAGAGAGCCTATAGACTCAAGTGACCAGCTCGGTAAAAACTCACCCCGTATTCCATGTAAGTCAATTGACTTCGATTAGACCAGACCGACCCAGAGAGGAACGAGCCTACAAGGGCACCACTAGATGTTGTAGATGAACCTACAAAAGATATCATAGCTGACTGCGCCATAGGCTAGCCCATACACCGACTGCACGAATGGAATACTACTTAGTAAAGTAGAAGGGCCAACCTGAGAGCGAGGCAACTTGGGAATAGGCTAAGATTTACGATTCCGAAGACCAAGTCAGAGACTACTGGACGTCTTGCAGAGGGACTCTCAACAAGGACGTTGAGACTGTTCGAAAAAAAATATTTTTTGGCTTACTTTTACTAAAGATCAAAGAGTATGCTTGTACTCTGGCTAATAAGGGAAAGGTTTTTTTTTTTCAAATCCAAGTTTGACTCTGATTAGATCCTTAGCGCAAGCGCTAAGTAAGCAAGTTACCTTATGTAATGTGAAAAAAAAAATCGAGGAAAATAACGTCAAGTAGAAAGAAACAAGGGGGCCAGAGGCATCGATCACTATATCTTTTCTTTTTCTTTATCTCTCTTCTATGGAAAGAGGGGATGATAAGTGGCCTAGTATACTTGATCGTTTGGTCAATCAGACGTACGTACGTAAGTTGACATAGGTTCGTGTATATGTTCTTTGGAGCTAGAACCCATCAATCGAATAAAATGAAATAATAGTGTAGTGAGCCTAAAGCAACGAACATGGCTCAAGAGTGTCTACACAAAGCCCTTCTCTTCTTCACTCAAAGAGATAATGCACCCTTTGAATGGTACTTGATTCATACAGAATGAATCTTTTGGTTAGAAGTTATACGAACTTTCTAAAAGGAAATGCCACGCTCTGCGTGTCACAAGATATGGGGCGTTCTAATCGAAGGGTCATACTTCTCGACCTTATTACGGTAAGGCCAATGCACTAGCTAGTGTGGTGGCGAACACGCTGTGCTGTAAGCTAAGCTGTTCACCTTATAAACGAAAGAGATATAGAAAGTGTGCCGTGCTTGATTCATAAGATTCTATAATAGCACCAGCATATTATTTCACTTAGCCTGCTTCTCCCATGACTTTTCGGACCAACCAACCCGGATCTGTCCTTGCAAGTCTCTCTGCATTTTGAGAGCAGAGCATGCAAAATCGAGCAATGGATATTAAAAGAATTCCACTTTGAATGGCACGATTCTTTTCATTTCTGCGCTGGCTTTTGAGTTATCTTTTCTCCTCTGTCAATCGACACACTCAACGCAAATAACTCCGGTGACCTCGGCTTCTGTCTCTATTAGGCGGCAACAGCCCCTACCCTCCCCTACCACGCTTCCCCAAGAACCCATTTTTCAGGATTCAGTAGGCCGATAAAAAAGAAAAATGAGGATCAGATTCCGAATAACGAAGATTAGATCCATTTTTAATCAGACACTTGAACAAGACAACTCTCTAATTCATTTAATAATCTGAATCTTAAACCTGCACCCCAGGCATTTTGTACCCCATGATTATTATTTATTTATTTATTTTAAGAGCATAAATGAAAATTGGTCACTTTTGCGCTGCGGTTTTGTCATTTAAATCTTTGTAAGTTCACCCCGTGAGATACACATTAGCTTACGTGTCGTGGAGGCATCATAATATTACTTTTATCGTATTTCATGGTAAATATATAGTTTTTTTTTTTTTTTTTTTTTAAAAAGGTAGACCTCTATTGATATTCAGCACGCACTGGTGGAACCCTCAAATAGTATACGCATTTTTTTAACTTTTTTTTTATTTTAATATATATATTATGTTAAATTGTTATATATATATATTTTTAAAAAAACTGGACTTATATTTTCTACTAATGTTTATGGTTTTTCAATATTTAATTTTAAAAAATTTAAATTATATTTTGAATAATAAATCTAACATAAATTTAAGTCGGATAAAAAGAAATCAAACAGCACATTCGAAAGCCAAGTCAGATAAAATTACGGCGGCCGGATAATATATATTATCTTATCGTATGTCTTCTAATCATCTTCTCGTCTAATATTATTTTAAAAGTTACGTTGGAATGGCCAAAATAATATGGTAAATTAAACAATAAAATAAAAAAAGGTTGCATAATACTTTAATTTTAAACATATTATATATATAAATATATAATTAATTAATTAAATTATTATTTTAAATATCTAAAAAATACATATATAAATTTGACTCAAACGATAGATTTTGATTTAAATTCGAAAGATTTCGGAATGGCTTTGGATCTCTTAACGTGAATGTAAACCTCAAACTTTAGCAAGAGTTTCAAATGATTTGAAATTGATATTTGGAGTTATTTTTTAATATTTAAATTAATAAAAAAACTTTAAAAAATAAATCAATGCGAGAAAAAAATTAAAATGATAATTTATGGGGAGGCTGCAAAATGATAATTTATGGGGAGGATGATGTCTTATGAAAAACAATCTCCCAATCTCATTTTTTGTAGATTGAGTATTGCGGGATAGATTTTGGAGATCATCATGATTAGTTGATAATTGGATACTTTAAGAATTTTGTATGTTATAAAAGTACAAAATATTTTGATCTCGGGATTCTTGTATGCCCTTAATGTGTTAAAGGACTGATTATTTGTAGAGATATGAAATCAATGTGTGGGTAATTTTTCTAATGGTGAGATTACAAGCCATGGTTAATATTAAAAAATATTGGCCATTCTGCTCAGTTATCACCTAGCACATTGAGGATCATGGGTCATTGGGGAGGCCCTTCGCGTTGGAACAGATAGGTCGTGAATAAATATGTATGTTTAATAAGTTATCGACTAAAGATATAAGAATTCTGCTAAATATAAAATTTACTGCTTACTGAAACAATCTAGTATTTTTTATTAGCCTTAACCGCTCTAAGAACCATGGTTCATCGCCAGAGTTTTCTATCACACGACAACCTATCTAATTGACCTAAGTCGGTCAAATTATGTTGTGCCCGACTTAACGAGCTCTTTAGGGCATATGATCTTGAATTTGGTCTTGAGGGCCCCATGCTAAGAAATGTTGATTTGCTATTCCATTTGAGGATCAAATTGACGATTATGAATTAACTTATATTTTTGGTGAACTTGATAGAAAACAAAAAATAATCAAAGGCATATTGTTTTCTCATGAGCTACCCTTTCACTTTCTGAAAAAGGGTACCAAAATTATCAGTTTTGCGTTAGAATTTAGGGGTTTTTTTTTAATCAGGATTTAAATAAAAAAAATTGTAACGGCATATAATTCATACTTTCAAAGATGTATCTATATAAATATAATGTATGTATTGTTAAGTTATCCAAGAATATCTATAAACACATTAATGGTAATTTCTTAACTACGACTCAAGTCAACAGCAATAACTAAAATCTCATATTTAATTCTAGATAATTAAAACCAGCAAATATATTACTTGTTTGACAAGTTATATTAAAAATCAGTTCAAAGGGTACAATTTATTGCACGGATGGTTTCATAGTTCTTTTCGGTGGTGTTAATATACAATATATTATTAAAAAATAAAGGGCACATGGATAATATAGTATCCGTTAATATATATTTTTAAATGTAAATATACTATTATAAATAAATAAAGTATTACTTCTTTTAAAACATTTACAAAAACTAAATAATGGATGTTCCTGTAAAACTAATATTTCATAAATTAGTTGCAATTACTTTTTTTTAAATCAAAAAGTTATTTTTATTGCGTACGCCGTTTGCCATCACATATGACACCCCAGTCTTAATCATGCCAATCTAGAATGAAATATCAGTCCTTAATTTGGCAATGAAATTTAAAAATTTTATTTTTATTAAAAATGGTAATATATTCGTAGATTTAAATTATTCTATAAATTTAAAAACTTTTGATCTTTCACATGTGTCAAATTGAAGGCAAGTCCGATCTCTATTTCTGATAACTTGTGTTTTATATAACACAACAAAAAAATAAAAGGTCAAAAATTGGGAGGACTTCACTTCTCAATATATCTTTCGACATTCAAACTATAAATATTTCTATAAGAAAAAAATGTGAATGATATAAAGTGTAATGATACGTAGGTGAAGAAATTGAGAGTGATAGCGGAGGTCCTAGCCCTAGCGATTGTGTTCGATGTGGAGTGATTATGAGAGGGAAAGGATTTTCTTTGAGAATCGGTAGCTTTAAGAGTAGAAGAGAGCTCTTTGTTCTTTTTGAGCAATTGAGGATAAGAATCATTTTCTTTTTCCCTCCAACAGAAGTGAAAGAGGTATTTATAATGTTAGCATCGATTCAGGTGGCTTGGGTTCCAAAGTTGGTAGTAGCTTCCTTTTGAGAATTTGTCAAGCTGTCTATAAGATTATGGTGGTCGACAATGGCAGTCGTCATTTTGGAAACAATTGTGCAATTGTGGATGATTCTCCAAACGTATTCGTCAAGCTACCTCACCGATTATAATAGGTACCTCTTGCACATACTCACTATTCTAATTGGAATGTCAGCCCCTAAATTGGAGGGCATTCTATGTCGCAATTAACTGGCTCATATTGGGCTGTTTATTTGGCCTATTCGATACTTATCTCCACCTGCCCATCATGCATTGGGTTGTAGTTAGCCCTGCTGTGGTGCCTCATGAGCTTTGCACCTCATCGGATCTCATTGGGTTTCAACCGTCAATAGATGGGTTTGATCCTAGGTTGGCCTGCAAGATTATAGGACCCATCAATTTGGATTGGTCAAATTTAAGTTTTATTATTTAAATTATATGAGAAATTATATCTTTTAAAAACTAAGTTTCATACATAGTTAATTTTTTATTTTTATATAAAAATAAAATATAATTTATCTAATAGAAATTATAATTTTTTAGTATAAAAATTGACACAAATACAAATTCTAATACATAATTTTTTTAAAAAAGCATTTTTTACAAAATAATATATTATTTTATATTTTTTGGATATATTTTCACATAAATATTCATCTTTAAACTTCAGTCATTATTTATTCATTATTTTCATAATTTTATAATATAAATAACAGTTACCCGTATTAGTTTTGACTTAAACAACATACTCCACATATAACATTGATTGATAGATAATATTTTATTCATATACATTATTTTTTAAAAATTATATAATACTCTTTAATAGAAAATATTATCTTTTAAAGATTTTTTAGACATATTTTTAAAAAATTAAAAAATAAAATTATAATCTATATATTTATGCTCAACACACTTAGTAAAAATACTCAACTTAACCTTATTTAATTTTTTCATATCAAAATATTAAATAATTATAAATACTAAATTATGAATAATTTTTACACCGTAAAAAATAAAAAAATTATCTCATACTAATTTTTAATTTTAAAATATTAAAACATAAAATCAAAAAATTATATTTATTGGGAGATAGTTGGAGTTGAAGCAGCTAAGAAAGCAACGGAACGAGGGGCCCTGTACCGCAGCTCTGTGGCATAGGGCCAATGCCGCAGGGAGGAGGCCGTTGGATTTTCATCCGACGGCCCCGGTATTAATATAATTTTTTAAAATATGTATTAAAATTTAAAAAAAAAAGCATACTGTGATGGGAGCCGTCGGATGAAAATCCAACGGCCCCCATCACGCGGCATAGGCCCTGTGCCGCATCTCTGCGGTGCAGGGCCCCTGCTTCCGAAAGCAACAGTCATGTCCTTTTCTCACAGGACCGGTTTCCTTGATTATAACATCTATAAGCAAATTGACCGACTTTACCACGTGTCGCTTCTGTCACCAGGCTTTCCAATCTGCCCATTTTATTTCTTATTTATTATGTATAGTTTGCTAAATATTTCATCCATATCATTTATACATAAGTTTTATTTTTCTCAAAGTTAAAAATTATATTGATGCAATTTAATAAATTTGAGTTATCATCCATAAAATAAAAGAATAAAAATTTATTTATTTCTTTAATTTTTGAAAAAAATTAAAAATTTATAACCTCATATTTTATACAATTATTTTAAAATTTAATAAATTTAATGAATATATATATATATATTAAATAAATAGATAAATTTAAATATTGTATTACGAACAAGAATACTCAGAAGAATGTCTTGGCGTCACTTTTAAAGTAAAGTGGATGTAATATTTTATGATATATTACGTAAGTTTTTTTAATTTAAAAAAATTAATAATGGGGTCCACGTGGCACGTCCAGCGAGTGGTGGGGCAGGGCCACGTGGGAAGTCTGGTCCCTAAAGGGATGAAATGATTTAAGAAATTGGCGCGTGAGGAAAAGGTGATTGGGATTGCTCCATTTCTTTTAGTCATAAAGTTTATTATTTTAATATATTTAAATTCTTTATTTTAAAATAAATAATTATAAGCTAATAATTAATTTTTTATATTTTAAAAAATATTAAATTATAATTATTTATTCAAATATTAATAATTTAAAATAAAATAAAAATAATTACATAAATATCAATAATTTAAAATAGAAGACAAATAGTTACATCTCATGGAGCTTCCCGAGAAGGACAGCTGTCGGGCATGAGAGAGAGAGGGGACAAGGTTCTTAAAGCCGGAAAAGAAAGGAAAAATGCACCAAAACTGAAGGTTGGTAGGGGCCCAATTTAAGTTCTTTTATTATTATGATATTTCAAAAAAATATATGAGTTAATATTTTTATTTTTTTAAAAATAACTTTTTACCATGTAACTGGGGTTATTTATAATTAAATAATTACAATTTTGATTTATTTTAAATATTTTAGAGAGTAATTTTTTTTAAAATTATTTTTAAACTCCTAAAATATGTGACAGATATACTTAAAGTTGTGGGGTTTATTTTAGGTGGTATCCGAAAAACCGTTCAAAAGTTCGCACTTAAATTGACATATATACTTTATATGGTATATAAAGTTAGGATTGATCCATGTAAAGTGCAATCGATTAATATTGTTTAAATTGCATGGATTTGGTTTTATTAATTTTATCAATTAAGTTATGACACCGTGACATTTATTAATTTTACAAGTTAAATTTCTTTATTGGGCAATGAATCCTCTGCATTTATGAATATGTATTTGCGTAAGTAAGATTAAATTCTTTTGTTGGTAATAAAAGTTGAATTCTTTGCATTTATCAATTTGTAAGATTTAATATTTTTTTGGCTATAAAAGCATATATATTAAGCTTATCCCTTTTTTTAGTAACTTTGTGCGGTTACACAACCTAATGAGATTGATTTAGCCAGATTTTCCCATCCAACAGAAAGATGGATTTATCCAAGGCTAGGATTGTTGGGTTTTGGTTACAAAATTTTACTGATAAAATTGTAAAGAAATTTCAGTAAAAATTATAATCGAACCCATTATTTGAATCCATGAGAAGGTAACACGGTAACATATAATAATAAAAGTAATAATCACAATAAGAAAAGTCTTTTTGAAAAATGAGAAAAAAACTATGAGACGATATGTCGATAATTACAGATTATACTATGAGTCTGATTGTAGAAAAAATATTTAATATCTAGAAGATATAACACTTTCTAATGAGTAACCCAAACAATGAGAGTACAAGAATAAATGAGAAAATGAATGATTCGTAAAAGTGTGTTTTTTAATATCAAGAATAAGGTACCTAATATTAGTAAAATTGGAACACCATTCAAAATTGAAACGAATGAGTAAATCTTTTTCTCATTCTTTTATTTCTCTTTATTTTCTTTATCTTTCTATTTTGACACTCGATAGGTTAAAAAATTTTGTTTGTTAATCACCTAAAATTAAATCATACTTCAAAAGCAAGCTGCGGTGCACGAGTGTCCAATAGGTGCACATCAGGCGTGCATGTATTGTGTATTGGGGCACGGATGCCGTATCAAGCATGCATCAGGTGCAGCCTTATTGACCAAATAACACATGAGCATTTTCTAGATGTGTACGAGATGTGCCTATATTGCCATTGGTACATGTGTGCCTCGTAAGTGCTCATCAAATGTGGGCAATTTCTCTTGTTGAAAAACCTTATTCACTCATGTATGGATCATTTGTGCTCATCGCGCAACTTCATGCTGTCGACTAATAAATTAAAGTTTGTGGATATGTACAAAGGATATGATACTCACTAGCGAGTGGCCCATTCTAACAAACGTTCTCTCACGATTGTGTGAATATTATTAATATTCTGACAATAGTTAGGCATTATTTAAATTCTCTTCTTTGCACCGCCTTTGTGATGACATGTGACCCATTATCATTCGTCTTAATTTTATCAATTATAAACAATTCTAAATCAGTAATATTCTTCACCTGATGATAACTTACATCAATATGTTTTAATTTGAAATGAAATTATGAGTTCTTGTAAAGGTGAATAGCATTTTAATTCTCACAAAATAAGTCATATCGCTCTTACTTGAAGTTGAATCTCTAGATAAATTTTCCCGTCCATACATTACCTTATCATTTCTATCACCACAATGAATTTAACTTTGATAGTAGAGAGCATAATATATTTTTGCAGTCTCGATTATCTAGACATAACTCCTCCCATATATTAAACTCCTAATGGCTGAAGAATAAGAGGCATGTATCATACTGGCCTTCATATCCTCTATAGAAGGGTTTTATTGAATGTTTAAGTAAAAATGATTGGCAATCAAAGTATTCACTAGTTTGGACTTTTTAATGTTAAATAATTGAAGCACTTTTTTTATGTAACTCTATTAAGACATCAAGAGCTTCTTCACCTTTCGATTATGAAAAGTTCTTATGTTAAATAATTTATTTTGCTGCCCCCAAGTCTTTTACTGCAAGAGACTTCCTAAGTCGCTATTTTAGCTTGCCAATCTGGGATAAATTCTGCCCATAATGAGCTTGTTATTAATATAGACTAAAAGGATAATAGAAACATTTTTCGAATACGTTTGGATAAAACTATAATGGTCTGAATTACTCTTTCAGTAGCCATGCTCCAACGTAATTGACTTGAACTCATTGTATTATTACCTCAGGACTTACTTTGCCTATAAAGACTATTCTTTAAATGGCATGCTTGATACTCATTCCTTTTAACTTATAATATCTCAAATTAGTCAATGTAGATTTTTAACTCAAGATTATGATGGAGGAATGTCATCCGTTCATCTAGTTATTTAATTTTTATATCAAGGCTTACAGCTCATTCATAAATGACTTGAATGGAAGACATATTAACAATAGGAAAAAATATCTCCTCAAAATTAATACCCTTTGTTGGCTAAACCCCTCACAACCAATCTTGCTTTATAACTTGGTTAAGGATTGTTCTCTTTGGACTTCAAGCAAAAAATCTAATTGTTCTTTGGAGTTTTTTTCCCATAGGTAATTTAGTGAATCAAAAAAGTGTGATTCTCATGCAAACACTTCATCTCGTCTTACATAAAATCTATCGACTTAGTCTTATAGTCATCCTTCATAACTTTGTCAAAACATTCAACCTATCTGCCATCGATAAGTAACGCATAGCCATCATCCCAAAGGCATATGGAAAGATGTCAATCTCCGATAAATCGTTAGAGTGGGATGATTGGTGTATACTCAGATGCTTCATATTGAACATCATAATGAGTATCTTCATTAATAATATCCACCTCCTCAAAGGTTAGAATGTCATGGTCTCCACATCTATTATGATTAACCTTAACATCATCATCAACTTGAATTGATATTAATGTTAACGGTATAGGATTCATATCATAAAGACTATCATTATCATAGGAGTAACATTTTTGATTTGGCAATATCCTCAATGGACATCACATCTAGACCTCACAAACTCAACAAACATCACAGCTCTAGATCTTACAAACTTCTTCTTTATTAGATCATGGAACCAATCAACAAATTCATCTTACATACAGTTGAGAAAAAGGCATTGCCGTGTGAATCAACTTAGAGCATTCATACATTGGGATATAAACAAAGGATTTGCATCCAAATACTCCAAAGTGATCATAAGACACCTCTTTTCAAAACTACATTTTATCGAATATATCATTTTTTAAGGAACTGCTAGGAGATAGGTTGATTACACAACTTACAACATCCAAGAAACTTCTAATAACAAACCAGGGAACTTTACCTATTAAAGTATATATTGAACTCTTTGAATCAATGTACAATTCATCATCTTGATTACATCATTTAATTATGGTATCTTAGGTGGGGTCACTTGGTATTAGTTCCCTTGTAAATCATAATATGTTTCAAAAGGCTCAGTGTACACTACTTGATTGTCATTATGGACATATGTTAACTTTTTTCTTGTTTGAATTTTTACTAAAGTTGAAATTATTTGAAGACATCACATGATTGATCTCTTATTTTTATGGCATATACCCATAATTTTTTAGAGCAATTATTAATAAAAGTACTAAAATAAAGGGCACAACTGAGAGTATTTATATTGATAGGACTACATATGCTTGTGAGTACGAGGTCAAGAAGATCCACCTTCTTTAAATCTAAGTCTTTCTTGAATAAAACTCTGTATTGTTTCTCAACCATGTAATGACGACACATCTTCAATTTTGTCTCCTTTACCTCAGAAAGAAGATTTTTTTTGGTTAAATAATTGATCACTTACGTGGATAAGGTACTTGTGTCATAACTCGGTAGACTCATCTCCATTAGCTACATTGACGACTTCATTTGAGATTGAGATATGAAACACGTACAAGTTTGAAATATTCTTTCCATGTGCCACCGTTAGAGAACCACTAGTGAGCTTCCACAAGCTTTTGTAAAAAGTTTTGCAAAACCTCTCACTATCGAGCCTACTGCTTGAAATAAGATTCAAATAAATATTCAAGATGTGCTAAATATCCTTGAAGATTAGCTTCGTGTTGTTACCGATAGTCATAAATCTTTAACGAAGAGCATCGATACAAGTATATAATTAATTTTGGCATAAATAAGATATATCTTGGTTTGCAAAAGATCGCTTTGTGGAAGAACATGGGGTGAAAAATTGTGACATTTGTGAAAAGTTGTATTATATGTCAATAAGTGAAAGCCAAATATCAAAAGTTACCGGGTCTTTTGCAGCCTAAACCAGTCCCCAATTGAAAATGATAGCATATATTGATGAATTTGGTAATGGATTTACCTAATACATTAAGAGAGCTTGACGTAATATATATGATTATGTATTGGTTGACAAAATCAACCCATTTTGTTGTTGTAAGAATAATATCTTTAAGGGATTGCTTACCAAGTCTATACATTAATGAAGTGGTCAAACTTCATGATGTTCTGGCTTCTATTATGTCAGGTCGAGAATCCAAAATATGTTTCTGATTTTGGGAGAATTTACAACGAAACTTGATCATCAAGTTAAAATTTAATACGGTGTATCATCTACAAATAAAAGGACAGTTACAACATGTGATTCAAATTTTAGAGAACACGTAATCTTCAGTCTTAGAGATGAAAATAATCATGATGACCACTTGTCACAAGCCTTATTTGCTTGTAATAATAGTTATCAATCAGAAGTTGATATTTCACCACTTGAAACAATTGCTATAGTCATCAATACATCTGCAATATGATAAAACGACCATTGACTAATCTTCCATAAATTTGTCCTTGAAAGTCTAAAACCATTAAAGTGAATCCCAGAACACCCGAATGATTAATATGATCTATGACGTTAAGAAGTAACATGATTAACTTTAAGGTAAATTCTTAGTTTTGAAGAAATTATGGAGTGGTATGGGAGGGTGCCTAATAAGTGCAAGAGTCACGTATAAACGTGTTTGAGGTATTATCACTATGCCTATTGTACATTTTGGTCCAACGATGCTTGGTGTGCATCTGATAGGTTTCTGTACGCAGGCTAAAATTAGCATTGATACCTAGTGTATGACTATGCATGTGCTGTAATATTCTATTTAAATGATTTAAAGCATTTTTTAACTCTTTTTTATGAAATTTTGAGAGAAGGGAAAGAAAGATAATAGAAAAAGTGTGACGTACCGGATCCTATTTCATTAAGGACTTCCGTCAAATACATACTAAACAAAGTTCATAAATTTTAAAATATTAAATTCTACAGAAATTTCGGTAAAGTCTCTTCTAAAACTAGACAAAACCAAAAATATAACCAGTTAATTTACACATGTACATAGCATAATCAATATCCAAATTTCAACTTATGACCACAACACAAATACAGGACCATAAATGCCACTCATGGCTTTAATTCAACAATTCTATCTATTATACCAGAATCCATACGAGAGATATCTGTTAGGACCTATACAAAATCCAAAAGACAGGATAGTGGAAGCATCTATATCCATAAAATAAATTTGCGAAAGTATAAATACAGTTCCAACAGAATATAGAACATGCTACAACTAATAATACATAGTTTCCTTCACACATTAGGTATTTACATGTAAAACTATCAGATTTTTCAAAATCTTCAAGATGACTTCAAAACTTCAAACCTTCCTTGCTTAGCTCTAACTACTCCTGTTCATCTGGAATCGTCTCTATAGCTTTATCTGGAGAAAAAAAATAAAACAGTAAGCCGAAACCTAATAAGGTACCAAAAATATGCAATGTAAATCTTTCATGTAAAACGCAATACAAATAAGCAAATATCATGGCATATAAACTAGGAATGCAATAAAGCAAAGGTCATGGAAACATTAGCAAAACATAAATAAGCGCCGAAATTCATAGAATTAGTTCCAATTTCAATTGTTTTTGAAAATCTGATTTTATTTTTCAAAAGTCTAGTTCGTTATTCCGGAGACCCATCTAGTATACCCCTACTAGTCGAGGGGGCGAATAATCGAGGATACATTGTGTTCAATCTACACAATCAAAGGCTAAAGGTTCGATAATATTTATTTATATTCTATTCACGATTCAAAGGATCGATGGTTCGATAGACTCTATCCTCTGATTACGTCCTGAGGAGGGGCGGATCACGAATCACTTCATGAACGGAGTTATCATCGATTACCATCGAAAAGTTCTAAGGCATACCGAAGAACCTTATCTAATTGTGCGATAGTTCTAGGTCAGATTTTCTCATTAATTAATTCAATTTGGAGCATTTGTTCATAATTCACGATCAAATTTCATCATATCTCAAGACCAAATCCAATTTCCTTCAATCGCTCTTTCAAAGAGTCTCCATAATTTGATAATACAGTTCCATACTAAATTTTCAGATACAAATCATTAATAAACTTTAACAAGGCAACAATTTAACATCTAAATCTCAAAATTCCAAGATTCCAACATAAATTTCTAAATTTTTTGTGCTAGGGTTTTGTGCAAAGTTTTTGGGCGTAATTCGAGCATAAAATACGGGCCAATTCACAAAATCAAAGCCACAATTTATAAAGCATACACATATCATGAATTAAACTCAAAACCATATCTTCATTTTTGAGCTACTATTTCACACAACTTTCGGACACGAAACGAAGGCAAAACGTGAGCCAAATCACGAAATAGAGTTATCAATCACAATACACATGTATAAATATGAAATCTATCCGATTAATCAGGAGAAATATGCTTTATTTATACTGAACATGGATAAACATGATTTTAGAGTAAAAATAGAAATTTAGAGATATTATAACGTCCGAAGAATACTTACCTTAACCCGATCTACCGTTATTTTTATCCGGATCGGAGTGGAACGGTCGAATTTCTCCCGATTCTTCTATTTTTCCCTCTTCCTCATTCTCCTTTCCTCTCCTCTCTTCGTTTTCTGTCGAGCCATTGTGCTCTCCCTCTCTCTCTCCTATAACCCAAAATCCTATTTTAAAACCAATGAAAAAGAAACACGTGGGCTGTCCCCAAGACTGGTGCTCGAGCACCAGTCAGGCGCTCATCGAGCGCCAGGTGTGCAAATTCACGCCTGGGTTGGTGCTCGAGCAGTCATTGAGTGCCAGCCCCTCATGGGTTTCACGCGCCCGCTCCACCTCAGGCGGCCATCGAGCGCTGCATTCGCATTTTTTCGCTCAAATGGGTGCTCGAGTGATAGTAGCGAAGGCCTTTAGTTGTGTAAAAATAAATATAGTTTGAATTTTGATTATCCACTCATTTAGTTAGTGAGACCCTACTAAAATCATTGGTCCCTAAAAATTTGCATAATTGAGTATGGATTATATGTCATGAATTTGAATAAGAATATAAAAAGAAAACTTGATAAGCTGTGTACACTTATCATTAAAATTTATGGCATTCCACTGAATTTAATTTATTGATACTTTTGACATATTTTTACGAGGATTGTATGTTAAATTATGTAAATTTATATGCTTTATTGAGTTTTTAGCTCACTTCTATTTTTATTTTTTGTTAACCCATTTAAATTAACAGCTCAGGCACTTACAAGAAGTAAGGTTTTATTCGAAGAGTTGGAGTTAAAGAAAGTTTAGATTTAGGTTAGAAAGAAATCAGTTGTTGGATTTTATTTATTGTAATTTGGTTCTGTATTAACTTTATTATGGCAATGTACTATGAGTAATGTAATTGGATTCTGATTCTTGTTCAGATTATTCAGTTATCATGATTTTTGTTTGGATTAAATATGACTCTTTATATATAATTTGATATCATGTTATGGTCGGTGTTGTCATTTTGGGTTTTATGGTCTAGTTATAATATTTTATTTTGGTTGATTGATTTATCGATGTGAAACTTATATCCACGAATAATTGGGTTGTTAATTAATATGTATTAATATTGTTAATTATTAATGACGGGATCGAGTTTTGGGACATGATAGTAATTAAAGTGGTATTAGAGAAGTCGTACGAAGAATGTCTTATTTTATTTGATGATCTAATTTAGTTAATTATTTCGTGATAGGATTGAAGGATGTCTTCAGGATGAGGAGGTGGTATTAGATCATGCTCTTGTCCCAACCAGGAAGAGAAATATTTGGCCATCATGGCCAGGATGGCTGATGCGATGGAGTCTATGGCTCGAGGATCTCGAGACCCGGAGTTGCCAATGGCTAGCCCACTGGTAACACCAAATGATCGATTCACAAATGGGAGGGTGACAAAATATATAGGCAATTTGAACCCTTCAAAAGCTGAGATTTAGATTCGATGGATCAAGAAGGTTTTTGAAGTAATTTGTTATTTGGAGGAGGAAAAAATTAATTTTGCCTCATACAAGCCGGAAGGAGAGGTAAACTATTAGTGGTTGATGATGAAGCGTATCTTGGGATTGGAGAATGAACAGATCTCTTGGGACATATTTGTGAAGGTCTTTATGGATAAATATTTTTCGATGAGCCTGAGGAAATAGGAGGAGGATGAATTCGATTGTCTGCGATAAGAAAATCGAATGGTGGTGGAGTATGGCACCAAGGTCACTGAGTTGTCCCGATATGCTCCCCACATTGTCCATGACAAGGTAGGGAAAGTAATGACATTTCTACAAGATTTGAATAATGCTAATCGAAAGTAGTTTGTGATGTTAAAGTTGAGGACTTATAGAGAAGTTTTGAATCAAGCTCTCTTGTTTTAACAATAGTTGGAAAGAGAAGGTTCTATGAGAAGAAGTCGGCCAGCTGATGAGGCATGAGTTTGGGATGGGAAGGATCCCATAAAAGGTCAAAGTCAATGGACAAGGGGGAGAAGGGAGTTGAACTCCAATGTGCACTGAGCCCTCATTAAGCAAAGCTCGTGTCCTCATTGTGAAAAGTCTCATGCAGGAAGACCTTGTTATAAGGTTCTGGGAGTACGTTTCATCTACGGTCAATCCAGCTACGTGATCAAAGACTGGCCACATTCCTTGAGGCAAACGGCAATGAAGTTAAGTGCCTCGAGAAGAGCTTTCACGTTGACAGCTTAAGATATAGATGCATCTCCCATGGTGGTGGTAAACTCACCATTTTTAAAATTTTTTCTCATGTGCTTTTGGATTCAGGGTCAACTCATTCGTTCGTGTTACCTGAATTTGTTCATTATTTATTATCTCCCCCAAGAATTATGAATTTTTCATTAGTAGTGTCAATACCTACGGAGTCTTCTTTGATCACGGATATCGTCTACCCTATGTGTATTGTTTGGGTTAATGGGTTGGAGTTAGTAGTAGATTGACTAACTAGTTATCATACTAGCATAAATTATTTTCATAAGTGGGTACATTTTTCAATTCTAGGATGTGAACCATTTTATTTTCAAAGAGTAATGCAAAAATAATTCCCATATATGATTTTGGCATTACATGTTTGCCATTTGATGAAGAGTGTATGTCAAACCTATTTGACTTAAACGATCACAATTGGGAGTTATAATATTTTGACAAAGGACATACCGATAGTATGTGAATTTAAGGATGTTTTTCCAAAAGATCGTTTGGGATTACCACTGAACTGAGAAATTGAGTTTAAAATTGACACCTATATCGAAGGCCCCCGTAGAACGGCACTATCGTAACTCAAAAGAATTGAAACAATGGTGGAGAAGAGTTTCATCCGGTCAAATGTATTCCCATGGGGTGCCCCAGTGCTATTTGTCTAGAAGAAAGATGGGTTTACGCGGTTGTGTATTGATTATCAGGAGTTAAACAGATCACTATCAAGAATAAGTATCTATTACTAAGAATTGATGACTTATTTAATCAATTACAAGGGGCCCAAAAATTTTTAAAGATTGATATTCCTTCTAGTTATCATCAATTGAGGATTAAGAAGGAAGATATTGTAAGGACAACATTTCGAATGAGGTATGGATTTTACGTTTTTTTGGTTATACCTTTTAGGTTGACTAATATCTATACAATTTTTATAGATTTGATGAACCGGGTATTTCACTTCTATCTTGACAAGCTTGTGGTGGTGTTTATTGACGATATATTGATATATTCAAGGAGTTATGAAAAGCATGAATCACACCTAAGGATTGCACTCCAAACGCTTTGGGGAAGGAGTTGGTATGCCAAGTTAAAGGGTACGAGTTTTAGCTTGAAGTGGTCATTTTTTGGGTCACGTCATCTCCAAAGGAGATATTTCATTTGACCCCAAGAAGATCAAAGCTGTAATCAGTTAGTACCGGCTGACTATGGTGATTGAAGTTAGAAGCTTTCTGAAAATAGCAAGTTACTATAGGAGATTTGTGGAGAACTTCTCCTGGATTGCTATGCCCTTAACCTGATCGACACGGAAGGATGTCAAATTTAACTGGATGGAGGATTGTGAAAAGAGTTTCCAAGAATTGAATGACCATTTGACGACAACCTCGATTTTGACGAGTTTTGAAGGATCCAGAAGATTTTGTGGTCTATTATGATGCTTTAAAAACTGAATTAGGGTGTGTTTTGATGCAGTATGAAAAAGTGATTGCATATATAACGCGACAATTGAAGATACATGAAAGAAATTATCCGGTGCACGATCTAAAATTGGCAGCGGTGGTCTTTACACTAAAAATTTGAAAACAATATCTATATGGAGAGAAAGTTTTGGTGTACTATGACCATAAGAGTCTCAAGTGTTTTTTTTCCAAAAGAAATTGAATATGAAACAGAGAAGTTGGATGGACTTCCTGAAAAATTATAATTATAAAATTTAATACCAACCGGGAAAGGCTAATATAGCAACAGATACTTTAAATCATTGAACGACAAATTTTGTGGCTTATCTAAGGGTCATGGGAATGGAGATATTTGATTGTATGAAGCAATGTGATATTAAAAGCACTCCCATGGTAATCAGATGATATTATGATATTTCCAAGTACAACAAAAATTTTAGAAAGGATTAAGGGAACCTAGATAGATGATTCGTTCTTAGTAAATAGTGTCAATGATTTAAACAGGGAATCAAGATTGAATTTTAGCATATAGACCAATGGAGTTTTGAGACTTTGGGAATGGATTTGTATGCTGAAAATTGGAGAAGTGAAAGCAAAAATCATGAATAAGGCTCATCGATCAAAGTATACTATTCACCCAAGAATTAATAAAATATATCAGGATTTGAAGAATATATTTTGGTGTCAAAATATGAAAAGAGAAATAGCAGCCTATGTGAGATGGTGCTTGATATGTCAATAATTGAAGGCCGAGTACAAGAAATCACTAAAAGTTTTGCAACCCATGCCAACCTCCACTTGGATGTGGAAAGATATAATGATGAATTTTGTGATAGGATTGCTGAGGATATCAAGAAACCATGATATTACTTAGGTAGTTGTTGATCGATTTACTAAATCAGCTCATTTTATAACCGTTTGATTGACATTTTCTAAAGATTGCTTGGCAAGACTATACGTTAATGAGGTCGTTAGATTGCATGGTGTGCCAACTTTCATGGTATCAAATTGATACCCAAGGTTTACCTCAAAATTTTAAAAAAGTTTGAAAACTTTTGGGATCAGAAGTTATTCAAGAGACATCTAAGAAATTCATTTGATCCATGAATTGTTCAAGAGTGCCCAAATTTGACAGAAAAATTATGCTAATTGAAGAAGACCACAGTTGAATTTCAATGTTGGGGACCATGTATTTTTAAAGATATCTCCATCGAAAAAAATTTTTAAATTTTTTATTAAAGGGAAATTGAAGGTAAGGTTTATTGGACCATTAAAATTTCTAGAAAAAATCGATAAAGTAGCCTACAGATTGGCTTTACCACCGAATTTGGGAGATGTTCACAATGTTTTCCACGTGTCAATATTTTGGAAGTATGTTCATGATCTATCACATATTATCGAACATGAACCGTTATTGACAAATGAGGACTTAATGCGCATTAGGGAACCAATTCAAATTTTAGGCAAAAGAGATGAAGTGTTTTGGATAAAAGTAATTTCATTAGTAAATGCCTTATGGAGTAACTATTCACATGAAGAAGCCACATGGGAAAGAGAAGACAAGATTCAGGGAAAGTGCATGCATTTGTTTTTTGATAAGGTACGTTAAATTTTGAATATGAAATTTTTATAAGCAGTGAAGAAATATAAGGTTCAAATTCAAATTTTATTTTAATCATGATTAATAAATTGAGATAATTAAGTTGAAATCAAAAGAAAAAGAAAATTGGATCAAATGTCAATTTTGAAATGGGTCTACGTGAGTTTATTGTCACGTCCCATATTCAGATTCTGAAATTAACATTAACTAAGTTGTTATTAAACCAATTAATCTTTTAACTAAACTTTAGATGTGAATTTCACGTCTATATATCAACAAACCATAATAAAAATGAAATCAACTATACACAGGATTCAAATAAGTGTTACGTCTCATGTGGCTTCGATATTGATTTAAAATGTGACATCGGACCTTATGTAAAAAGTAATATCTGTCCAAAAATATAATCAGAGTACACAAATCTTTGAAAATAAATAATAAACCATAGTTTGATAAACGACAATCATTCGTCGGACAACCTGAAACATTCACAAGACTACAATCACATTTATCCATTACTTGCTGTCCGACATTCAACATTTTATAACATGCTTAAGCTAGTAGGAAACTGAAATACTACAATCTGGATAAGTAAAACAACAACTAATATCATCCGTAACTATCGTATCAATTAAAATATATCATTAGATCTATTAACCATTGTCTGGATGTTATCTGAATATAACATAATACAATAAATATTGTCCAAAATTATTAAATAATATCATATTCCATAAATATAAGAAACTATGCTCTCCATATCGTCTTGATCATTTAATCATGTTTGCCTGGCAAGAATTCATACATATCATCTGAGGGATTAGTAAAAATAGTAAGGAGTAAACCAAAAACTCAACAATGTACTATAATATATCAATGATTAGATATATTTTGTATTAAAAATATATTGGAAGGATTAATGTATTAGATTTCAATGAGACGCCATGAAATGTCATAACAAATACATGATCAACTTGTGCCGAAAAGTTAGAATATTCTTATCATATTCTTATTTCATTTAAAATATTAAAACACGTTTAATTCTTATTTGTTTTAAAGACCAAGGCTAGTAGGCCTTACCTACTGAAGGAGCGGACAGTCGAAACCTAGGTTATGTATACTTCTACACAATTAAAGGTTATACGCTATTATTCAAGACCCATAGATCAGCTGTCTACGTATAATTCTATAGATGGGGCTAGCTACTACTTCTTAACATGTGGTTACATAGGTTCAGATATCGATATACCACTATAATATACTAAGGCATACCATAATATATTATCTACTAAATTTTCTCCACTTCTCGAGAAAATGTTCATGTTTCTTAATTTAATTATAGAGTTCTCCATTTATAATTTTATAAATTCATGTCATGTAAAAGTTATTATTTCTATTAGATGCTAAATTAACATGTAATGTAAAAAATTCAGCATGTGATGCATAACTCAACAAACATGCAGGATTTTCTATGATATTTCAAAACATGTATTGTATATATTTGACAATTTTCAAATATGTCAGATTATTATACATGAACTTAAACATGATAGTATAGAAAAATTTAGCAGAATACAAGAAATCAGTAGCATAAAACTCAATTATGTAATTTTAGTTCATTTAACATACATGTAGGGCCACATTGATCAAATTCCTAAACATGCAAGCTTTATATCATAAGTCCAAAACTTAAAATTGTATAAGGTATGAAATTCATCTCATGCAAAGCCATTAAATTATGACTTTAAGACATGTAAGAACCGAAACTTTACAAAATGGTAAAAAGTTCGGCGATGCACAAATTTAGCAAACATGTAGAAGGTTTGAGTGAAATTTCAACATGTCCAAGAGCTTTTAATAGAACTTTTAGAACATGTAGGGCTTATTCAACATATTAACACTTGTATGAAAGAGGTTAAGACAAGAAGACACATTATGTTTCAAATTTAGAACATGCATGGAAGTTTATTGCAGAATTCAGAACACATATACCTTATACGTAAGCTTAGGCATGAATTTTCATAAAATCTGCTACAAAATGATGGTAAATTAACATGCAGGATAAACATAACATTATGCTTCAAATTTCTAGACATGCATGAGAATTTGGATAAGAAAATGCTCCAAGATATCAATAAAAATGAGCAACAAAAGAAAGAGGCTTAGAGGTGTACTTGCCTTACTTTTATTTATTTAAATTCAAGCTTTAATTCACCAAATTTGAGCTTCCTTAAGTTTTCTCTCTCTTTTTCGCTCTCTTCTTCTCATGTCGCTCTCTCTTTTCTTTGAAATCCTCTAAAAAAAAAATGATGGAAACCAACAAGGGTGTCCTTTATATACAGCTCCACGCTCGAGCACGGGTTAGGTGCTCATCCAGTGCTGAGACTCTGCCCAGTGGCACCTTAGGCATAGCTCAGGCATGCCTCAGGTGCCAGCTCTCAGGCAATTCTGTGCTCAGGTTCACATTGAGGCACCCATTATGCTCAAGCTCTCGACTTTTGGCGCTCAGGCGTAGATTCAATTGATCTAATTTTTGACCATTTAATTCAATTTTTAATATTTTTTAACATCAATTTTAATTATATTAGTTTAATTATTCATAATTATTATGAATTATAGAATCAGGCCTTACATTTATTGATGCCTGACTGGTACCCTATGCACGCACATGCGTGTTTTGGGTAGGAAAGTTGAGCCTAACTGTCACTTGATTAGAGCTTGGGCGTGCTTTTCAAATTAACCCTCACTTGATGTGCACTGAAGCATATTGAGATAAAATGCCAGCACCTGATGTGTGCCTGAGACAGCGCTCATCTACCACCATGTTTAGCTTTAGCACTTGGCATGCCTAATGCGCGCAACTCTATTATATATATCATGTCTGACTAATTTTTGATTGTTTTCTATTAGAATTTGAGAGATGAGAGTGAAGGAGAAGAGGAGAAGAGATAGAAAGAGAAAGAAAGGTAGAGAAGTCTAATTTAAGTGAATCTAAGCAAGATTGTTGGTAATTTAGAATTAAAGTAAGTACATTCCAAACCATCATTTTCTTTGTTACTGATTTATTGCACTTCCTTAAGTATTTGTTATTCCAAATGCTCTTGCATAATATATTTTGGTGGCTAAGATAATGGTAATTTACATTTATGAACTTTCACCCCTATTTCTTATGACTCTTATGAAAATCATGACCTTAATTCATATATTTTGGGTTATTAAGGTTTTTTTTTTTTTTTTTTGGATATTTTCTTACATGCATGTGTTGAATCCATGGTTGTATAACTCTTGTAAGCTTTAATTTTGTATTTAATGTTCTTGTATATTTAAAATCACTAAATTTATGTCTTTCATGTTCAAAAAATTTAATAATGTTTTGTTACATGCATGCTATATAAAATGAAATATTGAAATCTAAAAATACTGCCGATTTTTCTGTAATTTGGTTTGAAAAGCTTATAATGTAGCCTTTGTTTGTTTAAAAACTTATATGTTTAAGTTTCTACAAAATATTTGTGTACTGCACGATAAATATTTAAAAGAATTATAAAAAAAAATTTTATAACTTGTTAAAGGACTAAGAATATTTTTTTCGAATTGAGAAAATATAAGAATCATGAGAAATTATGTGTAATTTTCATACGTCTAAGTATCGGATAATTATAATAAGTTTAATATGTGGTATATTATAGCATGCCTTAATATATTTTAGTGGTGATCGAAATTCAAACCTGCTATTTGTAGGTAAAAGCGACGTTCGTTCCTATCTATAGAGTTATATGTGTAACGGCTCTCCTACTTGTCTTAAATAGTTACATAAAGTCTTTAGTTACATAAAAATAAATATAACTCGAGTTTTGATTATCTATTCCCTTAGTCGGTACGGCCCTACTAGCCCTTGGTGCAAAAGAATTTACATAATTGAGCACGTATTAGTTAGCATAAATTCAAATAAGAATATAAAAAAAAATTTGATAACCTGTGTACATTTATTATGAAAATTCATAGCATTCTATTCAAATTCATTCATTGATCCTTTCAACATGTTTTAACGAGGATTGCATGTTAAATTATGTAAATTTATATACCTTATTGAGATTTTGATTGATTCCTATTTTTGTTTTTCACTAACCCCTTTCAGATTAGCGGTTCGGATACTTGTAGGAATGTAAAGTTTTGTTCGAGAGTTGGAGTTGAAGAAAGCTTAGATTAAGGTTAGGAAGAAATCAGTTGTTGTATTTTGTTTCGAATAATTTGATTCTATATTAACTTAATTATAGCAACGTATTATGAGTAATGTTGGATTTTGATTTTTATTTTGATTGTTTAGCTACTCTTATTTTTATTTGGATTAGGTGTGACTCCTTATGTATAGTCCGATGTCTCGTTATGGTTAGTATTCCAACCACCTGATGACGTGGCATTTTACATCTTGTGTTCAGGTTATAATATTTTATTGTGGTCGGTTGATATATTGATGTGAAATTCACATCTATGAATAATTGGGTTACCAATTGTTAATGTATTGATACTGTTAATTATTAATAGTGGGATCAAATTTTGGGATGGGACACCGTCTACATATCATTCTTATGGTCAAGGTTAAATATCAGTTTTCTAACTCGTGAATATTAAATTTAATATTTGATTTATAAATAATATATGGGGACATATTAAAATATATTCTATCAATTTTTTACAATTACCCTTATTTAGTTAAAAATCAACACCCTGTACAAAATATAAATATACACTTATTTTCTTATGCTAGAGAAATTGATTTATTTCATTAAAGTCAAAGTAAAATTTTAGTATGAAATTTATGAGAAGTAGAAATTTTTGTATGAAATTTAATGATATGTAAAACTATTTATACTAACATTTTAGAAATTCAACATAGTTAATAAAATCTTATCAATTTCTTGTAAATAAAAAACATGTAGAAATAAATGTGTAAAAATTGTTAATACATTGAAATATAGGTGCGAAATTTAATAACTTGCAAAAGAATTATACAAAAACTTTAATATTTAAAAATAAGTTTTATAAATTTAAGATACAAGTATTGTAAAATTTTATAAAATGAAAATAAATTTACATAAATGTAATGTACAATTAATTTAGTAAGAAATTATCACATGTATGAGAATTGAATAAGAAATATTCAAAGATTTTGAAAAAAAAATAAAAAAAAAGAGTTTGAAAATACTTACATTCACTTCATATTTACCAAAAAAATAGCTTGATTTGTCTTTAAATTCATCTTCTATCTCATTCTCTCTTTTTTCCCGTTCTCTTTTTCTCTCTTCTTTCAAATTTGAAGAAAAATGTGTTGAAATCAATTAGATGGCCCATTCATAGAAAACTAGTACATGAACAATGGTTTACGCAGTTTAGGCACAGAGGTAAAATTCATACTAAGAACAAGCACCTCTTAGGTGTGTATCAGCCACCAATATTCTGGTTCAAACATATACAACGCCACTCAAGTGTATTTCAAATGCTCCTATTCTGTCCAAATAGTGTATCTATCACGACCCAAAATTTATAGACTTAATTAATTATTATTTCTAAAATTTAAAATTTGAAAGAAATTTAATAAATAGAATTAAGTCCCGAAATTTGGGTGTAACATACTAAATATATAAAGCCCGATAAATCAAAACTTATAAGGATCGAGTTCTGACTTATATTAATCGTGATTAATTAAATTAGTATAATTAAAATTGAGTTAAAAAAAATATAAAAATTAAATTAAAAAGGGATAAAAATTGTAAATTAGACGAGTTGGCTCTTAGCTCCAGGTTGGTATTGTGGATTGCTCGAAGTGGACCCCCGGCGCACCTTTAGTATGGAAAACAGTACTAGTGCACTTGAGGTGTTCCCCCAGCATGCCCTAGGCGTGGAAACCAAAATCGCTCGGACTTGACCCGCGCCCGAGCACTGGTCTAGCACGAATCGTGTATAAATATTGCCAAGGATTCTTCTCACCGCCATCTTGAGTGGTGGAAGAGAGAGAGAGCAAACGATGAGAGAGAGAGGCCAAAGGGAGAGAGAAGAGAGGAAGCAGCATCCAATAGCTCAAGTTAAGATAATCGGAGTAAGGATTTCGGTAAATTAGGCTGATGTAATTGTACCCTGAGCTCCCTCTTTCTTTTGTTATTATTTATTTTTGTTATTTCAAAGTATTATTATTCTAATACTTGTCTAAGCCAATATTTTGAAGTAAAAATATGAAAAATACGCATATTTGTTGGTTTTTCATGATTTTATAATAAAATTTATCGAGAGTTCACGTTTAATTATCTGTATCATAAATATGTATATTATTTTAAATTTTTTTTATATTTAGTAGTATAAAAATAGTTCCTATAAGTTTGTGCTTCGAAGTTGTCCATTTTAAATTATTACATGTTATTCGTAAATATTTAAAATATACTGCATATTTAATTATATGCTGCATATTTATTAAATTTGTATTGAATTTCTTAATTTTTTTCTAGATATTGTATTGGCAAATTTTATGTTTATGAAATTGCTATGATACCAATGTATATATCATTATGAAAAAGAAAGGGAACTTCGCAATTATGTTAAGAAAGTATGATCCATTCTTCAAATGGATGAGAACCAAGAACTAAGAAGTAAAGTGTAGAATTTTTTCTTAAGTCAATAAAGTGAAGAAACTTGATCAATGATTATGATCTAATGGGTAGTATATTTTAGCATACTTTAATATATTACCATGAAAGATCGTCATCTAACCCTATTATCCGTGGGGTTAAGAAGCGGCATCTGACCCCATCTATAGGGTTATATATAGACGGTTCACCTCCGGGTCTTGAATAGGTACGCAAAGGCTTTTGATTGTGTAAGAACAAACATGATCCGGGTATCGATTAACTACTCATTTAACTAGTAAAGCCTATTAACCCTGATTCCTAAAAAAAGTAAGTTTTAATCATGTTTCATGACCAAAACTAGGAAAGAATAAAATAAAAAATTCGAAAAAGCTTTGGATAAGTATTCTATTCATGTCTTATATCATTATATTTCATTATAATTTCTATTCTTACTGTTATATTTGAAGTATAAAGATTACATATTATTTATTATAATTGTACTTTATTGAGTATTTGGTTCACTCTCTTATTATTTTACTAATCCTTAAGATGAATCGCACAAGTTTCTACCTAATAAGAAAGAGTGAACATCGAAATATTTAGTTTATATTTTTGGAGATATTTTTTGTTGATCTATATTTCTTGATAATATGTACTATATATAATTATTATCTTCTAGTTTGATTTCAGTTAGAGACTGTGGTGAAAATGATGCGGAGTTTTAGACAATTTTCAATACCTAGGATGACATTGTATGGTTTGGTATCAATTGTTATGCTAAATATGTATAGCAGTTTATCAATGTAAGAAATAATGTATCTCAGTAAATGATTTTTAGTTTCAGATGGATAAATTTTATGTATATTTATTACTTTTGCAGGTTGACATATGATTGATTTTGGTAATGAGTATGCATCTTTTTTTAATAAAAAGTGGACGTCATATTGGTTTGGGTTAGTGTTAGAGTCACAGATAATGTGGCAGTATAATTGGATCCTATGTATATGTTGTATTATTTATATACAGTCAATCAGTGTATTGATAGGAAAAACTCAAGTCTAATTGGTCAATTGATTTATTTATTGATAAAACTGATAATAAAAAGATAACTAATTATGATTATAATTAACGATGGATTTGAGAATGTGGTTTGTCATAAAACCTACACAGAATTTTATCGGATAACCGTCCGAATAATATAAATACGACCTAATTTACTATCATCGTAAGAAAGGTGACTATTCAACCATAATTATGATCAAAATATAACATAATGTCCAAGCTATTTTCAAAATATTATCATGAGCCAATACTCGGCTAACTTTAAAATCCAATCATATTAAATATCAATTTAAACAATAATGGAGTTAAAACTCATCAAATTAGATGAACAGTTGATTGATCACATCCATACTCCTGTAATACATCTGAGTCTTTTATTCTGAAGAGACAAAATATAAAACATGAGCCTAGAATTTAGCAAGTATCATATATGAACAATCAGGTCCAATAAATTAGAGGGAGGGTTAAGGAATAAATATCAAATAAGAAAATAGATATAAATCCAAGTCACTAATATAAAAATTCAATCATCAAATCTAAAATAAAAATCCAATATCCAAATCCAATAAAATCTAATATTCAAATCAAATAATAAATCCAAACAAAATGTCTAATCCAAAACAATCCTCTCAAGACATATATATATATATATATATATAAATAGAAGTGATTTGGATTGATTTCAATAAGCAAATGTCTAATCCAGAGTCCAATCCAAGTCAAAATCTAAGGCTTGATTAGCACATGATTTGGGGTAAAATTTAATAGTCAGATGATCTCATCGCTTGTGTAGAAGTCGAAACAGTATTGCAACAAATAGTTCAAAGGTCTAGATCAAAACATATATTTAAAATCAATATACAAGACATACCAAAACCATCTGTGAGAAAAATTGACAAATCTCAAATCCAAATTCAAATATCTAAATCTATATAAAAACACAAAATATGCATCAAATTTAATTTGTGATTATTTGAAGACTAATTTAAGGAAAGGGTTATTCATGACTCGGTAACTTTAGGCCAAACTAAATGTAGGTAAGGCAACATGCTAGACCACTTATGTACTCTATCTCCCATAGATAACGCTGCTCACTATATTTTTCTACTATGACTTTGGGTGTAATTTCTTAAATTATCAAATATATTAGGACCTTTGAATATATTATATGGTCTATTCTACTAGCGAAAAGGAATTTTCAATAATAAATATCTCCCCATCGAGAGTTGGCCAAAATATCCAATATCCAAATCCAAATGTAGTGATCATAACCTGACACATGTATGTGAAAATGCATAGTCTATGAAAGTTTTAAGGACATTTTCGTCTACACATATTGATATAAATATATATATAGCGTTCGAAAATTACCCTTTTTTAGAAAATTACAAAGTTCTCAAATATTAACAGAAATAGAAAAAATACCTCAATTGATCGGTAAAAATGTCATGCATTCACATGAAAATGAATGGACTAGGGAAAAGTGTACTCATGTGTCACGAATCCAAATCAAATAAGTCAATTTAAATAATTAATTATAATTTTTAAAATTTAAAATTTTAAATAAATTTAATAAATAATTTTGAGTCCTAAAATTTAGTATGATAAACCGAATATACAGGACCAGACAAATTAAAACCCGTACAGAACCTCATCATACAACCGTTCGGATAATATAAATATGACCTACTTTATAATCGTCGTAAAAAAGGTAATAATTTAACCAAAATCATAATCAAATATGACATAATATTCTAACTATTTTCAAAATATACCTATAGGTCTAAACACAACCAATTCTAAAATCCAATTACAAATCAAATACCAATTTAAACCATAACAAAACTAAAACTCATCAAATCGGACGAATATCTCACAGATCACGAATTTACTCTTATAATGCATTTGAACATTTTAATCTAAAGGGACAAAACATAAAACAACAGCCTAAAATTCAACAAGTATCATATTTAAATAAAATGAGTCCAATAAATTAGAGGTAGGGTACAATAGAGAAATATCTAATCAAATAATAAAATAAATTCAAATGATTGATATAATAAATCTAATAGAAATCCAAGATTTAAAATTAAAAATTTAATAGTAATTTTGTACTTAAATCAAATATTCAAATTCAAAATAAATATTTAATCAGAAAATAGTTCTCATTAAGGTGTGTATATATATATATATATCCATATAAATAGAAGTGATCCGGATCGATTCCAATAAGCAAATAACTAATTCCAAAGTCCAATCCAAATTCAAATTTAAATTCAAGGCCTGATCAGCTTATGATTTGGGACATAATTAGATAGTTGGATAATCTAATAGTATGTGTAGAAGCCGAAGCAGTAACATGACAGATATTCCAAAGGTCCAAATTAAAATATATAGTTAAAATTATTTATACGAGATATACTATGACTCATCTGTGGGCAAAATCGGTGAATCTCAAATCTAAATCTAAAATCCAAATCTAAATTAAAGTCCAATACAAATCAATGCAGAAATACAAATCATGCACAAAATTTGAGTTTTGATTATTTAAAGACTAATATGAGAAATGGTACATATTTTCGGTAACCTTAGGCCATATCAAATGTAAATTACGCTAGTATGCGTGGTCACCCATATACTCTGTCTCTCGTAGGTAAGATTACTCATTATATTTTACCACCCGTGATTTTGAGTGTAATCTTCAAACTTGTCAGATATATTAAGATATCTAGATATATTATGAAGTCGAATCAAATCATTCAAATAGGAAGGGTCACTACTCCAACCCATTTTTATCGGCGAAAGGGGATTTATAATAATAAATATCTCCCCATTGGGAGTTGGCTAGAATATCCGATAACAAATCTAAATCTAATGACCACAACTCGGCACATGCATGTGAAAATGTATGGGCTATACAAATTTCATACGCATTTCTGTATATACATATTGATATAAATATATACAGTATTCGATAAATTATTAAGGCTGTCAAAACATATTAAATCCTCCAAAATTATAAAATCCATACCAAAAATCTCGAAATTAGCCAATGAGCCATACATGTATGTCTAGAATAAACAGATCAGGTGTAGAAAAATATATGCATATTATTAAATATTTCAAGCAGTTTTAAAAATATACTAGATATTAAATCAGACTAAGAAAAGGAGTCACAGATACTTTTTTTGACTTTATTACAAGCAGATTTGTTAAAAGAATATTCTGAGGTACCTGAATCGCGCGATTCTCTCTTTGTTTTGCACTCGCCCCTATCTCACTCCCTTTCGCTCTCCCGCTACAACACGCCTCTGCCCCTCTTCACCTTCCACCTTCGTCGATGGTGGCTTCGGCACGGGCAATAGCGGCAACTATGGTGGCAGCAACCCGGTGGCGAATGACAGTGCATGCAAGGCATCAACTCTCTCTCTTTTCACCACACCTCATTCACCTATCTTTATCACGATTCAAAATATTTCTCTCAAAATCGGTACATGCAACCCAAAAATCGGCATCCATAAGGAGAATGGAAGGATTTACTTGCATCGATTTTACTCATTTCCTCCGGTGTTGGCGGCGGCCGTTTTCCTTCGATTCGTGATTCCTTCATCTACTTACACCGACACACAAAATGGAGGGTAATATCATAGAGAGGACTTCGTCAGCTTCCATTCCCTGCGACGACGACAATGGCAGCCTAGCGTCGGTCCTCTCTCTCTCCTATTTTCCTTCATCCTTTCCTCTCTTCCCTCCTTTTTTTTCTCTATCCTAGAGGCTCCACTGCGTTTGTTTTCTTCTTTCTCTTTTTATATTATAATATAATATATATATATATATTATATTTTTCTTTTTTAGTATTTCATAATCCAAATAGAAACTTAGGTAACAGCACGGGCATATCTCGAGCACCAGGCCAACTGATACAAATATCATTCAGAATTTTATAATATTAAATTAATTTTTTTGTCACGTCTAAATTACTTAACATCATAATTAATATTAAAATAATACAAAAGATGATCTAGAATATTACACCCATAAGTTTAAAACCTCTAAATAGGAATAAAAATATATCATATATGAAATCAGACAAAGGATAAGGTTATTGGATATTTGTCTCAATCTCATACCAAATAGATTGGAAGAAAGAATGCTTCGAGATAATGAATCACGCGTTTTGTCTCTCCGTTGTAACGTGTCGTCTATGCCACAGCCCCTTTCTCTCCCTTTGCACGAATCTTCCTCTTTGCTTCTCCCTCTCTCCTTCTGCCGTGCCTCATCCATTTGCCTTCTCCTCCTCTTTGTGCACGCCTCACTCTCTCTTTTCCTTCCTCCTTCCTTCTCCCTTTTACTTTCTCCTGCCGCGCCTCTCCCCCACACGCCCCTCCTCCTTCACCAAAATCAAAATTTTTGATCAATTTCCTTAAAATTGATATATGCAAATAATGATTCAGTACTAATAAAGAGAATGAAATGATTTACTTGCCTCGACTTTATCCATTTCCAACGGCGATGATAGCGGCTCATTTGCTCAACTCACGTGTGCCTCCCCTTCCTTCACCTGTTGTATGAATCAGAGGGTAACTAGTTGAGAGGGTTTCATCGGCTTGTATCTCTGGCGCTGATTCCTCTAGTGCGGTGGTCGGCAACTCCCTGTGCCACCTTTCCTCTCTCTCTTCCTTTCCTCTCTCTCCCTTCCCTCATTTCTTCTTTTCTCTTTTTCCTTTTCTTTTCTTTTATTTTATTTTTGCCTGAATACAACCTCCCCCTTTTATCTCTTTTTTCCTTATTATTATTATTATTATTATTATTATTATTATTATTATATTTTCTATTCGCATTTTCTTTCCTTTCATAATCCAATCAGTATCTGGGTACCAGCACAAGCGTACCTTGAGTACCCGCTTAATTGATCTAAATATTTTTCAAAATTTTATAATATAATTAATCTTCATCACATTCAAATTATCCAAAATAATAATTTTATTCAAAATAAATTAAATGGAGATTCGGAATATAATAGTATGAGTTCCTTTTAGACGCATAGGAGGTGCTCCTACACACCTATCATCATACGTGCACCCTTAAAGGCATCCATTAGGCATGAGCAATCCCTCTTACTAAAGAACCTCAGTATCTTAAATATGAATAATCTAAATCTTCTACAAAACTCCATATGATTAGCAAATGAATCAAAGAACATAAATTTAAACAAAGGACATGATATAATGGACCGGATTATTCTCCTTAAATAACCTCCGTCAATGGTAACATAAACTTATACCGGTAATTTATCATTATGGATTATGTAGAAATTTCGGCAGAGTTTCCTCTACAATAGGACGAAAAATAAAAAATATAACCTGTTTAAAATAACCTACACAAGCACAGACTATCTAATTCAGGTATTTTGGACTACAACACAATACACAGGACCACATTGCCATACAATCCATGGTTTCAATACAGTATTCTTAACTGCCGTATTGGGTCTGAAGAGATGCCATCTAGGACTAAATAAAATCCAAAACATCCAATATTATTGCGGAAGTATAGCCAAATTTAGAAACTGCGGAAACACAACCAGACGTATCCAAATCTATTACAATAATAACAAACTGTATTAAACTACTAGGCTATTCACATTCTATTACAACAGACGTATCCAAATCTTCAGGCCTTCGACATTCAGCTAATCTCCTCAAGCAAGTCTTTCTCCTTACTCTAGATAATCAGGCGCTGGCTTAATATTCTCATCTGGAAGGAGAAATAACAAGAGTGAGCGTACAACTCAATAAATATAATCATACATCACTAACTACAGCAAATACTAGGGAAAACAGTAACTGGGTAGGGAAAACATATAACTTGAATAAAAAGGAAGCATGCGAGGAGAGGGGACATTTGAGATCATCTGGTTCGCATGTTTATTCTGGTTACGTTTATTCATTTTCATTACTTTTATTAATCTTTGCAGACCCGAGCTAGTAGGTCGTACTAACCAACAATATGAGAGAACGAGGAAAGGAAAGTGTCTGCCACACATTTTAAAGCCGGCTACATTTTAGGTTTGCAACACTCGACCATCGGCTACAATTTAGGTTTGCAGCACTCACTCGACCATTGGCTACATTTTAGGCCTGCAGTACTCGGCCATCTCAACTCGCCTCTTATCCCCCGGGGATTAAGGCAATCCTCGTTTTTCCACAGTAGTATCCTAAAGCGTACCACGAACATTACCGGCTCCCATGAGCGGCCAGAATACGTGGCCAAGTATTCCGTGGGTTTATACCGTGATGGACATGGTAAACCAGAGAATACTACCCCTATGAACCATCGTCCTAATTTCAAGATTAATCCTTCATTGAGAGAAGATCTACCACAAGTACATCACATTTTCCAATCGAAAAATCACATTCTCATCCTTATCTCCATCCGGGAGATCAAATCCATCACATATCGTACTTTGGTGGATTCCCTTCCATTTACTTGCTCGATTCCTTCCTTTCATTGGAATTTAAACATTTTTAACCATTCAATTCAAACTCACAAGAGAGTTTGGATTTACTTACCTCCGGTGATCAAATACCACCCTAGAAGCCTCCGGGACGCATTCCCTTACTTCTGGTGTACACTTGCACATTTTCAGGACTTACAATTTAACATGATCAATTAGACACAAATTCCTTAAGCATTAAACGGGCAAAAGCATGCAATTTTTCCCATTTAACTCGGATGAACAGTAACAGGGGGCTTTTAGAGTTCTCGGATGTTGCGAACGGGTCGATTCTTGCAGAAATCGGACATTGGTCGATATTTATACATACAATTGGGATGTGATGATTCATAATTTGAGATCAATTTAACATAACACGAAGGTGAAAACATGCCAATTTCCCATTTCATTTCGGATGAATGGTAACAGTGCACTTTTAGAGGGTTTGGACGCCGCGAAAGGGTCGAAACGTGCGAGATCAATTGCGCGGCCGATATATATACGCATTTGGGACGTGGTGATTCATATTTTGGGGTCGATTCAATGAAATATGGCTGAAAAATAGAAAACCCCCCAAATTTTCGTAGGTTAGGGTTTGTTGGAACTCCACCGATTGGATTGGTGAGTAAATCGGATAATAAACTATATAATCCTTGGTCTCAAGTCATGGGCAATCCATTTTCCATGATTTGGGTAGGTATTGACACAAAAATACCTGATGATAAACGAAAAACATCGAAAGAGAAAAGTTAGTGAGTATGAGAACACCTGCCTCGACGCGTACTACCACTTTTATAACTAACTCTTGGATGGATTCGGACTCCACGGCCTCGATCTTCTCCTTTCTCTCTCTAAAATCGGCTCCCTCTCTCTCTAGAATGTTTTGGAACGTGAAAAATGAGAAAACGCGAAGCAGGTTGGGCGTTTATAATCGTCGGGCACTCGAGCGTCTGGCGAGCTTTGCCTCGCAGCCGAGCTGCGCTTGAGCGCGCAGCAACAGGGCGCGCTATTGCCTTTTGCTCTCGAGCCTAGGCTCGAGCGCACTGCAGGCGCGACCTGCTGTTGGTGCTACTATTTTTTGCGCTCGAGCCTGTGCTCGAGCGCACAGCAGGTGCGACCATGTTGGCAGCGCATCAGTGGTCCACAACCCGATTTATTTTTTTTGATTTTTCTTCCGATACACACTCATTCGTTCAATAGGTTTAGTATTAATTATTATCACATTGACTATCTCATATTTATTATGTTTTTAGACCCGGAACCTCATAATTCTCCCCCATTTATAGAAATTTTATCGCCAAAATTTAATGAACATCAAATTTCCATAATCAGAGGTGATCTTTCTAGTATTCCCAATCATCTCCTCAGACAAACGATTATTCTGGAAGACCTCAAGCATTAGAATCGTTCTGACTTTTATCACAAGACGAATTCCTAGTCTCAAGTTTACCAAAACACTTACTGATTTCCTCAGTCATCGACACATGGAAGACTTTATAACGATCCCCGAAATTCCCCAAAGCGACCTAAAGTAATACCGGTCATTCCTCTGACTTAATTTGACACTTCAGGCAAACCCGTGAGTTTCCACTTTAGTTCATTCCAAGCCTTGAAAAGATTCGATCATATGGAACCGCAACCTCATTCTAGAATCTCTGGACCATGGGCCCACAACACTTACGTTACGCTACCCTGATTAATTATTTTACTACGAATCATCCTATTGAAATTTCACCCTTTGTCTAATTTAGCTGAATTTTTCTAAAATTCTCTAATCGAGCTTTTCTAGGTTTTGATATGAACCTTAAATCACAATTAAACTTGAAAGTCGGAATAATTTATATTTCCGCTATTTCATTGGTAAGTCGACCAACCGACATATTCCCCAAAATACATAGCCCACATCAAACACCCAGAATATACGGCAATCATGATCAAAACAATCCTAGGATAGCTATACCACAGAGTCGAATCCCACAATCCTCCGGCTACAGCCACATTGAAAAAACTACAATCATAATGATCACCCAAAAATTTGGCATACTGCAGATCATTCTCCCCGTAACCTCAGAATCCAATTACTGAGCAACCTTAAGATCCCGTTGGCATACCAATGAGCCAACTGATCCAATCCGAACACGTCTTCCATGATGACGATCGGGGGGTTGCTCTAATCGTTCTGAAACAAAACCATAAGGACTTTATATTTCATAAATTTATAGCTCCAATACATTGGATACAATTCTGTCTCCCAATTTAAGAATATGACATCCTATCACCCAAGTATTAGACCTACTTGTGATTTACCTTTTACGTCTCCTACAAGACTTCGAAAACATGCTATATCTAAAGACTCGTAGTATCAATTGTCAGCATTGATGTCCGCTTTCCTTAAAAGGCACGGAGATTCACCTTTCCAATCTTTAAACAGATAAATCCACATGTAATCTCATATGATCATCTTTCCGTCAGTGATACAACTATTTTGACCCTTAAAATTTTAATAATGGCTATCTTCGAAGACAACACCCATAAGTCCTCAAAACGGAGACTTCAATCTTTAATTCTAACCTGCACGTGGAGTAATTCTAATCATGAACTTTTTCCCCACTTAATCCGAGGGTAGCCACCAATCATGATACGAGAGTAACATAATCCTATCCTTTTTCAAAAGCATTACATTCTACGATAATATGAAATAGATCTAATTCCTCGCTAGAGAGAGAAGCTCTCGCTTCTCTCTTCCATCTTCAAATTTCATTTTGAAATTTGAATCTCGGCGTTGCGGCGCTCCTCATCTGGCCGGGCGGCACCGGCGCCAGCCACGGCCGGTCCCCTGGTTGCCTCGCCCGGCCGCCCCCCCTTTCTCCTTCTCATCTCTTGCTCTCTTCGGCTTTGAATCTCTGACCTGGTCTCGCCGTCACTCTTTGATGGCTTAACTAGGATGTGGGCTCGTTTGTGTGGCCCTTTCTCTTTGCTTGTCTTGTACGATGCCTTAGGGCTTTGCTTCATCTGGCTGGGTGGTGTCGGAGCCGGCCATGGCCAGTCTCCTGGCTGCCCCCTTGCTTTCTTCTCGGTTCACTCCTTGGCTTGCGCTAAGGTATGGCTGAGTTCCTTGTGCTTCAGGCTTCTTCGTTTGCGATGCTGTCTGTTGCTGATGTCGGCTCTTGAGCTTCTCGAAGGATCTGGCGCATCCGATTGTCTTTGTTGCCGCCCTGATGTTCCTCTTCCTGTGGCTCTGGTTTCGAACTGTTGGGCGAGGTACTGAAGAGCTGGCCGAAGATCTGATTGGGCGATAGATTCCCTTCGGTTGTGATGAGGGCTTTCTTTTTGCTGATTTATGATGTGGGTTGGCGTCTTGAGCTTTGGATTGCTGAGGTCTCAGTGGGCTGCTGTCTCATCTCGATGGAATTGATCTTTGTCGAATGTCCTGTGGCGTTGCTCTGTTTGTTCTCTGGCTGTGTGTCCCTCTTGTTGGTTGGGTTGGGGAGCCCGTGCGTATCGGATCGGGACACTTCGGCTTAGGGCTGAAGAGCTGGCTGAGGTACTTTTTGGTTGCTAAATTTCCTTCTTGTTGAGGTGGTGCCTGTCTGTTCGCTGGCCATAATGTGGTGCGATTGTGTAGCGATCTCTTGGATTCTTTGTTATGCAGTAAATCTTTGCCCGGTTTGTTCTTTATTGTTTTGCAGCAGTTCTGTTTGGACTGATGATCCTTCGATGGCTGACCATTTTGGCCGATTTATGATGGTTATGCATTGCCTGCTGCCAGGAGTGGCTAAATGGCTGCTGCAACTGCTGCTTGTTGGAAATTGTAAGTACAATTGGGGTAGTGGGTGCAAGCGTCTTTGTTGAGGGTTGTCTTAGCAGGGCTGTGATTGGTGGTGCTCTGCTGCCGTTGCCTATTGCAATTTTTTCTTTCCTTCGGGCTAATGTTGGTCTGAAACTGACTGTATGATCTGGGCTAACGTTGGTCTTGCTGAGGTGGGCTGCTGGTGCATTTATGGGGTTTCAGTGAGGCGCTGCTGGCCGTTGCTGATTTGGTGGAGCACCTTCCCATCCGGGCTTGAAGCTGTTTGGTTGAGATGTGTTGCGCTGAACCCCTGGTGGTTGATCTGTGCTGCTGGTGGTTGATGCTGATGGGTGAATGGAAGCAGCTGTTGGTGCCCACAGTCATGCTATTATGCTGGACTTTCGCATTTGCTGTCTCCAGTTCCCTGTTGATGCGAGGCTTTGATTTGGCTCGAATCTTTGGTGGTTCTCGCTACGAATATCTTTGTCATGGGGCTCGGCCCTAAAGGCCGTAGCTGGTTGAAGTCTTTGTAATATGCTTGAAATGCCGAATCTTTGTCTTTGTCTGACTGTCCTTAATCGGATTGTGGGCTGCTTATCGGCTAATCTTCTTTGTGGATGTTTATCTCGGCAAAATGGATTGTGTTCTGCGGTTGGACCGGTGTTGGACAGCGGTTGGTTCTTTGGCAACATCCATTACCCCTGCTGAAGGTGTGATTGCTGGAATCAAGGATTTTGATGTTGGTCCAATGTTGGTCCAATGATTTGGAAGCATGAAAGCCGGTGGATTGGCTGTTGGTCTAATGTTCTTTGTGTAGCTTCCACCTGCTTGTGTGTGGTGGATCTTTGCGAATGGCAGGTGCCTCTTTTCTTTGCTGGTGCCATATGCTGGTGTTGAAGCTTACTTGGCACCTTGTTGGTGGAATGTCCAAATTCCGGGTCCTTGCTCATCTTTGATGGATGCTGATCGATGGGAGCCCACGGAATGTGCAGCTCTGCTTTTTTCTTCTTTGGCGATGGAGCGGTGTTGCATTTTGCTTCCAGCTGCTGAAATACTTGGGGTGCTTTTAGTTTTTGATTATGTAAAATGACTCTGTTCATTTTCGGTCTATTAGATTGTTCCTCTTAGAGGTTTTTTGAGTTATACTCTGATGTACTAGTTGCTTGGGGTATGCCCTAACTTTTTATGTTCTAACTCCAATGTCAAAAAACTTGGAGTTATAACATAAGTTTTGTAAATTTCTTTTCTCCCTTTAATCCAAAATACACACTTACTTACCAAAAAAAAAAAATACATTCTACGATAATTTACTAGACCCATTAGGGGTCAATCCAAATGACATGGATGTCAATTAACCCTTTTCAGTCCCGAAACTCTGCCTTTTCATCTTTCGTTCTAACAATTACAAATCTTTTCTAAGTCAAACGTCTCACTGACACTGTAATCCTCGAAGAATACTTGTCAGGTCACTTAATAACTTCGATTAGACCCAAGATGACCATACGCTTCCACGACACTAATCGGCCTTCCCAATTAGCCATCACTCAAAGTCTTATGGATTTCAAAATCATGCTACCAAAGAACCACATGCTTAACAAGGTATTTCCTCAAACTAAACTCGCATTCCTTTCTCAACGGAGTATACGAATTAACAGTCGTTCACAATTTATGATATAATCCTCAAATAAATTGCATATTCCCTCTGTCCTTTTGAATTCATGAATGAAGTCACCTCAACACGGGGCCCGAATATGGCCAAAAGATCTATCCTATAAAATTTCATGAGACACCCATGAACCTACAAAATCCAAACGGTGTTTGCAGACTTCGTAGTAGCCATATCCTTATCCTGAATACCGTCGGGTCTTCAACCCCCACTAATCCACAATTAACACGCTATGGACCCAAATCGATCTTAGCAATCATCAAGCCTTTATAATAGCCCATATAATTTACCTATCCATTCACAAAGTCCGCTTATCAAATCATTAATCTCTTAGGCAACCCCATTTTCAAAATTCATGGACAACATTGTCGGCTCGTCTTATTTACCTCGAAGGTTCTAGAGTATTCCATTATGATGAAAAACTGATACCTCCTCGGCTTTACATGGAATCCTCAACGATTGACATTGATTTTGACACAACTTCGAATTACTGACCAAAGATAGATCAGCTTACTCTTCCTTCTGATAACATCCTCAAATATTCACAAAACCAAAACCCCTCAATGACCACAAAATGACCTTTGGGCGTGGTCGCCTATACAAATTGGATTTAGCGCAAATCCTCATTAAATGATTTGTAGGAATGACGAAATTAATCTCCTGATACCTCGATCAGTTCAAACTTATGTTTCAAATCCTACAACCCTATTGTAGGATGTTATCTCATTAAACAAGGAGAAATCTCGCTTTCCATCACGGCGATCAACACATTTTCCTTATGCACCATCACCACCAAAACTCCGATTCAAGGCACTGAATTTCTTCACTACTAGGCCAGAGGATACAAACTATCCTTTGTCCAGCAACCAAGCTATCTATGACTTAGATTATAGTCCCAAAATCTCTCAGGAAGATATTTATCCAAGATTCTTCCGTGAACATCCACTTTGATATGTCTTTTATCCTCCCGAATATTGGATCACCTTTATCGCTATTGCAAAGCCTAGGTCTTCCAGTTACAGATAACTCAAAAACACAACGTAACATGGGCTCGGAATCCCCAAAATGACACCGGGCTACAATATCAGACCCAAGAGCCTTACCTCTTATCAAGATAGGTGACGCTTAACACCTTGAGTTAATACCTTAGAACCCTGATTTAAAACACTGAACCTCTTCATCACCTGTCCCTAGATAAGGACATTCTTCAACCTTGCAATCGAACTAACCACTATTTAAACATGCTCCCGAGAGTCTCATCGAAACAAAGCATTCATCCATAAAGCTTCCATAAACATATAGGACAATATCTCTTAATCCTCAAGGCCCATGATTTTTTTTTCACGTCAACTAACCGAGGTCGACTTCACCTCCTATCTAACATGGCGCAACACGCCTTATCTTCTATCGGACATGGGATTATTGCAACATCATCTTAAGTCTCAAAATCCACATCTCAAACTCAATAGGATCTGGGCTACCTAAAAGTCCAGACACTTAAGTGCCTCCAAATCAATTATGAATTGTCATCCTAGGGCTTGATATGCCCGAAATTAACTCCAGTTATACTAACCTTGTGCCGTTGACTCCACCCTATTCATCATGCTTGCTAGGTTAATCAAGTAACCATTCTTAGCAAATTACTAGCCTAAGGACTTCAATCCAGAGCTGATCAAACCTAAACCTCAAACCGAGATTAATTAATTAATCTAGGCCTCGAATCAACACTGATCAATTCAAGAACCCAATCGATACCAATCAAATTCGAATATTAAGGTATCTCTATACACCATCTTCCTCTCGACCTCGTAGTCAGCCACTAATACTAGTAGTCCTCATCTAGGAGCACTGCTAACACTTCCTTGAGATAGGAACACTTCATATTAGGCCACTCCTAGAACATTAGTTGGGACGCATAAGCTAACCAATCAAACTAAATCATCATTCCTAACTTAGTGCTAGCCTAAGTTATTGGGATTGGAGTAACCAAAACAATCTGGACTAGCCTAATTATCATACACCTTCATCTACTTATTTGATCAATTTTAATTTGACCTAAGCTTCCGCATACGATTTAGATTAAACCTAAGGCATCTCTTTTTCTCTGATACCAATTGTAACGGACCGGATTATTCTCCTTAAATAACCTCCGTCAATGATAACATAAACTTATACCCATAATTTATCATTATAGATTCCGTAGAAATTTGACAGAGTTTCCTCTACAACTTGACGAAAAACTAAAAATACAACCTGTTTAACATAACCTGCACAAATACACGACTATCCAATTTAGGTATTTTGGACTACAACACAATACACAAGACCACATTGCCATACCATCCATGACTCCAACACAATATTCCTAACTACCGTATTGGGTCTGAAGAGATGCCCTCTAGGACTAAATAAAATCCAAAATATCCAATATTATTGTGAAAGTATAGCTAAATTTAAAATCCTGCGGAAGTACAACAATAACCATAAAATAATAACAAACTGCATTAAACAACTAGGCTGTTTACATTCTATTATAACAGACGTATCCAAATCTTCAGGCCTTCGACATTTAGCTAATCTCCTCAAGCAAGTCTCTCTCTTTATTCTAAATAATCGGGCGCCTGCTTAATGTTCTCATTTAAAATTAGAAACAGTAAGAGTGAGCGTATAACTCAACAAACAAAATCATATATCACTAACTATAGCAAAAAATAGGAAAAATAGTAATTGGGCAGGGAAAATATATAAGCTGAATAAAAATGAAGCATGCGAGGAGAGGGGACATCTGAGATCATCTAGTTCGCATGTTTGTTCTGGTTATGTTTATTAATTTTCATTACTTTCATTAATCTTTGCGGACCCGAGTTAGTAGGTCATACTAACCAACAATGTGAGAGAATGAGGAAAGTAAAGTGTCTGCCACACATTTTAAAGCCGGCTATATTTTAGATCTACAACACTCGACCATCGGCTACATTTTAGGCCTGCAGCACTCAACCATCTCAACTCGCTCCATATCTCCTGGGGACCAGGGCAATCCTCGTTCTTCCATAGTAGTATCTTAAAGCATACCATGAACATTACCCACTCCCACGAGCGGTCAGAATACGTGGCCAAGTATTCCTTGGGTTCACACTGTGATGGACATGGAAAACCAGAGAATACTACCCCTATAAACCATGGTCCTAGTTTCAAAATTAAACTTCATTGAGGAAAGATCCACCACAAGTACATTACATTTTTCAATCAAAAAATCACATTTCTATCCTTATCTCCATCTGGGAGATCAAATCCATCACATATCGTACTTTGGTGGATTCCCCTCCATTTACTTGCTCGGTTCCTTCCTTTCCTTGGAACTTAAACCTTTCTAGCCATTCAATTCAAGCTCATAAGAGAGTTTGGATTTACTTACCTTCGGTAATTAAATACCACCCTAGAAGCCTTCGGGATGCATTCCCTTGTTTCCGGTGTACACTTGCACATTTTCAGAACTTACAATTTAACATGATTAATTAGACACAAATTCCTTAAGCATTAAATGGATGGAAGCATGTAATTTTTCCCATTCAACTCGGATGAACAGTAACAGGGGCTTTTAGAGCCTTCAGATACCACGAACAGGTTGATTCTTGCGGAATCGGACATCCGGCTGATATATATACGTACAATTGGGATGTGACGATTCATATTTTGGCATCAATTTAACATAACACGAGGGTGGAAACATGTAAATTTTCCATTTCATTTCGGATGAACAGTAACAGTGTACTTTTAGAGAGCTCGGAAGCCGCGAACGGGTCAAAACGTGCGAAATCGATCGCGCGGATGATATATATACACATTTGGGTCGTGGTGATTCATATTTTGGGGTCGATTCAATGAAATACGGTGGAAAAAGGGAAAACCCCAAATTCCCGTAGGTTAGGGTTTGGTGGAACTCCACCGACTAGATCGGTGAGTAAATTGGACAATAAACTATATAATCCTTAGCCTCAAATAATGGGTAGTCCATTTTTCATGATTTTAGTGGGTATTGACACAAAAATACCCGATGATAAACGAAAAATATCGAAAGAGAAAAGTTAGCGAGTATGAGAACACTTGTCTCGATGCGTACTACCACTTTTATAACTAGCTCTAGGATGGATTCGGATTCCATGGCATCGATCTCCTCATTTCTCTCTCTAAAATCGGCGCCCTCTCTCTCTTTAGAAAGTTTTGGAACGTAGGAAATGAGAAAACGCAAAGTAGGTTGGGCATTTATAATCGTCAGGCACTCGAGCGTTTGGCGAGCTTCAGGCCTGCGTGGCCTCGCAGCCGGGCTGCGCTCAAGCGCACAGCGAGCGGGCGTGCTACTGTGTTTTGTGCTCTAGCCCAGGCCCAAGCTCACAGCGGGTGCAACCTACTGCTGGCGCTACTGCTTTTTGAGCTCGAGCCCAGGGTTGAGCACGCAGCAGGTGTGACTCTGCTGGCAGCGCATCAGCAGTCCACAACCTGATTTATTTTTTTCGATTTTTCTTTCGATACACATACTCATTCGTTAAATAGATCTAATATTAATTATTATCACTTTGATTACTTTATATTTATCATATTTTTAGACCCGAAACCTCACACATGACACTTGAAAATGAGCGACGAATTCTAACAAGGGCTTCCACTATATTGGGGGAGCTATCGTATAGTGTGAGAAGGAGTCCCTCCATACGCTTAAAATCTGTTTGATCAAGAATTATTGTAGTTATTTTAATGGAAAGATTTTTATATCTATCAAAGATTTAAGATGAGAAATTAAATAAGTAAATAGTTGGGAATGACAATTTTACCCTGCCTTGTGATGCACTGAACCACTTGAACTTAATCAACAAAGGGAAAAGTCAATTCGATCGGTTTTGAGATGGCTTTCAGGAAAAATTGGTTTTAAAATTTTTAGGTACAGGGTAGTTTTCAGATCTGATCATCCTGTCCTAAAAAAGACCCGAATATATTCTATATATGATATTCCAAAACAACCCCAAAATTCACTTCAAAGAAACGCAAAAATTAATAATTTTTGATATTTTAAATTAGTATAAAACTCAAAAAAATCTAAATCCCAAGCCAATATTCAAAATTATTTTTGGTATTATATATATTATCCCTAAACTTTTATTTTGTCTTTATAATATCAAATTTTCTCTAACTCTATTTCAAATTTTTTGGGTATTGGGGTGGAAATTTCCGATCAATTTGGGGATGAAAAGTGAAATCAATATTCCTTCCACGTCAGAGATCGGGTAAGGATAAGGCAAAATTTAGCTATTCAGGGTGATGGGTATACTTGCTAACGACCCAAGAGGAAAGCTCATCAAAGGATTCAACCCATAATAAAATAGACATCCAATCAACTCATATAGCCCAAAGTTGGTTTGTGAGCCTGTCAATCCTATTCAGGCAGTTTACCTTTTAAAGAAAGATGAAATCGACTCTAACTGATCGAAACAGATAATTGTCATCTCTCATCTGATTTAACGGACTTGATTGCCAGTTAGGAATCATCGACCGAACAGTATCTTCTTATCTGTCTGGATAGCTCTTTAAGCGGTTGGTAGAAAAAGTCAACCGCCTTTTATTTCAATATAAACCCCTCCTTCCCAACAAAAAAAAGGGGATGATGCTCAACATTAAATCTAACAAAAAGATAATTTTAAGACGCTTCAAGCGCACACACATACTCTTTCTCATTTATTAAAACGCTTTCTACTAAGCACACATCACAAAATTATTTTTATAAGCATTCTTACTTTACATCATTTCTTTTCTTTTCATAAAGAAATATTACTGATTTGAGTATCGATGGATGTATTAGAGAATGAGTTCTGCTAATAATTTTATCGTACATTTGTTGTGTTATACATGATCAAGATTAGGAGCGTACGGAAACCATACTCAAGTTGGACCTATCGGACAATTCTTGGCTCTTTAATTCATATAACAATTCAGATCTGAGGGCGCATCATTGATGTCGTCTGTAAAAAATGACTAAAAATTCTGACCACCACACTCTTACAAAAGAATGATATGGTAAACACATGAGTACAAGTCAGCATGCTGATCAGAGATGCCACCTAATGTAGCAAGTACTCTCATATTGGCAATCGGGTAGATGATCGTCCTGACCGCTGTGTGTGTGTATTTGCGATGAGGATGGATGACATCTCTAAGGTTGTCCAGACCATTTGCACATGACTTGACGAGTGGCGGAAGGAGGTTCCATCTTCAGCCTCCCAAATAGCGACATCTAAGCAAAAGAAGAGGAGAAGGAAGCACTCCACCAAAAAGTGTCGTCAGCCTGAAGACCTTAGGACCCAAGCTACCTCGAGCAATAAGGTCCTGACGTGCTTGGAGGGTCATCTGAGTTATAGGATCGGAGAGGATAGTCCTGAGAGGCAAAATCCTTGCTACGCCCTTGATGATAGAGAGCCTTCATGTCAAGAAGGAGCCTCTTATACTGCACACCCTCTGAAGGTTGTGAGTTGTCCAACCTCTCATACCACTCAGAACTCCTCAAAATTGAATATTTTTTTCAATGAGAAGAGGACGGCTGCCTCTGCTCAAATGGAAGAGAAAGTTAAAAAAATGTGGCAACATGTTTTCAGAGGAGACGTTGGTGGATTAACAACAGATTTGTAAATGGAGATCTGAACATATCCATTCTCTCGTAAATTCAAGATGTCAGCCTTGGATCCTTCCGAAGGGAGTACAGATCCGATGGACCATCTTGACCATTTTATTCACTCTCCTGAACTTTTCAAGTTTGAATGAGGTTGTAATGTTTCTGTACTTTTCTTTGACTCTCAAAGGGGACGCTCAGGTTTGGTTCTATCGGTTTCAACCTAACTCGATTTGAACATTCCAGGATCTGGCCGACGGCTTCTTGTTCCAATTCGCCTTTAGTCTAAGGGAGAAGAAGCAACCATGGCACCTTGCATGTATCAAGCAAGGGCCAAATAAAAGTTTAAAAAAATTCCTGGTTCACTTCACAATCGTGGCCCAAAAAATACCCAAACTCACCAATGATGTGAAGTTGAGTGCCTTCATATCAATCTTAGAGCTTGGGGACTTCTTTAAGCATCTAGTCCATAAGGATTCGCATACCTTCAGAGAAGTCGAGACTATTGTTTGAGCTTACAAAGCTGCTGAAGTGGCCAATGAGGCAGAATGGCTAAAGCTTGCGGACCATTTTCACCAGAGGATGGTAGATGAAAAGATAAAGATTGGAGATCACGTAGGTTCCCGTGGACTGAGGAAGCAGCCGAAGATAGAGCTAACAGCACGAAGAGAGTTTAGGCCCATAGATCTGAAAAATTCTTCAAATGGCCAAAGACATTGAAGAACTCGGATGGTGGGGATCAATTAAAATATTGTCACTACCATCAGAGTGGGTGTTATAGTATTAAAGACTATTGAACGTTGTCAAAGGAGATTGAAGGCCTGATATGGAAAGGACACCTTATCCGATTTCTGAAAAGACCTGGATAGACATCTGGAGGAGTAAACGGGGATGAAGCCAAGTAGTTAAAAAATAGAGTGGCAATTGGGGTCGTTGGCATGGTTACGACATGGCTAGCACAGAACAACACCTCGGATAGTCTAAGTATGGCCGTCGGCCACAAGAGGCTAAGGGTAAGAGTTAGAGATGATGTCATTAGTTTTAATAATAAAGATATGACTCATGTATCATCTCTTCATTTTGATCCCTTGATTGTGTCTGCACTCGTTAGCCTGGCGTCATAGTAATTTCAAATATCATTGGAGGTGTGAAAGAATGAGGATGGTAATGCTAGGTTTTGCTGATAACCTTCTTCTGTTCTCTAAGGCTGACCCTAACTCTGTTACTATTATCCAAGACTGCCTTAAGGAATTTAAAAATCTCTCCGTCCTGGTGACAAACAGAGATAAAAGCAAAATTTTTATATGCTCTGAAAATGAGAACATATGTCAGGATATTCAAAACATCATGGGTTATAAATGGGACAAACTCCCAGTGAGATACTTGGGCGTCCCTCTCATTACCACTTGGCTCTCAGTAAAAGACTGCCAACCGCTGCTGGATAGAGTACTTAAGAGAGTTAATTCGTGGAAGAATAGGTGGCCCTCTTTTGGTGGGAGGCTTCAGCTGATCTCATCCATTCTATCTACGCTTCATTCATACTGGGCATCCATTTTTATCTTACTGAAAATGATATAGAAGATGATAGAGGGATATATCAGATGTTTTCTATGGTATGGCTCCATTGATGGAAAGTTTGTTGCTAAAGTTGCATGGGGGCATGTTTGCACAGCAAAAGAGGAGGGTGGATTGGGTATAAAAAACCTCATTGCCGCCAATAAAGCTTTCATCTGTGGACTATTTTGGGGGATTGTCACCAAAGATCCGGATTCTGTTTGGTCGGCTTGATGTTATGCTTATTGTATAAAAGATTGCTATATTTGGACGATTAAAGTTCTGGACTCAACAACTTGGTGTTGGAAGAAACTCATGAAGCTTTGTCAGGTCCTACGCTCCAAGATATACCACCATATTGGTAATGGTGAGAAAAAATTCCTATGGACAGACAATTGGCATCAATTTGGTCCACTTTGTCATCGCTACTCTGAGAGACTGAGATGTGTTACTAGCTTACCCGAGGATGCAAAAGTCAGGGAGATCATCCATCTAGGTAAATGGCAATGGCCAAATCATTTTGAGATGGATGTTGTTGACATCATGGAACACATGCCGAAATGCAGCCCTGATACCACTTGTAGAGATGTAATTAAATGGAGTAACAGCCATTCTGGGGGTTTTACGGTAAAATCAGCATACATTATTTTCCAGAATACTAAAGAAACTGTGAAGTGGTATGCTCTAGTTTGGGGCCCAAATTATATTTTAGCTTATACTTTTACCCTGTGGCTGGTTATGCGCCAAAGACTTAGCACCCTGGATCGAATTAGCTCATTCATTCATCAACCGTCAACTTGCATCTTGTGTAACCATGGAAGAGAAAGTCATGAGTATATTTTCTTTTCCTACCCTATTTCATCTGAAGTGTGGAGGATGATGCGCTGGCAAGCTGGGATTTGCTGATCATATAATGATTGGCAATCTAACATTATCTGGGCAGCAAACCAATGGAAAGGAAAGAACCTCAAAGCATACTCTTTCCGTCTCACCCTAGCTGCATTTGTTTACTTCATTTGGCGAGAGCAAAACCAACGGACTTTCAATAAATCGGCAATGTAGGATGAATCCCAAGTGGCAAAACTGATCTCATCTGCTATACGTCGGAAGCTTAAAATAATGTCCATAGACCAGAATCATAGCAACAGGTCCATCATGACCAGATGGAGTGTACAATTAATAGGCAGACGAAGTGGATAATATGTCCGAGGTAAAGCCAATGGACGTAGTGCTAATAATTGAGGTGCTTAATGGCCATGCGGTTAATTAGCCAAAATGCAAAACTGCCAAGCTGCTATATGAAGGTGCAAAAGGGCCGTATGGTGCAGAGATATGGCCGAGGTGCTATATAGCTGAGATATGAACGAGGACGTCAAAAATTGGAAATGTTTGAGGATAGTGCTGGATAAGATGGTGCAGACGCCAGGTTCTACAAGACTTTCTGGTAGGGGCGTAGCAAATGTCCGAGTAAGCATGCTGCTGATATGGATGGATAGGCTGAGGACATTGCAGAAATGGCCGAGGATATCAAAGTGTGGAATTGTCCGAGGACAGTGCTGGAAAGGGATGTCACCAGGCTTAATTCCAGATTTAGGGGATTCGGGGTTTTTGGAGATAGCATGCTAATGCTGATATGGATGGATAGACCGAGGACAATTGCGAAATGGCCAAGGATGTCAAAGTGTGGAATTGTCCATGGACAATGTTGGAAAGGTTTCTTTTCCTTTTGTATTTCTTCTTGCTTTCATGATTTGTTCCATAGAGCTTGGGGGACACCCAAGTTTCTATATTCTTAATCCAAGTTAGCAAAATACTTAGAGAAAGCACATAGAAATTGTTTGTAAATTCTATTATTTTAATTAAATTTTTACTTACTTACCAAAAAAAAAGTATCTGCGTTTGCCTCTGATGGTAAAATAGACTACCAGTTGAAACGAGTATATGTTGATAATGAAAGTTCTAGAAATTTACTTTATCTTGATGCGTATTTTAAATTGGGTTTAAAAAAAAGTCAGATAAAACCCACCAAAGGACCTCTATTGGGCCTAGATAATGAACTAGTACCCGTTCAAGGGATCGTCCACCTGGAAGGTACACTGGGGATTTACTCGAGGATTGCCTCTAAGATACTTTCTTTATTGGTAGTAGACTTTCCTTCGGTCTATAACGCCATCCTTAGACATCCCTACCTAACCGCTTTTGGATCAATAACCTCGACCCCACATTTAAAAATAAATTTCCCCACTCCGTTTGGTGTAGGAGAAGTTCTTGGTGATCAAATGATCGGACGGACATGTTAGTTGTCCCAAATCACTTAGACAACCTTGACCAACCAATAGATGACTTTGACTTATGTGACGAGACCACTTTGTTACAAGCCCAATCTGGAGAATTTATAGAGTAGATCCCTTTGGATCCTAGTGATCTAGAGAAGTACGTTCAAATAGGAAGTTCTCTACAGGAACCCTTCAAAAATCAGCTTATTAGGTTTCTCTAATCAAATTCTGAAGTTTTTGTTTGGACACCTAGTGACATGCCAATAATGCTAACTGGAGTAATAGTCCATAAGTTGGACCTAGATCCCAATCATAAACCTATTCGGCAGAAATAAAGGAATCATTTGGTTTAGAAACTTGTTACTATTCATGAAGAGGTAAAAAAATGGCTCGATACTGGATTCATCAGGGAGGTATAATTTCCACTCTAGTTATCTAACATGGTCCTGGTCAACAAAAGTAATGGGAAGTGAAAAACATGTGTCAAGTTCACTGATGTAAATACAGCATGTCTTAAGGATAGCTTTTCATTACCGAAGATTGATCTGCTTGTAGACTTAACATTTGGACATGAACTATTGAGCTTCATGGACACATAATTGGGCTATAATCAGATTTGAATGAGCCCAAAAGACGAGGAGCATGCGTTGTTCATAACCAACCAAGGGTTATACTGTTATAAAGTTATGCCATTCAGAATAAAGAATGCCGGTGCCACCTACGAATGGCTTATCAACAAGATGTTCGAAACCTAAATCAAATGAAATATGGAAGTGTATGTGGACGACACACTCGTCAAAAGTTGAGTGACTAATGACCATATTCATGATCTAGACGAGGCATTCAATGTCTTCTAGACAAACCAAATGAAGCTCAATTCAATAAAGTGTACGTTTGGAGTGACCTAGGAAAATTTTTGGGTTTCATAGTCTCATATCAAGGGATTGAAGCAAACCTTGAAAAAATTAAGACTATCCTCGACCTGCACCCACCTTGGACTGTGAAAGAAGTTTAGAAGCTCACTGAGAGGCTGGCAATGCTCTCCCGTTTCTTGGCGAAGTCAACAGATAAGTACTTGCCTTTTTTTAAAGCCTTAAGGGGACAAGGCCGCCCCATTCCAATGGACGATCGACTGTGAAGTTGCGTTCTGAGAACTCAATGAGTATCTCTCGAACCCACCACTTCTTACTTCCCCTCAAGAAGGCAAGGAGTTGTTTTGTATCTTATAGTAACTGATACCACCATGAGCTCTGTTTTCATTGGACAACAGTCCGACGGGTAGCGGCCTTATATTATTTAGCAAGGTCTTGATCGACTCAAAGACCCGTTATTCTCATGCAGAAAGAATGGCTCTGGCACTTGTATATTCTACCCAAAAATTTCATCTTTATTTTTTGGCACACAAAATTATCATTCTGACATACCAACCGCTAAAAGAAATCTTATAAAAGCCGAACATATTAGAACGATTGGTCAAGTGGGTGATTGAGTTAGGTGAGTTTGACATGGAGCTATGATCGAGACCGGCCCTAAAAGGCCAGGCCCTGGTGGACTTCATTGTTGAAATAATGACCCCCATCTTTGGAAACCCTTGACCTTGTTGAGACCAATGGTTAGCAAATGACTACTACATAGACCTTACACATGGATGGATCTTTAATACAAATAGGCTGTGGTGTCGGCATGGTCCTGAGAACTTCTGATGGATAAAAAATAAAGTATTTAAGAACTCTCAAATTTTCGGTGACCAATAATGTCATAGAGTATGAGGCATTACTTGTCGGACTTAGATTTGCCAAAGAGTACTCGGCTAAGAACCTGATCGCTTACAGTGACTAGAAACAGCTTGTCAATTAGGTTCGAGAAAATTTTGAGACTTTCAACCTACAGCTTTTCAAGTATATCTTCAAAGTTCGAGACTTGATTTCAGCATTTGATAGTGTGGAGATGATCCACATCCCAAGGTAAGAGAATGGGAAAGTAAACCGATTAGTAAGGGCCGTAGCAATCGGGGACCTTGAGCAGTATGCGCAAGGAATGTGTGAAGTCCTCGAAATTCTCAGCATAGATGATCCGAAGTCAGAGATAATATAGATAGCCAATACGGGGAGTTGGATGACTCCCTACATGAGATATTTGTCTGATGGCATGTTATTAGAGAGCTTGGATGAGGCCAAGCACATGAAAAATATAGTAGACTACTATACTATCATGGATGAAAAGTTGTACCGACGTGAGTGCTCCATCCCAAACTTATGGTGTTTCAAGCCAGAAGAGGCTGAGTATGTGTTGGGAGAGGTACACCTCGACATTTACGGATCCCATATTAGGGGCAAGAACCTCCCTTTCAGTCTCATTCGGTAAGGTTACTACTGGTCCACCATGAAGTATAACACCATGAACTTTGTACAAAAATATAAGAATTGCCAGAACCATGGGAACCTCACCCATCTACCACATACAAAGCTCCAAGTCCTGCAGTTGCTTTGACCGTTTGCACAATGAGGGCTCAATATCCTCAAACCTCTTCCAATTGTGTCCGAATAAAGAAAGTTTTTGATCGTCAGGATCGACTATTTCACTAAGTGGGTCGAGGCTATCCTAATGGGTTGGATCACTGAGTACAATGTAACGGAGTTTGTCCATTGGAGCATTATATGTAGATTTGGCATTTTTGAAATCATAGTGACCGATAATGGGACCTAGTTCACTAGTAAACGGTTTACAAAATATTGTACTATCCTGAAGATAAGGTTGGTTCACACCTCAATTTCTTACCCACAAACCAACGGATAAGTGGAGGTTATCAATCGCACATTACTACATGGTTTAAAAGCTAAGCTTGAAAGTGCTAGAGGATCATGGGTGGATGAGTTGCCATTTGTATTATGGTCCTATAGGACGACGCCTAGAGAGCTGACCCGTGAGAGGCCCTTTATCCTATGTTATGGGACCGAGGCTGTAATTCCAATAGAAGTCGGACTACCCAATCTCCGAGTCAAATATTTTGATTCACCTAATTATTCTCAAAGGCTCAAGGAAAACCTTGATCTACTTGAAGAGACTCGTGACATGACACAATATCAGATGGTAGCTTATCAACAACAAATTGCTTGATATTATAAAAAAAAAGTGAGAGCACGCCAATTTAAAGTAGGAGACTTAGTCTTACGAAATATTGAAGCTACCAGCAAGAATGCCGATTGGAACAAGTTCTCATCTAATTGAAAGGGGCTTTTCCTAGTCTTGGCCATTCTCCGAAACGAAGAGTATAAGTTACATACCCAGAATGGCAAACTTGTCTCTCGAATATGGAATGCCTCTCACTTCAAAAAATATTATCAATAAATATACGTGCAGCTAGATAAGATTAGTTTGTATCATCTGGATTGCTTGTAAAATCTGTTACATTTTATTAATAAAATAATTATTTATTCTTCATGTAAATACTCATTTATCATTTTATAAAATTGCACGACCTAGATTACTCCTAAGTCAGGTAAGGTCTATTCACCTACCCTTTGAACCACCACTTAGAGGTCAATAAAACTCGGTCATATTATCAAGTAGCCCTAACGAAGTCGGATTGTAAAACTTGGTTATGGAACCAAGTGACCTTCATGAGGCTGAAGCCTAAAAATTTAGAGGGTTTTCTGAAAGTATAAATGTAAAGACCTCAAGTTAAAAGAGATAGTATTGTTCGCTAACCATGGTCTAAAAAACTTAAGTTAGATACACTAAAATTCTGATACCCTTTGGTATGTTCGAGTGACATAAGTCATGTGTGGACAAAGACTTAAGTCATTTCAAGTGCCCGACATTTAAGTCAATAAAGCCCCGCTAGCTTATATATATGTATGTATATATATATGTATAAATAACAAAGAGAGAGAGAAAGAAGACAGCTACAATTGTAAAAAATTCATTTTATTCCTTTATAAAAATGTTACAAGTACAAGATAAATAATATACATATATATATTTACTCTGGAGGAGCATCATCATGAGGTTATGAGGTCTCCGGCAAAGGTTTTCAAGACTCCACATCGTCTCTGGGATGGTACAACACATCTGATCTGTATCGAATGTTGGTGTTCCTTGGATGGAATATGGAAATAGAAATGTTAGGAGCCACCATCTTGATGATCTATAGGCAAAGGCCGAAACTATCCCAATACTTATGCTCCATCACCTACCTGATGCCATTCGGACTGATGGATGTCCAAAGCTCACTTTCTAGCCTGAAATTTTGGTCACAGAGGAGAGCATATTTCTGCTTCGTCTTAGACAACTCGTATTCGAGACGGAAAATACACTCCTCCTAGGCCAATAACTTCTCTTTCTCAATGTAATTATAAGATAGGCGTTCGGCAGTAGAGGCGAGACAATGAATCAACTCTTGAAGCTGCAAGAGAAAAACAAGTTACAAATTGTAAAATAAATAATAAAGGAATTAATGAGAGGTTCAGCCAATTCATCGAAGAAAGACGAGCTCCCTGTGTGAGTATCACTCGTAGGAACCTCCAAAACCTCTTGGATCTCTAGTTCTGAGGGCTCTGCAGCGGCTACTTCAACTGTCTCACTAATTCCTCCAGCAAAAATATCCTCCTAGGCCTTAACCGCTAGGGGCATGGGACCAGATGTTTCGACTGCTGCCTCGGATGCTGCTTCCCCCTCAACCACGGAAGTGAAGGCCTCCAGGCATGACATGTCTGCCACCTATGCTCGTCCTTCAGACTCATTTTCATCTCTAGTCTTGGATGTTGAGGGTTTAGAAGAAGGTACCTCGGCAGCCTCAACAGGAAGTTTCGGGATGACCACCTCTGGGATGTTGGTCTCTAGAAACTCGACTTGAGGCATCTCTTCGGCCTCCCAAACCAAGTTTTATTAATCCAAGAAGTACCCTCGGTGAAGCTAGCAGGAAGATCAGGTAGGGACTCAACGGATAGAGATGACAGAGCGATCAATATACCATATGACGTAAGTGTTGGAGCTAGAATATGAATGTTTTCGGCTCTAGCCTCAATATCACCCATTGTAGTAGATTCCGAAGGCTCATAGCCTTCATTTGGTCCGACGGCCCAAGACGTTTGGGCCAAGGAAGTAGGATTTGGGTCCATCCTCACCGATAGCCTCTTTCTCCTAACAAGTTGATCAATGGTGGCTTCGTCATCGAAGGAGGACCCGGCCGATGCCTCTTTGTACTCGAGCGCTTGGGCTGAAGGCTCCCTTATTTATGGAGGCCTTTATTTTCTCTTCAACTTTTGTTTAAAAACCAACGGTGTTGGAGGCGCGTTTGACCCCTCCAATAGAGGCCCCCATTTGGCCTGAGCTAGAGACTCAACTAGCAACCATCGGTCCTTCTCATTTTCATTGAAGGAGCCCACTTTTTTCTTAATAAGATTTGTCAATGCCTTAGCCGACTCCTCGTACTCTAGCACCTCAGTATTGAAAGATGTAGAAATTTGGCCCCACTCATTGGAGAGCTCCCATTTTGTGGGAGTCGCCAAGAAGAAGAATCGATCTTTCCATCTTTTGGTTGAGTTAGGATTTTTCCCACTCAACACAAACTTAGGACGAGAAGAGATCGAGATCTAATCTACTCCATGATAAAATATAAAAATAACTTTTACGACCTTGATGTCCAACACTAAGCCATGAGTACGAACAAAAATACACATAGATACTAAATACCTAACAGGGTTGGGTTGCAATCTTGCAATCGAAATATGGAGAGCCGTCATAATTTTGTACAACTCTGGTGCCATTAGATAACGAAGGCCTCCCTTGAGATGAGTCTCGTATACAGTGATATATCCCTCTGGTGGTGAATAAACTATGCCACCCACTCCATGCAAAAGATATACCGAGTATGAAATTTTATACCGAGTACGAAGGTAGTCGACATTGGCTGTTATGAGAACTGACTATATGTCATTATAAGAGCCATTAGGGAAAATTGTGACAGTTTGAAAGGAGAAAGAAGATGAAAGGGGACCGAGGAGAGTAAAGAGCAAAAAGGTTTCAAAAAAGTGTGGAAATGAATGATTTCAAACTATTTAAAGTAAAGCCCTTTAAGTCGAAATAACACCGTAGGAGGAAAATTTAAAAAAATGTGTCTCATCATGACGGCGATACGTGTCAACGCCCTGTGGGTTGTGTAGCACATCAATCATCCAAAATCAATAATGATGACTGGTATAATTTCGAGAACGGCATGTGACACAAAGAAACTCGCATTTAATGCTGATGTTGACGGCACAGATGAAATCTGTCGGATTAGGATCCCTTGTATGGACATTCAATGAAACTCATTGGACTGAGAGTCTTCGTCTAGCTAGCCAACGAAGTCCTTCGATCTAAGAGTATGAGTTTGGACAACCGATTATCCTCGGGATTATACCGGAAAGCTAAATTTTAAGCCTCCTGGTATGGGGGTTAGTGATTGGTATAGTTGCGAATGGTCCAAGAGTAAAGCTCGTCAAAGGATTCAGCCCATAATAAAATAGAGACTCAATCAGCCCATATAACCTAAAGTCGATACGTGAACCCGTCGGTTCTATTCGAGTAATTTACCTCTTGAATAAAGACGAAACTGACTCTAACCAATCAAAATAGACAACTCTCATCTCTTATATGGTTCAATGGACTCGGTTGTCAGTTAGGAACCGCCGGCAGAACAACATCTTCTTATCTATCCGGACGGTTCCTTAAGCGGTTGGTAGAAAAAGTCAATCGCCTCTTATTTCTGTATAAATGTTCTTTCTCAATATGAAAAGGGGACGATACTCAACAATAAAGCTAATAAAAAAATAATCTTAAGACGCTTTAAGCGCATACTCTCTGTCATTTATTAAGACGCTTTCTACTAAGCACACATTATAAAATTATTTTTATAAGCATTCTTGCTTACATCATCTCTTTTTTTCCACAAAGAATGGTTACTGATTTGAATATCGGAGGATATATCGGGGAGTGAATCCTGGTAATCCTTTGATCGTACATTTGTTGATCATCTCTTAGGAGCGTACAGAGACCAGACCTGCGTTGGACATATCGAACAATTCTTAGCTCCCTATCTATATAACAATCTAGAGTCGATGACGCATCACAGGGCCAAGGTAAGGATTGTCTAAAATCTGTCCCAAACCATTCCGTTGCCATCCCTATGAATAGTGCTTTGTAATCAATTTGTATAATCTTTAATATTTATCTACCTATCTTTTAATCTTAATTATTAGATGTATATGAGAGCCATTGCATTAGGAGGACAAAAACATCACCTTATTGGATCATGTTTGAACCAATATTATTTATTTTATACTATTAAAATTTCAAATGTTTTTAAAATATTTAATTATCAAAATTCCTATATTATAAAAAAAAAAAAATAAATTTATGATGACATTTTTTAAATTCTTAGATATTGGATCCCTGGAGCAGCGTTGGAGGGTCTCCCCCTAACTTTTGCTGGCGAGCCCTGTGGATCCGGCTTCGGTTTGGATTAATGGTCACCATATAGTTTAAAACTACTCACCTCTTTTACGATATTCATAAACCCTACATTATTCATTTATAATTTTCGTTTTTTAAGAAAATCATATTTACTAAATACGTTAAAATTTTAATAATATTTACAAAAAGTGAAACTGTTTAAGATATACAATTTTAAAAAATAGTAAATTAGTTATAATACATAATTTATGCCTTGAAAAATTGGAAAATATATCATTTTTGCCTTTCTTTCTGCCAGTATTTTCAGATTTTGTGAATTAAATATTTGTAGGTTTTTCTATATAAAAATAAAGTTGCACCAAATAGTTATGCAGTGACTATAAATAAAGTATTTTAGATTACTTAAAAACGAAGTGGTAAATCACGATACATGCACATACATGTAGGTAAGACCTGAGGGATCTTACTTTGCAAAGCAGTATTTTATGCCCCTTTTTTTTTTAGTTTTTTTAATTTTATTAACTTAAAAAAATTAAAAAATTAAAAAAAGAGGTGAATAATCTTATTTTGCAAAGCAGGACCCCCAAACCCATATATATGGAGTGGGATAATATACGATGCCCAAAATTGTCGGAGCGCCATTCTCACCTTTGGATTTATATTGAGCATAGGCATTTTAACATCGAAATATCTTAAAAATGGTTATTATTTATTTTTTTAAATATTATTTATTAAATGTAAAATTTAAATATAAATTCTTTTAAAAAACAATTTTTTTAAAAATATTATTTATTAAATATAAAAATTAAATATAAAATGATTTTTTTAAAAAAAAACAGTGTAAAAAATTATTTTTATAGTCGAAAAAATAATTGTTAGGTCTCCCTTATCCGATGAACTCAGGTCGCAGCCACTTTTTAAGCAGTTTGTCATTCATAAATCCACTAAGTGAAATAGGAATATCCATGATAATCACCTGCAGTTTTAAGCACCGGCGCCCCTTTCTTTGTTTTTTTTCCTTTTTTTTTTCTTTTTTCACTCTTTTTTATTTGTTTTTATCTTTTAAAAATTTATTTTTATTATATTTTTTATTTTTATATTTTTATAAAATAATAAAATATCAAAAAATATTTTTTATAATTTTTTAGATCCTATTAATATAATAATATTTTAAAAATGTTGATGGGTACGCTAGTAATGGGTTGGCTCATAAAGGAAGAACGATTCAGATCCACAATGACCCATTTATGTTAGATGGCCAACGCCAACTGTTGATCATATGAAAGGTTGATGAGCTAGTAAAAGTCCAAGAGTAGGACGGCCCACCTGGGCCCAAGACGGTCAATACTTTCGTTGACCGGAGCGTGACCAGAAGACTGACAGAGGACCAAGACTTCACGCAGCCCAAGCCCAAATTGGTCCACGTGTCCATCCTCAGGCTGCAACAATCATTTCCCCTGATTACGGGCTCTCCACAGAAGGCAACCATCGTTGTAATGGTTGCTTCTAGAATCAATACGCATCCATGAAGGAAGGCGCCAGGATCCTTTTCTTATCTGCTGAAAACCCTAGTGGTTATAGAACATAGAAGAATAGCAATCAATCCAATGACCGTTACAGCCATAAAGGCTGCACACAAAAAAAGACAACGATTTCAGCAGAGCGCGGGCATCAAGCCCTTCTGTACAAGGAAGGGAGCTCAATATGACGGCTATAAAAGGTTATAGAGTTTACACTCCTAAGGCACATTCTCACTTGCCTGCAAAAGCCTTCTCTTGCAAAACTCTCACGCTTTCAGTACTCGTGCAAATCTGTGCTTTTTCTCTTTTTGCTACTACATTTCCAACGAACTCAGTACTTAGAGATCTCACTTTTCACGAGCAACAAAAGCCTCTCTACTTACGAGAGCAACCCCCTCCCACAAACACTCATCGCATACATATTACACCCCTTCGCATTCACCTTCTTATTTTAAATGTTGTTTACTGACTGAGCATCAAAGTATTTTTGATGGGATAATATTCTACCGACACCTAACCTCTTATTCATAATTTTGGTGTGTAGAATTCAGACTTAGTGGACGGAGTTGGATTCAGACGGATGACTTGACCCGAATCTATTCAAAGTTTGGATTCAGGACGTATCATTGGCGCCGTCTGTGAGAATCTTATGAAAAACGTACCACTTTTCACAACTACTTCCCTCTTCAATTCTACCATCAGTGTCATCAATTAGAATGGTAAACACTAGAGTGCAAGCTAGCGATCCCGTTAGAGAACCAGGACCACTTTACTGGTAACCTGGTCAACGAGGTACTTGCACCCCTTTTTTTTAGAATTTGGAGGAGCACATGAGCAACATGAAGAAAATGCTCATGATACTCTGCGCCCACCAAGAAAATACAAAGTAGGGGGCTCCGCCCTCAGCAGTCCTTGTTCTGCCCTCTTGGAGAGGAGGCCAAAAGAAGAAGAAACCATCCAAGAATACTAGGAGGCCGGGCAACACTCCCGGAGGCCTCTCACGCCTAGTGTCGTCCAAGGCTTGAAGGACGTTTGAGTAGCAGGACTCTGGAGGAGAGTCCAGAACGGAAGAATCCCCGATACTCTTGGGAAGAGATCATGCCTCAGGCTCAAGAGGGAGCCTCCAAGATCGTTAGATCTACTGGTGGTAGTAGCTGGCCGGCTACACGCCACGTCGAAGAATGGACGGAGTTGAGAACCTATCTCAACTCCAAAAGATCTGGCAACGCCACCCGAGTGAATTCGAGGGTGGAGAAGATCTGGAACCACATATTCAAGGATGACGAATGTGCCATAGATCTGAACAGATCTCCCTTCACAATTGAGATCTTGAATAGCCCTTTGCCGGTAAAGTTTAATATGCCAACCCTTGACTCTCACGATGGGAGTGCGGATCCTATAGATCACCTATATCACTTAGGTACCCATCTGAGTCTCCAGGGGTTGGAGGATGTAGCAATATGCCATTACTTTTCACTTACTCTAAAGGGAGACATTTGCATCTGGTTCCACCGGCTCCCATCAGACTCAATCTGGAGCTTCCGCTAGCTCACCGACCTCTTCTTGGCGCAATATGCTTTCAGCCATTGGGAAGAGAAGCAGCCATGACATCTCTCCTATATCAAGTAGAAGTAGGGAGAGAATCTGAGGAAGTTCTTGAATCGCTTCGTTGTAGAAGCTAGAAGGATCCCTAGGCTCACTAAGGAGATGAAGTTTGACAGTTTCATCTCCGCATTGACACATGGGGACTTCTTTAGACACCTGATGCATAAGAATCCGCAGACCTTTCGGGATGTAGAATCTATCACCAGGCGTATATAGCGGTCGAGGAAGCCAATGAGGCTAAGCGTCACAAAAGGACCAAACAACCTCGCTCTTTCGCGACCGAGGGAAAGAAGAAGCACAACAGCAGCGATCGCTCCCGCAAGAAGCAGCACAGGATCGGAATACCAGAGTGAAGGGATTACAGGCCGATCAGCCTTATACCCATGACCGATATGCGCTCCAATGTCCTCATGCAGATCCATGGGGAGAAATTCTTTAAGTGGCCCAAACCACTTAAGAAAGCGGAGGGAGAAAATCCAACTAAGTACTGTAATTTTTATTAATCTCTCGGACACTCCACGGAAGACTGCAAGATGCTCCAACGGGAGATCAAGGAGCTCATCCAAATGGGCAACCTCACTAGGTTCGTCAGGAGCCTTGAGTAGGATTTCGGCACCTCAGGTGGGGAAGGACTAGAGCCTTCCCAGTCATGGAATAGGGTCGCGACTGGAGTGGTCAATGTGATCACAACCTGGTTGGCAAAGACCCTTGCGGATCACAAAGAGTAGTAAGCTGGGCAAAAGAAACAGTGCATAAAAGACAATGTCATTAGCTTTAGTGATAGTACGTAGACCATGTAATCTCACTACATGCATATTCTCTTGTTGTATCCACACTCGTTGCGGACGGTAGTGTTGACTACCAATTGAAACGAGTCTTTATCGATAATGAAAGTTTTAGAGATTTGCTTTATCTTAATATCTTTTTAAAGTTTGGTTTAAAAATTAGCTAATTGAAACTTGCCAAAGGCCCACTCTATAGCCTTGACAACGAACCAATAGTCGTCCAATGAATGATTTAGCTAGAGGTCACCCTGGGCACATACGCAAGAACGGTGAGTCATATACTCACCTTCTTAGTTGTTGATCTGCCCTCTGTGTACAACGCTATTCTAGGTCATCTATGCCTAACAATGTTCAGAGTTATCACCTCAATACCACATCTCAAGATAAAGTTCTCAACAGCATACGGTATAGGTGAAGTGTTGGGTGACCAAGTTACTAGGAGGACTTGTTACATATCCTAGATTGCTCCAAGTGGCAGCACTAAGATGGCAGGGAAACTCGACCATCAAGATGAGGCAACCTTGCAACAGGCGCAGTCTAGTGAGGCAACCGATCTCATCCCACTGAATCCGGAGGACCCGGAGAGGTGCATATAGATTGGAGGCTCACTCACGAGGACACTACGCGACGAGCTAATAGCGTTCTTATGACAGAATCCTAACGTCTTCACGTAGACTCCCACTGACATGCCTAGAATTTCGGTCAGAGTAATGGTCCACAAGTTGGGCCTCGATCTCAACCGCAAGCCTATCAAGCAAAAGCGGAAGAACCACTCCGTGGAAAAACTTATTGCCATCCGGGAAGATGTGAAGAAGCTGTTGGATGTTGGCTTCATTAGAAAAGTTTAGTACCCAAATTGGCTCTCCAACGTCGTCCTGATAGAGAAAAGCAACGAAAAATGGTGAATGTGCATCGACTTCACCGACATTAACAAAGCCTACCCAAAAGACAGCTTTACTTTACCGAGGATCGACCTGTTGGTGGACTCGATATCTGGACACGAGCTGCTGAGTTTCATGGACATATCTCGGGTTACAACCAGATTCGGATGAGCCTAAAGGATGATAAGCATGCTTCGTTTATGACAGACCAAGGCACCAACTACTATAAGGTCATGTCTATCGGTCTAAAGAATGAGGTCCCACTTCTCAGAGGCTCGTGAACAAGATGTTCGAAAAGCAGATCGATCGCAATATGAAGGTGTACGTCGATGACATGCTCGTCAAGAGTAAGTCCACTAGTGACCATATTTGCGATATTGCGGAGTCCTTCGAGGTACTCCGCGCGCACCAAATGATGTTAAACCCTTCAAAGTGCGTCTTCAGAGTATCCTCAGGGAGGTTCCTGGATTTCATTGTCTCTCAACAAGGGATCGAAGTAAACTCAAAGAATATCAAAACCCTCATGGACATGTCTCCACCGCGGAGTGTCAAGAAAGTGCAAAGGCTAATTGGACGACTGGCAATACTATCCCACTTCTTGGAAAAGTCGGGGGACAAGTACCAGCCTTTCTTTAAGGCTCTAAGGGGGACAAAAGTAAACGAATTCCAATGGACTACAGAATATCAGGCAGCCTTTGACGAGTTGAAACAGTACTTGGCCTGTCCACAATTGCTAATGTCACCCAAGGACGGAGAAGAGCTGTGCCTCTACCTTACAGTGTCGGAGGTGACCCTTAGCTCTATCCTCATACGCTAGGACTCCAACTCTTAGCGGCCGATCTACTATGTAAGCCAGACGTTGACCGGAGCAAAGGCACGCTAACTACGTGCTGAGAAGCTAGTTTTGGTACTTGTCTTCTCTGTCCGAAAGCTGAGACCTTATTTTAAGGCTCATAGCGTGGTCGTTCTAACCAACCAGTCACTGAAGAGTATTATCTAGAAACTCGATATTTTTGGATGGCTGATTAAGTGGGCTATCAAGTTGAGAGAGTTCAACATTAAATTCTAGCTGAGACCAGCCATCAAAGGGCAAACTTTGGCTGACTTTATTGTCGAGACCACAATACCAATTTCTGATGAACAGCCCATTGAGGACATAGAACAACACGGGGAAGAGCAAGGATGGGTTCTCAATGTAAATGGGTCATCTACGGACTTAGGCAGCAGTGCCGAAGTGGTACTAAGGACCCCAGACGGGTTTGAGGTGAAGTACTCCATTAAACTTGACTTTTCAGCCACTAACAACGTGGCCGAGTATGAAGCCTTGTTGGTTAGATTACGACTTGCCAAAGATTGCTCAACTAGGCGGTTGACTGTCTATAGCGACTTAGAGCTGATAATTAATCAAGTCAACGGGAGTTTCGAGGCGTGCAACCCTCTCCTAGCCAAATACTTGGCTAAGGCAAAGGACGCCATCTGGAGATTTGACAAGCTGAACTTGGTCCACGATCCCAGAACTGAAAACTGGAAGGCTGACCAATTTGCAAGAGTAGCGGCGGCTGAAAACCTAGAGCAGTACTTGAGAGACATGTGGGAAGTCTTGAGTACTCCAAGCACTAAGAAACAGGAAGCGATACAAATCTCCGACACGGAGAATTGGATGACGCATTACCAGAGACAACACAGACGAAACCAAGCGGATCAAGAAGATGGCTGACTGGTACACCATAGTCGATGGGCGGCTGTATCGCCATGGTTACTCGACTCCGTACCTCTGGTGCCTTACTCCTGAGGAGGCTGAATACGCCTTGAGCGAAATCCACTTTGGGATATGCGGGTCGCACATTGGCGGCAAAAACCTAGTATTCAAGATCATACATCAGGGATATTACTCACCGACGATGAGGAAAGACACCATTGAATCCGTGAAGAAGTGTGAGAATTGCAAGCTCCACGACAATCTTTCACCAATAGCCGCCCACTAAGCTAAGATCTCTTCAAGCTCGTTGGCCTTTTGCTCAATTGGGGCTCGATATTCTCGGCCTATTTTCCATCACGACTGGGCAAAGAAAGTTTATCATCGTGGGTATCAACTACTTCACTAAGTGGGTTGAGGCTACTCCGTTGGCCAAGATCACCGAGCACAACGCCTTAGAATTCATCCATCAAAGCATAGTGAGCTGATTTGATATTTCTGAGGTCATCTTGATCGATAATAGAACCCAATTCTTAGGGAAACACTTTATCAAGTATTGTATCAGTCTAGGCATCAGATTGGTCCATACTTCAGTAGCGTGCTCCCAAGCAAACGGACTAGTGGAAGTCACAAACCGTATGCTACTCCACGATCTGGAGACCAAGTTGGAGGATGCAATGCTCTTGGGTCGACGAGCTCCCCTTCGTTCTGTGGTCATATCGGACGACTTTAAAGGAACCAACTTGCGAGATGCCCTTTAGTCTCTGCTACGGGACTAAAGTCGTAATTTCGGTTGAGGTCAGGCTTCCAAGTCTTAGGGTCGAGTCTTTCGATCCACAGTTAACTCCCAAAAAATCAGAAAACACCTAGATTTGTTGGAGGAAGCTGACGATACAGCCAGAATTTGAACAGTAGCATACTAGTAACGAGTCACCCGCTATTATATTAAGAAGGTCAAAGCGCGGCAATTCAAAATTGGAGACTTGGTCTTGCGAAGCATTGAAGCAAGGGGTATGACCACCAACCAGAATAAGATTTCTCCAAATTGGGAATGTCCTTTTCTAGTCTCAGTTGTTTTACAGAATGGAGCATACAAACTCCGAACTCAAAATGATAAATTGGTCTCACGGATGTGGGACACGATCGAGCTCAAGCGCTGCTTCTAGTAAGGGTACATGTAGGTCATCCATGTTGCATGTGTATGCATGTAATGTGTATATTGTCATTAATAAAAGAAAAAGTTTTTTGCTATTGTGCCATGTTTCTCTCTTTTCTTTTTCTGTTCTATGTGTATGCTTGTACATTTGTAGGGTTATACAAACGACTTAGACTACCCCTAAATTGGATAGGTTTTCACCCGTTCATAACTAAACCCTGGTCATCAAGGCAGTCCATGAGCGGTCAAACTAAATCCTGGTCATCCAGGTGGCCCATAAGCGGTCGAATTAAACCCTGATCATTTAGGCGGCCTATGAGCAGTCGAATTAAACCCTGGTCATCCAAGCGGCCCATTGACGGTCAAATTAAACCTTGGTCATCCAAATATCCCGTTTGCGATCAAAATCTTAGAGGGTTTAAACAGTACACGTGACAACCTTTTTCGCAAGGAGATAGCGTGATTAATTAACGACAGTCGACATGAGCAAAGTACTCCATCCAAAAGTTGGCCGCCCAAGTTTACACCTAGGTAGTGCCACCAAGTCTCTACTCACGCACGAGTATAGAATATGCTTGATACGACATTAGGATTTACCTTGATATCTTCTCCAAGACATAAGTCCATCAGAGGGTGCCACAAGCATCTCAAACGTTGCGAGGCGGACGACCAACTTACTTATAATATACCATGTCGGCCGGCCAATGCAAGGACGAGTAACAAAAAGATAACAAAAAAGGCGAAGACACAAAACATCATTAAAACAACCATTTTATTGATTGTGTCTGTACATTTACAGCAACATACAAAAAGCACAAGGGTACAAAAGTCTATGGTGGAGTAGAGCTCCCAGGAGGAGGCAGTGGTGGACCCTGTTCCTTCTGGGACTGTCCCACAAAGTTCTCACGTTGATTGGCAGAATGGCTTGCAGGGTCAAGGATATCAACTAGAAAAGTTAGAGTCAACCAACCGTGCAATGCATCGACTGAGGTTGACACCTTTCCACACCCGTGCCCACAACATCTCAAAGACCTCATGGGGATGTATACAAGTGGACAACTTGTTCTCCAACGATGCGATCTGTCCTGAGAGTTGGTCAGTGTGCCTCACCGCGCAGTCAGCTTCCTCTCTCAATCTGTCATTCTCCTCTTGTAGTCTGGTATTTTCCTCCTTCAAACTTGATAACTCAGATTAAAGAGAAGCTGTCTCTTCCTGATACTCCACCTTGAGTAGCTCCACTTTCTCCTCGAACCAGGCAATCTCTCTATCACGGTTTGAGATTACTAGGTCCTGCTGGCATAGTCCCTTGCTGACTGCACCCGTTATTTTCTCTTCCTACAAGAGCCAAAAATGCTAAGCAACAGTAACGAAGGAAAAAAAGAGAAGAAAGATTTCAAAAGTTTACCTGCTAGACTCTGCGGTCCGGCCTCACTAGACTGGTTCATGACCTTGGTCCTGGCAGCGGGGACTAGAAATGGTAATCTCCTAGACAGGATCCGTAAAAACCTCTGTAGCTGACTCTTCTGGCAACTCCGCAGTAAGGCCAACCGCCTTAGTAGGTTCTCCGGCGGTAGGCTCGTCCATCAGCTCAACGCTAATGCCAACCACCTCTAGGGGCTCTCCACTGGTTGGCACCTCAAGCGCCTCCTAGAGCTCTCCAGCAACAGACTCATTGGGTAATTCAACGGCTTGTGCAACAGAAAGCTCTGTGGGCGCCTCCAAGAGCTCTCTAGCAGCTGGCTACTCAGGCAACTCAACAGCTTGCACAGCTGGAAGCTCCGTAGGTACTCCAATGGCACCACTAGGTGCTCTGGCTATGATAAAGTAAGAATAGTGCTTGGCCTATATGCCTTCACAACAGCCTCAACACCACCTGCATCGGAGCGGTCACCAGTTCCAATGAACCGACTAGCTATGACGTAGTCCAGCTCTGTGGAGGAAGAAGAAGGCACTACCGTTGCCGCCGCCTTCTACTTTCGACTTTTGGGAGTTTCTCCGGTGGAAGGAGCATCGATAGACTTAATTGTGATGGCACCATCCTTCCTCTTTTGAGGACGAACCCTTATCTTCTGGACGGGAGAAGGATGTCCTCAATGAGCTTTCTTGGCTTCCTCCCTGGAAACCAAATGTTCCATCCTAAACTCGTCAGGGTACTTCCTCACCAGCGCCAAAGTGGCACCACGGCCTCCATCTCAGCCTCCTTGGGCGACTCGATAAAAAATTGAGGATCCTGCCCCAATCCCTGGACAGGGACCATGACTCATCAACATGCACGTAGAAGTAACAGTCCTTCTAGTGCTTTAACAAGTCATAGATGGCTTTACTGATAGGATGGTCTCTGGGGGATAGAGAGATTTAGTCCCCATTTTGGGTGAACCAAAATATCACCTTGACCGCCTCCTTCATCAACAACCGTGAATAATAGCAGAGGAAGATGCATAATGTGTAGAGGTATTAGACGGCATTAGCATGGAGTCATGCGATGGGAACCCTGAGTGCAGTGAAGATGTCCAGCAACTCCTTTTGAACGGGGATGCAAAGCCCACTCCTCAAATGAGTTTCCTATATAGTGATACAACCCTCAGGAGGGAAGCATGCCCTGTCCTTCTCACTAGGTATCCAGAAGACGATCTGCTTAGGGATGTCGTATTCAACATACAACTCTTTCACTTCACTAGCCTTGGTTATTGAAGCGATTTGAGTTACAGAAGACACAATGGGAATAGAAGCAAGAAGGAAGCAGAACACTTAAAATATTTTTTTAGGAAGAAAGCGTCAGAAATTTGAAACGAAACGGACGGAATACTTAAAGGTATGTGAACGTTGGAGAAGGGTTGTGCATAAAAAAGGCACACCCATCATTATTGACACGTGTCGCTTCTGGAGAGGGTGCAGTCAAATCAGATCCTCTGGCGCATTAATTGTCGAGATCGAAAATTCATTGCATGCTGATACTTGGTCAACTTTTTGACTGACAGTCCAGCAGTAATGGCATGTCGTTTCAATTTCCATAAGTTCTCTGAATTTCTGCCTTGGCGGTCAACGAATTTGGTCAATATTTCATTCAGCAGGTTCCCCGGATTCCAGCCTTGACGGTCAACGAATTTGGCCAACACTTCTCTTCAGTCAATTCTCTGGATCTTAACTTAGCGGTCAACAACTCCAAGCAACTTGATCGACAGACCAAGAGTCATTGCCAACTTCCTCACCAAGGTGTCCCAGTCAAGCGCGTCCAATCGTGAACATGCTGGAGGTCAGAGTCCTAGACCACCAATATGGGGGGCTAGTAATGGGTACACCAGTAATGTGCTAGCCCACGAAGGAGGAACGACTCAGATCCATAGCGACCAATTTACGTCTAAACGCTCAACGCCAACCATTGACCGGATGAAAGGTTGATGAGCCAGTAAAAGCCCAAGAGCAGGACGACCCACTTAGGACCAAGATGGTCAACGATTTCGTTGACCGAAAGCATGACTAGAAGACCGGCGGAGGATCAGGACTTCACGCGGCCCAAGCCTAAATTGGTCCACATGTCCATCCTCAGGCCGTAACGATCCTCTCCTCTAATTATGTGCTCTCCCTAGAAGGCAAACACCATTGTAATGATTGCTTCCAGAATCAATACATATTCTTAAAGGAAAGCACCAAAATCCTTTTCCTATCTGTTGAAAACCCTAATGGTTACAAAATATAGAAGAAAAATAATCAATCTAATGACCGTTACGACCATAAATGCTGCATACCAGAAAATGCAACGATCCCAATAGAGCGTGGACATCAAGCCCTTCAACAAAATGAAGACTGCCCAACATGGTGGCTATAAAAGACTATTAAGTTTCCACTCCTAAGGCACGTTATCACTTGCCTACAAAATCTTTCTCTCACAAAGCTCCCACACTTTCAATACTTGTGCACTTCTATACTTTCTCTCTCTCTCTCTCTGCTACTACGTTCCCAACTAACTTAGTACTTAGAGATCTTATTCTTTATGAGCAACAAAAGCCTCTCTACTTACGAGAATAATCCCACTCCCACAAACACTCATTGCATACATATTGCATCCATTCGTATTCACCTTCTTACTTTGAAGGCTATTTGCTGACTTAAGTATCGGAATGTTTTCGGTGAGATAATATCTCACCAATACTTGACCTCTTGTTTGTAATTGTGGTGTGTAGGATTCAGACTCAGTGGATGGAGTTGGAGTCAGACGGACGACTTAACTCGGTTCTGTTTAAAATTTGGATCCAAGACATATCAAATGTATTATTATAAAATTATTATTTTATAAGTTTATAAAATATGATTCTATTTATATAATAATATTTTAACAATATATGACTATATATTAATATTTTATAAATTTATAAAATATAATCTTGTTTATATAATGATATTTTGAAATGTATAATTATAAAGTTACTATTTTATAAATTTATAAAATATAAATATAACTATAAGTATTTAATAAATAATAAAAAATTAATCTAATTTATAAATAAATTTATTTATATATTTAATTTTTATATAAATTTATATTTTATAAGAATATTTAAAATATATATAAATTAAAAATATAAAAAAGAGAGAGAGAAAAAGGGGCGGTTAAAAGATTAAAAATAGGGGGTTGAAACTGAAAAAATGAAAAAAGAGAATAAAAAAAAGAATAAATAGGGATGACAATTTATTTATATATTTAATTTTTAATCCAACGGGCGACGTCCGCTTGACGCAGGAGACAATCTCGGAGTGAAATACGCAGCGATTTCAATGGAGTTGCAGGAGGCTAATAAATTTCATGGCCGCGCATGCAGACGCTGACTGAATAATTTGCCGGTCGGTCCTCGTAAACATCAACATTAACCATGCAAGCAACGAAAAGCTTAAAATTGCATCAACGATACCCCTAAAATTATCAAAATTACCATTTCCAGACTTACTCTTGATTCGTCATTCGTGAAACTAGAACTCCTTTTCTGTGTGAACCAGTTCTTGGCCTTCTGTAGAACGGTTTCTCTCCGACTAAAGGCGTAGCTTCTGAGATATCTCTGCCTGCAAGCAAAGCTCTCATGGATACTGCTGATATGAGTGGGGCTTGTTGAACGGCTCTTGTTGCCTCTTGCAGTCACCATCTGATTGAGGCCATCGATACAGCTTCACGAAGTTTATTCTTACTGGACTTTGAGCATCGTCTAAAAAGCCATGGATGAAACTAGAACCCATCATCATCGCCATGTATTATTTATCTGTCTCTCTCTCTAGCTCTCCTTTTCTTTTTGCTACTTTTGGAATTCACGAGCGGAGAAGAACAGAAGTTTTAAGTTTATTTAGTAGTTTGGTTTATGTATCTGTGCGAATACCACTTGTTGAGCCTACAACACCAAGTTCCACAATTAAGTGAAATGACAGATTCTAGCAGAATAAAAGACCAAGCCTGTCGGTTAAATCCTTGAAAAGATAGAAATGACAATGCATATAGTCAAACCCACAACCACAATAATAAATTAAAATAAAATAGTTAAAATTTTTTATAAAAGTTTTTAAAATTTAATAATAAAATTACATAATCTTAATTTAATATAATAAATTTATTAAAATTATGAGTATGATCATACAAATTCTAACAATTTCTTTGGTATTGCAATAATATTGGCAAACCGAAGAAAACCATTGGTAAAATATTTAAAAACAGTAAATGGAATAACATATTGATAATAAAACTTAATATGTCATACCTAACAAAATTATCTTTTTAGTGAAAAATCTCTCATATTCATTCAATGGTCATAATTAAAAATTAGTTAAATAAATGATAAAAATTAAATAATTATTATAATTATTTAGCTTAATCACTATCATTTTTTTACTTAACTTTTAATTTCAATTGTTAAGTAAATATGGATACCTCCTCCACTAGAAGCATCATAGCATCACTCTATCAGAGTCGGCCAAGGGCAGGTGCCAATGGGATGAGGTGGTACTCTTTCAAAGTGTAATTTCGCCACCATTATGAAACTCCCATCTTCTATCTCCTTGATCTATTAATATCATTTATCATTTTATAAGTTATCCAATCATTATAATTATTAGCCATGCCAAAATAAAAATTTTCTGTCAACTTAGATCACATCATCATCTTTTAAATTTTTGTCTTAATGAGTAATACTATTTCAACAAAGTTAAAAGCTCCATTAACCTAAAAATTAAGTTGTTTCGAGTTAATGGATATTTTATTTATTTCTATTTTATATATGGCAAAACTATTACCACCTTAAAATGGGAATGAATATATGCATCTGATTTGGAATCGATTCTCCCTATCATCAACAGTGTATCAGCATATCTTCTACATGAACACACTAAGGTTTATACATAATATCACATAAATTCAAAACTTAGTAATTATAAAATTATAAGCTCACACATTATAAGTCGTTGTTCGAATATTTATGGGCGAGAGAGTAGATTATGTATACTATTGATAAGAGTAGATAAAAACATCCAGAAATAGAACATGAAACTGACAGTGCAAGTCATAATGTTGGAAGGGACAGATAAAAGTAATGGGAGGATATTACAAGAAAAACATGCATATATCTCGTTGGTAAGCTGTAATTAGCAGTAGGATATAAAAACAAGAAGTTATATTTATATTATGTGTGGCCGCTCGAGCAACCATCATGTGGTTCTTCTGTGCCTACTCATTAAAATCTTTTCTAAACAAAACATGCAGCTTAAGCCGTTAACTTATAGCTGTACCATATAATCTCTTAGAAGGATTTCACTTGATCGAAAACCTCAAGCGAATATTAACTAGACAGTTCTATTGCATAAAGAACTTAAGTATAGAAACTACTGAAAATCTGCCAAATTTTAAACTATGGACTGATATTATCTCGTGGGTTTGCCATAAGCGGCAAAAATGTGTCCTGTCTGATTAATATAAGTAGCATAATATAACTAAAATAATAATCTATTTAGTAAAATATACTTCTTTATATTTACATGCTTAAATATTTGTCTTTTTTTAAAGTGGGATTTTGTTTCCTTGAACCATTTTAAATAAATAAATGAATATATATATATATATATTTGGTATTTGGAACTACATCTGCTTCATATGGGTCCTTTGGGTGGGATATGTTATGGCCATTATATAAATAAACCTCTCTCATCATTTTAAATGTTAAAATTAAGCGATATAATATAAAATATAAGAATTTATTTTGTACTATAATGAGTTTTAATCTCTATTATTTATTTTTTATTATTTAATTTTAACTATTAAAATGGTAAGAGAACTTTATTGATGAAAGAACCATAAAAGCTCCCCTTTGGGTAGGTTTAAGGTTGTGTTTGGGAGATTAATTACATCAGTTTCTGATGGAAATGCTTCTTCTTACTTGTCAGATAATTATAATGTCTGGACGTGGAAGTATCTTAATTTTACTATTAAAAAAAGAAAAAAAAAAAAAAAAGAGAAGCTACTTCACTTAAGGAGTAAGCTAATAATTTATAACGATGAATCGACAATAATTTATTACTATCAGCTGCCTTATCTCTAATTTATTGGATCGACAATAATTATTACTATAATTTATTGATAATGAATTATAAACCCATTAAAGTTCTCTATACAATCTACAATAGATAAAAGCAAAGATATAATACATAAATATTTATCTAAAAAATATTTAATTTTAGATGACATAAAATAATAGTTGGTAATCTGATATATAGATTGTCACTAATATTAATAATAAAAGCAGTATGAAAAGCAAATTAACACTAATATTTGGGACGAAGAAAAAAGTTTAAGAATACAATATTTTAAAGAAAATTATTTTCAATTTTTTATGCATATTAAAATAACTATACTAATAAAAATTAACTTATAATTTAAATAATATAGATGTATTATTTCTTATTTAATCTACTTATGATAAGTAAATCATTTTTAAGGCTCATCAAATTTACTCCTTATAATAAAATTGAGCGTATTCATTTTTTTCGTGGACATCATTTCATGTTACTGTAAATTATGAATGCTATTAGAACACTAGTGTCCATGATATCACATAGTTTTGAAAGCTTAGAGGATAAAACAACAGTTCAAAAGTGGTAAGAGGTTTAGAAAATGAGAAAAACTTACGTACGTTTGATTAATGGGAATTAAAATTTTATTTTTATTTTTTTTTTAAAAATATTTATTTTTCTATTTGATTATATTTTAATAAAAATAAATACTTTTAAAAAAACTAGTTATTCTCAAAATTTTGAAAATAACTATTGCCACTTGATGGTAATAATTATTCTCAAAAATTTGAAAATAACTACTTTTATACAAATTATATTTAGAAAATATAATTATATTTATATAATAATTAAATATTTAAAAGATATTTTAGATATATAATAATTTTAAGTATTTAAAAATATAATAATAATAAATATATAATTATATTTAATAATTATATATTTAATATATATAATTATTAAATATGTAATTATTTTAAAATATATTATATAATATATAATTATATTTTATATAATTACATATATATTATATATAATCATTTATAAATAGTAATACAAATTTAAATATTTATTAATATAATTATTATTTATATAATAATAAGTATTTAATAAATATTTTAGATACATAATAAATTTAAATATTTAAAAATAAAATAAAAATAAATATATAATTATATTTAATAATTATATATTTAAAATAACCAAAATATTAAATTTTATTATTTAAGTATTTTATTTATATAATTATATTTTATATGATTATAAGTATTTATACATGTAATCATTTAAATATTTATTAAATATATATTTTATACATATTTAATATAGATAATAAATATGTATTTTATATAATTATTATTTATTATAATAATTATTACAACAACCAATTATTTTTTTATGTATTTTATATTAAAATTATTGCATCCTAAGTCCCTGATTGTCGTACGGATTAGAAAGCTTTCGAATTTCTTATTGTCCAGATAGGATCACAAGCGGGTTCAGTCTCCGTCGCTGTTAATCTGAAACCTATACAATACAAATTTCAAATAAGAGGTCAAAGATCAGTGAAATCCTTCCAATAAAAAATACTCCGACATTCAAGTCAGTGACTTCCTGTAATGAACGGAAAAAGACACACACTTAGAGGTGCGTGGAAATATGCTAAGTGTGCGGTGGGATTGTGTGGATACAAGTGTATGAAACTCAATGGGCGTTTTGTGGGAGGCTTGGTTCCCTGGATGCACCACAACGGGTGGCTCACTTTGGTAGTGTGAGAGAGGCTATAGAAGATTGGCGCTGGACGTAAGTCTGAGAGTAGGAACTCGAGAAGTGTTCGTCTGAATGCCTAGGCTCAAATTAGCGATTAGGGATCGGATCCCCTCTCCTGTAAAAGGAGAGAAAATTTATAGGCTCATTGGTGTGGAGCTTTAGGCACGAGAATCCTTATTATAGGAAATCGTCGGCCATTAATTGCTAGCGGAAGTCAGCGGTATCACGACCCAAGAATATAATATATGCAGGTCAAAATTAAAATAAAAAATAAGATATTCCATCAGCCATAGAAAATCCATGCCGGGTGTGACAGTCATATACAAATAGGACCCAACATGATAAAATCTAGAGAAGATCTCATCATATATGAATCTGAATAAATATAATATACAACCTACTATCCACAATCGTAAGGGAGGTATTGAACATAACAACTTATCACCATAATACTAGAACTCCAATATTTCTCATACAATGATTAGGGTCATCATCTGGCCATAAATAATAACCATAAAATATTATTGAGATAAAAAACATACCCAACATAATATCTGCACTCACTAATAGGGATATCCTCGCTAGTTCATGTCTGAATTCTTGCAAGCGTATCCATTTTATTAGTCTGAAGGGATAAAACATGAAAAAGTGAGCTTAAAACTAAGCAAGTACCATCATTGTATAAAACAGTATACGTAAATCAGAAGCAGGGATATCACATAGCAATTACGTAAAACAAAACACAATGTCCGTGAAATCTCTAAAAATCGAGAAGACGTCTCGTACTAAATTATCGTCCGTATCAAACAGTCCCTAGGGAATATAATCGTAATAAATAACAATCCAATCAAATATTATAGATGATATCATATCATATGATCCGAGATCACATAAGTTGCAGCGCTCACCATATCTTTGTGGGACACATACCACTGTCCGGATTTAAATCTCATAATGCAGAAATTGAGAGAAGACTGTCGAAACTAAAATATAAATCAAAACACATTTTGGGTTTATCACGTATTTATATATACGAGACATTTCTACCACCCAATTGTGGGCCAATCAGTGTATCTCAAAATCATCATCCACCCAAATACATGCAGAATTACAAAGCATGTACGAAATCGGAGAACAAAAGATGAATAATACTAACTTAAGGAAGGGTTACCCTCGTCCGGTAACCACGGTTATAACGGCTATGATTTATGCCAGCAGCTCAAGGCTATCTACGTACTCTGTCTCCCATAGATTAGGAACTTGCTCACTATATTTTACCACTCGCAACTTTGGGTGCAACATCAAGTTTTAGTTATATATTAGGACGTCCGAATATATTAATTTTTTATTAATTTCTTACGATGGTTCTCATTTAAATACACAGTGGGGCAGGTCAGTTACTAAACAACTCAATATTCTTTCTGGCAGAAGTAGCCATATCATATACATTCCCGTCGGGACTGAGCCTCCCCGTTGGGAGCGGTACCAATAACTCGTGCCTTAGATCACATAAAATAACCCATCAGGTCTTGGACCACCATGGTCCCATAGTGACCCCACCCCTGGCAGTATGAATGATCAACGTAAGGCTTGGTTTATGGTTTCACAATATTCGGATACACAAATATACATTTATATACTGTCCGAGTGTCCAAAAATCTTCCAAATTATAAACACTAGTGTAAAACCATCACACGACCCGTAAAACATATATGCATGTACATAATTTATAAATTTTGGGTATGTAAGAATACATGCATATTAGTAAAATCTCCCACAGTGATCAAAATATATTAGAAATTAAATTAGACCAAGAATAGGGATAGATGATACTTACTTTAACTTTATACTTTGTAGTTTTGAACAAAGGATGTCTCGAAGTACCTAAATCTGGCATTTCTCCCTCCTGCCGGCGCCAAACCCACGCGCCCTTCCTCTCTTCTTTGATCTCCTCCGCGCGTGGCTTCTCCCCGTGCTGCTGCGCCATGCCACTGCCGTCTCTCCACCACCGCGCCGCCGGCTTGGCCGTCACTGGCCTCCCCCACCTCACCCAGCTAGCGCCGACGCCGACGTCGCTTCGCTGCCGCAGTCATCCTCACGTGGCTTCACCATCGTTCTCCTCACACAACTCACACAGCGCGCCATCGTCACCTCAGCCAGCGACTGTCACAGCTTCACCCGCAACCCCCGTCGCATTCGTCGTCGCCGCCGCCTCCTTCCTTTCCCTCCTCCTTCTCCTCTTCCTTCTTCTTCGCGCCGTACAAACCCTAATCCCCTTTTCCCTCATCTCTCTCCCCTTCTCCCTCTCTCCCCATCCCCATTCTTCTTTTTGTTTTTTTTTTTCTTATTTTCTCCTTTTTTTTTCTTTTTACTTATTATATATATATATATATATTACTTTTCTTTATTCCCAAATCCAACTCGATATTTGAACAATAACTCGAGTGCGCTCCGAGAGCCACTCTAAAATCCCGATCGATCCTCAAAATTTTAATAATATTTTAATTTACTTTTATCAGGTTTGAAATACCTAAAAAGATAATTAATATTAAATAATCCAAATAGGATTCAGGATATTACACTCTCCACTCCTTATAAAAATTTCGTTCTCAAAATTTATGCACATCAATCCTTGAACAAATAAGAACAATTCTTTCGGAATTAACCTCGATCAAAAGATTCCTCCTAAAATCTAATCCTCAACACTTGATTTTTTTTTATTCCAATATCAGAATTAAAATCCCAACATAAAATAGCTTCTCGAAATCAGCAAAACTTTACGCTCGATTACATGCCAAGGATCATCCCATATTCCTCTCAACATACATACACAAAACACATTATAGATATTCCATCAAACTCAGATAACACCAATCTGATGACCACCTCTCCAATTCACTGTGAAACCTCAAAAGGCTTATCAAACATCAACCTCAATCTATCTTTCGCCCCTGATACCTGGTATTATTCTCTTCATGATAATTTCAGAAATATCTGACCACTCTTCTCGATCATCCAATCAAGCTACAAATCTGATCACTTGCTTCAATTTTCAAGTCAAATCTTGTGACCGATAACTGTGAATCCACATGCTTCCACTGCACAATTAGAATATCTTGCAATTAAATCTGATCATCTGATTCCAATCGCAATCAAATGCCTCAAAATTAGAATATCTTGCAACCTTCTCATCTCGATAATGTGTTGACGGGCAAACCCGAGAATGACTTTCTGATTAGCAAGCAACGAGTTGACTTCATCAACCTATCCATCGTCATCCAAGATGTCACCAAATTCCTCGCTGTCCAACGTAGACCAAAACAAAATCTCAAAGGCTTCTTCTTCTTGGTTTCTTCCCTCAGGCATGAGACGCCTGAACAACTCGCGACTCCGCTGGTGAAGAATCTTTAATGTTCCTTACGAATTTAGACCACTCTAACTCCACAAAAGTTGTTGACAACCTCAATCGACCCCTGAGCTTTCATCCATCAATCGAGGTTCTACTTGATTGCGTTCAACTTCATGAACGTTGGGACAAAAAGAACTTCACTTCTGATCTTCACAAAAACTTCTTCTGCAGAAAGAGTTTTGTTCAGAGCCTAATCTTGGTAGGAATTATTCACCAATAACTTTACAACTTCTTTGGTCAAAACGAATATAGAAGACATTATAGCACAAACTCCTAATGCAACTTTGATCCTAAATGGCAAACGCATAGGTTGAGATTGGATACACCTACCTACCACTTCATCGACAAAAATCTCCTTCTATCCTGTGAGATTTTAGACCGATCTAATCGAAGCCGCTACTTCTCCAAAATCGCAGGACTCAACAAAACCTCCACCTATTCAATGTCCTCAAGACGGATTTCAAATCAGATTCTACATCTAAGAATCCAAATTGAATCTTACAACCAAAGGCTACGGGCCCACATGCTTCTACTACACTACTCTGATTGATCACCTGACTGTGAATTATCGCTATAACAAATTTTGACCAGGAGCTCAATTTCTCATATGAGCCTGCCTCAAAATTTGGCACAATATCTGATCACAATCGAAATCTCAAACTGGAATATCCTGCAACCCCATTATCTTGTTGGCATTTTGAGAGCAAACTTTTCATCCAAATACATCATTCGAATTGGCAATAAATGGGCCAACCTCAACAGCCAATCCACAATTATCCTAAACAGCGTCTATATTTTTAACCGTCCTTGGCAATCCCAAAGTAAAATTTATGAAGGCTGCTCATGTTACGCTTTCTCTTATGAACATATGGCACATCAAATCAGAAGGCTTTTGACTCAAAATATCGCCAATAATAGTCCTTAAGCGATCCACCCGCTTACATTGCCACATGATTAACTCCTTTTCCAAAATAATTTTCTTCAAGCCTCTATGGTCAAATTGAGCCACAACTATCTCTATATAAATAACATTTTTAAATCCTCAAAATAAAGACCTCAACTGCTAACTCCAAGCCATAAGTGGAGTAACCTTGATCATAGATTTTCAACAGCTGTAACCCACAGGCCACTACTATTTGAATAAGCTGCATCAGAACGCAACCTTAAATCTTTCTCAGAAGTATCACAACTTAACACAGATTAACTTGATCCATCGGGAATCAATCAAATTGACTTTATTGATAATTCGTCCTTTCATTTCTTGAAAGCTCCCCTCACAATTACTATCCTAATAAACACTGATCGCTTCGAAGTCAAACATCCCACTGACACTGCACTTCTCGGGGGATCCTCGACAAATCACTTAACAAATTTAAGCAGACCTTAGAAATCGCGCATCTTCGCAACAAACAATGGCCTTTCTCAATCGGCCACCTCTCCAATCTTCTACAGACCTACAAACATGCCATCGAAGAAACAACATGCCCAAAATAACCCTACTTCCAACCAAACTCACATCTCCTCAATTGGGCAAACCATAAACTACCATTTACAGTTATGGCACAATCCTCATATGAACCTCATGCCCCACCAAAATTTCTTAAACAAATCAAAGCATCATTAATGAATCCATCACAAATAGACCCAAATACGACCGAAAGATCAGATTCATACGATCCACGAAAGACGTCAATGAAATCGCTATCTCAAAAGGTCTCGTCGAAACTCACAACAGCCATACTTTTATCTTAAAGGCTATCTTAGACACAATCTTCCAATCATCATAATTAACAATACTCCGAATGTAGATCGATTTTAGAAATTATTGAGCCCTAACCATTGAGCAAACAAATCACCTATCAATTTCCAATATTCGCTTATCAAAGGATTCATTTTCCAAATGAATTAAAATTTCAATATCTCACAAATAACCTTATCAATTCATCTAACTCATCCCAAAGGCACTAAACACCTCACGTCACTCTTGACAGAATCTTAACAATCTCAGCTACCGATCAAAGACAATTCAGGCTAATCCTCTTCTCTAAAAAATAGTCTCGAATTATCATACAATCGAAAATTTTTAATGACCACAAAATAACTTTCAGATGTGGCCACATATGCCAACTAAACTCAACACACATTCTCATCAATTAATTTGTAGGCACAATGATATCAGCTTCATCGCCTCTCGATCGACTCTTTCCTCTAACTCAAAATTCACAACCTAAATTGCAAATCGGAATATTCTTACTGAAATCAACCACACTAATGTGGCGACTTGCCAACCAAGTCGCTTCTAATATCACATCAAAGTTCGACCAATCAAATAAAATTAGATCAACCAACCATTAATATTTACAAACCCAGACTGGACATTGGAGTCCATAATCTTAACAGATCAAAGGTTTACCCATTAGGGGTAAACACCCTCAAAGCTCATTTTTTAGAAATTAGAAAAGTATAGAACATTTACATTCAATCTCAAAGGGCACAGACTTATTTATGTGCCTTCACTAACAAAATTCACCTTCCTTACTATCCCGAATGTCAAAGAGAGAGTGACTTCTAAAAATTGCCTCCACCAAACATTACAAGAAGTGGAATATGGTACTAAGAAGCCCATCACTGGCTTACCTCACTCTCCAACTCTCAGGCAATAGACTGAGCTTTATCTGAACAATGAAAAACTTCAAACACGTTCTCTACTTTCTAAAGCTCAATTTAAACCTTAATTGGATTAAACATCCCAAAATTTTTCCAAACTCGCTCACTCTTAATCATTCGAAGGGTGCTCCATCTTGCCCCTAACAGACCATCCTTCACATAACAACCAAATTCTCATCTGGCTGCTAAATCAAATCACCCATTACGTCACTGGCGCGACTCATCACAACCTATCAATCGACTTCTCAATTCAAATTTGAACATTTATAGCTCAAACTTCTATTCTTCACCATAGGATACACTTATCGCACCAAATATTCTATCAATTACTTTCCCAACATCACCAAAAATACCTCTCATTATGACCTTTTCTCTGATATCACCTCTATCACGATCCAGTAATATAATATATGCAGGTCAAAATTAAAATAAAAATAAGATATTCCATCAGCAATAGAAAATCCAACCGGGGTGTGACAGTTATATACAAATAGGACCCGATATGATAAAACCCACACAAGATCTCATCAGATATGAGTCCAGACAAATATAATATACGACCTACTATTCACAATTGTAATGGAGGTATTGAACATAACAACAACTCATCACCATAATACTATAACTCTAATATTTCTCATACAATGATCAGGGCCATCATTCGGCCATAAATAATAACCATAAAATATTTTCGAGATAAAAAATATACTCAACATAATATCTCCACTCACTGATAGAGATATTTGAGCTAAATCCCATCCGAATTTCTACAAGCGTATCCATGCCACTAGTTTGAAGGGAAAAATATGAAAACGTGAGTCTAGATCTCAACAAGTACTATTATCGTATAAAATAGTATACGTAAATCAGAAGCAGGGATATCGCACAGTAATCATGTAAAACAAAACACAATGTCCATGAAATTCTTGAAAACCGAGGAGACGTCTCGTACTAAATCGTCATTCGTATCAAACAGTCCCTCCGGGACATATTTGTAATAAATAATGATTTGGTAAAATATCATAAACGATATCATATCATATCATATGATCCGAGGTCACATAAGTCGCAACCGTCATCACATCCATGTGGGACACAAACCATTGTTCGGATCTAAATCTCATAATGTAGAAATCGAGAGAAGACCGCTGGAACTAAAACATAAATCAAAACACGTTCGCGTTTATCACGTATTTATACATACGAGACATTTCCATCGCCCAATTGTGGTCCAATCAGTGCATCTCAAAATTATCCTCCACCTAAATACATGTAGAACTATGAAGTATGTACGAAATTGAAAAACCAAAGATAAATAATACTAACTTGAAGAAGGGTTACCCTCGTCTGGTAACCACGGCTATAACGGCTGTAATTTACGCCAACAACTCAAGGCTATCCATGTACTCTGTCTCCCATAGATTATGAACTTGATCACTATATTTTACTACCCGCGACTTTGGGTGTAACCTTAAATTTTAGTTATATATTAGGACGTCCGAATATATTAATTTTTCGTCAATTCCTTACGATAGTTCTCATTTAAATAGACAGTGGGGCAAGTCAGCTACTAAACAATTCAACATTTCTTCTGGCGGAAGTAGCCATATCATAGACGTCCCCGTCGGGACTAAGCCTCCCCATCGGGAGCAGTACCAATAACCCATGCCTCGGATCACATATAACGACCTATCGGGTCTCAAACCACTATGATCCCGTAGTGATCCCGCCCCCGGTAGCATGCATGATTAATGCAAGGCCTATTTCATGGTTCCACAATATACGGATACACAAATATACATTTATATACTGTCCGAGTGTTCGAAAACCCTTAAAATTATAAACACCAGTGTAAAACCACCACACGACCCGTAAAACATACATGCATGTACATAATTTATAAATTTGGGGTATACAAAAATACATACATATTAGTAAAATTTCCAACAATGGTCAAAATATATCAGAAATTAAATCAAACTAAGAATAGGGTTAGAGGATACTTGTCTGGACTTTATAATCTACAGATTTGAAGAAAGGATGTCTCGAAACACCAGAATCTGGCATTTCTCTCTCCCGCCAGTGTGAAACCCACGTGCCCTTCCTCTCTCCTCCGATCTCCTCTGCGGGCGGCTTCTCCCCGTGCTGCTACGCCGTGCCACTGCTGCCACTCCACCATCGTGCCGCCTGCCTGGCCACTGTCGGCCTCCCTGGCCTCACCCAACCAGCGTCGGTGCCGGCGTTGCTTCACTGCCGCAGTCATCCTCGCGTGGCTTCGCCATCGTTCTCCTTGCACAACCCACACAGTGGGCCATTGTTGCCTCAGCCAGCAACCTCGCGGCTTCACCCGCAACCCCCGTTGCCGCCGCCGCTGCCTCCTTTCTTTTCTTCCCCCATCTCTCTCCTCTTCACCCCCTCTCCCCGATCCCCATTCTCCTTTTTTTTCTCATTTTCTCCTTTTTTTTTCTTTTTACTTATTATATATATATATTTATATATTACTTTTCTTTATTCCCAAATCCAACTCGGTATTCGGACAATAACTTGGGCGCGCCACTCTAAAATCCCGATCGATCCTCAAAAATTTTATAATACTTTAATTTATTTTTACCACGTCCGAAATACCTAAAAAGATAATTAATATTAAATAATCCAAACAGGATCTAGAATATTACAGCCGGTGTCAGTTGTCTCCTTGTGGCGGTGAGGAGACCATCATGCGTTGCTGGCCATGCTTGGTCTGCTTCTCGCGTAAGGATTGATTAGCCAGTTGTAGGGAGCGGCACGAGCTGCGGTTAGCAGAGTTGACATTCCCCCAATTAGCTTGCCCCTTCTGCGTTGCGTTTGTCACCTACAACCACATTAATGAGTTGCAGGAGGTGCCAATTGGCTGCAAGTATTAAGCTGCCATGTTGGCCATTTCGAGTTTTGGGCTGAGCTTATTGTCTGGGCCATTACTACCTGGATTGAGCCTTGTCATCTCTGCGTTTTACTGATACTGGATTCAACACTAGCCCCTATGCCTGGGCTGACTAATAGTCGAGGCTTAGCATGTCCGTTAAGGGTCCAGCTGGCCACCATGTGTCATTCCTCGAGATGCGCTAGACCTTGTTCCTTCCTGGTGTTGCGTCTTTTCCAGGCAATCACACAGGCTTTTCAGACACCATAAAGATTCGGTACTCTGAAAGGAAGGGTTCACAAGCAAGAGTTCATGCTTGTATCGAGGACTTTCCTGTTTTGTGAATGATGGCCATCAGGCGGCGTGCTCTGTTGGGTGCGGACAGGGTGCTGGCTCTCGATTAGAGAGATCTATGCCTTAGCCAGTTCTTAGAGGAGTGATGCGAAGCCCTTGGCTTGTCTTGCTTCCAGTGGGAGTTTGCAAAGGAATTGGATAGACTTGTTGGAGATCTGGAGGTTCTGCTGAAGATTGTCTTCATGTCCCGATCGCAGGCAATTTCTTATACTAATGAGGGTGACTTGGCCACTCTAACATCGTTATATGTCTTCCTCACGGCCAGCATGATTATTAGTGTGCAGGAGTGTCCTTGTAGAGCTATCATGGGGCTCTTTGTCCTCGGGATAGCGCATCGCTAACGGCCTTGATCACGCCTGGCAGACCATATGTGCCATCTGGAGAGGAGGCAAAAGGTGGAGTCTTCGTAGGGGGTAGCACGAGCTAGTCGCGCCCCCTCTGGGACTACTGCTATGGGTGTTGGTTTTGCCATTGTGGTCGACATTGGGTGAACCTTCAGCGTCTGGCCAGCACCAGCGGCTCTGATGCTTGGGGGATTGGGGTTCTGGTGATGGAGCCAGAGAGATCTAATGTAGATCTCATTCCCTAATAAGGCTTCAAGCATCCGGAGCTACTATTCTAGGCTTTATACTCCATGTTGTATCGTTTCCTTTTTTGTACTTTTACTCTCTCAAGTTTTGTACTTGTAAAGGAACTTTGATTAATAAAAGTAGTAGCCATTGCCTTTATTTTTCTATCTTGTTGCATGCATCTTCTTCCTTTTGTTGCTTTGCGCGTTACATTTCAAGGGCAGCAGGACCCCCTCGCCGTTGCATGCGCCAATCCGTGCACTTGAGCATTCCCAGTTACTCACGGTCTATTCCACTGGCATTGTCCCTCAAGTCCTCATGCAGACCATCGACAGGAGGACGCGGCGGGAAAAGATCGCTGATGTCTGTTGCCCTGGGAGATCAAACGCTGCTGGCAGATGTCACATCTGCCAAATATTCTGACACATTGATTGCGTGGGAGGCCTTGGGGTGTTGCATCATAATGGCTTGCTTTGGAGGGGCGCAACGCTTGTGGGATCCACTACGTAGAAGGAGCTTGTTGGCTCTCTCCCAATATGCTTCTTCTTCGGGGTGACGCCGTTTCACCGAGGGTTTCTCACTATTTAAATGCCTGAGTTCCCTCCAAGGCCTTTGCGTCCTTTGGTGGCTTTGAAAGCATGAAACGTGCATTTTCTTTCCCTCCTTTTATCTTGACACCAATGGAAAGATTGTCTTCTTTCTCAGAATCTCAGTCGTCCTCCGGTGAGTCTGTGAGGGACACGTATGCCTCGGGGACCCGCCATGATGCAGCCCTTGGCACCGTGGCAGCAGAAGGCTGTTGCTCATAGGCCTCTGTCGTAGGATTAATGAGATTTCTGAGGGCGCCACCGGGCTTTTAGATGGAGGGGGTATCCACTTCCTCACGGCGCCGTAGGCCTTGGAAAGGGGATCGCGCGCTTCATCAAGTCACTAGGGCGGTGGAGGACATGGAGGCGCGCGTGTAGGCCATCGCTAGCGTGGTTGAGCAGGCTTAGGCTCGGGTGGGGCACTTCGAGTGGGCATGGACAAAGTTAGAAGCAAGGGTGTCGAGGCTTGCCGGTGCCAACGTGTAGGCTCGGGATCACATTTTGGCTCTTTAGAAGGAGTTCGAGCCATTTCAGGCACACTCAACAGAGGAACGCGCGCGATTGGAGGCTGAGTTGAGGTCAAGGTTCAGGTCGGAGGAGGTGGCTTCTGGACTGGAAAGGAGGTTTCAGGATAGTATCCATCTCAGTCGAAGGATAGTTACGCTTGAGGAGCCAAACTTCCGCATTGGCGCCCTAGACTCTCGAAACTCAAGCGCTCTGACGCGCGCAAATCTGACGGAGTACATGGCCCCAGATCCTTCCGGGCTTGGAGAGGGCAGTTAATTGTAATCTGTGGCCGTTGGCTGCCTCCTGCTATAAAAAGAGTTTATTAGTGGATTATATAATAAAACATTTTACTTAGCCGTGTGGTTTATTTACTACTGTCTGTTATACTGGAATGGTTAATTTTTCCTTATTGATACGTGCCCTAGAAGCCTTGCCGCCCCTAGTCCTAACGGGTAGAATCCCTGTATTAAATGTAGGTGTGACAATCGGGATTTTGGCAGGCGGCTGAGGTAATAGTGATCTGCAATCTGGCAGGGGCCATGATTGGCTGCTTTTTGGAACTCACGGCACTTCTGCTGAATAGATGCGTGGCTTGGCCATCAAGCAAAATGCCAATTGAGTTTCTGCGGAATGGCACCCTATTGCCTATTTAAGCAGTGCCTTGATGAATCCCATTCTTCGTGCTTCCTTGCACTGAGAGACTCCGATATTTCCTTAAGAGAAAGAGATGGCGAAAAAGAAGAGTTTTCCCTCCTCCTCCCGAGTTACTTGCATAGTTCGCCATGGGGTAAACAATACTGGGTCTGTTCTTACGGCAAATGCCATTGCCGCATTGATAGTGGACTACGGGATCTACAATGGTATGGCCTACCACGCTCCTAGCTCAACTGGTAGGGCCAACGCCCCTCTGGAGGGCTTTATCTTCTCTTACGAGCACCATCTGAAGGGAGGGCTTTACTATCCCATACCATGCAATCTGTATATACTTATCGAGGCATTGGGTGTCCCTGTCACAAGGCTCTACCCTAATGCCATTCGCTATTTGGTTACTTTGTGCATTTTTGCCTGTCTTCAGTCTTGCGTGTTTGATACAAACGCGGCGAAGGTTATCTTCTGATTTACGAAGTCCAAGGATTGGATCTTGATGTCTCCTCGAATTGGCTTCCACTTTCAGGGGACCAATCTGGACTCAGTGAAGAATTAGGAGAACCGGTTTTTCTTCTTGCAAGAACCCTCAGATTTGGAGCTCTCTTGTAAGTGGGGTCCGATGTCAAGGCTCTTTCGTAGGGACGTGGCCACCGAGGAAGTGACTGAGGCGGCAATGGTAATCACTGTCATCCACTCAAAGATGAAGATGTTTTCTGTCCAAGGCTATTACTTGACCTCCCATGCCTTTGCCGCCGCCAAATGGGGTCGGGAGTCTGGCTGGGCAATGGCTGGCCTAGAGAAGAAGAAGCTTAGGGCCATTGAGCTCTAGGAGCCGTCGGGGGAAGGCACAAGGAAGAGTTGCTAGCTGCTGGAGACTTCTTTAGATGAAGAGGTGGATGCTCCACTGAAGAGGTTGAGAGATGTTGGAGGCACTTCCACCTGGAGATCGCAGAGGTTGGCTGCGGGGCCAGCCGCACATGCCATGAGCTCCACTCCAGAGCGGGCGTCAGATTCTGAGCCATAGGAGGGAGCGGCTGAGCACTTGCCAATTCCTGCCGTGGCATTGGCTGAGTATGGCGTTCCTATGGTAGAGCTTCATTCCGGAGGAGAGTCCCCCGTGGGCCCCTTCATTGATCTGGAGCCGCGGGAGGCGGCTGTTGAGGGTATGCCGATTGTGGAGATCGATGCACCAGGTCCTGAGGAGGCTGAAGAGGCAAGCGCTTTGGAGCCTATCCTAGAGCCAGTAGGGACTCCAGAGCTAACTGAATCGCCTGACGGGGTGCCCTCAGAGGCGTGCACCCAAGAGAGTGTTGCCACTGAGGAGGTCCCTGGATGCACCGCAATGGGTGGCTCACTTTGGTAGCTTGAGAGAGATTGTAGAATATTGGCACTGTACGTAAGTCTGAGAGTAGGAACTCAAGGAGTGTTCATCTCAATGCCCAGGCTCAGATTAGCGATTAGGAATTGGATTCCATCTCCCGTAAAAGGAGAGAGAATTTATAGGTTCCCTGGTGTGGAGTTTTGGGTGTAAGAATCCTTCTTGTAGGGATTCGCTTGCCGTTGATTGCTGGCGGCAACCAACGGTGTCAATTGTCGCGCTTGTAGAGGTGAGGAGACCGTCATGTGTCGTTAGTCATGCTTGGTATGCTTCTTGCGTGAGAAAAAATTGTATGTACGCTGCTTAAATGATAGTTTTATGATTAACCTGCGTTTGCCACAAAAATTCTTCTTAGGCATACAACTTGAATGCTTATCGAGCATATCAGTTGCAACTAGTTACCAAAATCTTTTTTAGATTTATAGATTGAATGAACATTTCATCCATATTTTACAAAATTCTTTCTATAACACCGGATTCATTCCTTATTGTAAGAGTTTGACTTGAATCTTATTAGAGCATAAGTAACATAAAAAGACTTAAATATAGTTCAAATAAAATCATACTTTTATCACAAAACTCAACCAATATAGCAAGCATTATACCCCAGAACTTATTACTCATAAAATTTGCAATAGAAAATTTGAACGTGGTTGACAATAACAAATAACCCTCATAAAATCCATTTAGAATTTTTACTAAGGTATTTTCATAATTCTTAAGCATCAAATTCTTTTTAAAAGTAGAATATGTTTTGATTGGATATGATTAATTGCCATGTCACAGAGACACAGGTTGGGGGGTGGCTTTATCACTTTAAGAGATGAAGATTATTTTTTTTCATATCTCAACTAACTATTTTAAAATGAATAATTATAATATAATAACTAATTTTTTTTACATTTAAAAAAATAATTATATCATAACTATTCAATTAAATATTAACGATCTGGGTTAGAAAAAAAATGAGTTTTATCTTTTAAAGAGATAGAGCCTAATTGATTCCCAGAAATGCTACCCATTATTGAACCACATAAAAATAGGGCATTCCGGTTCCTTAGCCTCTTAGGTGCTCTACCAAGGGTATCTTAGTTTGATCCTACCGTTAAAGCACCAGGTAACTTGGGTTGTACGATATTGGTTGACTGATTTATTATGGCCAAAAATGTATTTATTCTAAGATTTTCAAATATAATAAGTTTTGAAGCCGAGCGTAATTTTTTTATATAATTTATGCTTGGCTTTTTTAATCTAATTGCGATCCATTTTAAAGTTTTGTCTCACTTTTTATAAGATTATGATCATCCCATTTTTTGGCATATCACATCTCAGATACATTTTATAACATCACATTAGAAAACCATGTGTTGGATGGAATTTGTGCAATCCCACAAAAATAACATTGAGAAAGAATATGAAGAAAATTTATATAGTTATAATTATTCCGACTACTTTTAATTGCTAATCAAAGAACGGAGGAATGGGCAATGAGCTTTTAACTTAATTTGTTATAATATTTTAGCTTTAAGTCAATTTGAGCAATAACTCGATTCAGACACGTTAAGGGAATATCCGTACAAAATGGCCCTAAAATAATTATGTACCATGCAAATTAGCGATCCCACCATTAAAATATGGGGACCTTCTCCTTGCTCGCCTGCAGCTGCGCTAATACCTAATAATGAGTTAAAAGATGATTAAGGTTGATGGGTATTGTTGGACGGCTCAAAGAAATCAGCCCGGGATAGTTTCAAGTTAAAAGATAAAACTCAACGGCCTAAAACATTTGGACGGCCCATTTTAGCAAATATGACCAAGACCAATTTAACGGTCCAAACGGTTCCTTAACTAATGACATCGGACATTAATTAAAACCATTGTCAGGATAAAATTTAACCATTTATCAATTTTCTTAACGGTTAATCGGCACTTGTCTTCTATGAAAAGGCCGTTCTATCTAACCAAATGGGATAACTTGATCTTCTCAGACAATACATGAATAATAAACAGACGCTAGAAGTGCACTCTCTTTCTTAATCTAAAACGCCATTATAAGAACGCAAGCCCTCAAATAAAAATATACATTTTACATATTTTATCTTTTCTTTTATTTAAAAAAGATATTGACTTCAGCGTTGGAGGTTATACTTGAGAGTGAGTTTTGTCAATTATTTCACCTTTATTTTGTTATTGCACGGATTCTTGATTAAAGATGTATGGAGACCGAAGACACCTTAACACCCGACAGACAATTCTCTTTACCAGTACAACAATCAGAGTTCTCGGATTTAATATTGGCACCGTCTGTGAAAAACATGACTAAAAGCCCGAAAATCACAATCTCAATAAAAACATGGTGAATTATAGAGTATAAGTTAGTGTACGCATAAGAGAGGCCACTTCATGTGGCAATTGTCCTCCCGTGGTCGATCGAATGGATGACCATCTTGACCATTGTGTACGTGCCCTTGTGATGAAGATGGATGACATTTCTAAGGCAGTTCAGACAATTTGCACGTGGTTGGATGAGCGGCCAAAAGGGGTCCCGTCTTCGGCCTCTCAAACCGCTACATCCAAAAGGAGGAATAGAGGAAGAAAACACCCATTTAAGAAGATTGACCAACAAGATGACCTCAGAACTAAAGCAGCCACGAGCTATAAAATCCCATCGCGACTTGAAAGTCAGTTAAATTTTTGAGTCCGAGAGGATAGTGTTCACCATGGTTCTATCGGCTTCAACCAAACTCCATCAAAACTTTCCAGGATTTGGCCGATGGCTTCTTATCCCAGTTTGGCTCCAACAGGAGGGAAGAGAAGTAGCCATGGAATTTGAATCGAGTTAAGCAAGGGCCAAATGAAAGTACGAAAAAGCTCCTGGCCTGATTCACGGCTGAGGCCAAGAAAATTTTGAAGTTCACTGAAGAGGTGAAGTTAAGCGCCATTATATCCATGTTGGAGCTTGGCGATAATTTTAGGCACTTGGTTCATAAGAACCTCTGACCTTCAGAGAGGTCAAAATCATTGCTCGAGCCTATGTTGCAGCTGAGGAAGCCAATGAAACTAAACGACCAGAACGAAGGGACCAAAAGATAATGGAGGGGAAGAGAAAAAACAGGGACAACATGGATCCCTGAAGATCAAGGAAGTGGCAGAAGTCTGAGTCGGTATCTAGAAGAGAGTTTAGACAGTAAGATTTGACTCCCCTAAATGATTTTTGCACCAACATCCTGATACAGATTCAGGATGAAAAATTCTTCAAAATATTATCGAAGGCATTGAAGAATCCTGATGGAGGTGATCAATCAAAATATTATCACTACCATCGGTACGGGGGCCATAGTACCGAAGACTAGAGGACGTTGCAGAAAGAAATTAAAGAGTTAATCTGGAAGGGACATTTCAATCGATTTCTATGAAGTTTCGGACAGACTTTCAGAGGAACAGATGGAGATGAGACCGAGCAGCTAAAAATCGAGTAGCAGGCTGGCGTCGTGAGTATGATTACCACGCATCCCGCTTGAGATGATATTCCGGAGAGCTCGAGAATGGCCCTCAGCCACAAAAAACCAATGATGGAAAATAGGGATGACGTTATTAGTTTTAGTGATAAATACTTAACTCCTGTAACGTCTCCACATTTTGACCCATTGGTTGTAAATGCGCTCGTTTCTGATTGTAGTATAGATTACCAATTGAAACGAGTATTTATAAATAATGAAAGTTTTAAAAATTTACTTTACTTGGATACATTCTTTAAATTGGGATTTAAAAAAGTCAATTAAAGATATCAGAGGGACCCTTATACGGATTGGATAACAAATCAGTGCTCGTACAAGGGGTGGTCCAACTAGAAGCCACACTGGGTACTTACCCGAGGACAGTCACCAAGATGCTTTTTTAATTGGTTGTGGACCTTCCATCGGTCTATAATACCATCCTCGGACGTCCCTACTTAACAGCATTTGGAGCAGTGACTTCAATCCCACACATAAAGATAAAGTTTTTGACTCCATTTGGCATTGGAAAAGTTTTAGGTGATTAAATAATTGGCCGGATATGTTACCTATCCTAAGTCACTCAGACACCCACAAGTCAATCGATCCAAGACCCTAACTTCCGCGACGAGATTACATTATTACAAGCTCAGTCTGGAGAATCAATAAACCAAATTCTCTTGAACCCCAACCCCAATAATCAATAGATTGGGAGTTCTTTGTCTGAACCACTTTGATGTCAGCTTATTGATTTTCTTCGATAAAATTTTGACGTCTCTGTGTGGACACCTAACGACATGCTAGGGATGCTGACTGAAATAATGGTCCATAAGTTGGGCTTAGATCCCGACCATAAATCCGTCCGGTAGAAATAATTGAACTACTCAATTGAAAAATTAATTGCTATTCGAGAGGAGGTGAAAAAACTTCTCGTAAAGAAAAATAATGGGAAGTGGAGGATATGCATTGATTTTACCAACGTCAACAAAGCCTGTCTAAAGGACAATTTTCTATTACCAAGGATTGATTTGTTTGTAGACTCGACGTTTGGATATGGATTACTCAGTTTTATGATTGCATACTCGGGCTATAACCAAATTTGGATGAATTTAGAAGACGAGGAGCACATAGCTTTTATGGCCAACCAAGGGATTTACTGTTATAAAATTATACCCTTTAATCTAAAAAATGCCAGTGCGACTTATCAACGGCTCGTCAATAAAATATTCAAGGCTCAGATTAGACGAAATATGGAACTATATGTAGACAACATGCTTATTTAAGCAAGAAGCTCAACGACCATATTTGCAATCAGAGCGAGGCGTTCAACGTCCTGAGGGCACACTAGATGTATTTTAATCTAACCAATTGTACGTTTGGAGTAACCTCGAGAAAATTCTTGGCCTTTATTGTTTCATATTGAGGGATAGAAGCAAACCCTAAGAAAATTAATGCTATTTTTGACATTAATTCACCTCAGACAGTGAAAGAAGTCTAAAAATAAACTGAAAGATTAGCAGCACTCTCTTACTTCTTGGCTAAATCAGTCGAAAAATACTTGTCTTTCTTTAAGGCCTTGAGGGGAACAAAGGCCGTCGGCTTCCAGTGGACTACTGAATGTGAAGCTATTTTTTGAGAACTCAAGGAATATCTCTCATACCCACCACTATTAACGTCTCCACAAGAAGACGAGAAATTATATTTATATCTGACTATGCCTAAAACCACTCCGAGTTCAGTCTTGATTCAACAACTGTCCGATAGGCAACGGCCTATATACTATGTCGGCAAAATCTTGACCAACCTAAAAACGCGTTATTCCCCTATTGTGAAGATAGTTTTAACACTCGTATGTTCTACTAGAAAACTTTGATCGTATTTTCAAGCACACAAATTATTGTCCTAACAGACCAACTACTGAAAAAAATTTACAGAAGTCAGATTTGTCAGGACGACTGGTCAAGTGGGCCATTGAGTTGAGAAAATATGATGTGAAATTTTGACTGAGGCTATCCTTAAAAGGCCTTGTCATCGCAGATTTCATTGTTAAAACAACGACCCCAGTCCTAGTAACCCTTGATCCTATGGAGGCCGATGGCCCCCAAAGTACTCCAGCATGGACTTTGCATGTGGATAGTTCATCAATGCAAGTTGGTTGTGGAGCCTGAGTGGTGCTAAAAATGCCTGACGGGGTCAAAAATAAAATATTCAATGACCCTCAAGTTCCCAACAATAAATAATGTCACTAAGTACGAAGCATTACTGGTTGGATTAAAATTGGCCAAAGAGTATTCGGTCATGAACCTTATAGTATATAGTGACTTGGATCTGGTTATTAACCAAGTTCGAGGAAATTTTAATGTCATCAATCCGCTACCTTCCCAATACCTCTCTAAAGTCTAAAATCTGATTTTAACATTTGATAACGTGAAAATAATCCATATTCCAAGAAAAGAAAACGGAAAAGCAGGCCGACTAGTAAAGGTTGCAGCAATCGAAAACCCAGAACAGTACGCATGGTAAATACATGAAGTCCTTGAAGTTCCTGAAGTCAATGACCTAGAGCAAGAAATCGTGCAGATAACCAATGCAGAAAACTGGACGACCCCTTATGGGAAAGCAGATCGACTAGTAAGGGCTGTAGCAACCGAAGACTCAGAATAGTACGCACGGCAATTGCGTGAAGCCCTTGAAGTTCCTAACATCAATGACCTAGAGCAAGAAATCATGTAGATAACCAATGCAGAAAACTGGATGACCCTTTATGTGAAATATCTATCCGATGGCATATTAACCAAGAACTTGAATGAAGCCAAGCGTCTGAAAAAGGCAGCAGGCTGGTACACAATTATGGATGGGAAATTGCACTGACATGGGTATTCAATCCCATACCTATGGTGTCTCATGCCAAAAGAGGTTGAATATGCCATCGAAGAGGTACACTTCGGTATTTGTGGATCCCACATTTGATGGAAGAACCTTACTTTCAAACTCATGAGGTAAGGGTATAATTTCTCACCATGAAACACGATTCCATGGACTTCGTCCGAAACCTAACCCATCAGCCACATATAGAACTCCGAGCTCTGCAGTCGCCATGGCCTTTCGCACAATGGGGGCTTGATATCCTCGGACCACTTCCAATTGTATTTGGACAAAGAAAGTTCATAATTATTAGGATAGATTATTTTACAAAATGAGTCGAGGCTATCCTACTTGCCAGAATTACTGAACAGAATGCAACCAAATTCGTCCAACAGAATATTGTATGTCAATTTGGTATACTCGAAGTTATTATAATCAATAATGGGACCCAATTTATTAGCAAACATTTCACAAAGTACTATACTAGTTTGAAGATAAAGTTGGTACATACTTCCGTCGCTTATCCACATTGTAACAGACAGGTGAAAGTTACTAATTGTACAATATTATACGGTCTAAAGACAAAGCTTGAAAATTTTGGGGGCTCCTAGGTGGACAAACTCCCATCCGTCCTTTGGTCATATAGGACGACGCTCAGAGAGCCAACCGTGAGATTCCCTTTAGTTTGTGCTACGATCAAGGCCATTATTCCAATAGAGATTGGACTCCCTAGTCTTCAGGTTGAATATTTTGATTCACATTATAACTCACAAAGATTTTAGAAAAATTTTAATCTATTTGAAAAAGTTCGAGACAAGGTGCGGTTGCGGATGACAGTATATCAACAAAGGATTACTAGGTATTACAACAAAAAGGTGAAGGCACAACAGTTTGATGCGAAGACTTAGTATTACGAAGTATTGAAGCTATTGGCAAAAATACCGATCAGAACAAGCTCTCACCTAACTGGAAATGACTATTTCTAGTCTTGGTCATTCTTAAGAATGGGGCGTACAAGTTACGTACCCAGAATGTCAAACTAGTTTCTTGGACTTGAAATGCCTTTCACATTAAAAAATACTATCAATGATCAAATATATAGCCAAGTAAGATTTGCATCATGAAGAGTGCTTGTATCTTTGTAAAATTTCATTAATAAAATTTTAGTTGTTTATTCATTCTTGTGCTTACTTATTTTTCATCACATTGTATAACATAGGCTACCCCTAAGTCAGATGAAATCCATTCACCTGTACCGTGGGCCACACTTAGTGGTTGGTAAACTCAATCATGTAACTGAGTGACACGGACAAGGTCGATGATTAAAACTTAGTCATACTATCAAGCAACCCAGATAAGGCCGAGGACTAAAAACTTGGGGAGCTTTCTTAGAAGTGCGCATGCAAAGACCTTCAAGGTAGTATCGTCAGTTAAATATGGTCCTAGAAAAATTTAAGTTAGACACATGGATATTTCAACACCCTTCGAACAATCCGAGGGATAAAAATTGTGAATTAATAATAACTTAAGTAATACTTAAAGTTAGACATAGAAAATGTCTGACTAACACCCATGAAAGAAAGAGAGAGTCAACTTGAAGAATGAATTTTCATTCATTCGAAAATCATTACAAGTATAATATATATATATATACAAATAGTTCTTATGAGGATGGACGAGGTCTAGGAGTTTCTAACAGAGGCTCTCAAGAATCCACATCGTCCTTAAGAAGGTACAATATATTAGAATTATGGAGAGCATTGACATTCCTCAGATGAAGTGCAGAAATAGGGACACCAAGGGCCACCATCTGAATAATATGTCAGCATAAGTTGATGCCTTCCCAATAGCGACGCTTCAACATCTTTGTGATGTCCTTGGGACGGATAGAAATTCGAAACTCACTCTAAATCTTAAAGTGCTAGTCTCTAAGGAGGGCGTACTTCTGCCTCATATCAACCATGTCGCGCTCAAGTCGAGAAATACGCCCCTTAGCAATCAGAAGTTTTACTTTCTTCACATAGTTGTGAGCAAAATGATTGGCAACGCCAGCAAGATGATTGGCCATCTCTTAGAATTGCAAAGAAAATAAAGCAAGTTAACAAATATGAAGTGGATAATGTGAAAGTTAGAGAAGAATTCAGACAGTACCTCAGAGACGAAAATATTCCCAAGAGTTGCGTCACTTGTATGAGTCTCTGAAACAACTTGGACCTCGGATCTAGGAGACTCTGAGCTAGCCACCTCTGCCATCTTTCAAATCCTTTAGGCACAACATCCCCCTTGGACAAAAGCACTTGGAGGTTGGAACCAAATGTTCCAATAGCAGGTCGTGAGGGTCACCTCAGACTCAACCTCGGCCATGAGATCCTTCGAAAGTGGCACGTCTGCCACAACAACTCGACCCTCGATCTTGACTTCAAGTTGGACCTCAGGTGCTGGGGGCTCGGGAGAGTGCTCTTCTGCGATATCATCATGAAGTTTCGAAGTGACCATTTTGGCCATATTGTTCACGGGGAGCTCAAGTAGTGGAATCCCCTCAGTCTCACTAGATCGAGTCTCGCTGATCCAAGAAGTACCCTCAACAAAAGTAGTCGGAATATCAGGCAGGGGCTCCTCGGAAGTGGAGAAAAAAAAGTCGAAACCACATATGAAATAAGAAGTGGGGCAGGGATTGACACATTCTCAATCACCTCCTTAGTAACAAACTCTACAGGCTCACTACCTTCAATTGGCCCGACGGACTTAGGAACTTGGTTCGAGGAAGACGTAGAAGTTGGGTCTAATCTGATCGTCGGATGCTTCCTCTTTATTAACTGATCAATAGAGGCCTCGTTCTCAGAACTAGATTTAACCTAGGCCTCTTTATTTTCAGGCATTATGGCCGATGGCTCCTTTATTTGAATGCCCTTTGAAGCCTCTTTATCCCCGGGCTTTTTGGCCGAGGACTCCTTTATTCTAATGGCCTTGGCCTTTTTCTTGTGTTTCCTCGTATGGATAGACTTTCCGGCATGGGCTTCCGACTTCTCAACCATAGGCTCCCACTTAGCCCGTACAAGGGATTTGGCGAAAAGTCAACGGTTCTTTTTATTTTCATTAAAGGTTGTAGCCTTTTCGTGAATGAGGTCTGTCAACCCTTGAACTGCGGCTTTCTCGTGATAAAAAACGTTGGTATGAAAAGAAGTAGAAACCCAACCTCACTCTGTACAAAGTTTCCACGTGGGAGGAACCGCTAAATAAAAAAAATTGGTCCTTCTACCTTTTGTGAGTCACAGTGTTTCCTCCACTTAAGCCGTATTCCAGTCTTGGAGAAACGGTGATCCAATCTTGTTTGTCTTGAAAATAGAACAAAACTTTTACAGCCGTGGCATTAAAAACCAAGCTGTGAATTTGAGCAAAAATGCATAAAGAGACAAGGTGCCTCACGCCATTTAGTTAGAGTTTAACGATCGGTACATGAAACTCGCCATTATTTTATGAAACTCTAAAGCCAAAAGAAATCAGAGGTCACCTTTCAGATGAGTCTTGTATACGGTAATATACCCTTTCAGACGAAAAGAAGCTCGTCCACTCATCCCAAGCAAAAGATATACCAAAGATCTCGAAATTTTATACCGAGCTCAAAAGTACTCGACATCGGCAGAGGTGATGATTGATTGAATATCTTCAACTCCAGGAGCCATGAAAAATCTTCAACAGTAAAAGCGAGAGGAAACTTCGAATGAGAAAGTGAAGGCAAAAGGGATCAAAAAATATTTCCTAAACGTTCGACCACCTATTTATAGGCAGAAAAGGAAGCGTGAAATGGCACTGTTCGAATTCAAAATTCAAAAGACACGCTTCATCATAATACTGATACGTGTCGACTGCACATTTGCTCTGCCAAAAGTTAAATTGGTCGATGTCAATAATGATGATTTGCACATTTCTAATGAGCCGTATAGTATCTCAAGCGACGTGCATTTAATGTAGCGAATGACAGCAAGGACAGAGGCTGTTGGGTTAATTGTCCTCACCTAATGAAAACCTTCGGACTTAAAGTTTTTATCCGATGAGCTAATAAAGCTTGCTAGATAAGACTTCGGTCTTGAACAAAAGATGCTTTTGAATTTCATACCAGAAGGTTGAATTTTAAACTTCCTGGTATGGAGGGCTAGTGATAGATATTGTCTGATGGTTTAAAGAAGTCGGCCCAAGATGATTTTGGGTTAAAAGACAAAGCTCGACGGCCTAAAACGTCCGCACAGCCCATTTCAACCAATATGACCAAGACTAATTTAACGGTCCAGATGGTTTCTTAACTAACAATATCGGACGTTAGTTAAAAATGTTGTCGGGATAAAATTTAACCATTTGTCAATTTTTTTAACGGTTAACCGGCGTCCGTCTTCTATAAGAAGGTTGTCTTCTCCAACCAAAGGGGATAACTTGATACTTTTGAGACAGTATATGAATAATAAAAAAATCCAAGAGCGCACACTCTCTTAATCTAAGACGTCACTATAAGAGTGTAAGCCCTCAGATAAAAATATATATTTTACATTTTCTATCTTTTCTCTTATTTAAGAAAGATATTGAATTAAGCGTCGGAAGATATATTGATGCGTGAATCCTCCCAATCTTTTAACATTTACTTTGTTATTGCACAGAATTTTAATTAAAAATGTACGGAGACCGTAGACGTCTTAACACCTGACGATTAATTCTCTTTACCCATACAATAATGATAGTCCTCGGACGCAATAAAGGTTATGTGATTATTTCTAAAATATTTTTTAATAATTTAATTAAATATGATATTCAATTAATATATTTTTTAAATAATTTTAATCATATAAATAAATTAATTAAATATTTAACAAACTAAAAAATTGGCGATAAACAAGTAGGCAGCTAGGACCGCTGCTCTCGTTTCTCGCCCATAACCGTAATTTTCTCTGGTTCATCTTTTCGCGCCTCCGCCGACGGCCGCCATGGCCGCAGGCCCACCGTCCTATTCTCGGCGTTGTCCTCTTTCGCTGAGGATGACGCCTTTCTGTCCGTGGTCCAAGAGGAGCTTATGGCTTCGCTGGAGATCCTCCATGGCCCTGCCAAAAACCGTGCTCAGCTTGCTTGGCGCCTCGTAAGTATCGATTTAGTGACTACATCGACGTGATAAACAAGATTGAAGGCAGATGTGCCCCTATCGACCCGGCCACTACAGAGATTCCGAGGGAACTCGGTCAAGAAGGTAAAACCTCTTTCCCTGTTCTACATTCTAATTCTCTTACTGCTTGTGCTTTGGAGAAGTGGATGGACGTGACACAGTCGTCGGGTACCATTTGTACCCTTGTCCCAAATTTCAAGTTCCCTGTCGTCGTGATTTGGAAATTAGTGCAGATAAGCCCTAACTGCGTCGTAAATTTCATGTCTCTTTGTTAGGATATAGGTCACTCCTATGTAAAAAGTATTATTGTGTTCGCCATAGGTGCTTACATATGCGGCGATGTAGGCCAGAGTGGAAGAAAGACTAGAGTGCAATAAAGGCAGAAGTGGTTACACTTGGCTGAAATAAAAGAAATTTTGGAGTGAAATTCCGAAGAGATTCATAGGACCGAGAACTTTAACTGACGGCCAAGTACACTTGCCAAAGGTCGAGAACTTTGACCAATGACCTGGGACACTAATTGGAAAAGTTGGTCACCTACAAAATCTGCGCAAACAGCTTTTCAGAAAAGGAAATTGACTTTTAGAATTGGTAGTCGATTTTGTAGAGTAGGTCAATTGTTCCTGACTGAAAGGCGACTTTGCAAAGTTGGTGACAGGTCCTGTAGTGCAGGCAACCACATTGCAGAGAAGGTGGTCGTCCAGTGCCTTATATATGTGTGTATGCAGAGTGCAAGTGTAGAGAGAGGTGTGGAGAGAGGTGAAAAAACACAGAAGAAACAAGGAGTTGCAATTTACCTTTGTTTTCTGTTCTTCAATGATTTATATAGCCTAGATTTTTGTAACTAAATTTTACGTAGTAAAATTTTGTAGATTAAGTGTCCCATAATTTTCTCGCTCAAATTTAGAATAGGATTTCTACGTAAAATTATGTGCTTAATTCTCCCCTTCTTTCTTTATTGTGTGCGTTCATCATCTTCTCAGCTTCACCATTTGACCGGCACCCTCTTTCCCAACATCCTTTCCTGATTCCCTAGCCAAAAAGCCTCTGCTGTCAAATGTCAACCTGTTGCTTCAAACTCCTGCTTATAGCGATTCAAACTTTGACCTATTGGAGCCGTAGCTGACAGGTGGATCCCATGTCCCTAATCCTGATACCCCTGCTTGTGATGCTTCTGAGAAGCGAACCGGTGGAGTTTCCTTCGAAGGCAATCCTATGGAAAAGTCTCTACCTTCAGGAGTTTTTCACGTTTTCCCAATCGACTCATTACGGCTCCAGTTTTCCTTGCCTGTTCTTGGAGCCCTCTATTTTGAAGACCATTGTGCCGCCTGGTTCCTCTCGACCTGGGTTCTTATAGTCTAAAATCGTCCAATTAGAAGAGGGACACCATTGTTCTCAGCTATTATTCTTCCCTCAGATCATCAAGAGGTGGGCCCTTTGCGGTGCTGAAATATGGAAGAACACTCCGGTAGGATATTTCATAGAGAGAGAGAGAAAAAAAAACTCTCATTCGCCATTGTTGAGGCAGCGGCCTGCAAGCACCGGAAGAGATTCGGTTATTGAATGCCAAGGCAATGTGATCTGTTGTCGACTCTGGCCCTGCTTATTTATGGGCAAGCCTGTTTTCCTCAAAGAATGGAAGCCCTGTTTCAACTTGTGTAAAGAGTTATATAACACTATTCGTTTTTGGGTCAATTTCTTTGGAGTTCTTGTGAGATTCTTATATGTGGAGGGATTGAGTTACATTGCTAGTATTGTGGGCAAGTCTATCTATACGGATAGACAAATAGAAAAACTTGAGATGGTGGACTTCACCTGGATTTGTGTTGAGGTTGGGAGGGATGCTAAACAGTCTAGTCCCCCTTGGTTATTAGAATCAATCCTTTATCAGGAGAGGACATGGTGGATATTTGAGGAGAATATCTATAGAAACCAGCTATTTGCCCTATTTACTAATGCTTTGGTCGTAAGATTTATGCTGGCACTTCTAAACCTAAATATATTTATAAGCCAACCAGTAGACTCTTTAAAGACAGCAGGAGGTAAAGTGAGCCTTAGCCGGCTGCATTCTTCCGTAGCATCCCACCCTAATTGGCTTGGAGATGTAAACAGAGCCTGTGGTTGTTACTATCTCATCAAACCCCTTTACGCTGCTATGCCTTGTTTTTGTGAATAAGGTGTCACCCCTTGCCCTAACCTTGCCACATGCAGTGTTGATGTGATTTTGAGCAATCTAATCCAAGAGAATGCTCTTTGTTCTGAAGCATTAAGTTCTTGTAAGGTTGAATGCCCATCAAACAATAAGGCGATTGCTAAAAATAAATTAAAGGGGCCTAAAAGATCACTTCTCTTCTCCGGGTTATTAAATGATTCGTATTGGATATTGGAATATTTGGAGCCTTAATGTGCCAGAAAAGGTCCGTGCAATTAGAGACTTTATAAAGTCCTACAATCTTAATATTTATGGCTTAGTAGAAACGAGAGTATGGGACTTTGATGTAGCTTCTATTGACTCATTTATTGTCTGTAGTTGGTCTTTTAACTACTGTTGTGTCCACGGTGATCTCATCTAGATTGGGAAGGATACCTCGTCAATGTTGCCGTCAGACCTCTAGATTAATGAGCAAATCATTTCTGGCATTATTACTAATGTGATGCGGGGTACTGAAATTTGCTGCTCTTTCATATACGCCTTTCACTCTATTGAAGAAATAAGAGGCATCTGGAACATGATTAAGCAGCTCACCTATTGTGCAGATGATCTTCCACAGGCTCTTTGGTAACTTCAATGTGCTATTACATGACTCAATGATCTTGAGGGGGGGGGGGATTCCTTGGAGGACGGTCCTAGGAATCTTACCCGCTGTCTCACATTCTCTGGTCTGCAAGATACAACATTGAAGGGTGTTAGTTCACATGGTGCAATCGGTGGGATGGCTTGAATTACATCAATAAGAAGCTGCATAGAATTTTGGTGAATACAGCCTAACAAATTGTTTGTGGCCAATATCATGCTTCCCTTGGCCAGATTAGCATCTCGGACCATTCTACTTGTCTCCTTTTCCTAGATAATATTGATTATTCTAGAAATGGATCCTTCAAATCTAATAATTTCAGGGAAATTATTCTAGATTTCTAAAAGTTGTGAGCTTCTCTTGGGCCGTAGATGTTTGTTGAGTCCCCATATTCCATGTCGTCTCCTTGCTTAAGTGAATCAAAGCGGCAAGGAGTTAAACAAGGAAGTCTGTGATCTTGGCCTAGCTATTGCTTCTTCCTTGAAGATGCTTGAGGTAGTCTAAATAACTCTCTCCCTTTCCCCTTTTTGCCCTATCTCCATCTCTGCTGAATCTTATGACTGGGTTGATTTATGGAAAGCTCTATGTATGGAGGAGGATTTCTTTAAGCAAAAGACTGAAGTTAAATAGTTTAATGATGGTGAACATTGCACGAAGTACCTTTTTAACGCTCTCAAGGAACAATAGAATGAAAGGACTACTTTGCTTGTCAACGAAGAAGGCTCTCTAACGACATTTGACTCGGATACCGATGAGGTCATTATTGAGTACTTTTTGAAGCTTCTAGGGAGGCCTCCTCTAGGTGGTCTTGCTAATGCTGATGACCTTCGACCCTTTATTTTGAAGACCATTCTATTACATCTTACCCATAATCTTGTTTCCATCCCTGCCCTGAAGATATATGCTTGATTATGTTTTATTTTGGTGATTCTGAAGCACTGGGCCCGATGGGTTTTTAGCTGCTTTCTACAAAAGATCTTGGGACATTGTAGGGCACCTCATCTCCTATATGGTTATGGAATTCTTTTGGAAAGAACATCTGCTAAGGTAAATAAACTACAATACAATCTACTTCATTTCTAAGGTTAAATCTCTTTCTAAGGTTGCTGATTTTAAGCCTATTGCTTGCAGTAATGTGCTTTATAAAATTCTTGCCAAAATCATGACTAATCAGCTTAAGATAGCTCTTTCTGTCCTTGTCAACCCTTGCCAAAATGGCATTTGTAAAATATAGATACATTGGTAATAATATCTTTCTAGCCCATAATTTACTCCACAAATACCACTTGAATAAAGGTTCTAATAGATGCGTATTGAAAATTGATATAATGAAAGACATTGACCGAATAAAATGGGACTTTATGCTGATTTGTTGAAGCTAATGGGGTTCCTGGATGTTTTTGCTTGTTGGATTAAAGAATGCATTACTTCTCATTTGTTCTCTATCTCTATTCATGAGGATTCTTTGGGCTTCTTCAAAGGTGACAAGGGCCTTTGCCAAGGAGGCCATGTCTCTGCACTTCTTCGTCCTTTGCAAGAAGGTTGTTTATGATATCATCAAGGTTAATACCTCTAGCAATTTAAAATTCTCGCATCACTACAAATACAAAGAATCTAAGACTATGATGCCTATATTTGTAGATGATTTTCTCCTCTTTTGAGTGGCTAATTAGGAGTCTGTGGACGCCCTTCATCAGTGCCTCTATGTTTTCTTCAATCTCTTTTGTTTGGTCCCTAATGCAGAGAAAAGTGAATGCATCATTTGCACTCGTGATTTATTTTGGTGATAAACATAAATAAATTACATAAGCCAAATATAACCCAACATTGGAATGTAGCACTATAATAAATATCGTTAGACAAACTTATAGAATAAAACAAAGTACAAGAATCAAAAGTCATAATCCGAAATGGTTTCAAATAATCCCTCACCTGCTCAATAAATATCTGAATGAGGAAGGAAAAAACAGCCATAACTAATGTCAAAAATACCAGAGTATGAAATTACTGTCATAGGCACATTGATGATTAAATACAATTATCCTAAAGCTGAATTGCGAAGCCACAAAAATAAAAAATAAAAAAAGGATCGTTTAAATGAGATGCATCCAAAGCTATTCCTCCAAAACATATTGCCCATCCAATTATCATGTAAGAGAATCTAAGCTTACAAATATAAAAAGTTACAAAAAATATGGTAAAATTAAGTTTTATATTCAGCAAAAAATATATAATGTATATTAGTGGATATGCATAAAATTATGAAGGAAAACCAACAATAATCAAATATAAAATTACTGAAAATTACAATAAACTAGTAAAAACATGTGAAAAATTCAATGAAGTATAAGAACTAAGTATCTATAATAATCTCACAAAAAAAAGTTAAATATTGAATAACAGACTATGACTACTACCCCATAGTGCAGGCCATGCTTAACTATTTATAACCTTTGATTAGCCGACTACATTTTTATAATTGGGGTTAAACACTATTTTTTAAATTTGAGGTTGTTAGATGTGATATTTGATTACAAATAATATACCAAGATATATTTAAATGTATCCCATTAATTCTCTAAAATGGTTTTTGTTTAATCAAAATAAAAAATTAAATATCAAATTATAAATACATGAAAATTTTTTACACTTTAACAAATAAATAATCTTTATGAAATCAAAGTATAGTATCTTAATAAATACTTGCATAAAATATGACATTTAAGATCAAATATTTCAAGAATTTTAAAATTATTTTATCAAGTGCATGACAACATACTTAAATTAAGGTACAATCCTTTAAAATTGTATTAAATTGGAGCAAATAGCATAGTCTTAAAAAAGTAAAAAAAAAAATATAATATGTATAAATATTTTAACAAGATTTGATAAGAGATTTCTAAAAAATTTAGTAATTAAAAAAGAAAATGACCTTAGACACATTTGCTTTAACATAGATTTACTAAATATTTGTTTGAAATCACTTTAAAATTACATTTTTCTACCTCCTCTCTCATATTCTCTTTTCTTTCTCTCTCATCTTTAGAAGCTCGGCTGAATAATGTCCAAAATCTCAAATAAATCACTTATATAGGGATAGGATCATGGCATTAGGCGCTAAACACTATTACGTGTATGGATAAGAGTCTCTCACCTCACACAAAAGCACACCCATTCTCCTAAACTACGCACAAGGGTGCCTCTGTTGTGCACAAGTGCCATCTATTCTATTAAGTCATATGATCGGGCCTCTATCACGCATGAGCATTACCCAATCCTTGAGTACTTTATTTTTATTTTCTAAACATACAATTATCCTAAATAATTCATTAGATATAGTAATTCTTGATATTATAAAATGTAAATTAGTAAACAGGTGTTATAACTTTTCCCTTATTATAAAATTTCATCATGAAAATTTAGTTATATTATTGAAAAACAGATTGGATACTTTTCACGAATATCATCTTTATTTTTCCAAGTGACTTCCTCTAATGAATGATTCATCTAAAGTACATTGACAATATTTTTGATCGTTAAAATTTTTTATTTATGAAAGATTGTTAAAATAAAACAAAAATGATACATGGTCTGCAATATCTAATATGTCAAGTTTTATCTTATTTAGTAGTCAATCTTTATCTTTTGTTAGTTTAACTTGTTTTGTCCACAAAACATCTTAAATTGTTACTCGTGAGAAAAAAGATATTTTAACAAATAAAATAATACTCTTTATTTTCTATAAATAATGAAAAATAAATTATATAATATTCTTAGCACAATGGTTAATAATATGAAATATACATATTTTGTAAAATAATTTACCATTTAAATTTAAAAATATTATGATTTAAATAAAATAATAATAAAAATATTATTTAACGAGTTGTTAAAAATAATAAGAAAAATCTCATTAAATATTTTAAAATCATTTATAATAACATTAATGGCTTTAAAAATAATAAAAACAGTGTGTGGGTACTTAAAAATTTTAAAATTAACAATTATTTTTTATAATTATTAATTTTTTAAAATTTAATATGATTTATCACAAATATAAGATAAATTATTTTATGATAATCAAATGTTACTAGTTAAAAAATATAATATTTTACGCACGTTAATATAAAAACTAATTATTGTTTAAATTATAAAAAAATAAATAGTCTCACATTTAACAGTTTGTCAGTATATTTTTATATACCTTGGTTACAAATACTTTTGTATGTATTGTTTAAATTTGTAATCTTTTGACATGAAAAAAATGCTCTCTGATTGAATTGTATATTTCACTAGTCTCCCCTCTCATCGATATAGCTCTTGATCATACTGAAAAACTTCAGATTCTAAATCACCTTAACATTTTAGTTTAATTTAAATTGAAGATACACTTATGTTTTTCCCAGTGTCTTCAACAAATATCATGTACTCTTAGAATTTTCATATGTATAATCATTTGTTTTATAGTTTTAACAAATAGTTAGTTAATGACTATTGACTAATTTAATCTTAAAAAATTACCATACATTATAGAAATATTTTCTAGTAGTGGTTAGAACTAGTAGTAGTAGTATTTCAGTCAAAATTAAGTTGTCATTCTAATATTTGAGAACTATAATTAGTGTATGTAGTGATATAAACAATATAAAAATGTTTAAATAATTTTTTAAATAATTTTTACTATTGAAATTAGGAAACTTATATTTTATAATTAATGTGAGGTTCTGGTCCTAAAACATGATAATTATGAAGTAATTAATATTATAATAATTAAGGCTAGGCTTAATGTATGTGGAAGAATATGTATCGGAAGTAAAATCGAAGGAAAAATGGGTTGCTACTTGCTAGTGCATTGCCAGCAACACAGCACTTGCCGTGTCCTCGAGTGCGGCAAGTATGCACCGAAAGTAGAACTAGCCGCGCCTACTACTCGCCGTCGTGCGCTCGAGCGGGCGAAGGTAGTCTACTTGCGTCCACGCAAGTAGCTAGAGCTTCGCGATTTTCATCTTTTCACGCAACCAAACCCTAAGAGAGAGAGAGAGAGAGAGAGCATGGAGAATAATGAGAAAAGGAGGAGATTGAAGCCTACGGGTTTGAATTCGTTCGAGAGCTAGTTATAAAAGTAGTAGATTGAGTTGAGATAAGTGTACTTATACCATCATTTTTCTCTTTTTTGATTTTTATTTGTTCTCCATTGGGTATTATTGTTCCAATACCCACCCCAATTATGAAAAATATATAGCCTATGATTATTGCTTAAATCATTTATAGTTTATTGTTCGTTTACTCCTCTAATTCGCTTCGGTTTGGATTCGCTAAACCTTAGACCTGCGCCTAGCTCGAGTATTCCCCTTCCCCTTCGAATTCATGCATGCTTGCCCTCAATAATGAATTATCTATGTTTTAATTATATATATACATCGGTTGGGAATTTGATTTCCCAAGAATCGATCCGCTTGGCACGTTCGGAGGCTCTAAATCGGCCATGACACTATTCACCTGAGACCAAAATTAAATTTATATGATTTCACCCTATTTATTTGTTATGTAAGCTATATTTAATTATATGTATTTAATTGTAAGCTCCGAAAAAAATATGTTTGTGCTCCATCTGTGAAGGAAATGTAATCCGGAGTCTCTAAAGTGATAATTGTCTCCCTGTGGTAAAAATTCTAATCTTCTTATGCATTATGATATCCATGCATCCAATTTTAACTTGTGAAAATATTTAAGTTTGAAGGAAAGATAATAATTATATATGTATTCGAAGGGAAACCCACAATTGGAGTTTTGATCGAATTATTCTCTCGGTTGGAGATATTATGAATGAATTACGGTGGTCCTTCCCTCAAATGGATAAGAAATCATGAAATTCGGACCACTGATTTATATTACAGAGGTAATACCCTTTGGCTGCTCACTAGCATTACAGTAGAGACTCGAGGATTACTCCGACCGCATATTGTAACAGGTAATACTCTTGACAAGCTTTACAATATTACTGTGGAAGGACGAGGAATGCCTCTAGACAATGGGAGGTTAGGGTAGCGTTTTATTGGCCATATATGACCGGATAATTGGCATGCTGCTACGTCACGTGGTGCATCGGCTCGTCTACAGGCAAGATATATAGACGGCCCCTCCGTTGGGTCGAGAATAAGCGCTCATGACCTTAAATCATGTGGGGTATTAAAATTCTACATCATTTTCTCGCACATTTAGTTAGTATGGCTTACTAATCCTAATCTTCAAAGATGAATAATTATGCTCAAATTATACCCCAAAGAGAAGTAAATTATATTCCAAAGCATATTTGATCATATTCTTGTTTATGTATCTCTTTCATGATATGTATCCTTCTTCTATTTAACCTTACTTATATTATTTTTTGGTTTTGAATATGATGTACTTGTTGAGTTGTTAACTCACAATTACTTCTCATTTCGTTCTAGATGAGTATACTCTTATGACAGATGAGACCGACTAGGTCGTAGGAGTATGATAGACCACAGATCGTGTAGTATAAGCTTTTGGGACTTAGTTTATAATTTTGTATACAATTGAGCTCATTGTGTTATTTTTGGTACTAAATATGTATTTTGATGTAATTGTATCATGTTTGATGGATTTGTAGTTATTTTTGTTGTATATTGATGGATGTAGTAGCTTCTATAGGTGTTATGGTCACGTTTGGTATCTAGTGACATCTCGTATGAATTGGCATTATATCCAGAGTTATGAGGTCGACGTCTCACGTATATTTGTGGCTGTCTGGATCCTATGAGGAGTTGTTGTTATGTTGTATGGTTTGTGAGTTGTTGAATGTCTTTTGATGTTGGAGTTTGATATTGATGGATTTTGTTATTGTTGAGGTTGTATGTTTGATATATAGGTTTTGTATTTGGTGGACATCCATTTTATAGATGAAATTCTATTGGATTTTTGATAAAATTTTTGCTTCATCGTAGTTGGTCTCAAAGATAGAGATACTTTAGGTTTGATTTGTATATTATGCGAAAGTTTAGGCTAAAGTAAGATCAAATAAGTTAATGAAGGCATAGGATGATTAGGGTAGGTCAGATATCTTTAATTGCCCTAGCTTTTATGACTTAGGCTAAGATTAAGTCAGGATCAGTTGCTAAGTTTGACTATTTAGTTTCAGTGTCCTAGTTATTGCCTTAATCGAGGTAAGTCGATTAACTTAGACTAGAACTAAGTTGGAGTGATAGCCTTATTTAATCGCGTAGACTATAATGCCTTAATTAGGGTCCAATCTTTTGGTTAATTTGCAATTATTCTTGTTTCAGGAGGTGTCTTCGAAGCTAAATATGCCGCCTAGATGTAGAAGTTCACATGGTGAGGGTTAGCCGTGCAATCGAGAAGCGGTATATCTGAATCTGTTGGGCAAAATGATGGACACTATTGAGAATTTGGGTCAAAGGAGTCTCGCTCCAGTGCTTGTTCCAACTTCGACACAAGCCCTAATCAATCCTAGACCTATAGTTTATGATCGGTTTGTCCAGGAGAGAGTTCCGAGTTTATGGGTGAGATAGATCCAATTAAAGACGATACATGGATTTAGTGGTTGAAAGAGGTATTCTCCATTATCCGTTACCCCAAGGAAGATAGGGTACCTTTTGCTACGTATCGCTTGGAGGGGGAGGACACCATTGGTGGGAAGTGAAGAAGAGGGTTATGGGTGTGCCGGAAGGTGAAATTACTTGGGTCATGTTTGAAGAGACATTTATAAAAAAAGTATTCTCCGCCTAGCCTTCGTGAACAAAAAGAAGAAGAGTTTGACCGGTTGAGGCAGGGAAATCGGACGGTAGCTAAATACGATACTAAGTTTACAGAATTATTTTTGTATGCTTCATGTATGGTGGAAGATGATGAGAGAAAAGTAAGGAGGTTTCTTCAAGGTCTAAGGGATAACATTTGGAAACAGTTTGCGACATCAAAATTTCCACTTATGTTGAAGCGTTAGGACGTGCCTTAATCCATGACAGGGAACTCGAGAAGGAGTTCTTCGAGAGGAAGATGTCTGGACAGGATGGTGTTGGAACCAATGTTGGAACTAGTATAAGTGCGAGTCCGAGGAGACCATCGAGGAGAGCGAAGCGGTCTGTTTCGGGAAAGAGGACTGGTCAGCCCGTACTGTACCCGCAAGCCCCTATTGGCCTGTGCCAGCATTGTAAGAAGTTTCATGGAAACAAGCCTTGCTTCTAACTTCAAATGTGGTAAAACGAGACACTTGATTAAGGATTATCCCTATGCAAAGAAGGCCCATTTGTCCAAGCCCACTGTACAGGACAGCATAGCAAAATGTGAGCCTCTCAGTTTTAATATTTTGGTATAGGTACTGTTTTGGACTCTAAATCAATATTTTCAATTGTGTTTCTAAGTTTGTTTGTTTATTCAAGGATCGCGGACCTCTTATTAACCGTAATCAAAGTTTACAACTATTACTTTGGTTTGTATATGATTGATCTAAATTGATTTGATCATAGTTACGGTGTTAAACCTTGATATGATGTTTGGAGTGATTGGCTAGCGGATCACTAGGTGAGTGTAAATTATGTTGGCTAGGACATTATACCTTACAATTAGGTAGTGAAATTTTAGATAAGGATCCTTGTCAATTTGGGGGTGATGGAATTGGTATCACCTGCCCACAAGTTGTTTAACGGGATACGGTATCAAGTTTATTTAGTGTGGGACCACAATTGGAAGTCATCTTGTGGTCACTTAAATGCTTGGGCTGTGGTTGTAATTGAGAAGGTTTCTTGAGGAACAGGATTAGGCTAATTCATCATTTGGCCAAAAACTTGAGGTTATATAAGAATCAATACCGATGTTTAAGGACTCTGCCCAGAGTCGGGGAGGCATCGGTTAGGTGTTGCTATAGGACACACTAGGGCTTTTAGGGTAAATAAGATGAGCGGATGAACAAGCTAAATTGAGGAGATCTTGTGGGAACAATGGAAGGATAGATTGCTAGGAAACAAATGGGTTGATAAGTGGGCGTTGTTAATTAATGAGTGATTTATTTGATCTATTGCTGAGGGCTTGATGTTTCTTAAGGATGATCTGTATCTATAGTGTTATCATTCAAGGAGAATTAAGAATTGTACCATTGTAGCTCCAGGCTTAAGATATAATCATCACGAGTCTCAAAGGCGTGATTTGATTTCTATATATTCGTTGGCATTTTGTAGATTTTATGAGTGGGACATTCTAACCATATCTAGGCCCATTTGTAATGGCCTTATTGATAAATTTAACGAATCATGGGGTGATCGGATTTCATTTGAGGACAGCAGTATAGTTGTGAGAGAACGTCAGCCATATACTCAGTTGAGGAGGGAATATGAGTATGGCTAAGAGAGGTACCATGTTAGGTATGTGATTCCTTTGATAATATAATTGTTGGTCTATAAACCATTAAAGTGGTGGCTCATTAAAAAGATAGAAAATGTCTCTAGGATGTATGGGCTTCTTGGGTTTAGCCGAACTTAGAAAGGGTAATTCGATAAGTATTCCATGAGGGTTTGGCTTAGAAAAAGTCGATAGTTACCAAAGAACTATGTGTGAGGATAGCCTTCAAGGAATGAAGGGTAATTGAGGGCCATGTTGTTTGGGTTGGTCCATGATGGGCCTAGTAAGTTATAGCAGAGTGCAATCCTTTTGAGGAAGCCGTAAGATCGTATTTCTCGTGGCATGTATGAATAATTAGCCTTGATTAAGAGGGTAGAAAAGTCTATGATTGGAATTATCCACCCATAGTCTAGGGTTGGCCATTGAGGCCCCTGCTCTAGGGGTTTGTAAAGCTGCCCATAGAGATGGTCATTGTCTAGTGATCATGCAACCGTGCAAACGAGTTAATTTGCTTAAGGATTTGGAGGTGTATTTTGGTGTCCTTTAAGAAATGTGAACATTATTGCTAGTAATTGGATGCTAGAAAATTTTGGATGGGATATGTCTTGATAATTAATATGAAATGTTTCAGGATAAATCTAGAGTGGCTTATAATAATCAAATGAATAGAATGCTTTGCTTTTAGTTTAGGGGAGAGGGTTGTATGCGTGGATTTGGGACTTTGAAAATTCGGGAATAGAAGCCATCACCGTTGCAATTTTAGGATGTTAGGATAACCCATTTATTATGAATTTGAGGTGTTATGATCGGAATGTATAGGTTGGCTCGACGGTATGCCAACAAAATGATAAGTTCGGTAAGTACCCGAGTTTGAGGTTTTGGATAGTTACTTCAATCACGTTACCAAGGATAATCGTAATCTAATGATTTTAGGCCTTGCCTTAGTCGTATTGATATCTCTAGGAGTTTCCCTAGGTTTATAACTCCTAGGTAATCTAGGTTTCTGAGATGAATTAATAGACACAAGTTGCGAGAAGGGTTCAATGCACTAAGAAGTGGTTAATTAGAGTGGTGCAGCGGAAGCATGTGAATGAACGGTTTTGGATGATTAAGTTAGTTGATTATTTAAGGCTATAGGATAAATGAAGCAAGAGTCTTTAGCCCATTGGGGGTTTTGAATTATGTGGGAAGGGTGGTCAATGAACTGCCGTGCTTTCTAATTTGGTGGATTATTGTGATTTCTCCAATATACTAATGATTAAGGAAATGGGTTCGTGATTGGTTTAGACCATTATAGAAAGGTTAGAAATTTGTCTTACGTAAGGCTTCAACCTCGAATTAGATAAGAAGCAGTAGGCCTTAAGAATCAGGACAATTCGATTGGTTGAGGTTCTCTAGGGAAGACCACATATTCAAAGATGTGACGTGGGGACGTTAGGAAGAATCTGGATGGATGACCCCCGATTGTTGAATTTTGAGGTCCGTTAAATTTCAAGGATTAAATTTTTATAAGTGAAGGAGAGTTGTGAGGTTCTGGTTCTAAAACACAATAATTAGAAAGTAATTAATATTATAATAATTAAGACTAGGTTTAATGTATGCGGAAGAATATGTATCAGAAATAAAATCGAGGGAAAAACGAGTCATTTTATTAGTAGCACGGCGCGCCGTGCGCTCGTGCGGCGAGGAGGCACCGGCGCACGGCGCCAGCCTTGCTGCGCCTTGCGCTCGAGCGGGCGATGGTAGTGTGCCTGCGCCTACCGAAAGCCATTTATAACGAATCAGCTTCATGCAGCCAAACCCTAAGAGAGAAAAAGAGCATGAAAAATAGAGAGAGAAGGAGATCGAAGCCTACGGATCTAAATCCGTACGAGAGCTAGTTATAAAAGTGGTAGATCAAGTCGAGGCAAGTGTACTCATACCCTCCTTTTCCTCTCTTTCGATTTTTATTCGTTCTCCATCGGATATTATTATTCGGACATATACCCAAGCAGCTCATGGTAGTGTGCTTGTGCCCATTGCACGCTCAAGCGCCAAGCCATTTTATAATGCAGCTGGAGCTTCGCAATTTTCATTTTTTCACGCAGCCAAACCCTAAGAGAGAGAATGTGGAAAATAGAGAGAGGAGGAGATCAAAACCCACGGGTCTAAATTCGTGTGAGAACTAGTTATAAATGTGATAGATCAAGTAGAGGTAAATGTACTTATACCCTCCTTTTTTCTCTTTTAATTTTTATTTGTTCTCCATCGGGTATTATTATTCCGATACCCACCTAAATCATGAAAAATATGTAATTCATGATTATTTTTGAAAGCATTTATGGTTTATTGTCCGTTTACCCTTCCGATTTGCTTGGTTTGACTTCACCAAACCCTAAACCCATGCCCAGCTCGGGTATTCCCCTTCCCCTTTGAATTCATGTTTGTTTGGCCCTCAATAATAAATTCTCTATGTTTTAATTATGTATATACATCGGTTGGACGTTTGAATTTCCAAAGAATTGACCCATTCGGCACATTCGGAGGCTCTAAATCGGCCTTGACACTATTCACCCGAGACTAAAATTAAATTTACATGATTTCACCCTATTTAATTGTTACGTAAGTTATGTTTAATTGCATGTGTTTAATTGTAAGCTCCGAAAAAATATGTTTATGCTCCGTATGTGAGGGAAATGTGATCTGGAGGTCTCCAAAGTGATAATTGTCTCCCGGTGGTAAGAATTCTAATCTTTCCTATGCATTATGATATTCATGCATCCAAATTAACTCGTGAAAAGGCTTAAATCCGAAGGAAAAATAATAATTGTAAGTGTATTCGGAGGGAAACCCACAATTGGAGATTTGATCGAATTGTTCTCCCGGTTAGAGATATTGTGAATGAATTATGGTGGACCTTTCCTCAAATGAATAAGAAATCACGAAATTAGGACCATGAATTTATGTTATAGAGGTAATACCCTTTGGCCTACCACTAGCATTATAGTAGAGACTCAAGGATTACTCTGGCCGCGTATTGTAGTGGGTAATACTTTTGGCAAGTCTTAGAATATTACTGTGGAATGACGAGGAATGTCTTTAGACCATGGGAGGTTAGTGTAGCGTTTGATTGGCCCTGTATGACCGGGTGATGGGCATACCACTATGCCACGTGATGTATCGGTCCATTTACAAGTATGATATGTAAATGGCCTCTCCGCTGGGTTGAGAATAAGCACTCACGACCTTGGATTATGAAGGGTATTATGATTCTTTATTGTTCTCTCGCACATTTAGTTAGTAAGGCTTACTGATTTTGATCTATAAAATGAATAATTATGTTTAAATTATATCCCAAAGAGAAGTAAATTGTATTTTAGAGTGTATTTGATCATGTTGTTGTTTATACATCTCTTTTATGATATGTAACCTTCTTATGTTTAACATTATTTATATTGTTTACTACTTTTGAATATGATGCACTTGCTGAGTTGTTAGCTCACCATCGCTTCTCTTTCCCTTCCAAATGAGTACACTCTTATACCAGATGAGACTAACTAGGTTATAGGAGCAGGATAGGCCGTGCAGATCATTCAGTACAAGCTTTTGGGACTTAGTTTATAATTTTATATGAAATTGAGCTCATTGTGTTATTTTGGTACTAAATATGTATTTTGATGTAATTGTATCATATTTGATGGATTTGGAGTTATTTTTGCTATATATTGATGGATGTAGTAGCTTCTATTGGTATTATGATCACGTTTGGTACCTAGTGGCATATCATATGAATCGGCATCATGCCTAGAGTTATAACGTCGGCACATATATATTTATGGCTGTTTGGATCCTATGAGTTGTTGTACTGTATGGTTTGTGAGTTGTGTATGTCTTCGAATGTTGGAGTTTGATATTGATGGATTTTGTTATTGTTGAGGTTGTATATTTGATGTATAGATTTTGTATTTGATAAACGTCTATTTTATAAACGATTTTTTATCGAATGTTTGATTAAATTTTCGGTCCATCACAATTAATAATTGACTTATAAATTGATAATATTAATATATAAATTATAAATAAAAATTAAAAAATTAATATCAATATATTAGTATCACACTAATAACACTTTGTTATTAATATAAATATAAATTGACAATATTAATATATAAATTATTAGTGTGTTGTGTGGGGAATTTCAAAAGGTCACATAACTATTTGTTAATAAAAAAGGGATATATGTTGAATATCACTAAATCGTGCCACAAGCTAGCATAGACCCTAGGCTTCTTATAGTGCGGTTCGATATGATTTGAAGTGTTGAGCTGTACTATATATGATATAATACTATTTGCTATAGGTTGTGCTTAGCATGATCCTTAGCAGGCAGAGTTGTATTGTAACACGAATGGCACATCCCATTTAAATCTCTTTGTTTGGCCTTTAGTGTTGATAGATCATAGATCTTCTTATAAAAGTCATAATTTCTCTTTTCATGTCTTGCTATCAAAATATCTTCTGTAAATGTTGATACATCTTATTAATTCATAGGTAAATAATATACTTAGATTGATGAGTTTTATTTAATATTTCTTCCTTCAATTCTTTAAAATTGGGTACACAAATTTGATCATAAAACCTTAAGATTTCATTATCTCGAATATGAAAATCAGTTCCTGACTCCCTATTCAAGTTGTTGGCTATCTCCTCTAAGGATGGATCATTCATTTGTATCTCTTAATTCTTTTAATTATTTCTAGTTGTACTTAAAAAATATAATAAAATTATTCACGTACCTTGAGAATGTCTCTTGATGTTGCACTCTTTTGTGTTATCAAGTATCTCTTTAATTTAATTATTAATTGGGCCATTAAATTTATTATCTCGTGACTCAAAGCATCTGCCACTATGTTAATCTTAACTAGTTAATATTGTATTTCACAATTATATTTTTTAATAGATCCATTTATCTCCTTTACCTCATGTTTTGTTGCTTTTGAGAAAATTAGTATTTAAAAATTTTATGATCCAAATATACCTGAAATATCTTTTCATAGATATAGTGTTACCAAATTTTTAATGAAAAAATGATCGCTGCTAACCCCAAGTCGTAGGTAGAGTAATTCATTTTATAATTCTATAATTATCTTAATTCATAAGTAATTACCTTCTCATACTGCATTAAAACACGTCCTAGCCTATTATTGAATGCATCATAATAGACAATATATCCATTGAATCCTTTCAAAATGGCTAAGATTAGGGTGGTCATTAGACAATCTTTCAATTTTTTCTTTCCGCACCCTTCGTCCCAATGAAATTCCACATTGCTTTGTGTTTAATGGGTCTTGGGCATCGCAATCCTTGAAAGGTTCTCCTCAAATTTTCGGTAATAACTAGCGAACCCAAAAATAACTTCACACTTCTATCACCGATGTGGTCAACTCCAATTCATCATTGCTTTAGTCTTTTATGGGTTGATCAAAATGACTCCTTTTAAAATTATATGGCCTAAAATAACCACTTCTTTGAGCCATAATTCACACTTCTCCATCCGTGTATATAATCTACTCTCCCTAAGTTTTTATAAGGCAATTTTCAAGTGAATCTCATATTCTTTATAGTTCCTTAGATAAATAAATATGTCATTGATGAAAGCCAATATAATTCATTGTGGTCGGGTTCATACACCCAATTTGTCAAAACTATTAAAGTTCTAATGCCATTAGTTAACCTAAAAGGAATTACTACACATTTATAATGACCATACTTCATTCCAAAATCTTTGTTTGCCCCATCCTCTTTTCAGATTTTCAATTGATGATAACCCGATCGAAAATTAATTTTTAAAATATTTGAGCCCCTTACAATTGATCAAACAAATTGTCTATTCTTGTCAACAAATACTTATTCTTGATAGTTATCATATTTAGTTACCGATAGTCTATATACAATCTCATAAATATAACTGATGCACCCTAAGGTAACATTTTTTGGTTGAATGAAGCCCTTTTCCAATAACTCTTACAATTATTTCTTTAATTTTTTTTAACTCCGAAGATGCCATCTTTATGAAGTTTTGGACATTGGCCTTGATATTGGCATTATCTCTATTTCAAACTCAATCCTCCTATTTGGTGACAACTCTGGTAGATTTTTTGAGAATATATCATCAAATTTCCTTACCATCATAATCTACTTTGCTAGCGTTCCATCAAGTGTCAAGCTTGCAAATCCGAGATCAAATAGGGAAACTCCTTTTGTATTTCACCTTGGAAATAAAATGGTTCACTTTCCGAATAGCAAAATCGATTCTTTTGTGGAAACAATCGATACTGGCATGATGATATGTTAACCAATCCATAGATAAGATCATATCAAAATTGTACATATCCAACAAGACTGTATCTACAACTAATTGCAAACCATTGACCCATACAACATACCTCGAGTATACAATATTTGTGACTAATGACGGTCCTGTAGGTGTTGACATAACTAATAAAAAATCCAAAATACTTGGGGGTGATGTTAGATGACAAAAATAATTTGGGAGATACAAACGAATGCGTTGACCCCGAATCGAAAAGTCATATGACCTAGAGTATTGAAAATTGTGATAGTACCTTCCACGATGTTGGGTGATGCCTCTGCATCTTACATAGAGACTGCAAAGGCTTGTCTTGAAACGTTGGGCTTCTTTGCCGTTGACCTCTTAGGATGAGGGCAGTTTTTGATCATCTGATCGGCTTAATCACATTTGAAATAGCTCCCAAAATTTTATAACACGGCCTTCCTCCATACGATTTTTCACAATGTGGACATGCGGGTGTTATTGTTTGTAGGCCCATATAACCTGAGATTTTACACTTTTCTTTCCCTTTTCTGCTAGTTTTGCCTTCTTATGGGGTCCTTTTGATCCTGAGCTTTGGCCTGCACCTAAGTCTGCAAGCTCATTGTCCTCTTCACAAAGAACGTTTTCCATGTCAAGTTCCATTTTGAACAAAAGAGCTCAATCCACTACACCTTCATATGTCCGTAGCTTCAAGGTCACAAGCTGCATCCTAATCTCATCCTTCAACTATTGCTGAAATTTTCTTGCCTTCCTAGCCTCGTCATGGATCATACGGGGGCAAAACATGATAGCTCCAAGAGCTTAGTATTGTATTGGGCCACAGTTTAGTTCCCTTGTTTCAACCGCACAAATTCATCATCATTTTGTTCAAGTAGGCTTGTCATGAAATATTTGTCTATGAATGCGCCAACGAACACATCCCATGTGAGCTCCTCGTCCTTTAGGCCCATAACTCCCTTGAATTCTGGCATTTTCTCATTAGTGAACTAGTCATAAGCTATCATCCCTGAGTTCACTGGGGCCTAAACTAGAATTGCCTCCAGGATACATTGTCCTTGCGTCATCGACTCCATGATGTCTGCAATCCTTCCCATAAGGTTCAAATATTCCTCCTCCCCATCCGATCAAGAACTAAATCGAGCACCTCTTACTCAGCCTACCATCCCTTCATCCCTATTACCAAAATATTAATATTTGAATTAAATCATCTCATCTTTACTAATTAATCAACTTAAGATTTCAACTTGAAATTAATCAAACTTGGACTTCAATCCTAAACCAATTCAAACTTAGACCATGAGACAAACTCAATCAAACTTAGACCTCAAACCAAATTAATCAAACTTAGATCTTAAGGCATCTCCTTAATTACTCTCTAATACCAAGTTATAACAACTATATCCTAAATCCCGTTATTAATTTTAATCATAATTAATTATTTTTTTATTTACCATTCAACAGTTTAAATAATCACTTGATAGCTGAATGTAAAATTTTACATTGATACCATAATCAACCATAAATAAATATTGTATTAATATATATAGGACCCAAGTCAAATGTCACGTCACCGGTAGCTCTGACACTAATCCAAACCACACGACATTAAACCTTTTAGGAAAAAAATGCTTGTTCAATATCAAAATCTAATATATAAAATCTGCGGAAACAATAAATATTTATAAATTTGACCTAATGGAGTCAAAATTATTGACGACATCAAATTGACACTCCTCCATATACATATGATAGCCAAATTATAATATAAGACCACAACAAATTTTAAACCAATACAATCTGCTGTCTAAACTTAAAAAATTGACTAAAATGCATTATTCTAATAGTTCATAAGTCGCTACACTGCAACCAATACAACTACTAAAACTAGTCATCGAAAATTATTATTCTAGGTATCTAAACGCTGTCTAATAACTACATACCTCACAATACATAGTTCAGAAATGAAAATTAAACTAAGATATAGCTATTAAATACATTAAGCATTGACCAAAAAATATAAACCAATAGAAATCATCCATAGAAATATAAATTAAAACACTTCAGACTTCACTCTTGTTTATCTGGCAGGTACTCATATATCTCATCTAGGTTAGTTAGTAAAACAGTAAAAGAGTGAATAAATATTCAATAAGGTACATGATATATCAATGAATATGCACACTTTGCTTTTTAAACGTAACGGAAGGATTATATATTATGATCGGATGAATGACATGGATTCGTGCAGAAAAATTTACATAATACATTTTTAGATTTCTTGTCATGTTCTTATTTCTTGAGAATCTTCAAAACATACTTAATCTTTTATTTTTCTTAGGGATTAAAACCAGTAGGCCTTACCAACTAAAGATACGGACAATTGAAGGTCTGATTGTATATGTTTCTATACAATCAAATGCCATATGTTTCTATTCAAAATCCGAAGATGGGCTGTTTATATATAATTCTATAGACGAGACCGGACGCCACTTCTTATCCCACGGTTATATAGGTTCGGATATTAATATATCATTATAATATATTAAGGTATGTCATAATTTATTATCCGTTAAACTATAACATTGGTTCAATTCTTTTATTTATGAAAACTCTACATTTTTTCTTAATTTTTTTAATAATTTTTTCAATCATAGAAAACATGTTCATAATTCATAACAAATTGTAGAGTTTTTTATTATAATTTTATGAATTCATATTTATACTTATACAAAAACTTAGTCATGCTAAACTTAAAAGTATGGGATGCTGAATTTGTGTCCAAATGTCAAAAAATTCAACAATTCACAAGATTTCAACATGCACAGTGCAATTTCTATTCATGCAGATCAATTTACATATAATTTTCAGTTTATACATAACATATATATATGATTTCAAAGATAAATGAATTGTTGTACAAAATTAAAGGCATGTATGATGCAGGGTTCAGCAAAATAATAGGAAAACAGGGGTTAAAAACCAATTTCTGCAATTTCAAATTATATATTATGTATGTAAGGTAGATTTTCTCTAAATATCCTGCAAGTTGAAAATATGTGTTTAGAATACGTAGTAACTGTATGTACAAAAATTTTCACATGCACAGTCATTAGAATGGAAATTTTAGAAGGAATTGCAAAAAACATCACCTCATGGTGCAAGAAATTAGCCTTTCCATTTTCTTGACAATTTTTCTGCTTAATCAACCTACACGCAAGACCGAGTTTATCAAATTTCTAAACATACATGCTGGCATCTCATAAATTTTAAACAGGCATGATCATTAAACTAGAATTTCAGTACACACATGATGATAGAATACAAAAAATCAGCTCATAATACACTATACTTAATTTTAGCATAAGTTCTCGAGAAATTTCTTTCCAAAATTATGAAAAATCGACATACATATATAATATATATAACTTAGCTCCAAAATCGTAATTTAGACGAGCATTAGAATAAGAATGTTTGGAAAAATTAGTAAGAAATCAGTAACAATTGAAATAAAAGTTTAGAGTGCACTTATCATACATTGATTTACTCAAATCCTTGCATTGATCATCTTGATTCAAGCTGTTGGAGCTTTCTCTCTTTTCTCTTCTCTCATCACCTTGGCTCTTTCTCTCTTTGAAATTGCTTTGCAAAAATGACTGAAATTTGAGTCGGATGCACTTTTATAAAGCTTGCTCTCAAGTGCAGCTTGGGTGCGAGATCTCCAATTTATTGCGCGCGAGCATGGCTTGGGTGAGTTTTGAGCGCAAGGTTACTATTTTCTCGGTTTGAGCCCATATTAGGTGCGCGTCAGGCCTCTTTATGCTCAAGCATGCATCAAGACTCGTTCAAGCATGCATCAGGCTTCACTCAAGCGCAGATTCAGACCTCCTTTAAGCACAAGCTATTTGGTCCAACTTTTGACTATTTGATTTAATTTTTTATATATTTTGATATCAATTTTATTTATATTAATTTAATTAATTATGATTATCATAATTTAGGAACTCGAGCCTTACATGTGATGATCAGGTGTAGGCTAAGCTAATTTGATGATGTATACAAGCATCTAACAAGCGTGCATCAAGCGTTAAAATTATAGCCTAAATGTGGATGAGCCCCACTCAGTGCACTTTAAGCGCAAATATTCTATCCAAAATATACTTATAAGTGGATTAGATATATATCAAGTACCACTAAAAAATGGTTCACTTTAATCAAATACTTAAATTTTTACCTGAAACCTTGATTAACCTTAAAAATTTATTAATTTGATTAAATTTAGGATTATTAAAATAATTTTTGTGATTCATACCTTAAAACCAATGGTCCACTTCACCATTAAGTTTATATGAAGCAAACACCTCCTTGTCCTACTCCGGACAATCAATCATTATGAAAACTTTCTCAATTCAATGGATCCATATCTCATCCTTCATAAAATTTGGATCACCTAAAAATTCAGGCTTGTGCTCATTGGTAAAATGATCACAAGCCATCAAAACATTCCCCAGATTTGCAACTATAGGCTTCGGCTTAGGTTATGTCTGGATCTTTCAGCCCATAGCATCCGCCATCTACACCGTGGTGGGAAGATACTCATTCTCTCAACTTGAATTAGCACCACCTTTACTTTCCAACATTTTAGTAACTTTTACAACACAAATCACATTTAACAATTCAAATCATATATGGCACTTTCCTTATGACTAGCTCTCATAACACGTCTATCACGCTTTCAATTCCATATTGGCACAATGGCATAGCAAATGCCATTAGATACACTTATAGTATAAAACAAAGCTCAAGAACCAAAAGCAACAATCCAAAATGCCTCAAAATAATCTTCTTCCTGCTCAATCAATATCTGAATAAGTAATAAAAAACATCCATAATTGATGTCAAAAATATTGGTGTGTGAAATTAGAGTCATAGGCACTTTGTCATCAAATACTATTATCTTGAAGCTGAATTGTTAAGCCACATATACCCAAAAAAAAAAAAAAAAAAAACCCCAACTATAAATGATTAAATAACAAGCACCCAAAAACTATTCCTCCAAAACGGACTCTCCGTCAAATTGTCCTACAAGTGAATCTAAACTTGTCCATTTAAAAGATTATAAAAATATAGTAAGAGTAAATCTAATACTCTATAAAATATATATAATATACATATATATATATATATATATATATACATAAAAATCATGAAAAAAATCAATAGCATCAAAGATGATGATTAGATAGTAAAAAAGGTGTGAAAAATATAAGTATAAGAACTAAAGATTAAAAATAATCTTACCAATAATAATCGAATATTATTTTAGGTCATATGCTACTATTTACGATTTGTAGGTGGATCGATTACATATTATTTTTTATAGGTGGAATCAAATGCTACTTTTTAAACATATAAATGTAAAGTGTGACCTTCAATTGTAAATAATATATTGAGACATATTTAAATATATTTTGTTAATTTTTTATAATAGTTCTTATTTAATTAAAATAAAAAACTTTATACTAAATAACAAATATATAAAATTTTTCCCACTTTGGAAATTAAATAAATTTTGCAAAATTAAAGTATTGTATTTCTTGAAATACTTGTATAAAATATGGCATGTAAGTTTAAATATTACAAGAATTTTAAGATTTATTGATAAATTTCATGACAATATACTTAAATTAAGGTAAAAAGTTTCAAAATCATATAAAATTAAAAATATAAAAACACCACATGTATAACATTTAAACATGAAAGATAATAGTTTTTTTGAAAAAAAAAAATGGATAATAAAGAAAAAAATAAATTTAGATGTAATTGTTTTAATTTAAATTTACCAAAAATTCATTTGAAATCACTTCAAAATCACTTTTATTTATCTTCTTTGTCTTATTATCTCTATTTTTTTCTTTCTTTTTTCTCTCTTGAAACTTGGCTAAAAATGCCCAAAATCTCAAAAAAAAAAAAAAAAAAAAAAATCACTTATATAAACAGGTTAGCGTATTAGCACTAGTCAAGTTCGAATCAAATGATAGAGACTATTGTGTGCATCCATGAGTGCCTCTTACCTCACATATAAGCATTGACCATTTTGTTAGCTCACGTGCGATTATATTTCTATCACATACAAGTGCCACCTATTATGCTAATCCACGCATGAGCGCACTTCTATTACGCATGAACGAAACCCATTTTGTTAAGTCGCATGAGCACCTCATCGTTCACTAGCATTGCCCATTTTTCAAATCTTTATTTTATTTTTTGACAAATAATTATTCTTAAAAATTTATTTAGTACAATAATTATTGATGTCATAGAACAGAAATCAGTAATCAAATGTTACAATATTACTAAATTTTGGGTTCACAATTTTCCAATCCTTTACCTAGGTGCACCACTCATTTCATCCTTCCTTGTCAAATTTGAGTGCCAGGGTCTCATCAATAGAATCTCTAACAAGATTATGCCTTGGAAAAATCAGTGGCCCTCTTTTTGAGGTTACTTTTAACTTATCTCCTTGATTCTTACTAATATCTAAAGATATTGGGTTTAAATTTTCATCTTATCCAAATATATTCTAAAAAAGATTGACTATATCCTTAAGAGATTTCTCTAGCATAACCCTAAATCAAGGAAGAACTCTACTAAAGTTATGTAGGATGAGGTTTGTAATTCCAAAGAGGAAGATGGTCTTAGCTTCAGGAATTCTATTACATGGAACAAAGGTCTCCTTGCTAAGAATTTATGAAGTATGCTAGTGGAGGTTGGCACTTTGATTTGGGTGAATTGAATTAAACATCATCAGATTGAAAATAAATATATCTAAATCAATAAAATTTTTAATTTATCATATTAAGTTTATGCAAAATTATGAAACTGCATGATTCCTTAATACCTTTTATGTGCCACGCTGTAGATAATGATAAAGGCACATTTACACGATTCAATTCTTGGTACTCGTTAGGTGCCCTTATAGTTACCTTTTTTAGTCGTGAACCCATTAAATGGGTGATTGTTAGATGAACTTCTTATTTTTGGACCAACTTTTATTTTAAATTGGCTCTAGTAGCTACAACTTATTTTGTTGTAAGAAATTATAATACTTGTATTTTTGATACATCATTTAACTTTGATAGGTGTGAAATTATTGAGAGTGTTATGTATTTTTATCTTATAAGAATATACTTTGCTGTAACATTTTCCCTCTGTAACCCCTATGTGGTGGCTCATATTCGGGGTGGCACATTGAATGCATTCGGCTGATGCCCTTTTTTATTTATTTGCTTCTTAATTGATTTTGGTGGTGTTTCGGCTCTCCATTGTCATGTTTTGAAACGATGTAGGTTAGGCTGTAATCTACTCCCTTTAATTCTTAGAGTCATGTACATGACATTTTCGAGAGAATATACTAAACTATTTACTTTATATAAAAAAATAAATTATTAAAATATACTAAAAATAGACGTATGCCATTCCTCGATAAAAGATTTATGATGTCCATTGACATTTCCTCTACCGTTTTTAAGAGAGGTTTGGAGTTCATGCTGCCGTCGTGCTTGAGTAATTTTGGTCTTCTTTTGAACATGTTTCATTGTGGTCTTATTATATATATATATATTTGTTAATATTAATTTACAAACAATCATATGAGACTAATATAAATTATATATATCTAAATTCATATTTTATCTATTTTTTTGAGGTACAAGATGATTGTTTCTCTCGATTTACACTTTCTCTCTCCATAATTACGAGGGCCATAAAATTTGTGTAAATGTATGTTCATTTTTTCTGGCAGCAAGGATTTACATTAAAAAATGCAAGAGAGATTACCAAACCCTTCACACAATGTAATTATTTTTCTCAAGATAAGTGCTCCTTGTTAAAACATATGCGATGAGTATGTTTTATTATTTATAGGACTGGTTATTTAATTACTTAAATATTCATTTTTATAAAAGACTGCATCTATTAAAATAAAATTTTAAAAAAATATATAATTAAACAGTATAAAATTATAATATTTAATTATTTTAATATATTATTAAATTTTGTACTAAATTTATCTAACAATTGTAACACATCCTTCAATGAAATATAACTTACACTCCGTGCGCAGGTCTTAGCTTCATCAGGAAAATCAACGCATAACGAGTACATATTACGTTACATATCAATTACATACATATACTAATATTAAAGCATTTCCAGCTTGATTATGCATGAACATACACTAGCTAGCTCGTGATCAAGACATCATTTTGTGAAACTCAAGGAAATCAAGCTCCCCATCACCATCAACATCGTAAATCTGTATCATAGCAGCGCACTCGTCATGCGATTTTGAGTCTCCGAGTCTATCAAACATCCTCTGCAATCCCCTCGGAGTTATCCTCCCTGAGCCCTTCTCGTACTCAAACATCTCGAACACCTTCTTTAAATCATCATCATCACCATCACCCGCACCTCGCTTTCCATCCATAAGCTTCACGAAGTCCTGAAAATCCAACATGCGATCCCCATCAGAGTCAAGATCATCGATCACCCCCTGAGCATCCTCGTGAGACATATGCTCTCCTATGGATGCGAAATATTCCCTAAGTTCAAGCGCCGAGATCTTCCCGTCATTGTCGATATCAAAATGACGAAAGATCTCCTTCTGCTCGTCCTCCCTCGAGTATACCTTCGACGCAAAGGGGGATGTGTTCGAACGAGACGAGCCAGAGGTCGAGCAGGATGATTTGGGTGATTTCTCCTTATTGTGAGATACCGTAATCCCCTTAGCGCAGAACCATCGTGATGGTCTAGGAAGGCATGCAGCTGCCATTTTATGATGTAGAACATTTACACACTTAGAAAACCCTGAGCAATACGAAGCCATATATATAGAAAGGAAAAGGAAGTATAGTTGGAATTATAAATGATTACTTTGACAAAAGATTTTGGCTGTTTTTCTTTTATTTCAAGATATTCATTTTAAATGAATAATTATAATTTAATTATTTTTTAAAAATTAAAAATTAGTTAAAATTTATTATTAAATTATAACTAATTATTTAAAATTAGACGATTTAGATATGAAAAAATTGATCTTTATCTCTTTAAGAGATAAAGTTTTCCTATGTAAATTAGGTTATATAATATTGTGGAAGGAAATTACTAAGAAGTTGCTGGGCAAGAGGAACGAAGCCAAGATTATTACGTGGGTTTTGGTGGGAGGAAACTTCATGGCAGCTTCGTCGGGGTGGATTCTTACGTTGTGGTATGCTTCAGCCCATTTTTAATGCCGAACTCAATCCATTGAATCGTAAGCTTGATTAGTTTAATTCATTTTGTTGGCTGGTTTATTGTTTTGTTATGATCAGCTACATTCTCCAGGACGAGCTCTTAACTCCAACGCTTAATATATATATATATATATATATGTATATATATATATATATATATGTATAGGTACAGTTATTGAAATATAATAATGGCATTTACTTTTGCAACTTTTCTAATTTGATGACAAGATTAATACCATCGTTAAACATCGGTAAAAGATTAATTGTGTCACTACGATGTCTTTTAATGAAAGAACAAATACTATCGTTAAATCATTAATTTATTATTAACGACGATATTTACTCTCGTAATACCATCGTTAAAAAATTAGTTCATATTAACAATGATATTTACTCTTGCAATTGTTTACAGTTAATGACCGGACAAACAATGCCTTTAAAGTTTGGTTACTATTAATGATGGTATTTAGCTTACAGTTGTTCAAATTTAATGACGGGATATATAAGATTTATTATTATTAATGATGATATTTATTCTTACTATTGTTCATATTTAGTGAGAGAAAAAATACCATTATTGATAGCATCCAAACTTTTAACAATAGAAAACCAAATCCCATTGCTAAAGACTTTTAACGATTGAAAAAATAACGTTGGAAATTTTTCATCCTTAAAAGTTAGTAATGATGAAAATCATACTCTTGATGATCGTAATTTCTTTGTTAAAATCACTTTTTGTGTTGAAATACATGGTATTTGTTCTGCATTGACTCAAATAACTTACCCTTTGAATATCAAAATTAAAAAGTGACACAATCATAACAGATTAGCTAGGGTATTTTGAGTTCTCGGCAGCTTGATGAGCTCATGGAGTACTTCTCAAGATAGGATTCAATCGTCCAAATTTATTATTATAAAAGAATTTGATATATTTCTGAATCCAAATTATTATACGGATTATGGAGCCTCCCGATCTTCCCGGCGGGTTGAGCTTAAGCGGGCCCAGTCTTCATCTCTGATAACATGTGTTTTACATAACACAACAAACAAATAAGAGATTAAAGGATTGGTGGGACTCACTCATCAATTTCTCCTTCAACGCTCAAGTTAAAAATCTTTCTAAAAGAAAAGAAAAAGAAAGGATGCAAAGTACTATGATGCACAGGTGGAGGGAATAAGAGTGATGACGGAGGTCCTAGTTTCGGTGCTTGTGCTCGACGGGGAGCAGCTTGTGAGTGCGCTCACAAGGAAGCGGTTGAGAGAAAGGAAGAGAGTGATAGTTCCCTCTAAGATTTGGTTGCTTCAAGAGCGAGAGAGAGAGAGATTTGTTGTTTTTGGGCAATTGAGAGCAATGATTGTTCTCCCCCCTTTACCGACAAGGGTGAAGGGTATTTGTAATGCTGGTGTTATATGGCTTTGTTGCCAAGGCTAGAGACAGTTGTCACATCAAGATTCGTCGGATTGTCCATGGTGACGAGGGAGGTTGCTGATATTAGTTGTCATTTTGGAACGGTTGTGCAACAATTGATGGTATTCACTGGACATCTGTTAGATTGTCCCGCCGGTAGCTGCAAATGCCATCTACATGTGCATGCTGCTATGACCAGACTATCGATCATTAGGCTAGAGGGCTCCTTGTGCCTCGATTGGCCAATCCACCTGGACTATCTGTTGGGCCAGCTCTGCACTTATCTTTGTCTACTCATCACGAGTTAGGCCATGACTAGGCTAGTTGTGGCGCCTCCCAAGCCTTGCATCTCATAGGATCTTGCTCGGTCTCAATCTCCTTAGCACGCTAACAGATGGACCTAGTTAGGTTGGCCCAAAGTGCTACAGGACCCATAACTAACCTCCCATGCTGAGTGGCTGAGTTTCACCAGTTCCCAGTATGCCTCATGATGGGATGTTTTCTGCAGGAGTCACCTTCAAGCATTCCTTTTAGAGGCATTCTGCATCCTTCTACACGGGTGCTCAGCGGTTTGGTGCTCTATTTGGAAAGATTTGGGTGTAATTTTTTGGATTTGGCAATTCTCTACGAATGGCACTAGTAGTTGCGATTCCCTACAATAATGGCTCATCGATCTACTTTTTCGGATATAAATGGAGGACTTGTTGCGCTTTGCTTCATTAACCATTCCTCTATCGTCTGAACGATATGAGAGATTGGAGTGGCATGGAGCCGGCACCGCCATAAGCTGGAATCGAAGGAAGTTCTGAGAGATCCGAAGATTTACTAACAGTCTGCCCTAGTATCCTTTCCTTAACCGCTCTGATATTGTAATGTAGATGGTCCGGTCATAGGGTCACTGTTATCTCCTCCCCTTACTAGGATTCGGTTGTTCGGCACTAGAGGAACTTTGAAGGGCAGGCGCTCTAGCCCGACCGACATGCACTTGGGCCCGAGGCCAATGCTGCCACTTTCCATTCCCTTTGGCGGGGATGCTTCCAAATGCTGATAGAGGAGGTGTTTTCAGAGTCTACTCGCAACAGGGCCATCATCGTTGTGTTCAATCTGACTTAGTTTCATCAGCTATGGTTGGTCTTGATGGAAGATCTCCGGGGAGTGCCTCTTGGGAGAGAGTGGGCGAATGGCCCCTCGCCTTTGCCTAGGAGGACTTGCCATTTCTTCCCTGTTGCATCCAGTCATTGGATGGGATGGTCAGTAAAGAGATAGTGTGACGGACCGCATTTTCAACTGAAATTCGATTGAGTTTCGGTAGAAAAATAGCCGTCATACTGATACAAAACTTGTACATTAATCCTATGAAACAAATATACAACTATAACACATCCCAACCCAGGATCCAAAAGCCACAATAAATATGTGGCACAAATGTTATAACTCTTGTCTAACGTTGGCTCAGATAAAATGTCACTAGGTATCCAAATATACCATAACAATCTGTGGAAGCACAACATCCATAAAATACAACAGAAACTATACACTATGTATATCATCATAATATATGTATATCAATATACATGACCATCAAAAATAATACAAAAGGCTTTATAAGGTACAAAATCCACAATGCTAAGTCCACAAGATCATCCTCCAAGTCTTTGAGTCTAACTGACTTTTAATCATCTATTTCGTCCTATCGGGTATATACTCGTGCTCATTTCAAGGTAAAGAAAAATAGTAAGGGTGAGCCAAATACTCAACAAGTATAATATAATCAATGACAATAAACAATATATGTAAAATAAAGTAAATAAAAGATATAAGAGTATAATGAAGATGCATAAATATGAAACGTGAATGAATACATTTTTGGAATTTATTTGTCTTTCCCTTTTTACTTATGATCCTTTTAGGTTTTAAAATATACAGAAATTTTATTAGCTTTACGGATCAGGGTCAATAGGCCTTACTAGCTAACAGTGCGGTAAAACGAGAAAAATAATGTGTTTGTTTTTACACATTCTAAAGTGTATATCCACGTAATTTAACATCCTATGGTGAGCGGTATACCTTTGACCCGATATATTGGACTATATCACATATATCATATGTCTCCCGTGGCCCAGAGGCAACCATCGTGCTTCCACAATAATATTTCAAGGCATGCCAATAAATATCACCTTCTACAATATACGGTTAGGATAATCTTTGAGTTTTTTCTATAATATCTATAACATGTCAGGAGATACTACCATATGAAATATAAATCTATAGTTCAGATTTCATAATTTCTTATTCTTTAAGAGAAAATTCACCAAACGTTTTTCACAAGCTTCTCACTCTAGGAAAAAAGAATCATAAGCATATCAAATTGTGGCATTCCCTTCGTATACTTATATAATTTTTATATTTTTTATGAGTTTAATTCTTTACATGACTTTAATTATATACATGAACATCATAAAGTATTGGAACAATATTAATTCTTACCACTGTGAGCCAAACATGACTTTAAAACTTTTGAAATAATAAATCTCTTCCTAACGGTTTATGACCATATTTTCAGAATATACAATTAAGTATATACAAATTTATATGCAATCTAATAACAAATAATTAGAGTAAAATAATAAAAATGGTAGGGTTACATTTATCTAAAGCCAATCATGCATAAGTCTCAAATCAATAGGGTAAATAATGCCGGGGCACGGGGTTAGGGCTTCATGTGCATAAAATCGGACAAAACTTAGAAATCGGACACCGAATAAATAAATCCTCATGCTCAAGACGTGGGTTTCAATTATCTAAGGCCAAATCGTGTATAAAACCCAAAATAAATGGGCAAAATGGTCCGAGCACGGGTAAGGATTTTCGGTGTAAAATACCGCACAGACCTCACAAATCGGACGTGAAATCGAAATATTTTCATACTTAGGTCATAGGTAATATAAAATATAAATTTAATCGGGTATCGAGAGGAGGATATCTGAAGAAAACAAAATAAAAATGTAAGAAAACGAAAGATGAGGGTATGGATCATTTGTCTCAATCCAATCTATAGCTTCTCTAACTAGTTTCAAATCGAAATCGAACCCAAAAGCCTTGATTTCCTCCTTCTCTCTCTTCTCCTTCGCGATTTCTCTCTCTTCTCTCTCCAAAAACTGCATAGAATAACCGTAATAAACCCTAATGAGTTTTTATACATGGATTGGCACTCGTGCGCTAGTCGAGTGCCTACACACCCAAAGGGGTCGCACTCAAGCGCTCATCGAGAGCCATTTCGGCGTTTAATTCTGCTGGCCCGCACCCCAGGAGCGCTTGTGCTTGCCTCGGGCGTGGCATTCTATTTTTTGTGCACCGGTCGCACCTCGGGCGTGGGTCATGCGAGTGCCAGGCTTGTGTCAAGCCTACAATGAGCCTGCTTCGCGAACGCACCGTCCAGGACCCGTTTCAACCCATCTAATCAAATGTTTCACATTCTTGAACCCTAATTTTGATTATATTAGCTTAATATGTTGCGATTATCAAAATTTAAAATTTAAGTCTCATTTACAGATTAACTTTTCAAGGACTTTAATGCCGGTTCCCGATTTTGCTAATTTCGGGTCTTTGGGCTTTTCAATCAAATTTGTCCCATATCATTTGACTTCGATTCATTTATATTAACTTAATTACTCTTAATTACCATATTTTTAAAACAAGTACCTTGCAACTCTCCTCCACTTATTGAAATTTTGTCCTTGAAATTTAATGAACCTCAAAATTTAATAATTGGAGAATAATCCTTTCAGATTCCTTCTTCATGATCCTATGTCATACTCTTGAAGAAAAGATTCTTCTTAGAAAACCTTAACCAAATGAATTATCCTAATTCTCAACATCTAATATTTCCTATTTAAATCTAGGTTGGAACTTATCACAAAACAAATCCCTAATCTCCCACAAGGCTTAATTCGATCACATACTTATTTCCTCAACTATCGATACAAGGGAGACTTCATGATAATCTACCAAATTTGATGTAGCTCAAATTTTTTTGACTATTTTTCCAACTTAATTCAAACCTCAAACGAACTAAAGAATTTCTACTTCAATTCATCCTAAGTCTCAAAAAATGATCGTTCACTTGAATCTTCAATCTTATTCCAAAATCTTTGGGCCATAGGCCACCTACTACCGCTACACTATTCTAATTGACCATTTACTTGTACACTAAAATTAACTTACAATTCTTATCCAATGATTCATACTAGACAGCTAGGCTACATAACAATTATAAACCCAAGAAAATCCCATAGATATTAATATATCTAAGGCAAAATCTATAATCCTCAAATTACAATTACCTTAGGAGATACAATTGAAACAATTATCCCAAAATCTCAGTACAATCTCAAGTTACCACCAAAAACTCAAAACTCGAACATTTAGCAACTTATAATCTTGTTGGCATACCGACAAGTCAACTTACTCAATCCGATCATGTCATCCAAATTCATGATAAATGGATCATCATCGCTAGCTAATCCATAATCATCCGAACATCCAGAATCCTTGTCGTTCTAACAACCCCGAAACAAAACTACAATGACTCATCATCTCATAATTTTATATCTTTAATACTCCGAATATAATTTTGTCTCCCAAATCAAGAGCACAACATTCCATTTTGCTCAAATATCAGGAGTTGCTCACAATTCGCCCTACAACATCCCCTATAAAGTATCAAAAACATATCAAGTCTAAAGACTCTCCCTTCAAATATCAGCCCTAATGACTGCCTTCCTTAAAAGACATTGAGATTTATCTTTACAGTCTTCAAGCAATTTACCCACTTGCACTAATATAAGATTATATCCTCTATATTATATGACCACTCAGACCTTGAAAATCAGTTAAACAATAACTATATCCTCAAACAACACCTAAGCCCTCAAAACAGGGATCTCAATTGCTAACTCCAAACCACAGGTGGAGTAGCTTTGATCATAGGCTTCTTCCCCACTTAATCCAAGGGTGACTACCCACATATGATATAGGGAAAAACTCAATCCTAAATCTTCCTAATCCATAATACAGTCCTCAAATAAAATTTACACCCCCTATAATTCTTTGAATTCATCAATGAGGCCATCACAAAATTTACCTAATTATGGCTGGAAGATCCACTCCATGAAATTCATAAAATGGCCAACGAACCTAAAATATCAGATGATCTTACTAGAACTCATAACTGCCACATTGTATCCTGAATGCTGCCATGGGCACAACTCCCAATTATCCACAATTAACAATACTATAAATACAGATCGATCTTAAAAAGTACCATACCTTTACAAAAGACCAAACGATTCACCTATTCATTCACAGTGCCATATAATAAACCATTAATCTTCCGAGCACTCTAAATTTTCAATCATCTACAATTAACCTTATCGGTTCATTATAGAGCACTCCATAGTGGCACTCAATTGATACCTCTTCAATTCTATACGAAATCCTTAAAAATCAGTGTTGATTCTAACACAACCTCCTTAAATGCTTACACAACCAAAACTTCTCATGGACCACAAGACAATTTTCAGATGTGGCTTAATGTGCTAAATAAACTTAGCACAATTTCTCATTAAACGTCCCGTAGGTACAATGGTACTAATTTCTTGATACCTCAACCAGCTGTGCCTCATACTCAAACTTTACAATCCGATTAGAAGATATAATATCCTTACCAAACCAGTACATACGAGCATGGCGACTCACCAACCAAATTACCATTAAAATCAGATCAAAGCTCAGTGCCTCAAAGCAAATCAATTCAGCCCAACCAATCATATCTACGGACCCAAGAAAATGTCGTAGACCTCAATACCGCTGGTATAAAACTTAGATCCTTAAATAAATGAATAAACTTATGAATTACAAATGAAGATATAGATTCAAAATCCACATATACAGAAATGTCAAAATTCAAGATCCTTCCTTCCACTACGGTAGACGGCACCTCTACACTTTGTGCCTTCACCGTAAAACCCCGATCCAAGGTACTAGACTTCTTCACTGTCTAACCCACGAAATATGGTCAACCCTTGATCATGTGGCCGACGGCCAAAAGTTGAAGCATGCTTTCAAGTCATCGGGGAGAATATTTATTCCTAAAAGCATCCACGATGATATTCTATGACATCACTTTATCTTCCCGAATAATAGGTCATCGCAAACACCATTTCAATTCTCATGATCTAAATTTCAACTTCTATAAGATCCGTGCCAACCAAAAAATTCAAGCATTTGATTATTATTATTAAATCGATCATAAATCGACACCCTTAGATTTGCTAATGCCAAAAATTGACTCCAAGTTATGCTACCCTCAAGTCATCGATTCCATCTTATTCGCCTCACTTAGCATGCTATTCAAACATCTCTATTCCTAGTCCTTAGACTAAGATCAACCAAATTTAATCCTCAAGATATCTTTCTTTCACATCCTCACTCCCGGTTCTCATCCGGACTAGACATTCCAAGACTCTCAAGTCACACAATACCACTCAATAAATTCAGGTACTCGGCCTCTCTATCACATGGTTGACCACCTTTACGTATCGACCTTCGTCTAGGCGGCATGATGAGTTACGAATATCCTTTTGAAATAAGAACGTGGGTTAGTTCATAACTCAGACACTAATAAGTACAATGTAAGTTAGACAATCAAACTTACCCACTAATTCCTAATTTACTTTTAGCCTAAATTATGCATACTAGGACAACTATAACTATCTAGTCTAATCGAATTATCCGACATCTTCATCCACTTATTCAATCTATCTTACTCTAATCTATACTTTCACAAAAGATTCAGATCAAACTTAAAGTATATTTTTCTCTGATATGAACTGTGATAGACTACATTTCTAACTGAAATTCAGTAGAGTTTCAGTAGAAAAAAGGTCATCAGGCTGATATAAAACCTATATATTAACCCTGTGAAATAAATATATAACCACAATACATTTCAACACAGGATTCAAAAATCATAATAAATACGTGACACCAATATCATAACTTCGGTACGAGATTGGCTCAGATAAGATGCCACTAGATACCCAAATATATCATAACAACCTACAAAAGTACATACATCCATAGAATACAGCGAAAACTATACACTATGTGCATCATCATATACGTACATCAATATACATTATCATTAAAAATAATACAAAAGGCTCCATAAGGTACAAAATCCACAATGCTAAGTCCACAATATCATCTTCTAAGTCTTCGAGCTTAGTCGACTTCTAATCCTCTATCCCGCCCTATCGGGTATAAGCTTGTACTTATCTGAAGGTAAAGAAAAAATAGCAATGATGAACCAAATGCTCAACAAGTATAACATAATCAATGACAATAAATAATATATGTAAAATAAAGTAGAGGAAGGATATAAGAGTATACTGAAGATGCATAAATATGAAACGTGAATAAGTATATTTTCGAATTCATTTGTCTTTTCCATTTTACTTATGATCCTTTTAGATTCTAAAATATACAGAAATTTTATTATCTTGCGGATCAAGGCCAATAGGCCTTACCAGCTAACGGTGCAGTAGAATAAGAAAAGGAGTGTGTTTGTTTCTCCACATTTTAAAGCACATACCCATGTAATTTAATATCCCGTAGTGAGCGTATACCTTTAACCCAATATAAGGGGCCATAACACATATGCCACAGTGTCCTCCGTAACCCAAAGGCAATCCTTATACTTCTACAGTAATATCTCAAGGTATGTCAAGGAATATCACCCGCTATAATACACGGTCAAGATTATTTTTGAGTTTTTCCTATAATATCTATGGCATGTCAGGGGATAGTACCCTCTGAAATATAAATCCGTAATCCATGTTTCATAATTTCTTATTCTTTAAGGAAAAATCTACCAAATTTCTTTCATAAAGTTCTCACTCCGGGAGAATGGATCATAAATATATCAAATTGTGACATTTCATTCGTATATTTATATAATTTTTATATTTCTTATGGGTTTAAATCTTTACATAACTTAAATTATATGCATGAACATCATAAAGTATGAAAATAATAAAAATTTTTACCACCATGAGCCAAACATGACTTTAAAGCTTCTAAAACAATAAATCCCTTTGTAACGGTTCACAACTATATTTTCAAAATATACAATTAAGTATATACAAATTTACATGTAATCTAATAACAAATAATCGGAATAAAACAATAACAATGCAAGGGTTACATTTATCTAATGCCAATCATGCATAAGTCTCAAATCAATTGGGTAAGTAATGCCGGAGCGCGAGGTTAGGGTTTCACGTGCACAAAACCGGACAAAACTTGAAAATCGAACACCAAATCGGTCAATCATCATGCTCATGACGTGGGTTTCAATTATCTAAGGCAGAATCGTTCATAAAATCTAAAATAAACAAGTAAAACAGTCCAGGCACGGGTTAAACTTTTTGGTAAGAAATACCGCACAAATCTCACAAATCGGACATGAAATTAAAATATTTTCATACTTAGATTATGGGTAATGTAAAATATAAACTTAATCAGATATTGGGACGAGGATATCCGATGAAAATGAAATAAAAGTGCAAGAAAATGAAAGAGGAGAGTATGGGTGCACTTGCCTCGACCCGATCAACAATCTCTCTAACTAATTCCAAACTGGAATCGAACCCAAAAGCCTTGATTTCCTCCCTCTCTTTCTTCTCCTTCGTGATCTCTCTCTCTCTCCTCTCTCTGGAAACCGCATGAAATAGCAGTAATAAATTTGAATGTGTTTTTATATGCGGATTGGCGCTTGAGTGGCACTTAAGCGCTAGTCGAGTGCCGTACACCTGAAGGGTTGCGCTCGAGCACCTTTCAGGCGTTTGATTCTGCCGACCCATGCCCCGGGCACACTCGATCATGCCTCAAGCATGGCATTCTATTTTTCATGCCTGGGTCACAACTCAAGCGCAGGTCAAGTCTACGTTAAGCTTGCAATGGGCCTGCTTCACGTACGCACCATCTAGGACCCGTTTTGACCCTTTTGACAAAATTTTTAAAATCTTTGGACCCTAATTTTGATTATATTAACTTAATATGTCATGATTATCATAATTTAAAACCCGAGTCTCATTTACGGATTAACTTTTCAAGGATTTCAACGCCGATTCTCGATTTTGCCAATTCTTGGTCTTTGGGGTTTTCAATCTAATTTCTCCCATGCCCTTTGATCTTGATTCATTTATATTAACTTAATTATTCTGAATTACCATATTTTTGAAACTGATATCTTACAGATAGTCTCTAGGAAGACAGCTGCATTTTGTTTCCCTATCATGCCCGACTTCTTCGAACCTGTTTGAGTGAATGCCACTGGGTCATTGCTCCATGTATTTTTTCCTTCCTATTACCTTGTATATTTGTTGATATAAGTTTTATACTTTGTAAAAGAAATTAATGAATAAAACTGTTATTTTTTGTCTCTATGGCTCTAATATTCTTACGTAATTTGAATGATTGAAGCATTTTGATGCGATCTTCGGTCAGGGGTGGCTGAAAGCCTACCTTGTCAACAGCTCAGTCTTTTGGCAGTCCGACACATGGCGGTATGCTCTAATGCTTGCTTGGGGTAGGGGCCGGTCAAATCCGCCTCGTACTTGTCAAGGGCAAGCGCCATCAGTCCACCATCCTTAGGGGAGTGATATGTAAAGGCACCATTAATTGACCTACACCTCCATACTCACCAATTGAGGCATCAGGGCGCATTGATTGTGATGGGAAGTGCCACATCACTTGTCATAATGGCGCTAGCGAAAGGGCACGCTGTTTTGACATTTTTAATTGCACGGTTTTAGGTCGGGCATTAGCTCCCTCAGGTTATGTAATATCCTTCATCACCCTTTTTATGATCTCGTTCGAATTAATTTAATATTAATTATAATTTTGGGCAAATTGGACCTCGATGATAAAATTAATTAAATATTGAGAAATCTTTATGGCGGATATTTGGATCGGTTAATGCTTCCATCTGGCGCCCGGCCAATTATCGCCCGTTGTTATCTCGAGTCGGAATATCGATTGTGATTTTGAATTAAAAGAAAATTTAAAATGGAATATATATATAATATATATAAATATTATATATATATATATATATATAATAATATTATTATATATATAATTGGAAAAGAAAGTTTGGATAAGGATAAAAGAAATAAAGAAAAAAAAAGAAAAATAAAAGAGAAAAAGGGAGAAAAGAAATCGGGAGAGAGAAAAAATTGGAGAAGGAGGTTAGGGTTTTGGCGTGCGGTGGAGGAAGAAGAGAAGGAGAAGGGAGAGGCGGCCGTTACATGCACATGAGCGAAACTATGCGGCGGCGACGACGGTGGCGTGCGAAGGGGCACGGTGCAATAAATAGTGGTGGTCGGCGGCGCCGGTGGTGGTCATCGGTGGGTGCGGTAATTTGATCGGTGGTGTTGCGAACGGAAATCGCACGAGGAAGAGGAAATCGTCGAGGACGCCGACGGCCTTGGTCGGCGAGGACAAATCGGCAGCGATTGGTGGTCGACGGGCGATTCTTGGTGGCCGTGGGAGGAGCTGGCGTCGGGCGAGCGTTCGTGAGCTCGGTGTGGGTTCGCGAAGAGAAATCGGGCGAGGCGAAGTGAAACGGCGGCCGTTTACGGGCGCCGATGGTGGCCGGGTGAGGCGGAGGAGGCCGCGACGGCCCGAGGGTGGTTCGCCGGCGACCGCGACGCCCGATGGTGGCGGCGGCCTGCAGCGAAGCGGCGCAAGAGGAGGGGACCGATGGCGCGGCAAAGGCGCGCGGAGAGAGAGAGGGCCGTTTGGGTGCCTCGGGATATCCTTTCTTCGAGATGAAAGTATGAGGTCCAGGCAAGTATCTGTAAACCCCCTCTTTGGTCAGATTTAATTTCTGCTATATTTTGGACACTGTTTGGATTTTTACTAACATGCATGTATTTTATTTGCCTGATTTATTTATTCTGGACATGCATGTGTAGTTAATTGGATGTTTTTGGAATTATTGGATTGGGTTTTATGATTTTGGAGAATTTAAGAATTTTCTGAAAGTCCGAAGAATTTATTGGACACCGTATATTTTTATATTAATGTATTTATATAAAAATGTACACGAAATTTGCATTGGCCGTGCAGTCACATGCACGTGCCGGGTTGTGGTCACTACGTTTGGATTTGGATTATTTGGATTCTGGCCAGCTCCCGACGGGGAGATTATCTGTTATTTGGAAATCCCTTTCCGCCGGCAGGAAAGGCTTTGAGTAGTGACCCTTCCCATTTGGACAATTTGATTTGACCTTAGAATATATTCGGACGTCCTAATATATCTGACAAACTTGAGGAATGCACCCAAAGCCGCGGGTGGCAAAACATAGTGAGCAACCTTTTCTATGGGTACATAGTACATGGATTTTGGCCTAAGGTTACCGGGATTATGTGTAACCCTTCCTCAAGCTAGTCTTTAAATAATGAGAACCCAGATTCGGTGCATAATTTGTATTTTTGCATCAATTGGTTTTGAACTTTGATTTGGATATGGATTTTGGACTTGGATTTAAGATTCGCCGATTTTTGCCTATAATTGGGCTTGGTATGTCTCGTACAACGATTTTGATTATATGTTTTGATCCGAACCTTTGGAATATCTGTCGCGGTGCTGCTTCGGTATCTGCGCACGCTATTGGATCATCCGGTTATTGGATTCTGCCTCAGATCACAAGCTGATCGGGCATTGGACTTGGACTTGGACTCGGCATCCGGCTATCGGATTCTGCCCCAGATCACAAGCTGATCGGGCATTGGATTTGGATTTGGACTTGGACTCGGACTCGGATTTGGACTCGGATCGACATCGATTCTGAAATTGGTTCGGATCACCTCTGTTTTGGTTATATATATATTTATATATATATATATACGTCCCGACGAGGACTATTTTGAAAATTTGGACATTTGTTTGGATTTGGATATTTGATTTTGGTACGAGACTACCATTGAATTTTGAAATTTGGATCTTGGATTTCGGTTGGATTCGTTTTATCGGCGATTTGGATTTATCTTGGAATTTGATTGGATTTTTCACCCATTTGACATTCTCTCTGATTTATTGGACTTCTTTTGATTAAATATGATACTTGCTGGGCATTAGGCTCATTTTTCTGTTTTGTCCCTTCAGAGTAGAAGGTTCGGATGCAGTACAGGAGTTCAGACATGATCGGTCAGAAATTCGTCCGATTTGGTGAGTTCAGTTTTGTTATAGTTCATATTGTTAATTGATGTATTTGGATATTGGAATCGGCCGGATATGGGCTTATTGCTATATGTTGGGAATAGTTGGATATTTTGTTATGTTTGATTATGATTTTTGGGTCGGATTATTATCTCCCTTACGATGATTGTAGAGCAGGTCGTATTTATTTTGCTCGGACTATTGTTCGACGAGGTCCTGTGAGGATTTTAAATTTGTTGAGTGTATATTTTGGTTTGTCACACCCGAATTTTGGGACTTGGTATTATTGGTTTTAAAATTTATTGGGATTTTAGATTTTAGAAATTATAATTAATTATTTAAATTGACCTGCTTGGTTCGGGTTCGTGACAGGTTATTTAAGCATTAGCTCCCTCACAGTTTCAGCGGGCCTTTGCGCTGCGAACCGTTCTGTTTCAATTCTTCATCACCCTTCTTTATGATCTGCCCTGGTCTTCGAATGGCTAATGAAGGCTTCATTGACATTCCTAACCAGTTGGTTTGGCCAACGGGATCATTGTATTCCTCTGAGTAGAAGACTTGCTATATGCGACGACTGCTGAGAAGGGGCACCATTCGGAGGCCTCGATTCCTTGACTCCCAGGGTTTCTGAGGACACACTTGGTTTTGAGTCATCTAGATCTTTGAACTCCCCATGTCCGTGAGAGCTTGAGGCTGCTCGTGTGCTGATTGAGAGCACGGAATAGGCCGTTGCGGTGGCAGAGCATCAGGTTAATGCTTCCATCTGTGATATGTTGTAGAATCCACAGCGAGCCAATTATCTTGACCGGGCTCTATCTGAGTCCAAGGCGAGAGCACAAGAGCTCTCAGAGGCTAATGCTCGAGCTTTGGATCAGATCGCCTTCCTTGAACATGAGCTCCAGGAGAGTTGGCAACGAGTCAGCGATCTACAGGATGTGTACACCCAACTGGATGAAGAGCAAAGGTCTAGACTTTGCCTTGAGGAGTTGTCCTCGGTAATGGATGGGCGATTCTAGGAGGGCATTCGCTTTTATGGGCAGATTGTGATGGAACGGATTTTCTTTTTTGTCCTCAAAAGCTTCTGTCAAAACAGAAACACCATTAACGGTCTAAAACATAAGGCAAGACTCCTGCAAAAATTTCGGCAGAGTCTCCTTTGTAATAGGATAAAAACCCAAAAATACAACCCTGTATAATCATCCATAACAAGCACACAACTATCCATCATTCATAATTCCTACAACAAACATTCACAGGATCACATGAGCGATCCATGGCACAAATCCATAAAGACATTTACTACTTCTAACAGTTTAATAACAAGATGCCATCTAGGACCTGCATAGTAAATTCATAGTATATAGCGGAAGTAAACTAAGAATTTACAGAAGCATAGTATTTTCTCTTCTACTATCATACACATCAGGAGCTTTCTATACAAAAATCAACAAGTTCTAAGACATCAATAATCACAAGATCAGTATACAAAAATCATATGCAGCTAGGCCTTTACGTCGACAGGCTCCTCCAAAATAGCTCCAATGTGCTATGGTCCTCAAAAGTCTTCAAGAAGCTTCTTTCTCTGATTACTCTTTTTCGTCAAGTAAAAGCTCTACGGTCTCATCTGAAGGGGGAAAATACTAAAACAGTGAGCCGAGGCCTAGCAAGGTACATGCACATGAGCAGTAAAACTATGATACAGAACAGTCATGTAACGGTATAGAATAGAACGGTTCAGGCAGAAAGTAATTCAGGAAACAGAAAAAGCATACTTTGACAGTAATATACTTTATAAATCAGAAATCAATAAATAGAAATCATCCACTGAGATCGGTAATCAGTACTCGGTAGTCAGAAATCGGTAACAGTAAACTGTAATCAGTACGATAACCAGTAACGAAAGTCAATACAGTAGCTAATAACGGGAATCAGTAATCAGAAATCGGGAAGCAGTTAACATAACAGAACAGTACAGATCTTGCTAGCGTACCCTACTAGCAGAGGGGGCTAGTGATCAAGGATAGATTGCGTTCACTCCACACAATCCAAAGCCAAAAACAGAAGTATCCCATCTCGAGGGATCAGAACAGTGCGCCACCCGAAGGTAGGCCGGTAATAGAAATTTTCTCCTGACCGTAACGTCCCGAGGGCAGGACGGACCACAAATAACTCCATGGATAGAGTTATCCTCGATTACCACCGGAAAGTCCTAAGGCATGCCGAAGAACCTATCCGGACTGTAGTCAGTCCCGGGTCCTAAAATAACGATAACAAAAACCATCTCTTTATCGAAAACTCCTTTTTCAAAATCAGACTTTCACAATACACTTTCAGCACTTCTTTAAATCCACATGGAAATTTCGTCGGTATACGTTCGTTCATATTTTTGAAAACAAATTATACTGGAAGTTGCACATCGATGTCAATTAACTTTCATATAACAGAAGCTACGGTTAAAACTCATCAAAACCTCTTCATTTTCGTACAAAGGGTTTCGCCAAAACCGTCGAACTCAAATCGGTCTCTTACATGTACATTTTTCATGAAATTAATGTCATAGATGCCATGCATATACATTAAATCATGCCATTTACTCAATCCTTACAACATTTTCGAGCTAGGGTTTCATCACATGCTTTCCGAGACAAATCGAACAATATTTTCATGCTTATTCACGAAATCGGAGCTAAATCTTGCAATAAACATGGATAAACATAAAATCCAACCGATTAATTAAAGGAAACATGCATCAATATCATTTTCGTAACATTTCATCAAGTTTAAAGCAAAAGAAACGGTAAAAACGAAAAATGACGTCCGAGGTACACTTGTCTTGTCGCGGGCTTTCACCTTTATAACTAGCTCACGGATGGATTCGGGATCCCAGGCCTCGTTCTCCCTTCTTCTCTCTCTAAGGTCGGCGCTCCCTCTCTCTCTAAAACCCTAAAATTGTGGGAAAATGAGAGGAGCGAAGTCTAATCGTGTTTTTATACTGCGCCTGCCGCTAGAGCTTCGCTCGAGCGGCTAGCGAGCGCTTGGCTTTCGGCACCGAGCCGCTCAAGCGGAGTGGCCGGGATTCTGAACTGCATTGGTTTTTCCGCTCGATGGATTGGCTCGATCGGTCAGTGGGCGGAGGACTTCGGATTCGCTACTGGTTTTTCCGCCCGATAGGAGGGCTTGAGCGCCCAGCGAGCGCCACTCGGCTGCTTGCTGAACTCGGGCATTTTTCCAACTTTTTACTTTTACTACTACTTTTTCACTACATACTTAGCCTCTTATTGATTTTAATCACCCTAATCACATCTAGTTATTATGTTTTCAGTTTCAGGTCCTCACATTCTCCCCCACTTAAAGAAATTTCGTCCTCGAAATTGAGTAAAGTACATACCTCAAGGGAACAAGTGAGGATACTTGTCTCGGATCTCCTTTTCGCGCTCCCAAGTGGCCTCCTCCGGTGAATGATTCCTCCAAAGTACTTTCACCTGGGGGATGGACTTCGTTCGCAACATTTGATCCTTTCGGTCTAAAATTTGGAGTGGCTCCTCAATGTAGGACAAGTCCTTGTCAATGGACAAAGTCCCGTAGTCAATTACATGCGCTGGATCGTGGATGTACTTCCGAAGCATCGATACATGAAATACATCGTGTACGCCCATAAGAGTCGGTGGTAACGCTAACCTGTAGGCTACCTCCCCGACCCTTTTCAGAATCTCAAAAGGGCTAATGAACCGGGGTTTCAACTTTCCCTTTACTCCAAACCGGAATGTGCCATTTGACGGTGAGACCTTTAGAAACACAAGATCTCCTATCTCAAAACTCAGCTCTATCCTCCGCTTGTCCGAATAACTCTTCTGTCTGCTCTGGGCAACCTTCAAATTATCGTGAATCACCTTAATCTTCTCTGCTGTTTCTTTCACAATCTCAGGGCCCAAAATTCTTTTGTCTCCAGTTTCTTCCCAATGAATAGGTGACCTACACTTTCTCCCATATAATTCCTCAAACGGTGTCATGCCGATACTAGCTTGGTAGCTGTTATTATAAGCAAATTCAGCTAGTGCCAGATGAGTATCCCAAGTTCCTCCTATCTCCAAAACAGAAGCCCTCAACATGTCCTCGAGAATCCGAATGGTACGTTCAGATTAGCCATCGGTCTGGGGGTGATACGTGGTACTGAACTTCAATTCTGTCCCCAACTCCTTATACAAGCTCTCCCAAAACCTCGAGACAAAACGTGGATCTCTATCAGACACTATAGAGGCAGGAACTCCATGAAGCCTCACGATCTTATTCACGTACAATTGAGCCAATCTATTGCGCGAATAGGTCGTCCTGATTACCAAAAAGTGGGCTTATTTCGTCAGCCGATCAACTATAACCCACACGGCGTCATGATTCCTAGGAGTCCTCGGCAACTCTGATAAAAAATCCATAGCAATGTCCTCCTATTTTCAACTCGGGATGGGCATTGGCTATAACAGTCCAGAATGCTTCTTCCTCTCGGCCTTCAGTTGCTGACACACTAGGTATTTCTCCACATGGCCCATGATATCCCTCTTCATGTTTCTCCACCAGAAAGTCTTTTTCAGATCTTGATACATTTTATTCGTTCCCGGGTGGATTGTATACCGAGACCGGTGAGCCTCCTTCAAGATTTTCTCCTTCAATCCTTTATCATCCGGTACACATAATCGATCTCTAAATCTCAACACACCATCAGCCCGGATGTTAAAATTAGCTCGAGACTCCTTACTCAAATCATTAACAATATCCATGAGGAACAAATCATTCACCTGCTTCTCCTTGACTTCATCAACTACCTCTGGTTGAATCTGGAATTATGATAGGAGCATCCTATCACCTTTGGCATAGCGTTGGATATCGCACTGCTTCAAATAATCTAACATCTCCATCTGTTTGACCTGTAGGTGCGCCACATAGCCTGATCGGCGACTCAAGGCATCTGCTGCCACGTTTTCCTTTCCTGGCTTGTACTGTATTTCACAATCATAATCCTTCAGGAAATCGAGCCATCTCCTTTGCCTAATGTTGAGTTCCTTTTGTGAGAATAAGTACTTCAAACTCTTATGATTAGAATACACAAGGAACTTCTCGCAATATAGATAATGTCTCCAAATCTTTAATGCAAACACCACAGCAGCAAGTTCAAGATCATGGGTAAGATAATTTTTCTCATGCAACTTCAATTATCTAGATCCATATGCCATGACTTTACCGTATTGCATCAACACACATCCTAGACCCGCCTTAGAAGCATCGCAGTACACCTCAAAGCCTCCAGAATCCTCTAGAATAATCAGCACCGGAGCGGTGGTCAAACTATCCTTTAGCTCCTGGAAGCTCAGATCGCACTCTTCTGTCCACACAAACTTAGCCTCCTTCTTCAGCAACCGAGTCAGAGGCATAGCAATTTGAGAGAAATTCTCTAAAAAACACCTGTAATATCCCGCCATACCCAGAAAATGCCTAACCTCAGTCACAGAAGTTGGTCTGCTCCAACTTATAACAGCCTCTATTTTCTTGGGATCTACAAAAATGCCACCATCAGAAATCACATGTCCCAAGAACATCACCTTTTCGAGCTAGAACTCATACTTACTCAGCTTGGCATACAGTCTCTCATCGCAGAGCACCTGAAGTACCTTCCTCAAATGAATTTCATGCTCCTCATAATCCTTTGAGTAAATCAAGATGTCATCAATGAATACCACCATAAATTTGTCCAAGTACGGCCTGAAAATCCTATTCAACAAGTCCATGAAAGCAGCTAGAGCATTTGTAAGGCCAAGGGCATGACAAGAAACTCATAATGGCCATAACGTATCCGAAAAGCTGTTTTAGCTACATCCTCCGGCTTATTCCTTAGTTTGTAATAACCGGACCTCAAATCAATCTTTGAAAACACTCGCGACCCTTGCAACTGATCAAATAAATCATCAGAGGGTATTTGTTTTTAATCGTGACCTTATTCAATTCATGATAGTCAACACACAAGCACAAAGACCTGTCTTTCTTCCTTACAAACAACACTGGTGCACTCCAGGGAGATACACTCGGTCTAATAAAATCCTTACTAATAGCTCCTGTAGTTGCAACTTCAACTTCTTCGGTTCAGCCAGAGCCATACGATAAGGGGATTTAGAAACCGGACTAGCACCAGGAACAACAACTATTTCAAACTCAATTGTTCAGTGTGGAGGCAATCCAGGTAACTCCTCTGGAAATACATCCTCAAAGTCACAAACAACAAGGATATCCTTAGCTGGCACACTATGGCTCCCGATAGTACAGGCATATGCCAAATAAGCTCTACATCCACTACTCATCAAATGCTTGGCATGTAGAGCAGAGATCAACATAGGTACCCCCTTTTTCTTAATGCCCTGAAAGTAAAAGGGCTCCATCCCAGGAATGTTAAAACAAACCTGCTTTAGGAAACAGTCGATACTGGCATGGTACTTGGCCAACAATCCATCCCAAGAATCACATCAAAATCACCCATGTCCAACAACACTAAATCCACAACCAGATGGTTCCCACTCACCTCAACCATACATTCCGGATACATCACATCAGTAACCACGGATGATCCGGTGGGAGTACATATAAATAATCCACAATCCAAAACACATGAGGCAGATACGATACAACATGCAAATCGCGGGGAAATAAATGAATGGGTAGACCCCGAGTCAAATAATATGGATGCAGAAACTCCACAAACAGAAATGGTACCTTCCACTACGTTCGGAGATACCTCTGGATCTTGAACAGTCACTGTGAAGGCCCTTGCCGAGACAGTAGGCTTCTTTCCTTCCATCCTTGGGGGTAGTGGGCAGTTCCTGAGAAAGTGGCCTTGCTGCCAACATTTAAAACACGCTCCCGACATTCTACGGCATTCTTGTCCCGGATGGTTCCTCCCACAGAAGGCACAGTCTTCAGCCGACGCTCTAGTACTGGTCACTGACTGAGCCGGTACAATACTTTTTTCTTTGTTAGCTGCTTTAGTCCTCTTCAACGGTCCAGAAGACCCCGCAGCTGATCCAGTACTTACTACCGCTCGGCTGGCGGTTCTCTTTGCATAAAATCTTTCTATCTCCGCCTCCTCGTAGATCGTTGCTCTGTCCAAGATCTCGGCGTAAGTTTGGAACTTCAAAACAGACAACAACTTTTTAATATCATCTCGTAGCCCTTGGAGGAGCTTTTTAGCTTTTCTCTGTTCATCCTCCACATAAAATGGTGCAAAGCGAGACAACTCCGTGAACTTGGCATCATATTCTTTGACGGTCATGCTCCCTTGTCTCAGCCTCATGAACTCTTGCTCTTTCTAATCTCGAAGATTGGACGGAAAATACTTTTCCAGGAATGCCTTCTCAAACATCTCCCAAGTGATAGCTTCATTGGGCACTCCCATTGCCCGTTTCTGCAGTCCCACCAACTATCCGCTTCACCTTTCAGTTTATATGCAGCAAAAGTGACATTTTCTCGATCAGTACAGCCAAGCACATCGAATATTTTCTTCATTCTTTTCATCCATACATCTGCTTCAGCCGGATCAGGCTTTCCTAGGAAGCCCGGTGCTCTTTAGCTATGAACCTGTCATAAGTTGTAGGTCCAGGAGGTGCCGGAGCTGGCTCGGGTGTCGGAGGCATATGCTTTTGCTCGACGGATTCTACGACATTAGCCATCCTTTCCAGTAGATTGATATAGGCAGCCTCTCTTTCATAGGGCAAGCTAATGCCATTGCGGCCATTTCTCCCACCTCTTCTACTTGCCATCCTATAATCAAGACAAACACATGAATATAAGGACAAGGATCCAATGAATAAGAAAGAAGTATTCAATAATTTTGAGAAATTTCTAACCAAGTCTAAGAATCAATCTCTTAAAGGTCCTAACTGTCTTAGCTTCCTCTACTTATTCCTACAGGAATTCTATTCAGAGATTCAAACCTATGCTTCCGCTTTTCAATCGATCAATTCCTAAGGCATCTCAATTCTCTGATATCAATTATAACGGAACGGATTTTTTTTTTCAAAAGCTTCCGTCAAAATAGAAACACTATTAACGGTCTAAAACATAAGGCAAGACTCTTGCAGAAATTTCGGCAGAGTCCCCTTTGTAATAGGATAAAAACCCAAAAATACAACCATATATAATCATCCATAACAAGCACACAACTATCCATCATTCACAATTTCTACAACAAACATTCACAGGATCACATGTGCCATCCATGGCACAAATCCATAAAGACATTTACTATTTCTAACAGTTTAATAACGAGATGCCATCTAGGACCTGCACAGTAAATTCATAGTATATAGCGAAAGTAAACTAAGAACCTGTAGAAGCATAGTATTTTCTCTTCTACTATCATACACATCAGGAGCTTTCTATACAAAAATTAACAAGTTCTAAGACATCAATAATCACAAGATCAGTATACAAAAATCATATGCAGCTAGGCCTTTACGTCGACAGGCTCCTCCAAAATAGCTCTAATGTGCTATGGTCCTCAAATGTCTTCAAGAAGCTTCTTTCTCTGATTACTCTTTTTCGTCAGGTAAAAGCTCTACTGTCTCATCTGAAGGGAAAAAAACACTAAAACAGTGAGTCGAGGCCCAGTAAGGTACATGCACATGAGCAATAAAATCATGATGTAGAACAGTCATGTAACGGTACAGAACAGAACGGTTCAGACAGAAAGTAATTCAGGAAACAGAAAAATCATACTTTGATAGTAATATACCTCATAAATCAGAAATCAGTAAACAGAAATTATCCACTGAGATCGGTAATCAGTACTCGGTAAACAGAAATCGGTAATAGTAAATTGTAATCAGTACGGTAACCAGTAACGAAAGTCAGTACAGTAGCCAATAACGGGAATCGGTAATCAGAAATCGGGAAGCAGTTAATATAACAGAACAGTACAGATCTTGCTAGCGTACCCTACTAGTAGAGGAGGCGAGTGATCGAGGATAGATTGTATTCGCTCCACACAATCCAAGGCCAGAAATAGAAGTATCCCATCTCGAGGAATCAGAACAGTGTGCCACCCGAAGGTAGGCTGGTAACAGAAATTTCCTCCTGACCGTAACGCCTCAAGGGCAGGGCGGACCACAAATAACTCCATGGACAGAGTTATCCTCGATTACCACCGGAAAGTCCTAAGGCATGCCAGAGAACCTATCCGGACTGTAGTCAGTCCCGGGTCCTAAAATAACGATAACGAAAACCATCTCTTTATCGAAAACTCCTTTTTCAAAATCAGACTTTCACAATACACTTTCAGCACTTCTTTAAATCCACATGGAAATTTCGTCGGTATACGTTCGTTCATATTTTTGAAAACAAATTATACTAGAAATTGCACATCGATGTCAATTAGCTTTCATATAACAGAAGCTACGGTTAAAACTCATCAAAACCTCTTCATTTTCGTACAAAGGGTTTCGCCAAAATCCTCGGACTCAAATCGGTCTCTTACATGTACATTTTTCATGAAATTAATGTCATAGATGCCATGCATATATATTAAATCATGCAATTTACTCAATCTTTACAACATTTTTGAGCTAGGGTTTCATCACATGCTTTCCGAGACAAATCGAACAATATTTTCATGCTTATTCACGAAATCGGAGCTAAATCTTGCAATAAATATGGATAAACATAAAATCCAACCGATTAATTAAAGGAAACATGCATCAATATCATTTTCGTAACATTTCATCAAGTTTAAAGCAAAAGAAATGGTAAAAATGAAAAACGACGTCCGAGGTACACTTGCCTTGTCGCGGGCTTTCACCTTTATAACTGGCTCACGGATAGATTCGGGCTCCCGGGCCTCGTTCTCCCTTCTTCTCTCTCTAAGGTCGGCGCTCCCTCTCTCTCTAAAACCCTAAAATCGTGCAAAAATGAGAGGAGCGAAGTTTGATTGTGTTTTTATACTCGCCTACCGCTCGAGCGGCCGAGATTCTCAATGGCACTGGTTTTTTCGCCTGATGGATCGGCTCGAGCAGCCAGCGGCGGAGGACTTCGGATTCGCTACTGGTTTTTCCGCCCGATAGGAGGGCTCGAGCGCCCAGCGAGTGCCACTCGGCTGCTTGCCGAACTCGGGCATTTTTCTAAGTTTTTACTTTTACTACCACTTTTTCACTACATATTTAGCCTCTTCTAATTTTAATCATCCTAATCACATCTAGTTATTACGTTTTCAATTTCGGATCCTCACACAGATAGTCTCCATGGTGGCTTCAGACCTTCCTATTGGCTTTTTAGACTCGTGGAACACTAGAGCTAGTTGTTGTGCTAAGTTGACCAGATACCTAGAGTTGGAGGGTAGAGGGCCTGCGCTGCGTCCTCCGAGGGGACCTCGGCTATTGGATGGCACCTTTATTAGGCTGAAGTAACATTTTATATATTTTGAGGCTAATAGATGCCTTTATGATGTACATCCTAAACTATTCAATGAAACATATTAAACTGTTTTGATTATTATCGCATGTTGTGTGTGATTTCAATATTCAAGTGTTGCTTTCTGTTGATTGATGATTGTCAAATTGGGTCATGTGGGCCTTCTGTGGCCCGTTCTTCTAGCGATCCAAACTCACGGTGGTCTATCCCAAACACTGGGTCAGGATGTGAGCCAATCAGATCTACCTTGGGCTTGCCAGGGTAGCATGTCGCCAATTTGCCACTTTGAGAAATGGGGTGTTAGGGTCTTGGAACCTATGCACTATTTTGCTGATTGGCCGACCCAAATCTGTCAGACTATCATTACTAAATGTCGGGGTCATCCATCTGTGCAGGGAGGCGAAGTGTCAGACAATCATTCCTAATGATGTGTGATTGATGTGCTACGGCATCTCCATGGTACGACATGTGTTGTGGCCATTATGGGGCGTGCATCTTCAATTCCCATACACGATGCCATTTTAGTCTAGGGAGAGGCTTATATAAATTCTGGGTCTTTGCCACTTCCCACACTATTCCTTCTTGATTCATGTCGCTTTGCGCCTGTGATCCTCTTCTTGCTTCTTGATCCATGGTTTTTGAGAACATTTATATGATCCGATTCACTTTCACTACCCATGATATTGAGTCCTTATTTGCTCGGTATAAGATTTTAAGTACCATGGAGTACAAGCAGTTGGACATGGATGACAGAGTGTTTTCCCAGCCAGAAGGGGTATATCGCTATTTATGAGTCCCATTTGAAGGGAGGGCTTCATTTTTCGATCACACCAGAGCTGTATGAGATTGTTTTGGCTTTGAAAGTTCCGATGGCGAGGCTTCAGCCTAACGCCATCCGATATCTGGTCTCCATGTGTGTTTTTGTCAGCCACTGTGGTTGTAAATTTAGCATTAGGTCAATGAAGGGAGAATTTAAACTCGACAAAGAAGTGGAAGAACCTATACTTTTATCTGGCGGTCTCTCTTGAGTAGGTCCCAATAAATGGGGCGACATGCGGGATTCTCTCATCATTGTTGTGGGAGACTGGGAGAAGGACCTGAAGAAGCCATTGATGGACTTTATCCAAGCGCATGTCGATACCTTCCGTGACAGTGGCCATTAGCTGATTGCAGAGGTTTTCGCTAAGGCAAAGTGGGAGCCTCACTCTGCAGGGGCTATAGTAGCCCCAATGCCGCCTGCCATGCCCAAGAGGAGGCCTCATGTGCTAATCATCCAGGAGCCCTCCAACAGGGAAGCCAAGCGGTGGGAGACCTCATTTGACTCCTCTTTCGGTGACAATCAGGCCATGCTGGAATGGCTATGAAGGTCTAGAAGGTTTTCAAGGAGGATGGTTCCCACTTTCGCTTCCTCATTGGGTTAGGTGTTTAGGGCCATCGAGTCGGCCGAGGGTGGTGAGTCCTTCGGGCCTCTCACATTGGTCGTGAAACGACCAAGGGGCGGATGCTTAGGTCCAGCTGATCCCAATGCTGACTTTGGCTCATTACAGCTTTCCTACTACTGTTTTCTCCCGCACAAGGAGCACATGCCCTGCCTCCCTACTGCCGTTATTTAAAAGTTTAGATTAAATAACAAATTAAGTTAATTTTAAACCAAACTAATTCAATAAATAATTATCTGGTGGACCTTAGTATATTAGGATTCGTTGATTAAAATTATAATTAATTTAGAAGAATTAAAATACTAGAAATTTAGATCAAAATTTTAAATATTATTGTAGGGGTAGCTAGAAAACTAAATAAATAATTAATAAATATTTTTAAAGAGAGATAAATAAATATACATATATATATATATATAATATATATATAATAATATATATAATATAATAATAAAGTAAATAATAACTATAATATATATAATATGGTATATGTAATATGATACAATAATAATAATAATAATAATAATAATAATAATAATAATAATAATAATGAATGAATGAATGAATGAGAAGATGGGAAGAAAAGAAAGGAAGCAAAAGAAAAAGGAAGGGAAAAAAGAAAAGAAAGACAAGAAAAGGAAAGGGAGGAAAAAGAAGAAAAGGAGAGGAGACAGGGAAGGAGAGTAGTAGAGAAGAGAGAGTAAGGCTAGCCTACTGTTATTGTTGCCATCACCTTCGTTAATCGGTGCCAGAGAAGGTGTCATTTTGACTGCTCAAAGTAATCGTCGTCGTTATAGTGTCATCACAAATTAGACAAGTTAATTTATGACCTCTTATTTATACAAGTAAAACTTTTCCTTCTCAATGATATTGATTTCTCATGAGCATGTTAAAATTTGTGGGAAAATTGATTATATTTGAGGAATTAAGGGAAACTAGAAGTCACGGCTCTATTAAGTAGAGATTTGAGAAATTGTGAGGGTTTTGTGATAAATTGGAGCATAAAATTTAGTAGGTGTGTTCTTCAAATCCTTATTTCTCATATGGGAAAAGAAAAGTCAGGGATTTTTCTAATTTTCTATAAAAATCAAAATGAGCTAAGAAACAGAGCAAATTGCTCTGTTTTGACTGTGTGGCTCAAACACAGTAGAATAATAGCGACAAACAGTGATTAGTAGATGGGGTATGCTAATTTTTGACGGTATATAGGTGTATGGGCTCCAGTATAAGATGATGTATGTATGTAAGTATTTATATGCTAACTGTGACATATATATATATTTATATGATGTGTATATGTACACAGGCATGCGTGAATGTCTACAATAGGTAATTTGATATATATATATATATATATGCTGCTAGATACGGACGACAATAAATAACAGTGTATACCGGCAATGTATGTGTATATCGACAGTGTTGAGTAGATATATGGGTACAGTTTGGGAACTGGTTGTTTACAGATGGGTGTGTGAATGTATAGTGAAAATAAAATTATAGGGCTGGCGGTGTGTGTGCAGCGAGTGTGTTGCTAAAGTGGCAATTTAAGTGTGAGGTGTGTATTGGCAATGCATGTGTGGGAGTAGATGTACATCTAGAAACTCGTAGGAATATAGTGGTTAAATATTTATACATTTCAGTGTGTAGTAACGTATGCGAGTATAAGTATGTGATATGTACATACAAGAGTTCATATATAAGTATATGATGTGTTTATGTATGAGATTATGTATATATATATATATATAGTACGTATATATATATATATATATATATATATATATATAATGAGTATATGATGCCTATGCATGTATGGATATAAGGAATTATATATGTTTTGACACATATGACGTAAGTTCAAAGGATATATATATATTAATTAGTTTAGGGGTGAAAATAGGATAATTTATTATTTTAGTTTGATTATTATGAAACTTGCTAGAATAGTTGAATAATGTGAGTAATTGTGACCTTGTTCGGTAGAGGCAGAATAAGAGGTATTTTGTAGCTTTAGAAATAAAACTTGGGACACCGGGTGAATTAAAAAAGATTTAATAAAATATTATGGTATTCGGTTAAATATTCGCACTTTTCGTTGACTTGCTCTCACTCCTGTGATAAATAATTCTTCCCATTGGATTTGATCGCGTGCGTATATTTTATTGGTATTTTATAAAAAAGTAAAGGAGAGTATACGATGACTCTACGGTATTTGAAGGAATGAGAGTTCGTGAGACTTTAGAATAGTTTATACTTTTTCAATACCTATTCCATTCCAGAGGTTGAGGTCGATAATATTAAGAATGGATGCCTATAGTATTGTGATCATCGTAGATGATGATATTAATAAAATCATTCGTGAGGGGTATCAGAGATGATATGAATATACTATGGGTACAGTCTCTAGAAGGATTGTAAGGGTAACGAGGATACTATGGATATTGGGTAACCTCATGGTACTTACCTAACCATTGGGGGTATAAATACGCAACCTTTAGTTTAAAATGGTAGAATGAGGTCCATGGAGATTATTGTTATCTTATACAGAGGAGATTATTGTTATCTCATGCAGTTGTGACCTCATGTTGAGCTGATGAACAGATTCGGTAGAATTCATATTGTATTCCTATTATTCAGTTGTTTATATCGCTTTTGGATCGTGGACACGACAAGTTATTGAATATCAGATAGTAATTTGTATATCGTATGCTATTATTGATTTTATATATTTGATATTATAATCCGATATACTTATTTATATTTTTGTATTGTTACTTATATTTACTTATTGAGTATTTGATTTATTCTTTTATTTTTCTTAACTCCATATTGATGAGGGTATTGTAGGTACTAGTCGGGATTTATGGGATTATTGTTGAGTACCAGATAGAGACGATTTTGGAATTAGCAGCATATGAGCGATGGTAAAAAATATTTCTTTGATTATAAATGTTTTATTAATTGTATATTTATGATAATCATTATAGTATGATAATTTTTGGCGATTTGATAATTTTGAGTTCATATGTATCGAAGGATTTTAGAATTTATGTTGGATAATTGATAAATTTGGATGATTTGAGATGTTTTTACAGAGACGGTCCGGATCGAGTCTAGGGGACTCAGACTCGGGTCGTCATTGATCGAGATGGTCGGAGCCATAGATGCTTTCAAAGGGCCTTGCCCCGAGCACTCAAAGCCTTAGTTCTGAGGGGTGATGGAGGCTAGAAATGTTGTTGAAGTTGCTGAACAGCCTTCCTTCAAGCCCCCGGAGCCTAAAGTCTGGGGGGTAGTGGAGTTCGTGGATGCCGCAAAGGCCACTGAGGTGCCTCCCTCCAAGCCCCATAGAACCATAGAGACTGCCCAAGGGTCTTTCCCTGAGCCCTCGGAGCATGAGGTCCAAGGGGCGATGGAGGGTGGAAATGCTGCGGGGGCCACTGAGGTGCATTGCTCCGACCCTCAAGGGCTTGGGGTCTTGGTGGCGGTTGATGCCACATCAAGTCATCCACCCTTGGAGAGGCCCTTCTTTGTTGAGGTATTTTTCGAGCATCTTCTTGCCTCCTTCCTTTACTTTTTTGTCATTCGACTAAACTGGTTTTCCGCTTATAGTTGTAGGAGAGGGTCCATCAATTTGCTACCATCGTCGACTGTTTGGCTCAGACTCACATCAAATCGGAGGAGTTTAGAGCAGTGGTGGAGCAGGCTTTCCATCTCAAACATGAACTGTCTGAGACTAGGGTGAAGATTTCCTCCCTTGAGGATTCACTCCATGAGTCGGAGTGAATGCCAGTGTAGGATGAGAACCTCCGACTTGAGGGTGAGGTTAGGACCTCTCTCAGCCTAGACGAAGTCAGGCAGGCGTTGAATCTTAGGTACTAGGCCAGCATCAATCTCTGCCGACACATAGTGAGTGTTATGGCCCTGAGGTTTCTGGTCTTCATTTTTCACCCAAGGAATGCCAGCGCCGTGGGTAGCAATCAGATTTGTTGGGTTCTACCAATGATGCCATCAGGCCTTTCCCCCGTTTGCCAAGGAGTCCCCGGCCCCAGGACCATCTCTCCTCTAATCAGTAGGCTACTTTTGTATTTTTCTTGGGTGGATGACCCACTTTGTACATCTTATTTTTGTAATGAAATAAGTAGACCATTGAGGGCATTGTTGCTGGTGTTCATGCATACATAGTGAGCTTTCCTTTAGTCCCTTCCCCCTTTTTTTAGCTTTGCTTGCTAAACAATGTTGCTATCATCGTTAGGCTTATTTTTGGGTGTATCAGCCCGATCCTACTCATTCCCTTGGGAGAATATCGCAGCACTTTGATTCTGCGTGGTGGTGCTCGTTCATGGTAATGGGATGTCATTACACGTCTATGAGTGAGCCTTACTAAGGTCAGCTGGGCCTCACGGCCATAGCCATCGGGCTCGAGTAAAGTCGTAGGCCATCATCCACACGTAATCACTAGTGCTTTGCCCTATTAGATGACGTCGTAGCTTTTGTGCATCTAGTCCTAGCTCATTAACCATCGTCAACTAATGGTGCTCTCTCTTTTCAAAGGAGGTCGCTGCACGCATGCTATAAAAGCCTCCTAAGGTTTTAGTGGCTACTTAATGGGGAGGTCTAACTCTTGGTCTACAAGCCCCCTGAGCCGTGGTGTTCGACTACCCATGGGCCACTTGTTGGCAGGATCGAGGTTCAGAATTTGACCACGTATAGGTTGTCTAGTAATGGGATCGAGATTTTTTGACCGTTTATAGGCCGATTTACGAGTGAACGAAATCTCACCTGACTTAGGGGCAGCCTAGATCTTCAGATTAATGTAAACACGCACACAAGCAATCACTATATGGCCATGATAAATGAAGCAAGTAATTAAATGTGTGTCAATCAGTCCGAATGGATGCATTTGACTTACCTGCGCTTTGCAGGATATCGCATGCTACTTTGCGCCTGTGGGGCCAGCCTTTGGACCTGGGATCATAGTTCATATGCCTCGCTCTGTTGGATCGTCGAGGCTAGCAACAATCTCCGTCTGGGGGGGCACCAATTATTCTGATTGGAAACCATGTGCCTGCGCGCCTACCCTCCAAAAGACTAGGCCTGCCATGCTGAATTGGCATGGTACGACCCCTTGCTATCGACCGGCAACTGCTCGGCTAGTCAATCTTGGATTTTAGGCTCATATTGTCAACATGCGACTTATTGGTACCAAAGTAGGATCTTGCTCAGGCTGACAGTGTCATTATCACGACCCAGGAACACAATATTCGCAAGTCAAAAATAAAATCAATAATAATATTTCCATTAATCATAATAACCAAACCCAGGCGTGACAATCCGAACACATACTGGACCCAACATGATAAACCCCGCACAAGATCTCATCGGATATAAATCCGGACAAACACAATACACGACCTGCTAACCATGATTGCAATGGAGGTATCCAAATTTACAACAACTCATCCACATAATACTATAACTTCAATATTCTACATACAATGATCAAGGCTATCATCCGATCATAAATAATAATCATAATATATCCTCGAGATCAGAAATATACCAAATATAACATCTCCACTCGCCAAAAGGAATATCTGAGCCCGATCACGTCCGAGCTCTTGCAAGCGTATCCATGCCACCAGTCTGAATGGATAAAACATGAAAACGTGAGCCTAGAGCTCAACAAGTATCAAGAATCGTATAAAACGGTACACATAAATCAGAAGTAGGGATATTGCATAGTAATCACGTAAAACAAAGCACCATGTCCGTGAAATCCCTAAAATTGAGATGTCTCGTACTAAATCGTCGTCCGTAATAACTTGTCCCTCCGGGACAAAATCATATAAATCACAATCCGGTAAAATCTCGTAGACGATATCATATTATATGATCCGAGGTCAATTACATAATCGCGACCGTCACCACATCCGCGTGGGACACATACCGTCGTCCGGATCTAAAACTCATAATGTAGAAATCAAGAGAAGACTGCCGGAACTAAAACATAAATCAAAACACGTTCCGGGTTTATCACATCGATCGTCTGAAGACATTCCCATCGCCCATCCGTGGGCCAAACCACGTATCTCAAATCACAGTACACCCAAATACGTGCAGAAATACAACGCATGCACGAAATCAAAAAACCAAAGATTAATGATACCAACTTGAGGAAGGGTTACCATCGTCCGGTAACCACGGCTATATCGGCTACGAATTAGGCCAGTAGCTCAAGGCCATCCATGTACTCTGTCTCCCATAGATTAGGAACTTGCTCACTATGTTTTACCACCCACGGCTTTGGGTGCAACCTCAAGTTTTAGTTATATATTAGAACGTCCGAATATATTAGTTTTCCGTCAATTCCTTATGATGGTTCTCAATTAAATACACAGTGGGGCAGGTCAGCTACAAATATCTTCCTTCCGGCGGAAGTAGCCTCAATCTTCCTTCCGGCAGAAGTAGCCTATCATATACGTCCCCGTCGGGAGCGGCGCCACAAATAGCCAATGCCTCGGATCACAAATCGACCCCTAGGGTCTCGGACCACCATGGTCCCTAGTGATCCCACCCCCGACAGCATGCATGGTTAGTGCAAGGCCTGGTTTATGGTTCCACAATATACGGATACGCAAACATACATATATATAGTCCGGGTGTCCAAAATCCCTCCAAATCATAAATACCAGTACAAAATCACCGCACAACCAATAAAATATACATGCATGTATACAATTGATAAATTGAGGGTATTTAAAAATACATGCATGTTAGTAAAATCTCCCACAGTAGTCAAAATGCATCAGAAATTAAATCAGACCAAGAATAGGGTTAGAGGATACTTACCTTAACATTATACTCCGCAGATCTGAAGAAAGGATGTCCCGAAACACTCCAATCGGGCCTTTCTCTCTCCTACCCACGCACCCCGCTCGCATAGCTCCTCCCACGCCACTGCCGCTACTGCCGCCACTCCTCTGCCGTCGCGAACCACCGTTCGCTGGCCTTCCCAGCCACCACCGCCGTCGTCGCTATCTCCCGTCCGGCCGCCATCCTCTCTCCCGCGCGACCTCTCTCCTCGCAAACTCGTCGTCGATTTCTCTCCCATCGAACAACTTCTCTTCTTCGCACCACGCCACCGCCGCCTCAGCCCACGAGCACCGCACACCACTGCGACCACCAATGTCGCCGCTACCGCACTGAACGGCCGCCATCGATTCTTCCGACACTGATTTCCTCACCCAACGCTGTCGCCGCCTCAACCCATAACTGCTGCAACAATCGCGGCCACACCCACAACCACCATTGACCGCCGTTCACCTGCGCCGCCGCCGCCGTCGCCACCCTCCTCCTTCTCCTCTTCTCCTCCTCCTTCTTCTTCCTCGCGCAAACCCTAGCCGCCCCTCTTTCCCTTCTCTCTCTCTCTCCTCTTCTCCCTCTCTCCCCGACTCTTTTCTCCCCTTCTTTTTCTTTCCCATTCTTTTTTTCTTTCTTTTCATTTACTTAATAATAATAATAATATTATTATTATTATTATATATATATATATATTTCTTTTATTTCAAATTCTAAATCGCATTCCGAACAACAGCACAGGCGCTCCTCGGGCGCCGCCCCAAAATCCCGATCACTCCTCAAAATTTTAGAATATTTTAATTTACTTTCATCACGCCCGAAATACTCAAAATCATAATTACCATTAAAATAATCAAATTGGGATCCGAAATATTACAGTCATATGGCATGAAAGGCCATAGGCAGGGGGGCTGAGCATCCTACCACCCTTTAGGGCACTCCAACCTGCCGCCTGCCTCTCATGAAGTGTAGGCAATATCTTTCGATGTGAGGTACTGCACGAAAAGGGCCTAATGACTTTGCCACCTTTGGGTGCATTCCCGCTTGCCGTCTATGCCGTGCTCGAAACTCACACGGCCATGATAGCTTGGCAAAGCTCAAGAGTGATCCAAGAGGACCACCTGATCAAAACTTTGATCACGGGGCTTTTGGGCTTCGTTCCCTAGTCCTGCAAGGAGGTGATGATGGATGGGTCTCCCTCACGATCGGTAGCTTTTCTAGTTCGGCAATGCATTTGCAAGCGAAGCGCCTGCTGACACTGCATGGAGCTTCTTGCTGTGTTGAGGGCCTTCAGTTGTTGCAGGAGCAGAGTGGATCACACCACTCTGGGCTTCCATCCCACGTCACATGACTTGGTTGGCCCACCGGCCACATTCAAGGCCAATTGTCTGCCCATACAGCTACCTAGGGATGGGCCATCACTATGGGGGATGACACCTCAGGCCGAATCTGCTGCTTTGCACTGAGGCTGATGAGGGGTGTCATGTGAATCGGCCTTGTCAGGCCCCCAGGTCAGGCCACTCTCTCCAACGAGGGGATAATGGGGTGTTTGTCAGCATCGCAAGAGTTTTTTTCATGGGTGGAAGGTTACGGATTTCCTCGGAAACACTATAGGCATCAACTTATCTAGGCTTTTTGTCCTCTGTCTGGGACTGGGTTGAACTTCTTTCCAGGAGTGGGTCTTGTTACTTGGATACTCTTGAATGCCAAGTTTGTTGGGCTTACACTACCGATATGTAACTTGTTGGTACCGAGGGTGTACGTAGGGGGCTGAGTGCTCCGCTGTCCTCAAGGACATTCAAGCTTGCTCCCTGCCTCGCTTGGCACACTGGCATATCTTCTTGAAGTGGAATGCCCTATATGAGGCAGCTAAGGGCACTATCGCCCTTAAGGGTGCCCCAGCTTGCTTCCAACACTATGCTGGGAATTCGCGAGGCCCTGGAGGTCTGGCGAAGTGTAGAGGTGATCCAAGTGGAACGCCGAATTTGAGCTTGGATGCGGGACTCCTGGTTCAGTTTTTGGATGGCGCATGGAAATGGTGGGAACTGAATCCCCATCGCGATTGATGACCATATAGGTCAGCGGAGCGCCAACTGGCATTGTATGAAACATCTTCTTGGCTAGGGGCCTTCTGTCGTCACTGGAATGGCATGGTTTGCCATTTTGTGCTTTCATTCCACGCTTCATGACTTAGTTGACCCTCCAGCTGTAGCAAGGCCCCGTCCCACGTGGCCGCTTGGGCCCCAAGGTCGTCAGGCCACTGGATTCACTGAGGATGCAGACTCTCTCCAATCATCTGGAAGTTAGAGGGTGAAACCCCCAGAGTTGCACCTTCGAAGGGGTGCAAACGATTTGGGGCCCATAGTGTCAGGTCACCTGGTGAGGCAGCGAGCGTTTGCACGCTTGGGGTTGATCATCTGTCCACATGGCTACCCGGAGGGGGATCATCTCCACGGGAGTGACGTCTCCAACTAGTACATCGGCTCATACCCGGGATGCGGACCGTGTTTGTTCTTGTAGGTGTTGTAGTAGACTTTTCAGTTGTTTTTATAGATGAGGCCAATGATGCCTCCTTTAATTCGCATTATTGTACGGATTAGAGGGTTTCTTGATCTTTCACAGCAAGTCAATCATAGGCGGATCCGATCTTCATCTCTAATAATTTGGATCCTACGCAACACAATAAATAAATAAGAGGTTAGAAGATTTGCAGAATTTACTCCCCAATTTATTTTTCAACACTTGAGTCAGAAATTTTTCTGAAAGAAGAGAAAGATGGATGATACAAAGTGCTATAATACACTAGTAGAGGGAATGAGAGTGATGGCGGAGGTCCTAACTTCGACACTTGTGCTCGACGGGGAGCGGCTTGTGAGTGCACTTATAAGGGAACAGATGAGAGAAAGGAAGTTAGAGAGATAGTTTCCTCTAAGATTTAATTGCTTTGAGAGCGAAAGAGCACCTTTTGTTGTTTTTGGGCAATCGAGAGTAAGGATCATTATCCTCCTTACACTGGTAGGGGCGAAGGGTATTTGTAATGTTGGTATTGCTATGGATTTGGCGCCAATGCTGGTGACAACTGTCCCACTAAGATTCGTCAAACTATTCCGACGATGGTGGAGGCCGCCGATGTCAATTGTCTTTTTGGGACGGTTGTGCGACAATTGGTTGTTCTCGTCAGATATTTGCTAGACTTTCCTGCAGGTTGCAGCATGTACCGCCTGCATACGAATGCTGCTATGACCATACTATTGGTCGTCAGGCTGAAGGGCTTCCTATGCTATGTGGGCAATCTATTTGGATTGTTTGTTAGGCTTGTTTGGCGCTTGTCTTTATCTATTCGTCACGAGTTGGGTTGCAATTGTACCAATCGTGGCACCTCTTGGGCCTCGTACCTTGTAGGATCGCACTAGGTCTCAGTTGTCTTGGCACGTTGACGGATGGACCTAGTGCCGAGTTGGTATGCAGTGTTATGAGACCCATGAAATTTAAAAATTATGATCATATTTTATTTTGTTATATTCTGTTATAACATCAATATTTTAATATTTTAACATTTAAAAGAATTTATTTCTTATATTTTCAAATGAATTTTAGTGTTTATAAAAAACAGATCCCACTCCTTGGTATCAAAGCGGCTGTCGTTGATCAGATGAAGATGACAAAATAAATCAAAATTTCAGAGTCCACGCACGCATCATTGCGGCATTGCCCACTTATTTCAAAAAGTAAAATATTGATAATTATTATATATTACTAACTAAATAACAAAATCATCCCAAAATCATGGGGCCTACTCTCTGCATATGAAGTTATGAATAAGCATATACCTTTATTCCCATTGAAATAAATCACATTAATGTTTCTTAAATTAAGGTGGCTAGCTTTGCCAGAAATGAAAAGAGTGGTTGGACGTGGGCTCCTGGATTTTATGTTGTATTGATTACAACATATAATTAAATAGTAGTATAATTAAATAATGGAATTCATATTTAGTAATACACTTATGAAACATTTAGTTACCAAAAAAATAATTATTAAAAATTAGCATAATGCCTCATCATAATTATATCAAACAATAGGCAAAGTTTCAACTATAAGGTCAGCACAATCTACCTTGAGCATAAAAATTTTATAATTTTTTAGTATGAAAATTGATGGGCCTAACAGCTATGAACCTAAATGGCCAAACCCAACAACAGGCCTACAACTAAATTCCAACCCAATAAAATTCTTCCAAAGTAAAAGATTCCACATTACCAAATAAGAGAAGCGTACTTGTGAATCACACTATAAATTTAGGCATTCTTAAATTTGGAAGGGTAAGCTTTGAAAGGTTCGATATCCTCAAGAAGAGGGCCTACCATTCATCCATAAACTATCCTTCTTCCAGGAGGCCTATCCTCCTTCCGAAGGCCCTCCATCTAGGAGGCAGGAGCCCTTTGTCCGAGAGGTAGGAACTTTTTGTTCAGGAGCCAACCCTTTGTCCCGAATTTAGAAGCCTTCCATTCAGGAGCCAACCCACCGTCCCGAAACCAGGGGCCTTCCATCTAAGAGCCAACCCTCCGTCTCAGAAGCAGGAACCCTAAGTCCTCAATCTAGTGAGCTATCTCTCAACCAATCGCACCATCGAGCCAAATTCTCAATTTAGTAAGCCGTATCTCAATCAAGCACATCCAAGAATCGAGTCCTCTATCTAGTGAGCCGCCCCCCATCGGGCGCACCACAGGAGCCAAGTCTCGTCTAATTTCCCCTGTTTGCAGGCAACCTACATTTTCTCTATATCATCATTATAACTTTTGATTTTTTGAGAAAGATTTTTAACTTGAGCGTTAAAAGATCTAACGCAGAGTGAGTCCCGCACAATCCTCTAATCTTTTGTTTGTAATCCTCTAATCTTTTGTTTGTAATTTGTGGTGTACAAAATTTACGTTATCAGTGATAAAGATCCGATCCACTCCAATTCGACCCACAACGGAAGATTAAGTGACTCCTTAATGCGTACCACAACTTGAGATTATGGAAGACATCAAAAATATAGAAAAGAAACCATTTAAATAGTTAAAGAGCTTTTTGTATTTGGCGTGACAAGCTGCCTGTATAAAAAAACAATATATATGATTATTTTCATAGCTAAGAGATAATGGAGAAGGTTACCCGCACAAGTTGTGTTTGGCATTGCGTTACTTTTTTTTTTTTTTCATTTTTTAAAAAGAAAATCATTAATAAATATTTCTAGGCTTTGGTATTTATCCTAATAATTAAAAATAGGACAGTATTTTTTTTTAAAAAAAAATTGATTCTTAATTTTGTTTTTATATTTCTATTTGAGAATTAATTTTATACTTTTTAGAAAAAAAATTTCAATTTTAACATATTTTAATATCATACAATATGGATTATATATTGTGTAAAAATGCTAAAAAGAATAAGATTCATTTTTTCTATACTTTCAAAATTTTAATTCCGGCCATGATATAATTATTGTATAATTCGAACTATATTCTATCGGGATCGATATTTTTACTTAGCATAAAATTGACATTAAAATATAATTCAGGAATTAAATTTAGAAAAAGAAAATTACAAAACAATGGAAAATTTAGAATCTCTGCCAACATTTTGAACAACCAACGGCCCCTAAAATTCAGCCTCAATTTGTCATTAACGAGCCATATAATTTATTTAATATTTCATATAAAAAAAAAATAATAATACCTGTCTAATCTCCACCAGACCTTATTATATAAATATATATATATATATGTAAAGTAAATTGTCCCTTATCAAAGCGAACGTACCCCATATTTTTATTAATAAATAAAAAGCAGAAAAGTCCAAGTTCTCCTCTTATAATTGAGAGGCCCTGTAGTTGGCAGGCAGCCATGAATAATGATATCTTGATTCGTGAATCGGGATGAGGGGGACACTGCCTTCTAAATAAATAAATAAAATTACCTTTTTAAATTTAAATCTGTTATTTTTTAATTAATAATTATAATTTAATAATTAATTTTAATTATTTTTTTATTATAAAAATAATTAAATTATAATAATTTATTTAAAATTAAAAAAAATTTAAAACTAAAATAATAGTTTTTTTAAAAAATTCTTTTAACAGAAAGATGCCCCGTTAATTCCACGTGAATAGAGATAAAGATAAGCGTGAAGAGTCAGGAAACGACAACTCGCGTCGACTCGTTCGACGACTCAGTTCCGTCCAGGTTGCAGCGCGCCGAAGCCGCATAAATCAACGTGTCGCTTTACCAGGCACTCACCTGTCAAACTTTTAGTAATGTTGTCTGCTAATTATCGTCGGCCCTCCGCGTCGGGCTCTCTCATCTTCGGAAGTTCTGAGAAGGATAAACATCATCTTTAGCTGATCTGTCTTTTTAAAAAATAAATTTTATATTTTTATATTTTAATTATTTTTTAAAAACTAAATAATTATAATTTAATAATTAATTTTAATTATTTTTATATTTTAAAAAATAATTAAATTATAATTATTTATCTAAATATTAAGAACTTAAATTTAAAAAAATGAGTTTTATCTTTTTAAGAAATTGAGTCTCCTAATTTCAATAAACATTTAGTTTTTCCCATTTTTTAATTAGACCTAATTTAAATTGAGTTATTTAATTAAAATTTTAATTTAATTAATTTATAATTTTATCAAGTTTAAACAATATATAAAAATATTATAAATAAATATGATCATAAAATAATATTTAATTGATTTTAAAATTAGATTATATATCCAATTCGATTTGATCTGACTTAAATTATATTTTTAAATAAATATTGTTGGGTCTCATGTCAAGGCTCATGAAAATGTGTTGAAGCCCACGAAGGACATGAGAGTCCGCGGAGGACAACGAGCCCAACCCAACTGCGCAGGAGACACACTGGCGCCCCGTTGGCAGAAGACGATGAGAACCCTGCAGCGCATTAATGCGCTGCCGAAAACCGACCAAAGGAGGAAAAGCTAAAAATGGAGAGGCGGGCGGCACGAGCAAATGGCTCATGCAGCCCCTGCAGATGCATAAATGAGCCAATCTCCGCTTAGGAAAACCTCGGCGTAACGCTGGAAGCTCGGTGCCGCTACGGCAAAACGATAGCCGACATGACCGACGGTCAACGACAGCGACCAGAGGCAAGGAAGCCCTTGCAACGGGCATTTTGGGGCCCAGAGTCCAAGTGGGAGGAGCCTATAAGAGCTCTTACTCCCCTCAGAGAGAAGGAGTCCGATCCCCCGATTCGAATTCTGATCCTTCCTCCTCTGAACAAGATCACAAGAGAGAAAGAGTTGGAACTGAGAACAGACTCACTTCCTTTTGGCACCTGCGAGCCCACCTCTCTCACGATCACCATTCCTGAGTCCACTCGGGTAACGGGAAGTCAGCCACCCATCGCGGTGCATTAAAGAAGCCAGGCCTTCCATAACTTGCTCATTGAGTTCTCCATACTAAGCATATGCATCACTCACGTTTTATCAGCATCCATCCACGCACCGCTCATAGCGTGCACCATTTCCGTTTATTGCGGGAACTTGTTGACTTGAGCGTCGGAGTGGCCGTGGTGGGAGAAATCCCGCCGGACCTCTGATCTCTTGTTTGTTGTTTGTGTTGTGCAGGTCCAGGTTCAGAATTACGAAGACCGGACCCTTTGCCTGACGCCACCGCGTGCTTGGGAATCCGAAAACTCCCTAATCCGTACGGCAACCGCAGACCCGGGAGGCAACATTGGCGCCATCTGTGGGAAGCTGACGAGAAGCCTAGTGTCTCTTTGCCACCTCCCTTCTAAAGAAAAGAACATGGTGAACACCAGAGCACAGGCCAGTGCTCCAGTAATGGTGGTCGTTGCCCAAAATGAAGATCCCCCTGTCAGGAACCAAGAGAACGACCTTCCAGAGCCTGACGTCCACCGCCTGGCTACGGACATGGGCGATATCAAGCTGGTCCTCCGCGCCCTATGTGAGAACACGGGGACTCCCTTACCGGGAGCTACCCCTCCAGCATCTCAGGCTTCCTCCTCCAAGAGAGCGAGGCGCCGCGCAGCGGCCCGCAAGAGACGATTCAATTAGCTCAACAACGCCGCGGCCCAGGTGGACCCCAACCGAATCGGCCCTAATGAGGCGGAAAGCCATCCCAACCGCGGCAATCGGGGGGACAGCCCTGTACGGCGTAACCCCCGCAACTCGCGCGGCAATGGGAGGCTAACTGCAGCGAGCTCCAACAACAAGCAGCCCACTCAAGCGGAGAGTCGGCATCCCCGCCAAGCTCAACCACACCTCCAGGACCACACGGAGCTCCGCGATGCCATCAACGCGCGGAGAGGTACTGCCGACCCGTCGATGGAGGAGAAGGTCAAAGTGTTGTGGGATATCTTGCATAAGGAGAGGCCCACATGATCCTCCGCCGACCTTCAGAGATCTCCCTTCGCCATGGACTTGTGAACCCAATCGTTGCCAAACAAGTTCAAGATGCTTACGGAGGTAAAAATTTTTAAGGATCCGATGGACGATCTCAACCGCTTCCGTCCCATTTGTCTCTATAGGGAGTGAGCGAGGCCCCGATGTGCCTTGTTTTCCGTCACCCTCGGGGGGACGCGCGTTGCTTTGGATAATTCCATGGTCTCCTCCGAACTCCATACGCTCCTTCGACATAGGCGATAGTTTCTTGAGCAACTTTGCCTCCCGGCTAGAGAGGAAAGGCAACCATGGCACTTTCAAGTCCGCCTCTATTCTAATATACAAAAGCCTGAAGTGGTTCCTCAACCGTTTCATCACCGAGGCGCGGCGGATCCCATATATCGACGAGCCAAGCTCAACGCCTGGCCACGCCCCCAAAGGGACTTCTTCAAGCACCTGTCGTACCATCGCCCTCAAACCTTCCAGGAGGCTAAGGCCATCGCCAGGGCGTACATCACGGCCGAAGAGGCTAATGAGGTGAAGCGCCCTGAGCGAGCAGACCGGCCACCGGAAGCCCCCAGGGCAACTGGTGTGCGAAAGAGGGACAGCGACAGCTAGCGCTTCCCCGAGCGCCGTAAGCAGCAGCGTCCTCCACCGGGGCCCAGAAAGGACTACGGACGATCCTCCCTGACTCCTCTGAATGACAGCTGTACTAACATCCTGATGCAGATCCAGGACGATAAGTTCTTCGAGTGGCCGAAAACACCGAAGGGTCCCAAAGCACGGCGGACCAAATCACGCTATACCATCGAAAGCGCGGGACACTCGACCGAGAACCCATCGGACCCTACATAACAGGAGATAGAAGACTTGATCCGCCGCGGACACCTCAAACGGTTTGTCAAGAATTTGGGGCAGGGGCCCGTGACCTTTGATGATGAAGCCAGCGAGCCTCCCAGGGCCCGCACAGCTGCCGGCGTGGTCAACATGATCTCCACCACGGCTGTCGTGGATGCCGGGCGTGGGAAGCCGGAGCCAACTTCCAGCAACAAGCGAGCAAGGATAGGGGTTAGGGACGATGTCATTAGCTTTAGCAGCGACGATATGACTCATGTAACCTTCCCCCATACTGATCCCCTTGTTGTATCTGCCGTCGTTTCATGCGTTGAGGATGACTACCAACTGAAATGAGTCTTCATTGATAATGGAAGTTTATAAAATTTACTGTATCTCAGCCCTTCTTTAAACTTGGATTTAAACGAAGCCAGATGAAAGCTGCCAGTGGACCCTTGTATGGCCTGGACAACGAACCAGTCTCTGTACAAGAGATAGTCCGGCTGGAGGTCACTATGGAAACTCACCCGCACTTTGTGACGCGAGAGCTGGCGTTCCTTGTCGTTGACCTACCTTCTGTCTACAATGCCATATTGGGCAGGCCCTTCCTCGCGACCTTTGAAGCTGTAACGTCCATCCCACACCTGAAGGTGAAGTTTCCCACTCCATGGGGCGTGGGGGAAGTCCTTGGAGACCAGGAGATAGGGCGGACATGCTACCTATCCCAGATCAACCCTACGGTACCATGCTGCCTGGACAAAGACCTTGACCTCCGCGACGAGACCCCGCTGCAGCAGGCCCAGTCAGGAGAAGAAACCGAGGCGGTCCCTTTAAACCTTTCCGAACCGAAAAGGCGCGTCACGTGTGCCAGATCTCTCCAGCCTACAGTACGTGACCGACTGATTACCTTCCTCAGGGCCAACTCCGAAATGTTTGCCTGGGTTCCCGCTGACATTCCTGAGATACCGGCCGAAGTGATTGTCTACAAGCTGGGCCTTGACTCAAGCCGAAAGGCCATTCGGCAGAAGCGCAGGAACCACTCCGTCGAGAAGTTGGTCGCCATAAGGGAAGAAGTGAAGAGACTCTTAGACGCTGGATTCATCCGAGAAGTTCAATATCTGGAGTCGCTATCCAACGTTGTGCTAGTGAAGAAGAGCAGCGGCTAGTGGCGGATGTGCGTTGATTTCACCGACGTAAATAAGGCTTGCCCCAAGGACAGCTTTCCTCTTCCCAGGATCGACCAGCTCTTGGATTCCACGTCCGAACACGAGCTCCTGAGTTTCATGGATGCGTACTCCGGCTACAACTAGATCCGGATGGATCCAAAGGATGAGGAGCGTACCTCCTTCATGACTGACCAGGGGATATATTGCTATAAGATGAAGCCCTTTGGACTCAAGAATGCAGGCACAACCTATCAGCGCCTGGTGAACAAGAAGTTCGAGGCCCAGATTGGACGAAATGTGGAGGTATACGTCGACGACATGCTTGTGAAGATCAGAGTCGCTAGTGATGACGTCAACGACCTGGAGGAGACCTTTCAGGCCCTCCGGCAGCATGGGATGAAGCTCAATCACATCAAGTGTGCCTTTGGAGTGACCTCAGGAAAGTTTCTGGGCTTCATCGTGTCCCAGCGCGGCATTGAAGCCAACCCGGAGAAGATCAAGGCCATCCTCGACCTGAACCTCCCGCAGATGATAAAAGAGGTGCAGAAACTCACCGGGCGAATAGCAGCCCTTTCGTGATTCCTCGCCAAGTCAGCAGAAAAGTACTTGCCCTTTTTCAATGCGCTAAGAGGCACCAAATCGCTGGGATTCAGGTGGAGCAAGGAATGCGATGAAACTTTCAGAGAGTTGAAGACGTACCTCGCCAGCCCGCCACTCCTAAGCTCGCCGCTCGAAGGAGAGGAACTTTACCTCTACTTAGCTAGGTCGGCAGCGGCCCTCAGCTCCGTATTAGTTGGGGAGCACGAGGGTGTGCAGCGGCTAGTGTACTACGTAAGCCGGGTGCTGACGGATGTGGCGGCCCACTATCCGCATGCCGAAAGGATGGCACTCGCTCTCATCTATTCGGTGCGGAAGCTACGACCCTACTTCCAGTGGCATCGGATCGTCGTACTGACAGATCAGCCGCTGAAGTCGATCTTGCAGAAGCCGGAGACGTCGGACGGTTGGTCAAGTGTGCTGTCGAGCTAGGAGAGTTCGACTTGGAATTCCATCCTCGACCAGCCGTGAAGGGACAGGCACTTGCCGACTTCATTGTTGAGGCCGCAACCCCAGCTCAGGAATATGTCGACAACCCAGGAAGCAAGGAAGACCACGATCCTCCAGCGTGGACCCTGAATGTGGATGGGTCATCCACTCAAGCAGGCAGCAGAGCCGGAGTTGTGCTAAAGACGCCGGAAGGTACGGAGATTACGTACTCCGTCGCACTGGCCTTCCCGACCACCAACAACGTAGCAGAGTACGAGGCCCTCCTCACGGGCCTTTGCCTAGCCAGGGAATGTTCCGCACGGTCATTGGTCGTGCGCAGTGACTCCAAGCTTGTGGTCAACCAGGTGAAGGGGAACTTCGACGTGTCGAACCCACAACTTGTGAGGTACTTGGCGAAGGCGAAGGCCCTGATCCCTGAGTTCGACTAGTTCATGATCGAGCATATCCCCAGGTCCGACAACGAGCGCGCTGATCAATTGGCCCGAGACGCGGCTACTGGATCCCTGGAACAGTACGCTAGAGAACCCAGGGAAGTGCTAAGCGCGCCCAGCATTGACGACGGAGACCAAGAAGTACTATGGGTCGACGCAGGAAGCAATTGGATGACGCCGTACGTGAAGTACCTGACCGAAGGAACCCTCCCTGAGGATACCAATGAAGCCAAGCGGATTAAGAAGATAGCAGGGTAGTACACGATCCTCAACGGAAGACTGTACAGGCGGGGATACTCCACTCCCCTCCTGAAATGGCTTACTCCCGAAGAAGCCGAGTACGCAGTGAGCGAAGTACACCTTGGACTATGTGGCTCGCACATCGGGGGCAAGAACCTCGCGTTAAAAGTCATGTGACAAGGATTCTATTGGCCAACCATGAAGCGAGACGCAATGGAGTTCATCCAGAAATGTGAGAGTTGCCAGGTCCACGGCCCCATGATGCATCAGCCACACACGGAGCTACACTGCCTCCAATCCCCATGGCCGTTCGCACAATCGGGACTCGACATACTCGGGCCCCTACCTTTGGCTTCCGGACAGAGAAAATTCTTGATCGTTAACATTGACTACTTCACCAAATGGGTAGAAGTTGTCCCCCTTGCCAAGATCACCGAGCAGAATGCGACGAAGTTCCTCCGCCAGGGTATCGTTTGCCGCTTCAGGATTCCTGAGGTCGTGGTGACCGACAACGGAACCCAGTTCATCGGCAAACGATTCATGAAGTACTACTGCGACCTCTGCATCAAGCTAATCCATACGTCTGTGGCACATCCCTAGGCCAACAGACAGGTTGAGGTCACCAACCGCACGTTGCTGCATGGATTGAAGACCAAACTGGAAGACGCAAGGGGCTCCTGGGTTAAGGAGCTACCATCCATGCTCTGGTCGTATCGAACGACCCCGCGGGAGCCGACGAGGGAGATGCCTTTCCACCTCTGCTTTGGGGCTGAGGCCGTGGTCCCCATGGAGGTGGGGATGCCAAGCCTGCGGGTCGAGCGCTTTGACCCAGCCACCAAAGAACAGAGGCTCCGGGAAAGCTTAGACCAGCTCTCGGAGGTTTGAGATGCGGCACGACTGTGGACCACGGCTTACCACCAGCGCGTTATGCGGTACTACAATAAGCGGGTAAAGGCACGCCCTCTTGAAGTTGGAGATCTGGTCCTCCAGAGCGTAGAGTCGGCAGGAAAGACCGCGAACAGGAACAAACTCTCTCTCGGGTGGGAGGGACCATTCCTCGTCTCCGCAATCCTCCTGAGCGGAGCGTACAAGCTACGCGCCCAGAATGGCAAATTAGTCCCACGGACTTGGAACGCCGTCAACTTAAGGAAGTATTACCAGTAACGCTACATCAACCTAGGTAAGACATGTACACGCATCATAATGAATGCTTGAACATGTGTAATGCCTTTCGTTAATAAAATCACTTTTCATATTGTTCTGCATCTCCATTTGTGTGAATTGTTGACATGCACGGCATTCTTAAATCAAAACGACCTAGACTGCCCCTAAGTCAGCAGGACAATCGTCTGTCCGTAAAGCAATCCCTTGGCCGTGCGCCAAGCGGCCCAAGAGCGGCCACAAAGAACCTCACTAGTGCGGCAGGCAAGTTCGAAAGGACATTCATCTATTATGGCTCTACGCCAACCGACCCAGGCGGTCAAAACATTAGGCCTGGGGGCTTTTGAAGTCCCTAATCTACGACCAGCAAAACCCTAGGGGGCAAGTATCGCAGGCGTGCTGCGACCTTCTTGTGCAGAAGAGAGCACCCTCAGTCTACAATGGTCGTGGGCTAGGACCTTAAACTTGGTGATTATAACGCCTTGAGCAGGGGCCACACACCTCCTGCGAACATACGTGACGAAGGCCTAGACCCCGAAGTCCGGTTGCCGTGGCTTGAAAACTCGGCTGACCCTTTCTATGGCTCCACAGGACATGTGACAACATCCGCCCTACCGGATCGAGCTTCCCATCAAACGCGTGATTCGCGAAGAAATCTTCTGACGAAAGACGAGCACAGCGTAAGAAAGCGCCAGGATAGGGCCTTCGCGACAATAGCTCAGCGAGCTAAGCATTCAAATACGGGGCGTGACCCCACGGATCACATTAAACGAAAGTTGTGAGCAGCATACCACATCAGAAGAAAACAAGTGCGAAAGAAGAAAGAGTCACTTTTTACTCATTTGCCGAGAACAAGTAAGATACAAAAGCAAGGGATAAGAACAAAGGATAGCCTAACAACCTATATAGATGGGGACTACTCGGGTGAACCAAACGGAGCGGCCTCCTCGAGGAAGTTCCTCAGGCGAGACGTCTCCCGGATTCTGGCGTTCCCCGGATGAAAGACTCCTTCCGGTACGTGAGGAGCCACCAGGGAAGCAACCTTGCGGCACAAGCGAATACCGTCCTAATATCGGGTCTCCATCACAAGCTGCGACTCCGACGAAGTAAGCCGACCAACCATGCCTTGGGCCATACGTGCGTCGTTGTCCTCCATAGCCACGAGCAGGGCTTCCAGTTGTGCAACTTTTCACTGCAAGCGCTTGTTCTCCTCTTGCACCCGTTCGCCATCCTCTCGGAGGGAGGCGACTGAGGCCCTAACGCGATGGATGGCCTGCTGCAAGGCCCCGTGGAGGAGGACGGACAGCTCGTTAAAAGGATCGGCATCTCCAGAAGCCTGCAAAGGAAGTGGCGTTAGGAGAATTCCCAAAACATGCAACAGCAGGGAAAAGCTAGATCAGAGCAGTTGTACCTGAGTAGGAGCAGCGCTCGGAGAGCATACAAGATTACCCGGCAGAGCCCCTTCATGAGGCTCCTCTCCTTCACCCGCCGGAGGGGAGCTAGCTGGGAGGGTGGCGGTCGTAGGAGTGCTCGGGGGCTCCAACCCCGAGGACATCCCGACTGCCCCCTCGTTGGCTCCCGCCAGAGCGGTGACCAGCGCGACTCCTTCCTCAGATGGTGAAGCTACGTCCTCGAGAATCCCACCCTCAGAAATGGGCTCCACAAAAATAACAGTCGACTCCACAGGCCCCCTTGTCTCCGAAGTCAGCGCGGGCGCTGCCGAACATGGCCCCTCTGGGTCATCAAGGCCCAGAACTTCATCCATCACCCCCAGAGTGGCATCCACGACGACCTCAGCAACGGAACGAGCGAGAGGCCCCCCAGCGAGTTGAGACTCCGCCTCGCAATCTTCGAGCACGGCTAGCCCCGCGACCGAAGTTGACGATGGTCTGGCGGTCTCCCCCTGGTGGCCTACGCTCGTAGCCACCTTCAATGCCGAACCCTGAACCTTGACTGAAGAACTGGCAACTTGTCTTTAGAACCTCCTGTTGAAGTCCCTCCGGCCTCCCTCAACCTCTTTAGGGAGGCCTTAACCTCTTCGTCGTCTGAGGACGACTCCAACAACAAGCAGCTCTCCTCCTAGTCTCCTCCAGACGATCGGGGAGCGGCTGCACCCCCAGGTTCTCTCTTGCCAGGACCAGCGACTCCCCATCCCGACGGAGGCCCCCACTTGGAGGCCTCGAAAGTGATAGACGTCAAGAAGTAACCCTGGATGGAAAATTTCACCTCCTCAGATTTAATGGCGGTGATCAACTCCGCTGCCCCTACAGCATCCTCGGCCGGCAGCTTTTTGAGAAAGAACCCTGAAATCGGTCCCCACACCCGTGAAAGCTCAAAATCGGAGGGCTCCTGCAGAAAGAAGAATCGATCCTTCCAGCCCTTTACTGAATCGGTGTTGGTTCCACGAAAATGGAAACTCGTCTTCAACGACATCGACACCCAATCCTCCGACTCCGTAAATCGAAAAATCAGCCTTGCTGCCTTGGAGTCGAAAGAGCCACCGTGGAGTTGGGAAAAGATGCACAGGCACACCAAGTAACGTAAAGCGTTTGGATGGAGCCTTGCCACGGGGACACCCAGTGCATCTACCAGCATGTACAGCGTGCACGGCATGGGATAACAAAGCCCCCCCTCAGGTGGTGCTCGTACATTGTGATGTAGCCCGCTGGGGGGGAGCTGGCTCTATCCAATACACCAGGAGCACGGTAACGCCAATCGCTGGGGAGCCCGTAATCGACCATAAGGGCAGCAATAGCACTCACAGTCAGGACGGATTCTGTGTTGTGGACGCCATGGCGACTCGCCCTGGGAGCCTGGGAAGAAGAAGAGCTCTCTCTCTCTTTCACCATGCCTCTCTCTCTCTCTCGACGCAGGTTTGCTACAGGAAAAATCTCAGCAGGAGGAGAAAGCCGTCCCGACTGGTTTAAATAAACCACGGAAGGCCAGCAGGTGGAAAACCTAAGCGAAGCCCACCGTAGGTGACTGGGACACATGCCAGCTTCGTAGCGCATCGTAGGACCTGAAGTCACCCGCAATCATGGCCAGGTGCTAGACTGACAAATGCATCGCTTCAGCCGCCTAACAAAGGTCCACGCTGGCACCTCCGCATTAAATGAAGGTTCACGATAGCGAATCTCACGAAGGAGCGCATGGAAATGCAAAATGAAAGACGAAAATCCAGAAACGGGGAGTACAGAAGACGAAGCAGTGTGATAAAATAACGAATTTTATTGCAGCAACGAATCTCATTACAATGGCAGTAAAAGAAAAAAAAGGCCGACAATGGTGGTTATCTATTAGTGATCGAAACGGCCCGTGGAGGAGCTTGGGGCGTGGTAATATACCAGCTGCTCACGCGTTCGGGCGTGGAAGTTGCGAGAGTCCAAAACGCCGACTCGGAAGTTCGGATCCTCCAGCAAGGCCAGCCTCCGGCTAAGCCTGATAGCATCACTGTAACTCCTCTCTAGAGCAGGATTTACTCCCTCCGGCCGGAGCCTTGTCCTCAGCTCTGTCCGCAACCTCACAACCTCAGCCCCATGTTGTTGCCACAGCTGCTCGATCTCCCCTTCAAGGGCCAGTATGCGGGCCTGAGCCACCACATTGGCACCGACGAGGCGCGAAGCCCTAGCCTCTGACTTGGCCCATACACCCTCTAGATGTGACACGCGATCCCTCAGCTGCTCCACCTCAGCCGCTGTGGCCCCCGTGCATGCCTCAACCCTCTCAAAACCCGAAGGCACATGTAGAAACTGAGTAGGACCCGCGACTGTGGCTTCGGAGCGAGCCCCTCCTGGAGTGTCGGCTCCCGAAGCCCAGGGAGCATGAGAACCAAACTCAGACTGGTCAGACGAACGCTCCGATTCGTGAGAGGAATCCTCCATCAACTTCACAGTGAGAAAACGCACACGGAGAAAGCAAGCAACTGATAAGCACGCAGGCGCAAGGAAATGCAAGGTTCCAGAACAAAATGGCGCGTTTAAATAGGCAAGTTCTTCTCTCAAAAGTAGCGGCGTTAAGAAGACAAAGGGCGCCAGAGCTTGGCCAACAGGCACCCTCCACGTGGAAAGTCTCTGAAGCCTCGCGCGTTTCCCAGGCAAGACTACACGACGCAACGCCTCCTGACCACGCAAGCATTGAATGCGCAGTCACACCAGGGGATGTGACCACCAACAGTGGCCCCTTTGATTCCATGAAGAAGAATGCGGGTTGTCAGGAGAAAATTCCCAGCCAAAAAAAGAAGCACGCCAAAGGAAAAGAAGAAAATGAAGGCAAAAGGGCTACTTCTTTTATTTATTGATGCTTTCTTACAAAGTACAAGATCTACGGCTACAATACTGCGAGAAAGATGAAGGAAGATGATGATACGAGGCCCCGGGGCCCCTTGTGATGTCCCCAGATGAGCTTGGAGAATGTGATCTACATCAGATCCCTGCGGCCAGGAGCCGCCGATAGTTCACCAAGCGAACGGAGGCAGTCACGAGGAGCACCCCCCCTAGATGGAAGCTGCCGAAGTGCTATCCATCGGGGTGGGATCAGCACCGAGGCCGAAAAGCAATCCGGGGAAGTAGGGGAAGCACCTCCTGACTCCCTCGGTGGGTTTTCGGCCTCTCCCTCTCCGCAGTCTGTGCTCGAGCTCAGCGAGTTGGAGAGCATGTGCGGTCCACGCCAGTGGGAAACATCCCTACGGAGGTTCCGCCATGGCTCTGCCCCGCGTCAGGCGAGCCACATCCAGAAGAAAGGGTGCACGACGAAAGCAGAATGGCCGAGCCACTCTAGTTAGCATGAGGGGCGAACTACGACGAGGGAATTAGAACGGTCTTCATCAAGGACTTCGAGCATCTGGCTGAACCATCCAACTCCTTCTCGGACCCCCGCCGAAGGTGGGGTGTGCCAGAACTTTCTCATTGCTTCTCTGAAGGTTGCCCAGGGATGTGGTCCCATTGCTTGGGTACTCCTCCTATTTATGGGCAAGATGCGAGCCATTCTCTTGCCCAGCGCAGCACGTCTACCAGCAAACATCTTTCACGGAACAGGAAAGACCCCTAATCAGACGCAACCAAGGGCGTGCGAATCTTACTAGTCAGGGTGACAAGTCACAGCAGCGTCAAAAAAGCCTGCGCAGTCTCCTGGGGAAGGCACGAGTCCAGAAAATGACAAACGGTGGCGCGGCACGAGAAAGGCTATGAAGCTACAGATTGGACCCAAGAAACATGCCAGGCCCGACCACTGGCCGGCCCAGGCATGGGGGGCTAGTGTTGGGTCCTATGTCAAGGCCCATGAAAAGGTGTCGAAGCCCACGAAGGACGTGAGAGTCCGCAGAGGACAACGAGCCCAACCCAACAGCGCAAGAGACACACGTGGCGCCCCGTTGGCAAAAGACGATGAGAACCCTGCAGCGCATTAATGTGCTACCGAAAAACCGACAGAAAGGAGGAAAAGCCAGCCAATGGAGAGGTGGCTGGCACAGTGCCAAACGGCTCATGAAGCCGTCTAAAGGCAGCCAGCCAATCCCCACTTAGGGGAAAACCAGGCGTGGCCGGCAGTGCTCAGGAGCCTGCCCGCCACGACAAAACGACAGCCGACATGATCGGCGGTCAATGATAGCGACCAGAGGCAAGGAAGCCCTTACAACGAGCATTCTGGCACCTAGAGTCTAAGGGGGAGGAGCCTATAAGAGCTCCCACTCCCCGCAAAGAGGAGTCTGATCCCCCGATTTGAATTCTGATCCTTCCTCCTCTGAACAAGATCACAAGAGAGAAAGAGCTGGAACTAAGAACAGACTCACTTCCTTTTGGCACGAGCGAGCCCACCTCTCTCACGATCACCATTCCCGAGTCCACTCAGGCAACGAGAAGTCAGCCACCCATCGCGGTGTATTAAGGAAGTCAAGCCTTCCATAACCTACTCATTGCATTCTCCATACTAAAGCATATGCATCACTCACGTTTTATTAGCATCCATCCGCGTACCGCTCATAGCGTGCGCCATTTCTATTTATTGTGAAAACTTGCTGACTCGAGCGTCGGAGTGGCCGTGGTGGGAGAAATCCCGCCGGACCTCTGACCTCTTGTTTGTTGTTTGTGTTATGCAAGTCCAAGTTCAGAATTACGGAGACCGGACTCTTTGCCTGACGCCACCGCGTGCTTGTAAATCCGAAGGCTCGCTAATCCGTACGACAACCGCAGACCCGAGACGCAACAAATATATATATGTTAATAAATTTTTATGTAATTAATAATATTTTATATAAAGATTCTTTATGATTGTAATATTTTATATTAAATATTATAGTTTTAAAATATTATACATTTTAATATATTTTTTATGTAAATAAAAATTTTTAGATAAACATAATAAAAAAAAAGTCCATCAATTAATTTGGACCGGCTAGATTTGACTTTTGGATAGTCACAGTTAACATTTTGATTTGCATAATTGAGCCTTATTTGACTCGATTTAATTTATCGGTCATAATTTTTTTAATCAATTTGTGTTCCTCTAAATTTAATTTTAATCAGATCTACTTTTAATTATTCTAATATCTTATTTACTTATTTATATTAAGATTTTTATATAATAAATAAATAATATATATCACTGATGGGGACGCTAGTAACGAGCTAGCTCACAAAGGAGAAAATGGCCCAAGTCATTAGCAGCCTATTTCTATCGGGATGGTCAACGCTGCCATTGACCGAATTAGAGATAAGTGGGTTGGTAGAGGCCCAAGATCAGGACAGCCCATTTGGGCTCAGGAAGGTCAACGCTTTCATTGACCGGAGAGCGGCAAGTAGACCGATTGAAACCCAGGACACACGGTACTCAAGCCTAGATTTGCCCACGTGTCCATCATTAAGCAACAACAGTCATCTGTCCTAATTTTTTACATCTCCAAAAAATGCAAGTTTCACTATAATGGTCACCTCTAGAATCAATGCACATCCTGAGAGGAAGACGCTAAAATCCACATGTGACCTACACGGTTACAAAATGTAGAAGAAATAAGATCTGCCTCCTTGACTGTTACAGCTATGAATGGCACTCATGCCAATGCAGAAAATACAACGATCCCAACAATAAGCGGGCATTCAGCCTCACTATATGAGGAAGGCAGCCAAGGGTCCACGACTATGAATGGCCATGGAAGCTCCTATCAATGGCAATGCTTTCTCTTGCCCACAAAAGCTCTCAAGCAATCTCAAAGCTCTCAGAAGCTCTCAGACACACAAGCATCCCAACGTTCTCTCTCTACTATTAGTTCTCATCGAACTCAGTACTTAGAGAAAATTGCTCTCCACGAGTATCTAAAGCCACTCTCCCTATGAGTACTCTTCCACTTACAATCAACAAATACTCATCAGTATTCATACTGTATCCTCTGCAATTACATTCTATTCTAAGAAGGCTGATTACTGACTTGAGTATTGAAGTATTTTCGGTGAAACTAAATTTCATCGTCACCTGATCGATTATTTAAAATTGTGGTGTGCAGGATCCGAGACTTATTGGATGGAGTCAAAATCCGACGGACGGCCCGATCCAAACCTGTTTGAAGTTTGGATCTATGATGCACCATTGGCGCTGTCTGTCGGAAGCTAACAAAAGGCCAACCACTTTCATCCTTAGAACCACTCACATATTCAAAGCCAGTATCATCAATCAAAATGGTGAACATCAGAGCCTAAACTAGCGCTCCCGCTAGAGATGGTGCCTCCCTGGACCAGGACCATTTTATTGCTAACCTGGTCGAAGGGGCACTTGCACCATTTTTTTTTAAGCCTGGCAGCACAGATGAGTAATATATCAAAAATGCTCTAAATACATTGCACCTGCCAGGGCAAGAAGAAGTAGGGGTCTCTACCCTCCTCAGTTCCCATTCCGGCCTCCAAGAGAGGAGGCCATAGGAAGAAGAAGCCGGCCAAAAAGGCAACGATGCTAGGCAACTCTCATACTTTGGAGGCCTCTAACGCCCAAAACTGTCCAAGGCTTGAATGGTACTTGGTCCGTGGTACTCCGAATGAGAGCCCAGAGAGGAGTAATCCCCAAAACTCACGGGAAGAGCCTAAGCCTTAGGCTCAGGAGGGAGCCTTTAAGATCGGCTGATCCACCAGTAGCAGTAGCCGGCTGGCTACACGCTGCACTACTGAAAGAATGGAGTTGAGGACCTACCTCAACTCCAAGAGATTTGGGAATGCCTCTCGAGTCAAGGTAAAAGTTAAGAAAATCTAGAACCACGTGTTCAAAGATGACAACGAGTACACTGCTAATCTGGAAAGATCTCCCTTCACGGCTGAGATCTTAAATCGTCCATTGTTGTGACGGACCGGGTTATTCTCATTAAATAAACTCTGTCAAGGATAATAATAAACTAGTATTCCTAATTAAAAGTATTAATTTCTGTAGAAAATTAGGGAGAGTTCCGTTTGTAAATCGAGCGTTTGCCGAAATACAAACACCTATAAATTAACCCTGCACAACGATCTATAACTATCCACAAATAAAACTACAAGTCTTAATACTCAACACGCTACATAGGATCTAATCGCTGCATCAACCGAGACGGCACCGACATCATAAATCTAGTATAATGCTTGTGGGGAAGGATGCCAACTAAGAACCTCGATCATAACCACAATGAGAAGGACCTACGAAAGTATAAAACCATAATATACAGCGAAAACTAATCCATCATTCATTTATGCTAAACATTATTAATCATCACCATACATATTTTATACAACTTACAAAAGTAGGACCAAAATTTCTGTTTCATACACAAAATCAACTATGTCCCAACCCCGAGTCCTCGTGCAATAACAGCTGTCAATCACACTTCTATGGTCTACTCTGTCTCATCGAGTATCAATGTATTTTCATCTGAAAGATATATAACAAGGGTGAGCGTACAGCCCAACAAATAAAATTATACATCACTAACTACAATAATTTACAGGAAAAACAGTAACTAGGTAGGGGAATCATATAACTTGGATAAAGAAAGCATGCGAGGAGAGGGAGCATCGAGAATCATTTAGTTTGCATGTTTGTTCTAATTGCATTCGTTCACTTTCATTGCTTTCATCAATTTTTGCGGACCTAAGCTACTAGCTCGTACTAACCAACGATATGAGTGGATGAGGAAAGGAATGTGTCTGCCACACATTCTAAGGCCGGCTACATTTTAGGTCTGCAACACTCGACCATCGGTTAAATTTTAGGTCTGCAATACTCGACCATCAGCTACATTTTAGGTCTGCAATACTCGACTATCGGCTATATTTTAGGCCTGCAACACTCGGCCATCTCCATCGCCCCATATCCCCTGGGGACCAGGACAATTTTCATTCTTTCACAGCAGCATCCTAAAGCGTATCCTGAATATCACCCGCCCCTAGGAGCGGCCGGAGTATTTCTTGGGTTCCCACCGTGATATACATGGTAAGCTAGAGGGTACTACCCCTATGATCCGTGGTCCTAGTTTTAAGATTAGTCTTAATCCTTGAAGGGGAATCTACCATTGCCATATACATTCTCAAAGCAGAAAATCACATTCCCATCACATGTCTCCAACTGGGAGACCAAATCCATCACTTTACTCTTTGTGGATTCCCTTCCATTTATTCGTTCGATTCCTTTCTTTCATTTGGAGCTTAGATCTTTCAACCAATAAGTTCAACTCGTAAGAGAGTTTGATTATACTTACCTCAGTGGGTCAAACACCACCTTAGAAGCCTTCGGAATGCATCCCCTTGCTCCCGGTGCACAATTACACATTTTAGAGCTTACAATTTGACACAACATTTAGTCATAAGTTTCATCACAATTGAAGAGAGCTAAAACATGTACACTTACCTTCCAATTTAAGGTGAACAGTGTTAGTCCACTTTTAGAGGGCTCGAATGCTATGAACGGGTCAAATTTTATGAAATCGGATGTCTGGTCAACACGTACTTACTTTTGGGAAGTTGGGATTCATATTTCAAAGCCATCTTAACATTTTATAAAGGTAAAACATACAAATTTCTCCTTTTTGTCTTGGTGAACAATGTCAGTGCCCATTTAAAGGGCCCCGGACGCCACAAACGGGTCAAGACGTGCGAGATTGATCGCGTAGCCGACATATATACACATTTGGGACGTGGGGATTCACATTTTGGGGTCAATTTAACAAAATAAGGTACGGAAATAGAAAACCCCCAATTTCCTGTAGGTTAGGGTTTAATGGTATTCCACCGGTTGGATTGATGAGTAAATCGGATAATAAATTACATAATCCTTAGTCTCAAGTCATGGGTATCACATTTTTCATGATTTGGGTGGGTATAGAGACGAAAATACCCACAATAACCAAACAATATCGAAAGAGGAAAGTTAGTGAGTATGAGAACACTTGCCTCATGTGTGCTATCACTTTTATAACTGGCTCTTGGGCGGATTCGGACTCTACGGCTCAATCTCCTCCTTTCTCTCTCTAAAATCGGCACTCTTCCTCTCTCGTCCTCTCCAAAAACCCTCTGGAAATGACAGAAGTCAATGAAACGTGAAGCAGGTCGCATTTTTATACCCGTTGGGGCACTTGAGCATCGGGCGAGCGAGCGGCTAGCGCGGCCTCGCTGCCCTCCCGCGCTCTAGCGCGCACAGGAGCTCAGCAGGCGGGGGAGCTACTAGATTTTACTGCTCGAGCGCACACTGGCGCTCAGCGGCCAGGGGAGCTACTGGATTTTACGGCTCGAGCGCACAGCAGGTGCGGTCTGCTGGCAGCATTTCAGCAATCCACAACCCGATTTTTCTTCCAATACGCATACTCCTACAATTAATAGGTCTAGTATTAATTATTATCATGTTGATCTCCTTGTATTTATTATGTTTTTAGACACTGAACCTCACAATTCTCCCCCACTTAAAGAAATTTCGTCCCGAAATTTAACGAATCCAAAACTTGAATAAGCTACATACCTCAGAATAGATGGGGATACTTTTCTTGGATTTCGTCCTCTCTTTCCCATGTCGCCTCCTCGCGGAAGTGGTTCCTCCATAAAACTTTCCTGAGAGGAATTGTCTTAGAGCACAAAATTTTGTCCTTTTGGTCTAAGATTTCCACCGGTTCCTCTACATAAGCTAAATCTTCATCGATAGCCAAAGGACTATAATCAATCACGTGCGATGGATCATACACGTACTTCCTTAACATGGAAACATGGAGACGTTGTGCACCTCGGCCAAACTCGGTGGCAAGGCTAGACGATACGCCAACTCGCTCAAGAACCTCAAACGGTCCAATAAAACGCGCCTTTAGTTTCCCTTTTACGCAAAACCTGGAAATCCCCTCCCACGGTGAGACCTTAAGGAAGACGAAATCTCCAACATCGAATTTGAGTTCGGATCTCCTTTGACAAGAATAACTTTTCTATCGGCTCTAGGCGACTTTCAACTTTTTCATAACCACCGCTATATTTTCCGATGTCTCCCGAATAACATCCGGGCCCAACAATCACCTATCCCTGGTCTCCTCCCAATAAATGGGAGATCGACACTTTCTACCATAAAGTGCCTCAAAGGGAGTCATTTCGATACTCGCTTGAAAACTAATGTTAGCAGCGAACTCGGCCAGCCCTAGAAAATCATCCAATTCCCATGGAACACCAATACCAAAGCTCGAAGCATATCCTCTAGTATCTGGATCGTCCGCTCTGACTGGCCATCCGTTTGAGGATGATACGCTGTACTAAACTTTAGGTTCGTCCCTAACTCCCGATGCAAGCTCTCCCGAAATTTAGAGACAAACCGTGGATCGCGATCAAACACAATCGATGCTTGCACGCCATGCAATCTCACGATCTCATTGATGTACAACTGTGCCAAACGATCGCGGGAGTATGTGGTCCGAATGCCTATAAAATAAGCAGATTTCGTCAACCAGTTAACAATGACCCAGATCGCATTATGATTCTTCGGAGTTCTAGGCAATTCTGACATGAAATCCATCGACATGTCCTCCCACTTCCAACTAGGAATGGGTAGGGATGTAATAATCCAGAAGGCTTTCTCCTCTCAGCCTTCAGCTGCTGACAGACAAGACATCGATTAACGAAAGTCATGATCTCTCTCCGCATGTTTCTCCACCCGAACATTTTCCTCAAATCCTGATACACCTTGTTTATACCGGGGTGAATTGTGTACCGAGTCCTGTGTGCCTCCTTTATTATTTCTTCTTTTAGTTCCGTAATATCTAGTACACATAGCCGCTCTCGAAATCTCAAAACTCCATCTGTAAGCACACTAAAATCAACTCGAGAGTCTCTGCTGAGGCCCCCCACAATTTCCATTAGAAATGGATAACTCACCTACCCTTCCTTGATCCTCTAAAGGATCTCAGGCTGTACCTGCAGAAAGGATAACGTCATCCGGTTACCCTTAGCGTAGCACTGGATATGGCAAGATTTCAAGCAGTCTAGCAACTCCATCTACTTAATCTGCATGGTCGCCACCAAACAGGTTCGGCAACTCAAGGCATCCATGACCACATTCGCTTTCCCCGGTCGATACTGGATCTCACAATCGTAGTCCTTTAGAAACTCAATCCATCGCCGCTGCCTCATATTTAGCTCCTTCTGCGAGAATAAATACTTGAGGCTCTTGTGGTCGGAGTACACCAGGAATTTCTCGCCATAAAGATAGTATCTCGAGATTTTCAAAGCAAAAACGACCGCGGCTAACTCTAAGTTATGGGTCAGATAGTTTTTCTCATGAGTCTTCAACTGTCGAGAGCCATAAGCAACTACTCTTCTCCCTTGCATAAGAACACATCCGAGTTCCACTTTAGACACATCGCAATACACCTTGAATCCACTGGAATTATTAGGAAGAGTTAGAATCGGGGCAGTTGTCAACCGATCCTTCAGCTCTTGGAAGCTTTTGTCACACTCCTCGGTCTAGGCGAAACTAACCTCCTTCTTTGTTAGATGAGTGAGGGGCAAGGCTATTCGAGAAAAATTCTCCACAAAGCGATGATAATAGTTAGCCATCCCCAAAAAGCGTCAAACTTCAGACACAGTCGTTGGCCAACTCCGATTGACCATCGCTTCAATTTTCTGCGGGTCCACTGAGATGCCTCCATGAGAAATTACATGGCCTAAGAACACCACCCTGTCAAGCCAAAACTCACACTTCTTCAACTTTGCGAACAACTGATGTTTCCGAAGAGTCTGCAGCACAATTCTCAGGTGCCCTTCATGCTCGCACGATCCTTGGAGTAAATTAGAATATCATCAATGAAAACCACAAGAAACTTATCCGAGAATGGCTGGAAGACCTGGTTCATTAAGTTCATAAACACGACTGGAGCATTAGTCAACCCGAATGGCATCGTCGAAAATTCTTAGTGACCATACCTCGTTCGGAAAGCCGCCTTTGCAATATCCTCCTACTTAATACGAAGCTGATGATATCCCGACTGAAGGTCAATCTTGGAATACACTAAGGATCCCTGTAATTGGTCAAAGAGGTCATCAATCCACGACAGATGATACTTGTTCTTGATTGTAATTTTATTCAACTTACGGTAGTCTATATATAACTTCAAGGCCCCATCCTTCTTTTTGACGAATAGGACCGGAGCGCCCCACGACGATACACTGGGTCTAATGAAACCCATATCAAGCAAGTCCTGCAACTGCTGTTTCAACTCCTTTAACTCAACAGGAGCCATGCGGTAGGGGGCTTTCGATATGGGTGCCAATCGCGGCACGAGATCAATCCCAAATTCAATCTTACGATGTGATAGCAGGGCAGATAACTTGTCGGGAAGACATCCTCAAATTCACACACCACCGGAATGTCCTTTACGGACAAACTCGACTTTCCACCACACTAACATAAGCCAAAAAGGCTTTACACCCGCTATTCAATAAATGGCGGACCTGTAGAGCAGAAATAAAATTAGACGGCTCCACCCTCCGAACTCCTTGGATATAGAAGGGTTCGCAATCCGGAATAACAAAGTCCACCCTTTTGTGGAAACAATCAATAGTGGTGTGATACTTAGACAGTCATTTTATACCCAAGATAACATCAAAATTACGTATATCTAGAAGAATCAAATCAACGACCAAAAGAAGTCCCTTCACCTCCACAATACACCCTAGATAGGACACATCAGTCATAATAGAGGACCCCGTGAGCGTTGATACGACCAAAGTAAAATCAAGGATCACGGGGGAGGATGTAATACAACAAGCCAGCCAGAAAAAATAAAGGGAGTGCGTGGACCCAAAGTCAAAAAGTACTGAGCAAGAAATACCACAAACTGGAAATATACCTTCCACCACCTCATCTGATGCTCTAACCTCACTAGCAGACACCGCAAAAGCTTTACCCTGCACCGTTGGCTTCGGAGCCCTAAACCTCGATGCCTGAGGGCACTCCCTGGTTCTATGCCCTACTTGACCACAAGTGAAGCAAGCACCCGTCAACTTGGGATATGGTCTACCCTCATGCATTCTTCCACACTACTAACATGAATCCACCGAGGCTTAAGAAGACGATGAAATTTTGCCACTCCTCTGACCACTCTGACCAGAAACCGGCTGCCTTGACTTCTTGTATTGTCTCCCCGAACTAGTCCCGGTGCTGGCACTTATCCCGCTCTTACTAGCTGACCTCTTTCTAAAAAATTCTTCCTTTACATGCTCTTACTCATAAATCAAGACCCGATCCAGTACATCAGCATAGGTGGCCAATTTAAGGGTCACTAGCTGCTTGCGAATGTCATCCCGCAAGCCCATTAAGAACTTCCTAGTCCTCCTTGCTTCATCTTCGACCATTAGGGAGCGAACCGTAACAACTCCGAAAACTTAGCGTCGTACTCCGCCACCGTCTGGTTCCCTTGCCTTAACTTGAGAAATTCTTCCTCTTTCTGAACACGGAGGCTAGATAGAAAGTACTTTTCTAAAAATGTATCCTCAAATATTTTCTAGGTAATCTCAGCCTCCGGTACACCCAACGCCCTTTTTCTCATCTGCCACCAATGGTGTGCCTCACCCTCCAGCTAGTAAGATGTAAACAGTACCCGATCCTCCACTGGGTATCTGATCACGGCAAATACCCTCTTAAGGCTCTCCAACCACGAATCTGCCTTAAGTGGGTCAGGCTCTCCCGTAAATGCTGGCAATCGCTCCTGAACAAAGCGATAATAAGCAGATGGCTACGGATTAGCAGGAGCCTAAACAGGAGCCGGAATGGGAACAGGGGCCAAATGTCGTTGTTCCATATTCTCAATGATGTTCGTGAGACGTCCCAACAAATTCAAATACTCTGCCTCTCGATCTCGGGGCGACTCATCCCTTTGTAAACCTTGACATCTAGGCGACATCGTCAACTTTAGAAGCCACAACTAAAAAAGAAACAACAAGGGTTTAGCCAAAGGTGTAATCGTCCCTAATAACATTACCAGATATGATAACACTTATGCAATTAAAGAAAACATTCGAAATGAGGGTGTTTAATTATTCTAACTTTTTCACGTTCACTCATTCGGCCTTAACCCATACCATCCTAGGCTTCCGCATAAATTTAGATTCATCCTAAGGTATCCTTTCTCTGATACCAACTGTGACGGACCAGGTTATTCTCCTTAAATAACCTCCGTCAAGGATAATAATAAACTAATATTTCTAATTAAAATTATTAATTTCGGTAAAAATTGGGTAGATTTTTATTTATAAATAGAGCATTTGCTGAAATATAAGTACCTGTGAATCAACCCTGTACAACGATCTACAACTATCCACAAATAAAACTAAAAGTCTTAATGTTCAACACGCTACACAGGATCTAATAGCCTCGTCAACCTAGACGGCACCGACATCACAACTCCAATATAATGCCGGTGGGAAAGGATGCCAACTAGGAACCTCGATCATAACCACAATGAGAAGGACCTGCAAAAGTATAAAACCGCAATATACAGCGGAAACTAATCCATCGTTCATTCATACCAAACATCATTAATCATCACCATACATGTTTTATACAGTTTACAAAAGTAAGACCAAAATTTCTGTTTCATACACAAAATCAGCTATGTCCCAGCCCCGAGTCCTGCATCCAATAACAGCTGTCAATCGCACTTCTATGGTCTACTCTGTCTTGTCGGGAATCAATGTGTTCTCATCTAAAAGATATATAGTAAAGGTGAGCGTACAGCCTAACAAATAAAATTATATATTATTAACTATAGCAATTTACAGGAAAGACAGTAATTGGATAGGGAATCGTATAACTTGGATAAAGAAAGCATGTGAGGAGAGGGAGCATCAAGAATCATTTTGTTTGCATGTTTGTTCTGATTACGTTCGTTCACTTTTATTACTTTCATCAATCTTTGTGGATCTGGCCTAGTAGATCGTACTAACCAACGATGTGAGAGGACGAGGAAAGGAATGTGTCTGCCATACATTCTAAGGCTGGCTACATTTTATGTGACGACCCCAGCTCGGATCCTCTAACCCGACCCAGACCGTCACGATGAAAGTCTCGAATCATCCCAAATTTTAAAAATTACACATCATTAATTAACTCAACATCATCAAAACATCATCAATGATCCTCGTAGATGCATTATAAATTAAACATCCATATTAGAAATAATAATAACTTCAATAAACATTATCGATGTCCCAAAATATTAATTCTCAGAAAGAAAATCTAACACAAGTTGAAGAATAACTAAATAAAAAACCTTAAATCCCATTCGGAGAACCTTGAACTCTGATATCACATCTATCTGGTGGCTACCCAAAAGTTGTATGATCTCCTTGATCCTGATATCAACCTGTCTAATCTGGAGCCAATAAAACACAAGAGTGAGCCGAATGCCTAGCAAGTAAACATAATCAACAATAGATGAGTACAATTAAGCATCCCGAACAATAAAATAATAAATAAAATCAATAATAGTAGGGAACAGATCAACTATTGTCCGAGACTCAATAACATGCCGTGTTCACAACCCGAAGGTCACGTGAACGACTAAGTATCAAGGAGGCAATATGGATTCCGTCAAATCCGATCATCAGCTCAATACAGCGTCACAACCGAATAAACGATAGCAGTCTCCATGGACCTTATTCTACCGTGTGGACCAAAGGCCGTGTATTTACGCCCCCGACGGCTGGGTGAGTACCACGAGATTACTTGATATCTATGGTATCCCCACTACCCTTACAGTCCTCCCAAAAGCTGTACCGTAGCATGCTCAATAATCTCCGATACCCCTCGCCAATGATATCACAGATATCATCCTCTACGATGGTCACTAGATTGTAGGCATCCCTCTTGACTAATTGTACAAGATAACAAGAATATGAATATCAGCTCAATTGGAGGTCACCACTGTACGAGATAATAAGAATCTTCCTAGACCCTATTCTACCATAGTGAACCAAAGGCCGTGTATTTATGCCCCCAACGGCTGGGTAATATAACGAGATTATCCATGGTATCGCCACTACCCCTACAGTCCTCTCAGAGGCTATACCTGTAGCATACTCATACCATCTTCGATACCCCTCCCCAATGATATCCGAGATATCATTATCTACGATGGTCATTAGCTTATAAGCATCCCTCCTCAATATCAACGACCTTCATCCTCCGGAATGGAATTAGTATTGGAAAAGTATAGACTACTTTACGATCCCACTGACTCCCATTCGTCCAGTTACCGTAAAGTCTTCGCACACTCTCCTTTACTTATCCATAGAGTACCAATAAAATACACACACACCACTAAGATTAACGTGAAGAATCATTTATCGGGTTTCATCAATGAGATACAAAAATCATCACGTAACCGATTAATATTATTTCAAGCGTGCCAATAAACTATGGTAATCCCCTGGAATCTGACATCAACGATGATTGGAGATTTCTCCGGTCCATGTCAGCGAGAACGACCAGCATAATCACGATCACAATCAATATGGATTCCATTGAATCCGAATATCTCAGAATCCACACAACGATACTACCAACACAACAAATAAGGTACTCACAATCATTAAAAATCACAAGAAATCTCCTAGATCATATTCCGCCACTGTGAACCAAAAGCTGCGTATATCCCCCGACAGTTGGGTACTTGCACGGGCTACCTGATGCTCACAAGTTTGACCTCCGACCAAAATCCATGGTCCACAGAGACTCTGCCCCACAAAGTACAGACGTCGCCCGAGCATGTTCATCATCTGACTCAACCAGGACAGATGACCTTATCTACATGCTCCTCTTCTGACTCTATCAGGTACGGAAGACAACTCACACGTCAAGCCCAGCATCTCCCGCCATGATACCCACGATATCATGATCTACAATGATGACAAGGCCATAAGCATCTCGCCAAACTATGCAACGTACCTCAACCCCACCAGGATACGAAAATCAGTATCGGATAAGCGTAGAATACATTAAAGTACAAAAGCCTCCCATTCGACCAGATACTTCAATGTTTTCACACACTCTCCTTAACCTTGACCGTAAGAAGCCAACAAATACGCATACTCACACACCGAGTATAATGCAAAAAAAGCTTTACAACATCAATAACAAAACGTCGTTCGGTGCTGGCCAGACCATGCTCACACCATCAAATCTAACACAAAGGAACGTATTGCAGAACATCCAAAGGGAATACATGGATCAAGATATGATCAGCTCAACTACTTCACTATTTTATTTCGGAGTGATTCCTATGACTAAGGCCAATAATATTTTTATTTTAAATTTCCATCCCTAATTAATTTTACAAAGTTCCAACAATTAATTAGCAATATTTATTTCTTCATATAATTAGTATCACTCAGAACACAGGTCAATATACTTTTATACATACAACATATACAATTGTAAATATCCTCTATGCTTTTTACCATCTCTATTCTCATACATACACATATAACTACACATTTTAGCATACATACATATATATATACATATATATTCAATTACATTACTACATATATATATATATATACACACATTACAACACCCACATACACCACACACGTACCCATGGCAGTTCACACAATTACATTCTCTTGCTCACACCACACACACACACAGCAGCACACACGCACCCGGACTGCACCCACACACATGCCACTGCTATGCACACACACCTCCAGCACGCGGGTAACACCCCATGACACTGCCAACACCCACAGCAGCACTCTCACACACTACTTACACTACCAGTACCATTGCTCCATTTCGAACACTCCACACACTCTACTATACCCACACACAGACAGCAGTATACCCAAAGTAATACACACACGCAACTACTTGTATACAGAAATACATCAAAGATATATACATATATTTATGTACATACCCACACAAATACGTCTACTCACACCCACGCTGCAAAAATTGCCACTGTCATACCCGTTTTTGCAAAACAGAGCACAGCGCTCTGTTTAAGTCTATTTCGTCCGATTCTGACAATTTCCAACTTTCATTTTTACTTTCACAAAATAAAGAAAATTTATGACATTATTACATAATTTATCATGCCCCAATTTGATCTAACACCCCTAAGTTATCGGGTCTTTCGACATCATTACCACGTCTCTATTTTTCCCCATTTCTTCACCAATGGCCCGTTGTCACCGAATTCCTCCAAATCACCCATATACAACTAAATAATGCTAATAAACAACAATTCATTCCTCATTTTGATACACAAATAACCAGAATTGACATGAAAATTTGAGAAGGAAAATCACGGATTTAATCAAGGAACTCAAATCAACTTGCAAATGGGGAAGAATGACATTTATAAGGGATTCACTTGAAAATTGAGTAGAAATGATAGTAGAGGGGTTCACTTGCAAATTCGAGAAGAATGACAGTAGAGGGATTCCACTTGCAAACAAAGGAGAACGACATTAAGGGGATTTCACTTGCCTCAGTTTCATGTTCTTCATCCGGCAATGACAGCGGCAGTACCAAACGGCGATGGCAGAAACACCAACCAATGACGGCGACTTTGACGGCGAAGGGGCGGGCTTCAACTCAACTCACGATGGCTGTTAGTAGCAGCAGTGACGACAGCAATGGTTGGATGGCTGGGGTTTCATGACGGCAGCTCCCCTTCTTCCCACACCAATGCCCCTTACGTAACAAAGGGATCGTTAGGGTTTTGCTTGGTTTCCATTTTGGGCATTGCTGGATCCGCGTCCAGAGTTTCGCCGCCTTCCTCTCCCTCCTCTCTTTCCATGCTCCTCTTCTGCCCTTTTCCCTATTTCCTTTCCTTCTTCGTTCTTTGTTTTCCTAATAATAATAATAATAATAATAATAATTATTATTATTATTATTATTATTATTATTATTATTATTATTATTATTATTATTATAATAATAATTATTAATTATTTAATATTATTATTATTATTATTATTATTATATTTATATATATATGTAAATTATAATTATTATTAATATTTTTAATATATATTTTTAATATATATATATATTTTTATATGATAATTAATTATTAATTATTTAATATCTATTATTATTTTATTCTATTTATTATTATTATATTCATAACTATTATATTATAATACTTACTAAAATTATTATCTATTTCTAATTATTATTAATATTTATTAATATATATTTGACTCCCATTTATTATTATTATCATTTATTATTTATTATTAATTATTTCATACTCATTATTATTTATAATATTTATTAATATCAATATTTTAAATTATTTATTAATATATTAATTCTATTATTATATAACCCGAGTCGAACAATCGGGTGTTACATTTTAGGTCTGCAGCACTCGATCATTGGCTACATTTTAGGCCTGCAGCACTCGGCCATCTCAATCGCCCTATATTCCATGGGGATTGGGACAATCCTCGTTCTTTCATAGCAGTATCCTAAAGCATACCTTAAATATCTCCCGCCCACAACAGCGGCTAGAGTATTCCTTGGGTTCCCACCGTGATATACATGGTAAGCTAGAGGGTACTAACCCTATGATCCCTGGTCCTAATTTCAATATTAGTCTTAATCCTTGAAGGGGAATCCACCATTTCCATATACATTCTCAAAGCGGAAAATCACATTTCCATCACAAGTCTCCAATCGGGAGACCAAATTCATCACTTTACTATTTGTGGATTCCCTTCCATTTACTCGTTTGGTTCCTTTCTTTCATTTGGAGCTTAGATCTTTCAATCAATAAATTTAACTCATAAGAGAGTTTGATTATACTTACCTCTGTGGGTCAAACACCACCTTAGAAGCCTCCGAAATGCATCCCCTTGCTCCAGGTGCACAATTACATATTTTAGAGCTTACAATTTGACACAACATTTAGTCATAAGTTCCATCATAATTGAAGAGAGCTAAAACATGTACACTTACTATCCAACTTCGGGTGAACAGTGTTAGGCCACTTTTAGAGGGCTCGGATGCTGTGAACGGGTTAAATTTTGTGGAATCGGACGTCCGGTCAACACGTACTTACTTTTGGGATACGGGGATTCATATTTCAAAGCCATCTCAACATTTTATGAAGGTAAAACATGCAAATTTCTCCTTTTTGTCTCGGTGAACATTGTCAGTGCCCATTTAAAGGGCCCGGACGCCGCAAACGGGTCGAGATGTGCGAGATCGATCGTACGGCCGACATATATACATATTTAGGACGTGAGGATTCACATTCTGGTCCGAAAATGGAAAACCCACAATTTCTCGTAGGTTAGGGTTTAACGGTACTCCACTGGTCAGATCGATGAGTAAATCGGACAATAAATTACATAATCCTTAGTCTCAAGTCATGGGTATCACATTTTTCATGGTTTGGGTGGGTATCAAGACAAAAATATCCGACAATAACCGAAAAATATCGAAAGAGAAAAGTTAGTGAGTATGAGAACACTTGCCTCGACGCATGCTATCACTTTTATAACTAGCTCCCAGGCGGATTCAGACTCTACGGCTCGATCTCCTCCTTTCTTTCTCTAAAACCAGCGCTCTTCCTCTCTCCTCCTCTCCAAAAATGGTCTGGAAATGAGAAAAGTTGAAGAAACGCGAAGCAGGTCGCGTTTTTATACCCGTCGGGGTGCTCGAGCGCCGGGCGAGCGAGTGGCGAGCACGGCCTTGCTGCCGGCCCGCGCTTGAGCATGCACAGGCACTCAGCGGGCCGGGGAGCTACGGGATTTTACTCCTCGAGTGCGCACTGGCGCTCAGCGGGTGGGGGAGCTACTGGATTTTACTCTCGAGTGCGCAGCATGCCTTGAGCCACTGCTTTTTGCGCTCGAGCCTGCGCTCGAGCACACAACAGGTGCGGTCTGCTGGCAGCATTTTAGCAATTCACAATTTGATTTTCCTTCCAATATGCATACTCCTACATTCAATAGGTCTAGTATTAATTATTATTACTTTGATTTTCTTGCATTTATTATGTTTTTAGACCCGAAACCTCACAATTGCCAACCAAGTTTAAGATGCCAGTGCTGAATTCTTACATTGGGAACAGTGATCCCTAGGCAGAGTTCCGACACCTCAGGTGGGGAAGGACCAAATCCATCCTAACCATGAAACTGGGTCATGACTAAAGTGGTCAACATAATCACTACCCAATCACCCAAGACCCAAGTAGATCACAAGGAGCGACAAATTGGGTGCAAGAAGCAGTGAGTGGAAAAGAATGTCATTAGATTTAATGATAGTGATATGGCTTATGTAACTTTCCCACATAGTTATCCCCTTGTTATATCTACACTCGTTTTAGGTGGTACCGTAACTACCAACTAAAATGATTTTTTATTGATAATGAAAGCTCAAATGATTTGCTTTATCTTGATATTTTCTTTAAACTTAGACTTAAAAAGAATCAACTAAAACCTGTTGAAGGGCCACTATATGGCTTAGATAACGAGCCAATGGTTGTTCAAGGGACGATACAGCCGAAGGTCACCCTAGGCATGCACCCCAGAACGGCGAGTCATACACTCACCTTCTTAGTTGTTGACCTGCCTTCCATATACAACGCAATCCTAGGCTAGCAGTGCCTAACAACATTTGGAGCTGTCATCTTGATATCATATTTAACAATAAAATTTTCAATAGTATGTTGTATCAATGAAATGTTGGGTGACCAAGTAATTGGATGGACATGTTACATGTCCCAAATTGCCCCAAGTGGCAGCCGAAGGCCTATAGGAGAACTGGAGCATCGAGATGAAGTGACCTTATAGCAAATGTAATTTGGAGAGGCCACCGATCTTGTGCCATTGAATCCGGAGGACCCAAAGGTATGTACAAATTAGGGGCTCACTCACTGGACCTCTACGTGATGAGCTGATAGCATTCTTGAGACAAAACGCTAATATTTTCACGTGGATACCCAGTGACATGCCTAGGATACCAGCCAAAGTAATGGTCCATAAGTTGGGTCTCAATCCCGATTGAAAGCCCATCGGCTAGAAAGGGAGGAACCACTCTGTGGAGAAGTTTATAGCCATTCGGGAAAAGGTGAAGAAGTTGTTAGATATCAACTTCATCAGAGAAGTCCAATACCCGGATTAACTCTCCAACATCGTCTTGGTAAAGAAAAGTAATAAAAAATGGCGGATGTGTGTCAACTTCACCAACATCAACAAAACCTGCCTAAAAGACGCTTTCCCATTACCTACGATTGACTTATTAGTGGACTCGACTTCTAGACACGAGTTACTGAGTTTTATAGATGCGTACTTGGGTTACAACCAGATCCAGATGAGCCTAGAGGATGAGGAGCACACCTTGTTTATAACTGACTAAGGCACCCACTGCTACAAGGTTATGCCTTTCAATCTAAAGGACACAGGTGCTACTTATTAAAGGCTCATAAACAAGATATTCGAGAAGTAGATCAGCCGCAATATGGAGGTGTACGTCAATGACATGTTCATCAAGAGTAAGACCACCTATGACTATATTCACAATCTGATTGAATACTTCAAGATAATTAGTATGCACCAGATGAAGCTAAATCCTTCAAAGTGTGTTTTCAAAGTATCCATAGGAAAGTTTTTGAGTTTCATCATCTCTTAGTGAGGGATCAAAGCAAACCTAAAAAGATTAAGGCCCTCACGGACATGTCTCCACCATGGAGTGTCAAGGATATCCAGAGACTTACCGAACAATTGGCAACACTATCACGCTTCTTAACCAAGTCGAGGGACAAATATTATCCTTTCTTCAAGGCTCTGAGGGAGTCTAAAATAAACGGTTTCAATGGACTTTGAAGTGTCGGGCAACCTTCGATGAGTTGAAGTAGTACTTGGCTAGTCCACCGTTGCTGACATCACCCAGAGACGGAGAAGAGTTGTACCTCATTCGGCAATATCATAGGTGGCTCTTAGCTTTGTTCTTATACACTTGAACTCCGACTCTCAGCGGCTGGTTTACTATGTGAGCAAGACGACAATTGCTATAAGGACACGCTACTCGCATGCTAAGAAGCTTACTTTGGCACTCGTCTTCTCAGCCTGAAAGCTGAGTCCCTATTTCTAGGCTTATCGCATGGTGGTTCTGACCGATCAGCTATTAAAGGGTATCCTCTAGAAATCAAACATTTTCGGACAATTAGTTAAGTGGGCGATCGAATTGGAAGAGTTCAATATTTGATTCCGGCCTAAACTAGCCATTAAGGGGCAGGCCATGATTGACTTTATCGTTGAAACTACGATCTCAATTGTCAATGAACACCTCATTGAGGATGCAGATCACCATCCAAAAGAGTCAAAATGGGTCCTCAACATGGATGGTTTGTCAACTAACTCAGGTAGTGGTGCCGAAGTAGTCCTACGGACCCCAAATGGGTTTGAGATGAAGTACTCCCTTAGACTCTATTTTTTGGTCACCAATAACGTTACTGAGTATGAAACCCTGTTGGCTGTATTACAACTAGCCAAAGAGTACTCAGCTAGGCGGCTGACCGTCTACAGCAACTCAGAACTAGTCATTAATCAGATGAATGACAGGTTCGAGGTATGCAACCCTCTTTTGGCCAAATACCTGGCTAAGATAAAGGACGCCATCTGAAGATTTGACAAGCTAAACTTAGACCATGTCCTCAGAACTAAGAATTGGAAGGCCAACCAACTTACTAGAGCGGCAGCAGCTAAAAATCTAGAACAGTACTTGAGAAACACGAGGAAGTCTTGAATACTCCCAACACAGAGGAACAAGAAGCCATACAAGTTTTCGATGCCAAAAATTAGATGACACCATACTGGAGGTATCTGACAGACGGAACACTACTAGATAATGCTAACGAGGCCAAGTGGATCAAGAAGATGGCTGGCTAGTACACTATAGTCAAAGGATGGCTATATCGTCGTGGACACTCAACTCCGTACCTCCAGTGTCTTACTCCTGAGGAGGCTGACTACGCCTTGAGCGAAATCCACCTCGGGATATGCACATTATACATTGGTAGTAAGAACTTGACATTCAAGATCATACACCAGGAATATTACTAGCCAATGATGAAGAAGGATGCCCTAGAGTTTGTAAAGAAGTGCGAGAACTACCCACTCCATGGCAATCTTCACCACCAGCCGCCCGTGGAGTTGAGATCCTCCAAACTCCTTTGCCTTTTGTGCAATGGGAGCTCGATATTTTTAGCCCATTTTTCATCGCGATTGGGCAAAGAAAATTCATTATCATGGGTATAGACTACTTCATCAAATGGGTTAAAGCTACCCCATTGGCCAAGATCACCAAGCACAATGCCTTAAAATTCATCCACTAGAGTAAGTGAGCAGATTTGGCATTCCCGAGGTTATCATGATTGACAACGAAACTCAATTCTCGAAAAACACTTCACCAAGTATTGCACAAATTTAGGCATCAGATTGGTCCACACTTTGGTGGCATACCACTAGGAAAACAGGTAGGTGGAGGTCACCAACCGTACACTACCCACTGGTCTGAAAATCAAGTTGGAGGACATAGGGGGCTCTTGGGTCAACGAGCTGCCCTCCATCCTATGGTCATACCGGACGACTCGTAAGGAACCAACTTATGAGACACCTTTCAACCTTTGCTACGGGATGAAGCGGTAATTCAGATTGAGATCGGGCTCCCAAGTCTTAAGATTGAAGCCTTCGATCTACTTGGTAACTCTCAGAAGAACAAAGAGCATCTAGATTTACTGGAGGAAGCCTGCGACACAGCCAGGATGCGGATAGCAGCCTACCAGCAACAAGTCATTCGCTACTACAATAAGAAAATAAGAGTACGGCAATTCAAAATTGGAGACCTGATCTTGCAAAGCATAAAGGTTACATGCAAAACCACAAACCAAAACAAGCTTTCCTCGAATTAGGAAGGATCATTTCTAGTTTCAATTGTTCTGCTAAATGGAATATACAATCTCTAAACCTAGAACGGTAAGTTGGTCTGTGCAGACGTGGAACGTGGTCCACCTGAAACGCTATTTCCAATGAAGATCCAGGTAGATCATCTGTATAACATAAGGCGTGCTTGTAACATACATTGTTATTAATAAAAGAAAATTCTTGTTCTCCTTTACATTGTGCCATGCCTCTCTTTTCTTTCTTTTTCTTTTTTCATATGAATGCTTGCTTGTAGGTTATACAAAATAAATGATTTAAAATGTCCCTAAATCGGGTGGGTTTTCACCCATTCGTAATTAAACCCTGGCCATCCAGGGGCCCGTAAGTGGTCAAATTAAATCCAGATCATCTAAATGGCCCAAAAGTCGTCAAATTAAACCCTAATCATCTAGGTGACCCGTAAGTAGTCGAATTAAACCCTGCTCATCCAAGCGGCCTGTAAACGGTCGGATTAAATTTTGGTCATTCAAATGGCCAATTTGCGGTCTAATTCTAAACCTTATGGGGCTTAAATAGTACACGTGACAACCTCATTTAGTAGGAGATAGCGTGATTAGTTTACGACGGTCAACAAAGTAGGAACAAAGTGCACCGTCCAAAAGTTGGCTCGTCTAAGATCATACATGGGCAGCTCCACCCAAGCCTAAACTCATGCTCAAGTATATAATCGGTTTGATACGGCATCAAGTTCCACCTTGATGTCTCATCAAGGACTTATGTGCATTTGAAAGCACAACACCAGTCGCCCATGTCGTGAGACGGCCAGCCAATCCGTGTAAAGTATGCCAAGTCGGCCGGCTAGTACAAAGGGCAAATAGCTAATAAAAGTAAAATTATAGGACACAATGCATTAGTAAAATAGTTATTTTATTGATGACAAAAGTATATTTACAATTACAACAAAAATAAGAGTACAAAATCTCAACTAAGGAGTGGAGCTCCCTAGGAGGAGGCGGTAGAGGCCCCTGTGCACTCCGGGATTGGTCCACGAGGCTCTCACCACACTAGGCGTACGGTTCATGGGGTTAAGGACAACAATGGAAAAATTTGGATCCACCAGTTGGACAATGCAATGACTAATGTTGATGCCTTCCAAGAGCCGTGCCCATAACACCTGAATATCCTCCTGTGGATGCAGACAAGTAAATAGCTCGTTCTTTAACGACACTATCTTTCCCAAGAGCTCATCAGTGAACCTCCCCGCCTAGGCAGCCTCTTCCTCTAGTCTCACAGATTTCGCTCTCAATTCAGACAACTCAAACTGAAAAACGGCCTTCTCCTCCTGGTACTGGGCTCTCAGTAGGTCCATCTCCTCCTCCAATCAAGTGATCTCTTCTTTGTAGTCCAAGATCATGGTATCCCTTTGGCACAATCATTTACTCACGGCCCCCAATATCTTTTCTTCGTGTAAAAAATCAAAGAAGTTAAGCAATAGCAGCATAGGAAAAGAAGAGGAGAATTTTTAAAAAGTTACCTACCAGACTCTTCATTGCCTCCTTGCTAGTCTGCCTCGGGACCTTGGGCCTGATGGTGAAGGACTGGGAGCGGTAGCCTCCTAAGCACACTCTATTGAAGCCTCACCAGTAGCCACCTCCACTAGCTCTGCGTTGGTATCAACCGCTTCAAAAAGCTCTCCTACAGTTGGCTCATCTGGCGCTGCAAACGACTCTGTGTTTAGCTCCTCCGTCTCAGTTGGCGGCTCATCAACCGGCTCTAATGTGCTAGCTCCAGGTAGCGGTTTGCACCGCTAAGTCCTTCGACTACAATATTGCAACGACAGTGCCACTTGTAGCAACTCGCAACATGGCCTTATATTCCTCCACAGAAGCCTCTACTCCGAAGCGTTCTCCGGCTCCAGTGAGTCGACCGGCCATTATGTAGTCCGGCTCTATAGAGGATGAGGAAGAAAGCTCTATCATCGCAGCCTTCTTTTTCCTTGGACTACTGGGAGGATCACCGGTGAAAAGTGCTCTGGTTGGATCAATGGCAAGAACACTAACTTTCCTTTATGCTGTGAGGCTGCTAGTGATGGTGATATGATCTTCTAGACCAGAGAAGGAGGTCCCCAACGAGCCTTCCGGGCTTCATCCCTAGAAACCAGTTGATCTATCCTAAATTTGGAGAGATAGTCCCTCACTAGCCACAACAGTGGCTCCACAGTAGCCACTTCTTCCTTCTTAGGCCTCCCAGTTAGTTTATCAAGAACTTTGCCCCAATCCATGGATAAGGGTTAGGAATCAACAACGCGCACAAAAAGAAATGATCCTTCCAGTTCTTAAGAGAATCGTATATAACGTTGCTGATGTGGAGCTCTATGGGGGATAAAGAAATCCAGTCCCCACTCTGGGTAAATCAAAACATCACTCTCACGGCCTCCACTGTTAACATCCGCGAGTAATGACGGAGGGAGATGCACAACAAGTAAAGGTATCACACAACATTGGCATGGAGCTATGTGATTGGAACTCTAAGCACAGTGAAGATGGCAAGCAGCTCCTCTGGTACAGGGAGGCGTAGCCCATTTCTCAGGTGAGCCTCATATACAATAATATGACCCTCAGGGGAAAAACAGACTTGTCATACTCACTCAGCATTGTGAATATAATCTATCGTGAGATGTTAAACTCAACATATAATTCTTTCACTTCACCAGTGGAAATCACAGAACCAATATCTAAAATAGAATGAGCCATGGAAACGGGAGTAAGAAGAGCAGCAAGGACTTGAAATTTTTAGAAAAAGAAAGCGTGAAAAGTTTGAATAAACGAACGATTTTTATAAAGGCACATAGCCGTTGGAGTAAGGCAACGCATCGAAAAGGTGCATCCATCATTATGGACATGTGTCACTTCCAGAGAGGGTGTAGTTGAATCAGACTTTTGGTGAATTAATTACCGGGATTGCAAATTTATTGCATGTTAACACGTGGTAAACTTTTTGACTGCCAGTCCGACGGTATAATGGCGTGTCGATTCAATCCCCACCGGTTCTCCAGATTCTTACAAGGACGGTCAACGAATCCGGTTAACTCTCCTTCAGCCAGTTTTTTGAATTTTTACATGGATGGTCAATGAATCCGGTCAATGCTCCTTTAGCAAATTTTTTGGTTTCTTACTAGGACGGTCAACGAATCCGGTTAAGTCTCTATTTCTAGCTCAGCTCTCCGGATCTTGACGTGGCGGTCAATGAATCCGGTCAATGCTTCCTGAAGCCTTATTCTCCAGATCTTGACTTTGCGGTCAAAAGTCGCAAGCGATGTGATGACCAGACCAAGATCTATTACTAGTTTCCTCATCAAATTGTCTCGGGCAACCTACACAATCAAACACATCCTATTATGAACATGTTGGAGGTCAGAGTCCCAAGGTACAAGAATAGAGGGCTAATGATGGGGATGCCAGTAACGGGCTAGCCCACAAAGGAGGAAACGCCCAAATCCTCAGTGGTCCATTTCTGTCAAGATGGTCAATACTATCATTGACCGGTCGAGAGGCAAGTAGGCTGGTAGAGGCCCAATATCAAGACGACATATGTGAGCCTAGGACGGTCAATGCTTTCATTGACCGGATAGCGACAAGTAGACCGGCTAAAACCTAGGAAACAAGTGACTCAAGTCTAGATTTGCCCATATGTCCATCCTCAAGCTACAACGGTCACCTACCCTAATTTTTTACATCTCCGAAGAAGAGAAGCTTTACTGTAACGGTCACTTCTAGAATTAAGATACATCTCAGGAGGAAAACGCCAGAATTCACACGCAACCTGCATGATTATAGAATGTAGAACGAAAGAGATCTGCCTCATTGACCGTTACAGTTATGAATAGCGCTCATGCCAACATAGAAAAGGCGACAATCCCCCACAATAAGCGGGCATCCGGCCTCACTGCATGAAGAAGGAAGCCAAGGGTCTATGGCTATAAAAGGCCATTAAAGCTCCCTTTAATGGCAACGCCTTCTCTTGCCCACAAAAAATCTCAAGTAATCTCAAAACTCTCAAAAGCTTTCAGACACACAAGCATCCCAACGCGCTCTCTCTCTTTGCTACTAGTTCCCAACAAACTAAGTACTTAGAGAAAACTGTTCTCTATGAGCATCCAAAGCTACTTTCCTTACGAATGCACTCTCACTTACAATCCACAAATATTCATTAGCATTCATATTGCATTATCTATATCCACCTTTTATTCTCAGAGGCTGATTATTGATTTGGGTGCTAAGGGTATTTTCGATAAAATCAAATCCCACCATCACCTGACCTATTATTTGAAATTGTGGTGTGCAATATCTGAGACTTATTGGACGGAGTCAAAATCTAACAGATAGTTCAACCCAAATCTGTTCAAAATTTAAATTTATGACGCAATAATCACATTAAAAATTATCTAAATAAATACACTGAAAAGAGATTATTTGCATGTGTAGGAATAAGTAAAAGAAAGTAAGGATATTCATATATATAAATACCACCGTATAATATACTTTGTGACTTCTAAGAAAGACGGAGGGTTAAGCTGTGAATTCTATGGTTCGGACCTCCTCCTAATTGGTTGACATTAATCAATTAAGGGACATAAGATAAATATAAGTGGAAAATAAGTATCTTTTAAGTTATCTAATTAATCACTATAATTTTTTTGTATATACATTATAATATGGATAATTAAATGAGATATTATATTATTTATATTTATTTTTATATAGATACATTATAATATGAATAAAAAATAAAATATTATTTTATTTAAAAACAGTATAAAATTTTGTATTTTCCTAGGGTTAACCTTTAATAATTGAGTTGACAGCGGCCAAAGTTGTTCAAACAAATATTGGAAAGGTCTAAGAATACAAATTTGAACATAATAAATAATATTACGAGAATATGCCTTTTTTATTATTCAGCTGAGCATATTGAATTTGCGGAGATCCAACCGTCCTCATAGCTAGCGTTATGGTGTTGCCATCATTGCGACACTGGGGAAAACAGTCTCTCTCATCAGGTTTAGTATTGTCGTTTTAAAATAATAAAAAGATTTTAAAAAGTGTAATTTTTTGATTTTTTATATAATATTCATGAATTAAAATATTTATAATATAAAAATAAAAAAATTATTTACTTATATTTGAATTTTTTTTTAAGAAAAACAAATTCAAGCATTTTAAAAATATTCAATCCAATCATATATGGGCGATGGACTGCCCCATTCCTACCGCAATAAGTTCAGATCGACTGCTCCACCTAAGAAAAAAGTGAGATTGGGATATCTCTTTTTCATTTTAGAGTTTTTTTTTATAATATTTATCCTATTTATTGAATATTATTAATATATTTACATTATAATAAAAAAATATATTATACTATTTAAATATATATTAAAAATAATTAAAAAATATCTGAGATGGTGCACCCCAATCCCTACCAAAGTAAGTTCATGGCAATTTCTCCGCCTAAAAAAATAGTGAGAGTAGAATATTTTGAACTATTTTTAGAATATTTTTTTATAATATATTATCTTATTTATTTATCTCATTTGTTTATTAATACATATATAATATAATAAATAGGTATTATATCATTTGCAGTAAAATTGATTAAAAATGTCACCCAATCTTATCTTAGCAAAAGAAAATAAATAGGCCGCCCCTCTCTATCTTGTCGTCGCTACAAATTGGTGTCCTCCGGTCAGCCAGACGCTCGGAAGTGGAGGAAGGAGAGGGTGAGAGAGATGAAGCCACTGCTGAAGCGTTCAGTGAAAACGGCGTCGTATTGTTGGAAGGAGAAGAAACCTTGTGTAGGATGGGTTGAAAAGTACTTCAGAGATTGCCTTTGCGATCTCACAGACCATTTGTCCTTTGGTTTTGGCCTCATCAGTCTTCTTGCTTGGGGTGTCGCCGAAGTCCCTCAAATCATCACTAATTTCCGGACCAAATCCAGCCATGGCGTCTCTCTTCTGTTTCTCCTCACTTGGGTTATCGGGTATGCGCTTTCTTTCTCCCTTCTCTGTTCTTCCGATTAACAAAAATCTGTAAATTGTCACAATCACGATCTTCTCACCTCCCCACTTCACGATGAATTTGTTTGGTGTAGTGATATCTTCAATCTTGTGGGTTGTCTTCTCGAACCAGCAACGGTGAGTAGTTTTCCTCCCCTTCTCTGCAATCTCATAGAAAAACAGAGTACTTGTTCTCGAAGAAGAGACAAACAGAGTGTGTGCGTTCTGAGTAGCCCAGAAAAAAACAGAAAAAAAAAAGAGAATGAAGACGAAGAATCTAATTGACAGCTAGTTTATGGCTTTAAGGCTCTTGATTGCGCAATTTCTCATCTTTGTTTTTTATTTTTATTTTTTAAAGTCTGAATCCTCTGTTATGCCTTATAGTCACTCTACACACTGAGATTGTTCGGTTTTTTTATCTTGTTTTTTTGATGGTGGATGCAGCTGCCGACCCAGTTCTACACTGCTCTGGTAAATTGTCCCTTTTCTCTGTCTTTCTTAATCTCCACGTTCTCCAGCATAACCAGTGTGGGAGCAAGGGTGTGGCCATGGATCGAGATTAAACTAATACAATTCAATCTTAAAAAATATTTAAAAACATAAAATAAAAATATTTACATAATATAATATTTTAATATATTAAATATCAATATTAACATTAAATCTATATTAACTCAATGGTACATCTGGCACATTAGGAGCTACCGATAGTGAAACCTAGAGTTTTATTTTACATGGGTAATCTTTTTAAGCAAAAAAAATTAATTGATTTACTATTGCTCTTGTTTGTGTCACGATTGTAATTTTGACAAAATTGAATAAAATAGTCAAAATTTCACTTTAAGGAAAAAAATCCCACCCTTAGTCATGCAACACAAAATAACAAGTTGGAATCATTGATATGCCATAATCTTATCGCATTCTGAAATAGTTTTAAATTTATAAAAAATATCAAAAATATTCTCTATTTTGTTCCCATAATTATTTTCTCTTATTTTTTAGCCTTCCCAATTTCCATAACCTTCCCAACTTTCGACCAAACAACAGTATAAAAATTAGCCCTTAAAGGGTTGGTTGGTTGTTTCTAAATATTTATGCACGCTGGTTATATATATATATATATATATATATATATATATCTAACTATGTAAATGTGCAGCTATACACTACTAGCACAATTGTGCTGGTGCTCCAGAGCCTTTACTACGATCAGTTCTATAGATGGTGGAAGTGTAGACGAAAGCATAGTAGAGTTGATCAACAGGTACGAGTTAAGCTGCGTCAATAGGTTCGATCTATCTTCATCTCGCCCTGGACAAGCATTTTTATAAATTAGATGAATAAGCAGTGCTGATCGAATTCTATATTTATGTATGATGCCAGGTTGAGGAAGAAAGGAAACCTCTAAAACCTAAACAGGCAGGGTCAGGGATCTCCATTCCAAGTGCCCCAGTGAGATCTCCGGCTCGTAGAGAGTTCTACTACACGTGCGTATATTTGTTTTCGTTGTTGTGTCGTTCGCTAGAATCTAATAAGCATTGGTTTGGTATGCACCGTCCATAGATATTTATCTGTAAAAAATTCTCGATCTGAAAATACAGAGTTAAAGGGCTTACATGAACTATCAAGAAAATGATCATTTCCCCTTCCTTCCTACTTGAAAATATGTGAATTTTGTTTTTGTATTTTATCAGGTCGGCAAGGTCATTGGCGTCAAGTGATACACCGTCGTTTCAATCTTTTCTAAGGGTTGCAAGAAGTGGTCCATCGGCAGTGGGGCTAGATGATCAGTCATCTTCAGATGATGAGAGTCTGACATTAGTATTTATCAACAAGCCAGCTAGCAGACCGATATACATATCTCGTTCTGTAAGTTTGTTGTACTTAATCTATTATAACATGTCAGATAGTATGGAATTGAAATCTCATTTCAAATTTATTTCTATTGAAATAGTAATTTTACGGAGGTTAATGTGTTTGTTAAAAATTATTATTCTTATGAGAATAGTAATTTTTTTTTCTAAATAATAGATAAGTAAACTTGCCTTAATGGGTTTAAATATCATGGAACAATAATTATCATTACAAATGACCATTTTGACATCATAATGGCGTCTAGATGGTGGGGTGGTGGTGGTGGTGGTGGTAGTGGCAGGACGGTGGCAACATGGGTTGGTCCTGCAGTGTGGCAGTTTCAATGCAAATAATCTACGTGTAAGGTCAAGAAAATCGATGCCTCTTGGTTTTAAATTGACGTCAACACGACAGAAAGCTTGAGCATTGTTTTTGGCGCAGATGTTTCACAAAGAGCTTTTATAGTCTTGCCTTTAAATAGCCTGATTACACAAGTGCAAACTCGAATCACACTTAAATATGTTTTCATGTATCTTACTGTAATACAACGGCAATGTCATTGTGAATTTTCAGGCTACTCAAGGAGCTGTAATGGCGGTCTCAGTCAATTTGCCTACCCATAGTATGGCATTAACGCAGGCATGCATAGGATTTACCGGGAGGAGATTATTACAAGTATGGGCAGTAACTCAATAACTTACAGACCATTTTTTGATGGTTGTGATACCTTAGATTGTTTCCAAATTTAGGTGCTTAATTCATGAACATGTACCACAGGAAAACCATTTTGAGCATAATGTAATCGGTGAATGGTTAGGATGGCTGATGGCTGCCATTTACATGGGTGGTCGAGTACCTCAAATTATTCTGAATGTGAGTCTATTTTCCTGATTTTCATTAACTCAAACTTTCTTTCCTTTTGCACGGAGACATTGTTTTCATAGAATTTCTTATTATTTGTTCTTCAGATTAGAAGAGGAAGTGTAGAGGTAAACACAGTATTCTAAATCTGTCTTTATTTCACAGACCTTGAGTTTATCATTTGAGCTCTTATTTACTGATATTTGTATTAATGAAGGCCCTGTTTTTATTTTTAAGCAGGGGTTGAATCCTCTTATGTTCATATTTGCACTCATTGCTAATATCACCTATGTTGCAAGGTATGTTAAATACCAATCTAACCCTAATTCAAGATTGTATGGCCCAATGAAAATTTGAACATGCACATTGTCGGGGAGAGGGGAGATTTAGTGGTGGTTATAAACATCCGGTTATTCCAATTACAGTGCATGGCAGCCCTACGACCTTGGCATGATAGTAGTCCGATTTCCAATCGGTGCTAGAGAATGAGGGAAGGCTAATTGTCCCATTAGTACCGATGAGACAATCTTCTATTGCCTAACCTAGCACAATGTTTGGGAATAGAATTTCATCCAAAGGCTATTTGTTCTTTTTTATTACGCTATAGATTTCCAAATTGTTGAATGAAAATAGTGTCAAGATTAAAACAAATCACTTCTACATTGCTTGAATTTCAGAGAAAGCAGATAATGATACACAACTGTACACAAAAAGAAAAATTATAAGATTTTCAGATATTCCATTATAAGCAATCATGGTTACACAAAATTCTAATACTACTCACGATATATACAGATACAGCCTCTCCAAATAGTAACAAGGTTCACAATATTATACTATTACACAAGTGAAACTTAGGGACAACACAGTCAATAATGGCTTGCTTAACACCACTATGCAGGTGGACTTAGGCACACAACCCTTGTAACAGTAGAGGAAACACAACCGTCACAGCTAAGATCTATTACACAACTACACAGATTGAAAACCCCCGGGTCATTACGATAAGAGAGCAAAAAAAAACATGTGCTTGTGGAAATCCTCTGCTCCGAGTCTAGAAGAACATATCGAATAATGGTTTTAGAAATTCTCCTTACATGTGATTTCCTCATTTATCGAGCTTCTGAATTCTTAATCTTTCATGTTTCTTTTTCTGTGTACATGCAGCATCCTTGTTAGGAGTATTGAATGGTATAGAATCAAGGCAAACATGCCGTGGTTGCTCGACGCCATCGTTTGCGTCGCACTGGACTTATTTGTATCCTTTGTGGGGTTTTTTCGGTCGCCACTCTCCACCATGACGCCCAAAATTATGCATTATGCCAAGAGATCTTATCAATGTCATCCCTTAACGAGTGTTTTTGTTTAGATAATCATGCAGTATGTGTATTACGAATACCTCCGAAGGAATGACTCAAGCGATGGCGACTACTATGCTGAGGCTGATAAAGCTGTTGTGTCCTAATCTATTTTTATGTTATTTTTTGTTTGTATGTCAAAATTTTGTTTAATTTGATTCTGCTTGAGAAAAATGTATGTATGTTTCGTTCATGACGACCCTGGGAATAGTTGATATTTTCTTGATGGCACCGCTAGTGGTGGCTACTCGCGGCGGTGCTAATTATGGTGGTAGTTAATATATTTTATGAATATTAAATTATATAATTATGTTTTTCTTATACTAAGAATTTTATTTAAAATTAATGCACTTAGGGGCCATTTCATCGGGTATTACTGTAGTTTTATCTCGAAACTTATGAATGTTTTTTTTTTTTTTTTTCATAAAAAGGAAAAGTGATTTGAATTTAGAATTATACGTGGGCAAGTGGTAGATGACATGAAAGTATAAATGACTATGAAATTGAAGCCAACATTTTTTAAAAAAATTAATTCCAAAAAAAATAAAATAAGTGAAATATGATTGTAGTTGTGATATTATGGAACGGTAATGCTGGCAACTCTCTCTCTACTCTAGACAGTGATGAAATATAATTTAGAAGAGCTTATATTTATACAACACCATATAAGTAAGAATTTTGAAATTTATCCTTCTCGATCATAATCATTTAATTAATAGTAAATGGTTGAAATTTTTTTTAATAAATAATATTTAAAAATATAATATAATTATTCAACTAATATTAAACAATTATTATTAAAAAAACTAAATTTATCTTTTTTTTGGATATATTTAGATAATATCTATTTTATTTTTATTTAATAAATTCATATAAAAATAAAAAAATGATAGATTTTGTCATTTCATGATATTTCAAGAATATCCATTAAATATTTTTAAACTATTTAGCTAAAATACCACAATTTTATGACAAACTCTAATAATAACAATAATAATAGAACACCTTTTTAAATAATTAAATGGATAATAAAGAAAATCTAGCTTCTTTTATTTATTTATTATTATTAATTAGAATGACAAACCTTAGTGGCAGTCGTATCAATAACAAAAATAGGAAAGCTTAAAATATGGAGACCCCCATATAAAAAATTGGAAACGCGCTTTCAATTAGCCAACGAAACCACATAGAGGATAGATTGATTCCTTTATTAAAGACAATTTAGTAATTTTTAAGCTTTTCTTAAGTTAATAACAACCGAAATATTTAATTTTTTTGTATGATAATTGTCTTATATAAAATTAGGTACCAAAAAAAATACTCGTGAAGGGACTTAAAGTTAGACAATTATTTTCTCTGTATTTTTTTATTTCTCATTTTACCTTTTTAATTTGTACTATTACAAATAATAAAGAAAAAATATGGTATAAATATTTGGGTCATTCAAACCTTAATTTTCTATCTCATTTAGTGAATTCTGAATTATAGAAAAATAAAAATTAATTTTTATCTCATCTTTTTTTTTCATTGCTCTATATGTAAATTGAAAAAGAGGAAGGCTCTTTTATTTCCCTTTCATAGTAATTGTGTAAAAAATTATTTTGATTTAATTTATAGTGATTTGTGGGTTTATTATTTCTGTTATATCTCATACTAATTATAAATATGTTGTGATATTTATTGATAATTATAAAAGATATATATGGATATACTTTTGATGCGTTCTGGAATCAAATTTTGAATATGTTCGGATCAAGTCGATCGTTGAATTTGACTCCGTTCACTGAGTCTTGATCCTGCATACCACTACAACAAATGAGAGGTCAGGTACCAATAGGATGCTGTACCACCAAAAATATTTCGATACTCAAATCAGTAAACGACCTTCAAATAACAAGAATGTTAGTGTGAAAATGATATATAACGGGAAAGGTAAAGAGCGTTTGTGGTTAGGATTTTGCTCTTGTTGTGAGAGGCTTTTTGTGACTCGAAAGAAGCTCTGACTTCTGGCATTGCATTCGCAAGGAATGTAGTGATAGAGAGGATTGTTTACCAAATCATGAGAGCTTCGTCGTAGAGAAAGAGAGAACTTGACGATGAAGGTGAATGCTACTATTAGGAGCGTTTATATCTGAGGTTCAAAATGTGTCCTAGAGTGAGGTCTCCATGGGTTTTTATTGATGAAATGCTAGGCGACCTTCCTTAGGCAAGAAGGCTTGATTTTTGCACTCTACTGGAATGGCTTCCTTTCTTGGCGTGGAGCTTTAATGGCGATAACGGCTCCTTGGGTGGATTATCTTCCTTCTATATTTTGTAACTGTTAGGATTTATTGCAAATAAGAGAGAGAATCTGGCGCTTTCCTCGCGGGTTGTGCGCTGAATCTGCTAGTAACTGTTATCATGAAGATTATCTTTCGGGAGAGTATGAATTCGGGGAGAAGAACTGTTATTGGTCGTAGACGAAAGTGTGGGCCAAATTGGGCTTGGCTCACACGAGGCCTGCTCTAGTGGCAAACCTACTACGACGCTTTCGGTCAATAGAAATGTTAATCGTCTCCTTGAACCAGTCGTTCGCCTTACTGCCAGGCGTGATCAATTGCCTTGGCCTTTCGTCTGGTCAACAGTCCGCGTTGATCATCTAGACGCATATACGAACCTTCGTGGATTTTGGCCGTCTCTCCTTCTTGGGTTAGCCCACTATAGGTATACCTATCAACTTTATTTTCTTTTTTCAAATCTAAGGTATTTTTTATTTTTTTAAAGATTTGTGATCTATGTTGAAATATAATTTTTATCATTCATTAAAATTTAAGATCTGACTTTAGAGGAGAATATATGTTTCATAAATTTCATACCTTTATCTAGAACAAAGGTATTGTCATAACCTAAGACCAAAAACAGATAATAATAAATAATAATTAAATCAAAATAAATATTTTCTTATCCATAAAAAAATAAATACAATTACGATTATCCAAAATTTAATTCGAATATAACAAAATCAAATTATCATTAATAATTTGAAATACATCAAATTATATCTAAAACAAAATCCTCAAATAACATATGTTGCTAATAATAATATATATAAATCACTCTTTAAATGTGCTAAATCCAAATACATCAAAATATAAATAATATCTTCTAATCATTCTCATCCAAACTATCTACAAATGATCCATAACCGTCAAATTTAAAAGAGTTAGAAGCAGTATATAATTATAAATAAAAAACTCAACAACTATATATATATATATATAGTAATAGAACATTTGTCCATCAAAATAAAACGAAGGAATAAAATATAACAAAACATGTGCAAAATTAGATATTTTAAATGAATCAAATGTCAATTGTCCAATGCTAAAGTCTAAATATACTAAAGTATGAGAACTTAGGATCAAAAGATTGATTTTAAAAAACGTTTATACATACTCTTTATAACATTAAACTATATTACTACTATTTAGATCTGTATGCAAGTCATCTACATATAGATGATAGGTACAATTTTTTACTTTGCCTCATATATATTAGAACGTTTAAATATATTATTCTATTTAATTTCTTATAATGGCTCTTAAAATATCAAATCAGAGAACTCTATACAAAATGCTTAATATTTTTTTATAGGAAAAGTATAAAATTTTTACTCTAAAAAAGGACAATTATAAAATTATTACTCTGTAAAAATATACAATATTAAAATAAATAATAAAATAAAGTTCAATAAAAAACATACGCATGAACTACTATATATAAGGCCTAAATATATAAATTTATGGCTTTTGCTTTATAAATATTTTTATATTTAAATATAATTCTTTAATTCACTTATTTTGTATAAAATAAATAAACTTTTTATATCATTGATAAAATCCAAATAAAATCTCAAAACCTTATATAAAAATCACATGTACACAATAATATTTGAAAGGAAAAGATAAAAGATCACACGCATATATCTCAAAATAACAAATATAGATAAAATCTAATAATTCATAAATAGACTACAGAAATAGGCATACAATATTTGACTTCATCATCTAATGTGACTTATTTGATAAAATAAAGCTTCAAATTCTCTTTCTCTATTTTATTTCTCCTTTCTTTCCTTCTCACATCCTCTTCTTTCCTACGAAAAATAACTAAAAACAATGTATACGCTACTTATATAAATAAATCGGTGCATGAGTATCAATTAGGTATTTGTCAGGTGTTTCTTAAACTCTCAAGTCCGTATGAGCATTGCATCGGACATAATTTTGGTACCAATAATTTGCTTAAATCACTAACAAATGTTATAGAGGTGCATACTAGACATTACATAATTTATGTAAACATGCATGGGTGTCCCAAATGTACTCTTTAGGTATGTACATTCTACTTAAAATGTATATGAGTATTGATCCGGTAATCTTCAAGTGTCAAGTTTGAAACCAAAGTCAATTTTTTTTTAAATTTTATCCTATAATAATTTTTAATAACTCAAAATTAATAAATGACATTATAATTTATAAATAAAAATTGGATATTACATGTATTATATCCCAATATTTTTATTTATATACCCCTTAAGAAAATATTGTCGTAGACATAAGAATCGTTAGGTCTTATTTATTGTATGCATACTATTGTTGGAATCCTCCGTCTTATCTAGATAGAAGGTAAAAAGTTTTGTCTAATACATTATATTTAATTAATAGATTGCCCCGTGAATATTAAACTTCGAAACCCCATATTATTGTCTTTACAATCAACATCCCAATTATAATATTGTGTATACCATTAAATGTGTTTGCTTTATCCACTTCTCATATCTAAAACGTCATACATTTTCAACTCAATTTATTGAATATGCATTTATGGGTTACAAAATCTCATACAAGGGCCATGTCTACTATGATCTAAGTTCTTAGAAATTTCATATTAATATGTTTTTGTAACTCGAATTGATGTGCTAATTAGGAAGTCATCTTATCACTATTGAACGTCAAAATAATAATGAGTTCGATCTTTATAGTTGAAAATTTGGATCTTATGTACCACAATAAAACAAATTAGAATTAAGAGGTATATATAATTTATTCTCTAATATATCCGTCGATATTTAAATTAATGACCTTTTTATTTTGATGTGAAAGATATAAAGAAAAAGATACGAGAATTTAGAGAGGAGGGGGATCAGTATTTATATGGAGGGCAATATTTTTTTTGTACATTCATCTGATTAAGTGATTTTTATATTTGTGTACTCGTCTCGATGAGTAGTTTTGTTACTTTTTTTTTTTTTTTGTTTTATTGTTGCTCTCTTTTCCTTGGGGGAGAGGGTTATATACAGGATGCCTATGTATAATCAGATTCCAAAAGCTTACCTCTTTAAAATATAGATTAATTTAACTCATTTTAATTATAATTATTTGATATTAATTGAATGATTATATTATTTATTATTAAAAAATATTATTTAATTTTTATTTATTATTAAAAAAATATTAATATTTTTTATCTAATATTAATTAAATTACTATGTGTTAGAATTAATTTCTTTGCGGTGGAAACCACAAACCCACATATAATCCACTTGAATCCGAATATCCCGCGCGTATTTCTTTTAAACGGATTTTTGTCATTTTCTCAACCATCCGTCCACAATGAACGGCTTCTCCTTCTCCAACGCTGACGCTCTTTCCGAGTCCACTACCTTCCCTATTTTCTCTCGTCTTCTTCCTTAATTACTGGCTTTCTGTCTCTCTCTCTCTCCGGCAAGCAACAACACGACGAATAGGTTTCAACCTTTCTTTTTCTCTGTTTCAGAAAAAAATTTTCGATTTCTTGTTCGCAATAATTAATCAACGCGCAAACGGTAACGAAAATATAAATGAGCAGCGCAGTAGTAGCGATTGCGACGGTGATCCAAAGTAGGCTATCGGAGCACCCTTCGATCGTAGGATTCCGATGGAGCGAGACCCAATCATGGGGCTCCACTTGGCCATTCCTCTTCGCAGCCATTTCCGCCTACGTCTTCCTCTTCCTCACGCTCCACATCTTCCTCTGCCTGGTCCGCAGCCGCCGCCCCGTGCCTCTGGGTCCCCTCCCCGCCGTCCACTCCCTCTCCATGGCCCTGATCTCTGCCACCATATTCGGTGGGATCCTCCTCTCCGCCGCAGCTGAAATCCGCGAGACCCGATGGTTCTGGCGCCGCTCCAAGACCCCTTTCCAGTGGCTGCTCTGTTTCCCATTGGGTACCCGCCCTTCGGGCCGGGTCTTCTTCTGGTCCTACCTCTTTTACCTCTCCCGCTTCCTCCATCTCCTCCGGACCTTTTTCACCATCTTACAGCGCCGAAAATTGGCCTCGTTCCAGCTCTATAACAACTCGATTTTGATTTTCATGTCTTTCTTGTGGCTCCAGTTTTCGCAGTCCTTTCAGGTATTGGGGATAATATTTACCACGATGGTGTCTTCGGCGGTGAACGGGTACCGATTCTGGACGGCCGTCGGGCTACCGAGCGCCTGCTTTCCGTTTGTGTTGAATTGCCAGATAGTATTGTCGGGGTGCAATTTGGTCGGCCATATCGGGGTGCTGGTGGTGCACTTTATGAAGGGTGGGTGCAATGGGATCGGAGCGTGGTGGTTTAACTCGGTGCTGAATGCTGTCATTTTGATACTGTTTCTGAACTTTTATGCAAAGAGCCACCTGAGGAAAGGTGGTTTCAATGGCGGTGCATCTGAAGATCACTCTGGATCCCCTGCTTCCGCCATTGACGATTCTAAGCAAGGAAGATCGTTTTCTAGGAAAACTAAATTGTTCAGAAAACACGTCAAAAATTCAGCTATGAAATCCGGCGGCAGAACGATATACTAACTTTCCCCGCCACGACTACCATATCATTTGTAAACAAATTTTGCAGCTCATAGGCTTAAATTGTTATTAGATTTTTTCTTTTTAAAAATTTTCTTATTGATTTGTTTCAAAACGTTATGAAAGTTCGGGTGAATATTAAACAAAGGTAAGTGGTAGTAGTACTTTTATTTAAAGGGTCATATTTTTGAGCCCATTAAATTAGAATTAGGGTTTTGATATATTTAAATAATACAATTTATACTGTAAAACATTTCTTATAATTTTATTTATGAAAAAAAGTGAACCTCTCTTCAATTGTCAATGTTTTCCTACATAAATTTAGAATTTTATCATCCAATTGTTTATTATTTTACGGTTGATACTTAATTGAATATCACTAGGTATGATTTTATACGTACAGTTTTTTAACTTTATAAGTGCATAAGAGTTTGGTATAATATTTTAATAAGTTGGATATTATATTAATAAGAAGTTAATTTTTTACGTGGAACTAATTTTATAATGATATTATATTTTAAAATATTAAAAAATAAAATGTTGGATTTGTAATAATAAAAGTGATCGTAATAGTTGTGGTATGACCATAGAGTTAAAAATTAAATTATAAAATTTAGAATTACTAAAAATTAAAATGTTTGTTTCGACTTTGCCATCTAACAATGATGAAAATTAAAGTATAAAATTTAAAGTGTAAAAATATAAAACTATAAGGGCGACTGTGACTCGCTGTAAAAGGCTATAAAATGAAAAGATAATAAAGTATCAAAAATTACATAGCATAAATTTAAAATTGTAAGAATGGTAATGTTTGAACCATCAAAGGTTCAAAAAAATAAAACAAATGGTAAATAAAGTATAATAAATTAAAATACAGTAATTTAAAGTAATCGGTGAACTTTGATAGTTAGCTTTAAAGTGTTATTTTTACGGCACAATATAACGTAAAATTATAATACTCAAATATTTGACACGTTTTGAGAATTCGGATTATCATACAAATTAGGGCGCCAACTATTTCACTTAGATATCCGAATACAAATGGGTTCGATCTTCGTAATTATGAATCAGAATTTTACACACTATAATAAAATAAATTGAAGGTAAAAGGTATACGAGACTTACTAATCGGTATATATTATCCGACGCTCAAATTAGTAATCTTTATAGCAGATATGAAATGATATTGGAAAAAATATAGAGAATGAGAGAGGATAAGGATGAATATATGTTTGGAAGGTTATGTTTCTTTTGTGTGCTCGTTTGATCGAGTATCCTTTTTTCCTTTCTCCTGCTCATTTAGGGGAGAGATTTTATTTATAAACAGGGGCATCATTTGATTAATCAATACCTGAGATCGATACGTGTACATGAAGCCGCTTTGAATCAATGGTGAGTGGTATTGCTAGCATGTATAACGATCGTCTCTATTTAATGATCGGATTACCTGATTTTTAGGTACAGCGTCAATTCGGTTACTCATTATGGTCCTTAAATGTTTGGATGTTCAGGCTTTACCCATTTGATTCAGATGCTCAAGTGGTATTGCTTGATAGGTTTTGTGGCACCTTTTATTGGACCGTTAGTATTTGGGCCTCTTATCTAACTGAGTAATGGGTCAGCATGTTTTCGATCGTACCCATCACTAGTACCAATGTTGGGACTTTTGAATTCTAACCCCTGGCATGTCATTGATAAGACACCAACTGTAATTTATTCAATGTGTGCCTCATTTTAAGAAATTATGTTGATTTAGGAGGGTCTTATTTAGCAAGATTTTATTTCTTGTCATCAATTGTCATCATTTGATATCTTCCTGAGTTAAATGTACATTGAATCCTTCTCTTGTCTATAAATTACGGAGCTCTCTTTACTTTGCTCAGTAGTAAATCTACTATAAATTATCATGATATCTTCACTATCACAAGTAACAGTTATCGGAATCGATGGATGTATCTCTTCAAACTTTGAAACTTGGATTCATGAAGTGTTTAAATACTATCTTTGCTACCCTCTTTTATATAAAAAACCATCTTAGTTTTCATCTTTTTCGTCCTTATGAAAATTAGGCTTTCATTGTTGTAATAAAGTCCCTGGCTTTATGTTTACTCTTTAGATGACTCGGACAATTATAGTAGGTTTGCATGGACGATCTTTGTTCTTTGCCTCTCTCCAAGATTCCATTGAAGTTCGTGGAGAGAGATGTTTTTTTACTGGATTGTTGTCATACGTTTATCTTTCCTTTCACCTAAGTTGTACTTTTACTATTATAAATTTGTACATTATGAAAGGATTCAATGCCTGAAATTACCCAAATAATATTCTTCTTTCTTTGCATTGCTTCAAATATTTTTGTTTCCTGAGTGGTTGATATGCTAAGTGGCAGACATGCATTGGAATGCCATTTCTTGATATTTAATTTCTAACAATCTGACAATTTGGACCTCTGGCAACTCGGTCTCCTGACAATCCGGCATGTAATACTTTACTTTGAACAAACATACTGTTTGCGCATCTGTAAATCTACCGTATCGATTTTAATTTAGGTCAACTTGTACAATTACAATTAACCAAGTGTTCGAATCACTTGTTACCAGCTGCTTGCATTAAAAAGCATTACATCAGGTTATCATGACCTGCGCATCTTAGTGGATAAGGTACTGTGCATATTTGCTTTGGGTGGCGCTACATCAGGCCATCATAAACGGTTCAGTGGAAATGTAGCATCTTTTTGTGCTGACAGGTGTTCAAGCCATTATGAAGGTGCGCCCCTCTTGCAGGAACGAACGATGCCGTTTTGGTCAGCGATTTTTGCTTATTTAAAGCCTAGCATTCCTTCACTTCTGTACTTCTTCATTTTTCACTTCTCCCAACCCTAATTTTCTTTTCGCTTCTTCTCATTTCCATGACCCCATTGAGTTGTTTCTAGAGGTGCTGTTGAAATTCCATCCGTCATTAGCATGTGGTAGATATACATTTCCTTCTAGATTTCTTTGTCCAATAAGCTAGCCTGCTCTATTCATCTGGACTTTGTTAATATCTACTAAATCCATTTGAAGGAAGGGCTTCGTATTCCCTTTGTGCGGCAATTCTATGAGATTTTGAATGCCCTCGAAATTCCTATGGTGCGCCTCCAACCTAATGCTATTGGGACTTGATTTTTTTCTGCATTTTTCTCCATTGCTAGAAGCTTCGTCTGGATGCCTGGGTCATCAAAATTATTTTTTGGTTCAATTAAGAGAATGATTGGATTTCTTTTACTCTCCAAAAAAGGTATAAATTAAGCAAGGGTAATCCGAACTAAATAAAGGGTTGAAAGGACCGATACTTTTATATTATGGTCCCTTCCAGCTGGATCTTCTCTAATGAATGAAAGTTGGTTAATTTTGCTTATTCTGAATATGTCTCAAAAAATGAGAATTTTATGGCATGGCCCTTGACCAAGCTGATAGAGGAAAATGCCGTTTTGCTAGAGAGAATGAATAATTTTTGACCTAGCAGACACTCGCTGAGGTCGATTAGAAAGTGATAGCAGAAGGGGCAACCATTGCCTATATACCTCTTCACCGACCCAAGAGAAAATCAGGAGAGCTATTAATTCGAGATTCTCCTGAGAGGGTGATTGAGAATGCAAATCCCCTCTCATCTTCCTTAGGCGACTATGATGGGGTGATCGACGAGGGTTATGATGAGATGACCACGTTAGAAGCTAGTGAATCATCATGGAGGCCAGCTTCTTTCTATTCTTCATCAGGCCGCCCAATTTTTGAAGAGCCATTGAGTTCACTGTGGGTAGTGAAGCTTCATTACTCACTGCTACTAGAATAAATGACCCCATTGCTAGTGGATCGAATGAATCGATTGCTGCTCCATTTATAGGTGAGTACAGGGTCCCAATTTTTGTTAAGCTTATCGCCCAAAAGCCTATTTCTATGCCTTCCACTAGGGCAACAAGGAAGTTTCTTGATAATAATTCGGACGCCTCTGAAGTGGAGGAGGTTCCTTAAGCTAATGCTACTATACCTGTGCACTCGAAGGATCTAGAAGCTTTTTCTCCTACCCTGGGTTTGAAGTTCCTCTCTAATATTGGGCTCTACCTCTGCTATGTCAAAGGATTCTGCCCATCTCTAAGTTCAGATCTTCTCCCAATCCCTCTTTCGAGGAGAGGTCTTTCCGCATTGAGATACTGCTTGTGTAACCCTTCATTTTCAAGTATTCTCCCCGTCATTGTTATTATTGACTAATTGGTTTGTTTTATTTGACAGTCGTAGGAGTTGGTTTCCCTTTATGGATTGTCACGTTCTAAAACCTGATCCCGAATTAACTTTTATTCAATTATTACTATTTAATCGATTTATTATTTAAATAATCATTCGGATGTGAATTTTATACCGATACCTCGACCGACTATAATAATAAAATTCTAAAATCATACACAAGATCCAAAAATGATAGCCACATCACACATGACCTCCGGCATTGGCCTGAATTTGCCGTCGAACCTTTGCATAAGAAAAGATGCCTACTTAATACGAAATTAGACTATAACATAGTGGAAATAGATTATAATATTGCTGTTGGACATTCTTATAATTCACAATTTATCATATTCAAATAACCGACTCTTAAATCAAATCTAACATAGCTGATGTCCGTACAATTTAACCATCAAAAACTAATATCCGAAATTAAAATTAAACTAAAATATAGCATTTAGGTACATTAAACGATATTCAAAAATATTTAAACAACATAAAACATCCATGAACTTCTAAATTAAAATCTTGCAAGCATTCCCAATCTGCACTCCTGCTCAATCGACATGAACACATGTATCTCATCTGAGGGATTAGACAAATAGTAAGAGAATAAACTAATGACTCAGTAAGGCATTATAATATGTTAATGAACATATATACTTTACATTTAAAACATATCGGAAGGAGCACACCAATGATACGCCATGAATTTTCTTAACAAAATGCATGAATTAGCTTATGCAAATTTCATATTTTACTTATCTTGTTTCTTCTTGATCCTAACTATCAAAACATGCTCAATTCTTATTATTTTTTTGGGACAAGGGGCTAGTAGGTTTTACTGACTAAAGAAGTGCACAATCAAAATTTAAGTTGTGTATACTCCCACACAACCAAAAGCAATACACTTCTATTCAAGACCTGAAGGTGGGTCTTCTACATATCACTTTATAGACGAGATCAGACACCGCTCCTTAACCTCATAGTTACATAGGATCGAATATCGATATGCCAATATAATATATTAAGGAATGCCAAAACACACTATCATCTGAACAATAATTTTAGTCTAATTCATATTCCTAGGAAACTTTACAATTATTCTTGGTTCTTCATAATCTTCTCATCTCTAGAGAAAATGATCACATTTTTTAATTTAATTGTAGAGTTTTCTTTCATAAATTCATAATTTTATGATTACACCTTTACAGAAATTTAGTTATATTAACTTTGAAAGCATGAGATGCTAAATTTGAAGTTAAATATAAAAAATTCAGTATAGTACAATAATTCAACTTATACAGATTAAATTATATATTCTCTAACTTATACAGGACATCTATATTATAGACTAAAAGTATAAGTGAACTACTGTATGAATTTGAAGCATGAACAGTTCAAAATTCATCAAAAGTTTGGTAATTAGTGCAGAAATTTAATCTCCTAATTTCTTCAATAGTTTATTTAAACATTTAAAGTATTTTATGAAGAATTCCAACACATGCAGAGTGTTTACTTTAAGATTCTAAATATACAAGCTCTTAAATATGATATTCAAGTGTTGAAGAATCATATAACTTAAAATCAGAACATACACGAAGATTAGTTGCTGAATTTCAGCACATATTTGTGTTGTTCATAACTTAAGCATGAGTTTTTATGAAGTTTTGCTGTAAAATTATGAAAATAAACATGCATGCTAAGTATAATAATGTAACTTCAAAAATATTAACATAATTGTGCAATGAAACAAGAATTGCTCGTGAAAGTTGAAAATAAACAACAATAATAGAAGGAGAATATAGAGTGCATTTACCTTTATTCTAAATTTACCAAATTTTTGCCTTGAATCAATATGGAAGTATACGTAGATGATATACTCATCAAGAGTAAAACTACTGACGACCATATTCGCGATCTAGCTGAAACCTTTGAGGTACTCTGGGCACACCAGATGAAGCCAAATTCCTCAAAGTGTGTCTTTGGAATATCCTTCGAGAAATTCTTAGATTTTATTGTCTCTCAACGGGGACCGAGGCAAACCCAAAAAAGATCAAGGCTCTCACGGATATGACTCTATCGTGGAGTTTTAAGGATGTCGAGAGGCTGACTAAGAGATTGGCAGTGCTCTCCCATTTCCTGATCAAGTGTGGTGACAAGTACCTCCCATTCTTCAAGGCTTTGAGGGGGATGAAAGCGAACGGGTTCGAATGGACAACAGAATGTCAAGCCATGTTCAATGAATTGAGATAGTACCTGGCCAGCCCACCTCTACTGATGTCACCAAGAGAGGGAGAGGAGCTGTATCTCTACCTAACAGTTTCAGAAGTGGCTCTGAGCTCCGTCTTGATACGCTAGGATTTTGACGCACAGTGGCTGGTCTAGTACGTGAGCAAAACATTGACCGGTGTTGAGATTTGCTACCTCCATGTCGAGAAGCTCACATTGGCCCTCGACTTCTCTGTCGGAAAATTGAGGCCCTACTTCTAGACTCATTGGATAGTCATCTTAACTGACCAACTATTAAAGGGCATCCTACAAAAGCCTGATGTCTCAGGGTGGCAAGTTAAGTGGGCCATCGAGTTGGGAGAGTTCGACATTGAGTTCCAATCCAGGCCGGTTATCAAGTGTAAGGCGTTGGTTGACTTTATCGTTGAAACTACGACCCCAATTCTCGATGTGGACTACACCTGCAACTCCGACCACCACTCTGGAGCACAAGATTGGGTTCTCCACGTGGACAGCTCGTCAACAAACTCAGACAATGGGGTCGGAGTTGTCTTAATGACCCTAGATGGGTTCAAAGTGAAATACTCATTAAAATTAGATTTTTCAACCACCAATTATGTTATCGAGTACGAAGCCCTGCTGGTGGGATTGCGACTCATTAAGGAGTGCTAAGTTAAGCACTTGACTATCTATAATGACTCAGAGCTAGTCATCAACCAAATCCGTAGGTGTTGCGAGGCGTGTAACCTTCTCTTGGCCAAATACCTGGCTAAGGAAAAAGTGCAATCCAGAGGTTTGACAAGTTTGAGCTGGTCCACATCCCTAAGACTGAAAACTGAAAAGCCGACCAGCTTTTAAGGGCAGCGATAGCTGAAAATTCAGAATAATACTCGAGGGATATGTGAAAAGTCTTGTGCATTCCCTATATAGAGGAGCAGGAAGCGATGCAAGTCTCGATGACGAGAACTGCATGCTGCCCTACTGGCAGTACCCCATGGACGGTTCCCTGTCGAAAAACCTAGATGAAGCCAAACGCATAAAGAAGATGGCCAGCGGGTATAATAATGGAAAGCTATATCATCGTAGATACTTGACCCCATACCTTTGGTGCCTTACTCCGGAGGAGGCTGATTATGCATTGGGTGAGGTCACCTCGGAATCTGTGGGTCGCACATCGACGGTAAAAACCTAGCCTTCAAGGTGATGCGCCAAGGGTACTACTAGCGAACTATGAAGAAAAATGCCTTGGATTTTGTGAAGAGGTGTGAGCATTGCCAACTCTATGGCAACATTCACCATCAACCGCCCATGAAGTTGGGAGCCCTCCAGGCGCCTTGGCCGTTCACATAGTGAGGGCTCGATATTCTCGACCCTTTTCCTATTGCGACTGGTCAAAGAAGGTTCATCATCACAGGTATTAATTACTTCACCAAGTGGGTCGAGGTCGCCCTACTGGCTAGAACCACTGAGCATAATGCCACAGAATTCATCCGATAGAGTATAGTCTGCAGGTTTGGTATTCCCGAGGCCATTGTGACCGATTAACGGAACCCATTCATTGACAAGTGCCTTACTAAGTATTGTACCAGTTTGGGCATTAGATTGGTCTACATTTCGGTAGCGTACCCCCAAGTAAATTGGTAGGTATAGGTCACCAACCAGAAGTTGATACACGGACTAAAGACCGAATTGGAGGACGCAAAGGGCTCCTAAGTAGATGAATTGCCCTCTCGTATTATGGTCAAACTGTATAACCCCCAAAGAACTAACACGTGAGACATCATTCAGTCTTTGCTATGGGATTAAGGTTGTGATCCCAGTCAAGATCGGGCTCTCAGGTCTCCAGGTCGAGGCTTTTGACTCGCAAGGTAACTCCTAGAAAATCAGAAAGCACCTAGACCTGTTAGAATAAGCTCAGGACGTAGTTGGGGTGCGCACGACTGCCGACCAACAGCAAATCACCCACTATTATAACAAGAAAGTAAAAATGTGACAATTCAAAGTGTGGGACCTAATCTTGTGGAGCATAGAAGCCATGGGTAAGACAGCCAACAGGAACAAGCTCTCCCCGAATTGAGAAAGCTCGTTCCTTATCTTAGCCATTTTGCAAAATGGACTATACAAGCTCTGAACCTAGAACGGAAAATTGTTCAAAAGTCCAAAATGGCGCCCACACCTATGTTGGGGAAGGCAATGATCTCGACAGAGGATGGGCATCCCCCCTTACCACCTAAGGAAAGCAACGAGAGCCACAACTATAAAAAGCCCATGGAGACTCACTCCACAGGTAGGCTCTCTTGCATACTAGGATGCTCGCTTGTATATTCAAGCTAATGGAAGCTCTTAAGCAGTGGTGACCTAGGTTTCCAAAATATAGTAAATTCTAGTAAATAAGTTAATATGATTGATAGATTTAAGTGTCGGACAAATAAAATTTTAAAAATTAAAAATTTGAACATTGTATGGGAAGATGTAGAGTTGGGCTCGCTGTGGACTCGAGCCCAATAGGAGGCACAGAATCTAGAATAAAGTGTGCTCGCCATTGGCTCGAGCGCCAAAGGAGGTGCTGAACGGCAGAATGTCCCGGCTCGCTGTTCGCTTGAGCCAGCCAGCTAGCGCCCCTTTGCTACAGACCGGCGCTCGCCGCGTGCTTGATGGGCGCTCGAGCACAAGTCTGGAAGCTTCCCATTGACTTTAAATCATGTTTAAAGGAGGAGAAGGGGTGTGGGGTTTTCATAGCACGAACAGCAGAGTAGAGAGGAGGAAGAGGAGAAAAGAGAAGGAAGAAGGATATGAAGTTACATCCGATCCTATTAGAGTAAGAAAATCAATTAATTTGGTTATGGCAAGTGTGCCCTAACCCTTGTTTTCAGTTATTACTGTTTTCCGTTTACTCTAAAGTTTCCTTCTCTTAAGATTTCCATATAATACCCCATGTTTTTCGTTTTCTGGTAATATTATGAATAAGAGACTGATTTTACATAAGTATTGTGAACAGTGACTCCATTTTCTATATATATTTGAAAATATTTGTTCGAATACGTTCAGTTTACTATTCACCCAAAACCTAGAACGAAAATTGGGAAAATAAACATGGAAAACGACAAATTATGATATGGGAACATGATATCGCGAAGTAATTGAGTTAATAATTACATTATTAGGTAATATTGCCAAAAGCTATGCTAGTAAATATCGCTGAGGATGTTGAGGACTCCAAGAAGTGTTTAAAGAAATTAATTATATAAAGAATTGTAATATTCAAGGGATAAAGAATTATGATGAAGATACAAGCATCATTGATGAATAGTTATGATAAGTAAAGATTAAGTAAGGATTACGTTATGAAATGAGAACACATATTAAGGAATTTAAGAACACCTAACCCTCACAGTATAAAAGAGTAGGGAAGTGTAAAAGAGGGGGGAAATTTATTAAGGACATCCAGTCCTCATGGTGTAAAAGAGGAGGAAAGTAGATATTAAGAACACCCAACCCTCACGGTGTAGAAGAGGAGGAAAATCCATATAAAGAACATCCAGCCCTCACGATGTAAAAGAAGAGGGAGTTATATTTTAAAATGAGAGTTTGGAAAGAATTCAGGAATTGAACTATTTTTAAATGAGATTCTAGAACTAAGAATAAGTAAAGAATTGTGTTTTGGATCCAAGTTTTAAAAATTAAGAAATTTTCTTATGATTATACACCGTTTCATGTTTAAACCTTGCCGCATGCATATTTGATTTCTTAAATTTCTTATATATTTATTTGTCATTATATATATATATATATATATTCTTTTGATTTTGGATATATTTTTTGAGTTGCTAGCTCACCCCCATATTTTCTATTCCTAACCAAATAAGTTAAAGTCTGGTAAGAAGAACCGAGAGTAGAAATTCCTAGGAGGAGGAGAGCTCACTAGGACTGAAGATCCTCGGAGGAATTTTTGGAGACTTGGAGACTTGTAATTGTATATAACTAACCTTGTTAATAGATCTTGCATATCAGGATGATGAACATTTTTATATTATGATGGATGAATGTTTTATACTTTTGTAGGTTGACTCGTGGTTATAGTGGCTTCTGCATGTATTTCTATGGCCTAAGGATTTTATTTTTGTTTTATATGGCATCTCTTTAGATCCAATACGGTAGTTAAAAATACTGTGTTGGAGCCATATATGATATGGCGTTTGTGGATCCTGTGGTTGAATTGTGTATAGTTGTGAAGTAAATAGTGGAGTTTTGGAAATTTATGTATTTGTGCAGATTTATTTTAAACAGGTTGTATTTTGATTTTTGTCTAATTATGGAGGAAACTTTGACAAAATTTCTATAGGTTTTATGTTTAAATTATTAAGGATATTAGTGTTTGTATGCTGTTAATGGAGGGTCTTAAAGAATAGGACTCATTCCATTACAAATGGTATCAGAGAAAAGGGATACTTTATATTTTGAATTAGATATTATGCGGAAGCTTAGAAATCGAATAAGATTGATCGAATAAGGAAATAAAAGCGTTGGACGGTTAAGTTGATTTGGGAAGTCTTAGGTATCCTAGTTTATAAAAATTAGGCAAGCATTTAGTTGAGATTTAGTGTTTAAGCTAATCAATATTGATTTCAGGCCTAGGTTAATTGATTTTGGGTTTAAAGATCAGGTTGATCTGTTCTTGGTTTAAGTAAGATGAGGATAATTAGGATTAGATGAAATGTTTAGGTCTTAGTTTTAGGGGTTTTGTTTTGTTTACATTGATTAATTGTAATCCCTCCGCCTAATTTAATTATCGGAGGTTAATTAATATGGCAATGTCTTTGGTTATAGGATATTAAATGGTGAGTAGAAATAGTAGAAAAAATAATCGTGGAAGCTCTAGTAATCCCCCGGATCATGAGGTTGAATACTTGAACTTGTTTAGAAGGATGACAGACATTATTGAAGCAATGGAGCAACACCACATGGCTCTGATTCCTACACCAGAGCCAGCCCCGGTCTCGGTAAATCCACGCTCCGACAGCTTATGATAGGTTCACAGCAGAGAGAGCGTCTGAATTTTTAGGAGAACCAGATCCGATTTAGGCAGATATTTGGATTCAGAGGATGAAAAAGATCTTTACGATGATCCAGTGCTCCAATTGAAAAAGGTCACTTTTGCAGCCTACAAACTAGAAGGGAAAGCTAACAGTTGGTGGGCCATGAAAAAGAGAACATTAGGTATGCCCGACGATAACATTACCTGAAAAATATTGGAAAAAGCTTTAATGGAGAAATATTTATCCTCTAGCCTCTAGGATAAAAAAGAACAAGAATTTATGCAGCTTAGATAGGGTAATCATACCGTAATTGAATATGATGTGAAATTTACTGAACTATCCCAATATGCACCTTATCTTATAGAAGATGAATTGAGGAAAGCTAAAAAGTTCCAGCAGGGATTAAGAGATGATATTAGAAAGCAACTGACAACTCTAAAACTCCAAACATATGCAGAGATTCTAGATCGAGCGTTGATATTCGAAAGGGAGCTAGAGACTCAATGATTTTTCATTAAGAGGGCAGCGAGTTGAATGGGTTCCAGTGAGGGATCAGGTTTAGGACCCTCAGAGCCTTCTAAGAAAACTAAAGTGGCAGATAAGGGAAATAGTATCACTGAGGTTCAGTCAATGACAAATTTTCAAGAGTCAATAATTGATTGCGCCATGTGTGGGACTAAGCATGTTGGGAAGTCCTATTATAAAGCAACAGGGGCCTATTTTAATTGCGGATAGTAGGGTCACTGAATCAAAGATTGCCCCTTATTTAGGAGGCTGGAAGCAAAGAAGCCTACTATCCCAACAAATGCTTTTGTAGTAACTGTTTAGAACCCTGGGGCACTTTTAAATGTGGAAGAAGGTATTCTTCTATTTATGAAAATTTGATTTCTACTTTATTGAATTCAGGATTTATGTAGTATTTCCTCATGATTTGCATGTCACATCATGGTCCCATGATTGTATTTGTGTATGTTTTCGTGATTCTTATCTTATGAATTGTGAAAGAATAGTGTGGTTGAGAAAATGCTCTACGGAGCATGTGGTATGTGAATCCTGTGTAGATAAATGTTGGAGATGTTGAGGTTGTTGTATGTTGGATGGAGCATGTGAATCTTATGATTGTTGTATGTTGTCGGATGTTGGGCTAGTTGGATGTATTGTGTTGCACAAGATATTTTATAGATTTTTGTATAGCTTGACGGCCGTATTACAGAGGAAACTCTGTCAGATTTTCTGTAGAAAATACGGTCCGTCACAGTAAGTATCTTCGATAGCATGATTTGGAAAGTATGGGAATAAAAGCAATGGCTAATTGGGAAAACCGATTAATATTGTAAAAGCATATGGTATTTTTGGGTCTAATAATTAGTCTTCGAGGAATGCTCGCATCAGATGGCTACCCTCAATTTAAGTGGGGGAGGATCCTATGGTTTGAGAATTGCTTCGCCATAATTGGGATTTGCTGAAAAGATCCCTACCATGAAAAATTAGTTATGCTATTATGGGAAAGTAACTATCTCATGATATTGGAAGTCTCAGGAGAAGTATTATATAGTTTTGTCTAATAATCAAGTGGCTATGTCATTAAGGAGAGATGATCTTACGGTATGGGGACCATTTGCTAGTACACCTCCACCTAAGTTTAATATGAGCATTGAAAGACATGTTCATTTTCGGGGTTTAGTAAGAATAGAAGACAAGTAATCTGATTGAGGAATTGATAAACTAAGTTACTTAATAAACTTGATGAACAACAAATTGGACGAGGAGGATCGGGACGACAGGGATGCTTAAGGTTCCTTAGGATTATCATTTAATTAAGGAAATTTTGATGTTCGATAAATTTCGAGGATGAAATTTTTATAAGTGGGAAGAGTGTGGTGACCCACGTTTCCAAAATATAATAAATTCTAGTAAAAAGTTAATATGATTGATAGATTTAAGTGTGGGACAAATAAATTTAAAAAATTAAAAATTTGAGTATTGTATGGGAAGATGTACGGTTGGTCTCGCCGTAGGCTTGAGCCCAACAGGAGGCACAGAATTCAGAATAGAGTACGCACGCCACTGGCTCGAGCGCCAAAGGAGGTGTTGAACAACAGAATGTCCCGGCTCACTGTTCGCTCGAGCCAGCCAGCTAGCGCCCCTTTGCAACAGACCTGCACTCGCCGCGCACTTGATGGGCGCTCGAGCACAAGTTTGGAAACTTTCCACCGACTTTAAATTGTGTTCAAAAGGAGGAGAAGGGGTGGGGGGTTTTCAGAGCACGAACAGCAGAGCAGAGAGGAGGAAGAGGAGAAAAGAGAAGGGAGAAGGGGATGAAGCCACATCCGGTCTAATCAGAGTAAGAAAATCAATTAATCAGGTTAAGGTAAGTGTACCCTAACCCTTGCTTTCAGTTATTACTATTTTTCATTTACTCTAAAGTTTCCTTCTCTTAAGATTTGCATATACCTCATGTTTTTTCAGTTTTCTGGTAATATTATGAATAAGAGCCTAATTTTACATAAGTATTGTGAACAGTGAGTTCATTTTCTGTATATATTTGAAGATATTTGTCTGAACCTGTTTAGTTTACTATTCACCAAAACCTAGAATGAAAATTGGGAAAATAAACATGGAAAAAGACAAATTATAATATGGGAACATGATATCGTGAAGTAATTGAGTTAATACTTATATTATTAGGTAATATTGCCAAAAGCTATGCTGGTAAATACCACCGAGGATGTTGAGGACTCCAAGAAGTGTTTAAAGAAATTACTTATGTAAAGAATTGTAATATTCAAAGGATAATAAATTATGATGAAGATACAAGGATCATTGATGTACTATTATGATAAGTAAAGATTAAGGATTACGTTATGAAATTAGAACATATATTAAGGAAATTAAGAACACACAGCCCTCATGGTGTAAAGGAGGAGGGAAGTATTTATTAAGAACACCCAGCCCACACGGTGTAAAAGAGGAAAGAAGTCTATATTAAGAACACCCAATCCTCACGATGTAAAAGAAGAGGAAAATCTATATAAAGAACATCTAGCCCTCACGGTGTAAAGGGGGGGGAGTTATATTTTGAAATGAGAGTTTGCAAAGAAACTAGGAATTGAATTATTTTAAAATAAGATTCTAGAACTAAGAATAAGTAAAGAATTGTGTTTTGGATCCATGTTTTAAGAACCAAGAAATTTTCTTATGATTACGCACCGTTTCATGTTTAAACCTTGTCGCATGCATATTTGATTTCTTGAATTTCTTATATATTTATTTGTCGTTTTATATGTATAAGTTTGCATGATATATATATATATATATTCTTATGATTTTGAGTACATTTATTAAGCTTCTAGCTCACCCCCATTATTTTCTATTCCCCTCCAGATAAGCTGAAATATGGTAAGAAAAACCGAGTAGAAATTCCCAAGAGGACGAGAGCTCGCTAGGAGTGAAGATCCTTAGAGGATTTTTTGGAGACTTGAAGACTTATAATTGTATATAACTAACCTTGTTAATAGATCTTGCATATCAGGATGATGAACGTTTTTATATTATGATGGATAAATGTTTTATGCTTCCACAGGTTGACTCGTGATTATAGTGGCTTCTGCATGTATTTCTATAGACTAAGGATTTTATTTTGGTTTTAGATGTCATCTCTTTAGATCCAATACGGTAGTTAAGAATACTGTATTGGAGCCACATATGACATGGCGTTTGTGGATCCTGTGGTTAAATTGTGTACGGGTGTGAAGTAAATAGTGGAGTTTTGGAAATTTATGTATTTGTGCAGGTTTATTTTAAACAGGTTGTAGTTTGATTTTTGTCCAATTACGGATGAAATTCTACCAAAATTTCTACAGGTTTTATATTTAAGTTATTATGGATATTAGTGTTTGTATGCTTTTAACAGAGAGTCTTAAAGAATAGGATCCGTTTTGTCACGTAAGTATCCCAACGCTCCCTTTCTGTCACCCTATTATTAGTTCCCCGCGATCTCAGTACACAGAGAAATTGCTTTCCACAAGCAGTTACACTCAAAGCCACTCTCTCAACAAGTGTATCTCCCACCATCATTCTCAAAACCCACTCCTGACATTCATCTTTACGTTTCTGCATTTACTTTCTTATCATCAAAAAGCTGTTTACTGGTGATGGGTAGGCCCACAGCTAGTAGGCCCAATAAGAAAGCAGCCCAAAATCCAGGAATGCCCAAAGCATGTTAGACGGTCAACGCATTAAGCGTTGACTGCCTGGTGAACAACCAACAGCCAACAACGCTCTTTCAAGTCGGTCAACGCTTCTGTTGACCGAAAGCACTATAGCAGTAGGCCGAAAAAGACAGTAAACTTGATGCGGGCCAGGCCCAATTTGACAGATGATCTCGTGCATGAAAAGTAACGATCCTTTCCATGATTACACGCTTTCCTAAAAGCTGATTTTCTCCAGAAAGGCAGCAATAAATTTGGCGCTAATGATGGAGTTTAAATAGTCACAAGAGTATGAAAGGAAGCCAGATAATTTGGATATCTATTGCACTATTCAGAAGGAAAAGAATTCATCAAATCACGCCAATCACGCCCACCAACTCAAAGAAGGTCGCTATTGCCAGGCCAAAGATCACGCCACCCTGACTAAGGAAGGTGGTTCTCCTACCATCTATATAAACTCGGAGTCTCCACTCTGGAGGATAGACTCTCAAGTACGCTCTCTAACTCACCTTCAAGAGAACATACACTTTCAGAACACGCTTTCTGAGACAAAAGAGACTTCATGATACAGTTTAAGCCACGAACGTTTACAGTGCTTAAACAAAACTCTCCTTTTCCCTCTCTGTAAAGCGCTCTCCTTCAAATCCCACTAAAGGCTTCCAGATCGCAAGGTCTCCTCCAGCTCTCAGAGAACTGTCCCCCAAAGCTTCCACGCTTTTGGAACGTAGCTTTCACTCGCTTTTTGTGAGTAGCAAGCTGGAACTCACACTCTCAACGGGCCACAGGGTCATATCTGCTTCTCCAGACCAACACTCCCAACAAATCTATTCCCCCTCTCTCTCTTTTACTTATCAGTTCACCTTCCTCAGTTCGAAAATTTTTTTACAGATTTGAGCATCGGACTATTTTCGGTGGGATAACCTCCCGCCGACACCTGACCTCTCATTTTCTGTAGTGGTGTGTAGGATTCAGGCTCAGTGAACGGAGTCGGATCAAATCAATCAAGCGAATCCGAATCTGTTCAGAAGTCGGATTCAGGTACGCATCAACTGGGTTGAACGTCAGAGTATTTTTTATGGGACTCAATACTGCTATCACCTGACCTCCTATTTAAAGTTGTAGTGTATAGGATTCCAAACTCAGTGGACGGTGATCGAAATTCGACGGACCAAATCGACCTAAATCCATTCAAGATTTGGATTTAGGCTGCATCACTACTAAATAACTATATATATATATATAGGATTGGATGCCTATACATAATCAGATTCTGGAAGCTTACCTCTTTGAAATATGGATTAATTTAACTCATTTTAATTACGGTTGTTCGATATTTATTGAACGATTGTATTATTTATTATTAAAAAAATATTTTTTATTTTTTATTTATTATTAAAAAATATTAATATTATTTATCCAATATTAATTAAATTACTATGTGTTAGAATTAATTTCTTTGCGGTGGAAACCACAAACCCACGTAAAATCCACTTGAATCCGAATATCCCGAGCGTATTTCTTTTAAACGGATTTTTGTCATTTTCTCAACCATCCGTCCACAATGAACGGCTTCTCCTTCTCCAACGCTGAAGCTCTTTCCGAATCCACTACCTTCCCTATTTTCTCTCGTCTTCTTCCTTAATTACCCGCTTTCCGTCTCTCTCTCTCTCTCCGGCAAGCAACAACACGACGAATAGCTTTCAACCTTTCTTTTTCTCTGTTTCAGAAAAAATTTTCGATTTCTTGTTCGCAAGAATTAATCAACGCGCAAACGGTAACGAAAATATAAATGAGCAGCGCAGTAGTAGCGATTGCGACGGTGATCCAAAGTAGGTTATCGGAGCACCCTTCGATCGTAGGATTCCGATGGAGCGAGACCCAATCATGGGGCTCCACTTGGCCATTCCTCTTCGCAGCCATTTCCGCCTACGTCTTCCTCTCCCTCACCCTCCACATCTTCCTCTGCCTGGTCCGCAGCCGCCGCCCCGTGTCTCTGGGTCCCCTCCCCGCCGTCCACTCCCTCTCCATGGCCCTGATCTCTGCCACCATATTCGCTGGGATCCTCCTCTCCGCCGCAGCTGAAATCCGCGAGACCCGATGGTTCTGGCGCCGCTTCAAGACCCCTTTCCAGTGGCTGCTCTGTTTCCCATTGGGTATCCGCCCTTCGGGCCGGGTCTTCTTCTGGTCCTACATCTTTTACCTCTCCCGCTTCGTCCATCTCCTCCGGATCTTTCTCACCATCTTACAGCGCCGAAAATTGGCCTCGTTCCAACTCTATAACAACTCGATTTTGATTTTCATGTCTTTCTTGTGGCTCCAGTTTTCGCAGTCCTTTCAGGTATTGGGGATAATCTTTACCACGATGGTGTCTTCGGTGGTGTACGGGTACCGATTCTGGAAGGCCGTCGGGCTACCGAGCGCCTGCTTCCCGTTTGTGTTGAATTGCCAGATAGTACTGTCGGGGTGCAATTTGGTCGGCCATATCGGGGTGCTGGAGGTGCCCTTTATCAAGGGTAGGTGCAATGGGATCGGAGCGTGGTGGTTTAACTCGGTGCTGAATGCTGTCATTTTGATACTGTTTCTGAACTTTTATACTAATAACCACCTGAGGAAAGGTGGTTTCAATGGCGGTGAAGCTGAAGATCACTCTCGATGCCCTTCTTCCACCATTGACAATTCTAAGCAAGGAAGGTCGTTTTCTAGGAAAACTAAAAAGTTCGGAAAACACGTCAAAAATTCAGCTATGAAATCCGGCGGCAGACGATAACTAACTTTCCCCGCCACGACTACCATATCATTTGAAAACAAATGTTGCAGCTCATAGGCTTAAAACAAAATATTTTGTAAATTGTTATTAGATTTTTTCTTTTTTCTTTTTTTTAAATAATTTTATCGTTGATTCGTTTCAAAGCGTTCTGTGTAAAGTTCGGGTGAATATTAAACAAAGGTCAGTGGTAGTAGTACTTTTATCATATTTTTGAGCCCATTAAATCAGAATTAGGGTTTTGATATAAAGAATGGAATTTATACCGTAAAATATTTCTTATAATTTTATTTATGAAAAATACTGAACCTCTCTTCATTTGTCAATGTTTTCCAACATAAATTTAAAATTTTATCATCTAATTATTTATTATTTTCCAGTTGATACTTAATTGAACATCAGTAGATATAATTTTATACGTATAGGTTTTTAACTTTATAAGTGTGATGGGTATGCCCATAGTCGGTTGGCCCAAAAAGAAAGAACAGCCCAAATCTACGAAGGCTCAAATATAAGTCTGAACGGTCAACAAAAATCGTTGACCGGACGAAAGGCCAAGGAAACAAGCATAAAGACGGGCATTTGGCACAAAGGGACGGTCAACATTTTTGTTGACCGGAAGCGATATAGTAGGTCGGCCCATGAGCAAGCCTCACGTGGGCCAAGCCTAGTCTGGCCCACGCTTCCATTCGCGACAAGTAACGGTCTTCTCCCATAATTTTGCGCTCCCCCAAACGGCAATCTCCATGGCAACGGTCACCAAAAAATTCAACGAGCTTCACACGAGGAAAGCGCCAAATCTTCTTCTCTGTCTGCAACAAACCCTAACGTTACAAAATACAGAAGAAAAGCAATCCTCCAAGGAGCCGTTACCGCCATTAAAGTCCCACACCAAAAAAGGAAACATGCCCAGTATAGAGCATGAATCAAGCGCTCCTGTCAAAGGAAGGATGTCCAACATCTCAGCTATAAAAACCCATGGAGCCCTCACTCCAGGGCACGCTTCGATTTCTACTACGAGATGCACTCTTTTATGCTAAGAATCACTCACCAAAGCCCTAGCTCTCATAAATGTACTCTTGAATTTACTTTGCATTCTCACAAGCTCCCACGCTTATAGAATGCCTCTCTCTCTCCCTGTCACTACGCTCCTCAAGAACACAGTGTCGGAGGCCAACACTCCTTTCGAGCCACAGAAAGCCTTTCGTTTCGAAAGCGTCACACCTACCACAAATACTCTCAGCATTCCTCCTTATTCTATTTTTTTCCTTAACCTTCTTAATTTTTAGAAGGCTATTTACCGACTTAAGTGTCAGAATTTTTTCAGTGGGACAACATTCTGTTGATACCTGACCTCTTGTTTATTGCAGTGGTGTGCAAGATCCAAACTCGATGAACGGAGCCAGACTCAACAATTAACTTGATCTGAACCTGTTCGAAGCTTGCATACATGATGCATCATTGGCACCGTTTGTGGGAAGTGCTTACAAAAAACCTAACACCTTGCTCAAATACTTTTCTCAGCATCACCTTCAAAGTTCGTGTCGTCAACTAAAATGGTGAACATGAGGGCACAAGCCAGCGAGCCCGCCAAAGACGTGACCTCGTTCGACCAGGACCATGCTGCTGTTACCCTGATCAACAGAACGATCAATGAGGTGCAGGTTCCAAAATCTGTTGGAGCATATGCAAAATACAAACAAGACGCTCCAGACACTCTGCTCCCACCAGGAGCACGCCCAGCAGGGGGCTCCTCCAATGATAGTCCCTACGCCGGCCTCTAAGAGAGGAAGCCAAATGAAGAAGAAACTAGCCAGAAAATTAAAAAGGGCTGCCAACATTCGGACGCTAGAGTCCTCACAGGCCCAGAGCCAACTAAGGCCTGAGGAACGTTCAAGTAGCATGACTCTGGAGGAAAGTTTGGAATGAAGGAACCCTCGATATTCTCAGGTTGAATCAAGACCCCAGGTCCAAAAAGTAGCCTCTCGGGCTATCAGATCCACTGGAGGCAGTAGCCGGCCGACTACTAGTCATACCAGATGAAGGTTGGAGTTGAGAACATCCTCAACTCCAAAAGATCAGCCAACGCAACCCAAACAGATCCAAGACGGTAGAAAGATCTGGAACCCCGATGAGTGCGCGATAGATCTTGACAGCTCTCTTTTCAAAGCGGGGATTTCAAACTATCCGATGCCGGTAAAATTTAAAATGCCAACTCTTGACTCAAATGCGATGGGAGCAGATCCAATGGATCATCTCAATAATTTCGCACCCATCTCAGGCAAAGGGTTGGATGACGCATCCATATGCCACTGTTTCCCGCTTACCTTGAAGGGGGATATTCACATTTGATTCCATCACCTCCCCTCGGATTCAATCCAAAGCTTCCGGGAGTTGACTGATATTTTCTTGGCACAATACACCTCTAGCTACCGAGAAGAGAAATAGCCTTGGTATCTATTGCACATTAAGCAGAAGCACGGGGAGAATCCACGAAGATTTCTAGATCGCTTCGTGGTAGAAGCCATGCGGATCCTTAGGCTCACTGAGGAGATGAAGTTTGACAGTTTCATCTCTGCGCTGACGTACGGAGACTTCTTTAGGCACCTGGTGCATAAGAATCTGTAAACCTTCTAAGAAGCAGAATCTATCACCAGAGTCTACGCAGTACTTGAGGAGGCCAACGAGGCTAAGCGACCTGAGTGGACCGAACCTCGTTCATTCTCGGTAGAAGGAACGAGGAAGTACAGCGACGACAACCACTCTCGCAGGAAGCACCACAGGACCGGACCGTCAGAGCGTAAAGATTATGAGCCGATCAACCTGATGCACTTGACTGACACACGTTCAAATGTCCTTATGTAAATCCATGGGAAAAAATTATTTAAGTGGCCAAAACCACTTAAGAAAGCGGAATGAGGAAATCCATCCAAGTATTGTGATTTCCATCAATCTCTCGGACACTCCACGAAAAATTGTAAGACTCTCTAGCGAGAAATGGAAGAGTTGATCCATAGATGCCACCTCACTAGGTTTGTCAAGAACCCTGGCCAGAGCTCCGGCACTGCAGGCAGAGAGGGACCAGGGCCTTCTTCTCCACGAAATAGGGTAACAGTGGGAGTGGTCAACATGATCACAACTCGATCGGCTAAAACTCCGTCGGACCACAAGGAACGGCAAACTGGGAGAAAGAAACAACGTACAGAAGATAATATCATTAGTTTTAGCAACGATGACTTAGAACATGTAATTTCTCCCCACACAGACTCCCTTGTTGTATCCGCGCTCATTTCAGATGGTAGTGTCGACAACCAATTGAAGCGAGTGCTTATTGATAATGGAAGCTCATGCGATTTGTTTTATCTTGACGCGTTCTTTAAACTCGGTTCAAAAAAGAGTCAGTTAAAACCTACCGAATGCCCGCTATACGACCTTGACAACGAACCTGTACCCGTCCAGGGAACGATTTAGTGAAAAGTCACCCTAGGCACATACCTAAGAACGGTGAGCTATACGCTCACCTTCTCGGTGGTTGACCTATCCTCCGTCTACAATGCTATACTGGGCCGCCCGTGCCTAACAATGTTCAGAGCCGTCACTTCAATTCCACATCTCAAGATAAAATTTTTGACAACCTGCAGTGTGGGTGAAGTGTTGGGCGATCAAGTCACTGGGCGGGTGCTATATGTCCCAGATCGCCCCAAGTGGCAGCGCCAGGTTAGTAGGAGAACTCGACCATCGAGATGAAGCGAGTCTACAGCAAGCACAATCTAGAGAGGCAACCGATCTAATCCCACTAAACCCGGAAGATTCGGAAAGGTGCATACAGATTGGCAACTTACTCAATAGGACACTGCGCGACGAGCTGATCACATTCTTACGACAAAAAGCCAACATCTTCGCATAGACCCCCATTGACATGCCTGAGATTTTGACCGGAGTAATGGTCCACAAGTTGGGCCTCGATCCCAGCAGCAAGCCCATCAGCCAGAAGCAGAGAAATCACTCTGTGGAAAAGTTAATTGCTATCCAGGAAGAGACAAAAAAGCTACTGGATGCCGGTTTCATTAGGGAGTTTCAGTATCCGGATTGGTTCTCAAACGTCGTCATGGTAAAGAAAAGTAACGAGAAATGGAGAATGTGCGTCGACTTCACCGATATTAACAAGGCCTGCATGAAAGACAGTTTTCCTTTACCCTGGATTGACCTATTGGTAGACTCCACATCTGGACACAAGTTGTTGAGCTTCATGGACGCGTACTCGGACTATAACCAGATCCGAATGAGCCCAGAGGATGAGGAACACATTTCATTCATAACGGACCAAGGCACTTATTGTTACAAGGTCATGCCTTTTGGTCTAAAAAATACGGGCACCACTTGCCAACGGCTCATGAATAAGATGTTCAAAAAGAAGATTGGCCACAATATGGAGGTATATGTCAATGATATGCTTGTCAAAAGCATGGCCACCAATGACCATATTCACGATTTGGCTGAATCTTTCGAGGTGCTCCGCGCACATAAAATGAAGCTGAATCCGACTAGGTGTATCTTCAGAGTATTCTCAGGAAAATTCTTACGATTTATCGTCTCTCAGCGAGGGATCGAGGCAAACCCAGAGAAGATTAAGACTCTCGCAGACATGACTCCACCACGGAGTATCAAGGACGTCCAGTGGCTAACCGGACGATTGGCGGCCTTATCCCGCTTCTTGGCGAAGTCAGGCGACAAGTATCATCTTTTCTTTAAGGCATTAAGGGGAACAAAAGTGAATGAATTCCAGTGGACGGCGGGGTGCCAAACAGCCTTTGATGAATTAAAGCGGTGTCTGGCCAGTCTACCGTTGCTAACGTCACCTAAGGACAGAGAGGAGCTGTACCTTTACCTAGCAGTGTCGGAGGTGGCGCTCAACTCCGTCCTCGTATTCCAGGACTCGATACCCAAGGTGGCAATTTACTACATGAGCAAAACATTGACAAGTCCAGAGACGCGTTACCTACGAGCAGAAAAGTTAGCCTTGGCACTTGTCTTCTTTACTCGGAAGTTGAGACATTACTTCTAGGCTCATCGCGTGATTGTTCTCATCGACCATCCTTTGAAGTGCATTCTCCAGAAACTTGACGTTTCTGGGTGGTTGGTAAAGTGGGCTATCGAATTTCTGGGTGCTTTCTGGGTGGAATGCACTACCTTCCAACAACGGGTCACACGCTATTATAACAAAAAGGTAAAAGCACGATAGTTCAATGTTAGGGACTTGGTCTTGTAGAGCATCGAGGCTACAAGCAAGGTCGCCAACTGGAAAAAGCTGTCCCCAAATTAGGAAGGGCCTTTCTTAGTCTTTGCCATTCTGCAGAACTAGGCATACAAACTTCGGATCAGGATGGTAAGTTGGTTCCCCGAACATGAATGCGGTCCACCTTAAGTGATACTTCCAGTAAGGGTCCAGGTAAGTCGCACACATGAATGCTTGTAAGCATATGTACATTTTTCAATCAATAAAATAAGTACTTCTTCATTTATGCTGTGCTGTGTCTTTTCTTTTTTATATGCATGTACGTATGCTTATTTTGTATATTTGCAGGATTACGACTTAGACTGCCCCTAAATCGGGCAGATTTTTACTCGCTCGTTACTAAACTCTGTTCATCCAGGTGGCCCATAAGCAGTCATACTCAAACCCTGGTCATCCAAGCGGCTAATAAGTGGTCGTACTTAAACCCCTGTCATTCGGGTGGCCCAAAGTCGATCGTATTTAAACCTTAGTTATCCATGCAGCTTACTGACGATCGAACTAAACATTTGTCATCCAAGTGGCCTATTTGCGGTCAAAATCTTAAGGGGTTTAAACAGTGCGCGTGACGACCTCCTACACAAGGAGATAGCGTGACCAGTCTGCAACGGTCGACAGAAGCAGGGCAATCCTCCCCAAATGTTGGCCGCCCAAGTACACACTAGGGTAGCACCACCAAGTCTTTGCTCTCACATGAGTATAGATCAAGCTTGGCATGACATCTAGGTTAACCCCGATGTCTACTCAAGGGCTCAAGTCCCTTGAAGAATGCCACCGACATCTTAAGCAAGGTGGACGACCAACTTATACACACAGAGTTGGCCAGACATCTCGGCAACAAGGGATTGGAAATAACAACGAAGGCAAATGATAGCAAGTATCACTAAAACAACCACTTTATTGATTATGCTTATTCACAATTACATCGATTACAAAAACTAGGGAGGAATAGAGCTCCTAGGAGAAGGTGTTGACGGCCTTTGACCACTCTGGGGCTCCCCCACAAGGCTCTCACGGCGTTGGGCAGAATGATTCTCTAGGCTGAGAAACTCGACTGGAAAATTGGGATCGATCAGTCGCGCAATGTGCCGACTAATATTGATCCCCTCCCATAACCGTGCCACCAGCATGTTTGAGACCTCGTGGGGACGAATGTGAGTAGTCAACTCATTCTCTAGCATAGTTATCTACCCCGCAAGCTGATCAATGTGCCTCGTGGCCTAATCAACCTTTTCTTTGAGATGGGCATTCTCCTCCTTGAGTGTGTTGTTCTCCTCCACAAGACCCGTCATCACGGCCTCTCTAAGGCTAGTGTTCTCCTCTTTCAGCTGGGTGATCTCAACCTCTAGTTTGGCCAACACGGATGCCAGGGCAACCCCGTCTTCTCCGTGCTCCGCCTTTAGCACCTCCAACTCCTCATCAAGCCAAGCGATTAACTTATCTCTGTCGGAGATCGCCCGGTCTCGCTGGCCAAGTACCTTAACAACCGCGCCTGAAACTTTTTCCGTCTGCGAAAACAGTAAATGTCAACAATGGAAAGACTGAAATAATAATAATAATAATAATAATAAGTCGAAAACGTTAACCTCCCAAACCTTGCCCGTTGGCAGCATTGGCCTAACATGAGACCTTAGCTCGGTGGCCAGAGGGCTAGAAGTGGGGCCCTCCTGAATAGGCCTAGCAGTGGCCTCCTCCGCCAATTCCTCTGGTAACTCCACCGCGAGATCCTCCGTCCCCACCTGCTCCTCAACGGTGGGCTCCTTTGACCTTTTCGCAGCCTGATCAGGTTCTCCGGCAACTGTCTTCTCCACATTGACACTAATCGCTAATGGTGGCTCTCCAGCAGGGGGACCCCTGGCGTCTCCTGAAGCTCCTCAGAAGCAGGCTCATCGAATGGTGCGATGATCAGCACAACAGGAGGTTCAGCAGGTGCCTCATTGGGTTCCCCGACTGGTGTCTCCCCTGATGGACCAGCAACCCACTCTACGATGGGCCCCGTAGAGGGACCTAGTCACATCACGTGTTCCGGCTGCTGGAGGGCCAGAACGACGTAGCTGGTGTCTAGGCACAGTCTGGCCCTATAAACCTCAATGGTGGATTCCTCGTCGCCTATGCTGGAGCTATCTCCTACCCCAGCAAGCTGACCAACCAGGACGTTCCCTAGATCGGTGGAGGAGGATGAAGAGGGCCTTATTACTGCCACCGTCGTCGTCCTCCTTACAACTGGACTGGAGGGAGATTCTTCACCGGATGGCTCCCTGATCACAAGAGCCCCCACCTTCCTCTTCTTAGATGGCTTCACCGTTTTTTGCTTAGGAGACAAAGACCCCCACTTGGCCTTATCATGAGAGACAGGTAGTTTCTCTGAAACTCTACAAGATAATCCTCCACCAACTTGAAGAGAAACTCCAAAGACTCCATCTCTGCCTTGGGAGGAGTCTCGGTGTAAGCCTTGGGCACCTTGCCCCATTCCCTAGCGAACGGCTAGGACTCGTCCACATAAACAAAGAAGAACCGGTTCTTCCAATTCTTCAATGAGTCATATATGGTGGTGTTGATCAAGAGGCCGCCACGTGGGACCAGGGAGTCCACTCTACTCCCTGGTTGAACTTGAACAGGATCCTCACCATCTCTACTGTCAACATCTTCGAATGCTGACGAAGGAAAATGCAAAACGTGCACAATTACCGCATGGCGTTAGCATGGAACTGTGTAATAGGGACTTTAAGGGCGGTCAGAATCTTTAGTAACTCGTCGAGAATGGGAAGGCGCAACCCACTCCTACGATGGGCCTCATAAATGGTGACGCAGCCTTCAGGCAGTGAGCACACCCCGTCCTCCTTGCCAAGAACTCGGTGGATGATAGTTTTGGGGACGTTGTGCTCCATGTACAACTCCTTCACGTCAGTCTCCGTAAGGACAGTAGCAATCTCGAGAACGGAAGCGATGAATGTGGAAGCAAAGAAGTTGCAAAACACTCAGGGTTTTTCAGCAAAGGAAAGATGAAGGAAAGCGTGGAGAATTCAAGAGGGAAACGGACGACTTAAAAGGCAATGTGAGTGCCGGGAAGAATAACCATCTCATAAATGTGCGCCATCATTGCTACCACGTGGCGTTCCATGAACGAGCACAGTCGAATTAGATACTCAGACGCATTAATTACCGGGATCTTCAATTCACTGTGCGTAGTCACATGGCCACCTTTTTGTCTGAACGAACGACTAATGACAGTGTGTCACTCCACTCCCACAGGTTCTCCGGATCTTGGCATTGATGGTCAACAAATCCGTTCAACAATTCCTTCTGCAAGTTCTCTGGATCTTGGCCTTAACGGTTAACGAATCTGGTTAACATTTCCTTCAGCAGTTCTCTGGATTTTGGCCAGGACGGTCAATGAATCCGGTCAACATTTCCTTCAGCCGGTCTTCGGATTTTAGCCCAGACAGTCAATGAATCTGGTTAACCTTTTGCAAGAGTGCACTAGGTTGTCTTAAATGGTCAACGATTTCGGTCAATGGATCTTGATGAACGCCAAGTCACGTGATCCACTACGAACATGTTAGAAGCTAGAATTCAGACCACCAGCATGGGAGGCTAATGATGGGTACACCCATTGTGGGCAGGCCCAAGAAAGATGAACGGTCCAAATTTACGAAGGCCCAAATATAAGTTTGAACGGTCAACGCAAACCGTTGACCCGACGAAAGACCAAGGAAACCAGCATAAGGATTGGCAACTGGCACAGAGGGACGGTCAACATTTCTGTTGACTTGAAGCGTTACAGTAGGCCGGCCCATGAGCAAGCCTCATGTGGGCCAAGCCCAATCTGGCACACGCTTCCATCCGCAACCAGCAACAGTCTTCTCCCCTAATTTTGCGCTCCCCCAAAAGCCAATCTCCATGACAACGGTCACCAACAGATTCAGTGCGCCTCACACGAGAAAAGCGCCAAATCCTTTCCTCGTGTTTGAAACACGATAGTAAATAAAGTATAAAAAATTAAATGATATAAATCTAAAATTGTAAGAATGGTAATATTTGAAACATCAAAGGTTCAAAAAAATAAAAGAATAAAATATAATAATTTAAAATATAAAAATTTAAAGTTATTGGAGGACTTAAAGTGTTATTTTTACGGCAGAACATAATATAAAATTATAATACTCAAATATTTATTGTATCTCAAGAATTCAAATTGTCGTATAAATTAAAAAGTCAACTACTTTATTTAAATATCAGAATATGAATGAGCCTGATCTTCACAGTTATAAATCAACAAATTTGAGACATCATTGAATTTCGTACGTCTTATTATTATAAAAATTCCTACAATTTCCACGACTTCTCTTCCATGTATAAAAGTACACGGTGGACTAAAGCACCCCAAATTTGTCACGCGCATTTTCTTTTCCTTGCAGTTTAGAAGAAGTGGATTTGATATTTTAAATTATATGACATAAAATAAAATAATTTTAGTTCCGACTTTATTTTTGGTAGGGGCAGTAAAAACGGGTCGGCTCATGAAGCAATCAACCAAAAAGAAAAACAACCCAATGGCCTAGTGGGCGATCGACGTCTTTGCTGACCGGAAGCGATCCTCCAACCGGCCGGATGCGGCCCACACCAACTATGACCCAAACCGCACAGTCCACGACACCGCTCCTGCACATGAGAATTCGTCTGTCTTAACCGATCCAGATTCTAAATATTTTTTTAAATTACGATCTCTGCAGGAAACGATATTTCCAACTCAATGTATCTCCCACGATGGAAACATTGACATTTGCTGCGTATGGCATCTCTTCGGGGAAGGAAAGAATCCCTTCAATCGATTATGGTTGCCTTATATGGTACCCGCAACCTTCACGCTGGCTCGTCGAATCTACTCCAGGTAGTTAGCAGCCAGTCTGGTCATCCAAGTGAGGCTTAAGTGGCCCAAGACTACAAAAAGGCCTCAAGACAAACTCCGAAGGCAAGCTATCTTCAATATGCAAACTGGTGCTAGCGTCCCCACTCAAATAAGCCCTCAAGCAATGTTCTCCATAACTATCGCTCACTCTTTGTCGATCTAGCATCTTGATAACCCCTCGACAAGCCTCAACGACCCCAAAATTGCTCCACGTCGAACGCAACCTATGAGTTAGAATCACAAATCCCCTTTCCCTGCATTGTTTATTATATATTCTATCTTCACGTCTTTTATTTGAGAATAAGGATTACTGATTTTAAGTGTCGAAAGATGAATCAGGAACCGAGTCCCGACATTTTCCTCTAACATTTTGTCTTCAGTTATGGTGTACAATATCCAAGGTAAGAAGCACAGAGATTGGGATCCACTTCTGCTCAAACAACAGACCCAACAGCACCCGAATTGGTTGACAATTTAAATATCTGACGCATTAATTTTGATAATGTATTTTAATTTTATATTGCATATTTTTAATCATACGAATTAAAAGAGAACTCAAAATATAATAAGCAGGTATAAATTTAATCAAAACTGTCAAAACTGGAAGAAGAATCATCGTCCCACCAATTAATTTGGGCAATTTAAAACATCATCTCCATTTTCTTCTCCTTCTTTATATAAACACATTTTTCGTAACGCCTGCTTCTGTCAGCGTGCAATTTTAGTTGATTTTGTATCGCATTCTTTGCTTTTTGAAAATTTGAGATGGAAAAATTGGGCGAGGACAAATCAGAATACACAAGACATATAATTATATATATAATATAAAAACTTAAAATAAACAAGTAATAATTTTTGTATAGTAACAATAATATCTTAAATATTATCTAAAATAATGTATTAAATATAATTAAAATGTATGTATATATATGAAATATAAAATAATATTCTAAGTGAATGATTATCAAAAAAATGCTACAATGTCAAATTAAAATTTAGACCATGGTAATTCAATAAGAAAAAAAAGATTTATAAATTATTATTTATTTTAAAAAATAATACAATAATAAAATACAATATTTAGAAAAAAAATATATCTTATGGTATAATTTCTTGAAAATTTTAAACATCATGTGTGAGTTATTAATAACATAAAAATTATTTATAGGTAATGGGATAGTAGAAACGGGCCGGCCTAGGAGGTGGTCAGCTTAGAAAGGATACAGCCCACTGACCCAGAGGACAGTCAACGCTTCTATTGACCGGAATAACCCTCCAACCTGCAAACTACAGTCTAGGCCGGCTGTGGCCCAAACGGAATGGCCCATGACACCGTTCCCGCGCATGAAAAATCTCTTACCTTAACCGGTTAAGATCCAAAATATCGCCTCAAATCACGATTTCCCCAGGAGATGAAGCTTCTAATTCAGCGTATCTCCTGTAATAAAAAACCCAGCATTTGCACTGTGCAATATACCCTCAATGAAGGAATCAATCCTTCTAGTTGATTGCGGCTGCCTTGCCTTAGCTCCTCCAGGCAGTTGACAACCAACCAAGTTGCCCAAGTAAGGTTGAGATGGCCCAAGGCTATAAAAGACCATCGATACTAACTCCAAGAGTAGGCTCTCTTGAATACGTATAGCAGTACCAACATTCCCACAAAAATGAAGCTCTTGAACACCGTTCACGAGAGCCGTCCTTCTCTCGCTCTCCGTTAGAGTATTGAGAATCTTCTTATCATTCTCGTCTCCTCCTCTTCACAAAAGCCGCTCTCTATGGGTGCACTATCCCAAAAGCTGCTCCAAGTACAACACAATCTCCGAGTTAAACTCACGAATCTCCCCACCCTGCATTGATTTACACACATTTTGCCCCTTACATCTTTCATTCTCTAAGAAGACTACTGACTTGAGTGTTAGAGGATATACCAGGAAGTGAATTCCTGCAAATCCTCTGACCTCTCTATTTATTTTAGTTGTGGTGTATAGGATCCAAGTTAAGGGGTACGGAGACCGGGACCTGTTTCGAATCGTCCAACAATACTCAAATTCATCAACGATTCGAATCCAGTATGCAGCTTGTTGCGTTCTCGAATTTTGGTTACCGTACGGATATAGATCCTAATGAATCTGTGGACCTTCAAGGCACACTCGAATGGAACCTGGGCAATACAGAAAATATGGTTATCTCTTTAGGTTAGTGGATGTAATTTTGAAGGCAGGGAGAGAGAAGGAGAAAGGAGTAACACGTGAGATTTTACGTGGAAAATCCTCTCTTGAATAAGAGAAAAAAATCACAAGATTCAGAGTCCAGGCAAACTTCCACAGCACGTGTGAAGCTCAAGGCTCTCCAGGTGCTCAATGATTACATCGAGGGGAAGAAAACTCCCTATCTCTCTCTCTTTTTGTATGCATGCCTTGGTCTCTTAGTAAAAACCAGGATTCAACCCCCTATGTTTGGGGCACATTGGAGGTCTATATAGGGGCTTGGATGTCCTACATGGAGCACCCACACTGCTTGGCGTGTACAGGCTCTCCTACCACCAAATCTGGAAGTCTGCCCTATCATGTCAAAGAGGTGGCGCACTTATAGTCTGACTCCGTGAGATATCACATCACACATGCGCCGAAAGCCATCATTCCTTGAGCAGGTTGCATGTCGCAAAGATCGCGCATGCTCTAGCAGAAGTCAGCTTTGAGCTGGCATCCTTGGTTGTACCATCCGAGACCTTTCATTGTCCACATCCTTGATGAAAGTTCTTCACCTTTTCCTAGTCCACGGACGTTTTGATAGCAAACGTATTCACTCTTCACCTGAAGGCTTGGTCAACGAGGAGTCTTCAAACTTTTAGAGTCTTGTCCTCTGTTCTATATCCTGAGTCTTTGTTGGAAATTATGTGGCCTTTTACAATGTCCTCGAGCCTCCTAAGCTAAATCAGTCTTTCGAACTAATTCAGCTTGTTTGGGCTTCTCAGGATGCTGACCAATGTCCTCAGGCCTCTAAGGCCAACTTAACATCTCGAACCAAATTGGCCCCTTGGGCCTCTCGGGACGTGGATCACTGTCCTTGGGCCTCTTGGGCTAGGTTAGGCTCTTGGCCAAATCAGTCTCTCGGACATCTTGAGACGTGGGACCAAATCCTCGAACCTCTAAGATCAATTTAGCCTCTGGGTTTAAATCAACTCGTGGGCCACATGTTCAGAGAACTTGTATGGCTTTTCGGGCAGGGCATTTCCCAGCCCTCCTCGGCCTGGGTCATCAAGTGACCCTCGATATTCTGAGTGGTCGAGATCGTCAAGTCAAGCAGGGCCTTCCGGATCGCAAGGGTCTCAGTAGAAGGATGCCTCTCTTTAGCCTAGACTTTCTGAGAGTTGATTGTAGATTTGTAATGCTGTGTACATGTATACATATTTTCTTTTGCATATACGTTGTATATTGTACACTTTTAAGCATGAATGAAATTCGCAAGTCCTTTGAAGACACTCTCTTCAACCTCTTTTGTACAATGTTCATCTTCCTTCCTTCCTCATATTTTGATGGCCCTTCGCATTGCAAACATTGCTTCTACCCTCACGCTTGCTGAGCTCGATGCCATTCGTGTGAGGTACCACATCCCCTCTGAAATTGGGATGCTGGTTTCGAAGCTCCATGAGAGGGCCTGTAATCTACTAGATGGTTTTACCACCGTTTACATAGTCCACCTCAGGAGTGGGCTTTGTTTCGACATGACCATGGACCTATACCCGATTTTGAGGGACCTCCAGGTCCCAGTTGCACGATTTCAGCCAAATTCAATCAGGTTCCTCGTCTCCCATTGTGTCTTCGCTTGATGCCATAATAAAACTTTCGAGTCTTTGGCAATGAAGGTCATTTTGAGATCTACACAAAACCAAGATTGGGTCGTTATCACGCCGTGTCCCGAGTTCGCCGCATTGAGCGGTGGTAATCCTGATTCCACCAAAAGGTGGAAGGATAAATTATTTTTTTTGGCTGTCCATGGAATTTGTGATGTACCTAATGATTGGGGGAATGTTCACCCCGATTACTGCAAAGGCGCCACTCTTGAGGAGAGGGCGTTGGTAAAGGACATCGTTACTCTCGTTCAATCCAACCTTCTCGGTTTTCATGAGAATAAAGAGAACAAGTGGTTGTGGCCTTAGAATTTGGCTAAGGACAAGTGGGGGCCTCAGCTCGGGGACTCTAGCGCCCACACCGACCGCCCGGCCAAGAAGAAGAAGAAGAAGAAGAAGAAGAAGAAGAAGGCCGCATAGAAGAGTATGAGGATAGAGTAACTGTTCAAGCGTCTTATGAAAAGTCAGCGGACCGTGTCCTCGTCCAAGCGTCCAAGCATCCTGTTCCTCTGGAGAGTCCCTCGTTCGGTGATGACCAGACCGTTATTGAGTGTCTGTTCAGGAAAAAGGTTGCGAGGTCTCTCGGACATCCTTCTAAGGTCGCAGTCTTGCACATGGGGTCACCAGTGGCTCCTCCTCCTTTCTCTGAGTCCATGCATAAGATCTCCTCTATTTTTATTGGTAAGGTTTCGGACTAGATGGACAATCTGTCCAAGGACAGCATCAAGGAGCACGCTGTAGGGGAGGCTGAGGTGACTCCGATTGATGAAGTAGTAGTGATAATTGTGACGACACACTCTGAGACTGTTGAAGCTGAGGAGATTGTCACGATTGTAGAGCTCACATGGATTGAAATCCAAGTTTATAGCCCAATGATGATTTTTCCTGAGGTCCGAGGGGAGCTCTTGGCCAAAGATGTTGTTGGGGGTTCCAGGTGCTGAGAAAGATGAGATTGGGGCTACGGAGCCTCCTGGAGCTACTGAGCCCCCTAGAGCTACTGAGCCCCTAGTCTTCAATCTTGATGGAGATACCCACGCGTCCAAGACCAGGGTTGAGGTTCCTATGGTGCTTGCTGCCGTGCCACAGGAGTCCGAGACTCCTAGAGTGGAGAGCTCAGCAAATGGCTCTCTCATCCCTTAGGTATCTTTCTGTCCCTCCTTATCGTTTTATCTTCATGCTCTCCACCATTCATGCTTCGACGACTTTGCTTTTCTTTACATTTTCAAGAGCTAGCCGGGAACCTTGGTCGGCTCATCGGTGGCATCATCCAGACTTGCACCGAGCTGGACTCCTTGAAAGCCACTAGGAAAGCCTGCAAGCGTCTCGAACTGGAGCTAACTAAGGCCAAGAGGAGGGCTATTGAGGCCAAGAGCAAGATTTCTTTCCTCAAGGATACATTGAGGTTTCAACAAGTTCAGTACGGGCTGTTGTGGGATAGGAACCTCCAGCTGGAGGAAGTGCTTAGGACTTCAATAAGGGCCGCGGACATAGCTCTTGCTCTGGGGGGGGCAAGAATTGGGATGTCATTAATTTGTACCGTCGGGTGATGAAGTCGCTGCATCCTCGGTTTCCCACAGCCGTGTTCGATCCTCGAAACACCAGTGCCACATGTTTAGAGGACTTGTATGGCTTTTCGGGCAGGGCGTTTCCTAGCTCTCCTCAGCCTAGGTCATCAAGTGACCCTCAGTCTTCTGGGTGGCCAGGATCATCAGGTCAAGCAGGGCCTTCCGGATTGCAAGGGTCTCAGTAGCAAGATGCCTCTCTTCTGCCTGGACTTTCTGAGGGTTGATTGTAGATTTGTAATGCTATGTACATGTATACATATTTTCTTTTGCATGTTGCGATCTTTCTCTGGATTGTCTTATGTGTTTAGTTCTTTTATGACATACTGTTAAAAAAACTTAGTCTTATATTAGCTTAATATTTGAATCTTTTGACCATCTTAGGCTGAAGGTGTTACATCTAGGGTCATTGCATGCTTGCTGTTTTAAGCCCCATAAATTTTAAGTCCAACCTTTAGGGTTGCTTGGCATCGTGGTCAAGTTTTAAGTACAATCTCTTGGGCCGCTCGGCACGGGACCAAGTTTTAGTATGACTTCTTGGGCAGCTCGGATTTAGCTGAGTTTTAGTATGACCTCTTGGGCCACTCAGACTTAACCGAGTTTTAGAGGCAAGTGAAAGGAGTCCTATCCACTTAACTTAGGGGCAACCTAGGTCTTATGACTTAATGAGATGACATGCAAATATTCAATGTGATGCCAGACAATAAATAAACAAAATGAAATTTCATTATACGAATAGAATGCATTACAATGTATCGGATGATGCATTTCACCTTACCTGGCTACTTACACATTCATTTATTGATAGTATTCTTTGGGACGAGTGCCTAAGTCTGTAGGCCACTGAGGCCAATTTAACCTCTCTGGTCAAGTCGGCTCCTCGGGCCTCTTGGAATGTGGACTCAAGTCCTTGAGCCTCCTGGGTTGATTTAGGCACTTGGCTAAATCAACCACTCGGACCTCTTGAGACGTGGGCCAAATCCTCGAACCTCTAGTGCCAATTTTTCCCTTTGGGTCAGATTAGTCTCATGGACCTTATGGGTTCAAGTTCTCAGTCCCTTTACTTGACTCTAGGTGTATTCGGCTACTCTTCGCTAATGCGTGACTGTCCGCTGCCTTGCTTCAAGCTTCCTCGAGCACGTCTAGGCTTTCTCGAAGCCTTTGTGTGCTGTCGCCCAGGCAAGTCAGGGGGTTGTCACGCTTATGACATGCCTTCTCTTGGCTGGTCCGCTCCACCGTCTTCTACTGTTCGGAAAACCTCTTCAGGTTTTTTGCAGAAAATGGTTGAGGTAGCTTTGTCTGGCCAGCCTTTCGATCTCCACTTGTAACGCCCGACAGTTCTCAATATCGTGACCTCGGCGGTGATGGTAGTGACAGTACTTTGTCTGATCACCTCCATCTGGGTTCTTTAACGCCTTAGGCCACTTCAGGAATTCTTCATGTTGGATCTGCTTCAGGATATTGGTGCATGATTCGTTCAAGGGTGTCAGGGCCTTGGACTTCCCTTGAACCACTTGCTCAGGGTTGTGTTGCTTTGACGGTTCTCAGGAATCCAAATGGCCTTCGCTCTTTCTTTTTCCTTCCACCGTCTTCGGGTGGGAATCTTCTTCACATTTTGGCCTCTTTATTTCACTAGCCCCTTCTCCAAAGATCCGTTTTCAGATCTTCATAAGCTTCTTCTTTGTTTTAGGTTGAGCCGCGACCTTCTTTTTGTTGAGATAATTTCTCAACTCGCAAAAAGCTTGCATAGCCTTTTGTTCCGTGCAGCTCTTTTCTTTTGCAAGGATCCCTTTGCAAGAGGATCCCTCTTGAAAGGAATCCTCTGGATTGCAACGAGAGTGACAAGGATCTGGCCTTTCTGGGCCGCCCTCTTGGATCCATGGACCCAAGCGACCTTCAAGTCATCGTAAGACTTCATTGCTGGAGGCAACCAGCATCCCTGGGTCCTCGTGCTGGGCAGCTTCCTTCTTGGGATGCTTCTTTCCCTTCCCCTTTTTTTGAGACATTGCAGTCTAGGAGGTCTTGGTTGGCACTCCCGTTGACTGCCCGTCCAACTTTGACTAAAGGGTTTTGACAGTTCTTGAGAGATCTTCCACTTTTTCTCCTAGTGCTTATACACAAGGGCTTGGATGGTTACTCATCTTGCTGCCTTTTGGGAGGCAATTGCTGCAGGATGTCGTATCTTGGGTAGACGTAGTGGCCTAGGCTCATGCGTTCGTCATTTTTTGACTTCTCAAGTACCTCTAAAAATTTTTGAAAAATGTGTTAACCTGACTTTTGGTTGGTTCCCACAGACGACGATAATGTTGCGTTCTCAAATTTTGGTCACCGTACGGATATAGATCCTAATGAGTCCGTGGAACTTCAAGGTGCACTTGAAAGGAATTCGAGCAACACAGAAAATATGGTTATCTCTTTAGATTAGTGGATGTGATTCAAGAGGCAGGGAGAGAAGGAGAAAGGAGTAACATGTGAGATTTTATGCGGAAAGCCCTCTCTTGAATGAGAGGGAAAAATCACAGGATTCAGGGTCCAGGTAAAACTTTCATTATACTGTTGGGTAAGTACTAAGAATGGAGCATGTGTGAAGCTCAAGGCTCTCCAAGTGCTCGTTGATTACACTAAGGGGAAGAAAACTCCCTATCTCTCTCTCTCTCTTTGTATGACTTGGTCTCTTAGTAAAAGTCAGGATTCAACCGCCTCTATATAGGGGTTTGGATGTCCTACGTGGAGCACCCACGTGGCTTGGCATGTACATTCTCTCCTGCTACCAAATCTGTAAGTCTGCCCTACCGTGTCAGAGAGGCGGCATGCTTGCAGTTTGACTCTGTGAGATGTCACATCATGCATGCACCAGTAGCTATCATCCCCTGAGCAGATTGCATGTCGCAGAGATTGCGAATGCTCTGGCAGAAGTCGGCTCTGAGCTGGCATCCTTGGTTGAACAGTCCAAGACCTTCCGTTGTTCGCGTCCTTGATGAAGGTTCTTTGCCTTTTCCTAGTCTGTGGACATTTTGGTAGCAAACATACTCGATCTTCACCTGAAGGCTTGGTCAACAAGGAGTCTTCGAACTTTCAGAGTTGTGTCCTCTATTCCATGTACTCGGGTCTTTGTTGGAAATTATGTGGCCTTTTACGATGTCCTCGAGCCTCCTAAGCTAAATTAGTCTCTCGGACTAATTCAGCTTGTTTGGGCTTCTCGGGACATCGATCAATGTCCTCAGGCCTCTAAGGCCAACTTAACTATCAGACCAAATCGGCCTCTCGGGCCTCTCAGGATGTGGATCACCATCCTTGGGCTTCTTGGGCTAGGTTAGGCTCTTGGCCAAATCAACCTCTCGGATCTCTTGGGACGTGGGTCCAAATTCTCAAACCTCTAGGATCAACTTAGTCCCTAAGGTTAAATTAGCCTCGTGGGCCTCTTGAATCGTGGGCTCAATTTACGAACTCCTAATAATGGCTCCTTGGATAGCAGTACCCATCACAACTTAATCTTATTTAATTTGATTTAAACTCATAAATCATAATCAAATTAAAAATATAGTTATATAAAAAAAAAAGTAAACTATAACCACACTGGACATATTAAAGCCATCATTAATAATTTAGTTTGAGTTGATTTGAATGGTTTAAATTATTATTGTTCAGCTCTAACGGAAATGACTAAAATAATATTCTCTATTAATTCACGCCAACACTCAGTACATTTAATAAAATTTTAGTTAAAAAAATTAAATTTCTCTTAAATTTCATATTTCTGCTCAGAGGATTAAAATCACATTCTGCCACTGCTGCAAATTCCCCCGCCCCCCGCCCCCGCCTTTTTTTTAGCCTTGATTTCTAAGTCATTGAAGGGAATGGGCCCTTTCGCCAATTCATTTAGATTTGACGGAGTCATTGCTGAGCTTTTTGTTCTTGAATGAAGCTTCATCCGATGTCTGGCAAGATCACAGGTCTAAGCCTACACATATGTTATATGATAGGCATTGCTCAGCCTTTTGTACTTTTGTAGGCAAGTCTCCCCAATTCTGCAAATACCACCAAATTTTTCTCTCCCTCTCTCTCTATCCTTTAGGTCTGAAGAAATTCTTGTTTAGCCATGAAAATTGAAAACCATTCATGGATTAAGATTTCTTTTGTGTCCCTGTGTTTCTTTCCCCTGACTCCTCTCCACCATGGAGCCGACACTATCACTTCAAGCCACTCTCTCTCTGGTGATCAAACCATAGTTTCTGCCGGCCGCATCTTCGAGCTCGGCTTCTTCCAACTAGGTAACTCATCCAACTACTACATAGGCACCTCGTACAAGCAAGTTTCTGAGGAAACTGTAGTTTGGGCAGCAAACAGAGATAATCCCATCTCTGATAAATAATACTCAGATCTCAGAATCTTGAATGATAATTTAGTTCTCACCAACGGATCTAAAACACCAATCTGGTCCACAAACTCAAGCTCCACCACTTGTAGAAGCCGTTCTCCAAGACGATGGTAATCTCGTCTTGAGAGACGAACATAATTTAACTATTTGGCAAAGCTTCGACCATCCAACCCATACATGGCTACCCGGCAGTAAGCTTGGAATAGATAAAAAATCAAGAAAGGTCCAGCGTCTTATGGCATGGAAGAACAAAGATGATCCCGGCACAGGCTATTCTCCCTAGAGCCTGACCCCAATGGAACTAGCCAGTATTATATGCTGTGGAACAAAACTGAAAAGTATTGGACTAGCGGAACCTGGGATGCAGAGCACCAGATTTTCAGCCTAGTTCCCGAGATGACACTAAAGCACATATACAATTTCAGCTATGTCGACAATGAGAATGAGAGCTATTTCATCTACTCTGCTAAGGACCCTTCGATTATATCGAGATCAATTATGGATGTTTCTGGGCAGATGAAGCAACTAACATGGCTGCCATATGTACAAGGGTGGAATTTATTTTGGTCACAGTCGAGACAGCAGTGTGAGGTTTATGATCATTGTGGTGCATTCGGCATTTGCAATCAAAATTCTTTGCCATTTTGCACCTGCTTGAGAAATTTTGAGCCGATATCGAAAAGCGACTGGAACTTGAATGATTACTCCGGAGGATGTGCTCAGGAGACCCCACTCAATTGCGGGAATCATACAGCTAGAAAAGATAGGGACGGCTTCTGAGTATATCCCAATATGAGATTGCCTGAACAAGCACAATCTGTAACAGTTGCGAATTCAGAGGAATGTCAATTGGTATGTTTTAACAATTGTTCTTGTACTGCTTATACTTACAATAGCGGCATTGAATGTTCAATTTGGATTGGCGATCTCTTGAACATGGCGCAACTTTCTGATGGTGATGTTAGTGGAGTGACTCTCTACGTCAGGCTAGCTGCTTTAGATTTATCAAGCAGTAGTACTAAGAAGATTATCCTTGGTGTCATTGGTGTAGTTGCAGGGGTGATAATGGTGTTCTGCCTTCGTCTCTTTGTATGGAAACATAAATGGCACAAAACTACTGCAGCTAAAACAATTGAGGATTCATTAATTGTATTTGGGTATGAAGATTTGCAAAATGCTACAAAGAATTTCTCTGAGAAGTTGGGGGAAGGAGGTTTTGGCTCTGTTTTTAAAAGATTATTGTCTGATTCATCAGTTATAGCGGTAAGGAAGCTTAAAAGTATTAGTCAATGAGAGAAACAATTTCAAACATAAGTCAGTACAATCGGGACAATCCAACATATTAACCTTGTTCGGCTTCGTGGGTTTTGTTTAGATGGTACGAAAAAGCTGTTGGTCTATGATTACATGCCAAATGGCTCATTGAACAACCATCTATTCCGTGAAAAGGATTCTAAGGTCCTAGATTGGAAAACAGGGCACCAAATTACAGTTGGAACAGCCATGGGATTAGCGTATTTGCATGAGAAATGTAAAGACGTATCATTCACTGTGACATAAAGCCAAGAAATATTATATTAGATGCTGAATTTTGTGCAAAAGTCACAGATTTTGGCTTGGCAAAACTCGTTGGGCAAGAATTTAGCCGGGTTCTCACCACCGTGAGAGGGACGAGAGCTTACCTTGCCCCAGAGTGGATTTCTAGAATGGCAATAACAGCAAAAGTCAATGTTTATAGTTACGGGATGATGCTTTTTGAACTGGTATTAGGCCATAGAAATACAATGTAGTCAAATGATGGGATGGTAAATTTCTTTCCGAATAGGGTTGTAAGTGAAATAACCAAAGGAGGAAAAGACATTCCTAGCATATTAGATGATAGGTTGGAAGGAAATGGTGACGGAGAAGAGGTGATGAAAATATGCAAAGTTGCTTGTTGGTGTATCCAAGATGATGAAAAGTATAGGCTTTCAATGGGACATGTAGTTCAAATCCTTGAGGGAGTCTCGGACGTGAGCATGCCTCTGATACCACAGTCTCTCTAGATTTTGCTTGATAATTAGGAGCATATGATTTTCTTTGCGGTGTCATCATCAAGCCAAAGTTCACGTCAAAGAGAAATACCTCGACTTATTTGTCTCAGATGACAACTACATCCTTAGCAATCAGCAATAGATATTTACAATAATTTCACAATAAGTTACAATTTGGAGTCAATAACTCGAGTATAAGGTTGTATAGATGTTCATCTTTTTTCTTAATCTTTGTTATTGACATTTTATTCACTAGAAGCCTATACTTAGTAATCTTGTGTATTCTTAGATTGGAACTTGGATACCTTATTTCTTAATCAAGTGCATGAAAGAAACCTTAAACTAAAATGAGTTTTCAAAATCAAACATAAAATGTAGAATGGAAATAAAAAGCCACTCCCTATTCATTCTTCCATGTGGATTTGAATCTGTTATGTTTTATTTATTCAGACATAAGAAATTGATCTAGATTAGAAGCATTCAATCTCTGATAGGTAGATTCATAAGCATAGCTAAGGTTTAAAGAACACTATTAAGGATGAAGCCTGAATCTCTATGAAATCATGCATTTTTATGTAATTGAAAGGGATAATCGGATAGTTAGATTTGCTTGAGGAGAAAGATGTAATACCCGGCTTTCATTTGATTTATTTTGACATTATATGTTATTTTGGGTATGTTGCAAACATAAGAATTGATTGTATACTGTAAAATTTTCAAGGATTATCGGAGGAGTAGGCTGGCGCTTAAGTGTTGAATGTCGAGGGCTAGCGCTCGAGGGCAGCCTAATGCTGCGCTCGAGCACCGGTACCCTATACAAGCAGCGTGGTTAGCAATGTGCAGCCATTTTTTCAGAACAAGGAAGAGAGGAGAGAGAGGAGGAGAAATAGAAGAGAGGAAAAAGAGAAGTGGTGGTTCAAAGTACATTTTTGTCAAATCTGCTTGGTAGAAAGTTGAAGCAAGTATCCATACGCTCTATTATTAGTCTGTTTCAATATCTGATAAACTTTACTTACATTTGAAGATTTTAATATTTCTACATACTATTTTTATTTAGCCTATTTGTTTCCTTTATGCATGTTTATTATTTTTATCGATCATTTGGGGATTTTGTTCAGGTTTTGTAAATATTTGAGGGTTTGGTGTATTTTTAAAAAAATAAGCAAATATTTGAGACTATATATTTATGTATAAGTATGTTTATATGAAAAAAGTTATAAAAATCTGCATAAGCTGTGCATAAGTACACATATATCGCTACTTGAGGATCAATGCTCTACCTTTGTGATACGTTCGATATGCGATATGTGACCCTCTCCCGACGAAGAGAGCTTTGTTCTTGACGGAAAAAACTTTTTGACTCCCTTTTCCGTTGGCAGAAAAAGATTTTGTTTGTAGATGATCCATCCTATTTGTTTTTTAATGAGAACCATTATAAGTGGATTGAATAAAAACTAATATATTCAAACATTCTAATATATGTACTAAATTTGAAGATTTCACCCAACACCGCAAGTGGCAAAATATAGTGATTTTATTCCTTATCTATGAGAGACAGAGTATATAGATGGTGCAACCTATGGGTCTAAATAACAGGTGATCTGGTTTAAAATTATTGAGAGTTTGTATAACATACTTTATATTTGGACTTCGATTTGAAATTTATATGTTACCCACAGATGAAATTTAGTCAGTCTCGTACATCGGAGATGTGATTTCATTATGAAACATATTTCGTTTTGATGTGATTTTGTTTCGGACAATGCTTCATTCGTATGTGATTTTGATTCGAACTTTATTTCGTTCAGTATATATATTATATGGATTATGATATGATTTGTAATTTTACTCCGGATCACAATTTGTTCAATGTACATCCCAATGGGATTATATTTCGATATGGATTATGATTTGAGTACCAGACTACCTTCAAACTTTTGATATTAGATTATCGGATTTGTATCTTTTATACATTTTGAATGTGTTTATGGACCCCCTTTAATTTCGCATACTATTATTTATTATATGATATTGATACTTGTTGATTATTAAACTCACGCTTTTATTTCTTACCCCTTTAGTTTAGTAGGTTCGGATACCTTGTAGGAACTCGTACATGATCGGACCGTTGATTTGTCTATTTTAGTGAGTTTCGTTTCATTCTTAGATTGGATTTATATCAGATTTATTTTGGATTTTGAGATTGACCGATCGTAGGTCTTTGGTTTGTACGGGATTCATTGGGTTGTGTATATTAGAGTATTATGTGGTTGGTTATCCCCCCCTTATGTTATTGTGTAGTAAGTCATTTGTTTTATTATTCAGATGGTTATCTAATGATATCCTATATTGGGTAAAATTTTATTATTGTCATATTGGGATTTTGTGGTTTGTTTGTTATCACGCCCATGTTTGATATTTGTTATATTATTTTAAAATTTTATATTTTTATGAATTATAATTGTTTAGATCTACTTTTGTCCTAATTCATGACAGAAGTGCTCTATTGTCCAATGTGAAGTTTTAATGCTGTCAATTTTTTACTTCCTATGTTCTCTTAATCAAATAATATTAGGTAAATATATAACATAAAAATAAAACCCTTCTAGTAGAAAATAAGTAAATCTTAGATGTCCAAATTCACTTTAAAAATTTAATATTTTTTTTAATGAAATCTTTAAATTTAACTTATGGAACTCTTCTTAAATCTTTGACTTTTAGCAATTTTTATTAGATGCAGGGCAATAGAATTTTCAAAAAGTTTGAATGGCCCATTCTAACTCTTAGGGTTTTAAGTGTGTATTTGTGTCCTTAATCACATAAGGTATTCTTAATATAATGGCAAATTTTTTGCCATATAATCTAGTAGTAAATATTGAAGTCATGAAAATATTATCTTGCATGATATAAAATCAGACGGTGAAAATAAGTAAAAAATGATATAACTTTTTCCAAGATTTCGTATATAATGAGATTTTAAGCACCGTGTTGCCTTTTACTTACCTCCATATAATAGCTTTATTTAACTCTCAATGACATATGCAATAATATGCCTTTCACTGATGGCTGCTACCAAAGGCTTTTAAGTCCATTGATGGTTGTTGGCAGTAAGATTTGTAGGAGAGGCATTCTAATATAGGTTACACTATAAATAAGTTTTATACTTATAAAATAGTATATAATTACGTACTAATCATCTAAAAACATGAAAGAAGCATATGCACAATAACTCGAAACTTGAAATTCAACAAATTCCTATTCCCAATTACCATTATGGTATGATACTGACAATATGTCTACAGGAGAATAACTATTAAAGAAGTAAATTAGTCACAATGAAAAATTTAGATTAAGAGACTTACATATTCAATATGTATCAAGAAAAAAAGAAGACACTAAAAATTCCACGACAACTATAGAGATTCTTCAACCTGCCTAACTTAGTGATAAAATGCCTCACTTAATAGTTTTTATGGTTAACATAATGACTAATCCACAAAAACAATCTTCATAAAAAACGGATCATATTAGAGTTGAACAGAAATCATTACTCATGGGATATGAAAACCTCATAATCAAGGTGATAATTGGCAACACTTGCTAACAAAATAGGCCTTTAAATATAAAATCACGTCCAATTTGAAGAAAAAACCCAAAAGAATGAATTGAAAGTGTGTTAAAAAGCCACTTTCCTAGAAAAAATATTTCATCGCATACAAATGTAAATGGATTTGTACAAATTTTCTTGGAAACAAAATGAAATTTTATTTTGCTATGATCTATATTGACGAAATTAAATTCAAATTCAAAAGAATTGAATTATCTAGCATTAAAAAAACTATTTTAGTGTTTAGATAACGACTTAGAAATTTTGATTTTTTTGTATTCGTTCTATTAGAAAATTGATTGGAATGTGTCTCTCTGTAGAAAAAGAGCGCACACAAAACGTGTCAAAATGATTCAAAATTGCTTGTCAAAAGTTGAGTTAATTGAAAAAAAATACTTATTAAAAAATTTTTTGAATGCTATGCCGGTGTTTCATGCATGCCATATAGTTCAGACTTTTGGCATTCCATATAATTCTAAAATTTGCAACAATTCTTGCATGATCTCTCTATACAAGTCTCCTGGAAAAATGATATGAATTTTCTTCTAATGTCTTCAATCTTTCTTTGACAAGTTCTGAAGTTAATTTTTAAAAAGTCTACCAGACCAAACTTCATCCTCCCAAAATGGAAACCTCATGAATAGGTTTGTAAACCCGAAATGCATTTTCATCTTCATGTCCTCACTTCCTCCGGACAAACTCCCCACACCTATATATTCATCTTAGTGGTGAAGTGTAAATGGAAGGGGAAAATCATCTCAATCAAAGCAGATTTTTATTTTGATAGCAAAACATCATAGGACCTCATATATAACAAAAACAACTATTTAGAATATATTATTTAATTTTAAATTTTAACTTTTAAGACTTTTTTTATTTTTAATTCAACTGCTCAGTTGATATAAGCAGGAGTAAGATCCCCAAATCTGAAAGTTTATGTGATACCTCTAAAAATTGTTCTAATAGCTGTGATGTACAGCTAGAAAGAAAAATGCAACCAAAAACTTAAACAATCCATCTTAAATTGGATTCAACTTCATATATATAATCTAAACAAAAAATGAGAAGATTCCACTCAAAAGGTTTCATTCTATTGCATGATTTTTTAAACACAAAAGAAACATTTTCTTGACATACTAAGATTTAATTAACTATATGAACTAATAATTATTTTTGTCCACTCAGATAAGTTCAAAAGATTATATATATTTATATTTCAAAATATTCGTGGATAGGACTACATAATCCATAACTTAGAGCAACTAAAATAATAGGAGTTAAACAAAAAAATCCACAATTAAGCTACACCACCCTATATATATATATATATAAATATTGTATACAGTCTTCAACTCTTTGGACCCTTACTTCTCAAGAAGAGGGAAGATGAAGAAAATGAGGTATGGCTTTCTTGCTTCGAGCTCCAACCCCATACCCTCAACTAGCTCACGAGTGCTTTCATTCTCCTCTCCTTGACTACTGCAATTGCACACTATAGGATAAAACGTCATATCACCAAGCAAGTTCCAGAAGTAAACCTTCAAATTTATCCCATTGTAAAGGGAGAACAGGGGGCTACGATGTCCCCAGGCGTCATAGCCCGTGCAACTTTCATTGGCCCATTGGATTGAAATCTAATGAATAAAAGCCAATATTAAAAATAATTTAAAAGTGTTAAAATGGTGTTTTTTAATGTTATTTTTTTCGTAATATCAATATTTAAATATTTTATAAAAAAGTTTAATAAAAATATTTATGTACTATATTATTATAATATATTTTAAATATTAGCCATTAAACTATAAACCATTCAATGGCTGGGATATGAGTGGCAACTATTGCACGTCATAACCCTTTGCGACATAGTAAGGGTCAGAGAAGAACTAGGTATTGAGAAGCAAGCTCTCAAAACATATTTGTAATAAGGAATAAAATACCGCATTGTGACAAATATCTCTCTCTTCTCTCGACTTTTTTCAATAAAAGCACACTCATTATACCTGAGACTGCATAACACTATAAAAAAAATTAAATTTTTAGTATATAAAAATAAAAATAAATTATCACTAACAATTATAAACATATACACTCTAGCGACAATATAAATGAAACTCCATGTACTTTAGGAAATAAAAACGCCCGAAGCTGTTTGGGCAAATGCCATTGGGTCATTATTCCATATATTCTCATTTTCTTTTGATGTTGTACTCCTACTATTAAAAGCTTATATTTTATAAAAGGAATTAATGAATAGGACTATCGAATATTACTTATTTTTATATTTTATGGCTCAAATATTCTTACATGATGTGAATGATTGAAGTGCTTGAACATTATTTTTTGTCACTTGACGTTTGACAAACTAACCATCCGGGCGGTTGGCAACTCAATCTTCTGGGCGATCTTGACCCACGGAGGTCCGTTTCGAGCACTAGGTCTAGACCCGAGCCAGTCAGATTACCCTCGAGGTCAATTGGATTGCACTCCGTCAATTTGCGATCTTGGAAAGAGGGGCGCTAGGTTGTCATTATTTGCGCTATACGGCCACCTTGTTGGCTCGAGCGTCTGAGCTGATGGCTGTTAGCAGGCTGCACGGGGAGGGGGTTGAAATCATGACGAGGTCAGCAAAAAGACGCATTGCAACACCATGTAGCAAGGGCACATGTTGCAGCCATTATAGAGTTGCGACCCTTTGACATATCTTAAACGACTACGTTGCAGGGTTGAGGCATTGGCAATTTAAGCACGAGTGCCCAATCGCATTCATCCTCTCTTCGCCTTCGGAACATCTCTACCCTAATTTGTCGTGCTCTTTGCTGACTTGCACAGTGTTCGAATGGCTTCTGAAGGCACCACTAATATTCGGTTTATTCTGTCTAAAGGGGAGGTAGCATCCCTGTGTAGCCAATATCATGTTCCAAGTGTCATGTGGTACGCTATGCTTGGTGCTGATGACGCCGCTTGGTTTCTACCTCTATGGCTCATAACTGTTTACAAGGAGCATTTGAGGGTTGGCCTCCGAATCTTGTTTGTAAGGGAACATCGTGAGATTTTGGGCGCCCCAAAGATTTCTGTGGCTCGTCTTCATCCAAGAGTCATCTGGCGTGTGGTGGCTTTGTGTATTTTCTGTAATATTCTGGATTTTTATTCGGGTTAATTTAACAGCAATTACAATTTTAGGTAATTAGGGTGTAACAAAAATTAATTCAATATTATAAAATTTAAAAGGATATTTGGATCAGCCAGGTTGGCAACCGAGATGTGCTCGTGTTATTGCCCGAGTATCGGTTTTAATTTGGAATAAAAAAAAATTAAAATAATAATAATAATAATAATAATAATAATAATAATAATAATAATATAAAAACAAAAAAAAGAAAAAACGAAAAAGAAAACGGGGAAGAAGGAATCGGGGAGGGAAAGCGGAGGGGGAGAAGAGAGGAGAGAGAGGGAGACCGGCGCGAGCTGCTGCCGCGGTCATCGCCGGAGGTTCCGAAGCCGGGAATGGAAGCCGGCGAATCCCTCTCCGTGATGGTACCCTCGATTTTGTCCACCGGTGTTTGTAGAGGGAGAATCTTGAACCGAAGCATAATCGGCCGCCGTCCGTTCGCTGCCGCTATCGGAGGAAATCAGTAAAATCAAGGCAAGTAAATCCTTCCATTATCATCATTAATGTTAAATCTTTGTTTGCATGTGTGGATTTTGAGAAAAATGGGTTAAAATCGTGATTTTTGGTGATTTTGGTGGAGGTGGCTCGCGGTCGAAGAAGAGAGGAGGAACGACGGCTCGCCTGCGCCGTCGTCCGCACCGTGCCGTCGCCGGGTTCGCTGCCATTGTGCTCGCCGCCGTCGTTCGTGCCGGAGCCGTCGCCGGCGAAGGCGGCCGTGGAACAGCAGAGGCGCGAAGCAGAGGCGCGCGAAGAGAGAGAAAGGGAGGAGAGAGAGGCAGCGCGGCTGGTAGGACAGAGAGGGGTGCCGTTTACGTACTTCGAGATATTTTTCCTTCTTATTAGCGAAGTACGATGTCAAGGTAAATATATGTAAACCTCTTTTTTAATCTGATTTAGCATTTGAAATATTTTGAATACTGTATGAAATTTTTACTAGTATGCATATATTTTTATATACTTGAATTATGTATGATAGATATGCATGTGTAGTTCATTGGATACTTTGGAGGTTATTGGACTGTGTTTTATAATTTTAGAGGGTTTAATATTTCTCTGAAAGCTCGATTAATTTATTGGATACTATATATTTTCATATCAGTATATTTGTATGAAAATGAGTATGAAACTTTGCATAGACCGTACAGTTGCATGCACGTGTTGAGTTGTGGTCACTGTATTGGATTTGGATTATTGGATTCTGGCCAGCTTCCGACGGGGACATTATTTTGTTAATTGGAAATATCTTTCCACCAGTAGGAAAGGCTTAGAGTAGTGGCCCTTTTCATTTGGATAATTTGACTTGATCTTAAATTATATTCGGACGTCTTAATATATTTGATAAGTTTGAGGATTGTACTCAAAGTCGCAGGTAGTAAACAATAGTGAGCAACCTTATCCATGGGTAGAAAGTACATCGGTGGCCATGCTTGTTGGCCTAATATGCATTTGATTTTGCCTAAAGTTATGGGGATTATATGTAATCCTTCCTCAAGTTATTCTTTAAATAATCAGAACCCAAATTTGATACATAATTTGTATTTTTATATTGATTGGTATTGTACTTTGATTTGGATATGGATTTTTAGACTTGGATTTGAGTTTCATCAATTTTACCCATAATTGGGCCTTAGTATGTCTCGTACAACGATTTTGATTATTTGTTTTGATTTGGACCTTTAGAATATTTATTGTGATGCTATTTCAGCTTTTGTGCACGTTATTGGATTATCCAACTATCAAATTTTGCCCCAAATCACAAGCTGATCGGCCCTCAAATTCGGACTTGGATTGGACTTTGGATTTGGGGAATTACCTATTGGAATTGGTCAGGATCATCTCTATTTTGGTTATATATATATATTTATGTACGTCCCGACGATAATTATTTTCGGTACTTGGACATTTATTTGGATTTGAATATTTGATTTGAGTACGAGACTGCCATTGGATTTTGAAATTTGGATCTTAGATTTCTGTTAGAATTGTCTTATCGGTAATTTAGATTTATTCCGTAATTTGACCGGATTTTTATTCATTTGACCTTCCCTCTGATTTATTGGATTCATTTTGTCTAAAAATATTATACTTACTAGGCATTTGGCTCACATTTTCTATTTTGTCCATTCAGAATAGAAAGCTTGGACGTATTACAGGAGTTAGGATGTGACATTCAACTATTCGTCATATTTGGTGAGTTTTGTTTGTTATGATTTAAATTAGACATTAGATACAATTGGATTATGAAATTCATCAGTTATATGCCCATAGTGTATTTTGGAAATAGTTTAGATATTATGTTATATCTGGTTATAATTTTTGATTGAATTGTTACATCCCTTACGATATTTGTAGAGCAAGTCGCATTTTTTTTTTGTTTGGACGATTGTTCGATAAGGTCCTATGTGGATTTTAATTTATCGGATTTTATTTATTTGGATTGTCACACCCAGATTTTTGGGACTTAGAATTATTGGTTAAATTTATTTGTGATTTTAAATTTTAAAAATTATAATTAATTATTTAAATTAACCTATTTGGTCCGGGTTCGTGATAGAAGTTGTATCAGAGAAAAGTCATAATGAGAGGTACTTTGGGTCATTTTGGATAAATAATTGGCTGAACATTTAGGTATAATAAGTATTGCCTTGGTCAATAATAGAAAATTTGAATTGTGGATATTTGCATTTGAATTAGAAAGTCAAATAGTAAAGATTTGGGTTTGAATTGGAAATATGATTATCTGATTATGATGAGTCGCACGAGCGACATAATGTATGGTTTGATATGATAGTCGAATTAGAATTTTATTGGGTTTTTGCATATATGTGAAGATTTTATCGGGATTTGTGATTTTTCTGAAGAAGTAGCGACCTTGGATAATGCCAATCTGAAATCTCGCGAAGTAGGAGACTTTGATCGGTAGAATGGTAGGTGATAAAGTGAATCGATTTGAAATCTCATGGAGTAAGCAAGAAGTGATCATTTTGTTTGATTGTAGAAATGAAGATTCTTCAATATTGAAGTTGTAGATGAGGATGAAGAAGCTTAAGTCAAGCCAACTCATCTCTCTTTGCAAGAGAAGTTGTAGAGTTAACGGTGCCCAAGCTCTGCTAGAAGATAGAGCAATGAGGTGCAAGTCTGATTTTGCTGGCAGTAAAGATGATAATCATGTAAAGGTTTGAAACTACGGCTAGAGTGAGAGGAAGACTAAAGGGTTGTCCATTCCTTCTCGTTGCTACGATCGGATGGATAATCGTCCCTGCAAATCTTTCATCGTTGAAAAATCAAAAGACCAATAGTTCATGGTTCGGTCTTTTAAAGCAATGTGCAAGAAGATATTGAAAAATTTGAAAGATTTGTCGAAGCATGTTAGTTGTTGAGGGCTTCAAGATTTAATTTGGAAGCTATCAGTGTCGTTCTGACTCTTGATTTATGGCAATGAGTTAGACCAGACTTTGTTGATCGAGTAAGAGTAGTTTCGAGAGAAGCTTTTTCAGAAGAAATTGGAGTCTAAGTTCGAAGGATGAACTTGCTTATCCTTCAGAGGATAAGCTAAAGGAAAGTCAGGTGAAACAAAGTTTTCTTCCCTGAAATTCGAGTTTGCAAGATTAGTCTGCAAGTTTAGTGGAAAAAAGTACGCGAGACGAGTTTGTTTCATCAGAAATGGAGTCTGCTTCAATTGCGGCCAGGTAGGCCATTTGTTAAAGAATCGTTCAAATTTCAAGCATCCGAATTCCAGACGTCTAAATAAGAGACGGACGATTCCAGGTGAAACCTTTGCAGTTTCAGCTCATGAAGTTAGAGCCTGATCTTCAGTCGTGGAAGACTGTTTTGGTAATACTATTCTATTCTGTATTTCGGGATATGAGTCCTCGGAATTCCAAGGAAGAATCAGTTAGAAGGCTTAAAAATTGATTTCGGCATTCCTTGCAAGTCATTTGCGTAAAGATGGGTACTAATCTCATTTCGTATTTATGGTCACATTTGGGAGTTATTTTGTTACCATTGAAGACATTTTAGTCATCTGCGAGTTTAAAGATGCTTTTCCAAATGTTTCGGTCTGCATTGTTTCCAAATCAGGAGATCAAACTTGTTTTGATATTGTGCTTAAATTTGTACCTATTTTGAAGATTTCGCATTGGGTGATCCCGTTTGAGTTGAAGAAATTGAACCAGCAATTACCGAATCCGTTTGTAAAAGGTTTTGTTTGACGAAATGTCTGGGCATGAGGTGCTTTAGTGCTCTCAAGTAAAGAAAGATAAATTTATGGATTTATGTTTGGATTATTTACAAATTGAATATATATCAGCTCTCAAGGATCGAGGATTTTCTCAAGGATTGAGGATTTTGATCCATTCCGAGAAATTTAGGTTTTCTCTAAGATTGAGCCATATTCGAAGTACCATTGGTTGAGAATTAAGTGGGACGATATGAATAGAACAGCTCTCAGGTCAAGGTATGACCATTGTGAAGTTTTGATGGTGCTTTAGGGTTGTCCAATATTTTAGCATTTTATGGATATTATCGATAGGAGTTCTGATCGTGGTTGGATCAGTTGTGATGGTTTTATTGTGGTGGTTTCATCGATAATGTTCTGATTCATGTGAAGAATTTGAAGAGTATGAAATTCGATTGGGAAGTTTGTTACATATTCTGAGAAGGTATCCTTTTGGTTCATATGGTTATTAATGAGACATTTGAAAATTCGAAGAAGGTGAAAGTTGTGGCAATTGAAAAGACCGACTATAGTCGCAAGAGTGCCGAGTTTCTTTGATCCAGTTGGTCTTGATGGGAGATTCATTGAATATTTCTCAAGGATCGCATTGTCGATGGTGCCCTTGGAATAGAAGCTCTGAAGTGATGTTTGTGAGAAAATTTTCAGTAATTGAAGAATGGATTATCATCGACATCAATTTTGTCGATCCCTGATGGATCGAAAGGATTGGTAGTATTTAGCGATGCTCTTAAGAAAGATCTAAATTTGTATGGATGTAACATGGTCGGGTGCATTATCCAAGGAAAGTTCGGGATGCTGTGCAGTCTAGAGGATTTTGCAAGGAGGTGCTATATCGTGGATGGCAGTGGGAAGACTAGGCCAGAGAGATTTCCTCCTTTACTATCAGGATTGGATTTTGAACAAAACTTCTATTTGCGAGAGAAGCACTTGTGCAGATTAGAGGTGATGTCCTTATTGGACGAGCCGTCATGAAGTTAGATGCGATCGATCCAGTAACCTCAAGCCTTTGATATAAAGTGTTTTCTCCATTGCACGTTCGAGTGGAAGCATGCTTTTGAGGATTCTTTTATTAGAGTCTCAGCTGATTGGATGAAAATTCGGGGGCAAATGAGATCGTCAGTAGTTATGGTTGAGTTGAAGTGATCCAAGCTCGATGGGAACGTCGAATACTCTCCATCCAGTAAAGTGGAGAGAGAGAGTTTGATGGTGATTTGATCTTGAGTCAATGTTGGCAGGTATAATACGAAGCGTGAGATCGCAACTTTCGTGGTAGGCTATATCCGTGCCTAAAGGAGGAAGTCGATTAGAAGATGCCTTTAAGATTTTGTTTTGGGTATGCCCCAAGCATCAAAAGATTTTGATGGTCATTTGGATAAGATTGAGCTAGCTGATAATGATTTTGATAATGAAGATGATTCTTTGTTTGTCGAGATTTGAGGCTGATGATTGATCAAAGTGGCGCAGCGAAAGCGTGTAGACTTGTGGCTATCGAACACGAGATTTGATTCGAGGCTCCAAGCAGGAGATCAGATTTATACTTCGATTGGAGGTTCAAAATGAGTAGTCTCGTGCTTCTAGAAGCTAATTGAAGAGAAGATTTTTGAATTTTGGAGTCAAAAGACAATTGAAAGTAGACGTTTATTGAGACAATTGAAGTTCTCACCGGATTAGAGAGGTGGCTTATAGGTTGGTCTTTCTTCTAAATTTGATGGATAGATACGATATGTTTCATATGAATGATTCTTCGCATGTGATTTGATTGAAATCGTTTTTGATCGACGAGAAGTGTTTTAGGTTAAAACTGTAATTCGAATTTTGGGATAGGTTGGATCTGGTGCAAAGGAATAAGATGTTTCTATTGGTTATTATGCATTTGAGGAATCTTTTAGTTGAGAAAGTATTAAGGGATCTAGAGGATAAGTCCAAGAGAATATCTCTAATTGTTGAGGATCAGATGTGGATAAATCATTTAATCGAGAAAATTTATTGAAAAAAATTAAAAATTAAATTGGGAAGAATGTCATCATTGTATGATAATCGATGTTACAATTAAGATGCGTAAATTTTGAGGACGAAATTTTTGTAAGGAGTGAAAAATGTAATATCCCGAATTTTTATTCGGGTTAATTCAATATTAATTATAATTTGGGTAATTGGAGTGTAGTGAAAATTAGTTTAATATTATAAAATTTGGAAGGATATTTGGATCAGTTGGGTTGGCGCCCGACGTGCGTCCATGTTATCACCCGAGTATCAGTTTGAATTTTGAAATAAAAAGAAAATTTAAAATTATATATATAGAATAATAATAATAATAATAATATAAAAAGAAAAAAAGAAAAAACGAAAAAGAAAACGGGGAAAGGGAATCGGGGAGAGAGAAAGTGGAGGGGGAGAAGAGAGGAGAGAGGGAGACTGCCGCGAGCTGTTGCCGCCTTCATCGTCAAAGTTTCCGACGTCGGGAATGGAAGCTAGCAAAGCCCTCTCCGTGATGGTATCCTCGATTTTGTCCACTGGTGTTTGTAGAGGTAGAATCTTGAACCGAAGCATAATTGGATGTCGTCTGTTCGACGTCGTTATCGGAGGAAATCAGTGAAATCAAGGCAAGTAAATCCTTCCATTATCTTCATTGATGTTGAATCTTTGTTTGCATGTGTGGATTTTGAGAAAAATGGGTTAAAATTGTGGTTTTTAGTGATTTTGGTGGAAGTGGCTTGCAGTCAAAGGAGAGAGGAGGAACAGCGGCTCTCTGTCTTTGTCGTCACACCGTGCCATTGTCTGGTTCGTTGTTCTTGTTGTCGCCGCCGTCATTCGTGTCGGAGCCAACGCTGACGAAGGCGACCGTGGAGAAGCAGAGGCGCATGAAGAGAGAGAAAGGGAGCAGAGAGAGGCAACACGACTGGCAGGAGAGAGAGGGGTGCCATTCACGCACTTCGAGATATCTTTTTCTTCAGATTAATGAAGTATAATATCAATGTAAGTATCTGTAAACTCCCTCTTTGATCTGATTTAGCATCTAAAATATTTTGGATATTGCATGAAATTTTTACCAATATGTATGTATTTTTTTACACCTGAATTATTTATTTTAGACATGCATATGTAGTTCATTAGATGCTTTGGGGGTTATTGGACTAAATTTTATGATTTTGAAAGGTTTAATATTTTTCTGAAAGCTCGAATAATTTATTAGATACTGTATATTTTTATATCAGTAGATTTGTATGAAAATAAATATGAAACTTTGCATAGGCCGTGCAGTCACATGCACGTGTCAGGTTGCGGTCACTACATTGGATTTGGAATATTGGATTCTGGCCAGCTCCCGACAGGGAGATTATTTTGTTAATTGGAAATCCCTTTTCGCCAGTAGGAAAGGTTTGGAGTAGTTACCCTTCTCATTTGAATAATTTGACTTGACCTTAGAATATATTCGGACGTTCTAATATATTTGATAAGTTTGAGGATTGCACCCAAAGTCGCAGGTGGCAAACAATAATAAGCAACCTTACCCACGGGTATAATATACATGGGTGGCCATATTTGCTGGCCTAATATGCATTTGATTTTGCCCAAGGTTATTGGGATTATATGTAACCCTTCCTCAACTAGTCTTTAAATAATCAGAACTTAGATTTGGTGCATAATTTATATTTTTGTATTAATTGGTATTGGATTTTGATTTGGATATGGATTTTTGAACTTGAATTTGATTTTCGGCGATTTTGTCTATAGTTGGGCCTTGATATGTCTCGTATAACGATTTTGATTATATGTTTTGATTCGGACCTTTGGAATATTTATTGTGACATTAGTTCGGCTTCTGTACATGCTATTGGATCATTCAGCTATCGGACTCTGCCCCAAATCACAAGCTAATCAGGCCTCAGACTCAGACTCGGACTTGGATTTGAATTTAAAATTGGCAAATTGCCTATTAAAATTGGTCCGAATCACCTCTATTTTGGTTATATATATATATAACCAAAATAGAGTATATATATATATATACGTCCCGACGAGGACTATTTTCGAAATTTGGACATTTATTTGGATTTGGTTATTTGATTTAAGTATGATATTACCTTTGGATTTTGGAATTTGAATCTTGGATTTCTATTGAATTTGTCTTATCAGTGATTTGAATTTATTCTGTAATTTAATCGGATTTTCATCTATTTGACATTCCCTCTGACTTATTTGACCCATTTTGTCTAAAATATGATACTTGCTGGGCATTTGGCTCACGTTTTCTGTTTTGTCCCTTCAGAGTAGAAGATTCGGATGCATTACAGGAGCTAGGATATAACCTTCAGCTATTCGTTCGATTTGGTGAGTTTAGTTTGTTATGATTTAAATTTGGCATTTGATATTATTGGATTATGGAATTAGTCGGATATATGCCCATATTGTATTTTTGAAATAGTTCGGAAGTTATATTATATCTAGTTATGATTGTTGATTAGATTATTACCCCCCTTACGATATTTATAGAGCAGGTCGCGTTTATTTTTGTCTGGACGGTTGTCCGATAAGATTATGTGTAGATTTTAGTTTGTTGGGTTATGTTTATTTGGATTATCACACCCAGATTTTTGGGACTTGGAATTATTTGTTAAATTTATTTAGTATTTTAAATTTTAGAAATTATAATTAATTATTTGAATTGACCTATTTGGTCTGAGTTTGTGACATTTTCCCTCACACTAGATGGCTCATACTAGGCACTTGGGATTTGAAGGCAATTTTTCAAATTGGTGGAGAGGCCAATTGGGTCCTCTTTGTTCCTTGTGCGGGTTTCAAGATCGGTAGAGGGGGCTCAGATCCACCTAAGGATTGGAAGATGCGCCTTTTCTTCCTAGCGGTTGACACCAACTGGAGCTTTCCGAACCAATGGGGCAGGGTCAACAGTGCTTACGCTAGGGAACCTTGCTAGCTATGGAGCTAGTGTTGCAACGGCTGATGGCGCTAATTGAGGCGCATCCTAGCATTCTGTGTTGCACCAATTATTGGGTCTCTCAGGATGCACTAGACGAAGTATGGTAGGAGACTCGAACGGAGGTGGGTGAGACCTTTTCCGCGCTGGGTCACCGCCCCAAAAGGAAGCATGGGGCTGTGCTCTCTCGGGACTCGCCTGAACGGGCTTTCGACAAGGTAGGCTCTTCAACGCTTTCTAAATTTGAGGAGTGCTAGATGATCGGCGCAGCCTATGTGAGGGTGTCTTCTCTTGGCGTTGGAGAGCCATCTAGGTGGATTGGCTTGGATCAGTCTTCTTTAGATGATCCGAGCCTTAATGATTCATTAAGGGATCTGAAGGCGAAGAATCCATGGTCGGCTCTGCTGGCAAAGCAGGAGTTCTAACCCGATTGGTGGACCGAGAAGAATGACCAATGCTGCGTTTGCACTGGGAGGCAGTTCCTCGATCTTGGTGGCTTCTTCTCTAGAAACATCTGTACCCGCTTTGCCCACCGTCCTGGTGGAGCAAGGTACTGGAAGGGCTCCAGCAGATGGAGTGGCCAGGGACGGCATGAGTGCTGAGAAAGCTGCTAAGGGGGCATCTCATCCTGAAGAGTTGATGCGCAGGCCCCTTGACATCTTGGGTAGCCTCAGCTTTCTTCCAGGACTATGTAATAAATATTATATATTTACGATAGTGGCAAATATATAACTTTATCACTAAATATTAAAATAAAAAGAACACTACTTAATAAAAAATAACAATAGTTAATAATAAATAAAAAATAAGAGTAATAAAAAATATATGATCACTAATTATAAAAAAAAAACATCCTAATACTTAAAAGTTTGAAGCAACCTTTGTTTTGTTTTGTTTTTTGGAAAGAAAATCTTAAATCATTTGCTTGACTCTTGAATCTTCTCTCCCCTCTTTTTCACCCACTGAACGATGGTTGAAATCTTGCTTTTAGATAGATGAAATAAAATATACTTATATTGGTATATGTTAACCCATTGTAACATATTTATGATGATTTTATACATATTTTAGTATGTCAAATTGAACAAATTTATTACTTAATAAATCATATATATTTAAATTGGTGAATCATTATTAAAACAATGCCACATATCTTTTATGATATTTTTTTTTGATTGTTAGTCATCTTGTGTATTGGCACATTCTGTGGACTCCGTGGGGTATTCGATTATCTACAACATCACACTTGCTCGGAAGACTTTCATCTGCCTCATATTAGAGGATCGTTATCGTCATATCTTAGTGTTCACACCGCATAATCCTCTGTTTCGGCCCTTCCTGGGAGTGGCGCCCATTGGGCGCCCGAGGCGCAAACTAAACGCCCTCACATGAATCGTGTGATTGATGAGCACTCGAGGCGCATAGCAAGCGTATTTAACAGAATCGAGCACTCGCTGTGTGCCCGATTTGCGCTCGAGCACCCACATCCGAAATCTTCTAAACCTAACCGATGCTCGCCGCACTCTCGAGCAGCACTCGAGCGGAGCAGGTCTTTGTGTCTAACGACTCCTTATTTTTGAAATCATTTTTTACTCCATATACATATATGTGTCTTATATTTTTTGAAACCCTAACTCTTCCAGTAGAATTTTGATGAGCTTTTCTCTCTTGTAAAGCCATTTTTCTTATACTCCATTATTGAGAAAATTTGATACAAACACTCGTGCTCCATTCACAAAGTTTTCTCTTCTCATTGTGGTCTCCTATTTACATCTCTTCTTATTGTGTAACCTTGGTAACTATGTCGGTGGCGTGAATACGGGGTTCTAGTGGCATTTGGTCCTTCAAGCCATTTGTGAGAGAAAATCGATGTGAAAACCGGAGGCGTCCAGTTTCGTTGCCCCGGACAAATCTAAGGAGTTTGTTGGTATAGATCACAAGATGGGAGTAAGTCGACTAGGTTAGCGTGTCTGTACCACCCGATTTGTAAATTGATTCTCATAGTAAATTTATTCTCTGGCCATTGAAACCCGAAGGATTTTTTTCGATTACCATAGATATTGAGTTTTTTCTTCGTCAATAAAAATTATCTTTTTACTATTACTTATTGTTGCGTATGTTTTATGTATATTATTATTCTTACATCTATAGATAAATATTTTTTATGTATATTGATTATTTATTTTTTGTATTGCTTTCGCTTATCCTGCACGAGATCGAAATTTTATTGTATAATTTGGGACGAAAAGTCTTTTTTACTGATGAATAGATAAATAATTTCTATGAAACATGTTACGTCTGAGGACTTTGATTATTGTACAGATTGAGATAATTGTCTTGGAGATAGTTGTCTGTCGATCGTTAATGTATCTTCGGTCTCTGTACATCTTTAATTAAAGCATGTGAAATTACAAAGTACAGCCAAATGATTATCGGGACTCACTCCCCGGTATATCTTTCGACGTTCAAGTCAATACCTTTTTTAAATAAAAGGAAAGGTAGAGGATGCAAAAATATGTATATATGTCTAAGGAATTGCGCTCTTATTATGGTATCTTTAAGAAGGGAGAGGATGAGCGCTTTTAGCATCTTTGTCTAAATTGTCTGAAAAAGTTCTGCCTTCTTTTGTTGGAGAGGACCGGTATTTATAGAAAGTGGACGATGGTTAACCGTTAGAAAATCTGAAAAATGGTTAGATTTTATCCCGACTATAGTTTTAACTAACGTTCGCCGTCGTTAGTTGGGGAACCACCTGGGCCATTAAATTGACCTCGGTCATATTTAATGGTATGGGCCGCGTAAGCATTTTGGGCGGTCGTGTTTTGCCCTTCAGCCTGAAGTTGTGTTGGGCCAATTTTTTTGGGCAACGAATATAATACCCATCACTAACCTCCATGTTAAGAGGGTTGAATTTCAGCCTTTTGGTATAAAGCCCGAAAGCATCTTTTTTTCTGAGTCCGAAGTCTCGCCTGTTGAGCTTTATTAGCTCCTTGGGTAAAGATTTTTAGTCCGAAGAATTCCATTGAATGAGAGCAATTAATTCGATGGCCTTCTGTCCCTGCTATCAATTGTTGCATTAAATACGTGTCGCTTTGGATACTGAACGACTCGTTTGAAATGCGCAAACCATCATTACTGATATTGGACAATTTGACGTTTGGTAGAGCGAATGGGTGGCCAACACGTATTAGTGTCATGATGAGGCACATCTTTTGAATTTTGAATCCAAACGACGCCGTTTGAAGCCTTCTCCTTTGTTTATAAATAGGCATTTCAACGTTTGAGAAATACGTTCGATTCCTTTGCTCTCACTTCTCATTCAAAGATTTCTCTTGCCTTTTCTTGGAGAATTTTAATGGTGCCAGGAGTTGAAGATATTCAGTCGATTCTCACCTCCGAGTACCTCTGAGCTTGGTACAAGATTTTGAGTTCTCTGGTGTATCTATTGCCTAGAGTGAGTGGGCAAGCTTCTTCTCCTTCTCAAGGGTATATCATTGTATACGAGACTCATCTGAAAAGTGGTCTTCGATTCCTATTGGCTCCGTAATTTTACAAAATAATGGTGGAGCTTCATATACCAATCTCCAAACTCCAATGAAATGGCGTGAGGTATCTTATCTCTTTGTGCATTTTTCACGAATTCATAATTTGGTTTTCGACACCACGGCCGCAAAAGTCTTGTTCCATTTTCAGTACGAATAGAATTGGATTACTGTATCTCCTAGACCGTAGTACGGTTTGAGTGGAGGAAACTCAAACTCCACAAAAAGTTGGAAGGACAAGTTTTTTATTTAGTGGTTCATTTCATGTGGGAGCTTTGTTCAGAGTGGGGTCGGGTTTCTGCTACTATGCATATCGACGTTTTTGGACAGGAGAAAGCCGCAGTCCAAAAGTTGACAGACCTTATTCGTGAGAAGGCTATCACTTTTAATGAAAATAAAAAGAATCGTTGGCCTTTTCCTGAGTCTCTTGCATAGGAAAAATGGGAGCCTAGGTTAAAAGGTCCGATGCCCTTGTACTAAAGTCTGCTTGTAAGAGAAGAAATAAGAGAAAAGCTAAAGAGTTTAGAATAAAGGAGTCCTCATCTAAGAAGCTTGAGGACAAGAAGGCCTCAAGGGGCATTCAAATAAGGGAACCGTCGGCCATAGCGTCTGGAAATAAGGAGGCCTCGGTCAAATCCAGTACTGAGGACGAGGCCACGTTTGATCAGTTATTAAAGAGGAAGCGTCCGACGGTCACTTTTGATCCAACCTCTACGTCTTCCTTGGCTTAAGTTCCTGAGACCGTCAGACCAGTTGTAGGGGGTGAGTCTGTTGTTAAGGAGGTGACCGAGGTTATGCCGATCCCTGCCTCACTTCTTGCTTCATATGAGGTTTTGATTGCTTATCCATCGCTGCCCGAGGAGTCCCTACATGACATTCCGACTTTGCAGAGGTTACTTCTTGGATTTGCGAAATTTAGTCTGGTGAGGCTCAGGAGATGCCACTACTTGAGTTCCCAGTGACCAATAAGACTGAGGCGGTCACTTCGGGACTTCATGCTGATACTGCAGAGCAGCATTTTCCCGAGCACCCATTGCCTGAGGTCCATTTTGGAATTGAGACCGAGGGTCACACCGCCTCGACAGATGTGCCACTTTCAAGGGATCTCATGACTGAGGTCGAATTTGAGGCGACCCTTGCACTTGGTACTGGGCCATCTGATTCCGACTCTCAAGTACTTGTGTCCGAGGGGAACGTTGCGCCCGAAGGAGTTCAAGAAGAGGCAAAGATAGCTGGCTCAGAGCTTCAAGAACCTAAAGCCTAAGTTGTCTTGGAGATTCGTATCGATGATGCCACTTTTGGAAACATTTTTGTCTCCGAGATACATTCTAAAATTTACTTTAACTAAAGATCATCCTCTTTATTTTTGTTAATTTGCATTGTTCTTCTTGCAGTTCCAAGAGATGACAAATCGTCTTACTAACACTGTTGGTCACTTTGCTCTCAATTATGTGGAGAAAGAGAAGCATCTGGTTGTTGATGAGCATATTTCTCAACTTGAATGTGGCATGGATGACTTGAAGCAGAAATATGTCCATCTTAGAGATCAGAATTTCAAAATTGAGAGTGAACTTCGAGCTTCCATTCGTCCCGAGGACATTGAAAGATGTTGGAGCACAACTATTGGGAGGGTATCAATCTATGGTGACATATTGTCCAGATGTTGGCCCCTGGTATTCCTATTTTTACACTTTATCCGAGGAATGCCAGTGCTTGCCACAGTTCCGATGTCTTGTACTTTCCTAAAGACGAGGTGGACTCTTGGGAGCTAGTGCTAAAAATTCCTAGGCCTCGTTCTTCCTCCTATATATATATTATTTTATTTATATATATATACATGTAATCATTTCTTATGATATGAAATTGACTTTTTAAATGCATTCTCTCTCTCTTTTCCTAACGTATTTTGCTAGTCAAATATTTTATATGTCTAACTTTAAGCATTACTTAAGTTAACTTTGACTCATGGCCTTTGTCTTTAGATTGTCCGAAGGACGTCAGAATAGTCGTGAGTCTAACTTAAGTTTTTCTTGATCCATCTTTGGCAAATGATGCTACATTGATGGTCTTAGCATGTGCTTCTAAGAAAGCCCCCCAATTTTTAGTCATCGGTCTCATTTGAGCTACTTGGTAACATGACCAAGTTTTAGTTATCGACTTCGTTTGGGTCGCTCAGTTATATCGATAAGTTTTATGGACCAACAAGTATAGTCATCAGTACAAGTGAATGGACTTCACTTAACTTAGGGGTAACCTAAATTATACAATGTAATGAAAATCAAACAAGCATGAGGATAGATAAAAGAAATTAAATTTTATTAATAAAATTTCACAAAGATACAAGCACTTCTCATGACGCAAAACTTACCTGGTGGTACATTCAATCACTAAAAATATTTTTTAAGGTGTGAGGCGTTTCAAGTCCGAGGGATTAATTTGCCATTCTAGATATGTAATTTGTATGCCCCATTTTTAACAATGGCCGAGAATATGAATGGTCCATCCCAGTTAGGTGAGAGTTTGTTCCGATCGGTATTTTTGCTGGTGACTTCAATGCTCCATACTACTAGGTCTCCCACATCACACTATCGTATTTTCACCTTTTTGTTGTATTACCCGGTAACCCTTTGTTGGTACGCTACAGTCTATAACTGTGCTTCATCTCGAACTTCTTCAAGTAGATCTATATTTTTTCAAAATCTTTGTGAGTTGTAACGTGAATTAAAATATTCGACCCGAAGGCTATGGAGTCGATCTTTATTGGAATAATGGCCTCGGTCCCATAGCACATACTAAAGGGAGTCTCGAGGGTCAGTTCTTAGGGGGTAATTCTGTATGACCAAATGGCGGATGGGAGTTCGTCCACCCAGGAGCCCCAAATATTTTCAAGTTTCGTCTTTAATCCATACAGTATTGTGTGGTTGGTAATATCCACTTGTTCGTTACATTGCGGATAGGCAACGAAAGTGTGACCAACTTTATCTTCAAATTGGCACAGTATTTTATGAAATGTTTGCTGGTAAATTTTATTCCATTATCAGTTACAATGACTTTGGGTATTTCGAATCTACATATAATGCTCAGCCACACGAACTCGATTGCATTTTATTCAGTTATTCTGGCAAGTGGAACAGTTTCAACCAATTTTGTAAAGTAGTCTATCTTGAGAATTATGAACTTTCTTTGTCCCGATGCAACTAGAAATGCTCTGAGGATATTAAGCCATCATTGTGCGAATGACCACGGTGACTACAAAACTCAGAGTTCTATATGTGGTTGATAAATAAGATTCCCATGCACTTGACAGTTCTCACATTTACGGATGAAGTACATAGCGTCATGTTTCATAGTAGGCCAATAATATCCTTGCCTTATGAGTTTAAAAGTAAAGTTCTTACCTCCAATGTGGGATCCACAGATAGCGAGGTGTACTTTTTCGACGGCATATTCAACCTCTTTCGGTGTAAGACACTGTAGGTATGGGATCGAATACCCTCGTCGATATAACTTCCCATCCATAATGGTATACCATCCCACTATCTTTCTCAGACGCTTGACTTCATCTAGATTTTCTAGTAATGTGCCATCGGATAGATATGTCGCTTAGGGGCTCATCCAGTTATCAGCACTAATTACCTACATGACCTCTTGTTGTGGGTTATTGATGCTAGGGACTTCAAGGACTTCACGCAATTCTCACGCGTACTGTTCTGGGTCTCCAGTTGCCGTAGCTTTTGTTAGCCAGTCTCCTTTCCCATTTTTTCTCTTGGGATTGGGATCATTTCTACATTATCAAATGTGAAACTTAAAATTTTGACTTAAGAGAGGTATTGGGAAAGCAGTGGGTTGATAGTATCAAAATTTTCTCGAACTTGATTAATAACCAATTCCGAATCACTGTATATTGTTAGGTTAGTAGCTGAGCACCCTTTGACCATTTTAATCCAACAAGCAGTACTTCGTACTCGACCACATTATTTATTATTGGAAATCTAAGGGTTATTGAATACTTTATTTCTGACCATTGGGTGTTCTTAGCACTACTCCGACTCCATAACTAATTGACATTGAAGAGTCATCCATGTGCAAAGTCCATACTGGAGTTGTTTGGGAATTGTCACTCCCAATAGAATTGGGGGTTTCTAGAATGGGTGTCGTTGTTTCGACAATGAAATCTGTGAGGGTCTGATCTTTTAAGGACGGCCTCGGTCGGAATTCTATGTCAAAATTTTTTAATTCAATAGCCCACTTGACTAATCGTCCTAACACATCTGGCTTTTGTAAAATTCCTTTCAGCGGTTGATTTGTCAGAATAATAATTTTGTATGCCTAAAAATATTGTTGGAATTTTCTGATGGAACATACAAGTACCAGGGCTATCTTTTCGGCACAAGAATAACAAGTTTCTGCGTTGGTCAAGATTTTACTGACGTAATATACTGTTGTTGCTATCCATCAGACATTTATCGAATTAGAATCAAACTTAGATCACTTTCAAACACAGCCAGATATAAATATAATTCTTCATCTTGTTGTAGAGAAGTTAACAGTGGTGGCTGTGAGAGGTACTCATTGAAGTTCTCAGAAAGCGGCTTCACTCTCTATAGTCTACTGGAAGCTGGCGGCCTTTGTTCCCCTCAAAACCTTGAAGAAAGGTAAGTACTTCTCGGTTGATTTAGTCAAGAAGTGCGAGAGCGCCGCTAACTGTCCAGTTAGTTTTTGGATTTCTTTCACTATCCGAAGTAAATTCATATCGAAGATGGCCTTTATCTTCTTAGGATTTACTTTTATTCCTCAGTGTGAAACAATGAAGCCCAAGAATTTTTCAAAGGTTACTCTAAATGTAGATTTGGTCGGATAGAGTTTCATCTAGTGTGCCCCCAAGACATTGAATGCCTTGTTCATATCGTGAATATGGTCACTTAGAATCTTTCTTTTCACGATCATATCGTCTACATAAACTTTCATATTTTGTCCGATCTGTACTTCAAATATTTTGTTGACAAGCCGCTGGTAAGTTGTACCGATATTTTTTATACCGAATGGTATAACTTTATAACAGTATGTCCATTGGTCGGTCATAAAAGTCATGTGCTCATGTCTTCTAGGCTCATACGAATTCGGTTGTAGTCTAAGTATGCATCCACGAAACTGAGTAACTCATGTCCAGACGTCGAGTCAACAAATAAATCGATTCTTGGTAATGAAAAGCTATCCTTCGGACATGCTTTGTTGACGTTGGTAAAATCAACGTATATTCTCTACTTACCATTACTTTTCATCACAATAATTACATTTGAGAACTAGTTTGGGTGCTAAACTTCTCTGATAAATCCAGCATCTAAGAGTTTCTTCACCTCTTCCCAAATAGAAATCAACTTTTCAACCGATAGTTTTTTCATTATTATCGGACAAGTTTATGATCGGGATTTAAACCCAATCTATGGACCACTATTTCAGTCGGTATCCCTGTTATGTCGCTAGATGTCCAAGCAAAATGTTGGAATTTTGTCTAAGAAAATCGATAAGTTGGCTTTGGAATAGTTTTGGCAAATAACTTTTAATTTGTATGTACTTTTCAGGATCATTAGGGTTTAGAGGAATTTGATCAGTTGATTCTCCAGACTGCACTTGTAGTAACATGGTTTTATCACGGAAGTCTAGATATTGGATTATTTGACTTGTTGGTGGCTAAGTGACTTGAGATAGATAATAAGTCTGCCCAGTCATTTGATCACCTAAAACCTCTTCAATGTCCAATGGAATAGGAAACTTTATCCTCAGATGCGGGATAGTAGTTACTACTTTGAATGCGGTTAAACAGGATCGTCTAAGGATGGCATTGTAGACCGATGGAAAGTCTACAACCAAGAAGGAAAGCATCTTGGTAGCCGTCCTCGGATATGTACTTAGTGCGACTTCTAATTGGATCACCCTTATACGGGTACATGTTTGTTATCCAGTCTGTACAAGGGTCCTTCTGAGATCCTTAATTGACTTTTTGTTAATCCTAATCTAAATAACGCATCCAAATAAAGCAAATTTTTAAAATTTTCATTATCAACAAATGCACGTTTTAATTGGTAGTCTATACTACCATTGGAAATGAGCAAATTTATAACCAAGGGATCGGAATGAGGAAACGTTACATGAGTCAAAACTTTATCACAAAAACTAATAACATTATTCCTGTTCTCCATCCTTGGCTTTTTGTGGCCAATGGCTATTCTTGGGCTTTTCAGAATGTCATTTTGTGTGGGACACGTGGTAATTATGCTAATGACGCCAGTTGCCACTCGGTTTCTTGGTTGCTCGCTCTCATCCTCATCTGCTTCTCCGAAAGTCTGTCCGGATTTTTACAGAAATCTGTTGTGATGTCCCTTTTGGATTAGCTCTTTAATTTCTTTTCATAGTGTCTTGCAATTCACGGTACTGTGTCGCCCACACTTATGGTAGCGATAATATTTTGACTGGTCACCCCCATTAGGATTCTTTAATACTTTTGGCCATTTAAAGAATTTTTTATTCCAAATTTACATTAGGATATTGGTGCGGGAATCATCTATGGAGTCAAAATTTTGCTGCCTGAGCCCTCTTTTTGGTGTTGACTCGAATTTCTGCTACTTTTTTGATCCTTGAGGACCCATGTTGTCCCCATTTTTCCTCTTTCCCTCCACCATCTTTTGGTGGGGCTGGTCTTTTGGCCATTTTACTTCGTTGGCTTCCTCGGTTGCTTAAGTAATAGCCTCGACCTCTCCAAATGTTTGTGGATTTTTGTGGGCCAAATGCCTAAAAAAGTCACCGAGATCCAACATAGATGTATAAGCGTTAAGCTTTACCTCTTCAATGAGCTTCAAGATTTTCTTGGCCTCGGCCGTGAATTTGACTAGAAATTTCTTTATACTTTCATTTGGCCCTTACTTAACTCGGGTCAAATGCCATGACTATTTTTCTTCCCTCCTATTTAAGGCAAATTGGGACAGAAAGTCATCGGCCAAATCTTAGAAGGTTCTGATAGAATTCGGCTGAAACCGATAAAACCATACTCTGTCGTCTCCCTTAAATTGGCGTCTCCTTTTAAGGTTAGGTGAAAGTAGAGACATATCACTGCCTCATAAAAACCTTAAAAACTTAGGAAAGCATAAAAATGGTCCAAATGATTTATAGGATCAGAACCTCATCATATGGCTCCAGAGCCGGCATTTTGAATTTATGTGGAAGTGAGTGCGTACGAATCTCTATTGTGAATTAGGACTTCGCAAATCAGCGGCTCTTCCTTCAGTGTCTTCCCTAAAAACACGCTGTGTAATATCCCAAAAATTTTTATTCGATTTAATTTGGATTATTTATTATTTCGATAATTGGGGTTTGACAAAAATTAATTAAATATTATAGAATTTTGAAGGATATTTGTATTAGTTGGGTCGATACCAGAAGTGCTTCCGTACTGTCGCCCGAATATCGATTTGGATTTTAGAATAAAAGAAATAGAAATAATAATAATAATAATAATAATAATAATAATAATAATAATAATAAGGGGAAGAGGGGGTTTCAAGACAGCAAGGGGTTTTGGGTAGAGAGAGAGGGAGGGAGAAGAGAGAGAAGAAAATTGAGGTCCCCGGGTCCGATTTCGAGTACAAGCTAGTTAGAGAAGTAGTAGATTGGGTTGAGGTAAGTGGATCCATAATCTCCTCTTTCATTTTCTTGCACCTTTGTTTTATTTTTATCGTGTATTCTCGTTTTGATATCCGATTAAATTTATATTTCGTATTACCATGATATATGCATGCTTATATGTTAATTTTATATCCGATTTTTAAGTTTTCGTCCGATTTTCATATCCAAACCCCAACCCCGATCTCGGAACCTTTTACCCATGAATTTTTGCGGTTTTTGCTTAAATTGGGTTTAGGATATTATTACTCATAACTTGCATATGTTAATTTATCGATTGGGTATCTAGATTTAGTAGTTTTATGTAAAAATTCGCCCGCTGGAACCCTAACTTGTGCCTGGACTATGTTTAACTAATTATTTCAAGTCTAATGCATGATTTGGCTTTGATTATGATTTACTCATATCTTGAATATGTGTATTTATCGGTTTAGTGTTTGATTTTCATGTTTTGACATGTTTAGTGTGTTCGAAATCCCTAACCGGCGCGTTGGCACTGTTCATCCGAGGTAGTTGGGTATCTTTATATGATTCCTCCTTGTTTAATTGTAAATTATGTTATAAATATTTGTATATACTCAATCGTATATTTCAGAATATATTAATGTGAACCTTTGTGAATGAATTATCGTTCGGAATCTCTAAAGTTACATTTGGCCAATATGGTAAGAATTCTCTAATTGTTCCAAAGTATTCTATTGAATTAGGCACATGTGTAAAGACACATGAAGACGTGAACCCACAAGAAATGATAATCCGTATCTGTATATCGAAATTAAGCATGAGATGTAAGAATACGGAGGGAATGACACAATTTGTTATGTAAATGATCCGTTCTCCCAGTGTGAGAATTATGTTAAAGAAATTTGGTGGACTTTCCCACAAAGATTAAGAAATCATAAAATCAAAACCACGAATTTATATTTAGAGGGTAGTATCCCCTGGCATGCCATTGATATTACAGTGGAGACTCAAAGATTACTCTGGCCACGTATCCTGATTGCTTATTAGAATAGGTGATATTCTTAGCATGCCTTAAATATTACTGTGAAAAAATGAGGATTGCCTTTGGGCCTCGGGGGACATGGAGGCATATGTGATTGCCTTGTATATCGAGATTATAGGAATACCGCTTACCACGGGATGTTAAATTACGTGGTTATGTGCCTTAGAATGTGTGGGAGTATACACATTCCTTTTCTCGTTCTGTCACATCTTTAGCTAGTGCGGCCTACTAATCATAATCTGTAAAAATAAAGAAATTTCTACATATTTTGAAACTCTAAGAGAAATTAAAAACAAAATATAAAAAGTTACTCATATTTTTAAATGTATTTGCTCATATTTCATGTTGTGCATTCTATATTATGTTCCTATCTCATTTCATATCTCATTTATTTATATTATGCCTTATCTTTATTTATATTGCACTCTTACTACTTTCTTTGTCTCCAGATGAGTACGAGCTTATACTCGATAGAGTGGGTTAGAGGATTAGAAGTCGATTAGGCATGAAGATCTTGGAAGATAGTTTAAAAGCTTGGATTTGTGATTTTGTACCCTGTTATAGAGTAAATTGTATTATTTTGATGGTTATATATACCGTTGGAAATGATTTTGTGTTTTTAGTCTAGTTTCTATTGTATTTGATGGATATAATTGCTTTCACAGGTCTATATGATTTAACTATATACTTAGTGGTATTTTATTTGAACCAACGTTATACCCAGAGTTATATCATCAGTGCCACATGTTAATTGTGGTATTTGAATCCTGTGTTGTTTTTTATGGTTTACGAATGTGTCAGAATTTATTTTAGATGGATTTTTATTATTATATAGGATATTCTAAAGGTTTTGTATTTAATTGGCAGCCATTTTTCTGTCAAAATTTTGCCAAATTTTTAGTAGAAAATGTAGTCCATCACAACTGGTATCGAAAAAAATGCCTTAAATTTGGTCTGAATCTTATGCAGAAATTTCGGCTAGAATAAGAAATATCAAATAAGTTGATGAAGGCGTGGGCTGATTAAGATAAGTTGGATAGCTTTAGTTGTCCTAATTTATATGACTTAGGCTAAGATTAAGTTAGGATCAGTAGTTAAATTTGACTATCTAGTTTTGGTATCCTAGTTAGTGCCTTAATCAAGATAAGTCGGTTAACTTAGGTTAGAACTAAGTTAGAAATTAGTGGGCAAGATGGATTGTTTAGATTACACTATCCTAATTAGTGTCTAATTGGTGAACTAACCTTTATTGTTGTTATTCCAGGAAGTATACCCATATCCGGTCATACTGTTTAGGCGATGGTTGAGACGTAAATGTGGTCAACCACATGATAGAGAGGCCGGGTATCTAAATCTGTTGAATAAAATAGCGAGACTTGAAGGTCTTATTCAGGTGAGGACTGGGGGATCGGATGTTGAAGAAGGTTCCCTTATGGATTAACTTAGGATGATCTTGGCTCAAGAACTTAGGATTGGGGGAAGCTTGCATAGCGTGACAAGTGAGACAGATAAGGTGAAATTGTGGGTTCGAGGTCCAAATGACTTGGATTTGATTCATGGTGTTTGTGAATCTGAGGATGACGAATTGTGATCGATATAATAATGATCAAGTGTTTAAATTTTGGGTGGCTCAAATTCTGTAGAAGTTGAGATTTGAATCCAATGAATTGAAATGGTGTTTGCGGTGACCCAATGTTCGGGAAGATAAGAGATATTGTAGAGTATCTTTGTGGGTGTTCTTTTATGGATCGGTATTCTTTTTGATGAGTTTTGGAAGCATGTTTCTAATTGTAGTCAATTCGATTGCAGGATTGATGATTGTTCTTATCCATGGGTCGGATAGTAAAGAGGTCCAGTGCCTTGAATTGGGGTTCTATAGTCATGACACAAGGTGTAGAGTGTCATCTACCGTGATGGAAGGTAAAATTTCTGGATTTGATATTGTTGCCCATGTATCATTTTGAGATCTCGAATATATAATTTTCGTTTGTAATTCTTAAATTCATTTATTTATTTAAAGATCTAGGCTTGATACTAGTAATAATGAGGTCTACGATATTTTTTTGGGTCCATAGATATGATTGATTGGGTTGAATTAAATTATTTTGTGGTATCAAGTTTTGATCTGGTTTTTGTGGTAATATATTTGATGAGCCACCATACTAGTGTAAATTGGATTGGTAATGATGTTACATCCTACAATTGGATTGTGGAATTTTGAGCATGAGTCCGAATTGATCGAGGTATCAGAAAATTAGTATTGTTTTGCCTGCAAACCGTTTAATGAGGATTTGTGCCTAGTCCATTTAGTGTAAGAGACCACATCTGGAGGTCATTCGTGGTCACTGAGGAGTTTAGCCGTGTGAATATTTGAGAATATTTTGGAAGGAAGATTAGGTGATTGATTATTTAGTCGGTAATTCTAGATTGTATCAAGATACTGATCTTTAAGGATTTCATATAGAATTGAGAAATCATCGGTTAGGTGCTGTTGTGGGATGCTCTAGAACCTTTGAGGCACATAAGACAAATCGATGAGGTTGTCTATGGATTTTTAAAATTAGATTGCTTAGGAGATTAATGATTTGATAAGCAAGCAGTGTGATTGAATAAGTAAATTATTTGATCTATTGTAAGGGCTTGATGACTTCTAAGATCGATCTGTGTCCATAATGTTGTTGATTGTAATAATTGAGAATTGTGCTCATGGCAGCAATTGAGAAAAGATGTGGCCGTTGTGAGTTCCAATGATGCTGTTTGGGTTTAGAGATTCATTGGCATATCTATGAATTTTATGAGTTAGATCTTTCGGCTATATTTGGGTCAGTATTGTGATGGCTTCATCAGGGAACTCAAAGATTCATAGGGAGTGTGAACCTTATTTGAGGGCTGCGTCATGGATTAAGAAGGCTGTTAGCCGTGTGCTCGATTGAGGTCAGAGTGTGAGTTCCGGTAATGGAAGTGGTCGTATTGGGCATGTAGATTCTTCGGTAGCACGAATGTGGTCCTGTAGGGATTTGAGCAATAGCTAACTTAGAAAAGATTAAGTGATGTCGTGTGGGTCCACAGTTTTTCTTTGGTTAGTTGAGTTCAATAAGATATTCGTTAGGTGTCCCTCAAGGTTTTGCAATGTTCGCAGAGCCTGAACTTAGAAGCGATCGACATCTATTAAAAGTAAGGTATGAGGAAATAACCTTCTAGGTTTGAATGGTAAATTATTGACCATGTCATTTGGGTTGATCCCTGATGGATCAAGTGCATTGCTGTAACATGTGATGCCTTGAGGAAAAATATAGAGTTTTCCTTCTCTTACATCGTGTGTAGGTAGTTGCCCTTTTGATTAAGTGGGGGAGAAACTGTGAACAACGAGCAAGTTGGCTTGTCAGTGTATCAACGTGATGATAAGATGTTAAATATTCATGTTAGAGGTTTTAGTGAAAACTTGAGGTTGTACCGAAATTTTGGGATATTTGCCTCAGTTGTGTTTCCTATGCTAGTTGTAATCTGAGGATTATGGGTTTTTTCTTGAGCATATCGATATCTTTGTGACTTTCTTAGGTCTATAGTGACTATGTAACCTAGGTGCCTGATATAAATTAATGGATAAAAATTACAGTTTCTTTAGTGTGCAAGTAATGGTTAATTAGAGTAGTACAACGGTAGCATATAGGCTCAAAACCCAGAAATTTCATGATAAGAATGAGGTTCCATATGATCGATCATTTACAAGGCTTAGAATAATCTAAGGTAGAAGTCTATAAATTCACTAGGGGCTTTGGATTAAGTCGGTAAAATAGTCAATATATTTGGGTTGCCTTTAGATTTTGTGGATTGTCATAAAATCTCCAATGATTTAATGATTAAGGAAATAAGTACATGATCAAATTTACTCTTATGGGGGATTAGAAATTTGTCTTATGATAAGGTTCTAACCTGAGATATTGGAGTCTAGGATGATTCAATTGTTTAAGGCCTTTAAGAATGAGTCAATGATCAAAGATGCGGTATAGGATTATGAAGAAGAAATTCTAAAAGGATTTTCCCAATTGTAAGTCTTGAGGTTTGTCAAATTTCAAAGACGAAACTTTTATAAATGGGAGAGAATGTAATATCCCAAAAAAATTTTATCCGATTTAATTAAAATTATTTTTTATTTTAGTAATTTAAGTGTGACAAAAATTAATTAAATATTATAAAATTTTGAAGGATATTTGGAGTAATTGGGCTGGCACCAAAAGTGCGCCTATATTGTCATCCGAGTATCGATTTGGGTTTTGAAATAAAAGAAACGAAAACTACGGATAATTAATAATAATAATAATAATAATAATAATAATAATAATAATAATAATAAAAGTAAAAGAATAAGAAGAAAGGGAAGAGGGGGTTTCGGGTAGAGAGAGAGGGAGGGAGAAGAAAGAGAGGAGGAAACCGACGTATATATATATAATAATAATAATAATAATAATAATAATAATAATAAGGGGAAGAAGGGGTTTCAGGACAGCAGGGGTTTCGGGTAGAGAGAGAGGGAGGGAGAAGAGAGAGAGGAGGAAACTGAGGTTTTCGAGTCCAATTTCGAGCTCGAGCTAGTTGGAGAAGTGGCAGATCGGGTCAAGGAAACTACATCCATACCCTCATCTTTCATTTTCTTGCACCTTTATTTCATTTTTATCAGGTATCCTCATTTCGATACCTGATTAAATTTATATTTCGTGTTATCCGTGATAGATGCATGTTTATATGTTAATGTCATACCCGATTTCTTAGTTTTTGTCCGATTTTCGTACCCAAACCCTAACCCTGCACCTGGACCCTTTTACCCACAGATTTTTGGGGTTTTTGCTTAAATCGGGTCTAGGATATCATTACCTATAACTTGTACATGTTAATTTATCAATGGAGTATTAGATTTGGCAGTTTTATCTAAAAATTTGTCCGTCGGAACCCTAACCCACACTTGGACTATGTTTAACAAATTATTTCAAGTCTAATGCATGATTTGTTTTTAATTATGATTTACCAATATCTTGAATATATGTATTTATCGATTTGGTATTCGCTTTCTATGTTTTGACCCGTTTAGTGCGTATGGAAACTCAAACTGGCACGCTGGCATTGTTCATCCGAGGTAATTGGGTATCTTTGCATAAGTCCTCATTGTTTAATTGTCAATTATGTTATAAATATTTGTATATGCTTAATTGAATATTCTGGAATATATTAATGTAAACCTTTGTGAAGCAATTATCATCCGAAAACTCTAAAGTTATATTTGCCCAATGTGGTAAGATTTCCTTAATTGTGCCAAAGCATTCTATTGAATTATGTATATGTGTAAAGCCACATAAAGACGTGAACTCACAAGAAATAATAATCCGTATCTATATATCGGAATTAAGCATGAGATGTAAGAATATGAAGGGAATGCCATAATTTATTATATGCATGATCTGTTTTTCCGGTGTGAGAACTATGTGAAAGAAGTTTGGTGAATTTTTTTTCAAAGATTAATAAATCATAAAACCAGAGCCACGGATTTATATTTAGAGTGTAGTATCTCCTGACATGCCATTGATATTACAGTGGGTACTCAAGGATTGCCCTAACCGCATATCCTAGTCGTTTATTAGAGTGGGTGATATCCTTGGCAAGTTGTAGGATATTACTGTGAAAGAACGATGATTGCCTCCGAGCCCCAGGGGACATGGGGATGTATGTGATTGTTCCGCAAATTGGGATTATAGGTATACCGCTCGTCACGGGGTGTTAAATTATATGGTTATATACCTTAGAATGTATAGGAGTATACACGTTTCTTTCCTCGTTCTCTCGCATTGTTAGCTAGTACTCCCTACTAGCCTAAGTTCGTAAAGATAAATAAATTTATATATGTTTTAGAACTCTAAGAGAAAATAAAGACAAAATATGAAAAGTTACTTATATTCTGAAAATACATTTGCTCACGTTTCATGTTGTATATTCTATATTATTTTCCTATCTCATTTCTTGTCCCATTTGTTTATATTGTGTCTTGTCTTTGTTTATATTACATTTGCTGAGTTTTGACTCATCGTTGCTGCTTTTCTTATCTCCAGATAAGTACGAGTTTATTCCCGATAAGGCGGGGTAGAGGATTATAAGTCAACTAGGCATGAAGATCTTGGAAGATAGCTTGATGGCTTAGATTTTTAATTTTGTACCCTATTGTAGAGTATATTGTATTATTTATATGGTCATGTATACTGTTGATGATGATGTTGTGTACGCAGTCTAACTTGTACTGTATTAGATGAATATAGTTGCTTCTGTAGGTCTATATGGTTTCATTATGTACCAAGTGGCATCTTATCTGAGTCGATATCATACCCAGAGTTATGATGTTGGTGCCACATGTTAATTATGGTATTTGAATCTTGTGTTGTTTGTTGTGGTTTATGGATGTGTCGGAGTTAATTCTAAATAAATTTTTATTATTGTACAGGATATTCTACATGTTTTGTATTTGTTTGACGCTTTTCTGTCAGAACTCTACTAGATTTTTGGTAGGAAACGCGATCCGTTACACGCTGCCATATTCTCTTAATATTTTCCTCCATTTGGGGAGGAGCCACCGTCCTCTTCTCATTGAGAAAATTCCTTAATTTGGAGGGGTCTTGTGTAGACTGCGAAATGAGAGGGTCCTTCATGGAGTGTAGGCACCCTCTCGTCATGAGAATACCAATGCCTCTTAGGGCTATCCTCTCAGATTCAAAAACTTAAGCAACCTTCAAGTCACGACAAGACTTTATCGCTTGAGATTGCTTTAGTCCCGAGGTCATTCTAGTGGTCCATTTTCTTAGAAGGTGTTTTATTTCCCTATTTTTCTTCATGGATGTAGCAGTATGAGAGGTTGAAGATGGGGCCTCTTTTGGCCACAAATTATCTGAACGGCCTTAAAGATGTCGTCCATTTTCATTGTCAGTGCACATACACAAGGGTCAGGATGCACTATTCGAGTGACAATGGGAGGGCAATTATCGCATGAAGTGGCCTCGCTGATTGGTGCACTAACTTGTGCTTTATCATTCACCATGTTTCTGTTGAGATTATGATTTTCAAACTTTTAGTCACGTTTCTACAGACGGCGCTAATGTTACGTCGGAGGACTTTAATTGTTGTACGGATTGAGATAATTGTCTTGGAGATAGTTGTTCGTTGGTTGTTAATGTGTCTTTGGTCTCCATACATCTTTAATCAAAGCTTGTGCAATCATAAAGTATAGTCAAAGGATTGACAGAACTCACTCCCCGATATATCCTTTGACGCTTAAATTAGTATTTTCCTTAAATAAAAGAAAAGGTACATGATGCAAAAATATGTGTATATGTCGGAGAAATTACGCTCTTATTATGGCGTCTTTAAAGAGAGAGGATGTGCGCTTTTAGTGTCTTTGTCTAAATTGTCTGAAAATGTTCTGCCTTCTTTTGTTGGAGAGGACTGGTATTTACAGAATGTAGATGACAGTTAATCGTTAGAAAATCTGATAAATGGTTAGATTTTATCCCGACAGCGATTTTGACTAACGTCTGCCATCGTCAATTGGGAACCGCCTGGGTCGTTAAACTAACATCGGCCATATTTGATGGTATGGGCTGCGCAAGTATTTTGGGCTGTCGTGCTTTGCCCTTCAACCTGAAGTTGTGTTGGGCTGATTTCTTTGGGCTATGGACATAATACCCATCGAAACATATGTAAATAATAATGAGCTAAATTAAGAGATAAATTTGAATTATATGGTAGTATTAAGTGAAATGACGGTGCTTTTAATTAGAATTAATTTTAAACTCGATATTGTATAAATAAATCCTGTTGGTGAATCTAAGAATACATACAAGTCTAAAAGCCAAGAGAATGAGTCAATAATGTTTTTCGGTTCAATCAAGAGAGTGATTTGATTTCTTTTACTCTTTGAAAAAGGTATAAAATAAGGTCGGGAGAGCTTTTCATTTGAGATTCTCCTGAGAGGGTGATTGGGAGGGTAGATCCCTCTCATCTTCCTCAAGCGACTATGATTGGGAAATCGACGAGGCCTATGATGAAATGACCAAGTTGGAAGCCGATGAGTTGTCTTGGAGGCTATCTTCTTTCCATTCTTCATTGAGTTGCCCAATTTTTGAAGAGCTGCTCGAGTTCACAGTGAGTGGTGAAGCTTCATCACCCACTATTGTTAGAATAAATGACCCCATTACTAGTGGACCAAATGAACCGATAGCTACTCCATTTATAGCTGAGTATGGCGTCCAATTTTTGTTAATTTGTTGCCTGACAAGCCTACTTCTACGGCTCCCACTGAGGCAACAAGGAAGTTTCCTATTAATAATCCAAAGGCCTCTAAAGCGGAGGAGGTTCCTCAAGCTGGTGCTTATATATTTGTACACTCGAAGGATCTGGAAGCTTTTTCTCCTCCCTTGGGTTTGAAATTCCTCTCATGTGTCAGACTCTACCTCTTTTATACTGGAAGACTTCGTCCATCTCCAAATTTGGATCTTCTCCCAGTCCCTCTTTCAAGAAGAGGTCTTTCCCCATTAAGGTACTACTTGCGTAACCCTTCATCTTCAAGTATTCTTCTCATCGTTGTTATTTTTGACTAATTGGTTTGTTTTATTTGATAGTTGTAGGAGTTGATTTGTCTGATTAAGAATTGTCACGTCCCAAAATACAATCCTAAATTAACCTTTAATCAATTATTACTATTTAACCAATTTATCTTTTAATTAATCACCCGGACATGAACTCTACGCCGATACTTTGACCGATTATAATAATAAAATTTTAAAATCATACACTAGACCCAAAAATAATAGCTACATCATATGCGGCTTCCAACACCGACCTGAATCTTGCCGTCGGACCTTTATGTGAGGAAAGATACCTGCTTAATACCAAATCAGAATATAATATAGTGAAAATAATGATAATATTGCTACTTGACATTCTCATAGCTAACAATTTATCATATTCAAGTAACCGACATTTAAACAAAATCTTACATAGCTGCTATCCATGCAACTTAGATGTATAAAACAATGTTTGAAAATGTTTAAACAACATAAAACATCCATAAACATCTAAACTAAAATCCTGCAAATATTCCGAATCTTCATTCCCGATCATTTGACAAGAACTCATGTATTTTATCTGAGGAGTTAGTGAACTATAAGAGAGTGAACTAAAAATTCAGTAAGACACTATAATATATCAATAGACATATATACTTTACATTTAAAATATATTGGAAGGAGCATTGCAATGATATGTCATGAATTTTCATAAGAAAATGCATGAATTAGATTATATAGATTTCAGATTATACTTATCGTGTTTTTTTGTGATCTTAACTATCAAAACACCTTCAATTCGTATTGTTTTTTGAGAAATTAGGGCCAGTAGGCCTTACTGTAAAGAAATAAGTATGAAACTTACATTGGACAATGTATTTTCACAAGCATGTTGCTGATGATTATGGTCACTACCTCTATTATCTGTTATCTGGCCAGCTCCCGATGAGATATTTGTTATTTGTTTTTCTTTTCTGCTGGTAAGAAAAGGCTTTGTTTATAGTGACCCGCCAAGTCTATCTGGTATTTAAAGGTGATGGGTATGCCAGAAATGGGCTGGCCCCAAAAGTCAACGGAAGCCCAAAAAGGAAGGTCAACACTCTAACGGCCCAGTTGGAGAACAGGCCCAGAAGCTGACAGGCCCAGGACGGTCAACGCTAGAGTTGACCGTCTAGGCGGCCAACGTGCACCCAGACGGTCAACTCAAATATTAACCGCCTGCGCACAGCACGTTGGGCTTAGAAGAGGTTTTTCTACAGTAACGGGCCTAATCCTCTCGAGCCTATGATCCATCAGACGACCAGCAACGGCTCTCCAGGCAATCTCCACGATCTTGGCAGGCTCCCAAAGCAAAGATTGACCAAATCGGCGCCTTTCTTGTAAGGAAGGCGCCAAATTTCATCAATAACCCGCCAACTGGGGATTCTAACGGTAAAGAACACCAAAGGAAGGTAGGACTTTTGGAAAGCTGCTGGAGAAGGAATCAATATTGCACAGCTTGGCAACCGGCATCTACTCCAGAAGGAAAGCCCGCCAAGGTTCACTGAGGGAATCATTCCTTCCAAAGGAGGAAGATTGCCCCTTTAATCATAAATAAGCCCCTCAAATTATCATTCAAGGCACGCTCTTATTTACCTACTTTCTCTGCTACGAAATCTCTCAGAATTACCAACGTTTCTGCTATGCAAACACACACACCAGCAACCCGAAAATACCTAAGGCAAACAAGCGTGCCTCTCACGGCCGTTTACCGCCTTCCCACCTCCCAAATTCAAGAAGGCATCCTCATCTTTCTTTCATCTGGAAAACACACGCTATCTCTCTCTTTTTCTCAATTTACAGTTTGATTCTTTTGAAGGCTATTTCATCGGAGTGTTTACGGTGAGACAATTTCCCACCGACACACTGACCTCCTGTTTCTGTTTAGTGGTGTGCAGGATCCAACTCAGTGAACGGAGCCGGAACCACGACAAGAGGATCATCTAAATCTGTTCGAAGTTCGGATCTAGGGACGCATCATTTGCGCCATCTGTGGGAAGCGCTTATAAAAGCCTACCACAAATCTGCACAAATGCTCTTTTTCACCTTATGATTCTACAATGGTGAACACGAGAGCCCAAGCTAGCGATCCCGCTAGAGATGCTGCTAACCCCGACCAGGACGACGCTGCTGGTGCCACGGTCAACGGGGCTACGGGCGGAGTCCCACCGCCTTATTTTTAACAACTGGTGGAGCAGATGCAAGCCAACAAGCAGCTCTAGCAGCAGCCATCCCTACACTTGCCACCAAAAGAGGTGGCCAGAGGAAAAAAAAGTCGGCCAAAAGTCCCGTGAAAGCCGGGGATAACCTGGCTCCAGCGTCCTCCTGCGTTCCTGACCAAAACAGGCCTGAAGAACGCTCCGGGAGTACGTCTCCGCAAGAAAGTCCGGAGAGAAGAAATCGTCGATACTCTCAGGCAGAAGACAACAACGCAGTCCAGGAGTGAGCCTCCAGGACTGCCAGATCCGCTGGAGGCAGTAGCTGACCGGCTGCTAAACCCTTCAGGGAAAAGACGGAGTTGAGGGATTACCTCAACTCCAAAAGATCAGCAAATGCCGCTCGCACCGATCAGCGAGTGGACAAAATCTAGAACCGTGTGTTCCAAGATGAGGAGCGCGCCATCGACTTAGACCGTTCTCCTTTTACTGCGGAGATCCTGAGTTGTCCACTGCCAACGAAGTTCAAGATGCCGTCCCTTGACTTATACGATGGGGGCAGTGATCCGTTTGACCACCTAGATCACTTCCGCACCTATCTGAGTCTACAAGGGCTAGAAGACTCAGCGATGTGCCGCTGTTTTCCGCTCATGCTGAAGAGAGATGCCCGAATTTGGTTCCATCACCTCCTTTCAGGCACCATCAGCAGTTTTCGTGAGCTCATAGATCTCTTCCTGGCTCAGTACACCTCGAGCCGACGGGAAAAGAAGCAGTCATGATATCTCTACCACATAAAGCAGAAATAGGGAGAGAACCCACGGCGTTTCCTGGATCGTTTTGTGGCGGAAGCCAGAAGGATTCCCAGGATCACAGAGGAGATGAAGCTGGGCAGTTTCATCTCTACGCTAACTTACGGGGATTTTTTCAAACACCTGGCCCACAAAAATCCTCAGACCTTCCGGGAGGCGGAATCCATCACCCGGGCCTACGCTGCCAGCGAAGAGGCCAACGAGGAAAAATGTCTAGAACGGGCGGATTAGCCTCGACCGTTCGCTGGTAAAGGGAAGAGGAAGTACAGCGGTAGAGAACACTCCCACCAGAATTAGCATCGGACTGGGCCCCCAGAACGCAGAGACTACAGGCCCGCCGGTTTCACACCTCTGACGGACATGCGCTCAAACGTCCTCATGTAGATCCTTGGAGAAAAATTTCTAAGGTGGCCAAAACTACTGAAGAAGGACTCTAGAAATCAGTCAAAGTACTGTGACTTCCATCGCTCTGCTGGCCATTCGACTGAGAACTGTAAGACAATGCAGAGGGAGATCGAGAAGTTGATTCGCAGAGGCCACCTCACCAAATTTGTCAGAGGTCCTGGACAGAGCTCTAGAGCGGCTGGCGATGAGGGGCAGGAGCAGACTCCACCCACTAACCGGGTTGCAGCGGGGGTGGTCAGCATGGTTACCACCCGATCCGCTAAAAACCCATCTGGTAGCGAGGAGCAACAGACTAGGAAGAAGAAACAGCACACAGCGGATAACACTTTCAACTTCAGCGATGAAGACTTAGCACATGTAGCATCCCCCCATGCTAATCCCCTTGTTGTATCCGCACTCGTTTCAAACGGTAGTGTAGACTACCAACTGAAGTGAGTGTTTATTGATAATGGTAGTTCAAAAGATTTGCTTTACTTGGATGTGTTCTTCAAACTAGGCTTAAAATAGAACCAACTAAAACCGGCCAAGGGCCCATTATACGGCCTCGATAACGAGCCTGTGCTCATTCAAGGGACCATCCAGTTGGAGGCCACTTTGGGCACTTATCCACCTTGCTGGTGGTCAACCTACCCTCAATATACAATGCTATACTGGGCAGACCTTGCTTGACAGCGTTCGGGGTGATCACCTCAATTCCACACCTGAAAATGAAGTTTCCAACACCCTACGATGTCGGAGAGGTGCTGGGCGACCAAATTACTGGACAAACTTGCTATATATCGCAGATTGCCCCAAGCGGCAGCGCTAAAATGACTGGGGAACTCAACCACAGAGACGAGACTACCCTTCAGCAGGCGCAGTCTGGTGAAGCCACCGATCTAATCCCACTGGACCCAGAGAATCCGTAAAAGTGCGTACAGATCGACGGCTCACTCATCGGACCACTGCGCGATGAGTTGATCGCGTTCCTGCGAAAGAACGCTGACCTTTTTGCTTGGACTCCGGCAGACATGCCTGGAATCCCGGCAGAAGTGATGGTCCACAGGTTGGAACTTGACTTCAGCCGAAAATCCATTAGGTAGAAGCGGAGGAACCACTCCGTCGAAAAACTGATCGCCATCCGAGAGGAGGTGAAGAAGCTGCTAGAGCAGGCTTCATTAGACAAGTCCAATATCCGAACCGGCTCTCTAATGTCATTTTAGTAAGGAAGAGCAACGAAAAATAGCAGATATGCGTCTATTTTACTAATGTCAACAAGGCCTGTCCAAAGGACAGCTTTCCCTTGCCCAGGATCGACCTGCTGGTTGACTCCACAGCCGAACATGAGCTGCTAAGCTTCATGGACGCCTATTCGGGTTACAACCAGATCCAAATGAGTCCGAAGGACGAGAAGCACACCTCATTCAGGACCGATCAGGGCACCTACTGCTACAAGGTGATGCCTTTCGGACTCAAAAACGCTGGAGCAACTTACCAGCGCTTGGTTAACAAGATATTTGAAAAATAGATTGGTCGCAAAATAGAGTTCTACGTCGACGACATGCTCGTTAAGAGTAAGGCCACTGGCGACCACATCTGCGACCTTGAAGAGTCGTTCGAGGTGCTCCGTAAGAACCACACGAAGCTGAATCCAGCTAAGTGTATCTTCGGAGTGGCCTCCAGAAAATTCTTGGGTTTCATCGTCTCCCAATGGGAGATCGAGGCAAACCCAGAGAAGATTAAGGCATTCGCCGACATGGCACCGCCACAGAATGTAAAGGACATTCAGCGACTGACTAGATGCTAGCAGCACTGTCCCGCTTCCTTGCGAAGTCTGGTGACAAGTACCAACCCTTCTTTAAATCCCTTAGAGGAACAAAATCCAACGGGTTCCAGTGGACAGCGAAATGCCAAACTGCTTTCGATGAAGTGAAACGATACTTGGCTAGCCCGCCATTGTTGGTGTTACCTACGGGCGGAGAAGAATTATATCTTTACTTGGCAGTTTCGGAGGCGTCTCTGAGTTCTGTCCTTATACGCCAGGACTTTGACACCCAGCAGCCGGTCTACTACGTAAGCAAAACATTGACCAGCCCAGAGACCCGTTACTCGCACGTAGAAAAGTTAGCCTTAACGCTAATATTCTCTGCCCAGAAGTCGAGGCCTTACTTCTAGGCCCATCAGATAATGGTCCTTACGGACCAGCCGCTGAAAAACATCCTCTAGAAACTTGACGTTTCTGGCCGATTAGTAAAGTGGGCTATCGAGTTGAGCGAGTTCGACATTGAATTCCATCCTAGGCCTGCTGTGAAAGCACAGGCGCTGACTGATTTCATTGTCGAGACTATAACCCCAGTCCTCAAGGAACAGCCCGAAGAAAGTACGGAACTGCTTGTCGGAGTTCCGAAAAGGGTACTCCACGTGGATGGATAGTCTACGGATACAGGTAGTGGCACTGGGGTGTTCCTTATGACCCCCAACGGGTTTGAGGTGAAATACTCCCTCAGGCTCAATTTCTCGGCAACCAATAACATTACCGAGTACGAAGCCTTACTAGCCAGCTTACGATTAGCTAAAGAGTGCTCTGCCAGGAGACTGGTGGTTTACAGCGATTTAGAGCTAATCGTTAACCAGGTCAACGGGTACTTCGAGGCAAACAACCCTCTCTTAGCCAAGTATTTGGCCAACGCAAAGGAGGCCACCCAGGGTTTCGACAAGCTAACCCTGGTTCACATTCCCAGAACCGAAAACTAGAAGGCAGACCAGCTGGCCAAAGCCGCTGCAGCCAAAAACCCAGAGCAGTATTTGAGGGACATGCGGGAGATCCTAGACACTCCCAACATTGAGAAGCGAGAGGCCATGTAGATTTCCAAAGCGAAAAACTGGATGACGCCTTTCCTTAACTACCTGATGGACGAATCATTGCCAGATGATGTGAAAAAAATCAAACGGGTCAAGAAGACAGCCAGCTGGTACATTGTGGTTGACGGGCGGCTGTATAGCCGTGGTTACTCAACCCTGTACCTCCACTGTCTAACTCATGAGGAGGCTAACTACGCCTTAGGCGAAGTTCACCTCGGGATCTGCGGGTTGCACATCGGCAGAAAAAACTTGGCCTTCAAGGTCATGCGTCAGGGCTACTACCGGCCCTCGATGAAAAAAGACGCGCTGGAGTTCATGAAGAAATGTGAAAGCTACCAGCTTCACAGCAACCTTCACCGCCAGCCATCCACAGATCTGAAAGCCCTTCAGGCCCCTTGGCCCTTCACACAATGGGGGCTCGATCTCCTCGGCCCGTTTCCCATTGCCACAGGGCAAAGGAAATTCATCATCGTGGGCATCGACTACTTCACTAAGTGGGTTGGAGCTGTCCCACTGGCTAAGATAACATAACACAACGCCCTAGAATTTCTCTGCCAGAACATCGTCTGTAGATTCGGTGACCGACAATGGGATCCAGTTCTCGGGAAAACGATACACCAAGTATTGCTCCAGCCTTGGCATCAAGCTGGTCCACACTTCGGTGGCATACTCCCAAGCCAACGGGCAGGTGGAGGTTACAAACTGTATGCTACTCCACGGGTTAAAGACTAAGTTGGGTGACGCCGGGGGCTCTTGGGCTAACGAGCTCCCATCCGTCCTCTGGTCTTATCAGACAACCCCGAAGGAACTAACGTGGGAGGCACCCTTCAGCCTCTGTTTCGGGATTGAGGCGGTAATCCTGGTCAAAACCGGGCTTCCAAGTCTCAGGTTGGAGTCCTTCGACCCACAGACTAACTCCCAAAAAATCAGGGAGCACTTAGACTTGTTAGAAGAAGCCCGCGACGCTGCCAGAGTATGAACAGCTGCCTACCAGCATCGGATCACCCAATACTACAACAAAAAAGTTAAGGCGTGACGATTCGATGTGGGGGACCTGGTCCGACGAGGCGTCGAGGCCACAGGCAAGCTGGCTGGCCGCAACAAGCTCTCTCCTAATTGGGAAGAGCCTTTTCTCGTCTCCGCCATCCTGTGAAACGGAGCTTACAAACTCCAGAGTTAGGATGGGAAATTGGTTCCGCAAACGTGGAACGCTATCCACCTTAAACGATACTTCCAGTAGCAGATAAAGGTATGTAACTGCATTATTGTTTGCATTCGCCTACTTGTTTAAAGTTTGTAAAAAATAAGTGTTTACTTAGTATCCCTCCTACGTGAGTGTGCATGCTTGTTTTCTTTGCAGGTTACCCGACCTAGACTGCCTCTAAGTCGGGAGGGTCTTCACCCTCTCGTTAAACCCTGGTCATCCAGGCAGCTAAAAGCGGTCGAACCTAAACCTCGGTCATCTAAGCGGCCCATTAGCGATCGTATTTAAACCCTGGTCATCCAGTTGGCCCGGTCATCTAGGTGGCCTACAAGCGGTCTAAACCCTGGTCATCTAGGTGGCCCACAAGAGGTCTAAACCTTGGTCATCCAAGTGGCCCAGTAGCTGTCAAAAACCTTAGGGGGCTTACATAGCATACGCAACGACCTCCTCTATGAGGAGATAGTGGGATCAGTCAGCGACGATCAAATGGAGAAGCATTTCTTCTTCAACATTGGCTACCCAAGTTATCACTTGTCCGGCGCCACTGGGCTAGTTTCACACAACCACCTGCCCAGCTTAAGGACTTAACTCCTTAGATGGCCAGCCAAACAGGTTGGCCGCCCCACGCAACAACCCTCTCTACAAGGAGATAGAGTGATTGTGCAGTGACGAGAAGCGTTTCTTCTCCAATGCTGGCTGTCCAAGTCACCACTTGGGCAGCACCACCGGGCTGGTTAACACAACCACCTGCCAAGCCTAAGGACTTAGCTCCTTAGGCAGCCCAACAACGGTCACCGGCTAATCAGGTTGGCCGCCTAACTCCACAAAGCATACAAACACAAAAGGCAGTAAATATCAATGGACACCAACGGGAGAGAATTCCATTTTTATTGCTTTAACTGAATTACACAATTACGTAAGTACAAAAACAAAAAGGAAAAGGCTACGGCCGTCTCTGGCTGTCATGGGGGCTCCCTCACTAGGTCGTCTTTGTGCTGTGCCACTCAGTTGGACTGGTTGTTAAGTTCAGCTGGAAAATCGGGATCAATCAACTGCGCGATGCACCGACCGACGTTGATCCCCTCCAACAGCCGCGCATGCAACATGCCCCAACCTTGTGGGACGGATCCGGAGGGTCAGATCATTCTCTAAGGCTGTAATTCGGTCGGCAAGCCGTTTCTTGCTTGCTTTATTTTGGTCATCCTCCTCTTTCAAGCGAGCGACCTCAGCTCTCAAGTTGGTGATCTCCGTTTCCATCCCCGCCATGACAACCTCGAGAGTAGCGGTCTCCTCACGGTGCTCGCTCCCCGAAGCCGCCAGCTTGGCATCCAGCCAGGCAATCTCTGCCTCCCTATCGGCGATCACCTGGTCTCGCTGCTCCACCATTTTGATGACAGTGGATGCTAGCTTCCTTGACTGCACAAGAGGAAAACAAATAACAAGTTAGAAATCCGCGAAAGGAAAAAATACACGGAAGCCATCGCCAAGAATCATACCTCCCATAATCTCCTCGCGGGTCTCACAGGCCTGGACTCCGGACTTGGCCTAGGTGGCGGTGGACCAGGAGTATCCTCTCGAGCCGAACTAGTAGCTGCCTCCTCCAGAATGCACTCCAAGAGCTCATCAGTCTCGCCCACGACAGTAGCAGTTTCCTCGGTTGCAGCCTCTGGAGCAGCTGTTGGAGGATCAAGCTCCACCATTGGCTCCACAGCAGGAATCTGCGCTTCTAGAAAGCTAATGGATGGCTCCCACGCACCCACTACCGGCTCACAAGCAGGCTCCTCGAAAGACTCCGTCAATACAGCACCGAGAATCGCTTGTGGCGCAGGTTGTGCTAGGATGACTCCAGAATCCGCCGGCCAATCCTCATGGGTCTTCTCCAGGCCCGCGGTGCTGCCAGCCCCGCTACAGATCCCGGCTGCCACGTAGTCGACAAAGGAAGACGACGACGAAGGTATCTCCAGCACCTTCTCTGGCAGCGGACCAATGAAACCTTCATCTGTAGGCCGCATACGGATGATGATGCCCTTGGAATCCTCCAGGTTCATCATCCTCACGGGCGGCGTAGGTTTTTTAACTGGGAGGGCGGACCCCAGTTCACCTTCCTCGTTTCCTCTCGAAAAACCAAAAAATACCTTATAAAATCATCGGGGTTCTCCTTTATTTCCTTTAGCAGCCACTCGTAGGCTGCCGTCTCCACCGTGGTCGGCGTCCCAAAATATGCTTCCTGAACCAGGCCCCATTCTCTCACAATGGGCCAGGCCGTCCCCACACTCACGAAGAAGAATCAGTTCTTCCAGTTCTTCAACGAGTCGTGTATGGCCTTATTAATCTTTATTCCGGCACGAGGGACGAGCGATATCCACTCTCCCCCCTGGTTTATTTTGAACAAAACCCTAACAGCAGGCATCTTAAGCTTCTTGCCACGCTTTCGAACAAAAATGCACATAGTATAGAGGTACCTCACGGCATTGGCGTGAAGCTGGGCGATGGGGATGCGTAGAGCCTTCAGAGCAGACTCCAAGTCTTCCGGCAATGGGAGGCGAAGGTCACTCCTCAAGTGGGCCTCATAAACAGTAATATGCCACTCCGGTGGAGCATAGGCCCTGTCGTCTTTTCCTGGAACTCTCCACGCAATCTCCTTTGGGATATTAAACTCGACACACAGGGCTTTAATGTCGTTCTCTCTCAAGACGGAGGCGAAATCGATGACGAAAGCCATGGTAACACAGAGGACTAGGGTTTCTGAACGTCTCTAAAGAACGGGAACGAAGAAGACGAAGGACTGAAGGCATAAATGATTTCAAATTACGGAAGGCAAACTTAAGCGTCAAGCACGAAACCCCTCATTAAGGACGCCGTCAGCCCTGCCACGTGTCGCCTCCCTACTTAGCCCTACAAAAGGTGGATTTCTGACTCATTAATGGTTAGATGTCCGCCTAACCAAAGGGAGACACGTGTCGCTTTCTGTCCTGTAAACCGACTAATGGCCACGTGTCCATCAGGACTAGCAGAAAACGCTTCCAGAATTCTCCAGAATGGTCAACAATTCTGGTTCTCCAGAATTGACCAAGACGGTCAACAATTCTGGTCCTCCAAAATTGACCAAGACGGTCAATAATTCTGGTCCTCCATAATTGACCAAGACGGTCAACAATTCTGGTCCTCCGAAATTGACCAAGATGGTCAACAATTTGGTCCTCTGGAATTGACCAAGACGGTTAACAATTTTGGTTCTCCGGAATTGACTAGGACGGTCAACATTTCCAGTCAAACACTTCTCTGCGCCTTTCATGGGGTTCTACAGGATCCTCACACAACGAAGAGCTATAGGGGGCATCCCATCATGAACATACCAGAGGCCAGAACTCTGGCCACCAGCATGGGGGGCTAGTGATGGGTATGCGAAAAATAGGCTAGCCCCAAAAAGTCAATGGAAGCCCAAGAAGGAAGGTCAACACTCTGACGGCCCAATCGGAGAACAGGCCCAGAAGTTGAAAGGTCCAGGACGATCAACGCTGGAGTTGACCGTTCAGGCGGCCAACGCGCACCCAGACGGTCAACTCAAATGTTGACCGCCTACGCACAGCACGTTGGGCCCAAAAGAGGCTTTTCTACAGTAACGGGCATGATCCATGATCCATCAGACGCTCGACCCCATGATCCATCAGACAGCCACCAACGGCTCTCCAGGCAATCTCGACGATCTTGACAGGCTCCCAAAGTAAATATTGACCAAATCGACACCTTTCTTGTAAGGAAGGGGCCAGATTTCATCAATAACCTGCCAACTGGGGATTCTAACGGTAAAGAACGCCAAAGGAAGGTAGGACATTTGGAAAGCTGCTGGAGAAGGAATCAATATTGCACAGCTTGGCAACCGGCATCTGCTCTAGAAGGCAAGCCCGCCAAGGTTCACTGAGGGAATCATTCCTTCCAAAGGAGGAAGATTGCCCCTTGAATCATAAATAAGTCCCTTGAATTATCATTCAGGGCACGCTCTCATTTATCTACTTTCTCTGCTACTGAAATCTCTCAGAATTACCAACGTTTCTGCAACGCAAACACACACACCAGCAACCCGAAAATACCTAAGGCAAACAAGTGCACCTCTCACGGCCGTTTACCGCCTTCCCACCTCCCAGATTCAAGAAGGCATCCTCGTCTTTCTTTCATCTGGAAAATACACTCTGTCTCTCTCTTTTTCTTAATTTACAATTTGATTCTTTCGAAGGCTATTTTACTAACTTGAGCGTCGGAGTGTTTACGGTGAGACAACTTTTCGCCAACACACTGACCTCCTGTTTCTGTTTAGTGGTGTGTAGGATCCAACTCAGGGAATGGAGCCGGAACCACGATAAGAGGATCATCCGAATCTATTCGAAGTTCAGATCCAGGGACGCATCAAAAGGAAAGTTAATATATTTGGATGTCTAAATATATCCAATAAACATGATGATTGCACCAAAATCGTGGGTGATAAAATATAGTAAGTAAGTTTCGTATCTATGAAAAATAGAGCGTATAGATGGCAATAATTATGGGTCTAAATTCCAGTTGATTTGGTTTGAGATTATCGAAAGTATGTAACCCTTTCTCAAATTAATCTTTAAAACCTTGATTCTAATTTTGTATATGCTTTATATTTTTATATGGATTTATATTTGGACTTTGATTTGATACTTGTTGATTTTGCCCATAGATGAGATTTGGTATGTCTTGTACATCTAATATTTAATTTCGTTCCAAAACCTATTTAATTATGTTTATATGATTTTATTCCAAACTTTGATTCTCATTATCTGATTTTGATTAGGATTCTGTTATCTATTTGTTTGATTTTGATACGATTCTAATTACCTAATTCTGGCTATCTGATCATACTCTAGATCACCTCTGTTCTGTGTACATCTTGAGAGGATTATATTTTAATCTGATATTTGTTTTAATATAATATACAATTTGAATACAAGATTACCGTCAAATTTTTGATTTTGGATTATGATTAAATTTTGATGGTTTGACGTTTGATATCGATGATTCGGATTTTTATCTGTCATCTGTCTTTTGATTTGGATTTGTATCTACTCTCTATTTTTGACTTCGAATTTGTACCAGTTATCCGCTTTTGATATCTAATTATGGACCCTCCCTTTGTTTATCAGACACATTTATTTATTATATGTATCTTGATACTTATTGAATTTTAGACTTACGTTTTCTATTTTATTCCTTCAGAGTAGAGGATGTGGATACTTTATAAGAATTGGATGAGAATTTATATGGCATTATATATTCTGGTGAGTATAGTATTTGTTTAGATATTAATGGCGTCGGTTGTATTTCAATTCTTTTGGATTGAATTTATTCTCGGTTGTATTTTTGGATTTAAGATCAGCCGGATGTAGACCTTTGGACTGTATAATTCGAATTGTTAAATTTATTATATTATGTAAATGAGTTGTCATTATCTGAGTACCTCCCTCATGGTATTTTGGAGCAGGTCGGGTGTATATTATTTGGATGGTTATTCGATGATATCTTATAATAGATTTTTGATCTGTTTATATTTATTATTATCTAGATGATAAAATTTTGTAGTCTGTTTAATTATATCACACCCGGATTTTGAGATTTATTTATTATTATTTAAAATTTAATTATTTATTATTTAGATCTATTTTGATTTGAGTTCGTAACATCAAAGCTACAAAATAAGTTAGTAAAAGTGATCTTCTAAGCCGTTCTCAACCCCAATTTTGTGATTATATTAATCAATGTAAAGTTCTATATATATACCCTTTCTTATTTTTGCTTGAAACCTCTTTATATTCCTTCCATTGTAAATATTACCTCCACTATAAATATGAAATTAACCTTATATTTATTACCCTCAATTAAATGGGATTTAATCCTATAATATTTGAGACAAGAAGGGCCAATAATATTAAATATACTAACTCTAACATATTCAATCAATCTCATAGACGACTTGTTAATAAAGTCGAAAAAGTTCAAAGGCAAACAAAAAAATATTTTCTTGTAGGAGAATGGAAGGTCGTATGCGTCTAAAACACTATCCGAACATACTATTTAACAAGCCTTGTCCATGTAACACACTAAACTTTACCAGCCACATTTGAAAGAAACACTAGATGACAAACGTTGATTAGCTATAGCTGCGACACCAGGGGGTTATTGAACGTCTAGACCTAACCCTTGTGGCCAGGGCACAAACTAATCATATGGTTCCTAAGTGGATAAATAGCCCTATCCGACCTAACCTATAAATACAATCCCTAAGTATCTAAAATATTTTGCTTACTATTGCTTACTCTCCTAAACCTCTTTCTCATTTGATACTAACACAATTTTTTTCTTAAACTTCAAATCAGGTACTTATCTTAAGAAGTGTGTCATATTATTTTTAAATATGCCACTCGATCAGAGTTCTCATCGTACAATTGGAATCTCATAGCCATAACGGCAAAGTTTCACAAGAAATCCATAGCATTTTACGGTCAAGAATTTAGCATCCTCATGGCTCTATTTTGTAATTGAGCTCCATACAATAGCACAACACATTCTCAATACTTGAACCCATGGTCTTGTCACATAGGCTAAAGGAGTAGACGGTTTTCTATCTCGTCTTTTTCCGACTCAAACTCAAAAGGATTTAAGCATCAAATGGATTTTTTTGAAATTACAACCACCCCGGTTTATTCACTACTACTGTTAGTAGTGAGCAGAAAATTGGAGCTAGATTATCAAGGCATAGTCCTTCTTTGAATCGTCTCTTAATTATAAGTAACGATACATTTGGTTATTTGAATGGAATAAGGTAGGAATATAATAGTTATTTTAAGGGAATACAATATGATGAGAATAGAGTTGAAAATTGTTATTCTCATATTTTAATTGTTGAAAAAGAATAAGTTAGAAATTAGTATTTTAACATTTGATTTATAGAATAATATAAGGAATAAAGTTAAAATTTATCGTAATAATTTTTTTGCCCTTATTTAAGAAAAAAGATATTCTGTTTCCTCATATATGTATATATGTATGTATGTATGTATATATATGTATATATTATTCTAAATTATTATTTATTATAATATATATCTTTATCATATAGAACGCATATTTAATAAATATTTGATATAATTTATATAACTAAATACATAATTACATATATATATTTTGATGTAATATATACTTTTTTTTGATAAGTAATTAATTGTACTAAAAGAAGAATAAAAAAATTACAGAGTCTAATCTACTATCTCCAAGGGTTTTGCAATTTGGAGTTAAAACAAATACGTTAGGGTATTCCCCGAATACCATGTAACATAACATGAAACCAACATAAAAATACTACCGAAAACAATCGGAGATACACAACCTAAAAAGAAACACTAAACCAAAAAATCCCCCAAACTGGGCAGAAAGTATAATACATTATACCAGGTACTGCCCCAAACTGGCAAAATTTTTCAAAATGAACCAAAAAATGTTGACAAATTGGCAAGCAAAAGAAGAAAGTAAGAGAGTGGCATAGTCAAATCGTGCTATAACACCATACTGGGTTTCCACAAACCGGCCTTCTTTTTTAAAGTATACCAGGAGATTGTGACAAATCGACACCTGACCGTTCTAAGCCAATCCATTCCCGGAATTCCAAGAGGGCCATTCACGCCGAATATAAGAACATACCGACCAAATTGACCAAACCGGCAACAGGACGCATACCGGCAGATTCGATTGGAATGTTTTTTTATATGTTATTATTATTATTATTATTATTCAACACATACGATATGATGTGAAAAATCAGAAAGTAGCATCATACCAGGCAAAAGGCACCATATCGGCCAAATCGACCAATCCGGCTATCCAATCAGGGAAATCCATTCGGTCCAATCATTCATAGCCATACAGGGAATCCAATCCTTCCATATCTGCCAATCATCCGACCATTCCATCCAAATCTGCCAACCGAAGACCAATTCGTCCAAATCTGCCAAACCATTCTGAAAAAAACCATTCCATTCTACTCTGCCAGGCGGAAAAACCATTCTACCTGTAAATCTAGACTGGATTTCCATCCAATCCCTATTGCCAAATTGGCTACCCATACAAAGATCTTCATTCCGTATAATTCTGCCAAACCAGCTATCCATACCGGGACATCCAAAAAAAGCCACCTCTTTGTACCAAGACAGTAAGAAATATACCAAACCAGACAACAACACAGGACGCTCCGAAAACTCTATACCGGTAAAAAAAAAATGTAAACCAACATCCAGGCAAGAAAAAAAACAAAACGACAAGAATGCTCTATTTTTTTTTTTCCTTCAAGATCTTTAAACTGACAAATTTCATCAATCCACCTCTTTGCACCAAGACAACAAGGGACACATCAAACCAAGTAACAACAAAGGGTCATCCTAAAACTCCATACCGGTAAAGAGATGCAAACCGGCCTCGAAGCAAGAAAAAGCAAAATGAAAAAGCACGCTTTGATTGGAATGTTTTTATATAGTAAAATAAATTAATTAAATTAAATATCCGATACACGTTATTTAACTCTAGATGTAAACGAAATTAATAAGCATGCATAACATATATATAATAATGAACAACAATAATAAAGACCCGATTTTTGGTGACAAAAAAACTCAAACCCACCAAATCGAAAAAATACCCGGCTTCAACGGCAAGCAATGCACTATAAAAATCAACTTACAGCCCGGTGGTAATCATTCAACCTAGCCGACTTACTCCCGACACGTGATCCCTACCAAGGAACTCCTTGGATTTGCAATATCTGACACCTTCCTCCTTCATCATTCCCTCTCGTGCCGAATTGCCAATCACGAAACGAGTCTCGTTCTTCAACGCACCAACGCTCCAACAAAGGTAGAAATGAAAGCTTTAATAGTGAAAGAAATAGAAAAAGTAATGAAAAACCTTGGAACATGGAGCTCAAAGTTGCTAGCTTTTTGGTTTTCTCAAAAGGAACAATCACAATGGAGCATAAGAGCCTTTTCTTCTCAAGGGGGCATGAAATCGCTCTGTCCAAATCCCGAGGATTGAGAAAAATAAGTCCAATATTTATAGTGGAGCCAAAATTTCGTTTGAAAAATCCCTACTGCCAAATTGGCTACCCATACCGGGGAGAGGGTTTCGTGGGAAACTTCATTCACGCAGTGATCTAATTCTCGGGGATTTCGCACGAGCGGCCAGCCATGCATCGAGCAGCATGCATCGAGCGGGGACATTTTAAAAAGCTCGACCGCTTCGAGCACAAAGACAGCAAGCGGATATACCAAACTCGAGCGTAACAAGAGCGGGCCATCCTAAATAACCCGACAACCCACAACCCGACATCAAAACAATGATGCAAACCGCCTAATACGCCAATAAAGATAAATGCTAAATGAAAGGAATGAATTCTGTTTTTCTTCTTCTTTTTTTTTTTTTCAAGCAAACCAGCAAAAGGCGCTTACGGCATACCAGCCAGGGTGTATATTGATATAATATACACAATTTATCATATATATATATATATATATAATCTATGTATATATATAGCATATATAAGTGCATTTTTAAAATAAAAAAAACTGTGGGAATAATTATTTTCAGATATCTGGGTATAACTAATACCTATACACACATAGTAATAGTTATTTTCTGATATTCAGAAATAACTAATCTTCTGAGAATACTTATTTCTAATTAAAATAGAGCCAAATAATAAAATAAATATTTTATTAAAAATAAAATAAAAATAAAAATTTTATTTTTACTAACTAAACATAACCTAAAGAGTATTAAGTCCGTTGTTTATACACAATAAAAAGGATCCCTTAACAAACTGAAAATAAAATCTAACAAAATTAAAAAGGATTGAACAGACGATTATTCTCCACACAGCAATTTACAACTTTGTCCTCCTTGCAACTAATTCTATGTCGTGGGCAGTTGGGCCTCTTAAAGCCCAATCAGTTATTGTAGTAACTAAATCCAGCTTGAATGATCGGATCGTACTAGACCCAGATTGTGGTCACATTTCAAATTATAGCTCAATTGTCGATGGTCCACCTTTGACTGAAGAACCACGTGGGAAGTCAGGTCTACCGACACGCTATCACACGTGAACACAACTTAATGAAAGCTGCAACACGGTACGACATACGACACCTATATAATATCGTATGGCTTCTGTTAGATTCATATTCAATGCCCATCGATAATCTTGATAATAAAATAAATATTTTTTTTATTATTTTTTAACAATAAAAAAACAAGAGTTATTAAATGGGGATCTGACAACGTCCGTACGACTATAGACTAGCGTCACACGGCACTGTGTCCCAGCGTTCTCCGTCTCCATGAATCCTGAGAAAAAAAGTGAGTGAAGATTTTGAGTGATGCGGTATGATAGACATACGATTGTTTTTAGGTTAGGATAATTTAAGAATTTATATTTAATATTCAAATATATGTAAAAAAATATTATTATTTATTATTAGTATTTTATAAAGTGGTAGGTCTTAGATATTTCATTCAAGCATCAGTTGTGCTCCATCACCGGCCATAATGCTGGATCACCCCTCTTCTAATGTGAGGTTCAAAACATCTTGTAACCTACTATTAAATTTATTGTCCTATGTATTAATGTTCTTTAGACTTTTATAAGAAAAATCTTATATTGCCACCCTCGTGGGGGACAAGTATCGATGCAGAAAGATAAGCTCAAATGAAAACATCAATGAATAAAAAAATCAATCACGATTGATTGATTGTATTTGAATTTATTATGTACATGAATAACTTATAATCACGTGTAGAATTGGTGAACTTTATGGTGAGATAGCATTTCTCATGTACATGAATATGTAAAGAAAGAAATCTTCACCATGAGTAGATTCTAATGATTATAAATTTTGGAATTATGTTAAAATACGCATGGCCAGCCCAATGAAATAAACTTAAATTATTATTAAATATCAACTATCGGATACTTAAATATAAAGAATATAACGTCAGATAATAATTTTTAATATGAAAAATATTTTCAAATTAAAAAAAATTATATGATAAGCTCTGAATAAATCCATTACAAATATAATATTAGTTATAAAATAACTCTCTTGGAGAGCTTTTCATTACAATTTGAATGAAGAATGGTTGAATATAATTTCCAACACATTTAGTAACCCACAAAAATACATATATAATAAAAATAAGAATAACCAAATAGAAACACATTCTAAAAACACATTAGAATAATGTATCTAACTTATACGAAAAAACAAAACTCAAGTCAATCTTAATCAATTGCGAACCTATTTCTGTTTTCTCATTTGTCTATTCTCCCCCTGGCATGGTTGTATTGAAATTATTTTCAAAAGCTACCGTGTTGCTCATGCCACTTACACAACTTCTATTGTTTCTAACTCTCATAAGCTTCTTTTGTTGCTATGACTATTAACCCCAAAATCACATTAGGAGAGATTTTATAATAGTCTTAGTGTACATGAACTTCTCATATGAATAGGCATGATCCCCTTAGAAATTCACACACAAGCCTTTCAGCACTGGTCCCATTAAAATTAGAAGACAATTATCTATCATGCATCTACTAAACGCAGATATCACTTGTTCATTGGAAATATCTTTCGCTTAGTTGTTCCTTGCATAAATATTGTGCAATCTCTAGTCACACCATTGCCTCTCAGCTAATCTCTGACTTACACTCAACTGAACTTTACACGAACCTCACCCAACCTCCAATGACCATAATCGCTCAGCAGATATTTAACAAACACTCAACCAACTTTTGCACTAATATTGTGGACATTTACTTGACATTTTTGCCCGAATATATCATGCGTAAATATCACACATTCTCTAAATTACTTATCAGTTTGTTATGGTATCTATAAGGAAATGACTAAAAATCTAATAAACTTTTCCCCTGACTTTGTGGGGGACCACTCACCTTTACCAATAATCGTCATCTTTTACTCTTTTGGTAATTTTTCCTCTATAAGAGTTCCAGCATTGATATCCATAAATTTGAATGATACCATTTTTCGCACCACCAAATCTGAAGTATTCCTACTTTCATTCGGCTTATTTTCCGTGAAAGAATCGCTCTTACTTATACTCATTCTCAGCCGCCACTTCCTACCACATTGACAAATCTGCTTATTAGTCACCATAACTTCCTTAGTAACTAAAACTGCTATTATATACTGACTTGAATGCTTACTTTTCCTCACTATAATTGAGGTGTTTTTGACAAACTTCCATTGTCCTTTTGTCTTAACACCATGTAAAAGCCCTTATTGTCAAACTTTTTAATTGAAATCATATTAGTCCAGATAATCATGGTATATCGCACACCCCTCAATATAAGCTTTGTGTTGTCATTTATCCGTAAGCTAACATTCTTGATACTAACTACTCTCAATGAACTGTAATTACCCATCTTTTATATCTTATGGTCCTAGGGCATATAAGAGGTGAATGAGAACTTCCTAAATGTCATATGGTATGGAAAACAGCTATCCATCACCTAACTCATTTTGTAGATTGTAAAATTTTGTGTCTTCCTTGCGTACATGACTAGGTCTTTGCAGGCAGAGATAAATTACTAATTAATTACGTTATGATCCCTCATCTCTTATTACTCGCTATGGCGCTCATCCTCCTGCTTGCTTTTAAAAAAATTTCACTTTATATAACCCTTGTGATAGTAGTAAAAACACTTAATATTTTGAAGCTTGGACTGACTGCTACTTATCTCTAATTTATCGCATTAATCCCTTGATCTCCCGTACCCCCATGACACTGGACTTGTGGCTACCTGGACTAGAGTCCTCGGATTCAGCTCGGATCATCTAGATAAAAAGCATTTCAAATCACTGAAATGATCAATTATTCATCATAAATTTTAATATCTATCAATATAAATGAACTCAAAATTTAATACATCAATAAATATCGATGTTCAAAAAACATAAGACAATAAAACATCTTATACATCCACCAAAATTACGTAACGTAGTTCCAATGATAAATATCCAATCACTATGTAGATAATAATAATAATAATAATAATAATAATAATAATAATAATTTTTTTATTCTCACTCATACACTGCTAACTCCAAAATCTCCTCTACTTATTACTTAACGATAATCTTACAAATCCTGACTAGTACCTACGATACCTTTTCAATTTGGAGGCAAGAAAATACAAAAATGAACCAAATATCCAATAAGTAAATATAATCAATAATATATGAATACAAGTAAGTATCTCGAATTATAACATCATATATATATATATATATATATATATATATATATATAATCAATAATAACATGTGATATATTAACCACTATCCGAAACTCAATAATATGTCATATCGATGACTCAAAAGTCACATGACCAACTGGATATCAGGAATATAATATGAAATCCACCAAATCTGATCATCAATTTAATATGAGGTTATCACTATACAAGATAAAATAATCTCAACTGTACGCAATAATAATAATTTTTGTGGACCTTATTTTACTATAGCAAATCAAATGTCACGTATTAACATCCTCAACGGTTGGGTAAGTACTATAAGATTATCTGATATCTATAATATCCCCATTATCTTACAGTTCTTCTAGAATTTGTATCCATAATATGCTCATATCATCTATAATATTCTTCACCAATGATATCATTGATATTATTATCTATGATGATCATTAAGTTATAAGTATCTCATCTGAATATTAATGGCCTCGACCTCTCGAATAGAATAAGTATCAGAAAAGTGTATATTACTCTAGGATCTTTTGACCTCCTATTTGTTAATTACCATAGAGTTTTCATACACTCTCATTTACTTATTTATAAAATACCAATAAAATATATGTACGTGGTCTAAATTATGGCAAAGAATCATTTATCATAGAAATAGGAGAAATCTAATGAAAATATAAATATCCAACCAACCACTTTAACATTTTATTCAATCCTTACCGACTCTTTCGGTGTATCAAATCTTATTTCTATAGCTATAAAATACCTTCGATTTCATTACTACCGGATAAATGATACAATTGTCCATTTCATCCAATTATTCCAACCAATATTACAAAGGTTCAATCAAAATAATAATTATCATTAATTTTCACCTCAAGCCCAACTTATAATTTCAATATTGTTGGGTCCAGTGCCTAAAGCCCAAGAAAATTGGAGCCCAGCCCAACTACGCGGAATGCCTACGTGGCGGCCCACCAACAGCAACCTACGAGCGCCTCCTGCAACTCGTTAATGCAGCTGTTGGAAAGCGGCAATGAGCAAGAGGAACTAGCCAATAGAGAAGCGGTCAACGCTACCAAGTTACGATTCAGGCGGCCCGCCAATCCCAACTCAAGGGGGAGGCCAAGCGTGGCCGACAACGCCCAGTAGTCTGCCTGCCACCGCAAAACGACAGCTGATACGCCGGCAATCTCCAACAGTGATCAGCGGCCAACAAACCCTAGCGACAGGAGTTCTCGCACCCAAAATCCCCCGTCAAGGGGCCTATAAAATCCCTCTTCTTCAACGAAGAGAGGGGATAGGATCCAAGACAATCGACTCTGCATTGCAAGCCTTAAGCTTACCAACCAACCTTTGGATCCAAACTCCTGAGCCTATTCAAGTAATAGGAAGTCAGCCACCCGCTACGGTGCACCTAGGGAGCAAGGCCTCGAACCACCTGCTCATCACTCTCTCTCGCATAAACAAACACGCACCCTCTGTGGGGAGCCACGCGGATACTCGTCCAAAGCCCGACATCCATTGCCTGGCCACGAACATGGGTGACATGAGGCTGGTACTCTAGGCCCTCTGCAATCGGACGGGTACCCTTTGGATGGTGGCTGCCCCTCTAGGCATCCCGGCGTCCTCCTTTAGGTGAGGGAGGCGTCGTGCGGCAGCCCTCAAGAGAAGATCCGACCGACCTGATGATGTTGAGGCCTAGGTGGCCTCCGACGGCAGGGACTAGTCTTCGGCTAAAAGCCACCCTAGCCGAGACGATCAGAGGGAAAGCCCTGAGCGACGTAACCCGCGCAACTCCCGTGCCCAATGGAGGCCAACCGCCGCAGACTCCAACAGTGAGCAGCCTAATCATACGGAAAGCCGCTGCCACCGACAGATCCAGCCATGCCCTAAGGACCATACGAAGCTCCGCGACATTATCAACGCGCAGAGAGGAGCGTCCAACCCGCCAATGGCGGAGAAGGTCAAGGTACTGTGGGATCTCCTCCACAAGGAGAGACCGGCACAATCCTCTGCCGACCTTCGAAGGTCACCTTTCGCCATGGACCTACGGACTCAGCTACTACACCGCAAGTTCAAGATGCCCGCCCTGGAAAGGTACAACGGAAGCAACGACCCAATGGACCACCTCAACTGCTTCCACACCCATTTGTCCCTACAGGGAGTAAGCGAGACCATGATGTGCCAGTGTTTTCCCGTCACCCTCAGGGGAGATGCGCTGCTCTTGTTCCACGACCTCCCGCCAAATTCTATTCGTTCATTCGATGAGCTAGCTGACAGCTTATTGAGCCAGTTCGCCTCCAGCCAGAGAGAAGAGAGGCAACTGTGGCACCTAGTCCGCCTCCGCCAGAGGACGGACGAAAGTCTGAAGCGATTTCTCAACCGCTTCATCGTCAAGGCACGCCGGATCCCCTAGCTCTCCGACGAGCTGAAGCTCAATGTCTTCATTGCTACGTTGGCAGCAGGGGATTTCTTCAAGCACCTATCGCACCAGCGCCCTCAGTCCTTCGGGGAGGCCGAGGCCATCATCCGTACCTACATCACAGCAGAAGAGGCAAATGAGGCGAAACCCCTGAACGTGTAGACCGCCCCCCGGAAGCTCCCCGACCTACCAACAGGCAGAAGAGGAGTGGCGATGGTAACTGCTTCCCGAAGCGCCGCAAGCAGCCACACCCGTCGCCAGGATCTAGCAAGGATCATGGACAGACGTCCCTGACTCCCCTGAACGATACCCGCGCAAATATCCTGATGCAGATCCAGGATGAAAAGTCCTTCAAATGGCCGAAAGCACCAAAGGACCTGAGTGGCAGCGACCAAACGAAGCACTGCCAGTATCACCGTTGCCTCAGACATTCTATAGAGAAATGTAGGACGTTGCAGCAGGAAATAGAAGACCTGATCCACCGTGGGCACCTTAAGCAGTTCGTGAAAGGTTCGGGGCAAGCCCCTGCAACCTTGGAGGGTGAGGCCAGCGAGTTCCCTGGGGCCGTACGACCGCCAGCGTGATTAACATGATCTCCACCACAGCCGCCAGGGGTGCCAGGCAGACCGAGTAGGAACGAACTTTTAGCAACAAGAGAGCTAAGATAGGGGATAGGAGTGATGTCATTAGCTTTAGTAGAAATAATATGGCTCATGTAACCTTCCCACATATGGACCCCCTTGTTGCATCCACTCTCGTTTCAGATGATAAGACCGACTACCAATTGAAATGAGTCTTCATTGATAATGAAAGTTCGCAAAATTTGTTGTATCTCAGTGCCTTTTTTAAGCTCAGATTAAGGCAAGGTCAGATGAGAGCGGCAGATGGCCCTTTGTACGGCCTGGACAACGAGCCAGTGCCCGTGCAGGAGATAGTCTGGCTAGAGGTCACAATGAAAACTTACCCGTGCGCCGCAACGCTAGAGCTGACGTTCCTTGTCGTCGACCTACCGTCTGTTTACAATGCTATACTGGGTAGACCTTTTCTCATAGCCTTCGGTGCCGTAACGTCAATCCCTCATCTGAAGGTGAAGTTTCCCAACCCGTGCGGCGTGGGTGAAGTACTTGGGGACCAGGCGATGGGATGAACATGCTACCTATCTCATGTCACCCTCATAGCATCGGACTGCCCGGAAAAAAATCTTAACCTCTGCGACGAAGCCCAGCTACGACAAGCCCAGTCGAGAGAAGCTACTGGGCGATCCCTCTAAATCCTGCCGAGCTAGAAAAGTGCACCCATGTGGGCAGCTCTCTCCCGCCTGCTGAACGCAATAGGTTCATCACCTTCTTGAAGACAATTTCTAACGTGTTTGCTTGGGTTCCTACCAACTTGCTGAGGATACCGGCTGAAGTGATTGTCCACAAGTTGGGCCTCAATTCCGGCCACAAGCCTGTTCGGCAGAAGCGTAGGAACCATTTCGTCGAGAAGCTGATAGCCATAAGGGAAGAAGTGAAAAGACTCCTGGATGCTGGATTTATTCGAGAGGTCCAATACCCAGAATGGTTATCCAATGTCATGTTGGTAAAAAGATCAACAGCAAGTGGCGAATGTACGTGGACTTCACCGACGTAAATAAGGCTTGCCCAAAGGACAATTTTCCTCTCCCCAGGATTGATCAGCTTGTGGACTCTACGTCCGGGCACGAGCTCTTGAGCTTCATGGATGCCTACTCCGGTTGCAACCAGATCCAGATACACCTTGAGGATGAGGAGCATACCTCCTTCGTGATCGACTAGGAGACATACTACTATAAGGTGATGCCCTTCGGCCTCAAGAATGCTGAGGCAACCTATCAACGCTTGGTGAACAAGATGTTCAAGACTCATATCAGAAAGAATGTGGAAGTATACGTCAACGACATGCTCGTGAAAAGCAAGGTTGTCGGCAATCACATCAGTGACCTGGAGGAGGCCTTCCAGATCCTCTGAGCACACCAGATGAAGCTCAACCCTGCCAAATGCTCATTCGGGGTAACCTCGGGGACGTTCCTAGGCTTCATCTATCCCAGCGCGGTGTCGAAGCCAACCCAGAGAAGATCATGGCCATCCTCGACTTGAACCCTCCGCAGACGGTGAAGGAAGTGCAGAAACTCACCGGGCGGCTGGCGGCCATCTCACGGTTCCTCACTAGATCCGCGGAGAAGTACTTGCCCTTTTTCAAGGCACTTAGGGGCACAAAATCGTTAGGATTCCGGTGGACCGTGGAATGTGGTGAAGCCTTTAAAGTACTGAAAGCCTACCTCGCCAACCCACCTCTCTTGAGCTCGCCGTGTTCGGGCGAGGACCGATGCCCCTACTTGGCTATGTCAGGAACGGCCCTCAGCTCCATGCTGGTCAGAGAGCACGAGGGAGTGCAGCGGCCAGTGTACTATGTAAGCCGGGTGCTGACAGATGTAGAGGCCTGCTATCCGCACACCAAAAGAATAGCGTTGATGCTCATCTATTCGACGTGAAAACTGTGGCCCTACTTCCAAGCACACCGGATCATCGTACTAACGGATCAACCTCTAAAGTCGATCCTGCAAAAACAAGAGACTTTTGGGCGGCTGGTCAAGTGGACTGTGGAGCTGGGAGAGTTCGACGTGGAGTTTCGACCTCGCCGGCCATCAAGGGTCAGGCCCTAGCGGACTTCATTGTCGAGGTAGCGACCCTAACTCTAGATGACCTTGGCAGCCCGCAGAGCATGGAAGACCTCGACAACACGGTGTGGACCCTAAGCGAGGACAGATCGTCCACTCAAGCAGGTAGCCGAGCTAGGGTCGTGCTGAAGACTCCGGACGGCGTGGAGATTACGTACTCTATCGTGCTGACCATCCCAGCCACCAACAACGTGGCAAAGTACCAGGCCCTTCTCGTAGGACTTCACCTGGCCAAAGAATGTTTCGCAAAATCATTGGTCGTACACAGCGACTCCAAGCTCGTGATCAACCAGATTCAAGGAAACTTTGAATCATCAAACTCGTAGCTCGCAAAATACCTGGTGAAGGCAAAGACCCTGATTCAGGGGTTCGACCGCTTCCTGATCACGTACGTCCCTAGGTCTGACAACTGGAAAGCAGATCGCCTAGCAGGAACGCAGCTGCGGGGTCCCCAGAGCAGTACGCCGGGGAACCGAGGGAGACTCTAGCTGTGCCCAACATCGACTCTTCGGATCAAGAAGTGCTGCGAGTCGATGAGGGGGACAACTAGATGACTCAGTACAGAGAGTACCTGACCGACGGAACTCTGCCCGACAATGCGATGATTCCAAACGGATCAGCAAGACAGCAGGGTGGTACACGCTCTTTGGCGGGAGGCTGTATAGGCAGGGATATTCTGCTCCCTTCCTGAAATGCCTCACCCCTAAGGAAGCCGAGTACGCTCCAAGAGAAGTACACCTCGGCGTATGCGGCTCGCACATTGGGGGAAAGAATCTTGTGTTCAAAATCATACAATAAGGTCTCTATTAGCTAACCCTGAAGTAGGATGCCATGGAAATCGTCAGGAAGTGCGAGAGCTGCCAAGTCCATAGTTCCGTAACGCACCTACCGCATACAGAGTTGCATGGCCTTCAGTCCCCATGGCCATTTGCGCTATGGAGGCTCAACATCCTCGGACCATTACCTTTGGCCTCCTAGCAAAGGAAGTTCCTATCGTCGGCATTGACTACTTCACAAAATGGGTAGAAGCAGTCCCCTGGCTCTAATCACTAAGCAGAATGCAACAGAATTCCTCCATCAAAGCATCATCTGCAGCTTTGGGATTCCCAAAGTCGTAGTGACCGACAATGGAATCCAATTCATCGGCAAACGGTTCACAAGGTACTGCACTGATCTGTGCACCAGACTGATCCACACGTCCGTGGCGTACCCTCAGGCTAACGGATAGGTTAAAGTCACCAACCATACGCTGCTGCACAGGCTAAAGACCAAGCTGGAGTACACATGGGGCTCATGGGTCAAAGAGCTACCTTTCGTACTCTAGTCAGATCGGACAACCCCCGGAGCCAACGAGAGAGACATCCTTCAGCCTCTATTACGGGGCTAAGGCCGTAGTCACCGTTCAATTGGGATTACCTTGCCTATGTGTCTAACGTTTTGATCCCACCACCAACTCACAGACTCCGGGAAAGCCATAACCTACTTCCAGAAGTTCGAGACACAGCCCGGCTGTAGACCGCGGCTATCAACAACGGGTCGCGCGGAACTATAACAAGCGGGTGAAAGCTCGCCCACTTGAGGTTGGGGATCTAGTCCTCTGGAGCGTAGAAACAACAGGAAAATCCGGGAGTAGGAACAAACTCTTCCCTGGGTGGGAAAGCCCAATCCTCGTCTCCAAAATTCTCCAGAACGGAGCGTACAAGCTACGCATCCAGAATGGTAAACTGGTCCCCCAGACCTGGAATGCCACCAACCTAAGGAAATACTACCAGTGACGCAGCGTCGACCCAGGTAAGGCACGCACACGCATCCTGAAGAGTGCTTGTACATACATCAAGTTTTTGCCTAATAAAATTAATTATTCCTGTTAGTCTGTATTCTCCATTCATGTGAAGTGTTAGCATGCATAACATTCTAAAAATAATACAACCTAGATTGCCCCTAAGTCGGGAGGACCATCGTTTGTCCGTAAAACAAGGCCTTGGCGCCGTACCCAGTGGCCCATGAACAGCCACCTCAAAACCTTGGCCCCGCGCCAAGTGACTCGTCAGCGGTCTCGTTCAAGCCTCGACCGCATGTCGAGTGGTCCGAAGGTGGACGCATCCTTACTTCAACTTCACATTGGAAGGGTCCTAGCGACGCGCTACCTTGGCTTCGCGCCAAATGACCCAGGCAGTCAAGACATTAGGCCTGGGGGCTTTCAAAATTTCCCAACTTATGGCCACTAAAACCTTAGGGGGCAAGAATTGCAGGCTTGCGGCGACCTTTTCAAAAAGAAGAGAGCACCCTCAGTCTACGATAGTCGAAGGCTAGGACCTCGTGGTGATGACTCCTTGAGCGGGGGCGATGCACCCAACACGGATACCGCACAATGAAAGGCCTAGAATCGAAGACTGGCTGCCGCAGCCTGAAAACCAGGCTGGACCTCAGTGCAGCTCCATGGGACTTGCGACGATGTCCACCTTACTGGATCGAGCTTCCCATTAAATACGCAAGATGCGATAACCTCCTCTGATGAAGGACGACTACAATGCAAGAAGGCACCGGATCGGAGCCTTGGCGATAATAGCTTTGCAAGTTTAGCCGTTGAACGTGAGACACAACCTCACGGATCTCATTGGGGGCAATGTATACAGAAAAAAAAGAGAAAGGAGCTGCTTTTCATTCACTTGTATACAAAAAAAAGAAGAGGAAAGAAAAGCAATGTATACAGACAAGACTACTGTGGAGGGTCGAACGGACCAACCTCCTCAAGGAAATTCCTTATATGAGATCCGTCCCGAACCCCGGCATTGCAAGGGTGGAAGACTCCTTTTGGTACATCAGGAACCACAAGAGAAGCAATCCTACCGTACAGGCAAATGCCGTCCCAAAACCGAGTCTCCATCATGAGATCCGCCTCCGACGAGGTGAGCCAACCCCTCAGATTCCTGCACAAGCATGAATTGTCATCTTCAAGAGCGGTGAGCGCTCGCCTCCAGTCGTTCCACTTTCAGCTGCAAGCACCTGATTTCATCTTGTGCCCACTCGTTGTCCCCTCGGAGGGAAGCGACCTAGGCTCTCGTGTGCTGGACAACGTGCAGCCCACGGTGAAAGCTCCCGTGCAAAAAGGCGGCTAGCTCATCAAGAGGATAAGCCTCCTCAGGAATCTGCGTGGGAAATGGAGTAGTCAGAAGAATTCTCAAAAATTTTGACTGCAAAAGGACAACCAGTTCGGAGCGATTGTACCTGAGCGGAGGCGGTGTCAGTAGGACGTGCCAAATCTCCTGACGCAGATGCGCCCAAGGGCTCCTCAAGTTCAACCGCGACTCCCTTGGGGATCGGATGGGTCAAAAGCCCAGAAGGCAAAGGAACGCTTGGGGGCTCCGGCTCTGAAGCCACCTCTCCCACGACCGTCTCAGCCCCCGGCGGGCCAGCTTCCGATACGACTTCCACCTCTGATGCCACGGGGACATCCCACAGGATCCAACCCACCAAAATTGGCTCCACAAAGACCACAACCGGCTCCGAAGATCCCTCTAACTTTGGCGCTGGCACTGGCGCGCATGCTTCCTCCGGGCCATTGAGGACCGATGCGTCGCCCACTATGCCTGGAGCCACCTCCATGACCAGATCGACGAAGGAGCGCACAGGAGATTCCTCGCCAGAATGAAGCCCCACTTCAGGGACACCGTGCTCACCTAACGCCGCGGCAAGAATAGGAATGGGTTCGCCGACCTCCTCCGGGAGGCTCGGTGCTTGACACCGCCTCCGGGGCGGGAGCCCGAACCCGCGTAGCAGAGCCTACAGCCAACCTCTGCGACCTCCGCATGAAGGTACCTCTGGCTTCCCTCAACCTCTTCAAGGTAGCCTCAATCTCCTCCTCATCCGAAGACGATTCCAGTAGTGAACAACTTTCCTCCTCGTCCCCATCGGACTAGCACCTTCCCCAGGGTCTGTTTTGGTAGGACCGACGGTGCGCCAGCCCAACGAAGGCCCCCACTTAGTGGCCTCAAACGTAATGGATGTCAAAAAGTAGCCCACAATGGAGAACTTCGCCATCTGGGACTCAATGGAAGCGACTAACTCTGCCGCTTCCTTGGCATCATCCGTCGACGCTTTCTTATGGAAGAACCCCAAAATTGGGCCCCACTCGTGCGGAAGCTCAGAGTCAGGGGGATCCTGCAAGAAGAAGAATCGATTTTTCCAGTTCTTTACCGAGTTGGGATTGGTCCCTCGAAAGCGGAAGCTGGTCTTCTACGACATGGAGATCCAGTCCTCCGACTCCGAGAAGCAAAAGATCAACCTAGCCGCCTTGGTGTCGAAAGAACCGCCATGAAGGCAAGCAAAAATACACAGTGAGACCAGTAATAGAGGGCGTTAGGGTGGAGCCTTGCCATAGGAATGCCCAACGCCTCCACCAGCACATACAGAGTGCACGGCATAGGATAACGTAGCCCCCCCTCTCAGATGGTGCTCGTAAACTATGACAAAGCCATTTGGTGGAGCGTTGGCTCTGCCCGCGAAGCCAGGAGCACAGTAACCCCAATCGCTGGGGATCCCGTAATCTACAGTTAGAGCGGCGATGGCGCCGGTTGACAAGACAGACCCAGTGTTGTCGACCCTCTGCCGACTCACCCTAGAAGTTCACGAGGAGGAAGGAGACTTTCTCATCTTTGCCATCTCACTCAATGGGCGGGACGAGATTGAAAACTCTACAACACAAGGAAACAAACAGAGGAAATTTTCCATAAGACTGGTTTAAATAGGCAGTGAAGTGCCAACGAGCGGGAAACCCAAACGATGCCCCCCTAAGAGTGGCTGGGCCGCATGCCTGCCCCGTGGAGGCGTCACGGGGCCTGGAGAAATCAACAATGATGGCTGTCCGTTAGACTGCAGATCGACGTCACTTCAGCCACCTGGCGAAGACTCCCCGCTGACACACCCATATTTAATGTAGGAATTTCAATCGCCGAAAAGAACGACAGTGGGACACCCAAAAGAAGCGCACAACAATGAAAACAAACCATTTAACCACAACAAATCACGGAAAATAAAACGGCACAGCTAAGTGTTGAATTTTATTATAATATTCATTAGAAACTTGTTACAGCAGCTAACTACGATAGGATACATTTAGCGTCCCTCAGGCGCCGCAGAGGAACCCAGTGCCGGATACTCCACCAAGTTCGTGTGTCTCCGGGCGCTGGAGTTTTAAGAGTCCAGGACACCGACATGGAAGCTCGGGTCCTCCAGCGAGACTACTCTCTGGCTGAGATGAATGCCATCCTGAAAGTTCCTTTCCAGTGCAGCGCTGACTTCCTCCAGCTGGAACCTCGATCTCAGCTCAGTGCCCATCCACGCAACCTTTGCCCCAAGCTGTTGGCATATCTGCTCACTCTCTTCTTGGAGAGAAAAAATGCGGGCTCGAGCCCCCATGTTTGCACTAGCAAGCCTGGGCCCCCTCTCTTCTGATTCTACCCATGCTTCCTCAAAGTGTGCGGCGCGAGCCTTTAGCTACTCTATCTCTGCTACCGCAGCTTGCATCCGGGCTTCGATGTCTTCGACCGCCCTGGCAACTCGCCAAAGTGAGAAATCCGCCCTCCCTGGGCCACGCTCCCATGAGGTGGTAGACCCCTCCGCCCTCTCAAAGCCTGGAGGTGCCCACGAGGATCGTGCATGGCCCATGACAGTGGCCTCTGAGTAACCCCCCTCCAAGGCGATGACACCCGGGACTCGAGAAGCATGGGCCCCAATTTCGGACCCTCCGGAGGGGTATCCCGATCTGGACGACGAGGACGACTCCTCCATCCAGATTGCAGCAAGAGCAAGCGAAGGAGAGAGGAATCGCAAGCAACGCAAAACTTCATACATCCAAAGAAGCAGCAGAGCGCGTTATCTGAGATGGGGTTTGGTCGTTTAAATAGACGGAGTTCTCTCCAAAAACGGATGCGCTCTGACAACTAGGAGTGCCAAGATAAGGCCAACAAGCACGCTACACGTGGAGAATCCTTGAAGCCTCGCGCATTTCCAAGGCAGACCATCATGATGCAGCACCCCTCGATCTTCTGCACAGTTAATGTGCCAGGTAGACAGATGGATGTGAACGCCATAAATGGTGTTGCAGCCTCCGCTGCCCCAGGTGTCAGCGGCCGCCCTAGAACCGCGTCGTCCCAACCATGGACGGTATATAGGCTCATGGGGCGGAACCGACGATACCGACCGTGAGCGTCCGAAGATCCTCAAGCGCACACAGCAAGGTGCGACTCACCGGGGTAAAGCAATCGGTAAGGGAAAGCATGAGCTATAAGATGGAAGAACAAATACAAAGGGACTACTTCTTTTATTAATCAAGGCTTTCCTTACAAAATACAAGATTTGTAATAACAAAGGTACAAGAAAAGGGAAGAAGATACAGCACGGGGTGCAGGCCCCACGGCGACTGCCTTGGATGCCCTAGTGAGCTTAGGGAACGTGATCTGCATGAGATCACCACTACCTCAGCACCTGTTCCCCAACAAGCCACCAGGGGCAGTCGCGCTCAGGCCTGCCTGCGGTGGAAATGATCTCAGTGTTATCCACCAAGACAGAGTCAGCGCTCAGCTCAGGAGCCTCCAGGAGGGACTAATAGGGAAAACCCTGCAATTCCCTCATTGGGGCTCCTCTCTCTGCCTCCTCCACGGCCTGCGCACGAACCAAGTGAAGTGGAGACCGTGAGCAATGCACTTCACTGGTGGGAAGCATCCCCGTGAAAGTTCCGCCGTGATCCCACAGTGCTTTGGATGAGTCGCACCATGGAGGGGAGGCACGTAACGACAGCAGAGTGGTCGTGTCAGCCTCATTAGCATGAGGAATCGACCGTAGCACGGGTATGAAGATAGTCTTCTCCGAGAGTTCCGGATCTCCAGCTAGCCCATCCAACTCCTTCACAAATCCCCACCAAAGGTGGAGCAAGCCAGAACCTTCGCATTGTTCCCTCGAAGACAGCCAAAGGATGCACTACACTCACTATGGAGCCCTCCTATTTATGGGCGAAACAGGCATCCTTCTCGTGCTTGGCAAGACATGCCTCTCGACGGACGTCTTTCATGGAATAGGAAAATCACTCAAATCAGACGCAATCCCAGGCGTGCAAATCCTTCCAATTTAGGCACTGAATCGCTGCAGCGTTAGAAAGGCCTACGCAGATACCTGAGGAAGGCATGAGCCCAGAAGACGACAAGCGTTAGAGCATCTCGAGGGAAACCGGCGGACCGCGGATTGGACCCAAGGGACATGCCAGGCCCCAACCACTAGTCAGCCCAGGCATGGGGGTTAGTGTCGGGTCTAGTGCTAAAACCCAAGAAAAATCAAATCCCAGCCCAACTACAAGGGATGCCTACATGGCGGCCCACTAGCAGCAGCTTGCGAGCGCCTCCTGCAGCTCATTAATGTGGCTGCCGAAAAGCGGCAAAGAGCAGGAGGAACCAGTCAATGGAGAAGCGGTCAACGCTGCCAAGCTACGATTCAGCGGCCCGCTAATCCTAGCTTAAGGGGGAGACCAAGCGTGGATGGCAACGTCCGGTATTTTGCCTGCCTCCGTAAAACGACAGCTGACACCCCAGCAATTTCCAACAGCGATAAGCGGCCAACGAACCCTAGCAACAGGAGTTCTCGTGCACAAAATCCTCTGTCAGGGAGCCTATAAAATCCCTCTTCTTCAACGAAGAGAGAGGATTGGATCCAAGACAATCGACTTTGCGTCGCAAGCCTTAAGCTTACCAACCAGTCTCTGGATCCAAACTCCTAAGCCTACTCAGGTGATAGGAAGTCAGCCACCCGCTGCGGTGCACCTAAGGAGCAAGGCCTCCCACCACCTGCTCATCACTCTCTCTTGCATAAACAAACACGCACCCTCCACGCATTTTCAGCATACTTCCGCGCACCCCTTAGCATGCGCCCCATTTCCATTCATTGTGGGAATTTGCTGACTTGAGCGTCAGAGTGGCCTTGGTGGGAGAAATCCTGTCGGACCTCTGACCTCTTGTTTGTTGATTCTGTTATGCAGGCCTCAAGTTAACAATGACAAAGACCAGACCCTTTTACGTGCGCTTCAGAATGGCTAAGCATCCGAAGGCTCCATAATCCGTACAATAACCGAGGACCCGGGATGTAACAAATATCTATATATCACATTATATATATATATTCTTGTATTTACACACATTGATTTTTTTCGTATATCAATGTACTCTCATTTGTGCACATACATTCACACAATCGCCTATATACAACTAGATTTACATATATACATACATACATACATACATATACATTCATAAAACATACATATGCATATATTTACATACATACATTTACATACATACATACATACATACAAATATATATATACATACACATATATATTCATATATATGTACACACACACACACACACACACACACACACACACACACACACACACACACACATATATATATATATATGTACACACACACACACACACACACACACACATATATATATATATATATATATTTGCCTCTAATTATAAATATTGATTACTTATTTGTTTATTTTATATATATCTATATTTTCAGTTAATGGATCTTGATATATTAATGTCCACCTAATTTAATTTTATAATGATTTACTCAATTAATTGGACCTATAATTAAGCTAATTTAACCAAACTCAAATCAATGTCCCAAATATTCAAACTCAATCCATCGATCCAAATATTTTAACTCATTAGGTTCAAATAATAAATACCTGCTCATTTTCTAAATAGTCGATATGTTATATAACATTATCAAATTATTATAAAAAATTTGTCTCTAGATAGATTTCATAATTTCATTCCAAAATAAACCTTACAATTAAAGTTTCTTATATATAACCAAATAAGTAATTCAAGCCAAAATTTTATGCCCAACCATAAAATTTTGTGCCCAAAACAGTCATTAAAATATTCAAATAGTTATTAAAACTAATCAGATAATTTATTCGTATAAAACAATAAAGAAACAATATCTAAAATGTTACATGACTCCTCCGAAATCTCATTATTTTTCTTTCACCTAAACTTATTCATAAATAAGAAAGTGATGACCTCATTAAGCATGAGTGTGCCCTTTCCAAACAGTATTATCGTGATAATATAATTGTGTGAGGTCAGCAAAGAAACTAGTAATACTAACGCCTTGTTTTCACCATTAATCTCCTCATCAATGGTTGATATTTCCATTAAAATCTGATTAAACTTGTCTAAATATTTTTTAAAACTTTTTTTTTTCTGAAAATTGAAAACCATAGAACTTTCTTATTCACATATAATTTTGTTATTAAGAATTTGGACTTATATTAACTTTTAGAATTTATCCAAACTTTTGTTAAATTGGATAACATGATGAGTTCTTAAGGAGTATTATCTATAAGATATAACTTAATTTTATAATTAGTAAGATCTCTCATATCTTACCACTTCTTATCATTTATCTTCTTTAGTTTATCCTCCTTATTCTGTAGTATTTTTACTATTTATTTTTTAGTCAAAATATCCCTCACTATTTTTTATCAAAGAATAAAATTATTTTACCTATTAATTTGTCCAATGCAAAATGGCAAACTCATTGATATTGATACCATCAAATCGTAGTTTCTACAAGCCAAAAAAATTTTGTTGTGATGCCACTTATTGGGAATTAGCCAAAATAAGGATAACCGGCGCAGTGAAATAAATCCAAAATTTTTATCAACTATCAACCATCAAATATTTGAGTGCAAATAATATAACGTTGTACAATAATTTTTAACATAGAATACCTTTTTAATAAAAAAATTATGAAATAAATTTTAAATAAATTCATTATAAAGATAGTGTTGGTTATAAAGTAACCTTTATTGAAAGCTTTTCACTACAATTCGAATAAAGAATGATTGAATACAATTTATAACACATGTTGCAATCTATAAAAGAAATTATAATGAGAATATGAGTAACCAAACAATAATAAGTTATTAAAATATACTAAAATAATATATCCGACCCTAGTAAAGAATGAAACTCCAGTCAGATATTAACCAAATGCGAATCTCTTCCATTTATATATTTTTTACTTCTATCTCTTATGCGGTACTCCTTGAGTTGAAATTACTTTTAAAAGTTATTGTGTTATTAATGCCGTTGACACATCTTCTACTTCTGCTAATCCTCATAAGCTTTTTTTGCAGTAGAATGTTCCTACGATTGTTGACTCTAAAATTGCATAAGATGCATCTTTATGACAATCTTGGAGCATGTAAGCTTATCAATTGCAACAGGCATGATCTCTCTCTAGGCAATTTACACACATATCCTTCAAGCGTTGGTTCTATTAGAATTGACACACGGTTGTCTATCATGCCAAATACAAACACTACTTATTTATCAAAAATATCTTTCAGTCAACTATTCTTCACATGAACCTTATGCAACCTTTGGTGCTCAGTTGACCTTTGACCTATACTTCGCCAACATTTCTACGAGCCTTGTGTAATTTCCAGTGACTATTATCATTTTGTTGATCTTCAACTGACGTCTAACCGACCTTCGTACGAATATTACATAACCTTTGTTTGACTTCTCTGTCCAAAAATACCATGCATGAATATCGTACATCCTTCAAATAACCCATCAATTTATTGTAATATCGATAAGAGAATGTTTTAGAATTGAACAATTAGTTCATATGACAAATAAACCAAAAGAATTTACGGGTGTAAGAATTAAAAGATAAATTTTCAGATTTTTAATCCTGAAAATTTTAAGTAGCTTTTTTCCAAATAAATTTTCTTTTAATTCTTGCATAATATATATATGTATATATATACACACGTGCTTGCATATTGTACTTCAAACAATCTCATAATCAAAATTTGAATTTATATATTGTGCGTGATGTGTACTTGGATCCAATTTTGAACAGATTGGGATTCACTTGATCGTTTGGATCCAACTCCATTCATCGAGTCTAGACCCTGCACACCACTACAATAAACAAGAGGTCAGGTGTCGACGGGATGTTATTCTACCGAAAACACTTTAACGCTCAAGGTAGCAACAAGCCTTCGAATTTCAAGAAGGTAAACTGATAAGTAAAAAGAGATAGGGAGCGAGATTGAGATCGGTGGGAGTGTTGGCCTGTAGGTATAAGAGACGTTCCCGTGACTCATCGAGAATATAGTTTCCCGGCCCAATGTTCGCAAGGAACGAGTGGGAAGCTACGTCCTGAAAGTATGGAAGCTTAGAAGGACGGACCTCGAAGAGCGGGCAAAGTCTCTTGAATTTGGAGGCTTGGAGTGGGATTGGCAAAGTAAGTGATTGTTCGCTTAGATGCGAGCGTAAGTATGCTCAAGGATTTTTGTAGTAGAGTTATTAGTTATATTTTTTGATTCCATCTTTAAGTTCGTATCTCAAATAGTGTCCTACTGAGTAGCAACTCATAAAATTTTATAAAATACACGGAATGAGGAGTGCGACCTTCCTTGGCCAAGAAGGCGTGATCCCCTTCCTTTTTGACTGGTGTTGAGTTCAGCCTTCCTATCCTTTATCAAAGAGCAGAAGGCTTGGATTACAAGGCACAATAGGTTTGATTGGATCAGCCCAATTTCTTTCTAAGCGGGTAACCGAGTTTTCAAGCTCACCCATTCGTATTATTTGCCTTCCTTCTGTGCTTTTTTACCATTAGACTCCATTGTGGGTAGGGATAGAGAGTCTGGTGTCTTCCTTATGGGAAGGGCGCTGAATCAGTTGATGCCTTCTTTAGAGGAGATTGGCTTCAAGAAAGGTGTGAAATCAGGAAAGGACCGTTGTTTATTGTGTACGAAAACGTCTACCAAACCTTTTCATAACCGGCCTTTTGTGATTGAACTACTACTTTAGGTTTTATGTCTTTTTCGTGACCTAATGGTCTTGCCGCCGATACTAAGATCAATTCTCCTTATCTATCGGGGCAATGAAATGTCTTTAACCATAGCCATGACCGCTACTTAAATGCCCGCGAGGGAGCAAGCTAGCCGCTCCACCTTTTCAATACACGGTTGGTGCTCTAGACGGTTAAAGCTAGCATTGACCGTCTAACACGCGTCTAGACTTTTCTGGACTCTCGGCCATTTTTCTTATTCGGCCTACCTTCTATGGGCCTACCCATCAAACCTAAGGCATCACTAGCCCCATGCCGGTGGTTTTCCTTAAATAACCCTTTTCAAATAAAACTTCATTAATGTCCGAGTCTTCTTTATCCGGCATGCTCATGATGGGATGCGCTTATTTTTGCTGACGGAGATGTTGCCCATTTGAAGAGGAGCCTTAAGAACTTCCAAAACGTTGACCGGAACAATTGACCATTTCTGAAAAATTTTTCGGCAACTTAAAGAAGGAAGCGAGCTTTTAATGTCAGCATTATTAGTCAGCTGTCCTGTAATCATGACGAGGGGCAACATGTATTTGATATATCATGAGACATGAGAGGGAAGGAACATTTAGGAAAAGTGTGCCACGTGTCTTCATACGATATGTTTAGGATCCCGGTATTTAATGAGCCGGAGCATCTGATTCGTCAGTCCCCTTTTGGGGAAACAACATGTGGCAGTAATGATGGTGCACGCTTTTGAAGCGATTTTCATGTTCATACGGGCTTTTAAATCGTCAGCTTGTTTTATTTTGAATTTTCTACGCCTTCCTTTGTTTCTTCGTCTTCCTTATTCCGTTGAGAAGAAGAAAAACCCTAATTCTAACCATGGTCTTCGTCGCCAACATCGCCTCCATCCTGAGAGAAAACGACGTGAAAGTATTGTACGTGGAGTACAACATTCCACAGGAGATTACCTTCCGCGTTCCAGAGAAGGATGACAGAACTTTCCTGCCACCCACGAGCTTCGTGACCGTATAGGAAGCCCATTTAAGGAGTGGGCTCCGCCTTCCAATCCCCGACGAGTTGATGTCGATTTTTCGGGCTCTTCAAGTTCCCATCACTCAATTTTATGCCAACAACATTAGGTATCTGTGCTCCCTTTGCATTTTCGTTCGTCAATACTCGAGGCTGTTGACGATGTCAATAGTTAGGGGGATCTTCAAGCTTAATCAAGGAGTGGAGTGGATTTCTTTATCCCCCCGCGGCGGTCTCAAGATAAGCACCGCCATATACGACTCCCTGAAGAACTAAAAGAATCGGTTCTTTTTTGTTAGTGCGGGTGAGTCCTGGCCTTTGCCCAAGGAGTGGGGTCGGTGCCTGAGGTGTATACGGGGGTGCCTTCAAAAGCTGAGACGGTGTCCCTGGAGTGGTTGGTTAAGCTCATGAGGATAACCTGGGAGATTTTCGGAGAGACCACTTGGTCTCCCGTGTTGAGGCAAAGAAGGCCAAGTGGGAGGCCTTCGTCTCCTGTCCAAAAGTTAAAAATTCCACCGCCTGAGGTCCTACAGAGGAAGAAGAGGAAAAGGGGTTTTATCATTGGTCCTCGCCCGTCTGATGCAAGTCCTCCCAGTCCAAGGCAAAAGAGGGCGGCCTCGGTGGCACCTTCTTCGTCGTCCTTAGGGTCAGACTATCTCTTTGCTGGGCATTTTGCGGGTGTAGGCGCCGCCTCCGGGATAGAAGTGGAGCTGGCTCTTGAGTCTTATGAAGCTAGGTTGAGCGGTGGCATTGTTCTCGCACGAACTTAAAGAAGATCGTCGTCGCCAGTCTTCATCACGATATGTTTAGGTGATATTTAATGGACCCATCCATCGAGGCGCTTGGGCTGCGATTTTCATGAGCCATCCGTTGGACTCGCCTTCCCTTTGTTTCTTCGTCTTCCTTATTAGTGGAAATTAATTCTAACCATGGTCTTCGTCGCCAACATCGCCTCCATCCCGAGAGAAAACAAAGGAGCCGATTTTGGAGCCCCCCACTATTCCCAGGGAATCAACCAGGACGGAGGATCCAATGGCGGAGTTCGTGGCTGAGATCGTCGCTAGCCCTGCCGATGTGGGTCCCCTTCCTATCTCACCGCCTTTGGCACCGAACTCCACTGAAGAACTAAAAGAATCGGCTGCCAAGCCCGTGCGGGTGCCAACACAAAGAATTTGGGAGGTATAAATTTGGTTAAGCTCATGAGGATAACCCGCCTTGGTCTCCCTTTTGGTTTGCCTTTTCTAACCCCATTTTTTTATCATTGGTTGCGATGCAAGTCCTCCCAGTCCAAGGCAAGTCTTGGCACCTTCTTCGCTTGTCAAGGCGCTTTGAGTTAGAGAGACATGGTGATCTCCACAAGGACAGAGAGAGAGATCTCCATCGAGGCGCTTGGGCTCGAGGCTAAGTGAGGCTCTAGGAGCGGAAGCATCAAGAGGATGCAGTTCGTGGCCGAGATCGTCGCTAGCCCTCCGATGTGGGTCCCCTTCCTATCTCACCGGCGGGAATTGAGGCAGAGAACTTGAGCCTGAAAGCAGAGGTCGCTCGTTTAAAGGAGGGAAACGAGCATGTCAAAGGGCGCCATGGTGATCTCCTCTCGCTCGATGCAACCGGAGGCTACCCGGAGAGAACGACTTCGAGCCTCCGTATTCGTCCCCACGAGATTACGGATATGATGCTGACAAGGTTGTGGGAAGAGATCAACATTAGTTAGCGTATTGTGCAGCTGGTTCATTCTGACTTCCCTGTTGATCTTATTAATTTGTCAAACCGATCAGCGCAGCGTCGCGACAGCCTCGTGGGAGAGCCTTAGGATAGGCAGGGGCCACCGCCGCCTCCATAGCGTTTTGTGATTGTAGTTTTTTTTTTTTTAGTTTAATGATGTATCTTACCACTTAAGCAATAATACAAATAGCTTTGTACATGTCACACGTACTTGCTTTTTACAACTGCTTTTTTTATTTTGCTTCTTCGCCGTTCTTGGCGGCCAACTGGGCAAGATTCCTACGAGTTGGCCGCCTGCCTTGTTTTTGGGGCATTCATGGCATTTTCTAGGTCGTCGTGTGTGTTAAGCCAGCTTAGTATTTTCTTGTGAGTAAAGCTTGGTGGCGCCACCCAGGTGCAGGCTTAGGCAGCCTGCTTTGGTGGAGCATTTTGCTCCGGTCGACCATCGTTGACTGATCATGCTATCTTCTTGTGTCGGAGGTCATCGCGTGTGTTGTGTTAGCCCCCTAAGATTTTTTGATTGCTAATGGGCCAGTTGGATGACCAAAGTTTAGATACGACCACTCAAGGGCCGCCTGGATGATCAGGGTTTATATACGATCGCTCCCGAGCCGCCTGGATGACCAGGGTTTATATACGATTGCTCATGGGCCGTTGGATAACCAGGGTTTAGTAACAAGAGAATGAAGATCCTTCCGACTTAGGGGCAGCCTAGGACGTTTCGAACCTGCAATGAAAACTACATGCATATATGCATACCACAGAAACGTAACATGCTAAAGGAAACACTTGTTTTACTAATTGAATCGTGCACACAAATGATCACATATAATTATGTAGAATACATACCTGGGTCCCTACTGGAAGTAGTGTTTGACGTGGATTGCGTTCCACGTCCGCAGGACCAACTTTTCATCCTGGTTTCGGAGCTTGTATGCCCCATTTCACAGGACGGCGGAGACTAGAAAAGGTCCTTCCCAATTCAAGAAGAGCTTGCTCTGGCCGGCCACCTTTTCCATGGCCTCGATGCTCTATAAGACCAAGTCTCCGACATCAAACTATCATGCTTTCACCTTCCTGTTGTAGTAGCGGGTGATTCGATATTGGTAGGCTGTGGTCCGTATTCTAAAGGCATCGTGGGCTTCTTTTAGAAAGTCTAGGTGTTCTCGGATCCTCTAGGAGTTACCTTGCGGGTCAAAAGATTCTACCCTAAGACTTGGAAGCCTAATTTTGACCGGGATCACCACTTCAGTCCCGTAGCAGAGGTTGAAGGGCGTTTCACGTGTTGGTTCCTTTGGAGTTATCCGGTAAGACGAAAGGACTGAGGCGAGCTCATCTACCCAGGAGCCCCCTGCGTCCTCCAACTTGGTCTTAAGCCTGTGGAGTAGCATTCGGTTCGTGACCTCCACTTGTCAATTTTCTTGGGGGTATGCCACCGAAGTGTGGACTAGCCTAATCCTAAGTCTAGTGCAATACTTGGTGAAGCATTTTCCCGAGAATTGAGTTCTGTTGTCAGTCACAATGACTTCTAAAATGCCAAATCTACTAATGATGTTCTGGCGGATGAACTCAAGTGCGTTGTGTTATGTGATCTTAGCCAGTGGGACAGCCTCGACCCACTTTGTGAAGTAGTCAATGCCTGCTATGATAAATTTTCTTTGCCTAGTTGCGATGAAAAATGGGCCAAGAATATCGAGCCCCCATTGCGCAAAGGGTAGTGAAGCTGGCAGCTTTCGCACCTCTTTACAAACTCGAGTGCATCCTTTTTCATCAAGAGCTAGTAGTAGCCCTGCCACATGATCCTGAAGGCTAGGTTTTTGCCGCCGACGTGCGATCTACAAATCTCAAGGTGCACTTCGCTCAAGACGTAGTCCGCCTCTTCAGGGGTTAGGTAACTGAGGTAATGAGTCGAGTAGCCGCGACGATACAACCGCCCATTGACTATAGTGTACCAGCCGGCCGTTCTCTTTATCCGCCTGGCCTCTTCTGCGTCTTCTGGCAATGTTTCGTCCGCTAGATACCTTAGGTAGGGTGTCGTCCAATTTTCTATCTCGAAGATCTACATTGCCTCTTGTCCCTCTATACTGGGAGCATTCAGGATTTTCCTCATATTCCTAAAATACTGTTCCGGATTTTCGGCAGCCGTTGCTCTTGCCAACTGATCGGCCTTCCTATTTTTCAGTTCTGGAAACATGGACCAAGGTTAGATTGTCGAAGTTGCGGGTGGCCTCCCTTGCCCTGGTCAAATATTTGGCCATGTGTAGATTGTTTGCCTCAAAGTTCCCATTAATCTGGTTGACAATTAGCTCAGAGTTGCTGTAAACAGCCGGTCGCTTAGTTGAGCACTCTTTTGCTAATCTTAACCCGACTAGTAGGGCTTCGTATTTGATAACATTGTTGGTGGCCGAAAAGTCGAGTCTAAGGGAGTGGCTCACCTCAAACCCGTCAGGGGTCGTGAGGACCACCCCTGCTCCACTGCGTGTGTCTGTGGATGATTTGTCTACGTGGAGTACCCACTCTGGAGCCTCCACATGCTGTTCCGCGTTCTCTGAGGGCTGCTCTTCGAGAACTGGGGTCGTGATCTCGACAATAAAGTCTGCTAGAGCCTGTGCCTTTATGGCTGGCCTGGGACGAAACTCAATGTTGAACTCACCGAATTTGATAGTCCATTTTACCAACCGTCCAGAAACATCAAGTTTCTAGAGTATGCTCTTTAGAGGCTAGTAGGTAAGAACTATGACACGGTGTGCCTGAAAGTAGGGCCTTAGTTTTCACGCGAAAAATATCAGAACTAAGGCCAACTTTTCGGTGCCCAGGTAGCACGTCTCTGGGCCGATCAGTGTTTTGCTAGCATAGTAGATCGGCCGTTGGGTATCGGAGTCCTGGCGTACGAGGACAGAGTTGAGGGACACCTCTAACACCACTAAATAGAGGTACAGCTCTTCTCCGACCTTAGGCGATGTTAGTAACGACGGGCTAGCCAGGTATTGCTTCAACTCATTGAAGGCCACCTGGCAATCTGTCGTCTATTGAAAACCGTTTGATTTTGTTCCCCTTAGAGTCTTAAAGATCGGCTAATACTTGTCACTTGACTTCGCCAAGAAGCAGGACAAAGTTGCCAATTGTCCAGCCAGTCACTAGACATCCTTGATGCTTCATGGGGGAGCCATGTCCGCGAGGTCCTTGATTTTCTTTGAGTTTGCCTTGATTCCTCGTTGGGAGATGATGAAACCCAAAAATTTTCCCGAGGTTACCCTGAAGACTCACTTAGCCTAATTCAGCTTCATTTGATGCTCATGGAACACCTCGAATGACTCTGTCAGATCGCGGATATGGTCGCCTGTGGTTCTGCTCTTGATGAGCATGTCGTTAACATAGACTTTCATATTGTGGTCGATCTATTTTTCAAATATTTTGTTTACCAGCCGCTGGTAAGTGGCCCCTGTGTTCTTCAGTCCAAAGGGTATCACCTTATAGCAGTAAGTCCCCTGGTCTGTCATGAACGAGGTCTGATTTTCATTCTCCGGACTCATCCGGATATGGTTGTAGCTCAAATAGGCATCCATGAAGCTCAACAGCTCATATCCGGACATCGAGTCTACCAGCAAGTCAATCCCGGGTAAAGGAAAGCTGTCCTTTGGGCAGGCTTTGTTAACGTCGGTAAAATCGACGCACATTCTTCACTTCCCGCTGCCCTTTTTTACTAGGACTATGTTAGAGATCTAATCAGGGTACTGGACCTCTCTTATAAATTCAGCATCCAGCAGTTTCTTTACTTCCTCCCGGATGGCGACTAACTTTTCCACTAAGTGGTTTCTCCACTTCTGCCAGACGGGTTTTCGATTTGGGTCGAGGCCCAGCTTGTAGATAATTACCCGGTCCAGAATTCCAGGCATGTCAACGGGAGTCCATGCGAAGATGTCAGCGTTCCGTGGCAGGCATGTGATTAGTTCTTCGTGCAACGCACCGATGAGTGAGCCGCCAATCCGTATGCACTTTTCTGGATCTTTCAGATTCAGTGGGACTAGGTCAGTTGCCTCATCGGACTGCACCCGCTGCAGGGTTGTTTCGTCTCGATAGTCAAGTTCTCCAACTGCTCTAGTGCTGTCATTAGGAGTGATTTAGAACATGTAGCATGTCCGTCCAATGATTTGGTCACCCAATACTTCTCCCACACAGTATGGCGTTGGAAATTTCATTTTATGGTGTGGTATTGAAGTGACGGCCCCGAACGTTGTTAGGCACAGCCAGCCCAGTATTGCGTTGTATACAGAGGGTAAGTCGACTACCAAGAAGGTAAGTGTACGACTTACCATTTTTGGGTACGTTCTTAGGGTGACTTCCAATCGGATCGTCCCTTGAACGGGCACCCGTTCATTGTCAAGGCCATACAATGGGCCTTCTGCAGATTTTAATTCACTCTTTTTTAAATCAAATTTAAAAAATATATTGAGATAAAGAAAATCACGAGAATTTTCATTGTCAATAAATACTTGTTTCATCTGGTAGTCAATGCTACCGTCAGAAACGAGTGCAGATACAATAAGGGGGTCTGCATGGGGGGAAACTACATGTGCCAGGTCACTGTCACTAAAACTAATGACGGTGCCAGTAGTGCGTTGCTTCTTCCTCCCTGCGTGCTGGTCCTTGTTGTTCGTCGGGTTCTTAATTGGTCAGGTGGTGATTATGTTGACCACTCCTGCCGCAAGCTGATTTCGTGGTGAAGAAGACCCCGATCCTTCTCCACCCGCAGTGCTAGAGCTTTGACTAGGACTTTTAACGAACCTGGTGAGATGACCTCTTCTGATCAGTTCCTCAATCTCTTACTGAAGGGTTTTGCAGTCCTCTATAGAGTGCCCGAGAGATCGATGGAAATCGCAGTACTTGGCTAAATTTACTCCCTCCACCTTCTGAAGTGGTTTTGACCACTTAAGGAACTCCTCCCCACGGATCTGTATGAGGACGTTTGATTGCGTGTCAGTCAAGGGTGTTAGGCTGATAGGCCCATAGTCCTTGCGCTCTAGCGGCCCGATCCGGTGGTGTTTTCAGTGGGAGTGATCACCACCGTTGTGTTCCCTTTTTCCTTCAGGTGGGAAAGAGCGAGGCTGTTTGGGCCGATCAGAACGTTTAGCCTCGCAGGCCTCTTCCGCTATCGCATCGGCCCTGGTGATAGACTTTGCTTCCCGAAAAGTCTGCGGCTTCTTATGCGCCAGGTGCCAGAAGAATTCTCCATGCGCCAGTGCGAAGATGAAACTTTCTAGTTTCATTTCCTTCGTGAGTCGAGGGATTCGCGTTACTTTTGCCACGAAGCAATCCAGGAACCTCCGCGGTTCTCTCCATGTTTCTGCTTAATGTGCGACAGATGCCATGGCAGTTTTTCCTCCCTACGGCTAGAGGCATACTGGGACAAGAAAAGATCCATAAGCTCCTGAAAACTTTGGATCGAGTCTGAGGGGAGACGATAGAACCAGATGTGAGCATCCCCTTTTAAGATGAGCGGGAAGTAGCGACACATGGCTGCGTCCTCCAATCCTTGTAGACCCAGATGGGTGCAGAAGTGGGCGAGATGATCGATGGGATCTGCAATCCCATCATAAAAGTCAAGGGCTAGCATTTTGAACTTTGCCATCATGGGATGGTTTAATATCTCCACTGTGAAGGGAGATCGGTCAATATTGGCTGCGCGCTCATCATCTTTGAAGACGCGATTCCATATCTTCTCCAATCTCGGATCTGCTGGAACAGCATTAGTAGATCTTTTGGAGTTGACTTATGCCCTCAACTCCGTTCTCTCCATGGCTTGTCCAGCAACCGGACAGCTGTTATCTCCGGCAGATTTAGCGGCCCGGGAGGCTTCCTCCTAAGCCTGGGGCCTAGATTCTACCCGGGAGTATCTAGGGTTCCTTCGGGGTAGAGTTGGTTCCCCGCCCCTCACGCCTTAAACGACTTTGGGCATGTGAGGACTCTGGCGTGAGAGCGCTGGTTAGCCTTCCGGTCCATCAGGCCAAAACTTTCTTTCTCTGGCCTCCTCGTTTGGTCGCCGGTGCTGGGGCCACAGCCTGTGCAACCCATAGCTATGCTTGCTCATAGCAGGAGTAGAGTATCTGAAGCATTCTATCCGTGTTGTGCATATGCCCCATCAGGTTTTGGAAAAAAGATGCCGGAATTCTACCGGCTACCCCGTTGACCATGGCGCCAATGGCATGGTCCTGGTTTGGTAAGACCACATCTCGGGCCAGCTCGCTTGCTTGCGCCCTTGTGTTCACCATTTTGTTTAAGGGTGTTGATTGGAAAGGGCTTCTGGGAAACATAATTGGCTTCTTGTAAGCATTTCTCACAAACGGCACCAATGATGCGTACCTGGATCCGTTTTCGAACAGATTCGGATTCACTTGATCGTTTGAATCCAACTCCGTTTACCAAATCTGGACCCTGCACACCACTATAATAAACAAGAAGTCAGGTGTCGGCGGGATGTTGTCCCACCGAAAATATTCTGATGATTAAGTCAGCAACAAGCCTTCGAACTTCAAGAAGCTAAACTGATAAGTAAAAAGAGATAAGGAACGAGATTGAGATCGGTGGGAGTGTTGGCCTGTAGATGTAAGAGACGTTCTTGTGACTCATTGGGAGTATAGTTTCCCGACTCGATGTTCGCAAGGAACGAGTGGGAAGCTACATCCTGAAAGCGTGGAAGCTTAGAAGGACGGATCTTAGGGAGCGGGCGAAGTCTCTAGAATCTGGAGGCTTGGAGTGGGATTGGCAAAGTAAGCGATTGTTCGCTTAGATGTGAGCGTAAGTATGCTCAACGATTTTTGTAGTAGCATTGTGTTGTATTTTTGTGTCTGTGTTCATGTCTCAGATTGTGTCCTACAGAGTGGCGACTCTGCGGGGTTATATAGACGGTGGGGAGTGCGACCTTCCTTGGCCAAAAAGGTGTGATCCCTACCTGGTGTTGGGCGGCCTTCCTTGAGTAGGAATGCTTGACTGACGTAATCTGATGAGATCGTTTCCTTTCTAAGCGAGTAACGGGTCTCCAGTTTATTTACCTTCCTTCTGTGCTTTTGTTACCGTTAGACTCCATCGTGGGTAAGAAAAAAGAGTTTGACGCCTTCCTCATAGAAAGGGCGCTGAATCAGTTGATACCTTTTTTAAAGGAGATTGGCTTTAAGGAATTGGCTTCAAGGAAGGCGTGAAATCAGGGAAAGGACCGTTACTTGTCGTGTACGAAAATGTCTGCCAAACTGGGCTTGACCCATATTAGATTTTATGTCTTTTCGTGGTCTGTTACTACAGTACTTCCCGTCAACAGGAATGTTGACCGTCTTGAGGGAGTACGCTGGCCGCCTGGTTGGTGCTCCAGACGGTCAACACTAGCGTTAACCATCTAACACGCATCTGGACTTTTTTGGACTCTGGGCCGTTTTTCTTATTCGACCTGCCTGCTATAGGCTTACCCATCAGTGCGAATGCATGTGAATGGACAGTTCATGGATATATTTAAAAGTAATATTTATATATTAAATTATATATCTATTTATATTAAAATTATTATAAAAATAAAAAAAAATTGAAAATAAGGTGAGGTACATATTTGTATTTGATAATTTTAATATAATTGTATAAACATGTGTTTAATATTATTTATTTTCTAATGGTTTTGAAACAAGAGAAATCATTCTCATGATTTCTGGTCATATGTCAAAAATATTGTTAGATTAATTAAAAAAACTTCTAAAACATACTAATCCGATAAATTTTTACCAAAATACGTTAAAGCCTAACAAATTGAAAGTTATATTAAGAATATCACCAAATAAGTATTTATTTATTTTGAATTTTGTGAAAAAAGGAGAGGCTGTGATGCCGTATGGATGTCGTAGTCCTTGCGATGTCTTCGAAAGTTGTTAAATTTTAAATCTAATAACTCGCATTTTAAAAATAATATAATAATAATAATAATAATAATAAATGATAATATTTTTTTATATATAAAAATATGGCCATTAAATTTTTAATTTAACAATACCGCTTGGGCGTTGCAGCGCCCCGCGTTTAAAATTTTGCTATGGAGATGCTTATATATATACTGTATTGGAATCCGAATCTTCCATATTTTAGCCAAAGTGATCTTTCACGGTGTCCTCAACCTAACAGCCGTCCACGGCTTCCTTTCTTTCTTGAGCGCTGAACCTCCTCATCTGAGTCCACTCATTCCTTCCGATTTTCTCTCTTCTCCTTCTCAAGTCCACACCTTCTCTGTCTTTCTCTCGTTAACAGCCCCCACAACGAATAGTTTTCAACCTTCTTTTCCATGTTGGTTTGAATAATTTCCGATTTCCATTTGTCAAGATTCAATCAACCACCATATCGAAGAAAACGCGTCGGTCAAAAATCCCTAAATGGGTAGTGCAGCCGCGATTGCGACGGCGATCCAAATCGTGTCGCATCGGCTATCGGAGCACCCATCGATCGTAGGATTCCGATGGAGCGAGACCCAGTCATGGGGCTCCACTTGGTCGTTCCTCTTTACCTCCATCTCTGCCTACGTCGTCCTCTCCCTCACCCTCCACATCTTCCTCTGCCTCGTACGCCGCCGCCGCCCCGTGCCTCTGGGACCCCTCCCGGCCCTCCACTCCCTCTCCATGGCCCTAATTTCCGCCACCATATTCGCCGGGATCCTCCTCTCCACCGCAGCTGAAATCCGCGAGACCCGATGGTTCTGGCACCGGTCCAAGACCCCTTTCGAGTGGCTCCTCTGTTTCCCATTGGGTACCCGCCCTTCGGGCCGGGTCTTCTTCTGGTCCTACGTTTTTTACCTCTCCCGCTTCCTCCATCTCCTCCGCACATTCTTCACCATCTTACGGCGACGTAAACTGGCCTTCTTCCAGCTCTTTAACCACTCGATTTTGATCTTCATGTCTTTCTTATGGCTCCAGTTTTCGCAGTCCTTTCAGGTGCTGGGAATAATCTTTACCACGCTGGTGTCTTCGGCGGTGTACGGATACCGATTCTGGACGGCCATCGGGCTTCCGAGCGCGTGCTTCCCGTTCGTATTGAATTGTCAGATCGTGCTGTTGGGCTGCAATTTGCTGGGCCACGTCGGCGTCCTGACGCTGCACTTTATGCAGCAGGGCGGGTGCAACGGAATCGGCGCGTTGTGGTTTAACTCGGTGCTGAATGCTGCGATTCTGCTGCTGTTTCTCAACTTCTATCTCAAGAGCCACCTGAGGAAGAACAGTTTCAGCGGCAGCGCTGCCGACGATTACACTGGATTGCCTGCGTCCGCCATTGATGCTGCTACTAAAAAGGTTTCATGATTATTGTGAGGCTGGAGGGCGGGGTTGATAGTTTTTCTGAGTTTGATTGTCCTTTATCGTATAGAATGATTCTACTTTAGAGGTTTCTGCAAATATCCTGTTGAATAAAGCATATTGCTGCATGTCATACATTTTTTCTTTTCTTTTTTTTTTCTTTTGAATTGATGTAATTTTCTACATAATAGACTACATGATAATTGTGAGGCCGAAGCTTACCCTTTTTGGTATTTTTGTTTTTCTTGTATATACTTTAGTTTAATATGTTAATCTATAGACTATAATCAGTAGGTTATAGTATTTATAATGATTTTGGACCCACATGTGATTAGTCTCTCATAAGTGAATTATGATTCAAAATACCTGAAGACATATTTATACAGAATTACAAAATTGATCAGAAATCGCTTATATCCTTAATTTCCATGACAAAGGTAGCTGGAGAATTAATTATCACATGGGTAGGGAGGGTTTGGGCCGACTAGTGTATATATATATATGTAAAATTAGCTCAGCGGCCATGGGCTTGTTATTTTAGCTAGACTATGATTCAATTAAAATCTAAATAAATTGTAACATCTTTGAAGAAGTTACATACGTGGTGGATCATGCATTGAGTTTGAGCTCGTTCTTCTTCTATGAAGCATTACCAAGTTTTCTAGCAAGGAATTTCTCGATTCATTTTATCACATTGCTTAATTCCTGATAAATTTGTGCATGAAAAAAGCCAAAGAAATATGTTAGTAAGTTGTTTTAAGATTAATTTGTTGATGATTAAATGGCATTAACAAACAGTGAACCCATAAAAAGTAAAAAAATAGAGTAATTTACCTTCTAAAATTAGGTTTTTTTGGGGTACGAACGGGGATCCTATTTTCCCAGACGAAACAGGATTCCCTACTTTTTCAGCCTATGCTGTCGGATGAAACTGATGGCTTAGATTTACCTTTTCTTTTTAATTTTTAAAAAGATTAGACACACGGATTTGGGCCGTTCGTTAACCAACGGCCCAAATTTAAAGTTTATTTTGAAATTTAGGCGGTCAATTTAAATGTAAAGATCTGACGACCTAAATTTTGATATACTTTGGGCCATCTGATTTTGGACACATGGACAGTCGAGATTTAACTTCAAAATAAAAAATAAAAAAATATAGGCTGTCGATATTAAACCATATGGACGGCAGAGATCGTTATTTGAAAAATTTAAAAATATCTCCTAATTGCGTCTTCCTTCTCTCACTTTCTCAATAGCTCTTCCCTCTGAAAACCCTAATCAACTTCGTCACTCTCACTATCGCCTCTCTATCTCTCTCACTTTCTCAAGCCATTGCCATTGCCTCTCCCTCTCTCTCACTTGCTCACTTTCTCTCTCTCTGTCTCTCTCACTAATCCTTGCCGTCGCCTTTCTCTCTCTCTCACTTTGTCAAGCTCTCTTGTCCCTATGTCAGTTCTCAAACCCTAATCCCCTATCCTCTCTGTTACTTGCCGTCGCCTCTCTCTGCATATCTCAATCCTTCGAACGACAATGATCATAGAATTGTCGCCATAGCTTAGCAAGAATCCTTTTATATATCTCTACATTTTGTAATATTAACTAAGGTCAAAAAGCAAATAATAATATTTTTCGATTAATATTTTATTTTTTTTTGCTTCACAAAATAAAAAAAATAATTATTATTTATATATTTTTTTCGTTAATTTTTTCGAATTTAGGTGTGGGAACAATATATGTGCCATTAATAGATTTTTTTCCATTACAAAGTTTGAAAAATAAAAGTAAAAATTTTTTGAATCGTTTGTTTGTGTTCATTAGATACAAAAATTATTTATTTTTGTTCTTTATATATAGAAAAAATGCGGTGCTAAATTTGAATATTGATTTTTACTCTGGATTTAAATCTGAATTTTTATGCCAAATCTGTGAACAGGGGATTTTCCTAACACAAACAGCATCAAAAAGTTAAGAAGTTAGAGAAAGGAGTGGATGTTTGGTGATGAAATTTTTGAATGGAGACGGATGGAGAAGTTTCTTTGCATATAAATTCTGTATGCTAGTGGGCATGGAGGCTGCTGTCCCTGTTTTGACAGTATTGTGAGAAATGAGTGCTAGGATTCCTGTCAAAAAATTTAGTCTCAAATTCCTCAAATTTTGGAGGCCCATGAATTTTTCAAAGGCATTGCTCAGGTCAAACCTATACAATTTACTTGTGTATTTATTATGCCATCTTATTGCATAAACATGTTCAGTTTCCTTTGATATTAATGATAGTAATTACGAGTAAATATCAAATACATTTTTGTTACATTTTAGGGGGTGAGATGTCCGATGAGATGGACCTTCTGATAGAGCAAATTACGATGCTTTTTGTAGATGTTGTATTCAGCACATACACACAACAAAAGAGACCAAAACATATAGATGAGATATATGATAATATCAAAAAAGACTTGGGAATTGTTGTCTGACCGTTTCATGTTATATAGAATGGCGGTGAACAACTTGTGTCTATATTTTTCTAGCAAATAGTCATGTATTAGATAGATGTATTGTTTATAATTGTGTGGATAATTTTTGACAAATAATTGTGGACAATATTTTAAATTCACTTATTATAGATGTCAATGCAATTTGAGATATGAAAATTTATCATAAAAGACTTGGGAATCATTACCTGACAGTTTTATATTGTATAGAATAGCGGTGAATAATTAAGTCTATATCTTTCTAGCAAATAGTCATATATTAGGCAGATGTGTTATTTGTAATTATGTGGATAATTTTTGGTAAATAATTGTGGACAATATTTCAAATTCACTTATTATATATGCCAATACAATTTGAGATATTAAGATTTATCTCATTATTAGCCAAGTTATTTATTCATATTAATTAAAGATATCCTTAATTATTTTTTATATCACTTTTGAAATTTACGAGTTTAGCTTTACAAATATATTATGTGTCATTAAAGAAAAAAAGATGATAACATTTAAAAACTATTCAATTATAATAGAGATATCATCACCAAGGTATTGGAAATTTCGTCCACATTGTTAAATAAATAAGTCCTAGTCAACCCATTCTATAATGCATGCAAAAATTAATTTTAAAAAATTAGATAATTTAATACAAAATTTTAATATATATATATTTAATTTTTTTATTTGGTTTGTAAAATACTATAATAAAAATTAGATTGATCGTAATATTAAAGACCTATAATAATTTATCAAGTGTCACTGTGCACTCAGCCCATGTTCTCTGACCTTCCAGCACCGCACGCCTTCAGCAACCATTGTCTCCTTGGCCGGTTAACATGATGACCATGTTGGGGTCGGAATGACCCGGATCCACCCGATCCGGTCAAAACAGCGGAAAACCCGAACCCCCCAGTCATCGTTAGCCACCATGTAGTAGGAACAAGGAAACAAGAGAGATGCACGGTATTTTTTATGTGGAAACCCCTTCCCAAACCGAAGAGGAAAAACCACGGGACACATAGTCCATCAATAAATCCACTATGTAAAATGGTTACAAAAAACCAGAGATAGAGTACAACAACCACCCTAGCTACACAAGCCCCAGAGACGAAAACGAAGAACAGAGCCCAAGAATACAAAGCCCTCACACTTTGAGTTTCACTCACTGCTCTCTCTTTCTTCCACTTTTTCTCTCCTCACTGTGGTGCACTCTACTCTCTCATTTTACAAGTGTTGGTGAAACGGCGGACGCCGTTTCACCCCCGCACACAGCAGCCGGCGCACTGCGCCCCTAGCGGTGTCTCCGTCGCCAGGCCGGTGCAACCTGCACCCAGGGTGTCTGGACACACCCACATGAACGGTGGCCTTGCTCTATCCGAGCACTCTGGGGACTCACCCTCCTGGTGAGTCCTCACACATTCTACCACTCTCCCTTGGGTGCTGAGAACGGCACACTCTCTCCTTGGGTGCTCCACACTCACTCCACCACACATCACTGCATGCCCAGCAGCATATATATATAGGTCCAGCTGGAGACCCTTCAATTAATAAGCAGGTGGCGTGTGGACAATCTTACGCCACCTCGCCTGCGGCCTCTACGCCGTAGCTGTCCACCTACTCGTAATCTCCTATTCCCAGGCGGCGCATGCTCGACAAGTCCGCAACATGACCTGGCAGACGGCGCCTTCTCGGGACAGCGCGTGCACCGATATGCCTGGCCCGGCCTCAAAGGTCAACTGCCCATGCACTCGTGCAACAACCTCGGACCATCTGCGACCATGGCGATTACAGGTGGTCATCTCGGTGTCCTCTGGTCTCCGAGCGGTGACAACGACCTCGGACTTTCCAAGTCCTCGGTCCTCACCGTGCACACCCCATGTCCCCGGACGATCTTGTGCACTCGGCCATGTCCATGGGGGATTCCATACAGTGTCACCAATCGGTAAATTCCGCCTTCCCTTTGGCCGTCAGTGCGTCACGTCCCACGCACTATGTCGGCACACTCTGCTGTCCGCGCGCCCTTAGGCTGTCCGGGCGCCACTGGCATCCACGCGCACCCTTGGCTGTCCGGCGCTTATTCCGTCCATGCTCCGACACAGTCTGATGACAAACCAGTTTGTTGGGTTACCCACAAGGGAGTGACCAACCCCAACAGACCAACCATTTACCTCTTTGGCCGGTCAACTCATTGATTAGCCAATTTGCTTCAAAGGCTTCCACTTGCCAACTGGCCATTTGCCATTTTGCTGGTCAATGATTTGACCGGTCATTTGTTATTTTGCCATTTTGTCAGTCAACAGATTGACTGACCATTTGCCATTTTGCCAATCAACCCATTGACCGGTAATTTTGCACCAACAGATATCACAAATGTAGGAGAATAAACTATCACATCTATTGAGTTATTCCTCCCCATATAGAGTCATATACAAATAATCAATAACCGAAAAATATTCCTTCTAATTTCAAATAAAAAATATTGTGACCAAATTGTAACAGTAAAAAAAAAAACATAAAAAGTGGACTGAATTTTTGCTATAGCCGCATATCCCTTTTTTACCTTTTATACATCACTTTCACGATCTGTCCTTGCCAGATTCATTAAATGAATATTGATCATAAAGAACAAGAAGCAAAATTTAGTGGTGTTCTGAAGCCTATTTTAATTGTTCCGCAGTATTCATCCAAGAACAAGAAGCAAAAGAACTATTCAATGTTCATCCAATCAAAAATCTTCATTGACTAGCAGTATACCCTAGCAAGAATTGGCAACAACATACCTTGTCTAATCTGAGATGCATATCTAATGTATTTTGCTTATTTTGTGCTGCTGAAAGAGAAGATGTAATACCCACGGAGGCAGAGCCCTGAAACATAGGAGCTTCTTGCTTAAATCTCCTAAAACCCATATGACCATGCTTTTGGAGTAGAACATAATCTACAAACCCAGAAACCCTCAAGGTAGTTGTAATCTGCAAAAAAAAAAAAAAAAAATCACCATTTTATTAAGGTAAAGAGGCAAACCTTGGAGTAGAAGATACCAATCAACATATTTACGATCAGTATGCAAATAATTTACATCATACATGATATTATATTTGCGATTGATGATAATTTTTTTACTAATTTGCTTCTGCTAGAAATCTGTCAAAAAAAACTTCCACGCAATAAATTGCCGATCAACTCATTTACCGGCTAAAGAAGCAACTTGGCCGTTCAATGGGTTTACTGGCCAAAGACGGCAAACGACCAAGGAGAGGTGCGCGAAATTTGCAAAGGAATAAATTGGTTGGTCAAAGCATTAACCGACCGAAGAAGCAAAATGGCAGGTGAGTAGGATTTGCCTGTTTGGCCATCATGCATTTCTATAGAAGTAACACACAGACATTTAATACTGTAGACATTTACAGCTGTTCAACCCATCGTTCAAACACCTAATACACACTCATATAATTCCAACAAATCAACAAAAGGAGTTGCATTGTCTTATCATTTTGTAAGAGTCCATTTAATATGACAAACCCGTCATAGAAATATTGTGAGGCAAACAGGTTCGGACCTTCTCACTTAGTTCAAATTATCAGAATTAAGATTGTCTATTGAAACATATATATAATTTAATTTTATTATTTTTTAATATATCTAAATCAATAACTTGTATATCCTTAATTTTTTTAATTCGTCCCATTTTTTGACCCTTTTATTGGGGCTTTTATTTTTGGGGGGGCCAAGAATAATAAACTAGTAATATTTATAATAAACTGGTAATATTTAGTTCATGAAGAAAAATATTGACTAATGTTTGAATATATTGGCTAATATAGATATTGGTATCATGTTTCAACATTAATATTTCTTAATGTCACGATAAAACTATAATATATTGTCATATTGTCAATAAATTGATCAACATAGCTTTTATTTGGTCAATTACTTATTAATTTATAATTGATAGTAGGTCAAAACCTAAAGAATTTCAATATCAAACTTCTCCAATTTATTTTATATTTTATGGTTGTTGGAGGAATTCTTTATGTTTTGGATGAACTTATTGTGACTCGGACTGTTTATTTGAACGGTAAAAAAATATTTAACAGCATATCACACGTAAATTAAAATCACAAATAATGAGATAAGGTGCAATTTTTACGTAAAAAATTTCTTTAGAATGAAAAAAAAATACAGGATGATCCATTTGAAAATATCTCCACTATACAATATTTCGATTATATAAACCCCTATAATATAAGTACTCAATACTTTAAATCAACCAAACCAAATAATAATGAATATAATATGAAAGAGTAGAAAAATAACTAATAAAACGTTCATCTAAACTCCTAAAGTAGCGTACTTAAAGTCAACGGAGATTGAAATTCGATTCAAAATTTGATCGAATACTCGAATATTACTCTTCTTCATTTTCTCTCTCTTTATTTTCTTTGTTTCTCTCACTGTCAGCACTCTCTAGTTTGAAGAATGTAAGTGTTTTACCTTAAAAATACATCGACTCATTTTTTTATTACGAGCCCCGCTCGAACACTCATCAGGTATGTATATTTGTAAATCAGTACCTCAGGCACCCCTCAATGTGAAAAAAATTCATCGTTTGTACCACCGATCGGCACGTCAAACGAATATAGACTTATATAAGAGTGACCCATAATCCAATAAAACTTTCACTATATCCACCAAAAAACTTTGGATTTTTTTTTTTTAATTTTTTGATGGCAATATCTTTTATCACTTTCTGATGAAAAGTGAACCACGTATTAGCTAGCAAGAGTCAGTTTATCGGCGGCCATAACTCTGTTGATCACGACAACTTATAATCTGGACAGTCTTGACTACTTCAGAGGTGATTTTGATGTGGTGGGCTACCAAAATCACTGATCTTGACTAACTCCTGTGGATTTTAATCAAGATATGTACATATTATGTGATTAGTTGGACAATTACAGAATAATATTATAAATATTAACCCCTTTATACAGAACGAAGGAGAAAAGAAGCCACCAAAACGCAAAAAAAAGATCAAAATTTCTGAGTCAAGTCCTCTACTCGCACACTCACTTTGTTTAATTTTAATAACTCAAAATTATTGAGTCAAAAAATATTAATTTAAATATCTGAAGATATTTAAAAGAATAGGACATCTCTCCTTTAAAATTTTATTTATAATTACAGTATATAAAATTCTAATAAAAAAATTTAGACGGAATTTGTTCCAGCTAAATCCATAATCAATGTAAGTGTCAGATTTCATATTTAAGTTAACTGATGCAATGTGCTCCGATTCAGAAGCCCTCCCGTGAAAGCAGCCGTGGGCTTAAAAGTCTTTCTTAAAACACTAAACATCATATCATCATATCATCCCAGCAGAAGATTTAAGGGGGTGCTGTGCCCCTGTAATTAAGGAAAATAATTTAAATTGATAATAAACATTTTAAAAAATGCAATAAATGGAAAATATAAAATTTAAGAAATTCCTTCTTATCCAGGAATAGAGAGAAGACTTTCAAGCTCCGACCCCAAAATAAAAAAAAAAAAAAAAAACCAATATTTATAGGGTCAAATAGGTCGGCTTGATGTACTTCTGACTTCTAGGAAGTAACAGGGGACCGTGTTGCGTGACACAACACAGTTTTGGATTTCTTTAATCCGACCATTATTATTTTAATTTATCAAAAAAATGAAAAAAATATCTTTTAAATTAACAAAGATCTGTACAGAGCAAAGAGGTCTAAAGATACTGAATAAAATTTTCTTGATTGGGTTTTGGATTATTTTACTAAAAGCATTTTTTGATGAGTGTGTTATTTAAAAGTTTGCTATATTTTAATAACAAGATTTACCAGGGTAAAATGGTAAAATGCATAGGAGATCGGCAATTGATGAGGCACATATAGGTAGATAACCAGCAAGTGTCTGAAGTGTGCTCATATGCCTACAGGAGAAGATAGACAAAGATAATTTTTGTCTTATGCACCGATAAGGATTGAGGTCAAATTCGAGTTTTATCCATTGCTAGGTTTAGGCATATTATTATAACTTTCGTTGTAAAACGAATTATGATTAGTTACTCGTTTTCTATTTATATTTTTTATATAGTTATTAAGTGTGTTCAAAGTTATATTTTAATAGGTTATCCACACAAGTTATCAGTAAAATATCTCAGAGAGAGTTATTTTTAACTAAACAATTTGTAGTGAATTTGATTAGATGTTATCTGATAATTTTTTCTCAATTGATAAGAATCTTTTACATTAAATAATGTTAGGTATGACCTAAATAATGATAATTTGACCTGACATGAATTAAAGTAAATAGCCCAAACACCAAACCAGTTCGGGAACATCCTTGCCAAAGGTTTAGCATATTGGCCAAATGACCAAATGATCAAAGGAATAGAAGATCGAGGTAATTAATGACCGGATAAAATAATAAATAAGATATTAAATCTTGACAAATTGTTACATATAACCAAGAAGTGATTAGCTGTATTGAAGTAGGCAATAACCACTATATAAATGTTAAATATTTAATATTGAATAGTTACTAAACCAACATAAGTAACAGTTATATAATTAATGTCACGGTTGAGGATTAATACAACATAATATTTTAAACAACAGACATAACAATTATCGATAGATGGGCTAATTGGCATCCAAATTATAAATATAAATCCCAAGTCTAGAACAGGGGCATACTTACTTTGGCATACAATCGCCGATATAAATATAATTGAATTCTCAAAGCATGACCCTCCTAATTCATTCAATTTATTTACTAATCCACATTCCTTTTTCTTTCTGCATCTTTCAATTTCTCTTAAAAAGATTACTAATTTGAGCGCGAGTTGATATATTAAAGAGTAGATTTCGTATACCTTTTACTTCTCATTGAATTATTGTAATGCACAGGATCTAAATTCAAAATTATAAAAAGCAAAGCCGCTTTCCTTTGAATAAACTAAAGGTACTATCTCGACTCTCTAACTCATACAACAATTCAAATCTCATGTATATAGTATTGGCACTATCTTTGGGAACGTGATCAAGCCATCCATTAACATCCAAACTTAAAAAAGGTTATTCGCATTTCAACAATAGAAGTAAAAAATTATAACACCAGAGCCCAAGGACAAGCCAATCTTTCGCTAAAGGATATTATGTCTCGTGGCCATGATCCCACAAAGGGTAGCCAGGAAAGTGTTCGTTTGACAACAAATATAAATGTCAAATTCTTGGCAACTCAAATTAACATGTTAGTGATGCTAAAATCTTTCTGCTATAAGGTGGAGGGCCAAACACATGGAGTTTTGACCCCCAATTTGCAAGCATCCACCTCCAAGGAAAGATTCAAAGGAAGGAAGCCTGTGTCTAAAGGGATGCAGCATCAATTAAGAATCTTGGAGGGACAAGAAGCCTCCGCCAGCAAAAATCCTTCTTTCTGCGATAAGGTGGAGGGCCAAACACATGGAGTTTTGACCCCCAATTTGCAAGCATCCACCTCCAAGGAAAGATTCAAAGGAAGGAAGCCTGTGTCTAAAGGGATGCAGCATCAATTAAGAATCTTGGAGGGACAAGAAGCCTCCCCCAGCAAAAATCCTTCTTGGCTTGAAGGAAGACGAAACTTCAAAACTAGGGAGGAGAGTTTTGAATGACATAATCCTCGATATATTCAGGACTCAGGATGACCCTCAGAACCAGAGAAAGGCTCATGTAGCAGCATGCTAAAGACTTTCCTAAACAAGCAATCACCTCGCATATTAGCCAACAACTCAAAGTTAAGAATATTCCTTAATACAAAAAGGATTGCTAAACCATGGGCACCTGGAAAAACCCCTGAATCCACTGGACCCATGGACGGTGATAAAGAAGACATGGACACCTCTTTTGCTAGCCCATTATTGTCTTTAGAAATATTAATTGGAGTAGCGGGGGACACTAGAGTCTGCTTATCCAGAAGAGGAAAGCTATATACCACTGAAATCCGAAACTCGGTGATGATTGGAACTTTAAGGGGCTCCTCAACACAGGAAGGTTGATGTTCAAAATCGTGTATCTCTAGGGAAGAAGCAATAACAGCCTCCTCTTCGAGGTTAAGTGGTGGCATTTCTTCAAAAATCAAAGCACCAAAGGGAATGAAAACAAGAGCAGACCATCGAGATGACCCATCATCATCCTTCTTGATCATCTCAGCACAAGCCTCATCAACAGCCTTATCCAACTCATCGTCTAAAGATGAATCAGAGAACCATGGAGCCCCAACATTAGCTTGGTCGATAGTGGCCTGTAATGGAGATTCAATAAAAAGTTTTTCAACTTTTCTCTTCATACGCCGCGATAGCATATCGGTAATGGTCTTACCATCCAAAATTACTTGTCACCCGACGCTAAGGCCTTCTGGGTCAAAAAATTTCCATTTTTGCGTAGCTTAGCGGCATTATCTTCAATGTGTTGAGTCCAAAACTTGGACATGTGGTGCTCATTATCCAAAAGCGGACCAAAAAATGAAGGGTTGACATCTTTTCAATTGTTGAAAAGAACCCAGTTGAAGGAAACTTCCATAAAAAAGTTGATCCTTTCAACTCTTTTTTAAGTTAGGGCTTCCTTCACTTATTTGCAATATCCCAAATTTTTATTCAAATTAATTTAATATTAATTATAATTTTGGATAATTTAGGCATTGTAAAAATTAATAAAATATTATAAAATTTGGGAGGATATTTTGATCAGTTAGGTTGGCACCCGAGGTACATCCGTACTGTCACCCGAACATCAATTTGAATTTTGAAATAAAAAGAATAAAATTAAAAATAAATAAATATGTATTTTATATAAAAATAATAATATATAAAAAAGAAAAATGAAGAAGGAAATCAGAAGGGTTTCGGGGAGAGAGAAAGAAGAGAGGGGAGAGTGGGAAGATCGGCGCGGGGCCGTTGCCGCCGCCGTTGTTGAAGGTTTGAATGCCAAAAATGGAAGGCAGTGAAACTCTCTCCATAATATTATCATCCATTTGGTGCTCCGGTGTGAGTAGAGGGAGAAATCTTAAATCGAAACAAAATGGCCACTATCTGTTCATCGACATTGCCGAAGAAAATCGATGAAATCAAGCTAAGTAAATCCTTCCATTCTCTTTGTGGATGTTGATTCTTGGGTTGCATGTATATATTATGCGGAGATCAGTTAAAATTTTAACAGATTTTGTGAAAGCAGTGCAATGGAGAGAGAGGCGACAGAGCTGCAGTGACGGCGCCGACAAGGTGACGTCGGGAAGGCTGGTGATAGTTGTACACGACGGTGGTAGGTCGGCACGGCAATGTTGAGCAGCAGCAGTAGTGCACAGGAAGCCGTACAGAGGAGAGAGAAAGGGGCAAAGTCGTGGGTGACACACTGATAGAAAGAGAAGCGTCCGATTCGGATACTTCGAGACATCCTTTCTTCAGATCTTTGAAGTATAAAATTGAGGTAAGATATGTAACCCCTTTTTTTAGTCTGATTGAATATCTAACATATTTTGGACACTATTTAGAATGTTTACTAATATATATGTATTTTTATACATTCGATTTGTTTATTCTGAACATACATGTGCAGTTCATTGAATGATTTGGGAATTTTTGGTACTAGTTTTATAATTTTTGAAGATTTAATATTTTTTTAAAAGTCTAAATAATTTATCGGACACTTTATATGTTTATATCAGTATGTGTATACGAAAATGTGTATGAAACTTGTATAGGCCGTGTATTTTCATATGCATGTGCCGAATTATGGTCACTACATTTGAATTTCGATAATGGATATTATAGCCAACTCTCGATAGGGAGATTTATTTAGAAATCTCTTTTCGCTAATAGGAAAGGTTTGAAGTAGTGACCATTCCTATTTGAATGATTTGATTTGACTTTATAATATATTCGAACGTCCTAATATATTTGACAAGTTTAAGGATTGTACCAAAAATTACGGGTGGTAAAATATAATGAGCAACCTTACCCATGGGTACAAAGTACATGAGTAGCCATACATGCTGAACTAACTTGTATTTAATTTAGCCTAAAGTTATCGAAATTATGTGTAACACTTTTTCAAGTTAGTTTTTAAATAATCAAAACTTAAATTTGATACATGATTTGTATTTTTGTATAGATTTATATTGGACTTTAATATGTTATTCGTCGATTTTGTCCACAATTGATCCTTGGTATGTCTCGTACAAATGATTTTGATTATATGTTTAAATCCGGACCTTTAAAATATCTATCGCAATACTATTTCGATTTCTGCGTACGCTATTGGATTATCCGACTATCGAATTCTATCTCAAATCACAAGTTGATCAGGCCTTAGACTTGAATTTAGACTTGGATTTGGATTTAGATTGGACATCAGCTTTTTGGAATCAATTTGGATCACTTTTGTTTTATTTATATATATTTATATATATTTTTGTCCCAATGAGGATTATTTTCTGATTTAGACATTTCTTTTGGATTTAAATATTTGATTTAAGTACGAGACTACAATTAAATTTTAGATATTAAATTTATTTTACCCGCAATTTGAATTTATTTTATCATTTGAATAGATTTTTATCCATTTAACTTTCTCTCAAATTCATTGGACTCTTTTTATTTAAATATGATACTTACTGAATATTAAGCCCATATTTTCTATTTTGTCCCTTCAGAGTAGAGAATTGACCTATATTGCAAGAGTAGGACCGAGTTGTGATGCGGCATTGCATTTTTCAATGATTTTTATATTTATTTAAATAAATGGTATTTGTTGTATTTGATTTATAGATGGATTTTGTTGGACTGTCCTTGGGCCTTTGGATTGTCTATGGAAATTTCTTGGATAAATTTTCATATATGGATGTATTGTTGTTAATATTTCGTCTTTTTTTTACGACTGTTTGGCACAGATCATGATTATTTTATCCAGACGATTGTCCGATGAGATTTTATGTGAATTTTTGATTTGTCGAATCCTATATATTTGGTTTTTCACACCCAAACTTTTAGAATTTAGTATGATTTATTGAATTTATTTTGAATTTTAAATTTTAAAAATTATAATTAATTATTTAAATTGGCCTACTTAATTCGAGTTCATGACAGAAATAGTATTAGAGAAAAATCATAAGGAGAGATACTTTGTATCATTTTTGTTAAATAATTAATTGAATGTTTAGACATGATAAGTACTGTCTTTGATAGATGGTCACAAATTTAGATTGTTGAAGCTTGGGTTTGAATTAGAAGGTCAAGTTGTGGAAGAATAATCATCTTATTATGATGAGTCGTGCAAGCGATATAGTATATAGTTTGATATAGTGGTAGAATGAGGTTTTTGTTTAATTTTTGTGGATATATAGAGGTTTTCTTTGGTTTTGTGACTTTGGAAGAGAAGTAGTGGCTTTTCATGGGGTTGGTCTGAAATCTCACAAAGTAGAAGGAGGTTTTTTCCAATAGAGAGGTAAGTGATGGAGCCATTCGGTCCGAAATCTCGCGGGGTAGAAGGAGGTTTCGATCGACAGAAAGGTAAGTGGTGGAGTGGAGATGATGAAGGGTAAGAATAAAAATATTTGTGCAAGACCATGGTAGTCTGAGACCCCGGTGGGTTGATATGTGATAATGATGATCGAACAGCTGTAGGCGAGTCAATGGTAGGACTTTTAGCGCCTTATCTTGGGCCAATAGAATGAAAAAATCATTTGGAATGTCATTTCAGAGACATCTGATAAAATTGGAACAATACAAAGAAGATTAGTATGGCTCCGCATAAGGATGGCATACGTGTAGAGCAAGAAGTGATTGTTGTGTTCGATTGAGGAAATGAAGATTCTTCAAAACTGAAAGTTACAGATGAAGATAAAGAATGTCATTTCAAATCAACTTGTTTCTCTTCGTAAGAGAAGTTGTGGAGTTTTGATGGGTAACCTCTTTTGTTGGCAGGAAGATTGCTGATCATATAGAGATTTGAAAATACTGCTGGAGTGAGAGGAAGACTCAATGATTACCCATTTCTACTCATTATTGTGAATGGATTGATAATCGGCCCTGCAAATCTTTCATCACTGAAGAATCGATGGATAAAGAGTTCGATGTTTGACCTTCTAAGGCAATGCTCAGGAAGAAATTAAAGAATCTGAAAGATTTGTTAAAACATGATAGTAGTTTAGGACTTTAAGATTCAATTTGGAAGCAGTTGGTCCCATTCCGACTCTTGACTCATGGCGAGGAGCTGGACCAGGCCCTGTTGATCGAGTAATAGCAACTTTGGGAGAAGTGTTTCAAAAAGTAATTAGAGCATTGGAGCTAGAGTTTGAAGGATAAACACGTTTATCCTTTAAAGGACAAGCTAAGGGTAGTCAGATAAAGCAATGTCTTCCTCTTCGAAGTTCAAGTTTGCGAGGTCAGCTGCAAGTTTTGTGGGAAGAAGTATGCGAAACGAGTTTTCTTTGTCAAAATGTAGTCTGCTTTAATTGCGGTCAGATAAGCCATTTGTCAAAAGATCATTCAGATCCCAGGCTTTCGGATTCCAGATGTTCAGATATGAGTCAAACGGTTCTAGTAGAGCATTTTGCATATACTGTTTGTGATGTTAGAGCCGGATCCTTTGTCATGAAAGATTATTTCGATAAATCCGTTCCATTCTACATTTAGGACATGAGTCCTCTGAGTTGTAAGGAAGAATTAGTAAGAAGGCTTAAGGGTTGATTTTCGGCATTGCAAGCCAATCATCTATTGAGAGGTGGGTGCTAAACTTATCTAGTATATATGGTTAGATTTGGGAGTTATTGTATAACCATTTAAGACATTTTGTCATCTACAAGTTTGAAGATGCTTTTCTAGAGGATTTGACTGAATTGTTCATATATCAGAAGATCAAATTTGTTTTCGATGTTGTACTTGGATTTGCGCTTATTTCAAAGACTCCATATGAGACGGTCTCGTTTGAGTTAAAGGAATTGAAACAGTAATTGTAGAATCTGTTGAGAAAGATTTTGTTTAGCCGAGTGTTTTGGTGTGGTGTGTTTCAGTGCTCTTAGGTGAAAAAGACTGATCAATGGGTTTATAATTGGATTATTTAGGAATCGAATATGTATCAGCTTTCAAGGATTGATGATTTGTTTGATCCATTCTGAGAAGTTTAGATTTTCTCTATGATTGAGTTGTATTTGATGTACCATTAGTTGATAATTAAGTGGGAGGATGTGTATAGACAATTCTCAAGTCAAGGTGTGGCCATTGCGAAGTCTTAATAGTGCTTTTAGGTTGTTAAATATTTTAGCGTCTTTTATGTATCTTATTGATCGAATCTTTGACCATATTCGAGTCAATTGTAGTGGTTTTATCAATAATGCTCTAATTTATCTAAAAATTTTTGAAGAGTGTGAAGTGTAGTTAGAGAAGGTATCATTTTCGGTTATATGTTTCTAAGTTGGCATTTGAGAATTCGAAGAAAATGAAAGCAGTGGCAATTTGAAAAAGACCGACTAAGTTCACGGGAGTGTGGAGTTTCTTGGACTCGGTTGGTTTTCATGAGAGATTTATTAATATTCCTCGATGATTGTAGTATTGTTGGTGCCCTTGGAATAAAAGTTTTGAAGTGACCTTTGTGAGGAAAGTTTTTAGTAATTGAAGGATAGATTATCATCGGCATCGATTTTGTCAATCTTTGATGGATCAAAAAGATTGGTGGCATTCAGTAATGTTCCTAAGAAAGATTTAAATATGTTTGGATTCAAAATGGTCAGAAGCATTATCCAAGGAAAGATTGGGATGTAGCACAGGCTGGAGAATTTTGCGTGGAGGTGCTATGGCGAGGATGCCAGTAGAAAGATTGAGCTAGAGAGATTTCCTCTCTTTATTGTCAGGATTGGATTTTGAATGAAACTCATATCTGTGGGAGAAACTTTTATAAAGATTAGAGATGAAGTTTATTTTTGGACAAGTCATTAGGAAGCTGGATGAGATCAAGCCAGCAACCTTGAACTTACAATATAAAGTGTTTTCTCCATTGCATGTTCGAGAAAAAGCATGCTATAGAGAATTTCTCTCATTAGAGTCTCAGTTGACTAAATAAAAGCACAAAAACTGATTGGATGGAAGCTCGAGAGCAAATAAGGTCATTAGCAGTTATGGTTGAGTTTGAATGATCCAAGTTCAAAGGAAACATCGAAGATTCTCCATCGAGTAGAGCGGCGAGTCTATAATGTGTCTCGTGTTTACAGGAAAAAGCCGAGAAGAAGCCTTCGAGATTTTTATTTCAGATCTGTCTCGAGCAGCAAAGGACTTGATGGTTATTTAGATAAGAATGAGCTAGCTGATGATAGTTTTGTTGATGAAAGCGGTTTATTATTTGCTGAGATTTGAGGCAGATGATGAATGAGCTGATAAAGTCGGCTTATCGCTTGCCTATTAGGATGTCACTGTTGAGATTGGCCGTTGACATATTGTTGAGATGATGATAATGCAAGATATCCCTACATCGAGGCTTTTAATTGTGATCTAATGCTGAAAATCAATCAGAGTGGTACAACTGTAGAGTCTCACATCGGATGAAGAGGTGAATGAAGCGTGCCTTTATAAGGGAGTGGATACCTCTTTTTTGTGGACGCGTTTTGGGGGTGGTGGACTCCGTCTGCTAGGAACAAAACCGTGCGGGCCGTGTGATGGCCTGGGATGCCGTGAAGTTCCCCCGGCTCAAAGCGGACAATATCCACATGCGGATGCGCCGGGACGTTACAAATGGTATCAAAGCTGGGATCCGGTCTGGTGTGCCAACAGGGACGCTGGGTCCCCAAGGGGGGTGGACTGTAGAATCCCACATCGGATGGAGAGGTGAACGAAGCATGCCTTTATACGGGCGTGGATACCTCTTCTTCGTGGACGCGTTTTGGGGGCGGTGGACTCCGTCTGCCAAGAATAAAACCATGCGGGCCGCGTGATGGCCTGGGATGCCGTGAAGTTCCCCCGGCCCAAAGTGGACAATATCCACATGCGGATGCGCCGAGGACGTTACAACAACAATCGATCACAAGATTTAATTTAAAACTTGAAGTGGGAGATTAGATTTGTAACCCAATTGGATATTCGAAAAGAGTAATCAGATATTTCTGAAAGTTTCTTGAAGAGAAAAAATTTGAGTTTTGGAGTCGAAAGGTAATTTGAAGTAAATGTTTATTAAGATATTTGAAATTTTCAGCAGATTAAAGAGACAACCTATAAATTGGCCTTATTGCTAAATTTGATGGCTGGATGTAATATGTTTTATATGAATGATGCTTCACATGTGACCGGATTGGAGTCATTTTAATCAACGTGAAGTGTTTTAGGATGAAGCTATAGTTTTGATTTTTAGGATGAAAGGATCTGGTGTAGAGAAATAAGATATTTTCTTTGACCATTATGTTTTTGAGGAATCAATAAGCATTAAGAGATCTCGATGACAAGTCAAGGAGAATATCTCTATTTGCTAAAAATTAGATTTAGATAAAACATTTGATTAAGGAAAATCATTGAAAAGATCAAAAATAAAATTCGAAAGAATATCCTCATTGTACGATAATTGAGATAACAATTAAGATGCTAAATTTTGAGGACAAAATTTTTATAAGAATGGGAGAATGTAATATCTCAGATTTTTGTTATAATTAATTTATTATTAATTATAACTTTAGGCAATTTAGGTATCGTAAAAATTAATAAAATATTAAAAAATTTGGAAGGATATTTGGATGAGTTGGACTGATACTCAATATGCATCCGTACTATCGCTCGAATATCGATTTGGGTTTTAAAATAAAAGAAAAGTAAAATTAAAAATATATAAATATATATTTTATATAATAATAATATTATTATTATTTTTTTGTTATTATTGTTATTATTATTATTATATATATAAAAAAAAGAAAAAAAAGGAAGAAGGAAATCAGAAGGGTTTTAAGGAGAGAAAAAGAATAGAGAGGAGACGAGATGAGAAAACGGGAGATCAAGCACGAGGCCATCGTCGACGTCATTGCTAGAGATCCCAATGCCGGAAATAGAAGCCAATGAAGCTCTCTCTATAACGTTACCTTCTATTTTGTGCTCCGGTGTGAGTAGAGAGAGAAATCTTGAATCGAAGCAAAACGGCCACCATCCGTTCGCCACCATTGCCGAAGAAAATCAGTGAAATCAAGGCAAGTAAATCCTTCTATTCTCTTTGTAGATATTGATTCTTAGGTTACATGTATGTATTATATGGAGATCGGCTGAAACTTTGATGGATTTTAAAAAAGCGGCACAAAGGAGAGAGAGGAGGCAGAGCTGTGGTGACGGCGCCAACGAGGTGACGTTGGGAAGGCCAGTGACGACTGTACGCAGTGGTGACAGGTCAATGTAGTGGTGTTGAGCAATAGCAGCAGCGTGCGGGAAGCCACATAGAGGAGAGATAAAGGGGCACAACCGTGGGTGACGCGCCGATAGAGAGAGAAGCGTTCGCTTTGGGTATTTTGGGATATCTTTTCTTCAAATCTGCGAAATATAAAATTAAGGCAAATATCTGTAACCCCATTTTCTTTGTCTGATTTAATATTTAATATCTTTTGGATATTATTTAAAATTTTTATTAATATATATATATTTTTATACACTCAATTTATTTATTCTAAACATACATGTGTGGTTCATTGAAAGATTTTGGGATTTTTGGTGCTGATTTTATAATTTTGAAGAATTTAATATTTTTATTAAAGCCTGAATAATTTATTGGACACTATATATGTTTATATCAGTATGTATATATGAAAATGTGTATGAAACATATATAGGCCGTGCATTTTCACATGTATGTATCGGGTTATGGTCACTATATTTAGATTTGGATATTGAATATTCTGACCAACTCCCGGTAGGGAGATTTATTTAAAAATTTTCTTCTGTCAGCAGGAAAGGTTTAGAGTAATGAGCATTCCTATTTGGATGATTTGATTTGACCTTATAATATATTTGAATGTCCTAATATATCTTACAAGTTTAAGGATTGTACGTAAAGCTGCATGTAACAAAATATAATGAGCAACCTTACTCATGGGTACAGAGTAAATGATGGCTATATATGTTGGCCTAATTTACATTTGATTTGGCCTAAAATTATCGGGATTATATGTAATCCTTTCTTAAGTTAATCCTTAAATAATCAAAACTCAAATTTAATATAGGGTTTGTATTTTTGTATAAACTTATATTAAATTTTAATTTGGACTTAAATTTGAGATTCGTCGATTTTACCCACTGTTAAGTATTTGTATGTTTCGTACAAATAATTTTGACCATGTGTTTTGATCCGTGCCTTTAGAATATCTGTCGTGATTCTGCTTCGATTTCTGCACACACTATTAGATCATCTGGCTATCAAATTTTATCCCTGATTACGAGTTGATCAAGCCTTAGATTTAGATTTGGATGTGAACTTAGACTTTGATTGGACAACGACTTCTTGGAATTCGTCTAAATCACTTTTATTTTGTTGATATATATAATTATATATATATGTTCCGATAATAGCTGTTTTTTAATTTGGATATTTTTTTATTTGAATATTTGATTTGCGTACAAGACTACCATTAGATTTTAGATCTTAGATAATGATTAAGATGCGTAAATTTTGAGGACGAAATTTTTATAAAGATGGGAGCATGTAATATCCCGAATTTTTGTTAAAATTAATTTAACATTAATTAGAATTTTGGGTAATTTAGGTATCGTAAAAATTAATAAAATATTATAAAATTTGAAAGGATATTTGGATTAGTTGGACAGATACTCAATGTGCGTCCGTGTTGTCGCTCGATTATCGATTTGGGTTTTAAAATGAAAGAAAAGTAAAATTAAAAATATATAAATATATATTTTATATAATAATAATAATATTATTATTATTATTATTGTTATTTATTATTATTATTATTATTATTATTATTATTATTATTATTATTATTATTATTATTATATAAAAAAAAGAAAAGAGAAAGAAGGAAATCAGAACGGTTTTGGAGAGAGAAAAAGAAGAGAGAGGAGAAGAGAGGAGAGAAAGGGAGATCGGCACGAGGCCATCATCGCCGTCATTGCCAGAGGTCCCAATGCAAGAAATAGAAGTCGATGAAGCCCTCTCCGTAATGTTACCCTATATTTTGTGCTCCGGTATGAGTAGAGGGAGAAATCTTGAATCGAAGCAAAATGGCTGTCGTCCGTTCGCCACCATTGCCGAAGAAAATCAGTGAAATCAAGGCAAGTAAATCCTTCTATTCTCTTTGTAAATATTGATTCTTAGGTTATATGTATGTATTATATGGAGATCGGCTGAAACTTTGATGGATTTTGAGAAAGCGACACAAAGGAGAGAGATGCGGCAAAGCTATGGTGACGATGTCGATGAGGTGACGTTGGGAAGGGCAGTGACGACTATACGCAGTGGTAATAGGTCAATGCGGTGGTGCTGAGCAGTAGCAGCAGCACGCGGGAAGCCACACAGAGGAGAGAGAAAGGGGCAAAGCCGTGGGTGATGCGCCAATAGAGAGAGAAGCGTTCGATTCAGGTACTTTGGGATATCTTTTCTTCATATCTGCGAAGTATAAAATTAAGGCAAATATCTGTAACTCATTTTCTTGGTCTAATTTAATATCTAATATGTTTTGAATATTATTTAAAATTTTTATTAATATGTATGTATTTTTATACACTCAATTTATTTATTCTAAACATACATGTGTAGTTCATTGAAAGATTTTGGGATTTTTGGTACTAATTTTATAATTTTAAAGAATTTAATATTTTTATTAAAGCCTAAATAATTTATCGGATACTATATATATTTATATCAGTATGTATATATGAAAATGTGTATGAAACATGTATAGGCCGTGCTTTTTCACATGTATGTATCGGGTTATGGTCACTATATTTAGATTTGGATATTGAATATTTTGGCTTACTCCCGATAGGGAGATTTATTTGAAAATTTTCTTCTGTCAGTAGGAAAGGTTTACGGCACGTTTGGTTGCTGGAATGGAATAAGGTGGGAATAGAATAGTTATTCCCAGGGAATAAAATTTGATGGGAATAAAGTTGGGAATTATTATTCCTATATTTGGTTGTTGGAATAGAATTAGTTGGGAATTTGTATTACAATGTTTGGTTTGTAGAATTGTATGAGGAATAAGGTGAGAATTTATCGGAATGGCGCTTTTACCCTTATAATAATAATAAAAAGAATAATAATAATAAGAATAAGAATAATAATAATAATAATAATAATAATAATAATAAAATAATAATAATAATAATAATAATAAAAGTAATAATAAAATAAAAATAAAAATAAAATAATAATAAAAATAATAAAAATAAAAATAAAAATAAAATAATAATAATAATAATAATAAAATAATAATAATAATAAACTAATAATAATAAAATAATAATAATAATAATAAAATTAATAAAAATAAAAAAATAATAATAAAAATAAAATAAAAATAAAAATAATAATAATAAAAGTAATAAAAATAAAAATAATAATAATAATAGTAATAAAAATAAAAAAATAAAAAAAATAATAATAAAAGTATTAAATAATAATAATAATAATAATAATAATAATAATAATAATAATAATAATAATATGGGGCAAATTTGGGTTAATAAAATTATTGGATAGGAATTCTTTTTCCTCCCTATCCAGGAATAAAAAATACCTATTACCACCAAGGAATAGTTATTCCTTGTAATCAAGGAATAACTATTCCTTCGAGAATTGTTATTCCTAACTTAAGTGCAACCAAACGGTAGAATAGTAATTCCACCAAGAATAAGGAGGGAATAGAATTTCTATTCCCTCCAACCAAACATAGGGTTAGAGTAGTGAGCTTTCCTATTTGGATAATTTGATTTGACCTTATAATATATTTGAATGTCCTAATATACCTTACAAGTTTAAGGATTGTACGTAAAGCTGCATGTAACAAAATATAATGAGCAACCTTACTCATGGGTACAGAGTACATGGTGGCTATATATGTTGGCCTAATTTACATTTAATTTAGCATAAAATTATCGGGATTATATGTAATCCTTTCTTAAGTTAATCCTTAAATAATCAAAACTCAAATTTGATACATGATTTGTATTTTTTTATAAACTTATATTAAATTTTAATTTGGACTTAACTTTGAGATTTGTCGATTTTACCCATAGTTAAGTATTTGTATGTCTCGTACAAATAATTTTGACCATGTGTTTTGATTCGTACCATTAGAATATTTTTCGCGATTCTGCTTCGATTTCTGCACATACTATTAGATCATCTGGCTATCAAATTCTATCCCTGATCATGAGCTGATCAAGCCTTAGATTTAGATTTGGACGTGAACTTGGACTTCGATTGGACATCGGCTTCTTGGAATTGGTCTAAATCAGTTTTATTTTATTTATATATATAATTATATATATATGTTTCGATAATGGTTGTTTTCTGATTTGAATATTTTTTTAGATTTAAATATTTGATTTGAGTACAAGACTATCATTAGATTTTAGATCTTAGATTTCTATTGGATTTATTTTATCTATAATTTAAATTTATTCTGCCATTTGAATGAATTTTTATCCATTTAACTTTTCCTCTAATTAATTAGACTTTTTTTATTTAAATATAATATTTACTCAGTATTAGGCTTGTATTTTCTATTTTATCCCTTCAAAGTAGAGATTGAGCTATATTGCAAGAGTAGGATCGGGTTTCAGTGCGGCATCATGCGCGGCATCATATTTTTTGGTGAGTTTTATATTTATTTAAATAAATGGTATCAGTCGTATTTGATTTGTGGGTGAATTCTGTTAGACTATCTTTGGTAGTTGGAGTCGGCTGCATGTAGGCCTTTGGATTGCGTATGAAGATTTCTTGGGTAGATTTTCACATATGGATTGTAATATATTAAATTTTTATCCGATTTAATTAAAATATTTATTATTATTTTGGGTAATTTGGATGTGATAAAATTTAATTAAATATTATAAAATTTAGAGGATATTTGAATTTGTTGGGTTGGTGCCCAAGGTGAGTCCATTCTACCGTCCGAATATCATTTTGGAGTTTCAAAATAAAGAAAATAAAATATATAATAATAATAATAATAATAGCAACAACAAGAAATAGAAGCAGAAGGGAAATGGGGGCACAGGGTTTTGGGCGAGAGAAAGAGGAGAGAGAGTGAAGAGGGTTGCCCCGGGGGAGGCGGCGCATGGTGGTCAGCGGTGGCGGGCGACGGCTATGCGGTAGTGACCGGCCGACACGGCAAGGTGGAGCAGCGATAGTAGCTGCGAGAGGCTGGCATGAGAGAGATCTGCGAAGAGGAGAAAAGGGAGGCGTTCAGATTCGATTCCAACTTCGAGTTAGATAGAGAAATTGTAGAGTTGATCGAGACAAGTGCACCTATGCTCTCCTTTTTCATTTTTATGCACGTTCATTTCGTGTCGGTACTATTCATCCACGCCTCTGGTGGTTTTGACTTTCGATTTTTGAGACTTTTGTATAAATTAGGATTAGAATATCATTACCAATATCCTATATAAGTTAATTTATCGATTCGATACCTAATTTGGTAAATTTATGTGGATTTCTGTTCGTAAAACCCTAGACCCATGCCCAAACCTCATTTGAGCATATATTTCGAGTTTTATACATAAATTGAGTTGAAATTATAATTACTCATGATTTGAATTTGATAATTTATCCTTTGGATATCTAAAATTTCATGAATTACCCGATATGTGCAACCGTGCATCGTTCACGTGCACGGTTTACCCGAGCTCTTTAGTAATTTTTGCATGATTTCACATTATTTAATTATTAATTAAGCTGCATGTACATTCACATATGATTAATTGTTATTCCACAATCATGTTCATTAATCGATTGTGAAGAAAATGTGAGCCGAAGGCCTTTAAAGTTGTAATTGCCTCTCGATGGTATTCTTCCCTATGTTATGATATTCGTATATGCAAAATGAGTCGTGAGAAGATTTAAATTCGAAAGAAAGATAATAATCGTATATGCAATCGAAGGGAAGTCCACAATGTGATATGTAATCAAATGGTTCTCCCGGATAGAGATATTGTGAATTGAATTGTGGTGGACTTTTCCTTAAATGAATAAGAACCCGTGAAACTAGGACCACGAAATTGTGATATAGAGGTAATACCCCTTGGTCTGCCAGTAGCATTATAGTAGAGACTCAATGATTATCTTGGCTGCGTATTAGCGGGTAATGCTCTTAGAAAGCCTTTGGATATTATTGTAGAAAGATGAGGACTGCCCCTATACCCTGAGGGTACATGTGGGGGTCTTGTGTTATCGGCCCGTCTATAGGCATGATATGTAGACGACCCTTACCTCTGGTCGATAAAAGGAGTTTATGACCTTAGATCATTATGGTGTATTATAATCATTTCATCGTTCTCTTATATCTTTAGTCAGTAAGGCTTACTGGCCCTGATCCGTAAAGATGAGTAATGATGCATAGATTACATTTCAAGAAAAAATAAGGATAAACATGAGAAATCAATTGCACTCCAAAATAAATTCGTGCATATTTTATATTTGCACATCCGCATTGCAATCATACGTCTCCTTTGCTTTATTTTGCTTATATTATTACCGTCTTTGATAATATTGCACTCGTTGAGCTATTAGATCACCCTTTCTTCTCCTTATCTCCAATTAGCACAGATTTGATATACCCAATGGGACAACAAAGAGATTTGAAATGGACTACGCTTGGAATTTGGAAGGCCATATTGAAGACTTATTATTTGTAATAAAATTTATGTCTTGGAAAAATTGTAATTATTTATATTCCTTTTGAAATTTTAATGGATATTGTACATATAACTAATAATTGGATAGTTTAGTTCAACTGTGATTGGATTTATTATGCTTTTACAGGTTATTATTGCGGGTTGTAATAGGTACCTAGTGGTATCTCCCTTTAGCCAATGCTGTATTTAGATATACAGTGTTGGAGCTACGAATTATGTGACAATTGGATCCTATGTAGTTTTGTATATTGTTATTATTGATGTCGGATATTGAGATTATTTTGGATGTATTATGTATTGTATAGGTTTTTGTATTGGCGAATATCCGTATTACGGACGAAACTCTACCAAATTTTCGTTAGAAAAATACGGTCAATCACATGGATGTATTGTTGTTATTATTTGGTCTTTTCCTTATGATTATTTGATGCAGGTCATGATTTTTTTATTTTTGGACGGTTATCCGATGAAATTCTATGTGAATTTTTAATTTGTCGGGTTTTGTATATTTGGTTTGCCACACCCGAATTTTTGGTATTTAGTATGATTTATTAAATTTATTTGAGATTTTAAATTTTAAAATTATAATTAATTATTTAAGTTAACCTACTTGATTCGAATTCGTGACATTATTCTAAACCCCTTCCAGAGTATTAAAGAAATCCAATCACTCTTTTAATTAAATCTAAATACTACCTTAACTATCTAAACGTCCAACCTAAGATTCCAATAGTGAAAAATGATACACAAAGATATATCGTATATGAATGCATTCGGTTGAAGGTGAGCGATTGAGATATCCAATACTTCCATAATCTCAACAAACTCCCTAGCCAAAGAAATTCATAGGCCATCCTTTAAATGGGCCTTGCAAACAGCAATGAAGTCGTGTCTGGAAGAGCTAATCCTCTCAAATGGTTGAGAAAACTTGGAAAGGAATGATGGTCAAAATATTATACCTTTTATACATATCTCACACCAAATTGATAGTGAGGCAAGAGAAAAAATCTGTAACTCCTTTGTAAGTGCTTCGTAGAGCCATATCAAAAAATTCTAGGGTTTGGATAGCAAATAAAGTGTAGAGAATAATTGAGGGAAAAAAAGTAGGAGGGAAACACATAATTTCAAAAGATGGAGCAAAACTGAAGATGAAGAACTTAAAATGTCAAACGACGTGTCCCTTTGCACTCCATTAACCCTAAATGCTACGTTTTGAAAGCCAGAGTCACCTTGCGAAATGCTGAAGGTGTCGAATGCCCTTTTCACCGCCACAGTAATGATGAAGCTATCATCACTATTTTCCAATTAATAAAGTGACTTACTAACGATTCATTTTTGCTCATTCCAAAAGGTTGGATCAATTAATTCCGAGTTGTCAAATTGAAGGTCTGAATTAACCTGCAATGAATCTTGCTAGGGAATTGAGTTGTCAAATGACCGAACTGTTAGATGTTCAAATCAACAAAAATTATGCATTGAAAGACGAACTAATCTTTGGGAATAGATAAACTATTTTTTTCGGGCAGTTATCCAAAGAGCATTGAAGTACTTAAAATGATTAGTAGGAAAAAATTTTATTCGGATAGTTTTATTAATCTAAACTTTCTATGACTTATAACCCTTAATGAGAGAAATATAAGTTCCAAAGAAACATATTAAGTGTGACCTAAATGCAAAAACTTAAAAATTTCTTCTTAATAATACATTCATGTACATGATCATGTAAGGTTGAAAGTAAAGAAAAATCAGCCACACGGAAGGAAAACAATGCCCCTGTTCGGCTTCTAAAGTTCAGCAGGTCCCAACTCTATTTCACCAAACATCCATCCGGCACCATCTTTTCTACCGTGTGGCGTTACAAGAGGTTGATGAGGTAGAAGCGAAAATCATAGAACTAGGCTCATTTTGGTTTTAGATGGGACATAAGAGAGAAAAATCAACATGACTTTTCCAATAAAAGAGGATGATCAAGACCGATTTTAAAATTACATTCGGAAGATAGTAATATTGATTACAAGACATCTTCTTTCAATCTCAGTAAGTATGATCTCCATTGAATGATGGAACAGCATGTCCGAGAAGAACTAGATAATTCACTATCAGCCATGGAGGAGGATGTTTTTGTAGTTGAAAATGTAAGGAGAAGCCCCCATATATATAAGCATATGAAGATAAACTGTACCAGTCAGAGAAAAGAATTTCTATTAAAAAGGAAAGAAATCAAATTCTAATTGACGAGATCAATCAGTTGCAAAGAATTATCCAAAATAGGCATGCGCATTTGTCTTTATAGCCAAACGTAATTGGCTTGGTAGGTATGCTAGTTGAGTTTTTATTTAACATACTCGAAACTTGAATTCAACTATCAAGTATAGAGGGCTAGTGTTAGATATAAATAAGGACACTCTAACCTGATATAAATCAAATAATCGCTCAAACAACAAACCGATTTAGGAATGTCCTTATTGGAGGTTCAACTGATTCGCCGAATAATCGGATAACCGAAGGTATAAAAATTGAGATAATTAATGGCCCAATAAAATAATAAATAAAGTATTTAATTATGACAAATAGTTTCATGTAACCGATAGATGATTAGTCGCATTGAAGTAAGTAATAATAGCTAAATAAATAATAAATATTTACTGCTAAATAGTTATTAAACCAATATAAGCGATGATTATATAACCAATATAATAGTTAAAAATTAATACAATGCAATGTTTCAAACAACAATAATGCCACTTTCAGATAGATGTGCCGATAGGTATCTAGGCTATAAATATAGATCTATAGTCATGAACTGAGTCATCGCATATTTTAACATATAATCACCTGTTACAAATATAATTAAATTTTCAAAACACAGTCCTCCGAACTCATTTAATTCTTTACTTAAAAAGAATATTGACATGAATGTCAAAAGATATAATGAAAAGTAAGTCTCATATATCCCTTACCTCTAGTTAAATTGTCATGATATGTAGAATTTGATTTGAAAATTATGAAAATTAGAATGACCTTTTTTTTTGGACCAACTGAAAGTACTATTTAGCTTTTAAACTTATACGATAATATAAATTTTAAATGCACATCAAATATTATTGCATAACTTTTATATACTTAATTGTATATTACTTTTTCTTAAACTCACGTATAATTTGGCATCTAATGGTTGACGAAGAATTTGAAATTTTTTCAGTCAGTGCCGACAGTATGCTCGTTGTGAACCCCAACGCATATCTTCACTACGAAGCTAAATATGAAACGACAAATCAAAGCGTAGCTGAAATATTCATCCCATTTTTCATATGATTTTGCAGTCTCTCGATTGAATACAGAGTGAAATTTGCATATACTCGAGGTTTTTCATGGACATTAATGGCGATTGCCGCCGCGGAAAAGCACAATTGTGTTCTCTGCTTTATAGAAGTATCTGCTGATTTTGTCATATCTATTTATTCTTTTATAAATATTGTTAATTTAAATATTTTTCGAACTTGCGATCTTGAAGCTAGTTCTGTCTAGAAACGATGTAATCCGCCAGAGAAATCAGCGGCGCCGTCTTCTGTTGATCAAACCCTATCAGCTGATCCTTGGCCTCCTTATTTAACGCCGCTGCGATCTCCCTCGACTTCTCAATCCCCAATAGCTTGGGGTAAGTCACCTTATTGGCCACCAAATCCTTGCCGGCCGTCTTCCCCAACTCCTGCGAAGACTTCGTCACGTCCAATAGATCATCCACCACCTGAAACAATAACCCAATACACCGAGCAAATTTCCTCAACTTCTCCACCTCATCGTCGCTTCCTCCGCCCAAAATCGCCCCCGAAACGACCGCCGCCTCCAACAGTTTTGCCGTCTTGTGAATGTGAATGAACTCCAGCTGCTCTAATTCGACATTTCCAACCCCTTCCGAGTGGAGATCGACCGCCTGCCCGGCCGCCAATCCCTCGACGCCGATTGCTTTCGCTAGTTCGCCGATTACGCGGATCACTCGGGAGGGAGGAACGCCGGTGGCGGACGCGGCGATGTGCTCGAAGGCGAGCGCCAGAAGGACGTCGCCGGCGAGGACCGCGACGTCCTCGCCGAAGACCCTATGGTTGGTTGGCTTACCGCGGCGGAGATCGTCGTTGTCCACACAGGGGAGGTCGTCGTGGATTAAGGACATGGTGTGGATCATCTCGACGGCGCATGCGGCGGGCATGGCGGTGGACTGGTCGCCGCCGACGATCTCGCAGGCGGCAATGCAGAGTACGGGGCGGACGCGCTTGCCGCCTGCGAGGAGGGAGTAGCGCATGGCTTCGTAGATCCGCATGGGGTGACTGAGAGAAACGGCGTCGTCTAGGGCTTGGTTCACTAAATTGGCTTTCCCCACCATGTATGCCTTGAAATTGAAGCTCGCATCCATCTGAATTTGCCCCTGCTTGTCTTCGTCTGGTGCGCTGTTGCTCTCTTGTTTAGAGAGAACCGCAGAGATTGTCAAAGAAGACCACGTGCTGTTGAGTTTTCTGCTCGCACCTTTTATTGATGTGAAAGATCGGAAAGCACTATTCTTCTTCGAAGAGTGGACTTTGGAAAGTTCGGGGTTGGTTTCAGATCGAGATCGGCTGCCGCAGCCGCCATGATAGGACAGAGAAATTGTCTGAAACCATGAACTCAGATTCACACAACTCATTTCTTAAGAAATTAAATCTCCTCCTCCTCGTAATACTTAAAGAGAGAGAGTGTGAGAAAGAGAGATGCAGATGGAATGCGTGGATGAGCACTGTTATAAGGAAGAAAATGGCTCAGGCTGAATAAGGGAACGCTGAAAATGGAAAATCAATTGGCAAACGGAAAAATGAAAGAGATTCTGCCTCACAAAAAGTATGTTTAATTATATCGAATTTGATATATTTTGCTAAAAAAACAAATATTTTTCAATTAGTAATAGAAAATTATAGTTTTTAATTATTTTTTTTTGTAAGTAAGTTTTAACCAATTTAATTTTATATATTTTGATGCATAATTGAAATTTAAATTATCGTACAAATTATAAAGTCGGACAATACCTTTGACCGGTCTGAAAGAATGTTAGCTTGATCTTTGCAACTATAAATTCGGATATTGTACACCATAACAAGTCAACGAAAGGTAAAAAGAATACGAAACTTGTTCTCCGATATTTTCTTTGATGCTCAAAAAAGGTATATGGAAATCATTTTTTGATATTTTTTTTACTTTTGAATCAGTAATATTTTTTTAAAAAAAATTAAAAGATATAGAAAAAAAGAGAAAAAAAAGATAAAGTATGGAATTGAGTGCATTATGAGATTTGAGCTCCGATAATCTGTTTTATATTCGCAACAGGTGATCATTTGCCAGAGTATATGATAACCTATTCTTGATTGTGGGCCTGAATTTATAACTTGGATGTCAATCGGTTTGTGTGTCTAGAATAGGTATGGCTATTGTTTGAAGCATCACGTTGTATTAAGTCCCAACCATTACGTTAGTTATATTATCATAACTTACGTTGATTTTGTAACCATTTAATAGTAAATATTTGATATTTATTTAGTCATTATTATCTGCGGTTGATTATCTCTCTGTTACATTTAGCCATTTATTAGGATTAAATATATTATTTATTACTTTATCGGGTCATTAATTGTCTAAATCTTTCGTCCTTTCAATCACCCAACTATTCGGTCAATCAACTAAACTTTCAGTGAGATTGTTCCCCGAACTAGTTTTGTATCTAGATGATTAGCTTTGATTTAAGTCAGGTCGGAGCATCCTTATTTAAAACATATCTAACACATTTATTGATATAATACATCAATGTGTCCAGAGATAATGAAAGTAGAAATCTGGTGAGAGAACACTCCATTCTTGTTTAGACTTCCATGAAAAAAACAAATGGCAAAGAGGTGTAATTGTACATAATAGTGCAAAGAAAAGTTTTAAAAATCCATTAGATGCATTCGATTTGGTTTATGTGGAATATAACTATATAACAGTTATTATTATAAATTTTAGTATTTTTCAAAAATGAATTTTCAAATGAGGAACTTCAAATTTTTTAAAAATAAGACAATTAAATTTTATTTAGATAAAAATATAAGTAAAATCTTAATAATTTCATATAACTACAATCCTGATAGGGACTACTAAAATGGGGTTGGCCCAAAAAGGAGAACAACCCAAGAGAATTGCGGCTCGCTGACCCAAAGGACAATCAACACTCTAATTGACAGAAGATGGCATTCAAACAACCAGATGCGGCCCACGAACCCTTTTCGCTCACAGTAGATTATCTACCCTAACTAGCCGTGATGTGGATACCTTCCTTGATAATGACCTCTTCTGAAATGAAAGTCCCCTAATTAGGGTACATCTCGCACGGGAAGCCTCCAAATCATCGCATAACCTACCATGAAAGCCCCCTAATTAGCGTACATCTCACACGGGAAGCCCCCAAATCATCGCATAACCTACCATGAAAGCCCCAGTATTCACGGCATGTGGCGTCTCCACGGGGGAGGAAGGAATCCTCCTTTTTGGTAATTAAGCCCCTAAATGGCACCGATAACTCCTCGATAAATGGAAAGGATCTCTTCAGGAAATTGGCAGTCAGCCTTGTCAACTAAAGAAGGGTGGCGAGGTCAGACGAGATTAAAAAAAGTCCTGAGGACACACTCCAAATGCACGCTCTCCAATGCTCAAACTAACACTAATAGTCCAATCTCCGAATGAATTAAGTGCCACTCTCTTTCTCACTGCTGGCTCTTTGCGAACCCAGTGGTCAGAAAAGCCACTCTCCACGAGCGCACCTCAAAAAGTCATTCTCCACGAGCGCATTACAACCTAAAATAGTTCCACACCGAGTGCATCTCTGAGTTAGATTTACAAATTCCCTCCCCTATATCATTTTTAGTGAGATTCTGTCTCTACCTTCTTAATTTCGGAAGAAAGATAACTGACTTAAGCGTCAAAAGATATACCCAGGAGCGAGTCTCACCATTTTTTCCTAACTTCTTTAAGGTTCTGATTTTCAAAATATAACAATTATGAGTAATTAAGTTAATATTAGTGAATCAAGGTCAAAGAACGTGGGAGAAATTGGATTGAAGAGCCTAAAGACTCGGAATCGGCAAAATCAGGAGTCAGAGTTGTAAAGCTTAAAATGATAATCCCAAAATAAGATTCAAATTTTAAATTATGATAATTGTGATTTATTAAATTAATATAATCAAAATTATGGTCTAAGGATCTAAAAAGTTGGGTTAAAAATGTCAAAATAGGTCCCAAAGAGCGTGTGCATAAAGTTAGTTCACTGCAGGCCTGATGTAGGCTTGACCCACACCTGACCAGTGCCGGAGGTACCACTCGAGCATCGTTTCTAGATAGCACACTTGATGGGCATCCAAGGCGCGTCCGGGGTGCGATTTCCAGTTTAGGTGCACCCCATGATAGATCGACTCGCACCCGAGGCGCAATTTCCAGTGTTATGCACCCGATGATTGACTGACTAGCACTCGAGGTGCCAGTTTGGGTATATAACCCGCGCTGTTAGCTTTTCTCCATCATTTTCAATAGAAAAGAGACAGATGAGAGAGAGAGAGAACATGGAGGAGAAGAGAGAGAAGTGGAGTTCTAGGCTTTCAAGTCTGTTTTCAATGTGGAGCTAGTTGAGAAAGTCGTAAATCAGGTTGAAACAAGTGCACCCATAAGCTTTTCTTTCGCTTGTTGCTTTTTATGTTCCGTTCCTTTCCTATATTTTTACTCAAATGCCCATCTAAACATGTATTTTAAAATACCCATGTATTAAGTATGCATATATGTTGATTTTGTATTCGATTAGAAAATTTTGTGGGGTATTGTGTACTATTAAAACCCTAACCCCATGCCTCACCGTTTCTCCTGTTTATTTTGGGATATATGTGTAATATGGCTTTCGAATTTCTAACCCTAGTTTCATGAACGTTTTTACCTTAATAATTTGATATATATTTACATATATTTTTTACATGCTATGTTGTATATTCCGAAAATTATATTGGGTACCTTTTATGAAGGGATTAGTTATCCCTTTATGAAGTTTCTAATTTTTATGAAGGGATATGTTGGGTACCTTTTATGAAGTCATAAAGTTTTGTTGGACTTGATATGGTAAGAATTTTCTAATTTTTTCTAAGTTCTATATTAATTTGTGCATGTATTTAAAATTATGTGAGGACTTAAGTTCATAAAAAATTGGCACGCTATATCTACACCAAAGAAATATAAAAATTATGCAGAGTATAAAAAAGGAACCCCATAATTTGTTAAATTTGATGAACTGGTTCTCCAGGAGTAAGAACTTTATGATAATAATTAAGTGTAAAATTTTTCTTAAGAATAAGTAATCTAGAAATTGGACCAAGAAAATTGTATACCAGATGGTGATATTCTCTAACATACCTTAGGATATTACAGTGGTAAACCGAGGATGCCCTGGGCCATGGAAAATTCTATGGTAGCATATGAGTTTTGGCCTTGTATATCGAGTTAAAGATATACCACTCACCATGGGTATTTGAATTGCATGAGTCATGCCTTAGAATGTGTAAAAGTACACACATTCATTTCCTCATTTGATTACTCCATTAGTTGATAAGGCTCAGTAGCCCTAATCTTCAAAGATAAAAATTTTTTTTACATATTTTGGAACCTAAAGTAATCAGATATAAAATGTGAAAACTTAAATGTGTTTCAAAAATATATTTGATTATATTTCATATTTATGCATCTGTATTATATTCTTATTCCGTCCCCTTAATTTATTTTAAGTATATTACTTAATATCTTATTTATATTTGTATCTTGTTGAGCATTCAACTCATTCCCTTATTATTTTTCTTACCTTCAGATGAGCACAAACTGATACCCGACGAGGTGGAGCACTGGCCATAGGATAGATAGGCTTGAAGGATGATTTTTGTGGATTTGTTTATATGTATGGAGGACTTGTTGGATGAATATATCGATGTATTTTGTTTATATTGATGATATTCAGATGAGTTTAGTTTTCGCTATGTATCGATGATTTTATATGCTTTCACAGATTATTATGGTATAATTTTAGGTACCTAGTGACATCTTTATATCACGACGTTATATTCGGAGATATGACGTTGGAGTCACGCATTTATTTGTAGTTGATTTTGGATTCTATTAATGTTTTGGATGTTGTTTCCATTTTTTACGGATATTATGATGATTTGGATTTAGATTATTTTGACGGAGGTTTGGAGCGGCAGCTTCTTCCTCAGACCCGTTCCGTCACACTTTTTGTCTTTTTTTATGAAGCGTAAGATTCAAACAACGTAGCATGGAGATCGGGTCCCATGTCATCACGTATCCAAGGACCAGTTGAACCCAAATTCATCAAAAATTCGGATACATAACGCATCAAATTCTTATCATTTTTTTTTCTAACTAAAAAAATATCACACTTTTCAAAGAATGTTTTTTGCCATTTAGGCAAAAATAATATTAAAACATATAAAACTTCAAATAAGATATTGTAGCGGGGACCCCTTTGCTGTGCCCAATAACAAAATATTATTGGGTATTATTTAAAATAAGAACAATCCAATCAATTAATATGAGGATCTCCATAAATAATAAATTTATGAGGACGTGTAAATCAATTGAATTATTAAATCTATATCATAAAGGAAATTGATCAAATGATCGAACTTTTTGAATGATTAAATTATTGAGTGTCAAAGTAACTGGACTTTTAAGTTTAATAAAGAATGAAGTTTCAAATGATTAAACAATTAATTAAATTGGATGGTTAATCATTCTGGACAATTAAAGCAACTACTAAATTATTTTAACTGGCAAGTTAAATCAAGCAAGTAATTAATACTGATGCATCCTTAGTTCTCATATTGTAGTACGGATTAAGGAGCCTTTCAATCTTTTATTGCGAGTCACATTGGAATGGATTCGACCTCCGTCGCTGTTAACCTGGAACCTGCATACCACAAACTATAAATAGGAGGTTAGAGGATTGATAAGATTCATTCTCCGATTTATCCTCTGACACACAAGTTAGAAATCTTTCTCAAAAAATATAATATATAAGGATGATGCTAAATAATGCAAAATTGTATTTGAGTGGGAAATGTGAGAGGAAGACTGACTCATATAGGTGCGCCGACGGGGGGGCTTGGAGAGGAAGGAGGTGTGGGCTTCCTTATGGCTTCATGTGGTTAGTGGCTCATTAGGGTTGCACTCAATAAGTAGTTCACTATGGATATGCTCGACGTTGAGTGGCTCACTATGGATGCACTTGACGAGGAGTGGCTTACTACGAATATACTCCATAGGGAGTGGCTCACTATGAATGCATTCAACAGAGAATGGCTCATTAGGGATGTACTCGGTAGGGAGTGGCTCACTGTGGATGCACTTGGTAGGGAGTGGCTCACTATGGATATACTTGGTAGGGAGTGGCTCACTATTGATGAGAAAGAGCTATGTATAGAAAGAGAGCTTAGATCTTTCTTGGCTCTTAAGTCTCATTCGTGGGTGGTTTTTCCATTCAAAGTTGCACCTACTGAGGGGCATCTTAGAGGTGCGATCAAGTGAAAGGTGGCTTAGAGGCACAGGACTAAACTATGTTGATGGGCCAGCATCCTGGTCACCTGAGTAGAGGGTCGACTTTTAGACAGCGGGCTCCTAGCTTCGGGATGGAGGGTGGCTCCTAGACGGTGGGCTCCAAGACATAGGGTTCCTAGCTCCAAGATGGAGGGTTGGTTCCGAGACAGATGACTCGTGGCTCTAGAATGGAGTGTTTCTGGCTCCGGGATGGAGGGTTGACTCTTGGACGGAGGGCTCCTAGCTCCGAGACAAAGGGCTCCTGACTCTGGGATGGAGGGTTAGCTTTGGGACGGAGGACTCGTGGCTCCGGGACCGAAGGGGGATGGAGGACTCATGGCTTTGAGATGGAGTGCTCCTAGCTATAAGACAAAGAGCTCCTGGGTCCCGGATGGAGGGCTCTTGTCTCCAAGATGGAGGGTTGGCTCCAGGACTGAGGACTCGTGCTCCCGAACGGAGTACTCCTAGCATCAAGACAAAGGGCTCCTGACTCCAAAATAGAGGATTCTTGGCTGTCGGACGGAGGGCAAGCCTCCTTGAATGAGGGCAGCTCCTAAATGGAGGGTAGGCCCCCTTCCTGGGAATGCCGAGCCATTTGGAGCTCGTATTTCTAAGTTTAAGGGTGTCTGATTTTATAATGTGATCCGCAGATACGTTCCTCTTACTTGGGCAATGTGTGACATTTCACTTTAGAAAAATTTTGTTAGATTAGAGATGAATTGTGGGCCTAGCCCCTTAGGCCCATGGCTATTGGACTCATCACTAGCCCCCCATACTGTGAGGTTTTAAAATTCAACCCCCGGCACATCATCATGGGACATCATCTGCGCAATGCCGTTGACTTAATGCTGGTTGATGTCATCTTTCGGTTATAAATGGGGGGGGCTCTTTATGCCCTACTTCATGAATCATCTTCACCAGCCAAGTAATGTGAGAACTCAAAGCTGGTATGGAGCCCACACAACCATAAGCCAAGATCGGTGGGAGTTTTCCCTTCCTTGCTTGAAGCTGATGATATGGGGATGAATCTGAAGTCTGTCTTAGCTGCTGGTGAGTCATCGAGGAGGCCAAGTGCTGATTAGTCTTCACCAGTCAACCAAGGTAAGAGCGACTCATCTAGATGACCGTGGGCGATGAGCACCCCAATGGACTTTAGTACTGGAACAGACTGCTTGCGTCGACTGTGAGGGGGTCAAGGTATTGGGCAAAATTCGAGAGCTCATAGAGCAAAAGCCTTATGCTCCAAATCGGATCGCCTTACTGCAAGAGCGCATACCAGGAGGTCGAGCGGCGACTTGCCACCTTCTGGAGACCTTATTGCTGAAGTGGCTGTGGAAAGAGGACCCAACTCTGCCTGGAGGGATCTTGCCAATCTTGGATCTTTATTGGTGCCTCTGAGATGGAGTGCTTGAGATCGGCGTACATATGACTTGGTCAATCTTTCAGAAATAGAAGGAAAACCTTCACCGATTTTGACCGCGAGCCGTTCGAGTCTCAGGTGAGATCCAGGAGTACACAGAGGGAAGATCACAGGCTAGAAATCAGATCACCTTGCTATAAGGACGCACTTCGAGAGGTCGGTAAGAAACTTGCCTTAAGATAGCCGATTGTTCGAGCTGTAGCAATAGGATGCACTTTGCATTCCTTGGAAAGGTCCTTCTCATCGTGCATTGCTGTTGGTGAGCCAGCCGATGGGACTGGGTGCGAGGAGCCCCCAGCGAACTCAGTTGCTGGAGCTAGGGATCCTTTGGCTCTCGGGTCAAGTGAATGGGTCAACACCATAACCACGGCCAATCCTAGGATCCCGATCACAGTGACTACCCCTTCGAGGATATCGTTTTGCTTTCTAGTGGAGTGTTAGGTGTGACGGAACGGATTTTTTTTTTTTCCTCAAAAGCTTCCGTCAAACAGATAACATAATTAACGGTCTAATTAAGGCAAGACTTCTGCAAAAATTTCGGCAGAGTCTCCTTTGTAACTGGATGAAATCCCAAAAATATAAACCTGTAATAATCATCCATAACAAGCACACATCTATCCATCATTCACAATTCCTACAACAATCATCCACAGGATCCTATGTGCCATCCATGGCACAATTTCATAAAACATTTACTGCTCTAACAGTTTATTAACGAGATGCCATCTAGGACCTGCACAATAAATCCAGAGTATAGCGGAAGTACACTACAACCTGCAGAAGCATAGCATATTCTCTTTTACTATCATACATATATTTCACATGCTTGTTATACAAAATTCCACATATTCTATAACATCAGTGGGACCAAAAGAGCAAAGATATAAACATCATGTTTCTAGCTAAGCCTTTACATCAACAAAGCTCCTCCAAAATAGCTCCAATAGGCGGCGGTCCTCAAAAGTCTTCAAGCAACTCTTCTCTCGTTTACTCTTTTTTTATCAAAAAGAGCTCTACCGTCTCATCCGGAGGGGGAAAACACTAAAACGGTGAGCCGAGGCCCAAAGCAAGGTACATGCACGTGAGCAGAAACCATGATGCGTAACGGTCATGTAACTATGCATAAATAGAACGGTTAATCGTGATATAATTCATGAAACAGAAATCATGCTATGACGGTATTAAATTCCATAAATCGGAAATCGGTGAATGTTATGCAAAGTGGTACAGATTCCGTAAACCATAAACAATCGGAATCGGTACTTTCATATTCGTAATCGGCACGGTAACATATCATATCGGTAAAATAAAGAAAACGGCATCATAAGTCATCGTAATCGGTACTTCATATTCGTAATCGGTACGGTAACATATCATATCGGGTAAAACAAGAAACGTACATCATAAGTCATCGAATCGGTACTTCATATTCGTAATCGGTACGGTAACATATCATATCGGTAAAACGGTAAACGGTACATCATAACATATCGGGTAGACTTCCGCTAGTATACCCTACTAGCCGTGGGGGCGAATAATCGAGATAGATTGTGTTCACTCCACACAATCTAAGGCCTCAGAATCTGTAATATCCCATCTCACGGGATCGGGTTGTGATGCCACCCGAAGGTAGGCCAATAACGGTATCCCTCCGATGGTAACGCCCGAGGGCAGGGCGGACCACAAATAACTCCATGGACAGAGTTATCCTCGATTACCACCGAAAAGTCCTAAGGCATGCCGAGAACCTATCCGAATCAGAGTCAGCCTTGGGTCCTAAAATAATCAGAATAAAAACCTCTCTTTATCGAAAACCCCTTTTTGAAATCAGCTTTTCTCAAAACACTTTCACTAATTTGAAACATACATGGAAATCTCCTCAAAAGTGGATCAAGACATATTTTTTAGAAACAAATTATACTGGAAGCTACATTTCAATATCAATTAATTTTCATATAACAGAAGCTACGGTTAAAGCTCATCAAAACCTCTTCATTTTCGTACATAGGGCTTCGCCAAAACCTTCGAACTCAAATTGGTCTCTAAACAAGCCTTATTTCATGAAATCAAGCCATAAATCCAAATATACATACTTAATCATGCATTTTACTCAAACTAGACAACATTTTCAAGTTAGGGTTTCATCACATGCTTTCTGAGACAAATCAAAATACTATTTTCATGCTTATTCACGAATTCAAGCTAAATCTTGCGTAAACATGGATAAACATAAAATCCAACCAAGTAATCGAAGGAAACATGCTTCATGTACTTTAAACATGCATCATCAACATTTTAGAGCATTTTCATCGGTTTTAAAGCATGAGAAATCGGCATGCTGAAAAAATAAATCCAAGTACACTTGCCCGAGCTCGTTCTACCATTATTTTACCCGAATCGAATCACAACCGTGGTCTCTCCCCTTTCTTTCTCGCCGCCCTGCTGTTGTGCCTCAACTTCCTCTCTCTACAAACACATATCACTTAATCGGCATGTAAACAATTACGGAATTATTTCAAGACTCCCTGATGCCACGAACGGGTCAAATCTTGCGAGATTCGGCATCCGGTCGATATATACACACAATTGGGACATGGGGATTCATATTCTAGGATCATTTCATCATTTCATGAAGGTGACAACACGCAAAATCCACCTTCGGTCTCGGTGAACAGTAACAGCGCCCCTTTAACGGGCTCGGACGCCGCGAACGGGTCCAAACGTGCGAGATCGGACCCACGGCCGACATATAGACATCATTGGGACGTGGGGATTCCAATTTTGGGGTCAATTTCATGATACGAGGCTGGGAAATGGGGAACCCCCAAAATCCCGTAGGTTAGGGTTTCGGTAAAACCCACCCGGGCGAATCGGACACGAATCGGACAACTAACCACATTTTCATGGACCTCAAGGCATGGGTTTTCAATATCCTAACATTCCCCGTGGGTATCGACACAAAATACCCAACGAAAATACACAAAACATCGAAAGAGAACGAGAAGTGGGTATGAGAACACTTGCCTCGACGCGTGCTTTCACCTTTATACTGGCTTTCGGGCGAATCGGACTCCCGCCTCGATCTCCTTCCTTCTCTCTCTAGTCGCGCTCTCTCTCTCTCCGGAAAACCTCGGCCGATCGAAAATGAGGGAAACGACCGCGCGGGCGCAATATATACCGCGCCGGGCCGCCGAGCGGCCGGCGAGCGGCCGAGCGGCCAACCACGGCGCCACCGCCAGCGCCCCATCGAGTGGCCGGCGAGCGGCCGTGCCACGGGCGGTTCTATCAGATCCGCCGAGCCGTGGCTTCGAGCGCCCAGCAGCGCAAGCTCACTGGCAGTGGCTTCAAAGAGCCCGGACCCGAATGATTTTCCCGATTTACTAGTTCCGGTTCTTTGAGCTTTCCAATTCATTCCTCCTGTACCTTTTGAATACAATTTACCTATTTTAACTTAATTATCTCCCAATTATCATATTCAGGAACTCGGGTCGTTACATTCTCCCCATTTAAAGAAATTTCGTCTCGAAATTTAACGAGCCTCGAACTCCAAACCCGATATGAACTCCTTACATTTAGAAATCATTTTCTCGACTATACCTATTTTAGGAACCTCAAGTATTGGAATCATTCTAGTTCTCGTCATAAACAAATCCTTAGCCTTTCAAAACGGCCCAAACCGGTCGCTTATCGATTCTCTCATCCATCGATACAAGGAAGACCTCATAACGATCCTCCAAATTTCAAAAGTGACCTAAAATCATGCCGAACATCTCCTAACCCAATCCGTCACTTTCAATGGATCAATGACCTTTCACTTGAATCCATTTCATGCCTCAAAGAAATCGGTCACTAGAGCCTCGACCTTATCTAGAAACCTCTCGCCACGGGCCCACGACGCCCGCCGCACTACTCGATTAATCCTCAATCATTAAATTACGGCACAATCATAACAATCGCCCAAAAAAAGTCGACAAGACTTTCACCTCGCCTTCGATCTCAAAATTCCGATCACTTAGTAACCTCAAGATCCCGTCGGCATTTCAACGAGCCAACCGACCCGGATAAGAATACGACATTCTAACACCCCGTCATCTCAACTTACTAGCGATTCATCTTCAAAGCCTTCTATGAAATCTCAAAGACAAACAAGTCTAAAACTCGTAGCATCAATTTCCAACATTGATGCCCGCCTTCGCAAGGAAGACACCGACGTTTACTTTCTCACCCTTTAAACAAATCGACCATATGCAAGGCCATAAATCATCTTCCTATCTCCAAAGACAATACCCCCGAGTTTTCAAAATGAAAACCTTAATGGCCAATTTCCGACATACACGTGGGGGTAACACTAACTGACTCCTCCCCCACTTATCTCAAGGGTATTACATTCCATAAGAACTTATCGCACCCATTAGGGGTCAACCCAAATGTCACGAACATCAATCACCCTATCCGATTAGATCCAAGATGACCGCATAACCCACAACACAAATCGCCTCCTCAATCACCGCACTTAAAATCCCAAGTCCTTAAAATCATGCAATTACAAAGCCACAAGCTTAGGAAGGCATTTTCTCAATCAAATTCGCATTCCTTTCTCATCTAACATGCGAATTATCGTGCATCCATAATCCATGACTTAATTCCTTGATTATCACATGAAGTAACCTCAACATCGACTCAGACGTGATCGAAAGATCATCCCATAAAACTTCATGGAACGCCAACGAATCAACAAAACCCAAACGGGCGACTTTCGACTTTATAGTGGCCATAGCCTCACCCCGAATACTGCCGACTACAACTTCCATTGATCCACAATATCGCGTTATGGACCCCAAATCAATTTCATAATTCATCAAGCCTTTACAACGGCTCACGGACTATGTCTATCCATCTCCAAGATCCGATCATCCAATCATTAAGCTTCTAAACATTTAGACATTCGTGAACCACCTTATCGTCCATCTATTTACCTCAAGATTCTCAAATATTCGACCACGATACCAAAGCCGATACTTGCACGGCCATACTTAAGATCCTCAACGATTGGCATCGATTCGACACGACCTTGAATTACCGATCATGAGATAACTCAACCGAGTCTTCCCTTTCGATAACATCCTCGATCAATTCAAACTCATGCTTCAAATCCCATAACCTGATTGTCGGACGTTATCTTTACCAACCCGACCATATTAGCACTGCAGTTCGTCCACCGAACTACTATTAAAATCAGATTACGACTTAACACTTTAACTATCTCAAGTTCATACCCACTATCGCACAATCCAATTACAAGGCATAATACACTTACTAATACAACTCCGGCCGACTCAACCAATTGCATCTACAAACTCAAGGAAAACGTCACAACATTAATACCGTCTATATCAAATTCAGGTCCTTAATGAAACAACTTAAGAATCACCAAAATTATCCATAATCAGGATCCCAACGATACAAGTGTTGTGACATCAAAATAAAGAAATCTCATCTTCAATCTCGCAATCCACATATTCCCTCATACACCATCACCACCGAAACTCCGATCCTACGGCACTTGATTTCTTCACTTCAAGGTCGAGGATACAAACTATCTTTAAGTCAATACCCGTACTATCTATAACTTAGATCATAGTTCCAAATCCCTTCGGGAAAATATTTATCCAAAATTTGTACATGAACATCCACTTTGATACATCCGCTGCCCTTCCGAATGCTAGATCACCTTCACATTACTACAAAGCCTATGTCCTCCAATCACACATAACTCAAAACACAACGCAACCAAGGGTTTGGAATCCCCAAAACGATACCGCCTACAATATCAAACGTAAGAGCCTTACCTCTTACCACAACCGGTGACACTTAACATCTTGAGTTAATACCTTAGAGCCCTAGGGTAAAACGTGGACCTTTTACCATCCGTCTATGAATAAGGACATCCCTCAATCTTACGATCAACCAACCGAGGTCGAAACCACTTCCTATCTAGCATGGGGCAACACGCCACATTTTCTACTGACATGGGGGTCACCACAGCGTCATCCTAAGTCTAAGATTTCACATTTCAACCTCAATATAACTCAAATTCACAAACCTTGAGCCGCTAACTCCACCCTATTCACAAACCTTAAACCTCGACTGAGATTAATTAATCTAGGCTTCAATCAACACCGATCAGCTCAAAACCAAATTGATACCTGGCCAAATTCAAACACTAAGGTGTCTCGATACACTATCTTTCTCTCGACCCTACAACCACCCACTAATATTAGTAGTCCCCATCTAGGAGCCACTACCAATATTTCTTTGAGACCAAGACATTTCGCATTAAGACATTCCTTGAACACTAACTAGGACACGTTAATTAATCAATCGAACTAAATCATCATCCCTAATCTAGCACTAGCCTAAGAACCAATTTCTTGAGCGTCCTAGTTACCTTAACTTTCCATTTCTATTCCTACAGAATTCTCAGTATGGAGATTCAATCCTATGCTTCCGCTTTTCGGTCGATCAATTCCTAAGGCATCTCAATTCTCCGATACCAATTGTGGCCGGACGGATTTTTTTTTTTCCTCAAAAGCTTCCAAAATGTATAACATAATTAACGGTCTAATTAAGGCAAGACTTCACAGAAATTTCGTGAGTCTCCTTTGTAAATCGGATGAAATCCCAAAAACAAACCCGTAATAATCATCCATAACAAGCACACATCTATCCATCATTCACAATTCCTACAACAATCATCCACAGATCCTATGTGCCATCCATGGCACAATTTCATAAAACATTTAATTGCTCTAATGGTTTATTAACGAGATGCCATCTAGGACTCCGCACAATAAATCCAGTATAGCGGAAGTACACTACAACTCCTGTAAGCATAGCATATTCTCTTTACTATCATACATACATTTCACATGCTTGTTATACAAAATTCCACATATTCTATAACATCGGGGACCAAAAGAGCAAGATATAAACATCATGTTTCTAGCTAAGCCTTTACATCAACAGGCTCCTCCAAAATAGCTCCAATAGGCGGCGGTCCTCAAAAGTCTTCAAGCAACTCTTCTCTGTTTACTCTTTTTTATCAGGCAGTAGCTCTACTGTCTCATCTGGAGGGGGGGAAAACACTAAAACGGTGAGCCGAGGCCCAGCAAGGTACATGCACGTGAGCAGTAAAACCATGATGCAGAACGGTCATGTAACTATGCATAAATAGAACGGTTAATCAGGATATAATTCATGAAACAGAGAAATCATGCTATGACGGTATTAAATTCCATAAATCGGAAATCGGTGAACAGTATGCAGTGTACAGTATTCCGTAAACCATAAACAGTCATCGGTAATCGGTACTTCATATTCGGTAATCGGTACGGTAACATATCATATCGGTAAAACAGTAAACGGTACATCATAAGTCATCAGTAATCGGTACTTCATATTCGGTAATCGGTACGGTAACATATCATATCGGTAAAACAGTAAACGGTACATCATAAGTCATCAGTAATCGGTACTTCATATTCGGTAATCGGTACGGTAACATATCATATCGGTAAAACGGTAAACGGTACATCATAACATATCGGTACAGACCCTGCTAGTATACCCTACTAGCCGTGGGGGCGAATAATCGAGGATAGATTGTGTTCACTCCACACAATCTAAGGCCTGTAACGGTAATATCCCATCTCACGGGATCGGTACGGTATGCCACCCGAAGGTAGGCCGGTAACGGTATCCCTCCGGATGGTAACGCCCGAGGGCGGACCACAAATAACTCCATGGACAGAGTTATCCTCGATTACCACCGAAAAGTCCTAAGGCATGCCGAGAACCTATCCGAATCAGAGTCGATCCCTGGTCCTAAAATAATCAGAATAAACCTCTCTTTATCGAAAACCCCTTTTTGAAATCAGCTTTTCTCAAAACACTTTCAGCTAATTTGAAACATACATGGAAATCTCCTCGGTGCGGATCGGTACATATTTTTAGAAACAAATTATACTGGAAGCCACATTTCAATATCAATTAATTTTCATATAACAGAAGCTACGGTTAAAGCTCATCAAAACCTCTTCATTTTCATACATAGGGCTTCGCCAAAACCTTCGAACTCAAATCGGTCTCTAAACAAGCCTTATTTCATGGTATCAAGCCATAAATCCAAATATACATACTTAATCATGCATTTTACTCAAACTACACAACATTTTCAAGTTAGGGTTTCATCACATGCTTTCTGAGACAAATCAAAATACTATTTTCATGCTTATTCACGAATTCGAAGCTAAATCTTGCGTAAACATGGATAAACATAAAATCCAACCAAGTAATTGAAGGAAACATGCTTCATGTACTTTAAACATGCATCATCAACATTTTAGAGCATTTTCATCGGTTTTAAAGCATGAGAAATCGGGTGGAAAACAAAAACAAGTACACTTGCCTGAGCTCGTTCTACCATTATTTTACCCGAATCGAATCACAACTGTGGTCTCTCCCCTTTCTTTCTCGTCGTGCTTGCTGTTGTGCCTCAACTTCCTCTCTCTACAAACACATATCACTTAATCGGCATTTAAACAATTACGGAATTATTTCAAGACTCCCGGATGCCACGAACGGGTCAAATCTTGCAGATTCGGCATCCGGTCGATATATACACAATTGGGACATGGGGATTCATATTCTAGGATCATTTCATCATTTCATGAAGGTGACAACACGCAAAATCCACCTTCGGTCTCGGTGAATAGTAATAGCGCCCCTTTAACGGCTCGGACGCCGCGAACGGGTCCAAACGCGTGCGAGATCGGACCCACGGCCGACATATAGACATCATCGGGACGTGGGGATTCCAATTTTGGGGTCAATTTCATGATACGAGGCCGGGAAATGGGAACCCCAAAATCCCGTAGGTTAGGGTTTCGAAAACCCACCCCGCGAATCGGACACGAATCGGACAACTAACCACATTTTCATGGACCTCAAGGCATGGGTTTTCAATATCCTAACATTCCCGTGGGTATCGACACAAAAATACCCAAATCGAAAATACACAAAACATCGAAAGAGAACGAGAAGTGGGTATGAGAACACTTGCCTCGACGCGTGCTTTCACCTTTATACCTGCTTTGGCGGAATCGACTCCCGGCTCGATCTCCTTCCTTCTCTCTCTAGTCGTGCTCTCTCTCGGAAAACCCCTCGGCCGATCGAAAATGAGGGAGAACGACCGCGCGCGCAATATAGCCACATTAGGCGCCGAGCGGCCGAAATGGCGGCCAGCCGAGCGGCCAAAGCCACGGGCGGTTCTGCTGTATCCGCTCGAGCCGTGGCTCAGCGCCCAGCAAGCGCAAGCTCCGCCGGCGGGCTTTCAGCACCGGACCCGAATGATTTTCCGATTTACTAGTTCCGGTCCTTTGAGCTTTCCAATTCATTCCTCCTGTACCTTTTGAATACAATTTACCTATTTTAACTTAATTATCTCCCAATTATCATATTCAGGAACTCGGGTCGTTACATCAGGGCTGTTGGAGGTAACTTGCACCGGATTTCGATCGTTCCTGTGAAGGGAAGTCATGGCCCAAAGGAGACGCAGTTGTCGTCTAAGCCTCCTGACTTTGATGCTGGCTAGTCGTGCTTGCCCCTGCCAAGAGGAGGTCATGGGCCTGAGAAGATGTGGTTTCTAGGTAAGTTTTGAGGCTATAATTGCCAGGCTTTTACTTGCCTAGGCCGTCGCCTACATATAACGTTGGAACTCGGTCTTATTAGAGGACGTCGTAACTTTCATGCGTCTGGTTCTAGTCTATCAACCATTGTTGACTGATGGTGCTCTCTCCTTCGAAAGGAGGTCACCGCATGTATGTTGAAAAGCCCCATAAAGTTTTGAGTTCAGTCGCATATGGGCCGCTTAGTAACGGGACTAAGGTTCAAATACGACCGTACATGAGCCGCTTGGTGTGGGACCAAGGTTCAATAATAGGTGAATGAGTATGCACCAGACTTAGGAATTGTTTAAGTCGCATGATTTTATGCGGTGTTATGTAATCATTCATATGAGCAGATAATATTACTATTCTATTAACGAGAACATGATTCAAGCAGGTGGTATGGTACATATAAGACTTACATGAATTCAGCGTGGAATCATCGTCGATGCGTGAGTGGTGTTCTTGTGACCGGCTCACTGCCCCGAGTGTACAGCTAGCATGCACTACTTTGGAGGGTTGTCAGGGTGCTTTGGTAGGTGCCTTGGCCTATGGTCCTTATACTCTTTAGGATTTGGTCCTTTGTCATGGATTGGTTGGGCAACACGCTGCTGCCATGCTTGATGGTCTATTGGCCAGTGGTTCGGGTCCCATTGTTAATCATTACTACCTCTGCAACTTGAACCGGTGCAGCACTTGGCTGGATGATATTTTCTGCGATGAGATGGGTGGTGGGCTAAGCACGTTGAGTCCCCATTGCTGGGATTGCCATAACTTTTGCTGAGTTTGCTGCTATGCAACGGGTCGATGAGAGACGTTGCAATGGGATCAAACTATTAACTGGTGTGCCTTGGGAGAATTGTTGAGGCTGAGGACGGCCCATGAACAAAGGAACGGTCGCTCAAGCTGGCGGTCTCGTATTTGTGGCCTCTACTCTCTAAAAATTTGAGTTTGCCTCATTCGGCCGATAGGGTTCAAAGCAAGTGCCTCCTGGCATCATTTGGAGCGGCGTGGATTGTATCGCTCTAAGCCTTCATCTACACTTCATAGCTCGGCCGGCCTTCTAGCCGCTGCTAGGCCCTGTCGTTTCAAGCCCACAAAGGCCCATTTTGGGCTCCGGATTAGTTGCGGCCAGATTGGTTATGGTCGAAATGCATCTGAGTGTCAGATTGGGATGCGTCGGACTCAATCTTGGCTCTGAATAATTCAGCAACTGGACTGGATTTGGGCACCAGACCGAGACGCGGCCAGACTAAACCTAGGCACCGGACTGGATCTAGTGTCATACAGGGTGAGAATGCTGAACTAGGACTTAGCTGGACGTGACCCAAGCACAGGACTGGATCTAGGCGCCGGATGTGGCTTAGATGGGATAGGAGCAATGTCGAACTGGTGGGAATCAAGATCGTCAACCGTAGAGCCGGATTGATTTTGGAGCCGGGTTGGTATGCATCTAGACTAGATCTAGGCGCCGGACAAGGAGTGGCAGACTGGATCTGAGTCACCAAAGTGGATCTAAGCTCCAGATGCGAACACGGGCTACGATTGGATTTGGGGCCCGAGCATAGTCGTGGCCGAGCATAGTTGCGGCCAAACCAAGTCATGGGCAAACCGAGTTTTGGTTGAACCGTGTTGCGGCCAAATTGACTTGCAGCCAAACCGAGTTGCAGTTGAACCCAGTCTGAGAGGTGTTCATATATAACAAAGAGGAGACGAACCAGGATGCATTCATATAAGATGGCTAGAACCACGTTTGGTGGACCAATGAGGTGTACCTAAAGATGGCGATGAGGATCGCCAGTGGAGGGTGTTCCCAACATGGACGACGGTGCCAGTCACGGCAATAGCCACCTTGTGACAGCGCGGGTAGCGATACAAGCTCTCTCAAGGGTTTTCTCTTCCTCTCTCCATTGCGCCTCACAATACATCGAGATTTCAGCTGATTGCCTCAAAATTACCACATGCAAATACAAGACCGACATCTACAAAGAGGAAAGAAGTATTTGCTTGCCTAGATTTGTTGATTCTTCTCTAGCGATGGTGACGGTGACGGTGGCAGTGGCTCTTCATGGCTCACGATCTTCTTCCTTCCTTCACATCGTGATGCAAATCAGAGGGTGGAGAATGGAGAGGGCTTTGTCGACTCTCGATCTAGGCAACTTCTTCTCTGGTGCCGGCCGCCGCCGCCGCTCCGAGCGTCGCCCTTTCTCCCTTTTCTTTTATTTTCTTTTTTTCTTTCTTTCTTTTCTTATGCTGCACAGACGTCCTTTTCTCCTTTCTCTTTTTTTTTTTTTTTTTTGCAAAGGGGCCTCATCTTCTAATTCCTCTCCTTGTGTGCCGAAGTCCAGGAGTTGGAGGAGAAGCCCGTAGCGCGGCGTCTTAGGACCAGCCCTATTGTGTCCGTGGGCTATACTCCTTTCTTTAGCAAGGCAGCTCGCGAGTGTAGGATCGAGTAGTAGTTTGTTCGCTGACTCCGCATGGAACCTCTCCACATTCAAAGAGGTTGTCGGTCATCTTGGGAGTGGCAAGGCATTGTCACTCTGGGCTTTGGTCTAGCTCCCTGGGACTAGATCAATTTTTCCTTCGAGAGTGGAGCCTGTTACATGGACCCTCCCTAATACCGAAATCATTGGGCTAATGAGATAAGCACTAGGGGCCGTATTCTCCTCCGAATTCTCTTTTCGACGCTGACATTGCGCAATGGAGGATAGAGCTCCCAACCACTAGCATGTTAAGGACAGGCTAAGCATCGTCATGACTACCCGAGGGGTCGTCGCCATGAGAGGTGATTTCTCTTACCGAGTTGCTGGTTAAGGTATGAGTATTGAGTGTATTTGTTTTGTTGTTGTGCGGTGGTTAGACTTTTTAGTCTTTTTTACAGACAGTACCAATGATACATCACTGATTCTCAGGTTGTGGTACGAATTAGAAAGCCTTCTGATCTTCCGCTACGGGTCAAACTAGAGTGGGGCCAATCTCCATCGCTGTTGAAATGAAACTTGAGCACCATAAATTACAAATAGGAAGTCAGAGGATTTGTGGGATTTTCTTCTCAATTTATCCTCTGATACTCAAATTAGAAATCTTTCTTAAGAAATAAAAAGATGTAATGAGGATGCTAAATAATACAAATTTTATATGAGTGGGAGATGTGAAAGGAGGACTAACTCCTGTCGGTGTGTCCAACGGGAGGCAGCTTGGAGAGGAAGGAGGTCTAGGCTTCCTTCTGGCTCCATGTAGTCAATGACTCATTGGGGTTGCACTCGTTGAATGGCTCACTATAGACACACTCAGTAGAGAGTGGCTCACTATGGACACATTCGGTAGAGAGTGGCTCACTGTGAATGCACTCGATAGGAAGTGACTCACTATGGATACACTCGGCGGGGAATGACGTACTATTGATACACTCGATAGAGATTTGCTTATTAGGAATGCACTTGATAGGGAGTAGCTCCCTATAGATGCACTTGGTGGGGAATGACTCACTATGGATGAGAAAGAGCTGTGTAGAGAAAGAAAGCTTTGGTCTTTCTTGGCTCTTAAGTCTCGTTCATGGGTGGTTTTTCCACTCAGAGTTGCGCCCTACTGAGGGGGGTCTTAAATGTGCGCCTGAATAAAGGGCAGCTTAGAGGCAGAGGATTAAATTACGTTGATGGGCTAGCATCCTGGTCACCTAAGCGAAGAGTCGACACTTGGATAACGAGATCCTTGCTTCAAGATGAAGGGCTGGCTCCTAGACGAATGGCTCTAGGATAGAGAGTTCCTAGCTCTGAGATGGAGGGTTGACTTTGAGACAGAGGACTTGTGGTTCCGGGATGGAATGCTCCTAGCTCCAAGGTGGAGGGTTGACTCTTGGACAGATGGATCCTAGCTCCCAGATAGAGTGCTCCTGACTCCAGAACGGAGGGCTCCTGGCTCCTGGACGGGGGCTCTTGACTCCAGGATAGAGGACTCATGGCTCTAGAACGGAGTGTTCCTAACACCAGACACAGGTCTCCTGACTCCAAGACAGTGGGTTTTTGGCTCCCAGACGGAGGGTAAGCCTCCTGAAAGGAGGGCAGCTCCTAGATGGAGAGTAGGCCTCCTTCCTAAGAATACCAAGCCATATTGAGCTTGTCTTTCTATGTTTAAGGGTGCATTGTTTTATAGTGTAATTCGCAGGTGCGCTCCTCTTACTTGAGTAATGTGGGACATTTCACTTTGAAAAACTTTTGTTATGTTGGAGCTGAGTTGTGGGACTGCTGTGGGGTTTGGCCCCTTAGGCACATGACTACTGGACCTATCAAATATTATGTGAATAAGCATTATATTTGGAAATGTCATACTCAAAGTATATCAAATGGTTGAATTATTTAATTCCTAATCAAAGTAACTACGTAGATCATGATTAATTATTTATTTTTAAAAAACTACTAATAACTGACAATAAGTTATAATTATATCATCTTCTCCTGAGAATAGGGAATTGGAGGGGAAAATTTGGAGAATAAGTATAGAGTTCTAACACTCTCGTTATTTAAAACTCCATATGTTACGAAACCAAATCTCTCACTTTCCATGTTTCTTGAAAAAGTTATTGACTTTGAATGTCAAAAGATATACCAATGAGTGAATCTCATAATTTTTGATCTATTATTTGATATTATTGTGGATAGAATTTAAATAAAAGGTTTAACAATCTAGTCCAACACTAATCGAATCGCTATTTAGATTTGAGGTATATATCAAATGTTTTAACGAAAATCATGTATGTAATCTTGGCTACCTAATTATATTTGTTTTTTTTTTTCAAATAAAATAAAAACAAAAAAAAAGTTAAGTATTATTAAAGATGTGAAATTAGCCCAACAGTTAGGTACCATGTGAAATTAGCCCAACAGTTAGGTACCATGTGAAGGGATTTGGAGGAGGTCTATTTTTTTATAAAGATAGAGAGATTTATTCTTAATACATTAATTATTTATTTTTAAATAAATTATCATAATTTAATTATAATTTAAATAAGTACCATGTGTTTCTATTCAGATTAATTAACGTTTTTATTTAAAGGTGTCATTATTGAAAGTAATTAATGAATCATTTTATACATGTGAGCCTAAACTAAATTTATGTTGAAATTAGTAGGACTAAATTTGTGAAATCTTCATAGGGTGTTTTAGTAATTATCTTACCAATAATCTATTATCAGTTCCAATATCTTAGAATAATAATTAGAATATGTTGTGTGTTCTATACTCATTTGGGTATAATTAATAAAATAAAAACTAATTAAATAGATAATTAAATACAAATCTATTCATAATTATAATGTGAAAGCTCTAAATTGCCTCACTATATCATTTTGACTGCTCTTACTCATATATACACATTCGTCAAGAAAGCGTCAAAAGGATAACTCTTGCAGAGTAGGGAATGGGCTTGTTAACGGCCTTCTTATTCTACGACGAGCTATTGACACTAATATAAAAAAGATAAAATACAAAGTAACTTTATCCTTATTTGGTGTTCAGACGAACAAATCCCTCTAATCCCTCTTTCGTTGGTACCAATAAATGATAGGCTAGAAGGATGGGCACATTTAACTAATCACGGATCCCTAAAAAACCTAGATACCTTGTAGGTTTCATCTTATTGGATATAAGTGTGACCAACCTATAGGAACTGTGCTATCCACTCATTTTGACCAAATTGCTTAGTGATTGAATCTTAATAGGTATAATTTTTTTAATTTTACAAGTATACGAGAGTTTGGTATAATTTTATCGATAAATCAGGTATTGTATATGTGAAAAGTTAATTTTTTATACGAAACTAATTGTATAATTATTTTATATCTCAAAAATATTAAAAGAAAATTAAAAGCATTGAATTAATGATGATGAGAGTGATTGTAACAATTATGGTACAACTATATAATTAATTAAAAGATGTAAAAATTTAAATGATAAAATTTTAAATTGTTAAAAATTAAAATATAGAAATATAAAATTAAAATAGTGGTAGTAATTTAGTTATTTAAGACTCAAAAAATAAAAATAAAAATACTTAATAAAATGTGTGAACAAAATAATAAAATTATAAAAGTGGCAGTACAACACAACCAGTAGGCATATAGCACAAACTGGCTGAGCCAATTTGTTATGAGAATAAATTTAATATTAAATTAGAATTTAAAAATATAAAATAACAAATATAAAATAAATTATACTATACTAAAATATTAAATTTTTAAAACAAAAACCAGCATTCCAAATTATTCCCTCTCTTTCTCTCTCCCCCTTCCACTGCGTCTTCCTCTCTATCTCCCTCTCTTCCTCACTGCTTCGCACGTCTCTTCCTTTTCTTTTTTTTCCTCTCTCTCTCTCTCTCTCTCTCTCTCCCTCCTTCCTCCCCTCTGCCTTTCGGCACACTCTTCTTTCTTTTATATTTTGCCTCAGTCACCAATTTTCTCTTTTGTTTTTTTCACTTTTTAAATATATATATCTTATATTTTTAAATACATATATTTTAACTTTATAAAAATTTGACTTTATTTTTTTTTTTGTGTGTTTTTTCAATCGGTGAAGTGAGTTGACAAAATAAAAACTCCATACGGTTCATTTATTTACTTTTATTTCGAAAATTTTTTATTAAACAATAAAACTTATATAATTAAATTATATAAATTAATTATATAATCTAAATAAAAATTATTAAAAAATAATAATAAATAAATAGCCATAAAAATATAAGAATTAGTATTTATTACATAGGCCCATGCATTGATTTACATTTTATAATTGCTAGGGCTTTCACTTTGACACCTCTTCACTCGGTGATTTATTAAAGCCCTCATCATTTTAGCAAGAAAGCAATCCCACTTCCCCTCGATCTAGTTGAAGAACGAGATTATATATAGAGTCTTTCACCATCTCATGGGGAATCGTTGGCCTACATAGATAATATTTGGAAGCCCAAAGCCTTTGATTCTTTTTAGGCATATATAGTTCTAACAATGAGGGTACATAGTTTCTTAATATCAGTTACTAGCTCTTCCTTTGAGAAAGCAAATTTTCACTCCAAATAAGAGCCAGTAGAAATGCCAAGACTAAAGAGTACAGCATTAAATAGCTATTTTCCTAGGGGCTCTAAAGCATGTCCAATGAAAAGAGATTTCATAGTTCAGATAACCAAACTCTTGAATTATAGTTATTTCTTTTTCTATATCCTTTTCTAGCATTTTTTGAACAAAAAAATGATTAGGATTGATGCGTACCTGGATCCGATTTCGAACAGATTCGGATTCTTCTGGATTATTTGACCCGACTCCGTTCACTGAGTTCGAATCCTACACACCCCTAAAAATGAACAAGAGGTCAGCATGTCGACTTGTTGAGAATGTGAATTCTTACTTCCTACTCACAGAGAGCGTAAGGAAGTAACGTCCCAAAAGCGTGGAAGCTTTAGGGAATGAGTCTCAGAGGGCCGAAGAGGTCTCCACGAATCCGGAGGCCTCTGGTGGGTTTGGAGGACGAGCGCTTGTGTAGAGAGAAAGAGGAGAGGAGCCTCTGTTCAAACTCTGTAAGCGTTCATGTGGATGAGACTGTAGGGAATCTTTATAGGAAGTCGGTTCTCAGTGTTCCCAGGAAGACGAATTGCAGTATGGGCAAGAGAGCTTCTGTTTCTCAATGAGCTTGTGTGTATGCTAATGGGTATCTAAGAATGCATGTAAGAGCGTTTAAGAGCATATGAGAGCATGTGTCCTCCAGAACGAAGACCTTAAGCCTTTTATGGACAACAGGAGAGCCTCTTCCTCTGGTCAAGGTGGCGTGCTCCTCTTGGACTGACAGTGGCGGCCTCCTCAGAGTTGGTGGGCCTGACAATCGTGATTTGATAAATCCTCTTTCTGCTGTACAGTGCAACGGATCTTCAAACTGTCTCATACTTTTGTGACCGTTTTGTTAGCGCTGAGATTATTGCCGCCTTTTTTAGAGAAGATCAGCTTTTAGGAGGACATGTGGCCATGAGAAAACCGTTGCTTTTCGTGCACGTGTTCGCCTGCTAGTTTGGGCTTGGGTCGTAGCAGGTTTAAAGCCTTTTTGAGCCTACCACTACAGTGCATCCGGTCAACGCTTGAGTTAACCGTCTGTACGCGAGTATTGACCGTCTGCACGCGAGTTAGCCACCTACTGGAGTCTAGACTGTCAACGCTAGTGTTGACCGTCTTTGGCCTTTCAGGATTTGGCATTCACATCCTGTTGGGTCGTTTTTAAGTTAACCGTCCAGTAGGTCGTTTTTTACCTCCGTTGACCTTGGGCGAGCTCATATTCTGGCGTACCCATCAAGGATGATCTTATCATATATTAAATCTAATAAATAAAAAATTAATTAGAATGAATTAAGTACAGTGCTTGATTCATCCCCTAACCACCTTTTTATTGTATGCTTTTTCACCTTCATCAATGGAGAACCTCTTTTGTTCATTATTGCTGTATCATTTTGAATACTAAAATAAAAAGAGAGTGAGCCATAAGAGGTTGAAAGAGAGAGAGGTAGGTAGTTTGTGTGGGCTTTCCTTCTTTTACCCTAGACCGATCTTTTGGTGGAAATTTCAAGATCCATTTGTGTTGTAGTAGTAATGGCCATTTATATTATCAATCCATTATTTTTACACATCTTGAAGCAAGTGATACTCCTAACTTTTCACAATCTTAAATATCTTATAAGTAAAATATTTATTGTTATTGGACAATTTAATTATTATATTTGTTAATTAGAATTCATAAGATTTTCATTATCTTTTATTGATTTCAATTATAAAAAATATAACAAATAAAGTATATGAGATATATGTTTAATTTTATATTCACATAATTTGATTTTTATTATTTTCTGTACGGCGCTTAACTTATATTCAAGCTAGAATTCTAATGCTAATAGATCAGTATTTGAATAAAGTTCAAATGCTAATGTGTGTATAGCTAATTAAGTATTTCATGCTTTCATATTATAAATCTACTTCTTTATACCTTGAAATGTATGATATAAAATTTATTTACATTCAACCTTGGAATAAAAGACTATTTTGGTGTATAATATACTATTTTTATAACATAAATTGATGAATTTATAATTTGTATGTTCGGTGTATAGCTGACATTCGATACTCGCATTCGAATGTCAAGGCTCAATTTGAGGGAGATTAGTTAATCTATGAACCTAGCCATACAATTTTGAGAATATATTTTGGCTTATGTATTTTGGGTGGGTTAAGAGCCTTATATGTTTAATTTCGTGATATTTGAATGATTATTTCCTTGATCATTGGTTACATTTCCTTACATGATAATACGTGAATATATTCTTGATATCTATGATTAAGGTAATTGATACTAAATAAAAATATCGCGGTCTTAAAAAATATAGAACTTACGAAACTTTAATATGATTTATAATTATTCGATATTGATTTTTATATCATAGTGGATTAAGGTATTTGTTCTTGGAAGGATATTTATAATCCTATAAATAACGCATATAGAGATATCAAGCAATATTGTATCGAAAGATATTAAGTTTAATATGTGGATTTGAGATAAAGTATTTTAGACCCCTTGTGGACATAAATCCCAGTTGGATCATGACAATACAAGCGTGATATATTTTGAACTTATCCTAGAAGGAATGATAAAAATATTGATTTTTTAAATTTGATACTTACGTACCGAGGATAAAAAAGGTATAATGAGATTACATAATTAGTCATTTGACAAACTTATTAGTATCAGTTACATCGTAGATATTATCCAACCGTTAGTGACAAGCATATGATCGTTGACTCATAATCAAAGAATAAGATTTAAGGAGATTATTGTAATATTTCTTATAATTGGGATATCTGTTGAGATAAGTTCAATAAAACCTATAATCTTATTAATATTTGGATTTGATAGAATCCTAATTGCATATTTGATGTTTAATTGTCCTCGTAACTTTTAAGCCATAGTTATGATATTAAATCTTAGATAGTTAATGGTTAATTACATGCTGCTATTATTCTTATATATTTGATGTTGATGTTTAATGTATTTTACTAAACTATAATATTATTAATTATATTATTTATTGAGTATTTAACTCACATTTATTTATTTTTTTCTTCTAGAGTAAAGTATATTGATAGCATAATAATGGAGATTGTATATTTATTGTGGAGTTTTTATATAAAAAAATGATTTCAAAGTCTAGAATTATCATATTGAGAAATAATAAATTTTTTTAAAAAAATAAATATTAGACACATGCCAGGATTGCATTCCTTTAATTTTATTTTATATGGACATTTACAAAATCTTTTTATTTTTAATGAGCTTGATATTTATCATAAATATTTTATTTATAATAAATTATTATAAATATTTATGATTTGAATTTTTCATATAATTGGTTTAAAAGAAATCATTCAATTGGGTCCGAGTCTTGACAATGTGAGTTAAGAAACGAACCAGCAGAAATGGTACTGGCGGCAATATACTCAAGTGTGTTGCTTCACCCATGTGCTTTGGTTTAACAAATTCATCTGTATAAGAGATGAGCTGGGGCATCCAAGTCTTTTTAATATTATTATAACTACTTTCCTGTTGATGACCAGAATAACCAAAACGAGTTAAATTTAGATGATAATATAACAAATAACGGTCGATATAAGTCGTTATCAGGCCGCTTGATACCGATATTTCTCAATGTACCAAAAAAATACAATATGTGGTCATATTGAAAGTCTATCGTGATATATTGGCCGATAATTGCACCCAAATTTCGATTCAAAATTTATTTATTTTTCTACGTCTAATACCAATACGTATCACTCTATACGTACAATAGCAATGCCTCCGCAAATAATACAATATGTGGTCATACTAACCGCCATTCTTGGCAAGATGTTCTATTCACCTGTAACCCCTTTGAGGGTTGAAAAAAGGGACATACAAGCTGTGGTATTATAAAATGAGGGGCGCTACGGCGTGGACCTATGTAACAATCGTCGGATCCTTATTTAATGTCCTTTGTTAATTTTTTTATTTTAAATAAAAAATATTTTTTATTATTTTTTAATAACAAAAAAATAATAATGGGCATTGAATGAGACTTCAAGGACTACTGTACTGAGTTATACAGGCACCACACAAATTCACATCACAGTGGCCCTACCCTCCTGGTATTATCTGTTATAGTCACTTCGACTCGTCACTTTCCCGTAAAGTATGCGTGTCTAAAGCTTTGCCCTTCTACCTGACTCCCATTGCTTCTGTCTGCTAAAACACTCCTGCAACAGAAGGCACTGAAGTCACTAAATGCCGAGAGAAAATGAATATGACAGCCGTGTGCGTATCGTAAAGCCATAACTTGTAACAATGGAGGTTCTCAAAGTGGCATTTCAATCATGCACCAGGTTAATGTTCTTGCTATTATGAACATAGGGAGAATGCAATACAATTATGGTGCCATGAAAATTTAGGAGTATTGATAATAACTTTATGATAACAGAATGCACATTACACCATATTTAATGTCTCATTTAATACTTCTGAAAGTCACATATTTATATTAATTATGTAAGTAGGGTTTGTATCTACATATAGAACAGTATGCAATAGAGTAAATCGCCTCCAAAGACAAAACAATTGGGCCAAGCACATAACAACAGTGTGCTCATACAATGCATTGTTTTTGAGGAGTATCCAGATTTCGGGTGTCCGGGTTTTCATTAAGAAATCAAATATTTTAGTTAGAAGAATATGATTGAATTATTTCCATTACATTTACTATTTCAGATATATTGAAACCACTTTATCTTATGTCCGGAGTGTAACTCTCTTCCCGAGTATACTGCATGAATTTATTGTCTTGTGTGTGTATTTGAACTCTTAACTTAATTTTATTGTTACTTATAATATGTACCACTCAGCAAATTCATAAGTTCTTCTTGGGTCAACAACGAACAAAACACGAGAAATCCAGCAAACTCAAAGTTGCCATAATGATGAATGCGAGTCTGCACCCTTGTATGCCTTAGTACTGGTGGCCGGAGATGATAGTTGCCGAGACACCACCTCCAATGCCGCCAAAGTCACAAACAAGGCTTAGCATCTCAAAACCGACCCCTCTTACACCTTCAAGATAGCTGTCAGTTATGAATGACTGAAGCACCGGTATCACAATTGCAAGTCCAAAGCCATTTACAGCCCTCCAAAAGGCAACTTGTGCAAAGTGCTGACTTGCACCTACTGCAGCAGTTGAAAATGCCCAGCATACAGTCCCCATGGCAAGGACTGCAGGTCGATCATGGTGAATAACTAGGACACCTGCCGAGGGGGACAACGAAGCTGCGCATAAAAGTGAGGTACCCCAGATCAGATAGTCCAACGTTAAAGGTTTTGCTGACTTCTTTATAAACAGCAGGAAGGAGCTCCTCATCTGCCTGTTCCATTATAGCAGCCAGATTTTCAAGAATATAAGGGACAGAGAAACCCCAAAAATCTTTCTTGCTCTGTAATATTTTGAAGAGAACAAGGTGCAGATTTCAGATTCAAATAACACCAAGCACAGATAATAGGAAAAAACAGCTAGAACCACCACCACCACCATTACTGCCACCGGGACTTTTGGTTCCTAACTAATTAGAATGGTCTACATATAAGAGAAAAGGAAGGAATATACTGCATAATTACATTTGTTAAGACAAAGAGGACATGAATTTCCCCACAAATTCATAGCAAACACGGACTGGCAAGGCAATGGTGTTTTGACGCCACCATTTCAATACTGATTGTCTGAGTTTTTCTAGGATAGCTCCTTTTAGAAGAAGTTACATAAGAATTCAAAGAAATCATGGAGATCTTATGCATCTCAAATGACTATTGCATCGATACATTATTCTGTGATAGATGCAAAATATAAGTGAATTGAACCAAAGATCAGTTGTCATTAACAAGATTTGCTAAATAAAGAAAAGAAAAGAAAAATCTGTTAGAAGATTGACAATGTTCCATTTTCTCAAAATCAAACCCCACAAATTTCAAAACCCACAAGTTCGGTCATACCAAAGGCAGATAGATACAGAAACGGAAGAAACAAAATCACAGGAATGAGTTCTAACAGTAGGCATAAACTACGCCAAAGCCTGATTCTCAACAAAAATGATGGAAATGAAATCACTCTCTCAATGCAGGACGCTCCAAAAACAGAGATATAGATTTTCATAAAATAGCAAGAATTGGAGAGCAAACCATGAATATGTGTAATACACAACCAATTGTTGGGGTTAATTATTTTCTTGTGAGTGATTCAACAAATAAGTTTTGTTATCAGAGGATTTATGGAGAGTAAATGACGGAGTTCATTTGGTGGAGAGCAAATTCAGAAAGCAGATTCCAGTCAACAGTAGGTTGACTAGTGAAGAGCAAAAAACGGTCAACAGAGTTAACCGGATGATGGTGGCAAGCGGCCAAGGGCGGCCAGGTGAAAAGTGTGCAGGGTTTTTTGATACATTTTGCTGGTCAACGGAGTTGACCAACTGAAGGAAGCAGACGGCCCAAGACACAAGTTGATGGAGCGCGGACGACCAATGAGCAAGTGCATGGACGGTCAGGGTGCGCGGATGGCCAAGGAAGACAAACCGCCAGGATTTTGGCAAAATGGCGGAATGACCATTTTGCCGGAATGCATTTTGGCAGAATGAAGGAAAAATGCTGGAATGGGCATTTTGCCCGAAATGAAACATTTCACTGGTTTGGAGCAGTTAGAAGGAATGTCTATTTGGCATGAATGGATTTACCGATCGGTTTACTGGTATAAAAACACCAAGGATACCGTGGCTGCCGACGTAGCAGGCAATTGGCCTTGCAGGTTTTGTAGAGTAGGTAGTAGACCTGCAATATATGCACCGTCTATGGGAAGTGTCAAGCTGCAGAGTTGGTAGGCAAGATTGGTAGCAGGTTGCAGGTGGCAGGCATTTGTTCACACACATCTGCCTATGGGTAGATGGTCTCCAGGTAGATCATTATATGTATGCATGCTGGACATGCTGTAGAGAAAAAAAGGGGGCGAGATCCAAGTGTGAAAAAAGGAGATGAGTGTACCACCGGTGAAGAAGAAGAGAGAAAAACAGAAAGGGAAAACGGAGGAGTGTTTTCTTGTTTATCCTGGAGAGATTTTTCTTTGTTATTCTCGGGTGTATGATAGATACTCTATCTCGAGGGTTTGTAACCAATTTTTCACATAGTGACTTGCAAGTGGACTCTAAATCCCGTGATTTTTCCTTTCGGTTTATGAAGAGTTTTCCACGTAAAACTTGTGTGCGCTTCTTCTTCTTCTTCTCTTTCACTGTGTGTAACGTTGTGTCATTCTGTTCGACCAGTCTTTTGCCCCCAACACTCATGTATAGAGAGACTGAAACTTCCGTGTGAGATGCATTCTGTCAGTCCAAAGTCTGTCATTTTCATCAACAATGTCGAATTTAGGTTGCTGCGAGTATAACAATATCTCCAAAACTTGTGTATCCAAACACATGGATCAAACGACAAAGCCTATTAAAGGCAATGGAAACCTAGCTCATCTGAATTCTTCCATGAAAGACATCACTATAGCTTTTTTAAAGGAAATTTCGATACCACTCACTGTAAAACAGAAAAAAGAAAAAAGAAGAAATATTCATTCTATTTATACAACTCAAATTCTGTTATGGGACTCATCGAAACACCATCAGAAGCATCACTGCCATGTCACCCGCCTACTGCCAGACAAAGCACTCGGGTCACTCGGGCCCCCTTAAATTCAGAGACTACATTTAATTGCTGTTTCCCCACCTACACGTGCATACTTCTGTTATTAATTGCTGTTTCACTTTGTTATTCCCTTCCCCTGCACATGTAAACGGTTACTCTTTCTGTTATTATCTTCGGTTTGTTTTTACTTTCTGTTAGGACCATGTGAAGACACGGGCAGCTGGCCCAATACTGTATATAAGCCCACCACTGTGCTCATTGGGGGCATGAAATGAAGCGTCTCGAACTTCCCGCCCGACTCCCTCTGAAATCCTGTTCTGTTTCCCCTTATGCTTCCCCCCCCCCCCTCTCACAGAATCTCTCCTTCCCAAATCCCTCTTCCTCCACTCTTATTCTCACAGATTTCCCACACGGTCGGCAGCAGCCGGCACCACGCATCAATTGGTGTTTTCATTAAAATAATGGTAAAGGATATGACGATACGATACAAGGCCCTCGAAGATTCCATCACGGGTATTTCAAGGATCTGGAAGGAGGTAGTGGCAACTATATAATAATATAGTGAAGGTATTGCCTCTAATACTTCTGCAACTGAGCATATACAAAAATCCCTCTCTGAGATTTTGCTTCGACTTGACAAATCACCCTTACCACCAATAAATCTGCCGTTGCTTCCTACTCCTCATCCGTTTCTAGTGACTTCTTCTACCCTTAACCACCAATCGCTTCACTCCCTACCGCTCTTCCCACATGCAGCAACCGATTTCCAACTAGCTACCTCTCTTCATCTACCCAAGCTTGAAATCTCATTTTTCTTTGGGGATAATGTGCTTGGTTGGATCTTTTAAATTGAACGCTTCTTCCATTATCATGGAACCCCACTAGAGCAGAAATTGACCATCGTTGCATTTTATATGTCCGGCTCGGCTCTTCAATAGTACCAATGGATGCATTCCACCAAACAACTTTTCACCTGGGAATTATTTTCTCATGACCTGGAGCTACGATTTGGGCTGTCCACATACTCAAACCCTGAAGCCATGCTCTACAAGCTTCGGCAAACCTCTATTGTCACCGCCTACATGACAAAGTTGGAGGCACTCTCCACGCACACTATTGATCTCACTACCGTGAATCTATTGAACTGTTTTATTTTCGGCCTACGAGGCAATGTACGATGGAAGCTTTTGTTGCTGAAACCCATATCTCTACCAGAGGCAATCGGCATGGCTAAGCTGGTGGAGGAAAAGTTCGATACAGGGCGCTCCCCGCCCATTGGCCACCAACTACCAAACATCCCATTCATAACAATACAACACCACCGCAAACTTCTTCAACTACTTCTTCTAGCTTTCGTCTAAGATTACCCATAAAGAAACTCACTCAGGCTAAAATGGTGTCTCGGCGTAACCAAGGGTTGTGTTTTAATTGTGATAAAAAATTTACACCGAGCCATCGCTGTAATCCTCTATAATTCTGTGTATGCTAGCAAAAGACAAAGGAACACCCTCAGGGATGATACCGCTACTTGAGGACGACTCCATTGTTCAAGGACAACCTACAATAAATCCTTCTTAACTCGAGCCCCTATCTCTAACAACCACTACCGCCTCAACCATTTCTCTTCATGCTCTGGAAGGCCATTTTATCCCTTCCACATTGCGCCTGCAAGGCCAAGTAACTATCCCATCAGTGGTTATCTTGGTGGATAGTGATTATACTCATAACTTCCTCCAAACTCGACTGGCTAAAAATTTGGGGCTAACCATCGAGCCTTCAGAGCATCTTAATGTCACAGTTGGCAACGGGGACTCCCTCCATTGCGAAGGCATATGCTCTAATGTCCTCGTCAATCTGGACCAGTCAAAATTTCTGGTGGATCTCTACTTATTACCTATATATGGGGCTAGTGTGGTATTTGGGATACAATGGCTAGCCACCATTGGCCCTATGCTATTTGATTATAAGACCTTATGGATGAGTTTTGATTATTCCGGGACTCAACTCACTTTACATGGGCTCCAATCGGCCACCATTTCATCCATGACCTTGGGAACAGTTTCGACGTAGTGAGATGACCAATTATGCCACCACTTATTTCAAACTAACAGTCACACCTACCTTGGACCCTCACTGAAAACCACTTCCTCCTCAATTCCTTCTCCAAATCACTTACCCTCCAACGTTTTCCCCCCATCCTTATAACTCTTTGTTACCTTCTCTCAACATTTACCGATATTTTCTCAATTCCACACGGGCTACCACCACAACGCTCCACCGATCATCGCATCCCACTAAAACCAAACACAAAACCCGTAAACATAAAGCCCTACCGGTAACCTTACTTCTAGAAGGCGGAAATGGAACAAGTGATGTGAGAAATGTTAGCCGAGGGTATTATCCGAACTAACACCAGTTCTTTTTCGTCGCCAGTATTACTTGTCAAGAAAAAAGATGGGAGCTGGCAATTTTGTGTGGATTACCGAACTCTCAGTGCTGTCACCATTAAAGACCGGTTCCCCATCCCAATAGTGGATGAGCTGCTGGACAAATTATCTGGGGCTCGAGTGTTCTCCAAGCTAAACTTGTGAGTAGGGTATCACCAAATGTGCATTCATGTTGAAGACGTCCACAAAACAACTTTCCGTACTCATGAGGGACATTATAAATTTCTAGTCATGCCTTTCAACTTGTCCAATGCCCCCTTTTCATTTCAATCCGAAATGAATACAATCTTCCGTCCGGTGCTAAGGCGATATGTGCTAGTTTTCTTTGATGATATATTAGTGTACAACCCTTCGTGAGACATACATCTCAATCATCTTGCATAGGTTCTGCACATCTTGCGTGCTAATACATTCTTTGCTAAACAATCCAAATGTAAATTTTGGCGGTCTTCACTATCCCATTTGAGTTACATTATTTTAGAGCAAGAAGTGGTGGTGGACCCAGCCAAAATTGAGGATGTCCAAGGCTAGCCAACACTTACCACCATACCCAATTACACTGGTTCTTGGGACTAGCTGGGTATTACTGGCGATTTGTTAAACAATATGTCCAAATCTCTACTCCCTTAACCCAATTACTACGAAAACACTCCTTGTGGACTCTAGAAGTTGAGCACGCCTTTAATTCCCTTAAGGCTGCTCTCACATCCTCCCCGGTACTGGCCCTCCCTGACTTCTCCAAACCCTTCATGATTCAGACAGATGCATCGGAATAGGGTATCGGAGCCATTCTACTTTAAGATGGCCACCCCATTGCTTTCTTTAGTAGACAAATTTGCCTAAAGTTACAAGCTTCCTCCACCTACATAAAGGAGTTATGTGCTATCACTGAGGCTGTGAAGAAATGGCGATAGTATTTATTGGGCGCCAAGTTCACTATCCAGATGGATCATCAACCCCTTAAGGCACTGCTAACACAGCCAATACAAAATCCTGATCAGCAGCATTGGATTACTAAATTGATGGGGCTTGATTTCAAGATTGTCTACCGACCGGGCCGAGAAAATGGACCAGCCGATGCCCTCTCCAAAGTTTCGACCGGATCCTATTTGACTCTACAAGCGGTATCACAACCAGTAATTGCACTATTGTTGGCTCTATGGAAATATTACCTACGACACCCAGCTCCAATTCAATTCGCCAAAGCCATCCAAGAACACCCAGGGGATCATGTGAACTATGTTTGGCGACATGGACTCATCTTCTACAAAAATCAAATCCTAATCCCGAATGATTCCACTCTACAAGAACTAATACTATAAGAGTACCACGATTCCCCTCTTGAAGGACACCTAGGAGTTCAGCGAACTCTTTCCTGAATAGCAGCCATGTTTTATTGGCCGCAGATGCGTATGGAGGTGCAGAATTTTGTTTCCAATTGTCAGGTATGCCACCAAGTCAAGCCCATTAATAAGGCTTTGCAAGGATTGCTCCAACCACTGCCCATTCAGAGTAAGACATGGGAATTACTTTCAATGGACTTCATTACACATCTCTGTCCTTCACACGGCAAGACCGTTATACTGGTTGTGGTCAATTGCCTCTCCAAATACGTCCATTTCTCATCCCTTGGAACACAGTTTAAGGTTGTTCACCTTGCTGAAATCTTTGTCAAAGATATCTGTCAACTGCATGGCTTTCCCGTAGACATCGTTTCAGATCAGGATCCCATTTTCATGAGTGTATTCTAGAAGGAGCTCTTCAAATCCCAAGGCACCCGATTATTCACCAGCAGTTCTTACCATCCGCAAACAGATGGGTAAACTGAGGTAGTTAACTGATGCAAGCACAAGTGATTAGTTGGAGGAGATGAGGGAGAATGGGGAGAAATGACCAGAAGAGGGGAGAGAGATCAAGCAAAAGGGAGAGGGAAGCGCAGAGAAATCGAGAGAGAAGGGAAAGATAATGTAAATCGCATCGGAGCAAACCCATTCATATACTGCATTTAGAACAGACGGGTTGGGTCGACCCACTAACTACTAAATAGTAAGAACATGGAAGTGGGAATAAGCCCACATACTAACAAAAGAATAATAACAGAAAAGTTACTGAATATATGAAAATATATATAGATACGTTAACTAAACTCCAATGTAATCTTTTTCATGAGTGATCCAAGAACATCGCGATGCGGTTCATTGTTCCCACTGGAGTTATAATACTTCCTCCACAACGGCTATGAGGCACATTAACCATTGCCTAGAAGACTACCTACGCTGCTTCGCCGCTGAGCACCCTGCTTCATGAGTCCAGTACTTACCATGGACAGAATGGAGTTACAACACGGCCTGACATTCCTCCATCAAAATGAGTCCCTACAAAGCCATATATGGGTGCCCACCTCCATCTCAACTCGACTACGTTCAAGGCACCTCTCCCATTGTGTCCATTGACAAACTGCTCACTGATATTCCAATGCTCTTGCAATTATCAAGGCTAATTTGCAGAGGGCGCAGCTCCATATGAAGAATCAAACAAATGCCCAACGATTGGATAAAGAATTTCAATGGAGACTTGGTCTACGTGAAACTACAACCATACCGCCAATCATCGGTGGCCTATCGACAGTCCAACAAACTTGCCAAGAACTATTATGGGCCTTTCTGTATATTAGAGTGAGTGAGAGCTGTGGCCTATCCCCTAGAACTGCCAACACAATCCAAAATACATAATGTGTTCCATATTTCCCTGCTCAAACAATGCCGAGGTGATCACAAGCACCAGTTTGAGTTACCCGCCGCAGCTTTGGGCTCCCAGCCCCTAATGCAACCCAAACGGCTTCTCGATTTCAAAAGGTTCTACACAACAATCAAATCCTTTCACAAGTGCTCGTTCAATGGAGTATGCAGGCACCCGAGGAGACCACATGGGAAACTCTTGCTGAACTCCGTCAAGATTTCCCAGTGTTCAACCTTTTGGATAGAGTTATTTTTGATGAGGACAACAATGTTACAAGACTCATCGAAACACCATCAGAAGCATCATCTTCACGTCACCCGCTTACTGCCAGAAGAAGGACTTGGGTCACTTGGGCCCCCCTTAAATTCAGAGACTACATTTAATTGCTATTTTCCCACCTACACGTGCATGCTTCTGTTATTAATTGCTGTTTCACTTTGTTATTCCCTTCCCCTGCACATATAAACAGTTACTCCTGTTATTATCTTCAGTTTGTTTTTACTTTCTGTTAGGACCATGTGAAGACACGGGCAGCTGGCCCAATACTGTATACAAGCCCACAACTGTGCTCACTGGGGGCTTGAAATGAAGCATCTCGAACTTCCGGCCTGACTCCCTCTGAAATCCTGTTCTGTTCCCCCTTTTCCTTCCCCCCTCCCCTCTCTCTCTCTCTCTCACTCAGAATCTCCCCTCCCCAAATCCCTTCGTCCTCCTCTCTTCTTCTCACAGATTTCCCACACGATCGGCAGCAGCCGGCACTACGCATCAAATTCCCTTATCAACCCTCTTTCAATAGCCCAAATTTTCAATTTTATCAGACAACCCCCTTATTTTTGCTATGCAACAATTCACGGCACCTATAGAAAGAGGGAATTGAACAAACAATTCCAAAAAATCCACTAAAATACAAACTTGTCGGATAAAACCAAGTCATTTATAAAAGCAGCAAATAAAACAGCACGCCTTCATAAATTGTATAAAAAGGATGAATCGAGAGAACCCATTAGAAAACACAAAAAGAAAAAAACATAGGACGTACTTCATGGAGTCCTGATGCCCTGATGAAACAGAGCCTAGCAATAAGAATGAACAACCTGAGGTGCTTAAATCTTATGAATCAGGGAATCGACAAATTTGGAAAGAGAAGGAGATATCCTCCAAGCATTGAGGAGATCCAGCGCAGTGCAAGGACAACAACTTTGGCTCACTACCTGAAACGCCTTATCTAATGAGCCCATAACAATACCTGAATGGGATAATCGTCTCCCGATCAGGATTTTACAGATGACGTCAAATTGATCAAAATGACTTCTCTCTCCCCACCATTACAAGTAACCGAAAGGATCTCTGATTTGTCCAAGGATTCAATACCATCAGTAGTTGCCACGATGAAACAAAAAATGTTCGTCCTTGTATAATGGCCATTTTTTTTTCAATTAGTTTTTATTATCTCGTTTAATTAAGAAATGATACTTATAAATAAATGTTATTAAAAATTTTATAAAGGTAAGAATGCCTATCTGACTGTCGTAAACAAGATTATTGAACTCACGTAGTTCATTAGGTTGTTTCTTCAAATATCAAATGAATAGCATTGCAAAATTGTTCCTGACTGTCGACTTGTGATTCATTAGTACCCAGATGAACCGTTGTTTTAGCCATTAGAGGTTGGGAATGATGATCTCAGCGTTGATTGATGCTAGGTTCATTAGGTTGAGAAAGGAGTCGGCGGTGAGGATTAAGGGTTGGACGAAGAGAATGCTAACTAGGGGCCAACATGTTTGAGTTCACTTAACAGAGCATCTCGGAGTATTGATTGAGAAATTGCGACGATTTACAAATATGCATTGATTTAAGATCCATTATCATGAAATTTTATTGGAATTGTTCATAAGAGATTTATCCTTTGAAATCATATCTGATGGGTTCGGTAACTCATGAGTCAACCGGAATCAAACTTGCAACGGAAGAGCACTTCGGAAGCTGCAATCCAGGAGAAGTTCTTCAAGGCCCAAAACCCAAACTGCACGACTCAAATCCACCCAATAAAATGTAGGCCTTTGGTATCACCTGTCGGACACAGCCCAATAGTGCATGCCTCAACAACTCCAACACAACAGACAATCCTATGTGGCCATGCCCCTAATCATTTGGCTTAGTATAGCCTGTTGGAGGACCACGAGCCTTGGCATCTTCAGCAGGCCAAAACTGCAAAGCCGTACTGTCAACCATTCATTACAATTCCAGCAATGCTCCAGCAATCGCGATCCAACTCTCCCCCTTCAAATATCTCCCTTCCTCCATAGGAAAAGGGGCTTCAAGAGACCAACACATTTAGAGAGGAATGTTGGGGTTTGGCCCGGATACACACCACCCTACGCAACAAAATAACACCTGAACCCCTCGTCAACCGTCAACTATCAAATTGTGAGCACAGGGAACACAATAATGCACAACAATTTTTAATGAGGAAAACGCTTTTCAACCAAAGAAAAAACCACGAAACAAATTCCGAACAGTCTCCATTATATAAAATTTAGTTATACAAACCCCCTAAAAAAGAGTACCAGTAGCCGACTAGAGACAGAGTAAGAAACTTCAGAGTAAGAGTAAGAAAACTTCATTCTCTCTTTTTCTTCTATCCTTCGTCTTTCACCGACGGCGCTCTCTACTTTCTAATTTTATAAAGTGACTCTTAACGAAGAGGAAGGTCCGCTCACCTCTTCCACATTAATCCTAAAGTGTCTGATGCACTTTATAATGACATTGAGCCCAAATCCCGCAAATCGCCCAACTCACCTGCTCGGGATCTTGTAGGGGATTTGTTATATCAAATTGCTCACCTGCTTTGAATCTTGCAGAAAATTTGTTACACCAAATCGTTCACCTGCTCTGGATCTTGTAGGGATTTGTTACATCAGCTGTCATCTTTCACACTTTCACCAATTTCCGCGCTTTTGGTAAAACAGGCCTAACCCCATCTACTCCGATGGCCTCATCCTAGCTCAGTCACACCGGCTTGGCTGCTCTTGGCCGGCCTCCAGGCTGGCCTCTTCTCAACTGACCGGCCTCGCCTAGGCGGCCAGCCTACCCGGCCAGCCTCTTCCATCCGGCCAACTGCTTCTAGCCAACCGTCTTCAGTCTTCCAGCTGCTCCTCCGCACCAATCTGGTTGCCCATTGGCCTCAGCACTCCGGCTGCCCAAGGCCGACTCCTTTAGCTAGCTAGCCGGCCGGCGTCTTTAGCCCAGCACTGATTATTCCTTTGGCCGCTCGCCGCATGCAAGACTCCAATCTTTTGATAACTTTTCATTTGTTAAATTACCCATAAGGAAATGATCAAAACCCAACAAGGAAAAGGCAAAAACGAATGTAACTCTCGATCCTAAAACCACTCTCCCAATAAGGCACCCTTTCCTCTGAGACACCCTCTCATCAAGGTGCAACTCTAAGTCGCTCCTTAGTCGAATGTACTCATTGGAGCTCAATTCTCCATCTCAAAACTACTCCTCGAGACGGCTCCTCAAAGGAGTGTACCCATCTAATCTCAATCCTCTATCTCAAAATCGCACCCCAGTCGAGCGCACTCGTTGGAGCTCAATTATATGTCTCAAAGTCGCTCCCCAACTGAGCACACTCACCGAAACTCTATCATCTATCTCAAAGCCGCTCCTCAACCAAGCATACTCGTCAGAACTAAATCCTCTATATCAAAACCTCTCCCTAGCCGAGCACACTCTTCGGATCACAATTCTCCATCTCAAGGTAGCTCTCTAGCCGAGCACACTCGTTGTAGCTCAATCCTTTATTTCTAAGCCATTCCCCAACCAATCACACTCATCGGAACTCTTCCCTCCATCTAAAAGCCACACCCAGCCAAGCGCACTCACTGGATTCTGCCTTCCGTAAACACTTAATCCCCCGAAACATGTATTTATGCATTATTTATTCATCATCTTATCTTTCTATCTATCAAAGAAAGATTTCTAGTTGAGTATTAGAGAGTATATTGGGAAATAAGTTTTACCATCCTCAGACCTCTTATTTACCAATTGTGTTATATAAGATCCAGGTTCGAAATAACGAAGATCAGATCTGTTTCAGCTCGACCTACCAGGAAAACCAATCAACTTCCTAGTTCGTTTGATAATCCGAATCCACAGATATATCATTGGCGCTATCTGTGGGAACGATAGAAAAGTTTAGCCACCACTCCAGCGAGAGCAGATATGACCAATACCCAGGCACGAGCCAGCGCACCCTCCACAGACATTGTCTCTCGTGGCCAAGATCCCTCCGCGAGTAATCATGAGGACAAAAGACCAGCCCCAAACCACACTTACCCGCATGAAGGTGAAACGCTGGGGGCTTCGCTCTCCGAATCCTAGACCTTAGTGTCTAAAATGAGGAAACGAAGAGAAAGACAAGCTCCTTAAAAGATCCAATGGCCTGATGACCTTGTGGCCCGGGTGGCCTCGAGTGACAAGGCCCTGCCACGGCCGACGGTTTAACGAAGTCATGAGAGGTTGGATGAAAGCCCAAAATGGCATAACCCACACCGCTCTCGTGACAACAGGAAACTTGTGACGACCCGAGCACTAACCATCAAATACGACTCAAACTGCTCACGTGAAATAAAAATATCTAAGCATAATATGATATATATCTATTTTGATCATCTCATCATTCATCAACTATCAAAGTGATAGGTTCGTCGAACATCCATAAAATATAAAAAATAATAATAACTGGATCGCAGCCTAAGGAAAAACTAAAAATAAAGAAAATACATCAAATCTTGTGACAATCTAAATCCAATTGACTTAATGGAATAAAGTCTACTAGCCATTCTTCTCTACCTAAAATTTTTTTTCCCAAGCTGTAACGGATGTTCCCCCACCAAGACAAATAGTATCAATGTAATCTTAATTCAAGAAAATACAATGATGAGCCAAAACCCAACTAATAATAATAATAATAAAAACGCTTAATAAATAATAAATATCTCAGATATCAAAAATACAAAAGTCGTAACATTAATATAATAACCTATCGATATCCGAGAAACCACAACACGTCGTAAACACGACTCAAAACAAGATAGGTCGCACTTAACACATATCACAAAGATAATAAGAGTACCAATAAACTAGCAAAAATTTCTCCAAAGTCTGATATCAAAAGATAAATAGGGATTTTCTGGTTCAAATATCAGCATGAATGACTTGAATATCAACAATAATAAACAACATGGATTCCACTAAACCCGAATATCATAGAATCCGACATATGGATCCTACCAAATACAACTCATGAGGTATTAATAATAACAAAATATTACAAGAAAACTCCTGAATCTTATTTCGCTATTGTGAACCAAATGCCGCATATATCCCCCGACGAGTGGGTACTTACACGAGCTAATCGATACTCGTAAGTTTGAACCCCAACCAAAATCTATGGTCCCTGGAGACTCTACCCAACCAAGTACAGATGTCTCACTAGCGTGCTCATCCTCCAACTCAACTAGGTACGGAAAATCTCACTCGTTCGCTTATCATCCAACTCAACTAGGTACGGATGATCTCATCAATATGCTCATCTTCCGACTCAACATGGTACAAAAACATCTCTATATGTCAAACCCAGTATCTCCCGCCATGATATCCTCAATATCATGATCTATGATGATTACATAGCTATAAGTATCCCACGACAATTAGGCAATAGACTTCATCACTACCATAATATAAAAATCAGTATCGGATAAGCACAGACCACAATAAGATATCGTAACCTCCCATTCGACTAGATATCTTAGTGTTTTCATATGTTCTTCTCAACCATGACCGTAGAAAACCAATAATCCAAATACTCATGCAATCGAGTATAACACAAAGAATACTTTGCAATTACAATAATAAAAATGTCGTTTAATACTAACAAAGACCGTACTTACGCAATCAAAACTAACACCAAGAAATTTATCACTAGACAATGATAGGACAACAATGATTCAAAAAATAAATTTTATTTAATCAGTTTCAATTATTTAATCAGCCTTACATTGTGTCTCAATATATGAATTCTATTAATAATGCCACAAAATAATTAATTATCTCTTAACTCATATGGACAAACCCATGACAAACAACTAGTCCCAAAATAAATATATATATCCTACATATGCTGCCCGACGCACATAAACTTATAATTTTGCCACCACACACACAACTCTGCTAGCTCACATGCACTTTTCCCATACTCACACACTAGCTTACCCATACACTGGCAGCACACCACTGGCAGTTTACACACTCACGGCAATACACACATTAGCTTTCAAACACACTATCAGCACACCACTGGCAGTTTACCCCCAAACAAACTACACACACTTATACACCTACTCTGCCAACGCACACGGCAGCAGCACACGCACACACACACATATATATTTATTTAGTTATAAATGCCCACACAAACACACATACCCAATAGCTCCCGGTAGCATCAACCTCACTACCAGCACACGAAGCAGCCCTTCTCTCATGCACACAACACCGCACACCCACATACACGAGCAATACGCCGCTCATACACACACGGCTAAGCGCACAGCTACGCACTTATAAAAAATATGTATTTACTTAATTAATTAATTAATTATTATTTTATATATATATATATATACACACACCGCACACAATACAGCCACGTATATAATTGCTTACATATACTTCAACATACATATACTTCATCATACATAATCATATATACGTATACCCGATTCCCAAATCCATCCCTTATTGTGCCAACAGTCGGACGCCCAACAGAGCACGAAGTCCTGTATTTCCCGATTCCCACTTTTACAATGATTTTCACAACAATCTCCTCAAATATAACCAATTTCAATAGTATCGATGCTTTTTGATGGAGAGAAGGAACAGATCTGTAATAAAGAAGGATTAATTGCAGAGCAAAAGGAATATCACTTGCAATTAGAGGAAAAGTGAAAAATGGGGATTCACGTGCCTGATTTACAATGACACTGTAACAACAACGAGGATTAGCAATGACAGCAATTTCGAATAGTCCTGGCGACACTTCTCGGTGGCAGATTACGGACGCCTGATAGCAGAACCCCTTTCTGCTCTCACTCTCCGCTCAACTCCCCGTTTCCACCCCCGCAGTCCTACTGGAATGGTGTTTAAATAGACCCATTGAGAGGAAATTATGGAGAAACAGATGGAATCAGGCGGTTGGAACGGGGGGCAAATCTGTTAGGATTTTGGCTGTTGAAGATTCGAACGGAAATGGAACGGCCAAGTTTGCTAGAGTATGCTGAGAGAGAGAGAGAGAGGGAGGAGGAAGATAACGACGCGGTTTGAGGAAGCTTCAAGAGAGAGAGAACGTGCTGGACATGGAGCGAATCAAGAGAGAAAGAGAGGGGTCTCGGGAGATAGGGAGAGACGAAGGAAGAGATGAGGGAAGAAGAATCGAGGAGGGTGTGAGGTGGCACTATTATTATTATTATTATTATTTTACTACCATAAATATTTTATTAATTTTATGATAATACCAATATCTTATCTGCACATTTTAAAATTAAGTCGATTCAATTTAAATTTATAACTATTGTCAAAAATAAACTTAAAAAGTCTGACCAAAAATATAGGGGTGTCACAAAGCCCTTGCCCTGGAAGAAGCTCCATGCAATGCCAGCAAGTTTTTGGTCGACCTAGTAAGGTCATCGATTGTGAGAGAGAACCGGTCATTATCATCTCCTCGTGGGATCGAGGAGCCCGGCCGGGAGCTCTACGTTTGAGATTTCGATGCAATGCTTGCATGAATCACTTTCGCACTTCGCCAAGATCCAAGGGGCGTGGATAATCAGCGCAATATCAACAAGTTGGAGCACCGTCGGAGCAGCAGAGTCCTTAGTCCCTCACATGCGGCATTTCATGCCAGAAGACGCTACCTGCATGTCAGGCAAGGTCCCCCCTTAGTACCTATGGGTCACATTTCGACAATAGGAGCTCGACATCTGAGGTTGCACAGCCGGGTGGCCATCAACCGATAGTAAGAAGACAAGAGCATGCCAATTTAGCTTGACGGACATAATTCTTTGGAGTGTAGAGGCCGCAGACAAAAAGCTACAGGTGGGAACAAATAGTCTCCCTGCTAGAGGGGACCATTTCGAACCTCGACAATTCTTCAAAATTGGACAGACATACTACGCACCCAAAGTAGAAAACTAGTCCTGCAGGCATAAAACACCCTCCACCTCAAAAGTTGCTATCAATGATTTTCCTCCAAACGCAAGTAATTCAAGTGAATTCATACAGGTTGCTTGAGGTTAATAAACACGCTCATTTTCTTGCTCCATTCATTATACCGATCATACGAATGCTTGTGTTTATATTAATTCAAAGACCTAAATTGCCCATAAATAGGCAAACTTTTTCGCCAGCGTCTCGACTGGCAACGACACGGTCATGAATCCTCAATCCTGATCACTGAGTAGCCTAGACAATGTTAAACATTACGGCCTAGGGGGGCTTGCAAACCAAGAGGCGAACCTCCCCATTAAGTAGCCATTAAAACTTTAGGAGGCTTTTCAATATGCGTGTAACAACACCCTCCCGTGGGAATGAGCACATCAATCAACAATAATCGGTGGAGTAAGACCTAACGTATGAAAGTTATGATGTCCTCTAACAGGACCGAGCGCCAATGGTTACGTGTGGGCGACGGCTTAGATTTTGCCAGAATTCGGCGACTAAGGCCATAAAACTCAATCGGCTCTTGTGAAGCTCTCCCATTCCCATGCCACGACGCCCTTCTACAAGAAAGAGTACAATCGGATAAATACATCCATCCAAACCCGACAACAATAGTTGTGAGGCTTAGCCTGTGATCACATTCTTTCAGTGCCATGACCTCCTTGCAGGAGCGAGTGCAATTGGACAAATGCATTCAACCAAACCCGGCAACAATGGCAATGACACTTAATCAGCAATTAGAATTAATGTTGGATAAAGACAAATTAATACGTGGTCAAAGGCATCACCAACAATGGTTAAAGCAATCTAGCTAATTCATTAAATATTCAAAGAGGACATCAAGACTATTAACCGGCCATAAAAAAAAAACAAAGAGCTGCCTACACCTACTACTCGAATGACTACCCTAGGGTTGGGGGCCCCTCGGTACTCATGGCATAGGCCCCCCTCCTGCCTTCGAGTAGTCCGCCAGGTCCAAACTCTCCTTCCAGTGGGGCATTCTCATTTCAGAGAGCCGTGAGTTGTTGCTGCACCTCCCAAAGCTCATCCTTGAGCAAAATGACCCGATCCAAAGCTCGAGCGTTCACCTTTGAGAGCTCTTGGGATCTCACATCTGACTCGAATAGCTTTCAGTCAAGGTAGGCCACCCACCGTTCACTCTGCAAAGCCTCAATGACAGCAGCTTTTATTCGACATTTGCATCCTCCATCGCAACAAGATCTACATGCACCTGGGATAGCTACAAGATCTTGGTATCCCTCCAGTGCAATGTCCGCTCCACCACTCAGAGTGCCTCCTGAACCTGCCAAGCAGTAAGATATCAATTAGGAATAACAACAAAGAGTATAGTAGTAGAATGAAGAAACCCATGATAGAATACCTCATGGTAAAACGGCCCTTCCCAGCCCGATGGGCCGAGAAAATACTCAGTTCCAGTTCCAGTAGGGATCGACAAGGATTGTGGACACTGCGTGCTATGGGGATGAGATGCGTTGAAACCTAGAGGAGAGCCAAGGCCACCCAAAGCACTTAGGGGCACGGACGTCAACTCTAAAGGACATGATGCTCCCTTAGCAGCAACCTCAACTCCTGGGTCATCTCCAATTGCTTTTTCCTCCACTTGAGTGCTTCCAACACCCTCCTCCGCGAAAGTGATAGAAGAGGAAGACACAAACGATTTTGAAGAAGAAGCCATCTAGATTGGGATCCCTAGTTTGGTTGCAATTGTGGCATCTATTCATTTGCCTGGCCCACCAATCAAGGATCCCTAATTCCAACACTAGAGTCCGCTGGGGCTCCTCGCCTAATCCATTCAAAGTTCATTCGGCAAAGACTCATCTAAACCTGGCCTCCTCGACAACTCACCAGCACTTAGAGCAAGTGCTTTCGCGTAGGCTACATCGATCCGCCAACATTCCTCAGAGAGAATAGGCGATGGAGGAGTTACCTCGTCAGAGGCCTGCTCAAGAGAGCCCAGAGAAAATAGAATCCTATATTTCCTTTTGGAACGGCGACCCAACACGGCAAAGGTATCGCCATTCTCTGGCTAAACCTCCCTTTGCACTCCATCTAGTGCCACCTAGGACGCCTAGTGATCAATGCAGCACAGGATGCTGACGCTCCTCTTGATCAGCGATGTTAGCAGCTGCATCATCAGTTCCTCACCAAGTAAGACGTCCCCGATGTAAGCATCATTGACCCTACCCCATTCATTTGAGACCTCCCAATCGACGTCAACTACCGCAAAGAAGAAGTGCATCTTCTAGGCCCTTGCCGAATCCCGGTCCCCCCTACTTATCTCAAACCTTGCGTGGGGAGTGAGAGAAACCTAGTTAGCCTCTTGGTTGACCCAAAAGATCATCTTTAGGGTTTAGCATCCAAGGTGAGCCCTTTGGTGCCAAGGAAGAAGCACAAAGTTTCTAGATACCGAACGACGTTTGGGTGAAGATGAGCTATAGGGACCTCCAGAGCCCTTAGAATCTCGTGCAACTCTGTTTCAAAATGATTATAAAAACCAGCCCTCAAATATTCCTTATAGACGGTTATGAACCTCGAATGAAAAAAGCATGCAGTATCTTTAGCACCAGGCACGACATATCGCATGACACTCGGAATGTAGTATCAACTACACAGAGACTCTATCACCCCGCTAATCAGCGTGGATGGAATATCAACAACACCTTTGAAAGCCATCTGAAAGACTGTGCAAACTGGGAAGGAGAATGGCGAATTAGGATAGAGATATCCAAAGAGTGAAGAAGTGCAGAGACGGCTGAGCTATATAGTCAACACCTCAACCCCACAGCGGCATCGTTTAAGGGTATCTAATAGGTGTGTCTCCATAATGACCATGACACGTGCTGTCACCGCCAAGTGTTGCGGCGCATTTGTTTGCAGGCCTCATTATGATGATCGACGCAATGCCTCTCCATGTAGTCCGCTGATAGCCAGCAACCTTGATGCTTGGATCAGTAAATCAGCGGCACAGATAATGATAGCCTGATGCCCCACTTTTCAAGACTGCAAAATAACGATGCGCAACCCTATCATGCTCGAGGCTGATTCACCCAACTCATCTCTAAATCAAGCATTTGGGAAGCCCGGCCGTGGGTCAGATCACTAGAAGACTGAATCACTAACCGCCCGGACTATCAAATTATCAAACATCAAGCAACACAAAATAGCATGGAATTGCTTCAACTAGTCACACAATACATGAGTACTAGGGCCAAGCAATATGAAGGCAAATAATGCTCGATAGTTCCATTACAAAGTACAAGTTTTCAACCACTGACGTACAACTCAAAAAGAAATAAAAAGTATACAGAGTAGTGACTCGATAGCATTTGATCGACCAACCTTCGGGAAAGGCAATTGCAAGAGAAAAACACCCAGACTGGCAGCCGCAACATCCAACTCGAGAGAGTAACCCGGTGGTAAAAGCATGCAGAAACCCTCCCCTGCGAGAACAAGGTGCAAAGCACTATTTCTTACCCGAGAGGCAATCACCAAAAGTCATCCACCAAAATCGACCGTAGCTACGCAGTCCTCAAGCCTCTACGTCTACGCTAGACCCAACGTGGCGACAACAACCTAAGGTTCAATGTGAACTTGACAAAATTCCTCATCTAGCAGCCGCTAGAATGGCCCTCCCTTAGGCAGTCGAGGACGGAGTCGCTTGCCCGGAGGGGACGGGGTATTATCCTCTCCCATCATAAGGGCTAAGCCGCTACTCCTTCAAAGTGGCCCCGGCTAGGACCCCTCTAGGTCCACCTGGAAGAAGTGAAAATCAGCCACTGAAACCCAGACCTCAGTCGGTCCAACACAAGACTAGATCAGGTCGAGCCCAAAAAAGGGTAATCAAGGCAAACTTCAGGTATATCCTCAACTCCAGCTTCGAACATTGGTGAAGAATCTTCGTTGATCCCAACTAGTGGTTCTATAGACTCCATCCCAATTCCAAACTCTCACACCACTTGGCTAGTAAAGACAATTCATGATGCAAGGTGTTGAGAGCCCCTATACTTATAGCCGGATGAGGAGATCGACCAATATTAAATCGAGAAGATTGCGCTGATACAAATAAGGTCATCCTCAACAAAGAATCGCCAGCGGCAAAAAACCAAATCAGCGTTAAATCCTACCAATTAGAGTAAAAATCTACATGATGCCTAGGAAAGGAAAACACACACAGACCTACAAGTGGCATTCCATCAGGAACATATCAAGGGTTGAAATTTCAAACCTTCTAACATGAGAGGCTAATGATGGGTCCGGTAACTCATAAACCGACCTGAAATCAAATTGCAACAGAAGAGTGCACCGGAAGCCATAGTCCAAGAGAAGTTCGTGAAGGCCCAAGGCCTAGACTGTACGACCAAGATCCACGCAATGAGACGGGGGCCCTTGGAGTCACTTGTCGGACGTAACCCAGTAGCGTGCACCTCAACAACTCTAGCTCAACAGACAATCCTATATGACCGCATCCCTAATTGTTTGGCTAAATGTAGCCCATCAGGTGACCACATCCCTGGCATCTTCAGCTGGCCAAGACGACAGAGTTGTGTTGTCGGCCACTCATTGCGATTCTAGCAACACTCCAACAACCGCGATCCAACTCTCCCCCTTCAAATACGTCCTTTCCTCAATAGGAAAAGGGGGCTTCAAGAGGCCAAAAAATTCAGAGAGAAAGAGGAAACGAACAAATGCAACTCTCGATCCCATAGCCATTCTCCCAAGAAGGTACCCTTTTCTTTGAGCCACCATCTTACCAGAGTACATCTATAAGCCGCTTCTTAACCGAATATACTCATTAGAACTCAATCATCGATCTCAAAACCACTTCCCAACCAAACGTACTTGTCGAAGCTTAATCTTCCATCTCAAAAGCCACCCCCAATCGAGTGCACTTATCGAAATTCAATCCTCCATCTTAATGCCACTCCTCGGAACTCAGTTCTTCATCTGAAAATCACTCTTCATCCAAGTGTACTCATTGGAGTTGAATCCTTCATCTCTAAGTCGCGTTGCAGCTGAGCATACTCATTGGAATTTAGCCCTCAATTTCAAAGCCGCACCCAACCAAGCGCACTCACCAGAACTCAATCCTCCGTAAATACTCAATCCCCCGAATATACATCTACGTATTATTCATTCATCCTACTATCTTTCTATCTGCCTAAGAAAGATTTTTAACTTAGGCGCTGGAGGACACACTAGGAAGTGAACCTCGCCATCCTATAACCTCTTGTTTGCCAGTTGTATTATGTAAGATCTACGTTTAAAGTAACGAAAAGAAGATCTGATTTTAACTCAACTTATTAGGAAGATGAATTGAGACAATATTTTGTAAATAAATTATCTTGAATATTAATAATCCTCAATCACTAAAAAAACATCTATATTACATCTCGAATATGACGAAATAAGATGAATTGAGACAATATTTTGTAAATATGTAATTATCTTGAATATATTAATAATTTCTTTATTTTTCAATCACCTGGAAGGGATAAAAGAAACATATTGTTATTTCTTCAATAATTTCTGATATCGAGTGGACCTCTCAGTATAATTTAAATCCAGATAAAGTTCAAACCCTTTGTCAGAGAAAAAGAATAAATTGATCTTTTAAAATTCCTAAGAAAATTTTCAATTTCTTCAAGAAGCAAATGGTTATTCATTTGCTTCTTGCGCTCCATAAATGGTTCAGACAATAAAAAATATTCAGAAAAGTATTTTAGAAATCGATCTAACTAGATAATGTCTAACATATCTGAAGAAAATCTACATGTATTCTTGCCAACATATATTTCAATATTTTAAAAAATCTAAAAGTTCAATGGGATCAGGATTTCTGTACAATCACGATTCTTTTTCGATCCTTTCGTGTCTACTAAGAGTCTCGGGTCTCAAAGTCCCATAGCTATACTCGTTCAAATAGATGGTCTGGTATTGATTTTCTCCTTGACAGTTTAATTCAATATTCTTCCCTAGCAACAGTGAGGAGGGAGAGGCGCCTGTTGGGAAGAGTTGTTATTGTTTTTCATTTCTAATGGTCAGAATTAAAAATTAAAAAAATAAATATTAAATATTATATTAAATAATTTAAATGACTATTTAATTAAAATTATTTATTTTTTAATTTTTATTCTAATTATTAAATAAATATGAAAGTATAAAAAATAGGAAATTTCCTCTGAGAAGGAGAAGCGACCATGGTGAAATATCCGGAGGGAGGCGGTGCTATACTGAACTCAGTGAATTTCTACCTCAAAACAAAGGTGACCCAAGTAGTAAATTTTACTTGCAGAGAAACAAAGACAACTGCAAAAGTACACATATCACTAATGAAAAAGATCACTCGGTTCACAAGTTTCCCACGTCTAAAAAAGGAGCGTATCTATACATCTATGTGACCATAGCACAAATGCAAAGGCTTATATTAGTTTTATTTCAAAAAAAGCTGGAGTTGATACCAGGTACAACGGTTCAAACTCTAGTTCACTAAATACCCAAAAATATTAAATGGAAACCCAGGAGAAAGAATTGCATATTCTATTGACAACGTGAGGATGCAATGTGTGACACTCTATATCTGTTGGTGGAAGCAGACTTCATGAAGTTGAAATCAAAACAATCGCAACAAAATCAGTCAATCAATCTGTGAGCAAGCCTGTTGACAACTGCAGCCATGTAGCTGCCTTGGTGCTCTGCAAGTGCTAGCTCGGTGTTGCTCGGCTCTCTTGTGCCATCACCAGCGAAAACTCCAGCGCCATAAGGTGTCCCCCCTCGAATTGTTTCCATCTCAAACATGCCAGCACCAAAGGTGTATCCAATAGGAACAAACAGCATGCCAAGGTGAGCTAACTGTGTTATTGCTGTCCAACTGCAACACACAAAAATTGAAGAACATAACAAGTTACCAGCCGCTCCGTCAGGTGCAGGTGAGTTGATATGCCACATCTAGAAAATTGTCATTTTTCATTTAAAAAAAAAGGCATCTTCAATTAGCATAATTTCATAAAAAAGAGATGAAGTGTGCACTAGCATGCACATTCATATGGACCTAGTAATTTCATCACGGTTAAGTCCTTCAAAATTGATAGATTGTAATTGGGTTGGAAGAGCCATCGTGAAATGCACCAAAGAAGGAAAATGGGTATTCATCCCAGTAAAATCTAATAAAAAATAGTAACCAAGAAACACTGATGACTAAAGTTCACTCCCCTTTTCCCCATTGCAGCAGCTACGATTCCCTCATTCATTGCCCTTTTAAACACAAGGATTACTAACGATGTCAACGGATGCGATTTTCGTCGAACAACAACTTCCACCAACTATATTTTCATGGAAATTGAAGCTCCTTTGACGCATACAATTCACCATCCTTTTTTCTGCCTCCGTCTCTGATTAACTGAAATGATCCCAACAAATACTGAACGCAGGAGAAGACAACACCACTTTCTTCAATGTATCAGGAGAAATGATCCCAACAAATACTGAACGCAGGAGAAGACAACACCACTTTCTTCAATGTATCAGGTGAAATGATTTAAATGATCTAAAGTTCTTGTCATCATTAGAATGTGGGCTTCAGCATTGGATTGGCCCAAGCCGTCGGCCCAAGCCGTCGGCCCAAGCCACTGAGCCGCAGCCGAGTCGAGCCGAACGGCGCTTGAAGCCGGATCTGAGCCGGTGTTGCAGCAGAGCATTCTGCGTTCGTTTCATCTTCTCCTCTGGTTTTGTAACGATTTGGCTTTAATCTCAGTTAATTGCTGAAGCAAATGTGGTCCATTAAGTGGTGATAACTCTCCCATTAAGTTAATTCATCAATTTCGACCTGCCTCGAGCTCCAAACGCTCGGTTGAGGCGGGTGATGGTTTCGCCTATAAATTGAGACTTTCGGCTTTGTCCCTGGCATCCAACTCAAGCAATACACCATCTAAACGAGTAAAGGAGTGTCCAGAAGCACGAACGCCGTCCGAATCTTCAATCCGAAAACAGAGCATCAATGGCCGGAGGTATTTTCTAACCGACTTGAAATTCCGCATTTGTGGTTGTTTTACCCACATCAAGATCTAACATTTGGTATCAGAGAAAGGTTCCACCTCTGCCTTCATTGTTCTGTATATTTTCCGGTTTATTTTCCGAATTCGAAAAACTAAAGTCTTCGTTTTTTTTAAGATTCGGATCAAACGAGCACTGGACATCGATGGGAAATTAAATTTCTGAAATTTTCATATATTTTTCAACTTTTATGGTGTTCGTATGGTGCTGTTTGAATCGGGTCTGGAATTCGGGTCGGGTCGTTCGTTGTCGGGTTCGGGCGAAACCGACGAAGGAAGACGACGACTTGAACGGGCGTCGTTTTAAGCTTCGCAATTTAAAACGCCGCCGCTTCTTTCTTCCCCATTTTCGGCTCGAACGACGCCGTTTCGTTCAATTTATTCGAAATCGACGTCAAGCTTGCTACGCTTTAATAAAAAAAGGAAAATCAAAATCTGCTTGCCGACGGGTTTCGAACCCGGACGCAAAGGTTGTAACGGCTTTGCCGTTTGCCGCTTTTAGCGCCATGCAACCATTTCCGCGTTTTAATTGTATTTGTATTGGTTACAGTGTATATATATATTATATATACGTATATATTTGTTTATATATATATATAATTATAATATTATATATAAAGTATAAAATATAATATCCGAATATAATTATATATATGTATAAATAATGTCTTGTGATTAAAATAATTTAATTAATTGGGGATTAGCCACAGCACTTTTAATTAATAAAATTATTTATTTATTATCACGTGAGGTATAAAGACATAAATTGTGATATTTATTTTGATATAATAAAATTTATCCCACAGAAATTTTATTATATTAAATTAATTAATCAGATAAAATATCAAATTATTTTTCTTAATTTACCCACAGGGATTAAGAATGGAATATAATTTGATAGTTTTATCATAAAATTGACACATGAATCTACTGGAATTAAAAAAATTTAGCCGGGTAATTTTTTTGTCTATTGATTCATGATGTATGTTTTACATTGGTAAAAACATAATTTTAAAATTTGTTAGCCTTAATTTTGGATGTTAAGTATGTATTTATTTTTACGCATTTATTCAATCTCAGAATCTTTCCGATATACGTTGTGAGATTCCCGAACTTAAAGGTGATAACTACAAAGTGTGGAAGGAGAGAATTCTTCTTCACTTAGGGTGGCTTGATATTGATTATGCTATCCGAAAAGACGAACCACCGCCTCTTACATTAACCAAAGACTGGATGAGGTAACACTTTATGAACGTGGGAACGATCTAATCGTCTCGCTTTAATGTTCATAAAGACTAAAATTTCACGGTATTCGTGGTTCAACGATCAAGATAACAAAGTGCAAGATTTATCAAGGCAATTGACGAACAATTTGTGACTTGAGATAAGGCACTTGCGAGCACCCTAATAATGAAGTTTTCATCTATTAGGCTCACTGTTAAGGGTGTGCGTGAGCACATAATGCAAATGAGGGATGTCATGTCAATTAAAAATCTAGAGGTGGAAATGTCAACCTTTCATTGTGCATTATATTTTGAATTCGCTTCCACCGCAATATGGACCTTTTAAAATCTCTTATAACACACATAAAGATAAGTGGTCTATAAACGAACTCATGACCATGTGTGTACAAGAGGAAGGAAGGCTCATGATGGAGCAAAGTGAAAGCGTTTTCATGCAAAAGGAAGGAAGGTTCAAGACGCAGGCCAAATCAAAGGGGAAAGGTAAAATACCTTCCCAATCTGATATCAAGAAGGAGTCCAAGTGCTTCTTCTGTAAAAAGAAGGGACACGTGAAGAAGGACTGTTTCAAGTATCAAAATTGGCTTGAAAAGAAAGGTAATCCATTCTCTTTTGTATGTTATGAATCTAATATGGTTAATGTTGCACATAACACATGGTGGATTGATTCTGGTTCTACAATTCACATTTCTAATTCCTTACAGGGCTTGCAAAACCTAAGGAAACCAGTGGGCAGTGAACAATGCATCTTCTCCGGAAACAAGATGCGTTCACATGTGGAGGCCATTGGAACATGCAATTTAATTTTGAGTAGTGGTTTTGTTTTGTTTCTTGAAAAGACCTTTTATATTCCAAATTTCTCTAGAAATTTGATTTCAGTTTCGAGACTTGTGCCTTTTGGATATTCCTTTACATTTTCAGACTCATTATTTAGTTTATCTTATAAGTCTGATATTGTTGGGAATGGTACACTGTCTGATGGTCTTTACTGTTTAAATTTGCAAAACAATACCAATTTTAATACTGTGCATGTTAATAATGGAATTAAAAGATGTGTTATGAATGAATGTTCCTCTATGTTATGGCATAGGAGATTGGGACATATCTCCATTGAAAGAATTAAAAGATTGGTAAAAGATGGAGTACTTAGTACTTTAGATTTTACTGATTTTGAGACTTGTGTGGACTGCATTAAAGGAAAGCAGACCAACAAGACTAAGAAAAATGCCAAGAGGAGTTCGGACATATTAGAGATCATACATACCGATATTCGTAGTCCCGATATGACTCAAATGGTCCCAAATATTTCATTACTTTTATCAATGATTTCTCACGATATATGTATCTCTATATGCTTCATAATAAATATGAAGCATTAGATGCTTTTAAATTGTTTAAAGCAGTATAGAGAAACAATCCTGGAAAAAATATCAAAATTGTGAGATCGATAGAGGTGGGGAATATTATGGTAGATATATCAAAATGGACAAATGTCTCGTCCATTTGCAAAGTTTCTTCAAGAACATGGGATCGTTGCCCAATACACTATGCCCGGTTCTCCTGACTAAAATGGTGTAGCGAAAGAAGAAACCGAACATTATCGGACATGGTGAGGAGTATGTTAAGTAACTCCGAACTTCCAAAATTTGTGGAGTGAAGCTCTTAAACGGCCGTGTACATATTAAACCGGTCCCAACAAAAGCTTTGTTCCAAAACTCCTTTTGAGTTATGGAAAGGTTGGAAACCGAGTTTGCAATATGTCTTGCTGTATGGGATGCCCATCCGGCAAAGAGTCTATAACCCACATGAAAAGAAATGGACCCAAGGACCATAAGTGGGCATTTTATTGGATATCTTTGAACGGTCTAAGGGGCAGTTTTTTACCCCCATCACATACCACTAGGATTGTGGAATCAAGAAATGCAAAATTTCTTGAGAATGACTTAACGAGTGGGAGAAAACGATCAAGAATTGATCATTTGGATTCTCAACCCTCCACTTCATATGATAGGTTGATTGATGAACACAACACTCCTCAAGATCAATCTAGTGTTGAACAACCAATCATAGTCATTCCACAAAAATACCGATTCTATTCTAGTAGACCATGAAATTCAAGATTTATCTCAAATAGTTGTACAACATACTCCCGTAAGGATGATGATACAACATTAAGAAGGTCTTCTAGAATGAGAAAGTCAAAGCAATCCCTAGTGATTATGTTGTATATCTTGAAGAGTCCGACTACAAATGTGGGAGCGAAAATGATCCCGAAACGCTTTCAAGCCATGAGTTGTAATAAATCACAATTATGGTACAATGCTATGGAGGAAGAGATGAGTTCCATGAGTAGCAATAGAGTCCGGGGATCTTGTTGAATCGCTTAAAGGGGCGAAAGCCATAGGGTGTAAATGGGTTTTTAAAACAAAGAAAGACTCATTAGGCAATATCGAAAGATATAAGGCAAGACTCGTTGCTAAAGGTTATACTCAAAAAGAAGGAATTGATTACAAGGAGACCTTTTCTCCCGTATCTAAAAAGGACTCTCTTCGCATAATTTTAGCATTGGTTGCACATTTTGATATGGAATTGCAACAAATGGATGTGAAAACAAGATTTTTAAATGGTGATCTAGAGGAAGAGGTTTACATGAAACAACCGTAAGGATTCTCCTCTAGTGATGGTGAGCAATTGGTATGCAAATTGAAGAAGTCTATATATGGATCAAACAAGCATCCCGACAATGGTATTTGAAATTTGATGAAATTATCTCTTCATTCGGTTTTGAAGAGAATATTTTAGATCAATGTATATACCTTAGTGGGAGTAAGACTTGTTTCCTTGTCTTATATGTGGATGATATTTTACTTTGCATCCAATGATAAAGGGTTGTTGTATGAGGTGAAACAATTTCTCTCTAAAAATTTTGAAACGAAGATATGGGTGATGCATCTTATGTCATTGGCATAAAGATACATCGAGATAGACCGCGTTATGTTTTGGGTTTATCTCAAGAGACCTATATCAATAAGGTTTTAGAGAGATTTCGGATGAAAGATTGTTCACCGAGTGTAGCACCAATTGTGAAGGGTGATAAGCCCACCTTGAGCCAATGCCCGAAAAATGATTTGAACGGAACAAATCAAGAACATTCCATATGCTTCCGTTGTTGAAGTTTGATGTATGCTTTCGTATGCACAAGACTCGACATAGCATTTCTTGATTGGAATGTTGGGAAGATTTCGGTAATCCAGAATCGAACACCGAAAGTCGCCAAGAAAGTCATGAGGTATCTTCAAGGTACCAAAGACTTCATGCTTATATATGTATCGGACCGGCAATCTGAAGTTTTAGGGTACTCCGATTCGACCTGGCAGGTTGTGTTGATTCACGTAAATCAACATCCTAACATATTTTGTTTGCGCGGAGTCAGATCCCGAGGAGTGCAAAGCAAACTTTGATTGCAACTTCCACTATGGAGGCCGAGTTCGTTGCTTTTTTCGAGGCTACAAAGCATGGTGTATGGATGAGGAATTTCATGTCTAAGCTAAGAGTGGTTGATTCCATCTCAAGGCCAAGAAGATATTTTATGATAATTCAGTCTTTGCTTTCCCTGGCTAAAAATAACAAAAGTAGCAATCAAGTAAACACATCGACATTCGCTTTTAGCCATAAAGGAGCGCATTAAAGGAAAGGAAATTGCTATCGAGCATATAAGACCGAATTAATGATCGCCGATCCTCGACTAAAGGCATGCCACCATTAAGGTTCAAGGATCTTGTATCGAAATGGGATTGAGTTCCATTTTGTAATTTTCATTGTATGGACAATGATGTTGTAAATTCCTAATTTATTGTTATGATATTTTTCAAAATCAAAGTGTACACATTAATTAATTTGAGAAAATCATTGTTGGACAAAGAATAAACATAGGGTTTATTCATAAAGTAAAGCTTCTGGGATGACTTGAGAAATTAATATATTGTAATACATGGAAGATATTACTCATTATTAGAGGACTTATCACCATGATTCATATATTTATTTCTTAAAGTTTAAAAAAATCATGATTTTTAGTTATCACATCAAGTTAAATATGGACCAAGTTGGAGAATGTGGGCTTGACAACACCACTTTCTTCGAATGTATCAAAATGATATCTTCTCCTCCTTTTGTAACGATTTGAATCTCGCAATTGTCAAGCAAAATGTAATGATCCCAACAAATACTGAACGCAGGAGAAGACCACACCACTTTCACCATCTAAATGTATCAGGTGAAATGATTTAAATGATCTAAAGTTCTTGTCATCATTAGAATTCATAAACAAAAAGATGACTCTAAACCATGCTCAAATGGTTATTACACTTGACTCCATTTTGGTTTCTTCGTACTTCGAGATTGGTTTAAGTGAGAATACAGTAAGCTCAGTTAATGATCAAATTGTACTCGCACCACCGAAATAATGCTTCATATGAAAATTTTAACTACACAATAACTTACGCGCTTATATATAAATCAAGCATTACAACAAAATCTGAGCTTACATTGTTGTCTCTTGGCCACCTCCTTGTGTACCAGTACTGACAAAGAATCCCGCCGGCTTACCGGCGAGCTTCTGATCCTTCCACAAATGCCCCATCGAGTCGAAAAAAGCCTTCATTTGAGCCGCCATACAGCCGTACCTCGTAGGAAACCCAAACAATATACCGTCGGCCCCAACAAGCTCGGCGCCGGAGATCTCCGGAACCGAGTCATCCTTCGGTGGCGCCTTCATGGCATCCAAAGCCTCGATCGGCAGCGTCTCCGGCACTCTATACAACACGCCTTCAACGCCGTCGACTCCGTCGACTCCCTTCTTAATCCTCCTAGCTAAACCCTCAACGTGGCCGTACGTTGAGTAGAACACGATGAATATCTTCGATTTCTCAATCGAACGTGAAACTGGGTATTCCGACATGAGATTTGAGTCTGAATCAGCGGTCTGGCCGTCGATTGGAGATGGAGGATCGATCGGGCGATCGTCAGCAGCAACGTAAGGTAATTTCTTTTTGCTCGGAAAGCAGCCCCCACCTTTCCCCATCGGAGACGGCGACTGTATTGGCTGACCCCTCTCCCTCCTTTCTTTCGAAATGGCGATAATTTTTTTCTTTTTTCTTACAATATTTACATCTATTAACTTTAATTAATTTTTAAAATTAAAAATAATTATTTAACATTTAAATTTTAAACATTAAAATTTTTTCAATCTAACCATTTATCTAAGAAATTAAATCCGCAAGTGTATAAATATTATATCACTTGCATATTTTGTAGGTCACTTATTTGAGAATTCTGTAGCTCATTTGTTATAAATAAAATATTTTGAAAAATTCTATGCTAGGAAAAGAATTATTTTAATTAAAATAATTATACGATAAACTTAGGATAAAAATAATTATGTATGTGCTGATGATCTGGGCTTCTGGGCCCATTTTAGGAGCAACACAACTTCATGCCAGGCTGCCGTCTGGGCTTCTTAAGTCCAACAGAGTCTCTTCAAATCCAATTACGAAATGGGTCCGGTGCGTGCTCTCCTCCCCGAATCTTCAAAAGCTAATTAAATCCTCTAAGTAATAAATATTTTTAAATAATATAATATTTTTATTTATTTATATATTTTTATACAAAGATAACATCATAAATAAATAGATAAAATATTATATTACTATAAAAATATTATTCTAATACCGTCATTAAGCCGCTTGTCTTCCAATAAGAGACATCAAAACGACTCTTACTTGGTTACTTTATTGGCTCGTGGGGTGAAATAATATTATTTTTGTTTGTTTCATGCACCCATAGATCTAGCCAATAAGGTAGCTGATTAACCTTATAAAGGTCCGATCAAAGGGCACATAAGGTCATAAGCCACCCAAATTATGGCCCCAAATCAGGCGTAATTCACGGGCTGTTGAGGCGTTTAGTCCTATGTTCCCCTTTAAAATCGTGGGTTCTCAAGTGATGAACACGTATGCTTGCAGTTACAACCATGAGCTAATGACTATTATTTAATATAATGCACAAAGTTTTTCATATTTATAAGATCTTATCAAAACGATAGAGAGAAAGTGCCGAGATGAAGTAGTTATGGGGCTTTAGAGTGTGATTACAAGTGATAGTGAAATAATTTATATACATGCGTATTAAATTTTTTTTAATAACGTGTTAATTTATAACATAAAATAAAAATAACCAGTACTTAAAGATAGATAATTTTAGCTTTCGGCTCATTTTTGTAACACTGGTCATATTAATGATATTTCAATTCTATTGAATATCGTTAGTACGTATAAGAATTTATGAATTTATAATTTTATTAAGATGAATCATTCTCTTATGAGTATTATATCAATTATAAATACACACTATTTTTCTAATTTATGGAAGTAGGGGGCCTGTCGTACAATGTCCACTTGAGCAAAGCTGCAGGATTGTTAATTATCAGCTAGCTACAGGGTATAAATATCTTATTTTAAATTTAGGTCATTTGTTACACAATATTAAATACCTTTTAGCGGCCAAATAGAGAGAGAAAGTGAGAGAAATATATTGATGAAATCAAATAATGTATTGATGATTGGTACATTTATATTCATAACTATAGTAGAGTTTATTTAAACCTAAAATCTCATGATTTTACATTTTGTTAATAGGTTCCTATGATAAATATTGTGTGTCTTAGTTTTCTTATCATTACATTGTTATTGTGAGTAAATTTTTATTGTCACCACATCTCCTCATGGGTCCAAATAATGAGCTTGGTATTGAAATCAATGTAGAGATTTGTTCTCGATTTGATTAAGAAACTTAGTGTTCTCGAGTCCCAAAAAGTGGTATTAGTTAGTTCAAATTATTATGTTAATTTTATTTGGATTGATGGATGGTGGTAACAAAATATTTTGCTTAAATAGTTCAAAGTTTGATATTTGGATAAGTAATATAAAAGATTTATTTTTCATTAAAATAATATATTTTTTTGATATTTATTACCCAAAAGCTCGAATCAGAATCTTATGAAGATTGAGATTTTAAATATGAGTGAATTTGTAGGTAAGTTTAGCAATTTATTTTTGAGAATGTTTATAATTGCATATGTAATAAAAAGCATGTAAGAGTACTATGGGAAAAGCTCAAAGTAACTTATACTTTAAAACAAGTAATAACAAATTATATAACTTGATGAAATTAATACAAGTGAAGTATTGAGAAGAGAGTTCTATCATCAATAATCTCAATGAATTCCAAGATAGTATTGATCAATTGAGACATTTGAGTGTAAAATTTAATAATAAATTGTTAGGCTTGTGTTGTTGATCATTCAATCGAATTCGTGAGAGGTCATTTAGATTATCATTGTGAACACCACTTTAAACTGTATAGTGATATTAGATATAGCCAATGGTGTGATCGTTAATAAGGAGATGAAGAGGAGATTGTAAGGTTCTACGTCTTCACACCCCCACAGTGTTAGTCTTGAAGTCATGGGAAAAAGGCAATGTGAGAGGTCCTAAGTCGGGTGAGAAAAATTAAAGCAAATCAAGATTGATATATTAAAATCTTAAGTGTCATCATTATGAGAAAAAAATACCATATCAAGAAATATTGATACAAGTGAAAAGGAAAAAAAAAGAGATAATAGTGAAAAGAAGACTTGAGATGATGAGAGAGTATTAGTTGTTACCAAGTCCGATTTTCTTATTGTGTGTAAAGAAAATTCGATTGATGTGGCTAACCATAAGACAAGTTGAGTGATCAATAATTGTGCATCATTTCATGTATGTCAGAGATATTTCTTCATATATTATACTCCAAGATATTTAAAATTAATAAAAATAGATAATGACAATTCCGCACGAATCATGGGTTGTAGTAACATGTGTTTTATTATTGACACTAACAAAGTTGATCTTGAGGGACATCTCATGCATCCATTATATTCGGTTGAATCTTATTTTAGTCGGTAAGCTCAATGATGAAGGATTTTGCAACACTTTTGACGAATGTTCATAAAAACTCGCTAGAGGCTCTTCAATGGTGGCGTGGGAAGAAACTTTCTAATTTTTACATGTTGCAAGCCTCGTTCTCTAACAAAGACATGAATGTAGTTAAGGAAAATGAGTCTATCAATTTATAGCACAAGCGACTTTGCAACATGACCAAGAAAGGGTTCAATTATTTTGTAAAGAACAATTGTCTTTTGGTTATAAATGAGGCAAAATTAAAGACATGCTCTTATTATATAGCTAAGATGTAATGGAGAGTTTCATTTAATGATAGTTTATCTTGAAAGAAGACGAATATTTGTGAGCTTATATATAATATCATATACTGTCATCTTTAAGTAAAGACTCTTAGCGGTACCCTTTATTTTATAACCTTTATTAATAATTGTTCTAAAAAATTATGTGTACTTCTCATAAAGATGAAGAATCAAATACTTGATGTCCTCTTAAGCTTCTAGTGACATAAGCTTTCTGACTTATATGTGTTGCAAGCTTCAATCTCTAATAGAGACATGAATGTGGCTAAGAGATGAGTTTAAAGATTAATGGCATAAGCGACTTAGCCACATGACCAAGAAAAGCTCAATTGCTTAGTGAAGAAAAGTTTTCTTCTGGACATAAAGGAGGCAAATGTGAAGGCATATTCTCATTGTATTGATGGAAAGTAATGGACAGTTTCATTTCATAAAAATTTATCTTCAAAAAAGGTAAATCTTTTTGAACTCGCACATACCAACATATGTGATACTTTTAAGATAAAGGCTCTCGCCGGCGCAATTTATTTCATAACCATTATTTATGATTATTGTAAAAATATTATGGGTATATCCCTTAAATACAAATGATCAAACACTTGATGTCTTCAATAAATTTAATATCGTGACTGAAAAGAAAATGGAAAAGAAGTTAAAATGTCACTACAATGACAACAGAGGAGAGTAAATCGGGCTATTCGATGCACATTATTGCTCACACAAGATACAACACCAAAATACTCGACTGAAAATCCTACAACTAAATAGTGTGGCTGGGATGATCAATCATATATTGGTTGAGAGATTTTGATGTATACTTTTAGAGGCAAAACTCCCCAACTCGTTTTAGGGGGTAGCCTTGAATGCCATGACTAATGTAATCAAGCTCTCTCCAAAGAGTCCCCTAAATGGTAATATACTTGATAAGCTATGGTTTGAAAAAAAAATATATATTATGATCACTTATATGTGTTTAGGTGTAAGTCATTTGTCCATATTTTAAGAGATGGAAGATCCAAGCTTGATATGAATACGTGATAATAGATTTTTCTTGGTTATGGGAAAGATAAATTTGGTTATTGGTTCTATGATCTTGTAAAGAAAAGGCTTTTGGAGTCTAGAGATGCAGTATTCATTGAAAACGAGACCATTAAAGATATCGATAAAACGGAGAATGTGATCTTTTATAATTTTAACTGTCTTTGTGATATATGTTCTATATTATTCACACCAATACCAATTCAAGTTGATAATGATACTCGAAGTAATCATGGAGCAATAGTGACAATGATATTCCCACCTTTAATGAGGTGGACGATATTGCTAATGATATTCAAGATGAGATTTATCATGAAGCTCTCAAGCCTATACCAACAATCCTACTTTGACAATCCATAAAAGATTAATATTCTTCTAGACGCATATCAACTAATGAGTATATATTACTTATTGATGGTGAAAAGTATAAATGTTTCGATGATATTATGGAGGATGAATCATAAGACCAAAGTGGATGTATGTTACCTAAGTTGAGATGAATATTTGCATAAGAACTATACTTTTGAGTTTTTTAAATTGCTTAAAGGTAATAGAACACTTAAGAACAAGTAGGCTTTCTACTTCAAATCTAAATAGATTAACCTTCAACTAATGTATAAGGCAAGATTGATTATTAAGGAATTTACTCAATGGAAGTGTATCAATTTTGAGGATATATTTTCTTGCATTAGGAAGATATTTTCAATTCGAGTTGTTATCGTATTAGCCTCAAGCCTTGATTTAGAAGTTAAATAACTAGAAGTGCAGATGGTGTTCCTCTAAAATTTGAGATGGAAATCTCTACGGAGCAATCGAAGGGGTTTCGAGTTATAAGAAAAGATTATCTCATATGCCACATGAAGAATGCCTTTATGAGCTAAGGCAAGACTTGAGTAAATGGCATAAGAAATCTAAGTCGGTGATGATAATGCAATGCTATTAGAAAATTATTTCGGACAATTACATTTTTATTCAGAGGTTTTTTAAAGAGAATTTTGGTATTCTTTTGCTTTACATAGACGACATACTTATTATGAGGCAAGACATATCTCAAATTGGAAAATTGAAGAAGCAATTTGGAAGTCATTTACAATAAAAGACTTAGGACCGACGAAATAAATTTTTAGTAAAAAAAATTTTTCACAACCGAAAGATAAGAAAATTTTGAATGTCATAAGTTGGATATATCAATAAAGTGCTTCAATGTTTCAATACAAGGAAGTTCAAACCATTGAGCACTATGCTTGCCAATTATTTCAAGTTGGTTACTTAGGGAAATCTTTCTATGGAAGATGAGAAAGTCATCAACAAAAATGTTTCTTATTTTTTAGTCATTGGAAGTTTAATATATACAAGAGTGTATATCAAACACAGCTCATGTTGTAAAAATCATCAATCAATTCCTTTTTAATCACAAAAAGGGATATTAATTTGAAGTAAAATGGATATTTTCATATCTTTGGGCTACTTTCAAGACGTATTTAAATTTTGGCAATGGCAAGTTCGTTTTATTTGAATTCACATATGTCAACATGGTAAGCGATACTGATTCTCAAAAGTCCACTTTAGAGTATTTAAGTAAGAGTAATATGTAATGGTTTGTAACAACTAAATTATTATTTATTTTTTCAAAAACTCATTATTTCATTTCAGATCAGGGCACATTAATATGAGACATCATTCGATGATAAATATTATTAAATCCGAGTTATTAATACTCAATAATATTAAGAAAGACTATAATAGGTTGGATACGATGACGAAGATGGTGCAAAAAAGAAAACTTAAAACATGTCAGATTAATATTGGGATAATAATAGCTCTCATAAGATCATGAGGAAAAACTTTTGGGATGTATCACTCCATTGTAAATTTAATGCATATAGTAAATATACACTATTTTTTTGATTTCTAGAATAGAAGTCTACTGCATAACATCTTTGAGCAAAACTATAGGGAAAAGCCTCCGCACGAATTCCATAATCCAACAGTTCGAGTGTTTGTTTTATATACATTTTTAGTAGCTACTCACTTGTTGATGGTGAGCCAGCCATTTAAATAACTTGCGCATAATATAAATATTCTGTTTAATATTTAAGTCATTTTTTATACAACATTAAACGCATTTCAGAAGGCAACTAGAAAGTGAAAGTAAGAAAAGAAAAAAGATAAGATCTTTACCATATGTTTAGGCCCAGATTCTTGTTCTGATCTTTACTATCTTTAGATGCATTATCTCATTTGTTATTACTGATGATCCTCTTCCAGTTTTCACTCTTGTTGTAATAGTCTTATTTTATCAATATTATAATACAACCAAAGTATGTATTTATTGTTGATATATTCATATTTATAATTATAATAAATTTTATATAGATCTAAAATTTTATAATTTTACCCTTCATTAAAGAGGTTTCCATAAAAAATATTGTATGTCTTGGTTTGCTAATTATTGTATTGCTATTATAATTATTGTTAAATTGTCACGACATCTTTTGAAAGGTTCAAACAACGAGCTGAATAACAAGTTCCTCTCCTCATTGGCATATTAATGTTTCTTGATTAATTAGTAGTAACTTTTAAAACATACTTAGCGTTTCTATAGGTAGAAAGACACATACCTAATACAGAATTTCTAACAAAATTTACAGTGATAAATGCATTAAAAAGGTCACTCAGCATGCACCGCGTTTAGCATATTTGCTTTACTTATTTTACGTTTTCTACATATATTTTTGTACATATAATTCTTTGTTAATCATGTATAACTAGAATATAGAATTCATAGTCAACTAACCAAATGACACAAGGATAAAGATCACCTCTTATGTGAATGGAAATTTAATTAAAAATTTGCATGTCACATGAAATTTTAATAATAATTTTATAATCTTGCACGTTATTAAATTTTTATTGTGCTATGGTTGCCAATTTAGCTTCGAAATCAAGCACATAAAGCCTTCCACTGCTTAAATAACCACTAGATTAGAAAGTTGGTAGATGGGAAACAAAGGTGCCTACTGTCGGGATCAACATGGCACACTTGATCAAATTTATCACTTACACAATCATATTTTTTGTCATTAAACTTATATATATATATATATAAAATACCTAGAGCTTTTACATAATTTTATAGCACCACTAATTATTAAAAAAATATAACTTTTTTTTATAAATATGAGCATAATATAATTTTTTTTATAAAAAAATGTAATAATATGTATTTTAATAATTAATTAATACTTAAAAATAACGTGATATATCCCATACATTACATTATTTCTCTTACTTATACTATACATCTTTAGTGGGTAAATAATATTAAAGAAATGCAAGGCATACACTTTTGGGGAATGCCGCTCATCCCATGCGCGTGGACTCGACCAAAAACTTTTCGTTTATTTATACAATGAAGATAAGTGCTTAATTAACTCAAATTTTGTATAGTTAATTTAACAATAATAAATTAAGCTTGCTTTCAACGAATCTTTTGCGTGCCTTATAAGCCCCCCACCCTCAGAATTTCTCTTTATCTTTCCCTTTGTTTTTCATCCTTATCCTCAACAACTTTTGAACTATAGTTTACTTTCATCTATGTTAACACATGTGATTTCTTTTGCTTATAATATCATATGGGTCATTTTATATGATTCTTATCTCTATTTTGTATTTTGACGGGATCAAAAAGAACATCCGGGTATACTTTAATTTGATTGCAGATGTAGTAGTCATGTTATATCGTAAATATAAATTCAAATCTGAGTGGGTTAACAGACCTCAAGATTGTTTGACTCAAACCTCGAGTTGTCAAAGTTAAAAGTCTAAATTACTGGCACGATAAAAAAAAAAATTAGAGATGGAAGGGATAACTGAGGAGGGTCATACTAGTTCTCACAAACGAGATAAATGTGTTTGAAAAAAAGCTTTAAAAAATAAATTTGTTTCCATGCATCATTTTTTAGAAAGGTTGCGTAGAAAATAAATTATTATAGATATTTATAATAGACTAAAAGTTTAAGAATTAAACAATTCTTGAAAAAAAATCAAATGGGCTTCTCAAACCACTTAGACAAATATCCTAATAAAAGTTAATTTACAATATAAGCATTACAGATGTACTAACTATATTTTAATTTATTTTTGATAGATAACATTTGCAAAAAAAAAATTTTATATTTATTCTTAATAATAAAATTAGATATCTTTAATCTTTTTACAGACTTTATTTAACTACTTAGTAAATATTTAATATTATTAAAACTTTAATGTTTATGTTATTTATAAAACTTGGAAGCCCGACATACTAAAATAAGTGCTTAAATGGGTATGAATATTTTTTAAATGAGACAACCTTAGCTTTTCAATCACAAGTACATATTATATTTAGTGAAAAAATTGATCGAATATACTTTTAATCATGTTTGATCTACTTGTTATTGAAACCGAAAACATGTTTACTAATAATAACAATCATTTAATCTATTCTCAACTTGACTTGTGTGTGTGTGTGTTAGGCTAGGATCCTTAAATTTTATTTTGTAACACTTCACATTCCTCCTATCAATAGATATAACTTCCATCATAATATAAAAGAAGTATTGTATTAATTACCTTCAACTAAATGATATTTAATTTCCTTGATATCAAAAATAAAAAGGACAACCAATTGAAATTCAACATTGATTGAATTCGAAGATAGTTATTATGTGGCTCACCTATGACTTAGCATTGAGTGTTTATTTAGTTAGTAAAAATAAAAATTTATTCTCATCTTATTATCAGTAAAATTTTTATTTTATTATTTGATTATTTTTTGATACGAAATAAATATTTCTAGTGAAATGTTTACTTTTCTAACTTGGAGAATAAAAAATACCACATACTCTTAAGTATTTTTTATTTCCACCTTATTCCTTACATTTAAGAAATATTTATTTTTATGTTATTATTATTATTATTATTATCATATTTCTCATACTATTACAACATACTAAATATTAAAATATTAATTCTAAATTTATTCTATTTTAATAATTAACTATAAAAATAAAAATTTTTAACTCTATTTCTATCTCATTCTATTTTCTAATAATAATTATTTTATTTATATATTATTTTATTCTAATAACTAAATATGTCGTAAAATTATTTTAAAAGTTGTCACTTTAGTGGCTATCATGGTAATCATCTCCAAAGTTTATACTACACAGTTAGATTTATTTTATTTTGAAAGAGCTTATCTTATATCTAATTTAAGCACAACCAATAAAAAAATTTAAAAACAATTTAATTAGAATATCGTTTTGACATAAAAAATCAATAAATATAACATACTTAATAATTCATGTAAAATTTAATTATTAATAATAAATTCTTATATGCATCAAATTAATAGGCTTATCTTAAATGAAAAATATATTTTTTCCTGTATTTAAATTAGTTTAATAATCATGATAAGTAATATGTATTCCCTTAAAACATAAAATTAATCTACTTAATGGGTCTTATTAGGCAAGTGCATGTAATAGGTAAATGAAAAAAAAACAGAAGATATTGAAAAAAGTATAAATTAAATAATTTAATATTTTGCTTCATTTTATAAGTATTTTTATTTTTGTAATCATATATATATATATATATATTATAACCTTGTTCAATTTTGACAATGAAACATATATTAAATTAGATCCGATTTGATTAAAATTTTATTATTATTATTGATATTTATTATTAACACACAAGTTTAGTATTTGTTATTGAAATTGATATTAGCAGTTACCTAAAAAAGATGATATTGATGTTACATGTCATAGTCATTAATTTCAATTAAATTAGATCCTGTTTGATTAAAGTTAAAAATTTATTATTATTATCATCATTAATTATTCATTATTAATACATAAGTATAGTATTTATTATTGATATTAATATTAGTAGTTATCTAAAAAAAGATATGGATGTTACATATAACTATAACATTTGATTAATGTGACGTTAGATATTATTATTAAATATTAACAACCAATAATAATATATTTTTTATTTTATAATTTCTTAATTATTGTGGAAGGTAGAAAATAAATACTTTTCAAAAAAATTCTAATATATAAATAAAAAGAAAATAATAATTAATTAATTATTATTTAGGGATCTCGGAAGATAAAGGTCACCATCGGGGATGCGTAACTTCTTGGAAGATAAGGATGGACGGCTTCGGCGGCTTCACCGTTAAAAAAAATTGTTAGCATGCTGCAATCTGATTGGTTGGTGGGCGTTTAAGCAATATATTTTAAATATAATAATAATAATATTATTATTATCACTAACGAATTTAAACTTATGCGGTGAAATAATATAATAAATTTAATTATTTTTTTAAAAAATTATATTAATTTTAATAATTAATTAATATTACAAACATTTCCGTGAAAGCGTCAACGTCTCAGTCGAAAGAGGGTGGCACGTGAACAGAGTGGTCCCGCTCGTCGACTTCTAGGGATCCGCCGCGTGTAATGTTGTTTATTGCGCCCCATGTGATCTCTTACTTGGCACAGCAGTTCCTAAACGGAGGATCCTACGCGACGAAGTTTATATTTTATAATTTTTTAAAATTTTATTTATAAAATTTATATTAAAAAAATAGTCAAAAAATAAAGTTTGATGAGACGAGAGGATCAGGAATTCTGTTTTTTTTTTTAATAAAAAAATTTATTTTTTAAATTAAAATTATTTATTTTAAATAAATAATTATAATATATTAATTAACTTTTTAAATAATTAAATTATAATTATTTATTTAAAAAATAAATAATTTTAATTTAAAAAATAATTTTCTCTATCCTTATAAGAAATAAAAACTTCTTAATCCCTACAAGAAATGCCACAGAGAAAATAATTAAAGATAATACGATGAAAATATAATTTTTAAGTTATCATAAAACTAAAATCAAGCCAAACATTTATGAAATGAATGTAGAATTATGATATTCTTATGTATTGTATTTGATAAGTGGAAAATGTCATTTTTATTCTATGTGGTGTTAATTTGTTGAGATTTGATTAAATAAATATCCAAAAATAACCTTTATTTTTATACTTTTAATTTTTTAAAATCATGCGTATAATCGTATAAATTAGGATGTAATTTATTTGACCTAAGTTTTCACATATAAAATAAAATTAATTTTGAAATATAAGTTAGAAATAAAAACATTTGGATGAAATTAAATTTTATGACTTCCCATATGAAAAGAAGATACGCATTGGATGCTCCCAAAATCTAAAGAAGCGGGCAATATTAGACCAAATAGAAAGTAAAATTATTCAATTTTTCGATTTATGTTATAGTTGTTTTATGTCTTCAAATTTGAAAAATTTTGTCATGTTTTATGAATAATTAAAATTATAAAACAGATTTTACATTTTATATTATGATTCCTGTATGATTAGATAATAATAATATTATTATTATTAATAGAACAAACCAAAATTAAAATTCAAACCAACAATTGGGTCAAACGTTTCAAATCAATACATAATTAAGATAACTAAATATAAATCTTACGAACATAAAAATGGCTAAACTGTTTATTTCAGCCCAAACCAACACTGTATTTGCTTAATAAATAACACAATGCAAGAAAAAGAATCTATCCATGATCCAATAGCCAAAATTATACATCAATCTCGATGGCATGCCAGCTCAAAATCAAGCTACAAAACTGAAATACAATTAACAATGATTAATCCAATCTAGTACTATATCTAAAATATAAACCAAATCATAAACAAAAGTTCCTAATTATCCTCCTCGAATTATTCTTCGTCAAATTTTACAAGAATCTAGACCTACTAATTTGAAAGAGGTTTTAAAACACATAAAAAATGAACCTAATTCTCAGTATAGTATGCATAAACATATAGATATAAATGAGTAAAACATGTAAAAAGAATAATAAATTTCGATTAAATATGAAAATACAAAAATATTCTATTATAAATAAATATGTTCAAAAATACAATAGCATATAATATGTCCAACAAGTGTGAATGTATGAAAACATGCGAAGGCCTATAAAAACATACAAAATCTATCTAAAAGCATGACAAACTTATGAAATTTGTCAAAAAATTTATAAAATCTAAAAACCAATAATTAGTGACTTGTATACTAACTAATATTGAAGGACAAACTTTGAAGATCATGCTGTCGACATGCTTAAGAATCTAATATCTATACACTATTATTTAAGATATATAAATGATCCAACTACATTAAGACCTCATAGATTGAATCAAACGTCATTTCTCTTACTTGTGAATGACAAGTTCTCTTACCTGTAAATGACAAGTTTGATTTTTAAATTGCACAAATATATTAAGATATGTTCGAATATGATCCATCAATTTTTTATAATGGTTTTAATTGTATCAAAATAAAAAAAATTTTGTATCGCATAATAAATATTTAAAACTTTTACAAACTAGAGGAAAAGTAAGTTCTATATTATATTTCATAAAATAGAGTTTTAATTAAATATTTATATAAAAATAATATATAAAGTCAAAAAGTTAAAGATTTCTTAAATTTGTGACCAATATCTTAAATGTAACATAAACCTTTAAAATGTCTAAATTTTTAGTAAGATTAGACATTCATATAATAATATTCAAAAGAAGAACAAAAAAGGCGACATATATGCACATGTGAAAAAGTAATAAGAAGAAAAATTAAAAGATTTCATGATAAATAAAAGATTGAACTTAAATTGACACACTTTTAAACCAAATATTTATCCAATATAACATGATATGGTTTCAAAACCAACTTCCATTGAGTGCACTCTCCACTTCATTCTTTTCTCCTCTTTTCTTTCTCTATCTTTTCTTGAGAAATTACTAGAAAATACCTCATACTTCTATTAAATTTTTTATGTAAACAAATTTATGCATATGCGGCAGTTATATGCTCTTCAAGCATAGAGACCAAATACATGCACGTATAAGCACGCCAAACCCACGCACAAGCACCAACATTGCTAGCCCACACATAAGCACCTTTCCCCACACACAAGCGTGAACGATTTTGCTAACCCATGCACGAGAACGCCTCTCCCACATACGAACACTACCCACTTTACCAGAACCACTACACTGCATATGAGACCCATATGTGCATGCATCAAACTCAGGTTCTTATGTCTCAAATACTTAATTTTAATTTTAAGATATAATCAATACCAATATTTAACCAAAATAAAATTATTCTAATGCTATATACATGAATTGGGGGATCGGAAGTCACATCTCCCCTTCAAATATTCATTCTTAAAATTTATGTACTTTATTAAAAAAATAGGTGTAGATACTACCACTGAATTTCGTCCTTATGTTCTCAAGTTGCTTCTCAATTGAATAATTTTTTTCAAAATACCTTAACCAAAGGAATTACTTTGTGTACAAAATTTGATCTCATCCTTCCAAAATTTTAACCGATTTCTCCACATATGACAAGTCCTCACTAATTCACAATGTTTCATACTCAATGATGTGAGAGTGACCAAAAACATACTTTCAAATTATCAAAACATGGAACTCATTATGAAAAGCTACCAAATAAGGAAGTAAGATTAACTAATAAACCTCACTTTTAACTTTTTCTTCAACTAAAATCTTGAAATATCCTTCATAGGAAGTACCTTCTAAAATACTTAATAGCCCACCTCAAAACTAAAATTAGATTTTTGCTATCAATATAATTTTTTTGTTGGCTTTAAGTAACTAATAAGCAATCTCAAATCAGTTTAATCTTGTCCGATATCTCATAAAATATATCTAGAATCAAGCTTGCAACCACCAACCTCTTCTTAATTAATGAGAGATCGATATCTCCTACTATACAATATTTTAAAACCCCAATATTAGACTAATATTATTATTATATGTAAATTTGGCTAATGAAAACTAATTACCCTTCTTCTTCAAAATAGAGGCTCTAAGAATATCTTCTAAAACTTGTATTGTTTATTCTGTTAATTATCTGTCTATAAATAAAATATAGTGTTAAATTTTAATTTTGTACCCAATTTTTTGTGTAAGCTTTTTTAAATTTTAGATACACAACCACACAATTTCGATCTGTAAAAATCGATATTGAAACTCCATGCAATCTCATGACTTCATTAATGTAGAATTGTGCCAAACATTCTTTGAAAAATGTGGTTCTTATTGTAATACAATGTGCATATTTTGTTAATCAATCCATGAAAATCAAAACAAAATTATGATTCCTTGTCATCTTATGTAATTCGGACATAAAGTCTATTGTAATATATTCACATTTTCAACTAAGAATAGGCAAATGTTGCAAAAGTTCTAGTGACTTTAGATGTTCAATTTTGATGTAATGGCAAATAATATATCTACCCACGACAGCCGCTATCTCCCACTTCATACTTTTTCATCAAAAGATCCTCATATCTCAATATTTCTTTTTGATCCCTATATGGATGGTACACTTAACTTTATGGGCTTTGTGCAAAATCCCTTCCTTTATTTTTACAACATTAAGCACACAAATGCGATCTCATAACCGAATAACTCTATTCACTTGAATATTAAAATTTGCCCATCATTTACTATTCAATTCCCCAATAATATCCATAAAAAATCGATCATTAAACTAGATCATTTTAATCATTACAATGATCATCAATTTTACTTGAAAATAAAATGATGCCATCCTCAAACTTTATGAGTGAAACCGAATATTATAGTTTTTTATTGCGTCAAGTATCTCTTATTCTTTATTCATAATATAGGCCATCAAACCCTCCTCCTCCGACTTTCAGATCAAAATATTTGTGACTACATTCACCTTTCATAATGGAAATTAAATGTTCTAATTATAATCTTTTAATAAGTCAATCAATGACAATATCTTATACTTAATTCATTTTACAAAAATAAATATTTTAAATTCTTATGGTGAAAAACACTAAAAATATCTCCCCATACAAGTAATGCCACAAGTTCTTCAAAGCAAAAATAACTACTACGAACTCTAAATTATGGGTAGAATAGTTCTACTCATAAACGTGAAAGTATCTTGATCTATGAGCAATCACCCTACTATGATGTATTAATACATAACTCAAACATTTCTTCAAATTCAAAATAAATAATTAAACCATTAGTTTCTTCAGAAATCATCAAAACAATTAATTTTTTAATTTTTGAAAATATTTTTTACGGTCCTCATCCTAATGAAATATTACATTCTTTTGGGTCAAATGAGTTAAGGGTTTAGAGATCTTCTTAAAAATCTTAGCAAAGTGACCATAATATACATCCAAATCAAATAATTATAAACTTTGATAACATTTATCGGTCTCTCCCACTTATTGATAGCTTCAATCTTTTTTAGATTCACCATCACTCCTACTTTAGAAACAATATGTCCAACAAAAGACACCTCCTCAATCTAAAATTTTATTTCTTTAACTTGGCAAATACCTAATTATATCCAAGTGTCTGCAAAGCAATTTTTACATAGATTTTATGCACCTCAAAACTATGAGTAAATCAAAATATCATCAGTAAATAACATGACGAAATTGATCTAGATACAATTAAAAATCTGATTTATTAAATGTATTAATGTTGGACATATTAGTTAAATAGAAAGGTATCTCCAAAAATTTATAATAGCCCTACCTTGTTTGAAAGGTTGTATTCGGTATGTCATCTCTTAATCATCAATTGATGATATCCCAAAAGCAAATAAATCTTAAAGAAAATTTAAGCATTTATGATTAGTTAGAAAAACATCAATCATCTATAAAAGGATACTTATCCTTAATCGTGATCTTATTCAACACCTGATAATTTATACTCAACCTCATTGATTTGTTCTTTTTTCACACATAGTAGCGGAGCTTCCCACAACAATACACTTGCCCGGACAAATCCTTTCTTCAATAATTTTTGCATTGTTACTTCAATTCTTCCAACTCTAATGGGGTCATTAGAACTTTCAAAATAGGGGTAGATCTTAGCACTAAGTCAATAATAAATTTGATCACCCTTTTAAGAGGCAAACCAGATAATTCTTTTAGAAAAATATCTAAGTTCTCAAAGTACTAAAATCTCTTCAATAGGAACATTATTGATTCCAATAGTAGTAACATACACAATATAGGCTTGACATCTCGTATCAAATGATACGCAAACAATGGAAAAAATAAACATGCTAACTCTTTCTTAACACTACATTAAAACTAAAAGGGTTCACAATTCATAGTGAAAAATTGCATCATTTTATGAAAATAATCAACACTCGCATAATAATATACTAACCAATGCATACCTAAAATAATATCAAATTCAAGCATCTCTAACAAAATTAAATATATAGATAACTGAAATCCTCTAATCCAAATAACACTAGAGATGTATAATATCTGTCACTAAAAATTTGCCCACCAATGTGGATACAACTAATCTAAAATTCTAGGAGGACAACACAAATAACAAACAAATTAAGAGGCTACAAAAAAGTGCGTAAATCCTATATCAACAAACAAATGCACCAAAGATTCAAGGATTAGCATATTATTTTCAACCACCAATTGATTTGCTTAAGCATCATTGGCAATCGCTACAAAAGTCATCCTTATAACAGTAGGCTTTTTCCCCACATGCCTCAATGAAAAAGAGTAGTCTATTTCCACGTGACCAACTTTGCTACAATCAAAATAAGCTTTGAGCTTTTTTATAGCACGGTTGTCCTCTATAGTACTTTCCACAATGGTTCCACATCATTTCAATTGTCATTGCTTAGTTGAAGATGATCGATCTCCAACAGACTTCCCTTTATTATGAGATTTCGACTTCAAATGGGACCCTCATGATCCCAAGTTTTAACCTTCATGGCTTGCACTTTTCCTCTCAAAACTTAGCTCTCTCTTACTCTTATTCAATGTGCAAGGTTCAATCAAACACTTTTTCATGAGTCCATGGACGCAAAGGCACTAATTACCATCGAATCGAGTCCTCCAACTCCTAAAGGAACTTCCTTTTCTTCCTTACTTCATCAATAATTACACGCCGGGCAAATGAAATAATTTAGTAAATTTGGTGTCACACTCTACTACTCAACGGCTCCCCTATATCGATTGAGCAAACTCACCCTCCTATTCCCTAACACTTGCTTGAAAGTACTTCTCAGCAAATGCCTTTAAAATATATCTTATGAAATCTTTTCATTCTCTAAACTAAAAATTCTCTTTCATATAGCTCACCAATGGTTAGCCTTGCCATTTAGCTTGTAAGTGGCAAATTTAACTTTATCTCTAAACAATTTATCACCTCAAGCACTTTCCTCATTCTCTAAATCCACATCTCCATTTTGATCGGGCCTAGGTGAACTAAAAATTCAAATACTTGTTCAATAGTGAGTAGATTAAAAAATGTCATACTATGCCCGGGATTTCCACATATCAAATTCGCCACAAGCTCTACATTTTACCACCAGGCTATACAATCTAGAATATTTGTCATTCTTACCATCATAACCAAATAGTCTTCCTTGTAACTAGACTGAACACCATAACCTCTTGGCATCTTATACCTATCACGGTACAAGCCACAAAGTTCAATTCCAAAAACAATTAAGACACTTTCCATATAACAAATGCACTAATGCCACCACCTGCCATAGTTCTGTCATAAGCAAGTAATAATAATGGTGTGAAAAGATAAAATTTAACCATAATTAAGGTCCAAACTAAGAACTAAATCAGACACTTCAAACAAAAATTATAAGCAAAGTAACAAAATATAAATCTTGCAGCCCCAGAAATTATCAAACAATTGTTGTTCGGCCGAACCAACACTATACTTACTCAATCCATAATAAAATATAAGAAAACGTATCTGTCCATAATCCAATATACAAATAGAAAAAAATATATATCAATCACAGTTGCACACCAGCCTGAAATCAAACTACAAAAACTAAAATCCAATTGCTAAAGATTAATCCAATATGATATAATATCTAGAATGCAAGCCTAAAACAAGAATAAAAGCACCTAACTATTCTCGTCAAAAAGTTCCTCATCCAATCTTACAAGAAAATATGCCCATTGATCATAAAAGGTTTTAAAGTAAGTTTAACTCTAAACAAAGTATAATAAATATACGAATATATATAAGTAAAACAATCAAAAATAACAATAAAGTTTGATTGAATACGAAATACAAAAATGTCCAACTATTAATAAATATGTTTGAAAACTCATTGCTTACAAAATATTTGACAAGTACGGATGTACAAAAATATAGAAGGCCTAGGGAAATATATAAAAATATACCTAACAGTATGAAAAATTTATAACATATGTCAAAAAATATATAAAAATTTTGGAACCAAAGATCGATAATTTGCATATCGACTAAAATTGAAGGACAAATTTGAAAATTGGGCTGTGCATATTTCTCATAACTTGAAGCCAATACAATTCTATTCAACACACATAGATAAACCGTTTGCATTTAGGCCATATAGATTAGGTTAAATGTACTTTTTTATTTGTTGATGATAGATTTGATCTTATAATTGTACATAATAAAATAGAATATGTCTAAATATAATTTATTAATTTTTTTATAATTGTTCTGATTGAGTCAAAATAAAAACTTATTCATAATATAACAAATATTTAAAATTTTTTTAAATTAAAAAAATAATTTCTCTATTCTATTTCATGCAATAGAGTTCTCTCCAAACATTTAAACAAAAATAACACGAAAAATTAAATAGTTAAAAATTTTATAACTTCGTGACTAATATACCAAATGTAACATAAACTTCAAAATGTTTGAATATTCAATAATTACATACATATATATACTAATATTTAAAAGAGTATGAAAAAGGTTATATGCGTGTACATTCAAAATAGTAATTGAAACAAAAATTAAAAGATTTTATAATAGATAAAATATTAAATTTAGATACACTAATCTTAAACCAAATATGTCCAATCTAACATGATATAGCTTCAAAACAACTTCCTCTGTGTTCTCTCTCATTTTCTTTTCTTTTTTTTGTTTCTCCTTTATCAAGAAATCAGTGAAAAATATCTCAAAATTTGTAAAATTTATAAAATAGATAAAATTGCTCATGTACACCAATTATGCACTCATTAGACACAGAGATTAAACACATACATGTATAAGTACACTAAAGTCATGCACGAGTGCTACTCGAACTATTAGCCCATGTACGAGTGCAACTCTCATATATATGAGCACTATCCATTTTCCAACCCACACACGAGTGCAACTCTCTTACGCACGAGTGTCATCTATTCTATTAAAACCACTAAATCTTGCATGAGTGCAGCACAAATGCTTACCAGGCATCAACTCTCACATTTTAAATACTTGATTTTAATTCAAAAATATAATAATTACCAATATTTATCTAAAATATAATAATTCTAATATCATAAATATGAATAAGGAGATTGCGTGTAACATTTTATCTTCATCATTAAAAATACAGAAAAAATAAAAAGATGGCAAATATGACCAATTAAGACTCCCCCCCTCCCTCTAATTAAATGGAATTTTAAATTCAAGAAGAGAAAACCGCAAAATGCACGTAGTAAGGAGAAAACTAATAAACAATTTGTAAATAATGAGGATATAAAGATTCTTAAAAAAATTGAATACGATAATTGAATATTTATTTAATTGCCATATATTGAGGCCCTTGCTAAAAAAATTGAATGCGTCATTGTCAGGGAAAAAAAAAAAGAATGAGTTGTTGTCAAATATAAAAATAAATATATGTTAATATGAAAATTAATTTTGCAATATATTTTTATATAGGTTAACAGATATAAATTGATAAATTAAATACTATATCAAATTTTATAATTAAATATTGTACATATTATTTCTAAAAAATAATAGAATTATACAAATTACTATTAGATTTTTTTCAAATGAACGAGTGATTGTTGGCCATTACTGATAATGGATTTGGAAGAGCTTTATCTCTTATAAAGATGGAGAGATTTATTTTTTTTATTTTGATAATTTATCTTTAAATAGATAATTATAATTTAATTATTTTTTAAAAAATTAAAAATAGTTAAAATTAATTATTTTAAAATATTTATATTATAATTATTTATTTAAAAATAAGTAATTAAGATATAAAGAATGATCAAGATGCAAAGACCCATCATAGAGCGGTCAAGATGGAGGGACTTCATCTATTTAAAAAATAAATAATTAAGATAAAGAGGGTCTATCACTAAACAATCAAAATAAATAAATAAATAAAAATATATATATATTATTAATTAAAATAAAAGGCTTTATCTTTGGGAAATAAAACCGGGAGGCAGCATTGAGCTGGGAGCCAGCAATAAAAAATGCCTTGACTCATTTTCCCTATGTAATTTGACTATCTCAACTTGGCCGGCATATCCAATATATTTGGCTTCTTGGGATGGCAAAATCATGCAATATATTAAAAAAATACTATGTCGTTTCTTAATATCAATTAATTAATAATAAATAAACAATGGATATTGTCTCAATAACTAATTAAATCTAGCATTTATTTCAATGCTCTATAATTATTTTATCATATTATAAAGTGATTTAAATTTCTTTTGTATTATATAAGTCAAATTAGTACCAACAAGGTTATTGTAAGGTTTTAATTTTTAAAATATAGTAATTATGAATAGTTAAGCTAATATATGTAAAAAATTAGAATTTGTAAGCAAATCGGATTATAAAGGAAGAACGCCCGATGGGCACTTGAAGCGTGCCAAGGGCACGAATTCCAATGACTCCACGCCTGATGCACGCTTAAGCATGGAATCTGATGGCTCTACGCCCGACGGGCACCCAACTGGCGTGCCTCATATGCGAAGTCACTTGAACTCGCACCCTTGGCGCGCTTCAGTCGCCTATTGGGCATTTTTCCTCTCTTATCTGATTTGTTTCCGAATTTTAATTTTTCACATACATTAAATCTAATTTTAATTATATTAATTTAATTATTCATAATTACTATATTTTAAAAAAAAGATACCTTACAGTTATTTTATACAACTAAGTTGAAATAGACCACGCTAGTTGTAAGATTTGCATAAGAAACAAATGCCCACGAAAAATATCTTTAGCAAAACGATGTTACTTAGCATTGTCAGAATATCGCTTAAATTCTGCTTATGGCACGATGGTCTACTAGTTGTTAGTGATGACATTGTAGTAATTCTTGTTAAACTTGAGTTGTTAAATGGTGACATTCTTAGAGCTACGATATTACATGTCCGCATCCCCAAGGCATCGATGATAGATAACGAGCTGTTGGTATTTAGTGTTATTTTTTAGGTTATTTGGTTATGTTCTTTCATGTACCTACTTTCTGTTTGCATTATCCCTTTCCCATTTGCTTTCTGTTTGTTTTCTGTTACAGTGATACTCATTTTTTGTTTTACCTATTTTTCATTCCCCTTATAACTTACCTGACAGTGGCCTAATGAGAGCAAAGAATAGTTTCCCCTTTCATCTTATCCCATTGCTCTCTCTCTCTCTCTCTCTCTATTTCTCTTCTCTGCGCCCCTCTCTCTCACCTCGGTCTCTATTTCCCATTCTCTGCTACATCGGTTCTTTTCCCTCTCTACTTCTTCCAACATCTCGGCTGTTTCACCTTGGCTCTTTTCTCCTTCCTTTCCCTTAATTTCCCTGAATTTTTCTCCTCTGCTAAACTCCCCTCCTCAACCAACTCCTCTGTTTTCACCGTCGTCCGTCTCTTGTCAGTGCCATCCTCGATCATACACGTATCATAGGTGCTCTCATTGAGACCAGGCAGAGGAAATGGCGCTCGCAATTGAGGCACAAGCACTCGACGCCCTCGATGCTTCCATCGCAACGCTGTCGATGGAGTTGAAGTAGATACAGGTGACAGTCCAACAACACACAGCCACCATTGTTGCCCAAGCTTCCACTAGAGCACAAATCCGATACTCTCTTGATTGAATCCTTCAATCGCTCAACCGAATCGAGCAAAATTGGTCAGTAATTTCCACCACCACTGTGTTCAGCCCATCGTCGACCACAATTCCACTACCGCATCTTCAAATCCCACCCCAAACTCAATCCAGGAAACTACCATCACCACCAGATGCCACAATCGCTCTTCACCTCCTTGAGGAAACGGAAATTACCATTGCATAGCCTTCAAAGGAGAAACATGAAGTCGTGGCGTCTTTCCCGTACACAGCAGAGTGATTCACAGCCAACTTGTCTGCAACCAAGCATTTTAAGCAAACCGGGATTGAAGTCCTTCGACATCCATCATCGTCCGACTTCGAGAAGGACAACGGAAGTGCTAAATCGGCTGAGAAGTTAAAGGAGATTATGAACGCATCGAGTATTGATGGTAGTGACAGATCAACATCTCTCCACTGTACATCTCTCTGTCCCCTCTCCCTTCATCATCTTGGCCAAATATATCTCGAAAGTATCAGAATAAAGATGTGGACCGCGGCTTAAGGCAACTAAACCGAGGTCTTATTGTAGCACACGCCAAGGACTCTACTGCAATACGCGTCGAAGCTAATCTAGAGTGTCACGCGGTAACGGAACCGTTTTCGGGAACAAAATTAAGCACTATGAACCAGATTATTCCGAGGAGTGGCTTCACCAGTATCAACTTGGTGACTCGATGGTGATAGAGGCCTGGAAGAGCCTGCTGTTCAAGCCTCACCAGACCCTCACTGTTGCAGAGTACATGACCATGTTCGCGTTCCTCTCCATTCATCCGCAAGGTACTCAGTTGACCAAGTACAACAGGAAAGGGAAGCCTACGTTTTGGCTATTCAGAATTCCCACGGATCAGGATTTCAGGTCATTTGCACTCAGTGAAGGATCTTTTCACCACGTTTCCTCTGTTCTTCCAACTTCCTCACAACTTCTGACTTCAACCTCCGATATTTTACCTCTAACTGCTCAACCCCTACCTGTATGACCTCATGCTTTAAGTGGAGTCCAACTTATTACTCCGGCGAAATGCTCACATCTCCACCAGCTACCACTCTCCAAACAGCCATTACACATATTGGCAGGACCACCACAACCTCCTTCTACCTCCTGACTTTTTCCAAAATTGTCCATAAAGAAACTTCCTCTGGCCGAAACGGCCTTTGACTATGAGCTCCTCCTGTTAAAAACCGTGCCGTTTCCTGAAGCCAGCAGTTTGACAAAATTAAGGGGGAACAAAATGGACGCAGATCAAGCGTGTGGTCTTTGTTCCCCACTCACCAAATGTTCTGTCATACGAAGGGGTCTTGAGACCGCAGGCTGCTCAGATGCTCATTGATGATCATCAGTTCTTCCTCATTGTGCAGCTGTGCTATGCTAAATCACTCCTTGTCAATACCTCCAGAAGAGGCTTCATAAGCTTTGGAAGGCATCGTAGCCTCCAGCACAACCTTGTTGATCTGTTATGCCAGCATAGCCAAGCTTTTGATAAAGCCTATGAAGATCTCGTGCGAGCAATCACCGACTGTAACCAGTCTGGTAATCTTAGAGCTAACTCTCGGCTCAATTATCTAGCTACGATACAGTTCACATTGACATTTCCTCCTTTCCCTATTGAAGACTAGATTGGAGAAGGGAATTGTAACGTCCCCGGCGCATCCGCACTGTGGATATTGTCCGCTTTGGGTTGGGGGAAATTACGGCGTCCCAGGCCAACACGCAGCCCGCACGGTTTTGTTCCCCGGCAATGCCCCGTCCCCAAAACGCGTCCACAATGGAAGAGGTATCCACGCCCTTTATAAGGCACGCTTCGTTCACCTCCCCATCCGATGTGGGACTCTACAGTCCACCCCCCTTGGGGACCTGGGGCCTCACTGGCACACGGACCAATTCCATCCGATACCATTTGTAACGTCCCCGGCGCATCCGCACTGTGGATATTGTCCGCTTTGGGCTGGGGGAACTTACGGCGTCCCAGGCCAACACGTAGCCCGCACGGTTTTGTTCCTGGTAGACGGCCCAGCCGCCCCCAAAACGCGTCCACAATGGAAGAGGTATCCACGCCCTTTATAAGGCACGCTTCGTTCACCTCCCCATCCGATGTGGGACTCTATAGGAATGGTGGGAAAAGTGATTTAACCCGTGGGGCAATTGGGTCTCAAATTGGTGTAGCTTTGCCTTTCCAAAATGACAACGAAGGACAACTAGGTGATAGGGATGTTTTTTTTTGTCACAGTTTGTTTATAGATGTAGTAAATTTCACAACCACCCCTTTCCCTTTCACTGCATATCCGTATATTGGGATGGGTTTCCATCTTGCTGAAAATGGACGTTTGGTGCTTAACATTGTCCACAGCCTCTTCAAGCTATACCACGGTGGTGACTGGAGAAGCCAGTTTGAATCAAACGCTGGTCATGATCTTGATGGTTCTTCCATGGCATTCTTTAGTAAAGTTTGTATGGACATTCATCCAAAAGCTGTTCATGTTGATGTAAACTTTATAGGCGAAGTTAAGGGGAATAACCCTAAGGATCGCTTGAGACATTCGGTTGTTCTTGCTAATAAATTTGGTGATACTATTGGAGATAATTTTGGTATGGAATCTGATCTTTTTGGACCCATTACTGCCTTCATTGAAAGTGTTGTTTCACTTATGAGCCCTGAACTTGATTGAAAGGCATCATTATGTGAGGAACCAGTCATGCTTCTTGGCTTTGTGCTTCTCGGATGCTCATTAGAGACGACAGCTAGGATGAAGGCATCTAGTGCTATATGTGTTGAACAATTTGGGTTGCTTTGGCCTGGGAAAACATTACTTGCCGATGGGAAGGGTCTTACAGGAAGCGGTATTGTGGCTAAATCCATGCTTACCGGTTCTAACTCTACCATAACCGAGATTGCTCAGCTGGTGGCAGATGCTCAAGGTCAGGAAGCACACATTCAAAGGCTTTCCAAAGCTATAACGGACAATTTTTTAAATGTGTGGCGGCTTTATCAGCAGCAACATTAGACTTTTGGAACTTAAGAGGGATTCAACTCGTTCCAACTGTTTTGCTAAATAAACATGCTGGCCTCGATGGAAGTCATTTGTCTTTAAGCCTGAATACAAATGTTATCCTTGCCATTGCCTTAAGCTACCATATTGTTGTCGCTGGCCTGCATCTGCTCGGCACCATTGCTACTATTAATGCGCATAGTTCCATCAATGAAAGTGTGGGTGACATTGATGAGAAAGTTAGCATGAGCCGTCGAATCCACGAGAGGGATGATGCCCTTGATACTGCCGGAAACACTTCTACCTCGATGGGAAAGGGAATTGCCAACTGTATTGCAGCTCTCATATCGCTTGCCTTCTGGGGTGTCTTTGTGGGACGTGCATCCAATCCTCCTATTGCTGTCTTAATCAGAGATATTCAGATTTTCTATTTTTATCACATATGGGTTCTCAACTTTGACAATGAAGAGGATGGGCAGTGCAGCCCTAGAGATGAGCGGAGAAGTCCACAGGCCAATTGCCATTTCATTCAGATTTTTCCGTTATTCAACCTTGAGGACAAGGTTCTCGTAATGGAAAGGGTAATGTTACATGCCCGCATCCCCAAGACACTGACGATGGATAACGAGCTGCTGGTATTTGATGTTATTTTTTAGGTTATGTGGTTATGCCCTTCCATGGACCTACTTTTTGTTTGCATTACCCCTTCCCCATTTGCTTTCTGTTTGTTTTTTGTTACAGTGGTACCCATTTTTCGTTTTACCCATTTTTCGTTCCCCTTATAACTTACATGACAATGACCTAATGAGAGCAGAGAATAGTATCCCCTTTCTTCTTATCTCACTACTCTCTCTCTCTATTTCTCTTCTCTGCGCCCCTCTCCCTCACCTCGGTCTCTATTTCCCCTTCTCTGCTATCTCGGTTCTTTTCCCTCTCTGCTTCTTCCTACATCTCGGTCGTTTCACCTCAGTCATTTTCTCCTTCCTTTTCCCTAATTTTTCTCAATCTTCCTCCTCTGCTGAACTCCCCTCCTCAACCAACTCCTCTGTTTTCATCGTTGTCCGTCTCTTATCAGTGCCATCCTCGATCGTGCACATGTCATATGACATGACGATTGGACCGTCGATGCCAACCCTTCAGAAATGAAGTTTATATGATTAAAGATCACTTAAAGGCAAAAATATTAGCTGGGTGTCTTTTAATATAATTCAATTGATAGCACAAACTAGTATATCACCTGATCTTTGGTGTGATGGATGCATATGACAACTTAATTGTCGTATCCAATTGGACCGTGAATGCCAAAGTTTCGAAGAGGTTTCGTATCATAGTTGGTCCGCAAATTTTAACTCTTATGAAATCGAGTTTATTTGATCAACGAACACTTGAAAGCAAAATTATTATGTGGGTGTCTTTTAATATTGTTGGACATCATAAAAAATAATACTAATACGATCTGCTAATTTATGGTGCTTACAAATAAAAACCCAGGTATATCAGTTGAGTTGTTGGACCCATATCAAGAGGGAATCTAACCGAATAATTGAATTATCGAGAAGTCAAATAACCAGACTACCAGAGATACTAAAGATCAAGGTACTAAATGATCACACAGTTAATTAAATTAGGCAGTTAATTCTAACAAATAGTTACATTAATTAAAAAATAAATTATCAAATCAAACAAGTAATTAATACATTCAAAGAAGAACCATTAGTTCAGAGCATATAAAATGGTTGGACAATTTAATTTTTAATCGGTATAATGACTCAAAATAATAAAAAAATATTCATCTATAGGAAATAGCCACATGTTGACAATAAAATTATAAATAAACTCACTTTCCTTGAAACAAAAAAGGAATCCAAACATTCTAAAAAAATGTGTACAAAACTCTTATCCTCTAAACCTTTGCGAATCCCACAAATCACGAAACCCAACCCTCCAATCTCAACTCTCTCCTATCCTCAAATTTCCATTATGTCTAAGAAAAATTTCTAGCTTTAATATTGAATGATATATTAAAAGTAAATTTTATATCTTTTGATCTTTTATTAAACAATATATTATAAAAAATCAGGATATAGATATTTAAAAGTCCAACTCGATTTCATTCGAATAGCTATTTAAATTTAATATATGTATCAAATATAATTAAATTGATGTTGGGACAAAATGGCGTCTAACCGACCAGCAATAGGGAGCACACACGGTAAAGAGGAAAGAAGAAGAGAAGGAGAACACTAACGATTTTACGTGAAAAATCATTATTAATAAGAGAAAAATCACTGGATTTTAGTCCAAAAATAAATTTTATTATGTAAAATTTGATTACAAAGCCATGCGACTAACACAGGCACTGGAGACGAAAACTGTTGGAGTAAACAAAACACGAGAGATATAAAGTAAACTCACATTTTATTTTTCACTCACTACTCTTTTCTTCACTCTTTCACTTCTCTCTTGCACACCCTATTTGGTTCCAATATACATATACACACACACACACACACACACACACACACACATATATATATATATATATATATATATATATATATATATATATATATATATATATATGTATGTATATGTATACATTAAACAATTACTTACGCAATAGGGTGGTTATAGCAAGCTTTCTCCTACAACAACTGCGTATGATTTTACAATAGACAACGCAGATGACACATGCTTTGTCTGTAATTTGACCAGCCATTTCCAGGAGATCACGCAATCCTTCTCCCAATAACAATTATCAAATATGGAAAGTTAACGGTCTGGATTTGCAGAAGACTGCTATCCTGGAAATCTGTCCTTAGACGGTCAACGCCCTTGTTAACCAGACTCTACTCTTAGCCGGTCAACGTCCCATTGACCGGGCTCTACTCATAGCCGGTCAACATCCCATTTACTGGACTCTACTTTTAGCCGGTCAATGGGACGTTGACTGGCTGGCCGTCCACTTGAAACTATTCCTAAACAAATTGCAATCTGCCTTCATCAAAATCCTTGTCCCTCATTAATGTCCCTGGACTAGGAACACCTCCACACGGGAGTGACCCCAACAAATTTTTCCTCACGACTGTGGGGAGTTAAAATTCGTTAGCCCAGCTAAGCTATGACAAGCCTAAATCTTCCCTTTTGGCAAGACTTTAGTCATCATATCTGCGCTATTTTTATCTATTTCGACTTTTTTCAGTGATAGCAACTCTTCTTCAATAACATCTCTCACCTAATGATATCAAATATCAATGTGTTTCAATCTTAAATAGAATAAGGAGTTCTTGCAGAGATGTATGACATTCTAGCTATAATAAAGTATCACATACTTCTCCTGTCTAAAGCCTAATTCTTGAATGAATTTCTTCATCCACAACATCTCCTTGCAAACCTCTGTCACTGCTATGAATTCAGTCTCAGTTGTCGAGAGGATAATGCACTTTTGTAGCTTTGACTATCACGAGATTGCCACTCCAACATACTTGATCAAATGTCCTGAATTAGACTTTCAAGAATTAAAGTCTCCGGCCATATCATCCTTGGAGTATCCCACCAATTGAGGCTTATCACTTCCAATGGACAGATACGTTTTGAAAGTTTCTCAGATATATCTCATTATCCTTTTAACCACGGACCAGTGCTTCTTTCCTGGGTTTAAAAGAAAAAGACTGACAGTGCCGACCGCATGACCAATATCAAGCCTCGTACATACCATAGCATACATCAAACTTCCTACAGTTGAAAAGTAGTGTATGCTTATCATGTTTGCTCTCTTATCATCCATGGTCGAGCATTGTTTACTGCTTAACCTGTGGTGGCTCGCCAGTGGAGTGCTCACTGGCTTGAACTTATTTATATTAAAACATTGAAACACCTTTTCAATGTAACTTCATTGGGACAGCCACAACATCCTTACTTCTCGATTATGAATTATTCTGATAGCTAGAATTTATTTCGCCAATCCCAAGTGCTTCATAACAAAGGACTGCCCAACTAGTTACTTCAGGTCATTTATCCGAGCGGCATTATGTTCAACAATCAACATGTCGTCCATACAAAAGAGAAGGATGATAAAGTCGTCCTCGAAAAAACTCTGAACAAATACATAGCGGTCGGAAGTGGTCTTTGGGTATCCTTGACCGACCATAACTAACTCAAATTTTCTATACCACTGTCTTGAGTCTGTTTCAGTTCGTCCAAGCTCTTCTTTAGACGACATACTAGTCGTTCTGTTCCCTTGACAATAAATCCTTCGGGCTACTCCATATAAGCTTTCTCCTAAATATTACCATGGAAGAATGTCGTCGGAGCATCCAGCTGTATAGCTGCTCCACTTCCAGATCCAAGGCAACAGCCAGATCGAGCACAACCCTTATTGAGGATATTTTTCCCACAAGAGTAAAAATATCATCAAAATCAACCCCCTTTTTCCAGTTAAAGCCTTTCACCATCAGACGTGCTTTTTACCTTGGCCACATGGTGTGCTCGTCAGTCTTCAAACGGAAGGCCCATTTATTCTTTAGGGCTCCCTTTCCCTTAGGTAGTTTCACCAAATCAAACGTATAATTTTCATGCAAAGAACTTATTTCTTCTTACATGGCTTCCAGCCATCTTTCATTATTCTTGTCCTTCATAGTCTCGTCAAAATCTTCAGGTTCACTTGCATCAGTGAGTGGAACGTACTCACCGGATGACAGGTGGACGGACAGTCTCCTATTTCTTATGAATCGTCGGATAGGAATCTCCTCAACCTCCTTGGCCCGTTGAGGAATGTCAGCTTCTTCATCTTCATTAGACACCTCATCAGTTTCATTATTTTTTCAGGCACTCTTAGGCCATTGTCCTCGTCGCAAAGTGGTACTGAACTAACATCATCAGTAATAATATTGTCTATCCGTCTAGAATCAGACTTGGCCTTTTTTACCAATATCTTTAATGGTTTTGGTTTTAAAAAAGGCAACATCCCTTAAACTGACAAGTTTTCTCTTAATTGGGTCATAAAGTCTGTACCCTAATTCATCTTCCCTATAACTCAGGAAGACGCATTACTTCGCCTTTGGCTCGAGATTGGTCCTCTCACCCTTTGAAATGTAGATAAAAGTCTTACACCCAAATACCCGAAGATGGTCATAAGATGGTTCCTTCCAGACCAAACCTTCTTTGGCACATCACCATTCAATAGTCTACTGGGCGATCTATTAATGATATAGGCCGTCGTCTTCAATGCTTCTGCCTAGAAGAACTCAGAAAGGTTTACTTCTGAAAGCAAGTACCTGACCCTTTTCAAGAGTGTACGGTTCATCCGTTCGACCACTCCATTCAATTGTAGCGTCTTTGGTGGCATCTTCTGATACCGAGTGCCGTGTCTTCGGCAGTAAGCATCAAATGCCCCAATGTACTTGCTACCATTGTCGCTTCGGACGATCTTCAATTTCTTTCCCATTTGTCGTTCTATCAGAACATGAAAATGCTCAAAAGTACTGAGGATTTGTCCTTGGTCTTCAGTGGGTAAACCCATAATTTCCTTGAACAGTCGTCAATGAACGATACGAAGTACTGAGCCCCTCCGAATGACTTTTCTTTGAATGACCCACATACATCAGTGTAAACTAGATCGAGTAATTCCGCCTTCACAGAGGACAAGTATCCCTGGAATGAGACCATTTTTTGCTTTTCAGCCATGTAGTGAGGATAAGTTCTCGGTCCATCTACCTTCATTTCTGGAATAAGGCCTTTCTTCGCTAAATGATATAATCCCTTGTCACTCTTGTGGCCTAGCCGACGTGCCACAGGTCCGAGGACTCCTCACTGCTTGTGGCATTCACATCCCCGGCTACAGCAGATGCCTTTATTACATACAGACCGGTACTTTTCAGTTTTCGAGTAATAACTAGAGACCCTCTGGTTAACTTTTATTCTCCTTCATAAAAGATATTGTAATAACCTTTATTATCTAACCTACCAGCTGAAATTATATTCAGATGAATATCAGAGACATGTCGTACATCTTTCAATATTAACTTTGTTCCATCATTGGTGACCAACAATATGTCACCTCAGCCAACAATTAAGGATGTTTCTTTTTTTTTTTTATCTTTATTACTCCAAAAACTCTCGAAGTATAAGAAGTGAACAATCCCCTTTTGGATGTGGCATGGAGAGAAGCACCAATATCGACTATCCAGTCGGACTCATTATCTGTCAGACTTGTTATATCCATTTCACAAGTTAACAGGAGGTCACCTCCTATAACTATTGAGACCGAAAACATTTCTTCGCCTTGTCCCTTTTCTACTTTGCTCTCTCTCTTAACGTTCTTACGCTTTCACCTGTGACAAAATTTTCTGATGTGGCCTTTATTACCACAATGATGACACTTAACGTTTTAAAACCTTGACCTAAACTTACTGCGACCCTTTTCACCATACTTTGACCGCATCCCTTACTTCTTTCTCATGACTCTGTCAAGAGCACCTCGGAGTGGGAAGAAGTCGAAGTCCCCTGAGACCGCCTTGTCTCATTTATGAGCAATGAAGTAACGACCTTGTCTAACTTTAGTGTGTCCTTCCCAAACAACAAAGTGGTCACAATATGGTCATATGATACTGGTAAGGAGGCCAGCAACACCAACGCATTGTCCTCCTCCTTTATCTCCTCATCAAGGGCCGACATCTGCGTCATGATCCTGTTAAACTCGTCCAGTACTTTTTCAAAACTTGCCCCTTCGGATAGACGCAGTCCATAAAACTGCTTTTTTACATGTAGCTTTGTGGTCAGAGACATGGATTTATATTTTCTCTCAAGCTTTTCCCAAACCTCAATTGGGTCTAACAAACTGAGGACCTCCTGTAGCGTATTGTCCGCCATACACAATTTGATGGCACAGTTTGCAAGATCCCTATTATCTTGCAATTCTTCCTCTGTCAAGTTCTCCAACTTCTCATTCTTCTTCTGCAATTCTTTCATGGTTCTTTCTCGGGTTAAGACGTTCTTCACCCTGTCTTGCTAAAGGATGAAATTACCTTATCCATTGAACTGTTTCACACCAAATAATAAGTTCTTTGATAACGATGCCATTTAATCGGTAGCTCTCAACCACATCTCTGATACCACTTATTGGGATAAAATGACGTTTGACCAACCAGCAATAGAGAACACACACGATAAAGAGGAAAGAAGAAGAGAATGAAAATACTAATAATTTTACGTAAAAAATCCTTATTAAGAAGGAAAAAATCACAGGATTTTAGTTCACAAATAAATTTTATTATGTAAAATTTGATTACAAAGTCACGCGGCTAACATAGACACTGAAAACAAAAATTGTTGAAGTAAACAGAGCACGAGAGATACAAAGTAAACTCACACTTTGTTTTTCACTCACTACTCTTCTCTTCACATTCTTTCACTTCTCTCTTCACATCCTATTTGGTTCCAATATACAAATATATATATATATATATATGTTGAACAATTACCTACCCAATAGGGTGGTTATAGCAAGTCTTCTCCTGCAATAACTGCGCATGCTTCTACAATATATGGTGCAGACGGCACATGCTTCTTCTGCAATTTGACCTGCCATTTTTAAGAGATGACACTATATTTCTCTCAATTACAATTATCAAATTTAGAAAGTCAATGGTCTTCATTTGTAGAAGATTACTATCTTGAAAGTCAGTCCTCGGACTGTCAACGGGATGTTGATCGGCTGGCAATCCTCTTGAAATAATTCTTGAACAAGTTATAATTTGCCTTCATCAGAGTTCTCATCCCTCATTAATGTCCCTGAACCAGGAACACCTCCACACGGGAAGAACCGCAGCAATTGATAGTATAAAATAATACATCACTTGGATTATATTGCGTGAGTTCTCATTACCTTTATGCATTATTTCTCTTTACTTCTATCAAATATATAAAAAATGAAATCTACACAATTATCGATTCAGCAAGTGACAAAAAAAAATGATAGTAGAACGCATGTTAAATTCTAATGAATCTAAAGCAAACTACGTCACCCTTATGCTTATATATATATAGACGATGAAAGCGATTTGGATAACATTGTTTGGGCGTGCACAAAACAAGGGAAAAGGTCATTTTTTAAAGTATACTCCAATCAATTGTTTGCTTTTGCCATGCTTCTTCTCAACCCCTTTCTCGAGCCGCGTGTGCCATGTTTAGCTAGAATCCCATAGCCAAAGCTAATTATAATAAGAGATATGCGATGCTACTATTTTTAAGATATTTTTTAGCTATCTATTTGATATGAGATTTTGTTTATTCATTTAGATTATTAGGTCACATATAAATTAATGAAACGATTAGATATCATATTAAATTAATAGGTAAAAGATATCACAAAGATAATTACATAATATTACTCTTAGAACAATAATGCATCTTAGATCGACATGTATAGGATGATCATAGCAATTCTATATGCCTTATACTATGTATTTTTATGTGGAGATATAATTTTCCTTTGGAGTAACATATACAATTTAATTAAGAGAACTACTTTAGAATTTTTTTTTACATTTGAAATATCATTGGATATTTATTCTGTTATTTATTTTTATATAAACTTATCCTTATGAATATATAGAGAAAATCCAACATCATTAAAAATATTTTAAAATAATTAAAACTATTCTCCTAATAAAACATGCTTTTAGTGTATATATCCAAGAATTTTTGCCTAACTCCCAATCATCAATTAAAAGAAATGTGTGCATCGTATGGCATCCTTTCTCTAACTCCCAAAATCACCCTTCTACGCCTTAGACATTTGCCTAGATAGGCAAGCCAACTAGTGAGCTAGTTCCCAAGGCTAGAATGACATACAAATGCTAGCATTTATTCATTTGTGGTGGACTTTAAAATGCATTGAAACACATTTGAAATTTTCCAAAAGTATAGTTATTAGTTCAGTTAAAACTTCTACTATTTGATAAGAGATACTTTACCACCCCCCCCCCCAAAAAAAAAAAAAAAAAAAAAAAAAAAAGAAAAAGTTGGCTACAATCATCTTTCTTTGCTCTGCATGACTGCACATTGAAAGAGTAGCTGCGAGGTTGGAAGGTTTAATTTTCAAATGTAGATTATTTTTTCATAGATCGAAACAACAATGCAAAATGATAAAATTTTTATGATTGGCTGTTTCTATGATTTAATAAGCGGTAAATTAAATCTTATGTATATGAATATCACAATCATTTAATTAACTCTATATTTATCTGCCGTGGATTCGTGGAGTCTGATTGTCTATAATCACCTATCCATAGATCAATATTCTTGTGCTACTAAGCATATGACCAGCTCATGAGGCACAATCCTGCAGTAGTAAACAAGATGGGTGTCCTTCATGCACCCTCGAGGCACGCTTATGTACTATTTAATAAAATAAATATCACATATGCAGTTTCGGGGCACACTTATGTGTTATACAACAAAATGAATCTCGTACACGTGCTCTTAAGTGGTGTTGAATAATCTTAAATATCTTATTATTAGGGATCTTGACAAGGGATGAGATTGAAAATGAGGGTGTTGAACTAAATAGCCTTTACTAGTTATATTTCTCAAATAGAACACAAAAAGGTTGAGGAAACACTTCTTATTCAATGTTGAGTAAATGTCATGTACATATGAGTTTAGCCAATTTGTGAGAATTGATATTTGTATATTAGTTCATAGACCTAAAGATGCAAATATCACTGGGACCAAATGGATTTGCAAAATTAAAATTGTCATGTCTCCGATCTTGAAGTCAAATATATTAATTTTTTAATCCATAATTAATTTAAATTAAATTTTAGTCCTTAAGATTTAAAATTTTAATTATATATTCCACCGATTTAAACCCAAACCAACATTGAAACATGAAATCATATTGAATGCCAATAAACAACTAAAATAATAATATAAAAATCATCCAATTATAGAATCCAAAAGTCACACTAAAAAATAATATGAATAATGACAATTACATAACCTTAAAATATTTGTAAGAAAAAAATATCTCAATTAATATCAGAAAATTAAACTTTATGTGTCTCAAGATTCGGGTTGTAATATGAATTGGGGAGCCACTTGATCTTTCACTATAGGTTAAATTAAAGCGAATCTGATCTCCATCACTGTTAATTTGGAACCTACACACTACAAATAACGAATGAGAGGTAAAAAATTGGAAGCACTTACTTTTTGATTTATTTTTCATCACTCAAGTTAGAAATCTTTCTCAAAAAATAGAAAAATATAAAGGAAATATAAAAAAATACAGAGTTACATTTGTGTGGGGGATGTGAGAGAAAAACTAAACTCTTGTACGCACTCATTAGAGAGCTGCTTAGAGAAATGAAGGACAGGGTTTCGATATAAGGCACTCGATGAGTGGCTCACTCAAAGGTACTCGACGGGGAGGGGCTTAAAAAGGAAGTGTGGAACTCGATTGAGTGGTTCACTAAGAATGCACTCGATGGGTGGCTTTCTAAATGACATTCAATAATGAGCAAATTTTGGGGATGGAAAGGAGGAACTGTGAGAGGGGAAAAAAGTTTAGTTCTTTCTTTGCCTCTATATCTTGCTTAGGAGCTTGTTTAGTCAAGGATCCTCTATACACACTAGTGTCCTTTTTTCCCTCTCTCAGGTTTTTTTCGGTCCGTTCGGTTTACTCCCTCCTTCTGCGATGGTGAGGAGTATTTGTGACCTTCGTGGGAAAGACTTGGGTACTAAAGCTCGTGACAGGTGTCCCGTCAAGATTCACTGACCACTGAGACACTAATGGAAGCCGCAGTTGTCAGTTGTTGCTTTGTGACGATGGTGTGGCCGTGAGCGGTCCCCTTAGCGCTTTCGTCAAATTGTTGCGGCGACAGATGCAAGCGACACATGTATACGCGTGCTCTAACAACTACATACGCATATTCTGATCATTCTATCCGAGGAGCTTCCTGATTAGTTCATCTGTTTGTATTTTTGGCTGGGTTCATCCGACACATGCCCATCGGTCTTTGGGCTCCAACTTGGTCGCTACTGTAGTAATTGGGTTGAACCGGATCAATCTCCTTCTTGAGGATTTGGCTGCCGTTCGTCGAGCCCTTGCCCTCTTTAGTGCGTTGGTAGTTGGGTTCAAAAATGGATCAACTATTGTACTATTGGACCCATCAAAACTAATACTTTCAAAATTTAAAAATCAAATTAAATTTCTCCACCGCTACCGACCACTAGCCATAACACAAATGTAACCAAAATAAAACTAAAAATTCAATATTCTAAACCATAAACAACTAATAAATATCAAACTATTCTAACACCCCAAAACTAAATCGTGAACAACCTTCCTTTAAAACTTGATTACTTACAGGTTAGTTCAAACTCTCTAATATAAAAAGTTAGTAAAATAAACGTAAGAATTAGCCGATTGTTAAAAATGGCATATATAATTTCATATATAGATATATAATAAAAAAAGCTGAAATTATATTATGATAATTCGTGCTAAATCTAATTTCTAGTAATCAAATTATATTCAATTTTATATAATATCATAAATCATGCAAAAAATGTGCAATTATATAAAATATATTCAAATCATACTTATATATGACAAGGACCAATGATCAATGATGACTTTATTAATAAAAGGTAAATATTAAAATTTAGATTATAATTATTTTCATATAGACAGAGCATATATGCTATTATTTAAAATAGATGGGTGAGCCGTCCACATATAATTTTATAAATAAAATTAAATTTTTTTTCTAATTCACATATGATAAGTTTAACCTTTAATTTACTAATAACATATTGGACATATTTAAATATATTTTATCAATTTTTTAAAATGGTTCATACTTAGTCAAATAAAAAAATCTACTCAAATATAAGTATTTCTTAATTTTTTACATACCAAAAAAAAACACTTACTTTATCAGAGTTTGTGTAGAGATCACTTCATATTTCCTCAAATGTATAACATGTAGTAACTTAAATATATGATTAGTAAATTTTAGAAATTGTTATGCACCTAAGATTATAAAAAATTAATATAATTTAAGTAATTTTACAAATTTCTTTAAAATATAAAATATATATAGATAATTATATGATAATTTAAGACATATAAAAGTATATATTTATAAATTGAAGACATGCAATAGTATCAGATAGAATTCAAAGGCATGTATGGACATTGTTATAGAAATTCAGCAATTGAATATAATATTTATAAATTCAAGACATGTATCTCATAAAACAATTCATGAAATGAGAGTAAAATAATATGTATATAAAGTATAATCAATTTATATATGAATAACACATATATAAATATTTAAAATAAAAAATATTCAAACAGATCAAAAATGAATATCAAAAAAAGAAAAAAAAATTTACATTCACTTGCCTTCACTTAATTTCTAACAAAAACATTATTTGATTTCACTTTAAATTTTTCTTCTCATTCATTCTCTCTATTCTTCTCTCTCCTTTATTCTTCTCTTTCTTCTCTAAAAATTTCAACTAGAATAATCCAAAGTTAACTAAGAGACCTATTTATAGAAAGTTGGTGCATATGTACCTGTCGGACACATATGAAGTACTAAAATATAATTCATACTGCACATAAGTGCCTCTCAAACATGTATCAAATACTAATATTCTATTTCAAATACGCACGTGTGTCAATCAAGCACATATTATATGTAGATATTCTGCTCAAAATACACATGAGCATACCAAAGATGTCTATCAAGTGCATCCTCATTGTCCAAAATATGTATGAGTGTGGGTTAGGTGTAAGTTAAGTATCACTCGGCCTAATTTATTTTAATTTAAAAATTAATTTTTAATACAAAATCTCAATTAATCTGAAATTTTTATTAATTTAATTAAATTAATTACCATTAAAAAAATATCTTATAATCTATACATTAAAAAATCTATAACATTGGGGCCAAAATTAGAAAATAAAAGCTCATCTAAGTTACAAGGGTTACACACAATTGAGGATATTAATTTTGAAAAGACATTTACTTCAAATGCTTCCATTGAGTCCATTCATATTCTCTTGTCGATGCCTTACTCTCTTAGATTTAAGTTGCACCAAAGAATGTCAAGAGTGTGTTTTTGAATGGCATTCTCTTAGAACAATGTTGAATAACCTAAGGAATGTATTGATGCTAAATGCCCACACCACAAACAAGCTTCTATAACTTGGGGTAATAGAATAATAACTTATCTTGTTGGACATGATTTCATTCGCATGAGTGTGGATAAAATTCTATTTGTAAAAAATCTATGATTGACTCTTATTGCTTAAGTGCATTTTGATGACATTATTTTTTACTCTTCCACTAAAACCCTTGAACTTGAGTTTGCTAGTTGCATTAAAACTGAATTTGAAATGAACATAGTTAGTGAATTAAATTTCTTCTTTGTATTACATGTAAAACAACTGGTTGATAGATTTTTTTATCTCTAAGTACAAATACACAAAAGATCTTGTCAAAAAGTTTGGCCTCGACAATAAAAAAACATACTAGAATACCAATGAGCACTAGTGTCAAGTTTGGCCATGATTCATAAGAGTATGATAGATAGTCTCTAGTACTTGACTTCAAGCAGATTTAATATTTCTTTGTGTGGGTGTTTGTGCTAAATTTCATACTGATCCTAAATAATCTCATCTCAACACCATAAAACGCATCTTGAGATATGTTAATGGCACTTAAGAGTATGAAATCTAGTGTTCTTGGGAACCTAATCTTGAATGTTAAGCCTATTCCAATGTTAATTAAGCCGAAAATATTTATGATTGAAAGAGTACTTCTAACATATGCTTGTACATGGGCACGAATCTTGTCTCATGGATGATTGAGAAATTAAATACCATTTCAATGCCTACTATAGATAATGAATGAATGCATTGCAACTGGTTGCTGTTGTGCTCCAATTTCTTTAGATGAAGCAAATGCTCCTTAATTATAAGGATGAGCAAGAAACCATGGTAGTCTACTATGACAACAACACTACTATTAATATTTTCTAAAGTCATGTTTGTAATGCATCAATTCTTCCCTTGCACTTGCTAAAACTCTTCTTGTACAAATAATGCCTCCAAATTTCAGTGCAAAAATGATCTCTACTAACTTTAAAACATGAGTAGGGCAATTGTTTCATAAATCTTTAATTATCTTGATCCATAAGAAATTACCTTCTCATACTGTATTGGCACAAAATCTAGCCCATTCTTATATGCATCATAGTGAACTACATATCCTCTAGATTCTTTTGGAATGGTTAAGATCAAACCGATTGTCAACCAATTCTTTTTTTCTTAAAAATTCCTTTTGCAATCTTCATCTCAACGAATTCCTACCATTCTTAGATCAGGCGAGTCAACAGTATTGCAATCATTGAAATATTTTTCTCAAATCTTCTATAAATCAAACTAATACAAGAAAACTTTGCCCTATTGTCACAATTATCAAGTTGACTCTAAGTAGTCACTATTTAATCTTTTTTGAATCAACTGAAATGTCCCTTTTAGAAATTATGTGGCCTAGAAAAGCCACTTCCTCAATGCAAAATTCATACTTTTTGAACTTGACATCTAATTTTATCTCCCCAAATATTTATATGGCAATCCACAAATGAATCTCATACCTCTCATAACTCATTGAATATATTAATATATCGTTGACAAAAACTACCATAAATTTATTTAAGGCAGGGTTAAAATGTCCGATTCATCAAATTCATAAATATTGTAAGAGTATTTGTTAATCTAAAAAGTATTACTAAAAATTCATAATGATTGTTCCTTATTTAAAATGTTGCATTTGCCAAATCCTCCTTCATCTTTAATTAATGGTAATTAGATCAAAGATTAATTTTTAAAAATACTTGAACTCATTAAAATTGATTAAATAAATAATATGTTTTTAGCAATATGTATTTATTTTTTTATAATTATCTTATTAAGTTTTTGATAATTCATGCGCAACCACATAGGCTCATTCTTCTTCTTTACAAACAAAACTAGTGCACACCAAGATAACATACTTTGTCAAATAACGCTCTTCTCTAACAAATCTTGCAATTACTTTTAAATTATTTTAACTCTGAAGGTGCTATCCTATATGGAACTTTAAAAATTGACACCAACAATAGCATTACATCTATCTCGAATTCAATTTACCTATTCAATGGCAACCTAGATAAATATTTTAAAAATACATCCTCAAATTCTCTTAGTACGGAAATCTCTTTTATCTACATCATATGGGTTTAGACAATGGTAATATATGTTAGGTATACTTGACACCAGCCTTTTATTAAATATCATGTATAAAGAGCCATAATCATATGAGTTATTTTTTTATTTAATTTCTTAAAAATAAAAAGGCCCATAACCCAAAATTGAATAATGCACCATTTTGTGGAAACAATCCATACTAGTATGATAGTATATCTATCAATTCATGTCTAAAATTATCTCAAAACTATACATATCCAATAAAATTAAGTCCACCACTAACTCAAACTCATTCACCCAAACAACACACCAAGGGTATACAATATTTGTAATCAATGACATATCCAAAAGTATAGGCACCACTAATAAATAATTCATAATCTTACACGTTGAATATAAATGACATACAAATTTAGAAGATACAAATAAATGTATAAAACTTGGTTCCAATAATACATGTGTTAAATTCTTAAAAATTAAGAATTTATCTTCCATCATAGTAGAAAACCTATCCTCATAGCAAAAGTTTTCTCAAAAACATTTGGCTTTCTAGCCATTTGTCTCAAAAATTAGGGATAATCTTTAATCATATAACCAATTGGTTGCGATTGAAACACACTCCCATTTACTTGTAACAAAGCCTTCCTCTTTGGAGTTTTTAACAATGTGGGCACAAGAGCTTCAATAATTGTTGGCCCAATGTATCTAAGAGTTCAACTCCCATCTTTATCCCCTTATCATGTGACTTTATTTATATATGAGATTTACCTGTTTCTGAACTTTTGCCTACTCAATTCACACTTTTCTTCTTGAAAAATTTATCACTTTCTAGCTCCTACTTATACAACTAGGCCCGATCAAAAACTTCTTCATACATCTTTAGTCATAGAGTTACCAATTTCTTCCAATCATTTAGCCATTGTAGAAACTTCATTACTCGTATTGTCTCGTCCATTACAGCGTGTGGATCATAATAAGTAATTCAATTAATTTTGCATCATAGCCCACCAAGGTTCGGTTTCCTTGCCGTAAATGAGCAAACTTATCCTCTTGCTCTCAATGATTTATAAGGAAGTACTTTTCTAAGAATACCTCCAAAAACATGTCTTATGAAATCTATTCATTTTCTATTTCCAAGATCCTCTTCTTCATCACCCTCTATTTATCTCCCTCTCCATCTAAAAATTAGAGATTACGTATTTCTAAAAATATCTCCATCAAATGGAGTCTTTTGATTTAAATTTAAAGAAAAATTAAAAATAAAGTTTATTGGACTGTTTAAGATTTCGAAAAAGATCGATGAAGTGGCATATAAGTTAGCTCTACCTCTAAGTTTAGAGAATATTCACAATGTTTTTCATGTGTTAATCTTTCCAAAAGTATGTCCATGACCCCTCACATACGATTGATTATGAACCATTGAGAATTAATAAATATGTATCATATATTGAGAAATAGATTCAAATTTTAGGAAGAAAATATAAAGTGCTCTACACAAAAATGATTCCATTGGTAAAGGTTTTATAGAGAAATTATTTTTTTAAAATAGTTGCATAGAAGAGAGAAAATGAAATATGAAAGAAATATCCACATCAGTTTTTGTGTTAAGGTATGTTAAATATTAATTACCAAAATTTTATAAGAAGGGGAGAAATATAAAGTATGAGTATCAAATTATATATTTAATAGTAATTAATTAAGTTAAAATAATAAAGTTATCGAGGTCAAATGAATTTGTTGACCAAAGTCATTTTTCGGACTAGTTACATTAGATCGAGTAAGGTCACACGTGAAAGACGCTTGTAGAACACTCATGTGTATTTAAGAAAGATTGATCACGCCCAATATACATCTGAAAGATGCCTATGCGTATTTGAGGTATCAAAGGGATGCTTACGCGTCATATGTTAATGTCTTGGCGCCTATCACATTCTTAACGGGCACATATGTGTAAATTTTCTATAAAAGATCTCCTTATCCAATTTTTAGTAATTTTCACATGATTTTAAAGAGAATAGAGAAAAAAAGGAAAACGAAAAGAAAGAATGTTAAAGAAGGAGAATCCAAATAAAAATTATGAGATTTTTGGTAATTTTGAGTATAAGATAAGTATATTCAAGTCATTTTTTTCATGTTACTAATCTTTTTTTTACCTATTTGAGTATTTATTATTTTAAATACTCATATATATTATAATTTCGTTTATGAAATATTTATATATCATATACAAGTACTCTTATTTTCATTTCATGTATTTTTTTTACAAAGTACATACCTTTAATCTGTGTACATTGTGTTTAAAAGCTAATTTTCTACAATAATATTTACATATACCTTTAAATCATGTTTAAATATTCTTACATATCTTTAATTTTTAGATATATTTTTTAATATTTCTTATATTTAAAATAAATTGATAAAATTATACTAAATTTATTGAATTATTGTAAATTTTTTATATTATAATTTCTATATGCCTTTAATATACATCTTAAAATCTCTACATGTTATAAATTATACAATACACTTCCTGCTTGTTTAACAAAATATATACAAATGTTCCTACATATTTATACATTCCAACATGTCATCAAATTGAGAAAAAATAAGAGAAAAGTCTATATAAGATAGATAAAATTGATATTTTTTTCAATATGAAAAAATATAATTGATATATTCATAATTTAATAGATTCACCATTTAATTATGTACGAATCATTGTAAAAAATTGATATAATATATTATGACATATCTTAATATATTATAATAAAAATTAAAATTTAACCCTATTATCCACAAATTGAAAGCAACGTTTATCCCTATCTATAGGTTTATATATATGATGACCCAATTATAGGTCTTGAATAGTAGAATATAGATTTTAATTATGTGAAAGTATATATATAACTCGAGTTTTAATATTTACCTATTTACTGATGAGATCATCACTGATCCTTAGTTTATAAATTTTTGACATGATTTCAACATTTTGTAAAAGTTGCATAGTTTCAAGAAGAAAAATCAATCAACAACTTCAATTTATGCATGATGTATTTATATATTTATTACTTTTTATGATTTCTGATCATATTATAACCCATTATATTTTATATATATGTTCAATTATGAAAATTATATACTTTATTCAGTAATTGACTTACTCTTTTTTAAATTTTTACTAATCTTTTATATTAGAGACCTCAAACTTCCTTGCTAATGGTTGTTTGAGGAAACATTGGTCAAGGACTAGATTAGGATTTGGAATTTTAGTTATATATCATGTTAATCAAAACAATAGTTTTAAGTTATTAATTTTTATTTCAACTGTTAAATATTATATTTTTTATGATTATGTTGTATGATGTTGGTTTATGGGGTTGATGTCAAGTTTTATTTAGCAATTTAGTTGAATTGCTTATGATTTGTTGTTTAGATACTCGTCCTTATAAATGTTTCAAAGCCACCTATAGTTGATGTTTGGAGCTACTTTGAGTATTGTGTTTTTGGTTTATGTGATTTGAGATTATCTTTATTTTATATTTTTTTATTGGTATATGATTTTGTTCAAGATTGCATCCTATCACAGTTTGGTTTGGTCAATAAGTTAAATAAAAGAATCATTGTTCAATTAAAGGACACAACTCTACTTGAAGTTAATTAAGAATTATTAAGTAATAATTGTATTTTGGAATCGAGATGGAAATTTCTTCTCTATTTTTTTCTCTTTTCTTTCTCTCTCTTCTCTGAAAATTCACAACAAAAAATATGTTAAGATAAGTTAGAAGGTAAATTTATAATAAAGTAGCATATGTGTGCCAATTAAGCACAAACACAGATTCCTTACTGCATACACATGCCTAACAGGTCTTCATCAAGTGTCCGTATTCTAGTCTAAACATGTACAAGTGCCATTTGTGCACATCTCAACCATAGTATTCTATTTGGATCATTCCTATACATGGGTTAGACACATATCATACGCTATTCAAACCTAACTTATTTCGAGTCCAACACTAACTTTTTATCTGAACTCACAATTAATCTCAAAAATTTATTAATTTATTTAAATTTAGTTTCATTAAATAATTCTCGGGGTTTTCACTTTACATTCCCAATCTTTCTCTAGTCACGCATTGTACTTAGCTACCCCTTAACAAAGCATGTTTTTTGTACACTCTTTTAGTTGGCAGCCCCATCGACCCCCCTTCTCATATTTATAGGAACTTTATTTCTACCTTGGGGTCACATGTTGATAACAATCTCCAACCTTCAATGCCTCACCGTTGGGCTAAATGTCAACTTCCCTAAACTTCCTCATGTTTCCCTTAGGAAACTAATGAATCGACTCACATATGACAAGAGCCTCGCGCATGCTCATTGTCGAGCACCGGAACATGATGTTCATAATAATGATCCAATGTTAGGTGAGCATGTGTCCTGTTCACGTCCTAATCCATTCCAGCCTAGTCCTGCCACACCTCCTCCGTCTACACTGCCTATGGCACATATCAATCTTTCAAATATTTTTGTCCAACTCCTGGTGATTCACTCGGATTAATCTACTCGCTCTCCATCAGTACAGTAACTTGAGGAAAGTCAAGAAGAGAATTTTGCTTGTATATTCCATGAGCTTCGAGGCATAATTATCCTCAATCTGTGCATGACAAGTGCCACGACATTGATGGCGGCTAGTTCGCCCCTTTATTTCCATGACAAAAATAGGGAGTTGTTGTAGTTGGAGGTGGAAGTTGTATTCGTTGATTGATTAACATTGTTGGTGGACATTTTGATTCATTGCTTTATCTACTGTTGTTTCGTAGCCTCCTTTGATTACTTTCGTAGCTCTATCTACTATGATTCATTACTTTGTCTAATTGATGCCTTCGCAACTCAATCTATTGTGATTCATTATTTTATCTTATGATATGTGCTATATATATTGATTAATATTATATTATTGCAATATGTGGTCTATGCATACCACTTTTGATGTAGAGGAACAACAGGTAAATCTTGTAAGAGCATCTGGGAGTTTATCTTGTCTATTTAATATTGGTTCATGTTTTTAATCTTAAAAATAGATTTTTATATATATAGGTTCTATTTCAATAGTTTTTAGAGTCTATGAGCTATTTAATAAAATAGGTATCACATGTGTACTCTTGAGACACTCTTATGCATTGTTTAATAGAATCGCTCTCACATGTGCTTGCATGAAATGCTCTTGAGGCATGCTCATGCCCTACTAAACAAAATGGGGCACGTATGTGCTCCCTTGGTTTGTGCTCATGTGCAAATTAGTATCTAGTGTGCGCTTGATTGGTACTCATGTACTAATTAATTGAATCAGATTTTTTGATATATTTTTAACCATATTTTTAATTCTATATATATATATATAATGAATGGACCTTATATTTTCATATAACCTAAGGATGGAAACAATTGAGACACAGTAATTCTCTCACAATTAGGTAATTTGATCTTTATCCTAAATGATTTCTTTCTTGAGAAGATTTGGCATTCAATCAAAAGGAAGGCCTTGAAACATGGAGTAAGATAATTTAGTAATTGTTCATCATTGCTGAGTTTTATAACTGAGAGAAAGATCCATATGGAGGAGATGATTGAATTTTTTGAATTCATTACCAGTGAACAAATCTAACAAGTTTTTTTAGAAAAATCACAAATCTTGAAATTAGTCAAAGCATATTTTACATCTAAACGTTGGTCAATAAATTGACCATCTCATAGTTAATTTTTTTTTTTTTTTTTTTGACATGATCACAAAATCTTAAAATTTTTTATAATTTTGATTTTTTCTTCATTATCAAAATTAGATCTTGAATTATTTTTAGCATTTTAATTGCTGATGGCTATATGTGAATTCTAATTGTATGCTCATCTAACTTGTAAAATCTTTGATATGTTATTAATTGTCTTGTAATAATTTCAAATTTAATAATAATCATCTTTTCATTCCTACATGTATTAGAAGATCTAAACAAAGTATAGTCACAAAAAATTAAAAATTTTCAATCTAAGTCAATATGATTTAATATAACATACACATTGTATGTAATGACATATTTTTTGGTTGGTCCATTAGTAAACTCTCCTATAGCGATTACCGATCTCATGTTAAGTTGGAAAGATGATGTAACATATTGGACCAAATAAGTAGGCATCAAATAATTTTTCATGTGCTTTTGTACCAATTTATTTTTCCCTAAGTTGTCCCAATACTTCCAAAAATTACACATCTAAATAGAATTCAGCAATTATGGGTGATCCATTTGCCCCAATAAATTTAATAATAACCTTTTCCACACTAAACTTTGGGCAAATGAGAAAAATGTTACAAATTGAGGGTTGTCCTGCTTGTGTGATTATGCATATGGCTTAATTATTTGTGTTGGACAGCATCATATAAAACCTAAAAACTAATTAGTTATTACATTATGGGATTATATATATCAAAGATAGTGTTAATATCATTTTATTTTTTTCATATCAACTATTTTTTAAATTTATAAATGGTGCCAACAGAAAATTGATTATCCTATCAGGAGTCGACAAATTCATGAATGGCAAGTGTGATAATAACTCCAAATCTATGGTCCATTACAAATGAAGCCCGCCTATGTTATCCTTCATACGTGTCCCTAAGACAGCAGCTAGTTCCTTGATGCCTCTTCATTCCACCTTTATAAATAAGGCCTTCCCCTAGACTACCCCATCCTCTCCTAGAAACAGGGATCAAGTCTCTGAAAAGAGAGAGAGAGAGAGAGAGAGAGAGAGAGAGAGAGAGAGAGGTGATGAGCATGCACCTTGCAAGATCATCAAGTTGAAGATCAAATGGCGGCAATCTCTCAGTTATATCCTGGCCTGTCCATCCAAGTTGCACCACAAAGGGGTAAGCTCGTTTGGGAGCCGTTAGATTCATAAGAATTTTAACGAATATGATTAAATGAGTGGGTATAATATATTTTAATATATTACCATAATCCTGTTCAATTAAATTGTTAGTTTAAGTGTTAACACATATATACACCATTACTTTGTCTTTCATAAGTATATTAAAGAGCTGTTAATTGGCAGTTCATCCATAGCTTAAAATCAGTCAAACTCGAGCTTGAGATCGAGCACATGTGACAGAGAATGCTCGTTTCTTAACTTAGCCCTTTTCGCCAATCATCTTGAAAAATGCTGCGTTTAGAAGGATTCAGTATCTCAAAACCTACTGCCATGGCACTGGGTTCCATTAATACTACCTGAATTTTGGTCCTGTTAAATTTAACCATCGGGAAGATAGATTTTTCGAAAAGAAATTTCCTTTCTCTTACTGTTTGCTCTATTATCTTTGGAGACTACGATGGACTATGGAGGTTGATTACGTTACTGTCTCTGTCATTTTCTCTAGGGGAGTCCAAACCACGAGGAAGGAAGAAGAGGAACAAGATCGGAGGGAACAGCGGCTGCAGCGGCGGCGTTGGGAAGAAGAGGAAGCTAAGTGCGAAGCAAGTCAGCATGCTGGAAGAAAGTTTTGGGTGTGAGCAGAAATTGGAGTCGGAAAGGAAGGATCGTCTGGCGATAGAGCTCGGATTAGATCCTCGTCAAGTCGCTGTTTGGTTCCAGAATAGAAGGGCTCGTTGGAAGAACAAGAAATTGGAAGGCGACTTCTGCAAGTTGAGATCTGAGCATGACAGTATTGTGGTTGAGAAATGCCTCCTTGAAGCTGAGGTATTTATCCTTCTCCATATTTTTATGAGAGTTTTGAGGGAATATTTCCTAGCTGTTTCTTTATTATTATGAAGATAATAATATCTATAAATAATAATTATTGATAAATATCATACCACCGTTTACGCTCGAAGATGATGGAGCTCCAATCTGAAGAAAGCAAGAAGATGCTAGGAACTAAAATTAGCAATGCATGCATTCACCCATAAACCTAATTACTTTATCATTTTTTATCATAAAAAAAGCATACTAAAATAAATTAAAATTTATATAACTTATATTTAAGAACGACTTACATCAATTAGTAAACACGAGTATTATGATATAACTTATAATTATAAATTTAATTCTTATTATTTTATATCTAAGCTTTTATGATGCATGAATTTTTATATATAATATTATACATTCTGAGGTTAGTACAAATATAAAAAATTAAATAAATATACTTTATAATTAAAAAATAATATTAAACTAATGTGTTACACCAGGGCATGATCTTTAGTAGGGGAATAAGAATTTGTCCTAAGCAAACTTTATTATTATTATTTTTTCTCAAGAAACAATAAACGAAAGGGGATAATTGACTAAGAACAGAACGCTGCCGCACCATTACCCAGCAAAAGGCTGTTTGATTTGTCCACACCACATGGTGTCCGTACAAGTTTGTATTAAGGTTATCGGGCGCCGGGAGTGGATCAAGGGGCACAAATCTCGTTAAAAAACTATAGTGGACGAGATTTAATTTTTTTAAAAAAAATATTTAAATAGTTTTTTTAAATTTTTTTATTTTAGAGTATTTAATTAAGATTAATATTATACAATATTTATTATAATATATTATATATAATTTTTATAATTAAATATATCTATCTCACTGAAGAGATGTATGTCCTCAAACCCTGCTCAACTGGCCATGAATCATTAAAAGACAAGTACGTGGAATAATTCGTTCTTCCATTTGGATAGTACTTGTGATGAAACGGGAACTGCTTGGTCATAAAGATCTAAGGGGGTCGTTGGATTAAGAATTTAATAAATTAATTTTAAACTTTAAAAGTTGATGAAAGGTTTTTTTTTTTTTTGAAATTTTATTTTTTAATAACTTTAATATTTAATTTTATAAAAATTAAAAAAGCTACATATTTTTTAGTTTTAATTATCTTAAATTATGGGCGGTTAAATTATTACAATCTAATATTTACGGGGCATTGGATGACCTCCGTCTCTAGCTTCATGAAGCCCCACCCAATCATCCGTGTAGTAGTTTAAGGATTAAATTATATTCATCTACTTAAAAATAAATAATCTAATACTAAAAAATTAGTTCTATTTATCTCTTTAAGAGATGAAAGTCTTCCCGTCCTAATAATTTAGCATGCATATGAGTGCATGGGAAGATATACTAACAATCGTAAAGAACAAAAAAGATAAACAACTGATCAATTAATTAATTACTCATGTCGAGCCTACATGCGAATCATATTAATTAATTACATGACATTTTTCCAAAATTTTCAGTCAGGCTGATGTTTCAAAATGGATAGCTCGGGGCACTTAATTTTTCAACTTAGATTGTGATTTCTTTTCTATAGTCGTACGTTTTGAAATGATTACTCACTCCTTTACTATATTATTTTTAGACAAAGCCAAATTATAGTAGATGCCATTCAAAATTAATCTAATTATATATATTACCCTTCATATGTATTTTTTCAGTCTTCCATATATGATGTATTTGTAGGTATTAAAGCTCAAAAATCAACTTAACGATGCACAGAAAGAGATTTTGCGGCTATTACAACGATCCAGCAGTGTTTCCAGCAACAGCCCAAGTTCTTCTTTCACGATGGATGCCATGGATCCTCATCATCTGTTCGGAGAATTTGCTTTGGAAAGCTTCGAGGACATGTTCCACCCAGCAGGCAGCACTTGCATTTCTAGCTTGGAATGGGTTGATATCTACGACATTATATAATCAATTAGCTAGCTAGCAACAAATGACATTAGTATGTAGATATAGTGACTAAGTAGCCATCAATTTTGTTAATTATACACTCCTACATATAGTACTAGGTATATTAGGTGCATATATACTTGTGAGAGCCCCTAGAAGATGGTATCATGCTTTGCTAGTAAAAAGTTGTTCTCTACATATATAGTATGTAACTTTGATCAGTTTATGCACTCTTTACTTATATGTTTTCACTAATTTGTAATGTTACGATGAATGTGGGATAGAGGATATAACGTATATAAAATATAAGTTAAGTACTCTAATTAGAAATAATTATATATTATTTTAATAAATTGAATGTTACGAATAACTGTCTTGTTTATGTAGTCTAAAGCCCCTTATGATAAGAGAATTTTGCAACTCTTTTGACTTGCTTTGTTTGGTATATTGTGGTTGTAACTTGACTTGATCATTGATCGACGGTCATTCGTAATTGTTCTTTTTACAATAATGGATTTAGATTTTTTATTTTTATTTTTATTTTTATTTTTTGAGGGGAGGGAGGAGGAGTGTTACATCATTATTTTAGTTTCAGTGATAGTACCAAAGAAATTAATATCACAAATATATAGGCATTGAGTTATTAATATATATTTCATAGAACGATGTCCAATAGTTCTATTTTGAAATGATAGTTAGTTAATCTCACTTCATTTTATAAAAATTGAGCTTTGATTTTCTATATTCCACGGGTATAATTTTTTAAATTGGAGAGATTTAATTAATTATCCTTATTGTATAGTCTTTCTAATGGAACATTCAAAGAGATATATATATATATATATATATATATATATATATATATATAGAGAGAGAGAGAGAGAGAGAGAGAGAGAGAGAGAGAGAGAGAAGCTTAGAAAAAATTCATTGTAAAGATTACTAACATAGAGTACTCATGCCATTTTATAAAAACACTATAAATAATTAATAGGCATAGGAGCTAATTTATCGGATTGAGAAGAGTTTTATTTTTTTAAGAGATAAAAAGATTTATTATTCACATATTAATTATTTATTTTTAAATAAATAAATAATTATTTACATATTAATTTTTAATTTTTTAAAAAAATAATTAAATTATAATTATCTATTTTAAAATATATAATTAAAATTAAAAAAATTATTTCTACCAAATGTGAAGCACCCCTAAATTCCTAATTCATCTTTCTGTACCATAAGAAAAAATATTCAAGTGAATTGAGGGAAAGGGGGAAAAAGAAAAGTGAATTCGTCCTACTCGAGGAGGAGGGGCTCCATCATTATTCCATGCTATTGGTTTAAAGATTAAAGACTTCATATTTAAAATTTATATATATATATATTTTTATACCATGAGTATTTCAATAGTTTAATATTATAAAATATATATATATATATATATTTATCATCTTAAAATATGGACTGTTTGTCCATCCTTATCCACTCATGTATATGTTGATGCATGCATGCATTGTACCATCGATGAATAAATGTCACGATGACATAATGAGCACTGACCACTTTGTAAATGGCCGTTTTGTCCAAATTTTCAGGTGATAGGCCAACTCGGAGGGCAATACGTGTCCAAGTTCCATGCATTGGACATCCCCATCCCAAAAGGCTAAATGATTGGTGATGGACAAGTACGAACACCTCAGAAAGTTCATTGGCTAACTTTGGACACCATGTGTCCGTACATCCAAATACATTAATTAAATGCACCAAATTTTGGCAACCAAGCAATATATATATATATATATTGAGCTCAAATGTCAATAATTTAGAAGTTTGAGTTCATGTATTATATAATTGGTTCCATCATGTGTGTTATATTTAAAGCTTTGTTTCGAGTTTTGTTGTATATGGCAAAAAGTTGAGTCCTTAATAAAAACATGAAATAAAACAAATATAATATAATATGATAAAAAAATTAAAAGAAATATGATGTTGAGACTTTTATGAAAAAAGTTTTTTAAAATAAAAAAAAATAATATGATATAAAATTTACAGATCTTTAATTATAACAATAATAAATATACTTTACAACCTATTGTATTCAAAACAATAAAAGACAATAACTTATTCCAATAATATAAAACTCATTTTCTCTTGTGATCAATACTTATATAGTTATTTCTATGTAATTTTTTCTGATTTAATTATATACTTTTTCAACGTTGATTAAATTCTAACATTTTGAATTTCAAAGCATTACACACACCCAAACTTATACTTATTCATCTCTTTATGTGAGCAAATGCTTATGGCATTTAGGCAATATAATTTAATGCTTCAAGGTACATGTTTGAAAAAAAGCTATGGCAACGGTAGCCTTTTTTAAAGAGGAAAACTCCATCACAAAAAACATATTATGTTTTTCTTAAAATATTTTCAATCAATTTTACTACATTGATGAGGAAACTATGCCTTGGATCCATTCATGTACCTCTATTTTTGTTCAATCATGCACTCCAAATGGGATATTTTAACAACTCGATACCTCGACAACCCAAATTAATAGGTCAGATAGTCCTAGCCCAATCCGAATTTTTTTTTACGAAGCATCCCAATTGCCTACTTTTATCCAGCAAAAATAAATTATTTTTTTATCCCATTAAATTAAAAATAGACATAAAATCCACATAAATGTGACCCATTTGGTCAAATTCTAATGTTGCATTACATACATACATATGGTAAAGATTCTATACCATTGAAAACAGAAAGAAAGCTAGCAAGTGATATCTTCCATGATGATCTCATTCATTGGCAAGGGCAATGGTCCTTCTAAACTGACTTATCAATTAGCTAACACAATCAACGAGACCTTGTTTATTTGACTTAACCTTGCTCCCTTACAACACAAGAAAAAATCACCATGGTTAAGGTGATGAAATTGACATATTATAATGTATTCGTAACACATAGCTCCCTTCAAACGTCCAATTTGATCTTGCATTCTAACCCTTCTCCGCATACGGTACTCGATCATCGCACGAACCTCATACAAATCTTTGATAACTTTTTACTTATTGAGTTACTTACAAATGCGTGACCAAAAAATCTAATAATATTATAAAGTGTCATAAGAGGATAATAAAAGTACTTGACTATGTCAATAATCAAATTACATGCATTCCAACCTTAAATTTAAACTATTATGAGATAAGATTGGTAATTTATAGTTGCCAATAATCAGTTGATATCACGTTGTTTCATATATGAGAAAACAATATCACCTTAATTAGAACAACTAGAATATAAAATCTATTCCTCTCCTTCTCCCTTACTCCTTATTTTCCTTTCTAGCTCGCTCTTCACGCAAACAATGTAAGATTGATGGCTTCATTTTTCAATGTGAAGCAACAGATAAAGATGGACTTGTGGAGTGTATATCTTCTTAGTATATTTCTCATCTCTGCAATTGAATAAAAATTTAATATTGAATTTTTTAAGATATAAAAATTTTATATAGTATTTTTATAAGTTTTTTTATCATAATATTAATGTCGACTAAGTATTTAACTTAATAATCAAAAAAGTTATAAATAACTATTTAAGTTATTTTTTAGTTTTAAATCTAAGTTATTAGATTTTTTTTATCTAACAGATAAGAAAGAAATATATCAATATCTACTGAAGGCAACACACTATCTCCAAATACAGATAAAGAGTACAAGTCTTGTTCAAGACTACTATGTTACTTTATTACCCGACTTATTATCACTAATTACAGTTGTTTTTTTTTTTTTAATGTATTGGACTCGATTAGTCCTAGAGATATATGTGATTGTTTGATATAACTAAAGTAATATGAAATTGTTTAAGTATTTTGGTAACTAAGTAATTGCATTAATTATTTAAAAATTTCATGATCAATGCCCCATTAAAATAGGCTGTATTCCAATACGGGAAATGATCCCACACAAAAAATAAACTTCTCCACAGGCCTCAAATGTCAAAAGGAACTAAGAACCCCACCGTTTAGAGATCGTAAGATTTATATTTACTCTTTCTTTATGCAGATTGACCAACTTAATGATAAGAAAGCCCTAAATGATAGAACTACCTCCTCCATGTTGCACCGGAGTGATCATCAAATGTAAATTTGTTTTTATAACGTCAAATATTTAGTAAATTATAACCCAATATTGCCAAGTTATAAGTACAATTTTTTGATAGAATTGATAAGAGAAGAGATGGATGGCTACTTTGCTACGAGTTAAAAGGAGCCTCCATTTGTTGAAGATATAAATGTTATTTTTTATCATATCTTAATCATCTATTTTTAAATAGTTAATTATAATTTAATAACTGATTTTAACTGATTTTTTTTATAAAAAATAACTAAATCATAACTATCCATTTAAAAATAAACGGATTAAATTAGAAAAAAATATATTACATCTATTTAATAAATTGAGCCTTCCTTGATCCACTTTGCTATTTGCCAAATAAACAAGCAAAAACAAAACACTTTGTCCAAAAGGTAAGCAGTGTTATACAGTTTTGGCATGAACTTATCTCTTAGCCATGAACAAAAGCCATTGTGCTTGATGGCTGGCAGCCTTTCTTCAATTGGAATGACTTGCTCGGTTCTTCTTCCTTTTTTCGTTGGCCCTCAACACCTTAATACGGCTCGTTTGATCATTCATACCCTCATTTTCCCAAAGGAGTAGGTGAGCTCTTGAATTGCCTGTACAACTAATATACCCACCTCATAGAAGATCCAGACTGACTAAATTGAATGCTTATAAATATTATTTTTAATTTTGTAGTTTTTCAAAGTTAGATTTTAGTTTTAATTTGGCATTAGTTTTATAATAATTCTAAATTAGGATAGCATTAGAAGAGAATATTGAAGAGAAGAGCAGGTTCTACAATGCTGTGTTAAATTATAGGGGAAGAATAAGAAATTCTCCTTGTGATACAAAATAAAAGCCCCGTGGCTCTTCTTATATGCACATCAAGAGAAGCATCAAAGAACTATTAGTTTGTACACTTCATCAAAAACAGAAAATGGGAATATATTAAATAATAAAATAGAGAAGAAATAATAGTAATAAACATGACCAGAAGTCTTCAACTTGAGTAATGGTCTTGCGATTCACATTCGGCTCGCCTCTGAAAGGCTGCAGCTTGAATAGTTGTCTTATGGTTAAGCTGTGACTCACCTCTGAAAATCTTCAGTTTAAGCTGTCATCATACAATTTACCTTTTAAAATCTGCAGTATGAGCAGTCGTCATGGAGTTTACCTATAATTTGACTCCAGAGCTCATGATCCTCACACTGACCTCTCATGGTCTGCATTCATGCTGGTCTTAGAAATTGATTACACTCTTAAATTCAATAATTTCAATCTTAAATTCAATAATATGAGCCCTTAAACAAGGGGATATAATGACAACTTAAATTGGTGACCTGCTTATTGAGTTGCGGCAGTGGATTCACAAACTAGAAAGGAAGCTTTATACGGCATTGGTCCTTGTATGCAAGTTCTAATTATAAGTTTGGATCGATGAAACTTGGTATTAATAAAGATTTTATGGAGTCATTATTCAGAATATTTATTATATGGTTTGTTGAAGTTCTTGGATGGGAAATTTTATTTCACAGTAATAGTTATTTTAGAAATATCTTATAATAATAAATTTCATGAATAAAAATACATGTGTGTTGAAAAACTCACAAGTATCAATTATGACTAACATACACTATATTCATATGAAGAGCAGCATCTAGTATTTTCATGCTTGATGCACGCCTGTTTAACCCATAAATGCATTCTATCCAAAAGTTTTGTGCCTGATACACACCGGTACAGCACATGAACGCATTCTCTCCAAAATGTCCACATCTAATAAGCACTTGTGTCGTGTATAAGTGCAATTGGCCCAAAACATCCAAGCTGATAGGTGTTTGCATCGTATATGAGCATAATTTATCTAAAATATCCATGCCCAATACATGCTAATCTGCGCTCGTGCATTGTCCTGCACTTGCTTTCACGCTTGTTGTGCACCTATACAATGTACAAGCATTAGGGCATTATTTTTTTTTTTCCAGACATGAGATTACTGACTTATTTTTAACATATTGTATAAGTACCTCCATTCTTTTTACCAAAGGATATAGAAAATTGGAAGCAAACCCTATATTCTTATTGTCTAAGATGTTGATTGCTAGAGAAACCAAATTACTCTCATGGTATAAAATTGTCAAAATTTTCTTATATAATCTTTATTTATACATTTATTTTAGTAGCATAGATACTAAATTCTTTAGTCTATGAAAATTTAATAATAAGTGAAGCAAATCTAATAAAAATATTAAAAGTTATTCAATTTTATTATTATGAGCGAATCCAAAAAATTTGTTGACAGTGATCACGAGTTTGGAGTATGCCAATTAAGGTATTATACATCCATATCATTTGAGTTATAAACAAACTTTTATATTATATTATTTTTATTGAATAGATAAGCTAGAATGATTTTATTAAAAAATTAATTATTTTTAAGGTTTTATTCATTACCAGAATATATATTATGTTATTAACGATGATGGAAGACATGATTCTTCATAATATTTGAGAATAAATATTTTAGCCTCGATCATCAACGATGATCATTCCAAAAATAAGGGCAACGACACACAACAAATTTCTCGTGAAGACACCTGGCGGTTTCCCACCGACGGTTGAAACCACCAAGCCAGCCACCTGTTTATACCGGCCACCTTTTGCCACCCATCGTCACTGGCAATTAAAATTTGCCAAGGCCGTGAAACATAGTCAGTAATTATTTTCATTTTATCAAAATCTTATTTCTAAATGAATTTTTTACTGCACAAACTAAAACTATAATACAACATTTAATTTATCATAAGTGTTATTTATTATACTTTTATTTTATTTTATTTCAATAATTAAACACCTCATAAATGCCATCAAAGAAATAGGAGAATATCATCTGGGCTCGCCCAGCAGTAGTGAGGCCTGCCCAATAACGTTGAGCCCGTACCATGCGATTATAGCACCCAACGCAACTTCACAATAAATGGCTCAAACTTATTATTATTTTTAATAAGTTTCAAATTATAATTTAATTTTACCTCATTAATTTAACCAATTAAGCACGAGATTTTACCAAACCATAGAAATTAAAATCAATTAGAGTTATTTCATTTCAATGTAATATGATAAATAATTTCTTGTCTAAAATTATCACATTAAGTAATTATATTAACAAAATATGATAAACTTTTGCTTAATTTACTCCTTCTATACAAATAAAAAACAACAACAAAAATTGATTATCATCACAATATACATGAAGGTTAAGAGATTTTTGCAGATATTATGAATATTTAATTTATTTAATAATGTCAAATTATATAAAATCAGCCTCAGATTTGTGTGTGTGCGTGTGTCATATACATAATATCTGATTATGTAAGTAAAAGTTTAATGAATTCCTTTTCTATTTTTCTAAATCCATCTTAACTTATATTTTCTTATCAATTTTATATAATGTAAAAATTGTCTTAAATTCATAATATTTTCATGCACATGATCTAATATGATGTAGAAAAAACATTCTAAAATAAATTTATATTTTATTTTTATATAGTTTTCATATCAGTATATAATATTATATTATTAAAAATACAATAAATTTCACCTGAAATTAAAAAATATATATATCAATTTGACCTGAAATTTTTGTGAGAGCTTTAGTCTGAGATTGTGAATTTTTTTTTTTTTTTATGTTAGTCATGCTGTAAGTTGTATTGTGTCTATCATTACTAATATGTTTTTTTTTTTTGGATAAAACCTGTTTTTTATTTCAAAAAATCTACAAGAGTAATTTCTAAATATAAGCGTTTTTAATGTTAAATTAATGGTTTTAAAAATATATAATTATAGCCATTTTTTGTATGAATTAAAATTTTTGAAAAAAAAATCTATTAAAATGTTTATTAATCAGAATAATTACTAAAAAAAAAAAAAACTTAATGAGATTACCTCGTTCTAGAAGTTTCTTGTCCTTGGCCGGTGCGAAATCATTGAACCATCTTTCTCTTCCATCGCGCCCTTTCTCTCCTTCTGCGCCATTTCCAACTCAATACAAAACCGTAGCTATTAGAGTTACTGTTCCGCATAACGTGATTTATATTAATAATTTATAAAAATAATCATCTATTAAGATCTTATATAATTTAATTATATTTTATTAAAAAGATTATTTTTATAATTAATTTAATTTTTGATAAAAAAATAATATTTATATTAAATTATTTATTAATCAGAATAATTACTTCAAAAAAAAAAATAAAAAAACTTAATGAGATTACCGAGTTCTAGAAGTTTCATGTCCTTGGCCGGTGCGAAATCATTGAACCATCTATCTCTTCCATCGCTCCCCTTCTCTCCTAATGCGCCATTTCCAACTCAATACAAAACCGTATGGTATTAGAGTTATTGTTCCAATATAACGCATCAATTTATATGGTGAATAATTTTTAAGGTAAAGATGGCGAATCCTTTTTGGAAGGAATCATCTATTAAGATCTTGTCAAGTTGTAATTTTTTCTTAGAATTATATTTTATAAAAAAAGTTATTTTCATAATTAATTCCTAATTTTATCCTTAATAAAAAATAATATTTATATTATTAAGTGATCAATTATATTTCTATTATATCAATAACAAAATTTACTATTATTTGTTAAAAATAACTAACAATTTTTTTTAGATAATATCGCCATTTTTTTGGATATTATGAGATAATATTTCTAATATAAATAACAAAATTTAAAAATTTTTAAAATAACTAACAATTTTTTTAGATAATATGGCGATTTTTTAGGATATTACGAGATAATATTTTAAATTTAATTGGTAAAAATTTGTTACCTACTCATGATATCTAAATTTAATGAAATCCTTGATAAAAGCCAACTATGATTAAGAAGATATATCTTTCTCTTTCAAATTTTATATCCTCTTATGATATAAAAATAAAAAAATAAAAAATATAAGAGTAAAAAAAGAAAAATTAATTCCAAATTATTCATAAAAAATTTAAATATAAATTTAGATATTATATCTATTTTTAAATTATAATATCATAAGATAACTCATTGATCTTGACGACATTATGCTCATTAATCTTGACCAGTTTTAATATGGTCACCCTAGGAAAATACTCCATTGTCTATGTCAAAAATGTTAGAAATTAATAGAAATGGGGATTGTGTATACTATACAATTAACAATAAAATAAGAGATTTTTTTTTTTTTTTTGTATAGAAGAAAATATGAGAAATATAAAAATTATAAATGGTAGAAAAACAGAAAATTTAGATTTAACTCTTGTAAACTCTTGATTTGTTTTTTTACACATTAGCAAATATATCTTCTACCTATTTATTGATAGTGAAGTCAATATGATAGAGGTAAAAACATTTTAAAATATTATTGATAATATTATCTATATAGATTATTTTAAAAATATATAAAATTTTAAAAATTGTTAAAAATCTTCCTTTAATGATTGAGAAGCTTCTAAAATATGTATCACTAATAAAATATAATAATATAATATCCTATAATACTAAATTTTTATAATTTTAATATTATAAAATAAGAATATTTTATATCTATATATTTATTACTTTTTCTGTTTTATTTGTTTTTATATAAGGCATGTCATTATAAACCAATTATGAAGAAATATACAACCATCTCATCCGGCAGGGGATCCTTCTTTGTGTGTGGACAAAGTAGAATCCTGCTTCATATACGGACAAAACAAAATCTTGTTTAGCTAATTTGGACGGTCTGACTGTGCTTTTGACTAAAACTGGCCGCTTAAATTAGTTATATTTTCTTTCAATTTATAATATAAATGAATTTAAACAGTCAATTTAAATAAAGAGTATAATCTGACCACATAAATTCACAAAATTAGATGCCTAGACTCATCATCTTGTATTCAATTGTTATATATTTCTCTCTAATATGTTGTCAGAGCATAATTTGTACCTGTTGGGCCCCAATATAAGGGCCCATAAAATACAGCCCAAAGGAAAGACCCAAATAAAAAGCCCAGAGGTATTTTCACAAACCAAGAAGGCTGGATGGCTCAAAAGGCCCAAAACAAAAGCTAAAGCCACAATAAAGAGCCGAGAGGTCCCGTCAGCCCGCAAGAAGCACGAAGACATCGCGAACGGCTGGCGACATCTAGATACGAGGACAAGAAGAAGAAGTCTGAGAACCCCAGAAGTTATATCAAATCTCAGACCAGTTCGAGAAGTCAAGAAGAGACTCGAGGACCCTCCATAAGGGTCCTCTGAGAGCTGCCTCAGGTCCGACCGAGAACGCCAGCTAGGCAACTTCACTGATTCTCAAGGAACTTGCAACCACTGCCAGTCGTCTTCTCCACAGGGCACGCCTGGTAAAATCAAGACTGGCGCCTAGACCCTGCGCACCCGGCACGCTCAGGCATACCAGCGGCGCCAGCCGCGTGCTACCCCGCACACGTCAGCAGCATTAAATGAGGCCAGTGAGACAGTGGACAGCCTCTCGGCTACCCGTTGGCTGCTACGTGTCTCCTCCCCAACAGCACATTTTTTCCTATAAATACTCAGCAAAGGCTCTTGCCTAGGGGACCTTTTTCGGCCATTTCCTTCCCTCTCACTCCAAAGGAAGAAAGTCTTCTTTCCGGCTCATCTCAGACACAAAGGAAAAAGACTTAGACTCTCACTTAGCACCTTTTACTTCCCTTCCCAACAAAAAGGAGGGAAAGAGTGACAAAGCTTCCCAACGAGAGAATTCCCTAAGGAAAGAAACACAACATAAGAGACAAGGAAGGAATCTGCCATAAATACTTGTAATTTGTAAAGACTTCCATCTAAATAGTGAAGCATTTCAAAAGACCTAGAGTCTCGTGGTTTTTCCTTCTCATTCAAGAGGAGGTTTTTTACGTAAAAATTAGGTCTCAATTTCTCCCCCTTCACATTCATCACCCTCAAACACTTGTATTGCACGTGGACCCCGAGTTTCGGAACGCAACATTGGCGCTGTCTGTGGGAACCTGACGAAAGGCTCACAAGCTTCCCCCCTCACAGAACGACTAACGCCCCGAAGATGGCGAGTAGACAAGATAGTACGTCCACCCGGGAGGAGGAGCGTTACGACTGGTGCCTCCCATCGGGTGGCAGGATGAGTGGCGGCCCCGGTACTAACGTACGTAAGCTAGTACAGAAGGTGGACAGCCTCTCAAGAGACATCCATACCCTCCGCAAGAGGGTGGACGAACAGTTTAGGGGTACACACCCTGAAAGCCCGCGTCCAGCAGCGCCCTAGAGGCGAGAAGCGACGCGGGCTCCTGGCCAATTGAGGGACTACCTCAATAGGAAGAAGTCCATGAGCCAAGCTCCGACGAAGAAGGGGCTCAAGAGGCTCTGGAAAACGGTCTTCGGATCCAAAATCGGCGAAATGAGCCAGTCGGGAGGACGAGAAGACCCCTGTCCCCGCGGACAGGGGAAGGAAAAAGGAGGGCAAGTGCCCATATGAAGACCCAGGGGCTGTCCGGGCAAAACGAGCCCAACGGTTGGTCCCTGGAGGAGAGGGGCCATCAGGCTCGCCGGCTCTCACTGAGTCCCTCACCAACATCCTGAGGCAAATCAGGGACGAGGAGTTCCTAAGATGGCCTAAGGCGTTGAAAAATCCAGAGGGAGGCGACCAAAGAGAGTACTGCCATTACCACTGCTGCCGCGGCCATGATACCGAGGACTGCAGGAAGCTCTAGGCAAAAATCGATCGGCTGGTAACAGAAGGCTATCTCGACCACTTCCTACCACGACCCGGGCATGGCCCCGGAACAGTAGGGTGCAGCGGGTCGCGCCGCTCGAAGGGCAAGGCCATAATGAGCGCAGAGCACGCCTAACCACCCGCTGGGGGCGCCAATACCGGCGAAGGGCATCACGAACATAGCTGTCAAAAGAGCAAAGGGAGCGGCAGGATGGTCCAAGCGCATGGACTGATGTAACATAAAGACCTACAAAGGCCCTAGAGGCCACTCAATGTAACACGTGTACATCAATAAAAACGTCCATTTATTATGTCTATCATGAAGCGTTCTTGTGCTCCCTCATCAACAACAAAACAACTCCAAAAACTCGGCTGTGACCGAGCGGCCCCAGAGGTCGAACTCCAAAAACTCGGCTGTGACCGAGCGGCCCCAGAGGTCAAACTCTAAAAAATCGGCTGTGACCGAGCGGCCCTAGAGGTCGAACTCCAAAAACTCGGCTATGACCGAGTGGCCCCAGAGGTCGAACTCCAAAACTCCTACTGTGTGCTTGAGCGGCCCTGAGGTCAAACTCCAAAACTTCCTAGCGCCCTAGAGAACCCCAAAGTGGCCCCCCGAGAGGTTGAACTCCAAAAACTCACCGTGACCGAGCGGCCCTGCAGGTCGAACCCCAAAACTCGGCCGTGATTGAGCGGCCCTGGAGGTCGAACCCCAAAACTCAATCACACCGAGCGACCCTAGAGGTCGAACTCCAAAACTCCTACTGTGTGACCGAGCGGCCCAGATCAAACTCTAAAAAATTTGACCGAGCGGCCCTGCAGGTCAAAGTCCAAAACTCGACGACCGCGACCGAGCGGCCCCGTGAGGTCAAACTCAAAAACTTCGGCCGTGACCGAGCGGCCCTGCAGGTCAAACTCCAAAACTCTACTTTGACCGAGCGGCCCTAGAGGCCGAAGTCCAAAACTCGACCGTGACCGAGCGGCCCCGCAGGTCGAACTCTCAAAAACGAACTCTAAAACTCCTACTGTGACCGATGACCGAGGTCGCCAAAACTCGATCAGGTCGCCCAGAGGTCGAAGTCCAAAACTCTCCGGACCGAGCGGCCCCAAAACTCGACCGAGTCAAAACTTCCAAAACTTGTGACCGAGCGGCCCTAAAGGTCAAAGTCCAAAACTCGGACTGAGCGCGGCCCGAGGTCGAACTCCAACACCGAAAAACCCGAGAGGTCAAAAGGTTAAAAGGCTAAGAATCCTAAGGAGATCACACGCTCAAAGCTAAGAGTAAGGCGCTGCGCATCGCACCACAAAAAAAAAAGAGAGAACAACACTTATACAAGCAAGACAAAAGAAGACCTAAGGAAAGTCCAAAGCCTCGATGCAGAAAGGACAAGTCTTATTCATAAAAATGAATTCATGTACAATGTGTGACAAAATAAGAAAAAGAAACAAAGTGTCAAGGGAGCGCCTCTTGACTCCCTTCTCCTTGAGCCTCTTGAGCTCCTGAAGACCCTACCTGGTCCGCCGGAATTGGTTCCTCGGGGGTAAGAGGTTCACCTTCTGGCCTTGCCCGAGGAGGCCTAGGGAAAGGCCTCCCAGCATTGCCGGATAAGTCTTCTGCGCTTAAAGCACTGGCGTTCCTAAGATCGAGGATGGCCACAGGAAACCGCGGACGGATCAGTTGCAGCACTCGGCGGCACATGTGAATGCCATCCCAGTACTTGCCATCCAACATTGGCGCCATCTCAACAATCTGCACGGACGTCCTCAGCCTCTCCTCCAGGCGAAGGACCCTGTCTCGAAGGAGGCCCTGCTGAAGTCGTAGAAGCCTGACAGTATCCTCTAAAGAGGCGATCTTCCCCTTTGCTTCAACCAACTCCGCTTCTGCCCACTGTGCAGCTTCCCGAGCGGCCCTCGAGGATGCCATCTCCAAGAGGGACCGGGCGACCTCTCCCACCAGCTCAGCTCACTAAGGCCTCCAATCAGACCTAGAGCTGCAACATAAAAGCTCATCAAGACACAAGCGATCGGAAGCAAAGGCAAAAGAAGAAACAATGAGTTACCTTAGAAACAAGATGATCACTCCCTATGCCACGCCCCCAGGGGCCTCGGACTCCTGCGGATCTCCCCCAGGCACCGCAAGCGCCACTTCTATAACATGCTCCAAGGCCTCGCCTATAAATCATGCCCTGGGCCCCGTGAGCCCGCCGCCAAGATCAACATCCCCAAGAGAGCTCAAGATCAACATCCCCGAAGCTTGGTCGCCGACTGATGGGGCACTGGGTCACTCGGATGATCAAGGGACATCAGGTCGTCGACGCCTAGCTCCTCGGCCTCTACCACCTCTCAGACCGTCTCAGCCGTCACTCCCCTCTCACCATCTGCGGCGGAGTTCCCGCCTCCTATGTCCTCGGAAGGGTGATCAATCCTATTCGAGACGTCGCCAGGCAAATCAACGGGAACCTCGGGGACAAAATCATCACTGGGAGGCTGAATGTCCGGGAGCTCCACAATTTGAACAATCATCCCCGAGGACTCAGTAAGAGGGTTAGCAGTGGAAGTGAAGGCGAGACCTTCAGTCCCCGAGGACTCCGGTAAGGTACGAGTCCTCGACCTCTTAAGCAGAGGAGCGATCACGTCATCATCGCTCAAATCACTGGTGTTTAAATCACCACCATCGTCATCATCACTGGAAGGGAGCTCAACAACAACCGCTGGGCGTTCCAAGCTCTCGGCCGGAATGATCTTATCCAAGCTCTCAGCGGGACCCCCAATCCTCAGTGTCCCCGCTCTCCTCCTCTGTCTCTTTTTCTTGGACTTCTCGGAAGGAGTTGCAGCGGAGGCCTCGGCCCGTGGTCCCCACTTGTCTTCCTCGAATTTCTCGGGCAACAGCCAGATATTGCACTTATCCAAGTGAAAGCCTCCCAGATTGGCTAACACCAAGTCCGTGAACTCCTTCACGCTCTCCCTGTCCTCCTTCGAAGGGTCAGAGCTATACTGGCTAGCCACTTTCCCCCACTTAAAGGGGACGGCCCAATGCTCGTGAACGCCAAGGAAAAAGACCTTATCCTTCCACCGCTTCGTGGAGTCCGGATTTCCCCCTCACATCAAGGAAAAGTCTGAGCGGGGAGTCATTATAATCCAGTCAAGGTTCTGTGTAAAACGGAACATAACCTTGACCGTAAGGGCATTCAAGAGCTTCTTATGACACCGGAAGAAAACGCACAAGGATACTAGATACCTGACTGCATTTGGCTAGAGCCTGGCGAAGGGGACTCCAAGTGCCCTCATGACCTCGTAGAGCTCCTCTGCCACAGGAAACCGCAACCCACCTTTGAGGTGGACTTCATAAACAGTGATGAAGCCATCCTGAGGACACCACACCCTATCGTACGACTCAGGAATCATCATGGCTGTGGACTCGGGGATCCAATATCATGCTCGAATTTTTGTAAGCCTATCAAGCTCATCGTGGAGGCAATATCCCTCACTCCGGGCGCCATCAACGTCGAAAAACGAAGGCAAAAAGCAAAGAAGATCTCAGCAAAAAGAGAGCAAAGGTCTCAGCACTTGGAAGAAAAAACAAAAAAGCAGGCGCAAAGATGGAAATCGGGACGAGAAGGCGTTTAAATACCCTTCAAATTCAAAAAGGCGCACTCATTACTCATGCCATGCGTCGCCCGGCCATTCGTCTCGGGGAATGATGGCCTTTCCTTCCCGAGACGCCTGTCAGCGCGTCACTTCAGCATTTAATGCCCCACAGAACCACAAACGGTGGCGTTGGAAAGGTCTCGGACTCAGAAGTCCTGGGACGATCCCCCGCTAAGCTTAGCGTCACGATCATTCTGAGGGCGTACGTGTACTCAGACTACCACTGCAGAAGGCCAAGTCAAGAACACAGTCAGTCATGCTCCTGCCTGCCCAGGAGCGCTCTTTCGAGTCGCCACACGTGCATGGAAAAATTTGAGCGAGGAGCAGTCAACGTCCATAGAAGAGCAACGACTTCATGCCAAACGACCGAGGACCTTGAGCCCTTTGGCATGGGGGGCTATATTGGGCCCCAATATAAGGGCCCATAAAACACGGCCCAAAGGAAAGGCCCAAATGAAAAGCCCAGAGGTATTTCAACAAACCAAGAAGGCTGGATGGCCTAAAAGGCCCAAAACAAAAGCTAAAGCCACAATAAAGAGCCGAGAGGTCCCGTCAACCCACAAGAAGATCGAAGACATCGCGAACGGCTGGCGACATTCAGATACGTGGATAAGAAGAAGAAGTCTGAGAACCCCAGAAGTTATATCAAGTCTCAGACCAATCCGAGAAGTCAAGAAGAGACTCGAGGACCTTCCATAAGGGTCCTCCGAGAGCTGCCTCAGGGCCGACCGAGAACGCCAGCTAGGCAACTTCACCGATTCTCAAGGAACTTGCAACCACTGCCAGTCGCCGTCTCCACAGGGCACGCCTGGTAAAATCAAGACTGGCACCTAGACCTGCGACTGCACGCTCGGGCCTACCAATTCGCCCGGCCCGCATGCTACCCCGCACACATCAGCATTAAATTAAATGAGTGGCCAGAGATAGTGGGATGACCTCTTGGCCGCCTGTTGGCTGCCATGTGTCTCCTCCCCAACGGCACATTTTTTCCTATAAATACTAAGCAAAGGCTCTTGCCTAGGGGACCTTTTTCGGCCATTTCCTTCCCTCTCACTCCAAAGGAAGAAAGTCTTCTTTCCGGCTCATATCAGACACAAAGGAAAAAGACTTAGACTCTCACTTAGCACCTTTTACTTCCCTTCCCAACAAAAAGGAGGGAAAGAGTGACAAAGCTTCCCAACGAGAGAAGTCCCTAAGGAAAGAAACACAACATAAGAGACAAGGAAGGAATCTGTCCTAAACACTTGTAATTTGTAAAGACATCCATCTAAATAGTGAAGCATTTCGAAAGGCCCAAAGCCTCGTGGTTTTTCCTTCTCATTCAAGAGGAGGTTTTTCACGTAAAAATCCAGTCTCAATTTCTCCCCCTTCACATTCATCACCCTCAAACACTCGTGTTGCACATGGACCCCGAGTTCCGGAACGCAACAGTACCCTCCATCTCCGTGTTCGTCCTCCATCTCCCTGTAAATTCAAATTCTGGTTCACCATCCTGTTGGGATCACTCCCGTGTGGAAGTCCTTAAAACTTGGACGAAGCATGAATGTGCTAGGAGGAAGGAATTTTGGTCAACAGAGTTGATAAAAATCTTCTGGATGGTCAACTCTTCCGGTCAGTATGTTGATCGTCATAAGTTGTGAGTCGTCTGAAGAAGCGGGACTGGGCTACTTCGACCGGTCAACAGTGTGGTTGACCATCCAATATAAAACGACGGACAACAGAGTTAACATGCTATACTTTAAAGATCTAAATGACTTTCGTATCTAAAAAGGTGTACAGTTGACCTACCATTTTGGGTGGTTAGTAGAAGTCATTCTTAAGACTCCAAAGGATCGGTCTGCAGGAGCAGGCATGCGCCACCTACTGTAAGATAGGGTGTGCACATGCAAGCAGACCTTAAAAGTTGAGTATCAACCACCAAATTGAGCTATGATGAGGGGCATGTATATTTGTATATATATATATATGTATACTTTACATATAGAGAAGTGCATAAGAGGAAAAGAAGAAGAAGGAGAAAACACAAGTCAAGTAAAGAGAAAGAGTGTAATAGAAGAGAGAAAGTGAAAAGAAAGTGAGCTGTGAGTGAAAACAAAGTGTGAGGGCTTTTGTTTACTTTTGCTATATTCTTATTTTTACCTCCTATAGTTTTTCTCATACTTAGTAATTCTTTGTGAACTTAGTGTCCCATGATTTTTTTCTTATTTCAGAAGAGTTTTTTACGTAAAATTTGGTATTCATTTCTCTTCTTTTGTCTCTACTTCACAGTGCTTGTATACTTTATCAGTTAGCTGTCCATTCCGGCAAATAGAAGAAAATGTTCTTGTATTCTGGTCACTAGGCCGCCCGTTGCCCGTCAATAAGTGATATCAGAGAGAGATTGACAATTCCGTCTGAATGGCGTCATCATCCTCAAAGAACTTACCATTTAGTGTAGAACAGTTTAATGGGTAGGGCAATTTCATCCTATGGCAGGAAAGGGTGAAGAACATCTTAACTAGAGAAGGAATAATCAAAGCACTGAAAAAGAAGGAAGATAAGCTGGAAAGCCTATCAGATGAGGACTGGTAAGATAAACGAGATTTTGCCAATTGCACTATCAAACTATGCCTGGAGGACAACACGCTCCAGGAGGTCCTTGGCTTGATTGATCCGGCGGAGGTGTGGAAGAAACTTGAAAGCCGATATAAATCCAAATCCTTGACAACCAGGCTTTATATAAAGAAACAGTTCTATAGCCTGCGGTTGTCAGAACGTTTAAGAAGCATTTGGATGACTTTAATCGGATTGTTACACAGCTATCCTCCCTTGATGAGGTAATCAAGGAGGAGGATAAGGCATTATTGCTGCTGGCCTCCCTGCCAGCTTCTTATGATAATATTGTCACCACATTACTGTTTGAAAAAGACACTCTCAAATCGGACGAGATCATCGCCTCCTTACTCATGAATGAGTCAAGGCGGTTATAAGGGGGTGTATTCTGGTCACTAGGCCGCCCGTTGCCCGTCAATAAGTGGTATCAGAGAGAGGTTGACAATTCCGTCTGAATGGCGTCATCATCCTCAAAGAACTTACCATTTAGTGTAGAATAGTTTAATGGGTAGGGCAATTTCATCCTATGACAGGAAAGGGTGAAAAACATCTTAACTAGAGAAAAAACAATCAAAGCACTGAAAAAGAAGGAAGATAAGCTGGAAAGCCTATCAGATGAGGACTGGCAAGATAAACGAGATCTTACCAATTGCACTATCAAACTATGCCTGGAGGACAACACGCTCTAGGAGGTCCTTGGCTTGACTGATCCGGCGGAGGTGTGGAAGAAACTTGAAAGCCGATATAAATCCAAATCCTTGACAACCAGGCTTTATATAAAGAAACAGTTCTATGGCCTGCGGTTGTCAGAAGGTTTGAGAAGCATTTGGATGACTTTAATCGGATTGTTACACAACTGTCCTCCCTTGATGAGGTAATCAAGGAGGAGGATAAGGCATTGGTACTGCTGGCCTCTCTGTCAGCCTCTTATGACAATATTGTCACCACATTACTGTTTGAAAAAGACACTCTCAAATTGGACGAGATCATCGCCTCCTTAATCATGAATGAGTCAAGGCAGTTATAAGGGGTTTCAACGTCTTTTCATAGTGAAGTACTTGTGACCGAGTCTAGAGGACGGGGTAGAGGTTGAAGCCAGAAGCCTGGAGAGAATGGACGTATCAAATCTCGTTCAAGGTATCAAAACCTTGAGTGCCATCATTGTGGCAAAAAGAGCCACATCAAGAAGCAGTACTTCAAGTGAAAGCGCGAGAATGCCGAGAAGGAGAAAGGAGAAAAGGGATGAAGTGAGGACAAGTCCTCCGTCTCAGTGGTCACAGAAAGCGATCTCCTGGTGACATGTGAAGAAAACGTGGCAAACCTAACGGACGAGGATTCCGATTGGATAATTGATTCTGATACCACCTTGCACGCCATGTCAAAACGGGGGTTGTTCACATCCTACACTCCAGAAAATTTTGGAGTAATAAGGATGGACAATGAAGAAATATCCCAAATTATTGGTAAGGGTAACTTTGTACTGATCACCAATAATGGGACGAAGCTAATGTTAAAGGATATTCAACACGTTCCTGACATCAGGCTCAATATTATTTCAGCTGATCGGCTGGATGATGAAGGTTATTGTAGCATCTTCTGTGAAGGTGAGTGGAAACTTACCAGAGGTTCTCTGGTAGTGGCAAGAGGAAAAAGGTACTCCGGCCTGTACATCATGAAGGCGTTCACAATGGCCAGAGATATAAATGCTGCTACTAACAAGGAAACTGAGAACTTATGGCACATGAGGTTGGGTTACATGAGTGAACGCGGATTGAATCATTTGGCCAAGAAGGGCCTTATTGCCGGAGTGAAGGAGGACGGATTAAGGACGTGTCCTCACTGCTTGGCCGACAAACAAAGAAGAGTCTCATTTTATAGAGACTTGTCCGCCCCAAAGATGGAACTGCTTAAGCTCATCCACACAGATATGTGTGGACCATTCAAAGAAAAGTCATTTGGTAGAGGTTAATATCTCGTCTCTTTTATTGATGACTGTTCCAGAAAACTGTGGGTCTATCCATTGAAAACCAAGGACCAGGTCCTTGGTATATTTGAGGAATTTCACGCCCTTGTTGAGCGACAGACGGGGAAGAAAATGAAGACCGTCCGAAGCGACAACGGCGGTGAATACATAGGGTCCTTTGATACCTATTGCCGGTCACATAGTATTAGGTATCAGAAGACGCCTCCAAAGATGCCACAGTTGAACGGAGTGGCTGAGCAAATGAACCGCACACTTCTAGAAAGAGTACGGTGTATGCTTTCTGAAGCTGAGCTCCCCGGACACTTTTGGGCCGAAACACTGAAGATGGTGGCTTACATTATAAATAGGTCACTCAATAAACCCTTGAAGGGTGAAGTACCAAAGAAGATATGGTCAAACAAGGAGCCATCATATGATCATCTGCAAGCATTTGGATGTAAAGCTTTTATCCATATCCCAAGTGATGAAAGGACAAAGTTAAAGCCAAAAATGATGTAGTGTGTCTTTTTGAGGTTACGGGAAGATGAGTTAGGGTATAGATTTTATGACTCAACTGGAAGAAGACTCGTCCGGTCAAGGGACATAACCTTCTTTGAAAATGAAACAATTAAGGATATTAGTAGAAAAGCTAAGTGTGATGGCGAGTAGACGGACAAAGTAAGTGTCGAAATTATGCGTCCGATATCTCTAGAAGACGGGGACAATGGTCCTGAGGTGGTCGATCACAATGGAGAGGAAATAATAACTCCTAATGAAGGTCAAGATGAAGCCATCCCTCAACCGGTTGTGGATCTGCCTGTTAGACGATCCTCACGAAACAGACTACTGTCCGTCCATCTGTCGCCTAGTGAGTATATTATGCTCACTGATACCGGAGAGCTTGAAACTTATGAAGAGGCTATGTAGGATGAGAACAAGGAGAAGTGGTTGGAAGCCATGAAAGATGAGATGTGTTCTCTCCATGAAAATCACACATTCGATTTAGTTAAACTTCCTAAGAAGAAGAGAGCCTTAAAGAACAAGTGCGTCTTTCGACTAAAGACGTCCGAAGACACTATGCAGCTGAGATATAAGGCACGGCTAGTGGTGAAAGGCTTCTGTCAACAAAAGGGAGTTGACTTTGATGAGATTTTTGCTCCAGTGGTGAAGATGTCTTCCATAACGGTTGTGCTTGGATTAGCCCAGAACCTAGAAGTAGAGCAGATGGACGTCTGGACAACTTTTCTTCATGTTGAATTGGAAGAAGAAATTTATATGGAGCAGTCGGAAGGGTTCAAGGCTAAAGGAAAGGAGCAACTGGTTTATCGTCTATGGAAGAGTCTGTATGGGTTAAAACAGGCTCTGAGACAGTGGTACGAGAAGTTCAAGTCGGTCATGGTCATTCAAGGGTACCGGCGGACTACTTGTGATCACTGTNGTATTCACACAAAGATTTTTCAAAAATGATTTTGTTATCCTTCTCCTGTACGTAGACGACATGTTGATCGTTGGACAAAACGCTGCTCGGATAAAGAAGTGGAAGGAGCAACTTGGGCAATCCTTTGCCATGAAAGACCTTGGACCGGCAAAGTATATTCTTGGCGTCAGAATCATTCGCAACCGGGAGGCAGGGAGACTATGGTTGTCTCGAGAAAATTACTTTGAGAAAACACTCCAACGCTTTAACATGGACAAGTCCAATCCTGTCAACACTCCTCTGGCAAATCACCACAGGTTGAGCAACCGCTAGTGTCCATCTTTGAACGAAGAGAATACATATATGAGAGGCGTTCCCTACTCCTCAGTCGTAGGAAGCCTCATGTATGCCCTAGTTTACACAAGGCCAGACATAGCACATGCTATTGGCACAGTCAGCGGGTTTCTGTCCAATCCAGGGAGGAGTACTAGTCTGTAGTAAAGTGGATTATGAAATATATCCGAGGAACTTCCAAGAGGTTCTTGTGTCTTGAAAGTGACAAGCCTCAATTGGTGGGCTACTTGGATGCGGATATGGCTAGAGACATTGACAGTCGCAAGTCCACTTCTGGATTCTTGGTGAAATTTACAGGAGGAGTAGTCTCCTAGAAGTCCAAGTTACAAAAGTGTCTCACTTTTTTCATCACTGAAGCCGAGTATATTGCCGTGACGGAAGCTTGCAAGAAGATGTTATGAATGAAGAAGTTCGTTCAGGAATTGGGACTCAGACAAGAAAAGTATGTAGTACTTTGTGACAGTTAGAGTGTCATTTATCTTTGCAAGAACTCCTCACTCCATTCAAGATCAAAGCTCATTGATGTGCGATATCATTGGGTGAGAGATGTAATGGAAACTGACCTACTGTCACTAGAAAAGGTTAACACTGAAGAGAACGGGACAGATATGATGACTAAGATTCTACCGAAGGGAAAAAACGAAGCGTGCTGCAGGCTGGCCAGGATGATGGACTTAACTTCCTCTCGGTCGTGAGGGGAAGTTTGTTGGGATCACTCCCATGTGGAAATCCTTAGAACTTGGACGGAGCACGAATGTGCTAGGAGGAAGGAATTCCAGTCAACAGAGTTGACCTTAGTCTTCTGGACGGTCAACTCTTCTGGTTTGTATATTGACTGTCATAAGTTGTGAGTCATCTAAAGAAGCGGGACAGCTACTTCAACAAGTCAACAGTGTGGTTGACAGGCCAATATGAAACGACGGACAATAGAGTTGACATGTTGTATTTGAAAAATATAAATGACTGTCGTATCCAAAAAGGTGTACAGTTGACCTACCCTTTTGGGTGGTTGGTAGAAGTCATTCTTGAGACTCCAAAGGATTAGTCTGCAAGAGCAGACATGCGCCGCCTGCTACAGGATAGGGCGTGCGCATGCAAGCAGACCTTAAAAGTTGAGCACCAACCACCAAGTTGGACTATGGTGAATGGCATGTATATATGTATATATATATGTATGCTTTGCATATAGAGAAGTGCATAAGAGGAGAAGAAGGAGGAGAAGACACCGGTCAAGTAGAGAGAAAGAGTGTAACAGAGGAGAGAAAGTGAAAAGAAAGAGAGTTGTGAGTGAAAACAAAGTGTGAGGGCTTTTGTTTACTTTTGCTCTGTTCTTATTTTCGCCTCCTATAATTTTTCTCATACTTAGTGATTCTTTGTGGAATTAGTATCCCGTAATTTTTTTCTTATTTCAGAAGGGTTTTTCACGTAAAATTTAGTATTTATTTCTCTTTTCTTGCCTCTACTTCACAATGCTTGTGTGCTTCATCAGTTAGCCGTCCATTCCGGCCAACAGAAGAAGCTGTTCTTGTATTCTGGTCACTAGACCGCCCGTTGCCCGCCAACGCATCCTCATCTGGAATTCAGATCTCCCCATAGTCCAAATTTGGAACTCAGATCCCATCTCAAGGAAGTCGCCGGCATCACCAGTCGATGTTCGCATCATTCTTCCGTTCCAAATCATTCATCTCAGAAACTCTGTTCCACGACACCACTACGGTTCTCAACGTCTATCCTCCAATGTAGCCCGCCATTTGATCCCCTCATCGTCTCCACTGCGTTTCTCCATAATCCAATAGCATCGTCTGATTGATGCTCTCATCTCACCGTTGCAGAATCGCTTGTTATCCATCACCACCGACACCATATAAATTTTGCTTAGGGAAGAAGACGACCCCAAAACGTAGCGTCTTCTGTCGTATATTTACAAAATGCCTCGTTGTTCTCTTCATAGTTACGATTGGTTCTGCCATGAAACACAATGTTTCATGTCACCCGGGCTCCAGTCTTACTGAGTAGGATTTTCATTCCAAAAATAGTAACTGTTTTTTTGTTTATGAAATTTGAAAACCGAAAAAAACCATTTTAGGGGTGAAATCATGCTCCACGGAGCAGGATCCCCTAACCCTATTTCATGTACTACTTACACCAAAACACAACGTAGACATGTTTCCTTAGAGTGTCGTGTTTCATAAAGAAAACACCTGAAACACGACATTTTAAGGCTTCAAGTCAGCCCTTAGTTTGCTGCAGTCCAGTCGGTCCTTGAGACCCAATTTCGGGCCGATTAGTATCATTCTCTATCAAAAGGCCCATTTGCAAACATTTGTTGACTAGCTCATATTAGCCCATCAGACCAACCGAAATCAATTCTTAACCCATTATTAAATAATGCCCCCGTGTAAAATAATTTCTTTCAATCCATCTAAATTATTCTTAACTATTCAAACTATAACTATTGGACTCACTCTATGTGTACCTTTTACAAAGGACAAAAATTATGGCAACTTGTTACATAAAAACACAGGTTTTCAACGGAGGTTTCTGAAATAAACTTGATTTTTGCTGACCATGTCAAACATTTATCACAAATTTGGATTGTGCAGATCAATTAAATAATTAATTATAATTTTTAAAATTTAAAATTTTAAGTAAATTTAACAAATAATGTTAAGTCTCAAAATTCAAGTGTGACAAATTAAATAATACAGAATCCGATAAATCAAAAAACTTATATGACCTCATCAGACAATCATCCGAATATCATAAATACGATCTGCTCTATAATCATCATAACGGAGGTAACAATCTAATCAAAATCATAATCAGATATAATATAATATTCAAACTATTTTAAAATATAACCATGAGCCTATACCCGATCAATTTTATAATCCAATCATATCAAATATTAATTTAAACCATAATAAAATTAAAATTTACCAAATCAGACGAATAGCTGACAAATTATGTCATAACTATTGCAATGCATCCGAACCTTCTACTCTGAAAGGATAAAATAAAAAAATGTGAGTCAACTGCTCAACAAATATCATATTTAAATAAAAGGAATCAAATGAATTAGAAATAATGTCAAATTGATGAATATTTAATCAAATAATAGAATAAATCTAAATTATCGATAAAATAAATCCAATAGAAATTTAAAATCGAAAATCTAATGATAACCTCATACTCAAATCCAAAATCCAAACCTAAAATAAATATCCAAATTAGAAAAAAGTCCTCATCAAGACGTATATATATATAAAGTGATCTGAACCGATTTTAAGAAGTCGATATCTAATCCATGTCCAAGTCCAAATCTAAATCCAAGTCTAAGACACGATTAGCTTGTGATTTGGAGCAAAATTTAATAGCCAAATGATCTAATAGCGTGCACAGAAATCGAAACAGTATCATAACAGATATTCTAAAGGTTTGGATCAAAATATATAATCAAAATCATTTGTACGAAACATACTTGATGCGTACCTGGATCCGACTTCGAACAGATTCAGATTCGTCTGGATAGCTCGACCAGGCTCCGTTCATTGAGTCTGAATCCTGCACACCACTAAAGTGAACGAGAGGTCAATGTGTCGGCGAGATGTTGTCCTACCGAAAACACTCCGATACTCAAGTTAGTAAAAGCCTTCTAAGCAATTATGGTAAACTGGAAAGCAAAAGAGAGAGAACATAGGATAGTCAGGAGTGTTGGCTCGTTAAGAATGTGAGCTCACGTTTCCTACTCAAGCAGAGTGTAAGGAAGCGACGTCCTGAAAGCGTGGGAGCTTTAGGGAACGATTATCAGAAAGTCAAAAAGGTCTCATAAAATCCGGTGGCCTTTGGTGGGATTGGAGGATGAACGCTTGTGTAGAGAGAAAGAGAATATCAGCCTCTGTTTAAACTCTGTAAGCGTTCGTGGATGAGACTGTAGGAAGTCTTTCAAAAGCTGGTTCCTAGTGTTCTCAGGAAGACAAGTTAGAGAGTGAGCCAAAGAGCTTCTGTTTCTGAGTAAGCTTTCGTGTTTTTATGGACAGCAGGAGAGCCTCCTTCTCTGGGCAAGGTGGCGTGCTCCTCCTGGACTGGCTATGGCGGCCTTCTCAGAGTTAGTGGGCTTGACAGTCGTGATTTGATGGATCCTTTTTCTGTTGTACAGTGCAACGGATTTTCAGATCGTCTCATGCTTTTGTGACTGTTTTGTTGGCGCTGAGTTCATTGCTGCCTTTTTTGAAGAAGATCAGCTTTTAGGAAAGCAGATGATCATGAAAGGATCGTTGCTTTTCGTGCATGTGTTTGCTTGCTAATTTGGGCCTGCGCCATAGCAGGTTCAAAGCCTTTTTGGGCTTGCTACTACAGTATATCTGGTCAACGCTCGAGTTAACCGTCTGTACGCGAGTTGGCCGCCTGCTGAAGTCTAGATGGTCAACGCTGGCGTTGACCGTCTTGAGCCTTTCAGGATTTGGGCTTTCCCTCCTATTGGGCCGTTATCTGAGTTGATTGTCTAGCAGGCCATTTGGGCCCTCTTTGACCATGGGTCAACCCATATTACGGTATACCCATCAATACTAATACCCAACTGTGAACAAAATCAACGACTCTCAAAGTAAAGTCCAAATCAAAGTTCAATACAAATTTATACAAAAATACAAATCATGCATCAAATTTGAGTTCTAATTATTTATAGACTAACTTGAGAAAGGGTTATACATACTCCCAACAATTTTAGGTCATATAAAATGCAAATTAGGACAACATGCATGGCCACCCTATGTTTTGTCTCTTATAGATAAGATTGCTCACTATGTTTTGTTACTCATGACTTTGAATACAATCCTTAAACTTGTTATATACATTAGAATGTCCGAATATATTATCAGATCAAATCAAATTATCCGAATTGGAAGGGTCACTGCTTCAAATCTTTCCTACCGGCTGAAAGAGATTTCTAAATAAATCTTCCCGTTGGGAGTTGACCAAAATATCAAATAATAAATTCAAATATAGTGACCACAACCCGCCACATGCATGTGAAAATGTACGGCCTATACAAGTTTCATGTAGATTTTTGTATACACATACTGATATAAATATATACAGTTTTTGATAAATTATACAAACTTTTTAAAAAAATTAAAGCCTCCAAAATCATAAAATCCGTACCAAAAATTCTCAAATTAGCTAATGATCCATACATACATATCCAGAATAAATAAAACTGGTGTATAAAAATATATATATATTAGTAAAAATTTCAAACAACACCCAAAATAAATCAAACTAAGAAAAGGAGTTACTGATACTTGCATCAACTTTATTCTAAGTAAATTTACAAAAAAGATGCTCCGAGATAGCCAAACCGGACTTTCTCTTTCCTGTCAATGCGCCTTTCTCTCTCTACTGTGGTCTCTCTCTCCTGTGCATCACGCTTCTGCCTCTCTCTCTCTTCAGGTTTCTCCTTCACCAACAGCAGCTCCGGCACAAGCGACGGCAACGACCACGGTAGTAGCAAACCCGGCGGCAGACTGCAGCGGACGATGACGCATGCAACCATCGGTCATCTCTCTTTCTCCACCGCGCCTCTTTTACAAAATCCATCAAAATTTCAGCTGATCTCCACGTAATACATACATACAACCCAAGAATCGACATCCACAAAGAAAATGGAAAGATTTACTTGTCTATATTTCACCAATTTTCTCTAACCACGGCGGCAAACGGATGGTAGCCGTTTCTACTCCGATTTGAGATTTCTCCCTCTACTAACACTAGTGGACAAAATGGAGAGGAACATCATGGAGAGGGTTTCGTCGACTTCCATTCCCGACTTCAGGGCCCCGACGACAGTGACGGTGGCAGCACGCGCCGGTCTCCCTCTCTCTCATCTTCTTATCCCTTCTCTTCTTTCTCTCTTCCCGAAACCCTTTCTATTTCTCATTTTTCCTTTTTATATATTATTATTATTATTATTATTATATATTTTCCTTTTTTTATTTCAAAATTCAAATCGATACTCGGGTAACAATACGAGCGTACCTCGGGTAACAACCCAACCGATCCAAATATCCTTACAATTTTTATAATATTAAATTAATTTTTACTACACTTAAATTACCCAAATTTATAATTAATATTAAATTAATCTGAATAAAAATTAGGGATATTACAAAATTATGACAATATTAACCATAGAATTGTTGTATGGTTTGCTAATAACTCTATTTATTTATCAACATACTATTTAGTCGATTTAATGTTACCAAAAATGTATTAGACTTTCAACAACAATGATATTCATGTGCACATTTTACGTATCAATATGAGACCATACATGAGTAATATAATAAATCTCAAAAATACAGTCACAAAATTAATTATTATTATTCTTAAATATACTATTAATGGATCAATTAGCATCTACCGAACCACAATAAGGTCTCTAACAAAGATAAAAAAAAAAATGTAGATTATCATAATGAACTATGTCTCATTCAATTTCTCATGACTCTTCATGATGAATTCGAATCAATCAGGCAGCACTATTACATTGACATACTCAACCTTTACTTAAGAGTGCTATTATTGAACTTATTTATAAAGAAATAAGACTTTAGACTAAGAAAGCCCAACAAATAGAGAACATCTTTATAGTTCCTCCACAATCACCTAGTTCAAAACATTTGAATCATACCTACCAACTACATAATCAATGATTTAATGAACTCAATTTCATATGTAGATACTATCATGCAAAAGGTAATACAAAATTCAACCATCCCAAGAAAAGGCATCCCTATCAGAATTATAGCTCGTCCTCCTTCCATGGAGCTAGTATCCCCAATATTGAATCAACCAAGCCAGACTCTACAATAACATCCTCTAATCTATCTACTAGTAATCTTGAGACAATTATCAATTAAATTTTATCTTGTGTATGTTCTATTTTTACACCCACTTTACTTGAATCTAAGTAACACATTTTGATTATTTACTCTACTTGTTGTAATCACATGACTTTTGACTAAAATAATTTTCTAACAAAATTGAGACATCAAATGCACCAACTATCTACACTACTAATGGATGTCAAATGCATGCTAATCATATTGGTTGTATTTTCACTCCCTCTCTATCTATTTCTAATGTTTATCTTGTTCCCTTATCATCATACTTTTATTTATAGGACAATATGCAATTTTGGTAGAAAATATCACTTTTCTTGTTATGGTTGTGATATATATGATCCATATATTAAACAATTGGTTTGAACAAGTTATGAAGTTGGACATTTATTTGAGCTAAACATACATCATATTTCACCCAATCTTTTCATCTCTATTGCTCTTCACTAAAGACTAGCCAAATCTAGTCTTTTGTGGTATTATTGTTTTGATTATAATTCAAACTCAAAAGTTCAATTGTTAGCATCTAAATTTATGAATGATCAATGGCAAATATTTTGATTATATAGCTTGTCAAATTAATAAATATAAACCACTTTTGTTAAATTCTAGTGATTCTGTCTCTCATACTCCTTTTGATCTTATTTATCGTAACATCTAAGGTCATACACCAATACCTACTAAAGGGTGATCTAAATACTTAGTTAACTTTATTAATGATTTCTTTCCTTTTATATGAATATATCTTTTATATCAACGATTTGGCTCACCCATCATGAATTTTACAACCTAGTGTATACATAATTTTTAAATGAATCAAAATTTTTAGATCAGATATTATTAAATAAATATTGTAAATCATCATTTATTAATACCATTAAAACACATGGCATCATCTCTACCAAAAATCTTGCACTGACTCGTCTCAACAAAAATTATTGTGTGCAATGAAAGATTGGACATCTTCTTAACAATGCTTGTTAACTTCTCATCTCAGCCGCTATTCTAGAAAAATTTTGGAATGAATCTATCCAACCTATAGCTTATACTATCCATAGTCTTCCTTCATCAGTCATCCAGAATCAAATCTTGTACAAGTGCCTCTTTCAAAAATAACCTCACTACAATCTTCTCTGTCTTTGGTATACCTAATTTGTTATCCTTTAACTTCATGTAAGAAATAATTAGGACCCTATGCTCGTCTTTGTTACTTTCATGGGTATAGTACTGAACAAAAAGAATATCAATATTATGATTCTATCTTAAATAGATTTTATATCTCTCATCATGTCATTTTTTGAGAGTATAAAATGTTTACTATTTTGTCTTCCCGCTCTCCCACCTCTGTGACGTACTCTAAAATTTTTATAGATTCGTCACTCGATCTATTTCCTAATTCTATTCCTCCTACCTCATCCTTTCATAACCCTATTCCAAATCTTCATGATGATCCTCCTATGCTTGTCCACAATGAGGCTGCTTCATCCGTGGATCCTCTAATAGAGTCTCACTCCTCATATGATATCCGTATTTGTTGTTCCACTCAAGTATATGATGTTCTTTCTTACTTGTGTGACTTTCATTATTTTCCTACACTTACTATATTATATAAACTTACTATATATCAAAAAGCCAAATCTCATCCCTACTGACAATAAGCAATGATTGATAAAACTTCAATTCTTAAAAAGAACTACATATGAGATTTGGTTGACTTGCCACCTAAAAAATCAATTGATAGAAACAAGGGAATATCTAGGATTAAAACTAAGTCTAATGGCTTATTGGAACGTTGTAAAAAAACTCGCTTTGTTGCTTATGGATTTACCCAATAGTTTAGTAATGATTATAAGAAGACTTTTGCACGTATGGCCCATCTTACACCTGTACATTTCTTGATTACAACCACCGTCATTTGTTAATAGATATTATTTCAAATGAATGTTAAAAATACTTTTCTTCATGGTGACTTAGTAAAAGAAGTCTATATACAACCCTTGTCTAGAAATAATCATCCTCCAAATAAGGTCAATTATCTTCGTCGAGCATTGCATTGCCTTAAACAAATTCTCAAAATCTTGGTATTCCAAGTTTAGTTGTACTATTGCCAAACTAGGTCTTATATCAAATACTCAAAACTCGGCTCTTTTTACTCATACAACTCTATCCGACACTATTCTTTTTTAATTTTATGTCAATGATATGATCATCATTGGAGATGACCATAACGGTATCTAGACCATTAAAACCTTTCTACATAAATAATTTGAGATAAAAGATTTTAGTATTCTTAGTTATTTTCTTAGATTTAAAATAACCTCCTATTTTGATAGATATTATCTTTCTCAAATAAAATATGTCCTAGATTTGTTGACTCGTGCTGTCATAATAGATAACAAAACTACTCCTACTCCCTTAAAGCCAAATGTTAAACTTACTATATTTGATAGTATCCTTTACCAAATACAACATATTATCAGCAACTAGTGGGAAGTCTTATTTATCTTATTGTTACTCACCTTAACATTACTTATATAGTTCATTTTGATAGCCAGTTTATTGGTGCACTAGGATCCATTCATTATGCAGTTGTGCCATATTCTTCAATATATTAAAGGAACCTTATTTTTGGTCTTGGATTCTCTACTCATTTATCTCTACAGTTACGTCTCATATTTTATGGCAGAACCAAAAAGTAATTTGTCATAGACCGCTTTAGTGCCGAAGCATAATATTATGCATTGGCTGATGCAACTATCAAACTCCTTAATCACAACAGCTACTTGAAGACATGGAAGTTTCACATCCTACTGCAATTATATTACACTATAATAATCAAAGTGTCATACAAAGTACTCACAATAATATGTTTCATAAGTGCACTAGGTATATTGAAAATGACTGGTATTTTATTCATCAACATATTCCTAAAGGCAATATGCATTTTTAATGTATACCATCAACTGAATAACCCATTGGAATTTTCACCAAGTCTCACTCAACAAAACGATTTTAGGATTTAGTTCTGAAATTTAAGTTCTCCACTTTACCTACTTAAATTTGAGGGAAAAATATCAAATATAATAAGATAATGTAATATTTTATGATATTAAATTATTATAATTTTAATATTATAGAATTAGAATATTTTATAAATATTTTTAATATCTTTATATTTATTGCTTTTCTTATACACTTTGTATGATCTAACTCTCTGTCATTGTAAGCCAATTATCAAGAAATATACAACCTTCTCATATTCAAATGTTTTTAAGTTTCTCTCTAGCAGTCTACTGAGCGTTGTGAGTGTTTCATCTCTTATTTTGCACTTTTTTTTTTATTCGCTTACCAAATATACATATATTGTGCCATGTTCTTTAACATGTTTCTCCTTTCTTTCTTTTTTGTTCTGGTATATAAAATCTGCCGGTTCAATTTTCATTCAATTGCATGTTACGTTCTTCTGGTGATAAACCCTATTTATATCGACTGAACTTTCGAATATTGGGTCTTAATTGCACGAGGAAAAAATTTTTTTGCTTTCCAATTTATATGCTTTGTGGGTCATTATCATTTCATTCTCAATATAGATAGTAGAAAGGTGAATCACTTGGATATTGATCTGCTCATTAAGGGCAGTTCCGGAGTTAACTTCGGCAAAGGATTATTCATTATGGGTTGCAGAGGAGTATCTTTTACTATATAATTGCAGGTTTCATGTTCTACATGTCTTCATGTTAGTTGTGAGAAAATTCAAAACCCACAACATTTGGCCACTGGGCGACATGTTAACAGCATAAGAGTTATTGTTAAGCGTTTACATAGGACTTCAAGCTATGGGGAGAAGCGGTTCTTGGGCAAGGTGTCAGAGTGTCTTCGACCTTTGGGTGGCGGGGGTGTTAGAATTCAAATCATCGGACCTCGTTTGTACAAATTGTATTCAGAAACTCTAGAAGTTAGTTTAAACTCAAAGTCCTCACTTAGAGTATGTTTAGAACCCCACTTTAATGTGAAGTGCCATTGCATTGGTGGATGTATCATAATTCAACTGCCTTGTTTGACATTTGAGGCTTCAGATACATCATTATAGTTTAAGCTTTTAAGATAAGTGGTTGTTTGACACCATACTGCCTACTTTCTGCTTCATGAGTTTTATTATGCACTGTTCCTGGCAGATTCACAGCAACCAAGATTACACACAACTCTTCACTTCTCAGATTAACATTCTTTAGGATGTTTAAGTTCTGTTATAATTGTGTATCCATCATTTCTCATGTGTGAAGAAATGAAATATAGGCTATGAATGGAGAGACAATTGTTAATGAATTAAATTTGGCTTACAATTTTAGAGAAATCCAAGGAAGGGATTATTGAATTATGCTATTCTTGCATCGTAAAATCAGCAATTTTGTTGTTAATAAGGGCTTCATTACTTATTTGGGTAACCTTCCCTTCTGTTTTTCGCAAGATTACATCTTCTTCTATAGTTTTTCAGTGTATAATCCTAGCCCACTGTTAGGATAATGTACACTTACTCAGCTCCATGGAATGACAGTTTGAAGAACATTTGAAAATGAAAGCAGGTAAGCGCATAATATAACATAGTATTTACTATTAAGAAATGGTAATGCAAGATGTTATTCATTGGATATGCAATTTTCAGTCCAGATGAAGGGAAGATTAGGATGGAGCCTATCCTATGGACTTAAGTAAAGATGACAAAAGGATGCCATCTTTCAAGGCAAGTTTCGAAAGGTTTCTGCTTTTGAGCAGTGTTAAAACAGCATGGTCATATATGTGCACGTGCGGCCAGATGAGAATTCTAAATGTATATAGATGGTTGGATACCATAAGACCGAAAGATTACAAGAACAAGGGATGCTTCATTTTTTTCAAAATGACTCCACAAGGATGAACTAGCAAGGAGGTGATATGATAATGCCCAATATAAAATAATAATTACAATAATAAGACTCAAGAATTTTATATGAAAAATCTATTTGCACATGAGAAAAAATCCACATGACAATTAAGTACGTAAAAATATCTGTTGCATGACAAGATCAGTTACAAAACATCTAATAACATAAGGATATATAACTTTATGATAAATAACCTCAACAATAAAGACTACAAAGAAAATGAGAAGAAAACAATTGAAAAAAATATTGTTCACAATAGCAAATATAACATACCAAAGATTGGTAAAAATGAAAAATAATTTAAAACCCAAATAGATGAGTGATTATTTCTCTTATTTCTTTCTCTTATTTCTTTTTCTCTCTTCTTTCTCTCTCTCTCTTTATTTCAGCACTCAATTGTTGATCTTAATAGTGTTGGGATACGGGTCACTTTCGTGTGGACTCATATTCGATAAGCAGGATGATAATTTGGCCAAATATACATGGGTGCAATATTGAGACGATATGACTTGATGACAAATAATTGGCAAAGTGGAAGGAAATGATGGAGTGAAAGAAAAGACCAGAGTGAAGAAAAGGCCAGAGTAAAGAAAATGTCGGAGTAGAAGAAAAGACCGGTGTGGAAAAAAAGGCTAGATTGAAGAAAATGCCGTAGTAGAACACTTAGACCGGAGTAGTGAATTGCCAGAGTGATGAGGCTAGTCCATACTAATGCAAAGGTGGGCCAAGAGCTACCTATCTAAAAAATTGGTTATCTACAAAATTTAGTGCAGACAGCTGATTTTACATAATAGGTAGTTGACTTTCAGAATTAATACCCGACTTTGTAGAGCAGGTTAATTGCAAAGTTTATGGCTGAAAGGCAATTTTGTAAAGTAGATGGTAGGCTTTACAGGGCACACCACAAAATTGCAGAGTAGGCGAAGAAGTATGAGAAACAAACTGAAAAACAAGGAGTCGTCCTTTTACTCTTGTAATCTATTATCTATTCTTTGAGGGTTTTTGTAGTTAAGGATTTTTGTAACCAAATTTTATATAGTGATATTTTTATAGATTAAGTGTTCCATGATTTTCTCCCTCTTATTTAGAAGAAAGTTTTTATGTAAAATCTATGTGTATTATTTTTTCCTCTCTCTATTGTGTGTGATTATTATTACCAATTTTCTTCTTGATTCACAACTTTGCTGGTGCCCGTTCCCTAACAAATAGTCCCATGTGTCTTGTCCTAAAATGAGTCAAGCTTATATAGAGGGTCACGCATACAAGCACTTGATAGGCGTGCCTGCCTATATTAGGCATTGGCACACAAGCGGTGTGTCAACTGCGCACAAGTGAAGCCACTGCTACTAACAACGTACATGCACCATCATAGGCACATAGCAAGCATGTCAGTACAGTTAAAACAACATATGAGTTCTCCTCATGCACACAAGAAGTATGCTTATTCTACCATCAACACATGTATACTACATTAGGCGCAGGTCAAGCATAGTCATCCTCCTTATTGAAAATCCTACTTTGCTTAAGTAGAAAACAATTGAGCCCCTTGCATAGCTCTATGATATTGTCCAACAAATTTGAAAGATTAGGAGATCCCTAATCACGATTTGTTTAAACTTTTTGAAATATAGGAAACAAAAAATACATGAATATATAACACACGTAAATTATATTATCTTTTAAAAGCAACTAAAAGTTAATTTTAACAAAAGTAATTAGCACTAAAATAAATTTGAGATAATAATAAAATATAATACAAATTTTAGTGATGAAGAAAAATATTAAATACCAATTAATTTTCGAGTAAAACCTTTAGAGCTTCTCTAACTAGTAAAAGTAATAAATATGAAGTCAATTTACAAATCAAGTTGTATAAACGTACTAAATATTGTTGATTTACTTCTGATAAGTAACCCTTACTAAGAAATTTCTCATATTTGCTCATAAAAGTAAAACTGGATAGCTTTTGCTCTTTTTTTTAGATTTATTTCACTTATTAATAAATCTCCAAATATTACTAAAATCTAGTATCCACATCACCAACACCACACCGAAGGTTTCTAAGTTTCAATAAATGTATAAATAGTTAAGGAAAATATTTGGTGAGTGATGGATAAGCCAGTAATGGGCTGACCCAAGAAGGAGGAAAGACCTAGATCTACAATGGCTCATTTTGTGCCTAGAAGGTCAACGCCAGTCATTGGCCGGACGAAAGGCTAAGTGTACCGAAGAAGCCTAAGAGTAGGATGGACGACTTGCTCTTGAGACGGTCAACGCTTCCGTTGACCGGAAACAAGACCAGTTGACTGTTTGAAAGGCCAATCCTCAAGTGGGCCAAGCCCAATTTGGCCCACACGACCATCCTCGACTAGCAACAGTCTTCTCTCCTGATTTCACGCTCTTCACAGAAGGTAATCTCAATTGTAATAGTTATCAGTAGATTTAATGCACATTCCTAAAAGAAAGCACCAGTTAGAATCCTCCTCCTATCTATAATAAACCCTAACGGTTGCAGAATGAAGAATGAGAGCAATCAAGGCAATAACCGTTACTGCTATAAAGGCTCCACGTCAAAAAGGGCATGATCCTAATAGAGCGCAGGAATCAAGCCTTCCTGCACAAAGAAGACCGCCCGGCATAATAACTATAAAAGGACATGGAGTCCTCACTCCGAGGCACGTTCTCATTTGTCCATAAAAAGCTCTCTACTACAAAGCTCACACGCTTTTGGAATACGAACACTCACTCTCTCTCTTTATCGCTACTTTTTCAGCGAACACAATGCTTAGAGTCAACGCTCCTCACAAGCCACCAAAACCTCTCTCAACGAGAGCACTTTTCCATCACAAATACTCTCTACATTCTCCTAGCATCATTGACTTTCACCTTTTTAAATTTGAAGGCTATTTGCTAACTTGAGTGTTGGAATGTTTTCAGTAGGATAACCCCCGCCATCACCTGACCTTTTGTTCGTAGTTGTGGTGTACAGAATCCAGAATCAGTGGACAGAGTTGGACTCAGAAGATCAACTTGATCTAAATCTGTTTGAAGTTTGGATCCATGATGTATCATTGGCGCCGTCTATGGGAAGTTTACAAAAAGCCAACCACTTTTCTCCGCGATCTTTCCCAGTTTTACATTCCATCAGTCAGAATGGTGAACATAATAGTGCAAACTAGCGCTCCCACTAGAGATGCGACCACACCCTACTAGGACCACTATGCTAGTAACCTGGTTAACGGGATGGTCAACTGGAATACCCGCTCAGTTTTTCTAGAACCTAGCGGAACAAATGAGCAACATAAATCAAATACTTCAAATGCTCTGAGCCTCCCAAGAAAGTACGAAGCAAGGAGCTCTGCCGGCTACAATCTATGTTTCAGCCTCCAAGAGAGGAGGCTAGAAGAAAAAAACGGTCCAAGAAGACCAAGAGGCCAGATAGCACTCAAGCTTTGGAGACCACACACGCATAGAGCCGTTCAAGGCTCGAAGGATGTTTAAGCAGCAAGACTCCAAGGGAGAGTCCAAAACGAAGGAATCTTCGATACATTCGGGCAGAGACCAGGCATCAAGCTTAGGAGGGAGCATCCAGGATCGTTGGATCCACTGATGGTAATAGCCGACCAACTACTCATCACGCCAGAGAAAGGACAAAGTTGAGAACCTACCTCAACTCCAAAAAGAACTAGTAACACTGCCCGCATAGATTCATGGGTGGAGAAGATCTTGAAGCGCGTGTTCAAGGATGACGAACACACTGCAGATCTAGACAGATCTCCCTTCACGGTGGAGATCTTGAACCATCCCATGCCGACCAAGTATAAAATGCTAACTCCTGACTCTTACGATGGAAGTGCTGATCTCATAGATCACCTTAATCATTTTTACACCTATCTAAGTCTACAAGGGTTGGAGGATGCAGCCATGCGTCACTACTTTTCTCTTACGCTGAAGGGAGACGCTCACATCTGGTTCTATCGTCTCCTGTCAGATTAGATTGAGAACTTCTGAGAGTTTGCTGACCTCTTCTTTGCGCAATATGCCTCCAGCCCCGGAAAGATAAGCAACTTTGATATCTCTCCTATATCAAGTAGAAGTAGGGAGAGAATCCGTGAAAGTTCTTGGATCGCTTCATAGCGGAGGCGAGAAGAATCTTCAGGCAAACAGAAGAGATGAAGCTTGGCAGTTTCATCTATGCCTTAATGCATGGGGACTTTTTAGGCACCTAGCGCATAAGAATCCACAGACTTTTCGAGAGACAGAATCTATGACCAAGGCCTACGTAGCAGTTGAAGAGGCCAACGAGACTAAGCGTCCCGAGTAGATTGAATATCCTTGCTCTTTCCCAACCAAGGGAAAGAGAAAGCACAACAGCGGCAATAGCTCTCGCAAAAAGCACCACAAGATCGGAGCACCAGAGCGAAGGGATTATGGGCTGATTAACCTAACGCCCATGACCGACACACGTTTAACCGTCCTTATACAAATCAGTGATGAGAAGTTCCTTAAGTGGCCCAAACTACTTAAACAAGCGGAGGGAGAAAATCCAGCCAAATACTGCGATTTTTATTGATCTCTCGAACACTCCATAGAGAATTGTAAGACGCTTCTACAGGAGATCGAGGAGCTGATTAGGAGGGGCCACCTCACCAAGTTTGTTAGGAACCTTGGACAAAGTTTTGATACCTCAAGCAAGGAAGGACCAGAGATTTTCCAGCCTCAAAATCGGGTTGTGGCTAGAATGGTCATCATGATCACAATCCAACCAGCCAAGATCCCAGCAGATCACAAGGAGCAGCAAATTGGGCAAAAGAAGCAGTGCACTTAAGACAATGTCATTAGCTTTAATGACAATGACATGAAACATGTAATCTCCTCCAATGCAGATCTTCTTGTTATATCCGCACTCATTTCGACGGTAGCGTCGACTATCAACTAAAATGAATCTTCATTGATAATAGAAATTCCCGTGATTTGTTTTACCTTAGTGTGTTTTTTAAACTTGGTTTAAAAAAGAGTTAGTTGAAACCTACCAAAGGCCCGTTCTATGACCTTGACAACGAACCAGTAGCCATCCAAGGAGTAATCCAGTTGGAGGTCATCTTGGGCACGTACCTGAGAATGGTAAGTTGTACACTCACCTTCTTAACCGTTGACCTGCCATTCATGTACAACGCTATATTAGGCCACTCATGCCTAACAGCGTTTAGAGCCATCACATCAATATCATACCTAAAAATGAAGTTTTCGATAGCTGCGGTATAAACAAAATGCTGGGTGATCAAGTCACTAGACAGACATGTTATATATCCCAGATTGCACCGAATGACAGCACCAAGACGATAGGAGAACTTGACCATTGAGACGAAGCAATTCTATAGCAAGCGCAGCCTGGTGATGCTACCAATCTAATCCCATTGAATTTGGAGGACCCGGAGATGTGCGTGCAAATCAGAGGCTCACTCACTGGGACACTGCGCGATGAGATGATTGCATTCTGACGACAAAATGCTGATGCTTCGCATGGACTCCCTCTGACATGCCTGGGATTCCAACCTGAGTAATGGTCCACAAGTTGGGCCTCGATCCCGACCGCAAGCCCATCAGGCAGAAGTGGAAGAACCACTCCGTGGAGAAACTGATCACCATCCGGAAGGAGGTAAAGAAGTTGTTGGACGTCGTCTTCATCAGAGAAATCTAGTACTCGGACTAACTCTCAAACATCGTCTTGGTAAAGAAAAACTAATAGGAAATGGCAAATATGCGTCGACTTTACCGGCGTTAGCAAAGCCGGTCCAAAAGGAAACTTTCTTTTACCCATGATCAACCTGTTGGTGGACTTGACCTCTAACACGAGTTACTGAGTTTCATGGATACATACTTGGGCTATAACTAAATTCGGATGAGCCCAGAGGATGATGAGTACACCTCATTCATGAAGGACTAAGGCACTTACTGTTATAAGGTGACACCATTTGGTTTGAAAAATGCGGGTGTGACTTACCAGCGGCTTGTGAATAAGATGTTCAAGAAGCAGATCGGCCACAGTATGAAGGTGTACGTTGGTGACATACTCGCCAAAAGCACGACTACCAATGACCATATTCGTGATCTGGTTGAATCCTTCGAGGTACTCTACGCGCATCAAATGAAGCTGAATCCTTCTAAGTGTATTTTCGGAGTATCCTCTGGGAAATTCTTAGGTTTTATCGTCTCTCAACGAGGGATCAAGGTAAACCCAGAGAAGATCAAGGCCCTCACGGACATGACTCTACCACGGATTGTCAAAGATGTGCATCAGCTAATCGGACGACTGACAGTCTTGTCCCGCCCTTAGCTAAGTCAAGAGACAAGTACCAACCTTTCTTTAAGGCTTTAAAGGGATGAAAGCTAACAAATTCCAGTGGATAGCAGAATGCCAAGCAGCCTTCAACGAATTAAGCGGTACTTGGCCAGTCCACCGTTGCTGACGTCACCTAAGGATGGGGAGGAGCTATACCTCTACCTGGCAGTGTCAGTGGTGGCCCTTAGCTCTCTTTTCATACACCAGGATTCTGACTCTCCACAGTCGGTCTACTATACAAGCAAGATGTTGATCGGCACAAAGACGCACTACCCATGCGCAAAGAAGTTAGCCTTAGCACTTGTCTTTTCCGCCCGTAAGCTGAGACCTTACTTCCAAACTCATCATGTGGTAGTTCTGACCAACCAAGATCTAAAGAGTATTCTTCAGAAACCTGATGTTTTTGGATGGTTGGTAAAGTTGGCTATCGAATTGGGAGAGTTCAATATTGAATTCCAACCCAAGCCAACCATCAAAGGGCAGGCTTTGGTCGACCTTATCGTCGAGATTATAATACCAATTTCAGATAAACAACTCACTGAGGATGCAAAACAGCATAAGGAAGAGCCAAAATGGGTCCTTAATGTAGACGGATCATCTACGGACTTAGACAGCGGTGCCGAAATTGTCCTAAGAACCCTTGATGGGTTTGAGGTGAAGTACTCCCTTAGACTTTACTTCCTGACCACCAACAATGTTGTCGAGTATGAAGCCCTGTTGGCAGGGTTAAAACTAGCCAAAGAGTGCTTAGTCAGATGACTGACCGTCTACAGTGACTCTAACCTAGTCATCAACTAGGTTAACGAAAACTTCGATGTGTACAACCTTCACTTGGCCAAATGCTTGGCCAAGGTGAAGGACGCCACCCGGAGATTTTATAAGATGACCCTGGTCTACGCTCTCAGGACTGAGAATTAAAAGGCCGACCAACTTGCAAGAGCAGCTGCGGTCGAGAATCCAGAGTAGTACACAGAGGGATATGCAGGATATCCTGAGCACTCCAAATACTGAGGAGGAACAAGAGGTAATGCAAATCTCCGACACAAAGAACTAGATGACACCTTACCAAAAGTATCTAGTGACAGAGCACTACCGGATGACGCAAATGAAGCCAAGCTGATCAAGAAGATGGCTGGCTAGTACACCGTGGTCGATGGATGGTTATATTACCATGGTTACTCAACTCTGTACCTCTGATACCTTACTCCTGAGGAGGCCGACTACGCTTTGAGCAAAATCCACATTGGGATATACGGATCACGCATTGGCGATAAAAACTAGCAATCAAGATCATGCGTCAGAGTTACTACCGACCAACGATGAAGAAAAATGCCCTTGAGTTCGTGAAGAAATGTGAGAATTTCCAGGTTCATGGCAATCAACACCACCAACTGCCAACAGAATTAAGGCCTCTTCAAGCTCCTTGGCTTTTTGCACAATGGGGGCTCGATATTCTCAGCTCATTTTCCATTGCAACTGGAAAACGAAAGTTCATCATCGAGGGCATCGACTACTTCACCAAGTGGGTTGAAACCACCCCGCTGGCTAAGATCACAGAGCACAACACCTTAAAGTTCATCCGCCGGAGCATAGTTAGTAGATTTGGTATTTCTAAGGTCATTGTGACTGACAACAGAACTCAATTCTTAGAAAAACGTTTCACAAAGTATTGCACTAAGCTGAGCATCTGATTGGTCTACACTTCGGTGGCATACCCACAAGCAAACGGACGAGTGAAGTTATAAACCGAACACTACTCCACGGTTAGAATACCAAGCTGGAAGGCGTAGGGGGCTCCTAAATTGACAAGCTACCCTCTATCTTATGGTCTTACTGGACTACTCCAAAGGAGCCAACTCGCGAGACACCCTTTAGTCTCTGCTACGGGACAGTAGTAATTCCGATTGAGATCGGATTTCCAAACCTTAGGGTAGAGTCCTTCGACCCATACAGTAACTCCCAGAAAATCAGAAAACACCAAGACTTGTTGGAAGAAGTTCACAATGCTGCCAAGATGCGGATAACGGCCTACCAACAACGAGTCACCCGCCTTTACAATAAGAAGGTAAAAGTGTGGCAATTCGACGTTGGAGATTTGGTCTTATGAAGCATCAAGGTTACAGGAAGACTGGGCAACTGGAATAAACTTTTCCCAAATTGGGAAAGCTCTTTTTTAGTCTCAGTCGTTTTGTGGAATGAGGCATACAAATTTCGACCCAAAACGGCAAGTTGGTTCCACGAATGTGCAACGTAATCCACCTCAAGCGCTACTTCTAGTAAGGGCACATGTAGGTCATTCATATATACACTTGTAAATGTACATAATGTTTATTGATAATAAAAGAATATTTTTTTCATTGCACTGTGTTATCTCTTCTTTCTTTTTCTATTTCGTATACATGTGTGTCTATTTAGGGTTATACGACCTAAACTACCCCTAAATCGAGCAAATTTTTACCCGTTCGTAACTAAATCTTGATCATCCAAATGGGCAATAACCGATCATAACTTAACCCTAACCATTCAGACGGCCTATAAGTGGTTGTAATTAAACCCTGGTTATCCAAGCGGCCCATAAGCGATCGTAACTAAACCCTAACTATCCAGGTGGCCCAAAAACGGTCGTAATTAAACCCTGATTAATCCAGTGGCCTATTAACGGTTGAATTAAACCTTAGTCATCCAAGTGGCCCGTTCGCGGTCAAAATCTTAGGGGGTTTAAACAGCACACGTGACAATCTCTTATACAAGGAGATAGCGTGGTCAGTTAACGACGGTCGACATGAGTAAAAGCACTCCGTCCAAAAGCTGGATGTCCACGTTCACACTTGGACATTGCCACCAAACCTCTACTCACGTTTGAGTGTAGAATAGGCTTGACCTAATATCAAGATTCACCTTGATGTCTTCTCTAGGATTTGAGTCCATCAGAGAGCACCACAAACATCTCAAGGAAGGCAGATGGTCAACTTGCGTGCAACATACCAAGTCGACTGAAGAACGCAACGACAAGAAATTAAAAATGGCAACAAAGGCAAAGACATATAATATCAGTAAAATGACCATTTTATTGATTATGTGTATTTATAATTACAACAATTTCAAAAAGTAAAAAGTACAAAATCTATGGAGGTGTAGAGCTCCTAGGAGGAGGAGGTGGCGGCCCCTGACCCCTCTGGGACTATCCCACGAGGCTCTCACGACGCTGAGTAGAACTATTCAATGGGTCGAGATATTCCACTTAAAAGTTGGGGTCAACCAACCGTGAAATACATTGATAAATGTTGACACATTCCCACAACTGTGCCACTAGCATATCATAAACCTCATGGGGGCATATACAAGTAGTCAACTTGTTTTCTAGTGATGTCATTTGTCCCCGAGTTGGTCAATATGCCTCACCACTCGGTCAGTTTCTTCTCTCAGGCGGACATTATCCACTTTCAGTCTAGCATTTTCCTCCTCCAAACTTGACAGCATAGATTGAAGAGCAGGTATATCCTCCTAGTGCTCTGCTCTTAGCAACTCCATCTCCTCTTTGAACCAGGCCGTCTCCTTATTCCGGTTAGAGATCACCAGGTTCCGCTGGTGTAGTCCATTGATAACCACATTCGTAATTTTCTCATCCTACAAAAACGCTAAGTATCAACAGTAGAGAGAAAAAGGAGAAGAAAAATTAAGAAGGATTACCTGCCAGACTTTGCGCACCGGCCTCGCTGGCCTGCTTTGTGACCTTGGGCCTGACAACGGAGGATTAGAGACAGAAATCTCCTAAACAGGTCCAGCAATGGCCTCCGCCGCATACTCCTCTGGCAACACCACCGTAAGGTCCATCGCCTCAATAGGCTCTCCGGTGGCGGACTCCTTTGGTGCCTCCATAGTGAGGCCCACCGCCTCCACAGGGTCTCTCGTGATAGGCTTGCCCGTCAGCTCAATGCAAACGCCAACCGCCTCTTGGGGCTCTCCGGAGGTTGGCACCTCAGGCGCCTCTTGAGGCTCACAAACAGCAAGCTTCTAAGATAATTCAGTGGCCTACACGATGGGAAGCTCTGCAGGCACCTCTAGAAGCTCTGCGGCGATTGGCTCCTCAGGCAACCCAGCAACCTGCTCAGCTGCAGGCTCCGCGGGTAACTCCGATGGCACCGCCAAGTGCTCCAGCTGTGGCAGAGCAAGAACGGCACTACTCACAGCGAAGCGCTGCCTGGCCCTATATGCCTCCACAACAACCTCAACTCCACTTATACCGGAGCTATCTCTGGTCCCAATGAACCGACCATTCTTAACATAGTCTGGCTCTGTGGAAAAAGAAGAAGGCATCACTGTTGCTGCCTTCTTCTGCCTTGGACATTTGGGAGCTTCCTCACTAGAAGGCTTGCCGACAGACACGATTATAATGGTGCCCGCCTTCCTTTTATGGGAAGGCACCTTCATCTTCTGCACTAGAGAAGGAAGTCTCCATCGTGCCTTCTTGCCTCCTCAAGAGAAACTAAGTGGTCTCTTTGGAACTCAGAAGAGTGGCCCTCCACTAGCTTCAAAAGCGGCTCCACCGCGGGAGTCTCCTCAATAGTGGGTGTCCCGATGTAAATATCGGGCACCCTGTTCTAATCTTTGGCAAAGGGTCAAGTCGTATCAGCATGAATATAGAAGAATCGGTTCTTCCAATTCTTTAGGGAGTCATACATAGTACTATTGATTTGGAGTCCTCGTGGGGATAGGGACACCCATTCTCTACCTTGGATGAACTAAAACATCATCCTGACTGCGTCCACTGTCAGAAACTTCGAATGCTAGCGGAGAAAGATGTAAAGTGTACACAAGTAATGCACAGCATTGGCGTGAAACCGTGCTATGGCAATCTGAAGGATGGTCAAAATATCCAGCAGGTTGTTAGGTACTGGGAGACATAACCCACTCCTCAAGTAGGCCTCATATATGGTGATGTAGCCCTCAGGAGGGGAGCACACCTGTCTCCCTCACCAGGCATCCTAAAGAAGATCGCCTTAGGAATGTTGTACTCAATGTACAATTTCTCTCATTTCACTGGCTTTGATCATTGAAGTAATCTGGGTTACAGAAAGCGTCATGGAAATGGAAGTAAGAAGGATGCATAACACTTAGAAATTTTCAGGAAGGAAAGTTGAAGGAAAGCGTGGAAAGTTTAAAAAGTAACAGACGGACCACTTAAAGGACAGACCACTTAAAGGAATGTGAATGCTAGAGAATTAAAACAGTCTCATAAACGTGCACCCATGAACGGGTGCAATCGAATCAGATCCTCTGGTGCATTAATTATTGGATCACAAATTCACTACGTGCGAACACGTGGCCAACTTGTCGACTAATAGTCTAGCGGCATGATGATGCGTCGTTTCAATTTCCTTCACCAGCTCTCCAAATTCTGGCTTAGATGGTCAATGAATCCGGTCAACATTTCTTTCACCAATTCTCTGAATTTTGGTCTAGACAGTCAACGAATCCGGTCAATACTTCTTTTAGCCAATTCTCTTGATTTTGACCTAAACAGTCAACAAATTCGATCAATGATCTTCTCAGCCAGTTATCCGGATCTTAACTTTAAGGTCAACAACCACAAGTAACACGATCAACAGACCAAGAGTCATTGCTAGTTTTCTCACCAGGTCACTTTAGGCATGTGATCCATCCACTCGTATCCCATCTTGAACACGCTAGAGGTCGGAGTCCCAGACCATTAATATGGGGGGCTAGTAATAGGTACACCAGTGATGGGCTGGTCCAAAAAGGAGGAATGGCCCAAATCTACAACGGCCCATTTTGTGCATAGACGATTAATGCCAACCGTTGGCGAGACGAAATGCTAAGTGTGCCAGGAGAATCCTAAGAGTAGGACGGATGACTTACTCTTGAGATAATCAATGTTTCCATTGACCAGAAATAGGACCAGTTGACCGTCTGAAGGCCAGGCCACAAGTAGGCCAAGCTTAGTTTGGCCCACGCGACCGTCCTCAACCAGCAATGATCTTCTCACCTGATTTCGCACTCTTCACAGAAGACAATCCAAATTATAATGGTCATCAATAGATTCAGTGCGCATTCCTGAAGGGAAGCACAAGAATCCTCACCCTGTTTGTAGAAAACCATAATGGTTACAGAACGAATGAGAGCAATCAAATCAACAACCATTACTATCATAAAAGCTTCACTCCAAAAAGGCAAGAGAACCTAGTAGAGCATGGGAATCAAGCCATCCTATGCAATGAAGGCTGCCCGACACAACAACTACAAAAGGCCATGGAGTCCTCATTCCAAGGTATGCTCTCATTTGCCCACAAAAAGCTCTCTACTATAAAGCTCACGCACTTTCAGAATACAAATGCTTCCTCTCTCTCTTTGCTACTACGTTTCCAACAAACACAGTACTTAGAGCTAATGCTCCTCATGATCCACTAAAGCCTCTCACAACGAGAGCACTTTTCCATTACAAACACTCTTTGCATTCTCTTAGAATCATTTACTTTCACTTTCTTAATTCGAAGGTTATTTATTGACTTGAGCATCGAAGTATTTTTCGTGGGATAACTTCTTACCATCACCTAACCTCTTATTCATAGTTGGAGTGTGCAAGATCCAGACTCAATGGATGGAGCCAGATTCAAATGATCGATTTGACCTAAATCTGTTCGAAATTTCGATCCAGGATATATTAGTGAGAGTACCTTGACAATTTTATCTCAACACTCTGATTATATTTTTCTCTAACGAAAATCTCTTTTTACTTATACAATGAGAGCACTTTTTACTTATACAATGAGAACATATATATATACATACATACATATATATATATATATATATATATATATATATATATATATATATATATATATATATATATATACATACACACACACACACACATATATATATATATGTATGTATGTATGTATGTATGTATGTATGTATGTACGTATGTATCTATAACATAGGTTGAAAATAAGTCAAAAATCTTACATCTGAAAAGAAGTAGCACCTCAACGTTCATGTGTTGTACAGGCACGCATCGAGCACAAAGGGAATTTCAAGGCAATATAAAAGGGCCACACAGAAGCTCATTAAGTGCGGACATTCAAGATCAACTGTGCTGATGTGCAACACAAGCGCCTATTAGACGCCAATATTCTAGACACAATGCATTCATGTGCTTGACAAGCATGCATTACATATGAGCATTTGGAACAAAATCAGCTCATGCGTTGAACGGCCGTGTATTAGATGGTGGCGTTTGAAACAAAATGCACTCATGTGTAGAACATGCGTGCATCAATCATAGGAGAATTAGATACTAGTCTTCATAAGAACATCGTGGGCACCGATTTTTATTAATGATTAAGAGTTTTTTGGACCCCATATTTTCCTAGTCATAGAATATAACTACATAAAATATTTCTAATAGTTTTCATCTTTGACAATTCTATGACAAAACTCATAAAATAACAAAAGCTCCAAACAAATGAATCACGATTTTAGAGACTACTAAGATAGAACTCGTATATATAAAAATTTATTCCTAAAGTAAAAAATATGATGGTAATAAAACATGTAACATTTGAAACGCGTGCCCTATTGTTCCTAATTAGATATTGTCAAATCAAATATAAAAAATAGATGTAGTATGTGGAAAATTTCTAAATAAGGAGTATAGATTAACAAGTAAAATAGCAATTTATCAAACAGTCTCAATGTGTAGCAGTTGTGGAGAATAATAAATGTAGATAGAATCTCAACAAAACTAACAATATAATAGTAAAGTAGTAAACAAAATATACTCAAAATACTCCCTATTTTTGTCATGAATGCTAAAAATGATGGTCATTCAACACTCGACTGGTCAAGATCCTACAACAAACATAGCTCATTAAAGATGCAGTCCAAACTCCCTCTCAAATAGGAATCCTGCTCAACTAAATAGGTGTCAAGACATCGAAACCCTTAGACAACCTAAGACTCAAGGTGGTTAACATTGCAGGAAGCCAAGTGTGATCTGTCGAGCTAACAGTAAGCTGGTCAAACATCTGAGAAAACTTGAATATGATGGTGGAAGAGACAATAGAGGAGGATAATGGTGGCTCCAAGGGACTAGGAGCAGAGTGTGATGAGCCAACACTTGGAGATGGCACAGCCAAATAATCATGATAATTTGGGGAGTGGTAGCAGGTATGAGTCTAGCTCTACTCAAAGGTCATATGGTTGATGTGTTTGCCTAAGAGGCACATGAAATATTTGAAAATAAAACCTTCCAATGATCAGTTGTTGAATAAGATAACTGTTTGGGAGGTTGTCATCCTTTTTGCTAATACAAAAATCATATCAAAGTACAGATGTGAGAGATGATCTATGGAATGGCATGGGAGGAGAGTGTATAGAGAAAGAGTGTTTTATCAAGAAGAAGAGAGGTGAAGTATGTCACTAGAAAAATATTGGTAAGTATAATGCAACACATGACAATCCATCAAATCATAAGATGCTTCGTTTAAATGATTTACCATGCTAAAACATGGGAGGGCCATCCAAGAAGGATACAATATCATCATATAATGGCATCTCATGAAAGACAAGGAATAGTCAAAGAAAGAAACCAAGGAAAGATGAAGAGTGCTCATGAATAGGAAGACAGAAAGAAAAATCATGTTTATGAAGATCAATTTCAGTACCGGTCAACAAAACTAGATGAAATAGACAATCAAGTGAAATAAAATTGAGCTCTCATTCTAAAGTAAGTTGCCTATAACTTATACATTTACAAAAGAGTTTTTCCACAGAAGTATTGACAATGCACTCACACTCATAAGAGGGCCGTTACAAGGTCATTTACCGTTGACTCTCTTGGAAAACTCCATCTTTGATCTACCTTGGAGTAAAAAAAGATAAGTAGACTTGGGAGGGAATAAGTTAGCGAGAAAGCCGTGGAAAGTGGAAAGAAAGTAGTAGAGAGAGAAAAATTTAGGGCCAACACTCACACAATACAAAAAGAAAAATGAAGCTTATAGATCGGTGCATGAGCATGCATTGGACATGCTTAAGGCGCAAAAGACAAATGGAATAGTGCATGAGTGCAAGAGAGGTGCACTATAGCTGCGTTTGTTTTGGATAGAATATGCTTGAGCAAAAAATAGCATACATCAGATGTAATGTGCACAGTAACTAAGACATCTGATGTGCAAGAGGTGATCAAAACAAATGAAAAGTGGCACGCAAGAGGGACATGGACCTAGATTAGGTGTACAAGAATATTTTTTTTTTTATTTAACAAAAAATATAACTACTTGCACAGAACTTAAGGTGTAGAGCAAATGCCAATGGCCTTTCCCAGTTTCACAAACCTATGACTTTTTAAAAGTTTAGCAAATATATCAACCAATTAATTTTTCTATAAGAATATGATCAAGAGCAATGACATAAATTTGAACAAGCTTGCGAATGAAATGCTACAAGATAACAATATGTTTAGTGCTCGAATGTTGAAAGGGATTATTATAAATGTTAGTGGTACTAGTGCTATCGCAGAAGATATTATCGTGTGTTGGTTGATACTATATCAAACAACATGTTTTTCATCCAAAGGAGTTGAGTACAACAACTTCTAACTGTAACATATGCAGCTTTAGTAGTGAATAAGGAAATAGAGTTTTGCTTCTTATTCATCCAAGCAACAATATTACAATCAACATAAAAACAACATGTGCTTTTTTCTATTATCGACATTTTTTATCCAATTTGCATTTGAACAACCGGCCAAATTAATATTAGAGTAATGAGCATAAATTCCACAATCTATCGTTTCATTTACACAGAGAATGATACGTTTAACAATACTTACATGTGATTCTTTAGAGTTTGACTGGTAGTGGGCACACACACCCAAATTGAATAATATATCCGATCTACTTACATTTAAATAGATAAGACCACATATCATACTTCTATATAGTGTTTGATCAAACCCTTGCCTGAAGGATTAAGATAAATTTAGTCATAGTCCTCATAGGTGTCTTAGTTTATTTCTTGTTATTTAATCCAAACCTTTTGACCAAATCCTTAGCATATTTTGATTGGAAAATAAATTTCATTGTTAATTTTTTTTTAAAGTGAAGGCCAAAGAAAAATGTTAATTCATATATCATACTAATTTCATATATCCAGTAAATTCATGAGAGTCTATAGTGGATCCAAAAATAATATTATTGTCATAAACTTTAATAACAATCATATATTTTTTAGAAACTTTGTTAAATAAGGTTTTGTCAATAACACTCTCAGTAGAGTTATGGTCACTAAGATAAGATGTGAGTCATCATACTAGACTCTAAGTGCTTGCTTAAGATCATGAGAAACTTTTTTGAGTTTATAAAAATGATTTGGCAACAATGGATCAACAAATCCTTTGGTTATTTGACGTACACTTTCTCTTAAATGATTACATTTATAAAGGTATTTTTTATATCTATTTAATAAAGTTTGAACGCAATAGTACAAGCAATGGAAAAAAGTATTCTTGTAAACTCAAGACAAGTTACAAGAGTAATAGTTTCATCAAAATATATTTTTCAATTTGAGTGTTGTATTAGGTAACAAGTCAAACTTTATTTCTAGTAATAGTACCATTTTCTTTGAATTTATTATTAAAAATCCTCTTAATTCCAATGACATTAGTTTTCCAACCTAGGGACCAACACCAACACTTTATCCCTTGGGGATTGATTATGTCCTTCGTGGACGACATTGTCCAGCATTCATCATCCAAAACTCTTCAACCTTTTTAGGTTCAATTAGTGAAATGTAACAAATGAATGTAAGTTTGTTTAGAACACTTCATCATAACTACATCACTCACCTAGGTCTCCTATAATCTAGATTTTGGGTGATTTAATTAAACTCTAGATGAGAGTTCCTTATCTAGAGTGGTGTCCCTTCCCTCATCGGTGCTTCACTCAACATTTGATTCTTGACAAGTTTTATAGTCATTCTAAGCCTCTAGAGTACATTCACCATGCACATCATTCTCATTTGGAAGATCTTTTATAACTACATTGATAAACCTTATCACAATGAGTATACAACTGTTTTACTCTGTAAGCTCTACTAGTTTAAAAATATCCTAAAAAAATATCTTTATTAATTTTTGAATCAAACTTTTCTAAATTTTTCCTATCCCGTAGAATAAAATATTGACTTCCAAAAATGTGAAAATAGCAAACATTAGGTCCATTTTCTTTCCATAGTTTTTATGGAGTATTAACCATTTTGGGTCTTAAGTAGACCCTATTAATAATATGGCAAGTAGTGCTCCTTGCCTCACCCTAAAATACAATGCGACCTTTTTCTATGTATATCATTGTCCTAACCATCTCATGAAGAACCTAATTTTTTGTTCAATTACTCCATTTTGTTAGAAGATGATAGGAGAAAAATATTCGTATTTGATTTTTTCTTTATTACAAAAAAATCAAAGTTAGAGTTTTCAAAATTTTTTTCATGGTCACTTTAAAATCTAATAATAGGGCATCCTATTTCATTGATTAGCTATTCTAAAAAGAATTTTGACATGTTCAAATATGTCAAAATTTTTTATGCAACAATTCAATCTAAAAATATCTAGAGTAATCATCAATAATAACTAAAATATATCTTTTACCTCCTAAACTCTTAATCCTAGAATGTCCCATGAGATCCGTATGAAGTAATTCTACAGGTAACTTTGTGTGAATGTCAATTGTCACTAGGTGGCATGATCGAGTTTGCTTTCCGATTTGACACAAACTACATACTCGATTTTTTATGATCATCATTTTGGATAGGCCATCAATAATGTTTATCTTAAATATCTTCAACAAATTCTTAAAGTTTGAGTGACCAAGATAATGATACCACAATTTAGCAGAATCAATCTTAACGGCATAGCACTTGGAGATGGGTTTATGGATAACTCTATAAAGATTGTCTAAAATTCTATTTTTTTCTAACACAAGCGATCTTTTGGTATTAAAAATAGAACATTTATTTTGGAAGAATCTAACTTAAAAGTTTTTATTATAGAATTGATTTAAATCTACCAAGTTAGATTTTAGCCCATCTATATAAAAAAACACCACATGACTCAATTAATCCTGAACTATTGACTTTACATTTACCGAGAATATAAGCCTTTGCACCATCATCAAATATAACTAATTCATTAGGATGATTATGTCTAAAGCACCCACTATCAAGGTACCACATAGATATACTTTGATCTTTTAATATAATATGGGTAACACAACATGTGAATTTACTTTTAAATTTTTGAAGTTTATTTTTTAATCCATATCTTTTTTTTCTAAGTTAACTTTTTGGTAAATTATTTGCTTATTTAAATATTTGATTTGATTGATAATATTGTTAACATTTTTACATTGTTGATGGTCATTCCGAATATTAATTTGATAGCAATGGGTCCATATATGATTAATTCTCCTGCACCCATGGCATGTGGGTATAAGTCTAGGAAATTGACAATATCTATTAGGTTGACCCCTAAATTTGTTCTTAAAGATATTCTTTTGCACCTTCCCACTAGAGTTCTATTGCACCTAAACATTATTAGTGCCTTTCTGAAACATTCCATTAGAGTTTGAATTGCTCAAAATACTCATTATATTTTTCTTATTCATGCCTTTTAACATATGTTAGACAAGAACATTCATAATGGTACATCCCTTAAGAACAGATGTGACCAAAACAAAGATAGTTTTAAAATTTAAATTTTCTTTGGATATATTTTTAGTAAAGTTTAGATCCTTTTTATTTTTAGTTGACTTTCATTGTCCTAGCAGGGATCAAGTTTTTGTATTATACATAAAAATATTTTATGGTCATTTTTTACTTTTTCAATATCTATTTCAAAAGTCTTAATTTGTTCATTTAAAGATTTGTTTATATTTTTAGATTCTTGATATTTATTATTAGTATGATCTAGTTTGGTTTAAAGAGATACTTTCTCTTTTTCAAAATTTAAATAATTTTTTATTCATCAACTTATTAGCTGCCTTTACTATTAATAATTTCCTTAATAGTTTGTTTTACACTTTCTAAAGGTCTCCAAATTAATTTTTAAATTTATAATTGAATTATTCAGATTATTCTCTAACATTTTTGTCATAACTAATAATAGATATCATAAAGTTATATAATTAATCTCATCTGCCTTCCAAAATTTTCTTTGTTATTCTCATTATCTTCATCATTATTTAGAATGATATTCATATCTTTTCCTTTTAATATTTTGAATTTGGGGCATTTAGTTTGTATGTGACTAAAATTATGGCATTCACTACACTACACTACACTTGCTGGAATAAGTTGGGAATAAAATTTATATTTTCAGTGAATAGATATTCTTCCATTTGATTATAAATTTAACTGAAAATAAATATTCTCGGGGAATATTTATTTTCACATTTGTGAAAATATTTATTTTCACTATTATTATTATTATTATTATTATTATTATTATTATATTTTACTATTATTATTAAATTTTATAATAATAATAATTATTATATTGTATAATAATTATTATTATGTTTTATAATTATTATTATTGTTATTTGTAATTATTATTATTATTATGTTTATTATTATTATTATTACTATTATCATTATTATTATTATTATTATTATGTTTATTATTATTATTACTATTATTTATTATTATTGTTATTCTATAAACCAAATAAACCAAATAAAAGAATATTAATTTTTACTTTATTCTATTCTAACAACCAAATATGAAAATAATAATTTTAACTATATTCGAATCCTATTCTATTCACACCTTATTCCATTTCAATAACCAAACGTACCGTTATTCAAAATTTTGACTTTTCTTTTATCTTTTTTATCACTTCTTTATGGCTTAAAATTTTCTTTTTGTTTTTCGGAAGTTATTATGCTATTCGTAAAGAATTTTTTAAAGCACCTAACAAATATAACAAGGTTTTCATTCTGTAATGATTTTACATTAGACCGGTTATATATTTCTTCTTTAACTAATTTTAAGGCAATAAATTTATTTTTTTAGACTAAGATAAGGTATATTCGTAGATTTGTAATAGCAAAAAAGTTATTCTATTTTAACCTCACAAAAATATTTATTTTCTTCTTAGACTTTAGGTCTAAAATCTTTCAATAAGGATCCCAAAACTTTACAAATAATAAAATTTTTAGGAATTATTTCACCAAGATTAAAGGTGAAATCAAAATTATCATTTAATCTAACATAGAATTAATCAAAAGTGTCATACTCTTTAATTCAAATTTCTTCAAATTTAGTAATAAACATTTATGATTTAGAATTTTTTAATATTTTGGTACCTTCATGGGTGATTTTATGAATCTTTCAAGCTTCTTTAAGAGTCTTGCACATAAAATTACATATAAACTCTTTTTAAAAAATAATCATAAAAATATTGTGTAAGTCATTGCTATTCCATTATATACATCTAATTCTTCCTTTGTCTATAAAGGCGAGATTTAAGCTTGATTTTTGCTATCAATATTACTCAGAGGGAAGTCCACCTAGATTGAATTCTCTCCGCACACACTTTCATCCATAGACATCAGAAACGATCTCATACAAATCTTTCAAGAAGAAAAATTTATTTTATCAAAGTAGAGGACAAATAAAACTTGACTTAAATGCATCTAGAAGATTAAGGATAAGGAACAAGGATGGTCTCTAATACCAATTAAAAGGTTAGGGGATTCATAATCATACTTTATTTAGACTTTTTGTAAATAGTTGAAGCAAAAAATATATATAAATATATAATATACATAAAGTATATTCTCTTCTATAAATAAATAAAAATAATTTTAATTAAAAAAAATTAGTATTAAAATAAATCTGAGATAATAATAAAATATAATGCATAAATTTTGGTAACGAAAAAATTCTCAAAATTTAATTAGTTTTCAAGTAAATATATAGGTTTCTCTAGCTAGTGAAAATACTATAATATGAAAATTATAGTATTGTAATATAAATTAACTTACAACTCGAGGTATAGGTATACTAAATATTAACCGATTTACTTCTGACTCATAACCCTTACCAAGGAACTCCTTGGATTTGCTCAAAATAGCGAAATCAAATAGTTTTTAATCTTCTTATCGAACTTACTCACTTACTAATAAATCTCTACACATTACTAGAACTTAATGTCCACGCCACTAATACTACACTGAAGGTTTGTAGGTTAGAACAAGTCTATAAATAATGGAAGAAAATGTTAGATGAAAAAAGCTTGACAATTTTTTCTCAAGAGAATAATTGAATTTTTTTCTAGTAATAATCTCTTTTGCTTAGATAATGAGAGTAAAAAGATTTTCAACAAATTCTATGTATATTCCCTTAATGAAAAGAAGAGATATATTTATAAAATAAGTTTAAAATAGTTCAAAAATCTTACGTCTAAAAATATACTAAACCGGTATGTATCAGGTATAAAGACAATCGCAAGATAAAGCACGAGTACCATATAGGCACTCATCAAGAGCGGGCCTTATAGATAAAATATACTCATACACTACACAAGCGTGCATCAAATTGGGTATTTTGGATAGAATCTAATCATAAGCTTCACAGGCATACATCAAACTTAATATTTAGAATAGAATCTGCTCATGCATAAAACAAGTGTCCATTTGATGTAGGGATATTGGATGCTAGACTTCATACGAATATTGTGTGTGCTAATTTTTATTAATATCTTAGAGTACTTCAAACCATCTATTTCCTAGCTATTGAATATATCAATATAAGATATTTCTAATAAAATTAAAACACATGAATATTCATGCATGGCACAGCACTTGTAAGAAAATGACCGATCTTAACAGTTGGTTGTTAGAAAGCTTAAGAAAGGTGGTACACATCAAAAATACTTGTGTAACATGCGCCCAAGTTCTCTCAATCTCAAACTCACGATAAGTTTTGCTTTGGACATCTTGCCTGCAATGGAGTACTAGTATGCTAATAGAATCACTCATTCATCTCTACATCTATCATCTGTCAATCTTAAAATTAGTAATCACGTCATCCAAAGCAGGAAATTGTACATATCATTTGATTCTACTGTATTGGTAACAGGCTTGCGTGATGGTAGTAATCTTACTGGTAAATATTTAATCATGTGTAGACACTTATCCTGATTGAGATAACTATATTTCGAACTTACAACAGAAATATATGAAGCCTGTTAACTTTTCCCTAAAACTTGCCCATGTTTAAGGCCGCCAATCTTCTTCTGAGAGGGTACTTGAAGAAGATCAAGATAGCTGCCTTTGGATTAGCTACGGAGGAGAAGGAGAGCGAAAAGACTGCTGAGGCTGGAACATGTTGGTGGATGGCTCCAAAGGTTTTTTTTTTTTTTACCTGGAAATAGTTTATACTGCGTACAATGACAAGAGTAACAGCACAGGGATTTGTTATATTCTCAAGAACAAGAATCAGATTATTCGCGCCTTCCCAATTCTTTTTTCAATTATGAGAAAAATGTAAATGCAAAGTAGTTTTCAAGACTTACAACACTGATAAATACCTTGAATTTAGATTTTGGCCTGTGAGATTCTGCAGCGAGCCCTTGGACCCTTCAACTCATATCTTGCACACCACAAACTAGAGCAAGATCTTCAAAGGTTAAAACGAGCTCTCCAAGTTATCCTTCAACGCTTAAGTGAGTAACGAACGCCTAACAAATGAGTTAGTGAGAGTGGGGAGATTAGAAGATTAGATTTTAAGATAATATTTTATGTAAAAGAGGTATTCTGGAGGGCAAGTTGGAACCTCTTTGTACTAGGTGAGTACTACGAGGTTGATATTAAATATTAGAGATCCAAATGATTAACAAGTAATCAAATACACTAAAATTTAGATCTACCCTAAGATATTAGATCTTGCCAAGATCATAAGATGCCTTAATCATTAGATTGTAAAGTCACATAATCATAAAATATCTTTTTAGTGTTAAAGGGTTTTGTGTTTATAGGGACATAGAGCCCATTCTCAATCAGATGAGTAATTTTCCATAACTGATTGTTTATCATCTGAAAAATTTTCCCTTTCATCAGTAGCTACTTTCCTTTTAAAGAGATAATAGTACCTTTAATATTAGCTGTTACATCTGTGAACATGACTTAGCAGGCATGTAATGAATCAGAACTAAGTAAAATCAATAAATAATAAAAATTTAAATAATAGGTAATTAAATTCTAAATTAATTATCCAAGATAATAATAATAATAGCCATACCTAATAATTAATTAAAGGATCTTATCGGATATCCGTTCATGACAATAAAAATAAGACTTGCTCTACAAATATCACAATGGAGGTAACCAAATAATGATAATAACTTATCAATCTAAAATAATAAATCCAACAATTTTTAATATATAATCCAAAGACCTACATTAGGCCAATTTAACATCCAAAATAAAACCCAAAATAGATCCAATCTAAAATAACCGAAATAATGCCGATGTCATTCATCTAAACAAATGTGATACTTACTAAAATATGCGGTTCCGCACTAGATCTTGCCCGACTCCTGCAAAGATATCCAAATCCTCTACTCTTAAGAAATAAAATAGAATATATGAGTCTAAAATTCAATAAGTATTATATATAAAAATAAATGTGTCCAATAAATTAAATAGAGGATCAAAGAACAAATGTTAAATCAGAAGACAAATATAAATTTAATTCACCGATGTCAAAATCCAATCATCAAATCTAAGACAGAATTCAATATTAAAATAAATGGCATTCTTGTACTCAAATCATATATCAAATCTAAAATATATATCCAATCAGAAAACAGTCCTATCAGAATGTGTGTGTGTGTGTGTATATATCTATATATATAAAGAGAGAGAGAGAGAGATCTGGATACCAAATCAAAAGTCCAATCAAATGCCCAATCCAATGTCTAATTAAATGCCCGGTCAAATCGTGATTATAGACAAAATCCAATATCCAAATGACCCAATCGTATGTGCAAAAGCCGAATCAGCACCGTAAGTAGATAATCCAAAGTTCAAATCAAAATATATAATCAAAATCAAAAGTATAAGACCTACAAAAATCCATCTATGGACAAAATCAACGAATCTAAAATCCGAATCTAAATCAGCATTTGAATATAAATCCATGTCCAAATGTAAAGCATGCATTAAATTTGAATTTTAATTATTTAATAACAAACTTGAGGAATAGCTACACATACTCTCATTAACCTTAGACCAAATCAAATGCAATTTAGGCCAGTATATTAGGCTACTTATATACTCTATCTCCTATAGGTAAAGTTGCTCACTATATTTTACCATTCATTACTTTGGGTACAATTTTTAAGTTTATCAAATATATTAAGATATCCGACTATATTATAAATTCCAATTAAATATCCGAAGAGGCGGGTCACTACATCCAAACATTTTCTACAGTTGAAAAGAAATTTTCAATAACAAATATCTCACCAACGAGAGCTAACTAGAATATTTAATAACAAATTCAAAAGTAGTAATAATAATCCCAACACATGCATGTGAAATTGTACAACCCTTACAAGATTTTATACGAATATAAAAATATACAGTGTTTGATATTTATCTATTTTTTAAAAAATTATAAAATTATCAAATAATAACAGAAATAGAATAAAGCCCTCAAACAATAGGTAAAATTGTTATGCATGCAAAAGGAGAACGAAGGGGCTAGTTAAAAATGTATGCACAAATTTAAAACATCCAAATCAAAAAAAAAAAAAAGTTATCAAATGTGAAATCAGATAAATGGTAAGGTTAGATGATACTTGTCTCGACTTTATATCAAATAAATCTAACGAAACTATGCTCCAAAGAACTCAAACTCGAACAGCGCCTTCTCTCTCTTTTCCCTATGGTCTCTTTCCCTCTTTCTTTTCTTCTCGCACAAACAGGTGCATAGTGCCCCGTGCCTCTATTTTATAAACAGGCCCATGCTCAAATGCAACTCAGGCATTGACATTCTAGAATTAGTGCCTCGGGCATGCCTCGGACACTGACATTCTAGAATTGGCACCTCGAGGGTGCCTTGGGTGCTCTTCAAGTATCGCACTACTAAAGTAAATATTCTTTAAATTTTCACAACATAATTATTTTAAAATATATCCAATTAATCCAAAGATCACAACTAATATCAAAATTATCCAGATAGGGTCTAGGCTATTACATTTTCCTTTATAAAAATTTTATCATCAAAATTTATACATATCAATCATTACCTCGATCCTCAACAAATAGAGATATTCTCTCAAACTCATCCTTAAACCCCCCATAATGCTTCTTGTGACGACTCCAAAAATCCTAAACGAAAACCGATATAGTCCGGGTTGTAAAACGGCCATCAAACAAAAACAAGCAATATCCCTATATCACACATATATATATATATATATATATCCACAACAAACAACACAAAATCCAAATGGTACAATATATTTGTGGCTTCAACGTTGTGTCTCCAAATGTAACATCAGATAGAGAGATTATAACGAAATGGATTTTTTTTTTTTCCCTCGAAGCTTCCGTCAAGATAGAAACCGGATTTAGGACCAAAATATAAATTATAATTTTTGTAGAAATTTCAATAGAGCCTCCTCTGTAACTAGATGAAAACCCAAAAATATAACATGTATCAAATAACTCAAATCAAGCACACAACTATACAGATAAAACCATTTCATCCTACAACACACATATACAGGATATCAAAATGTCATGTCATCCATGGCTTCAATCAATAATCCTATCCACTAAGTCAGAAAACATGTAAGAGATGTCGTCTACGTCCTATAATAGAATCCAGAAAGAAACATATAGCTGAAGTAGTACTATAAACCTGTGGAAGTATAAATATCTCTTGTATTATACATTTCTTAAAAAAATCCATACACATAAATCCATATACAAAAAGTCAGGTGATTACATCTAAAACACTTCCTTCCAAGATCCCAAATGACTTCAGTTTTCAAAAGTCAGTAGGCTAACTTTAACTATTTTTCTCTTCCGGTACCAATTCTATTGTCTCATCTGGATGAAAAAAATAATAAAATAGTGAGCCGAAACCTAACAAGGTATATGCATACATGCAGTAAATCAATTATACGGAATAATTATACATATATATTATAGTATGAAAATATTCAAGAGCAGAATAGTGCATAGAAAGCAGAAAAATCATAATTGGCATTAATTAAGTTTCAAAAATAAAAAATCAGTGGAATCATATTTTAGAAAGTAGAAATCAATCTCGACTCCATAAGTTATAGAAAACTCCTTTTCTATCAATAGAGGACCCTATCAGTAGACCCTACTAGAGGAGATGGCGAATGATTGAGGATAGATTGCGTTCACTTCACACAACCTAAAGACAGAAAAAGTAACAGGACATCCCTTCCCGCGAGATCTATCCCCTCTCCAAGGATTTAGAACAGGGGGTGCTGGCCGATAACAGTAATTACCCTCTAAATTAATGCCCTAAGGAAGGACGGATCACATATAATTCTATGGATAGAGTTATCCTCAATTACCACCACAATGTTCTAAAGCATATCAGAGAACCTAACCTAATTGTGTATTTGTCCCTATGTCCTAAATAATAGTATCAGAAATATTTTTTCGTCTTATTTCTTAACTGAAAATCCTTTTTCAGTTTTAAAAATCGGTCAAAGTTTCATAATAACTCTTCAATAGTTTCAGAATGTACAGTAAACAGTTAGAAATCCTTTAGATTTATTCCAGAACATATAGTAAACATTTTATAATCCTTCAGAAATTTAACAGTGTAAATCGGTGTAAACTTTTCAGTCATGAATCACATGCTAGATATTACCATGTTACCAATGAACTTTTACATGACAAGAAATTTGGATTAAAACGGTTAAATCCCTTCAATTTCATACTTAAGGCTTTGCCAAAGCTTCCAGACTCAAATCGGACATTGAACATGTGTTTATTTATAAAATCAATGCCATAAATCCAACTACATATATAAAATCATGCATTTCAACCAAAAAGCCCCAATATTTTCGAGTTAGGGTTTCGCAACATGCTACCAGAACCAAATCGGACACTAAACAATGTTTATTCATGAAATAGAAGCCAAATACCACAATACATATGGGTAAATATGAAATCTAATCGAACAATCGATGGCAACATGCTTCATTTGCTATAAATATGGAGCAATAAAATTTTAGAACATTTTTACCAATTTTGAAATAAGGAAAAGCGGTAAAAATGAAAAATAGTGTCCGAGGTACACTTGACTGAACCCGATCTACCGTTATTTTTACCCGGAGTGGATCGAAATGTGTGATTTCTCCTTCCCTCTTCTCTTTTCCCCTCCTTTCCCCTCGTGCTGCTGCTGCTCTGCTCTCCACCCTTTTCCCCCTTTCATTTATAACAAAAACGAATCAAAACGCAGGGGGTCAAAATCGCGCCTGTGCTTGAGAGCGCGGTAGGCACGCAGCAAGCGCAAGAATTCTGCCAAGTGCTCGCTCGAGGGCGCCTGGCGCACGGCGAGCGGGTTTGCACTGGATTTTGTGCTCACTGCCGCACCTCGAACGCGCAACAGGAGCAACCTTACTATTTGCTGAACTTTGATAATTTTTTTACTTTTTACTTCCAACTCTCATTTTTCAATACATGTTTAACTTCATCTTGATTATCATCATTTTAATTACTCTCAAGTTATCATGTTACTGGTCCGGGACCTAATAGAGATGGTACTAGATACCAAAATAACATACGGAAGTATATATACAACTATCAATATAGCAGCAGAACTAAACTATCAGTACATTATCAATACAATAAATACAAATTCATCAAAATATACAAAAGTCTTCCAAATATAAGTACAGAGCCTCAAAATCCAAGTCCACAAAATATTTCTCCAAATCTTCCGCCTAATCGACTTCTAATCCTCTACTCCACCTAATCAGGCAAAAACTCGTATTTATCTAAAGGTAAGGAAATAGCAAAGAGTGAGCCTGATATTCAACAAGGTACAGTATAATCAATGACAATAGGCAATATACTCAAAATAAAGCGAATGAGGGATATAGGAACATAATATATATATATAAATATAAAACATGATCAAATGTTTTTTTGGAATACATTTAACTTTCACATTTTATTTTTTATTCATTTAAATTCTAAAACATGTAGAAATTTCTTTATCTTTGCGGACCAGAGCCAATAAACCTTATTAACTAACAATATAGTCAAATCGAGAAAATGATCATATTACTTCAAATGATTTAAGGAACTAACCACGGACATTAAACTTTAATGTCCCATGGTGGATAGTATACCTATAATCTCGAATATATTTGGCCAATAGTCCTTATTCTTATGTCACCATATCTCCCATGGCTAAGAGGCAATTCCTCGATTTATCACAATAATATCCTAAAGTATGTCAGAGAATACTATCATCTGATATAAAAATCATTGGTCATATTTCATAATTTCTTTTCATATTTCATATTAGAGACTTTATACAATATTCATACTTCTTTTTCTTTGAACTTTTCACACTGAGAGAAAGTTTCAAATATCAGATAATATATAACAAATTATAGAGCTCCAATTACTTGATACAAATTCATAATTTTATATCCTTGTAAATACGGATGCAAATTTCATATTTTGATAGATACAAATATATATTTTTCATATTCTTATGAGAGTTTAAATTTTCACATGCCTTTAAATATATGTACAAATTATCTTAAAATTTGAAACAATTAAGAAATTTTTATTATAACGAGCCAAATATAATTTTAGAATCTTTGGCCAATAAATTTCTTCATTACCGGTTCATAATATAATTTTTGAAACACATAAATTAACATATATAATTTTTTACACAAATAAATGCCAAATAATCAAAGTAAAAATATTCACAATGTTAGGGTTATAATTATCTAATGCTAAATCATGCATAAGTCCTAAAATAAACAAGTAAAATGTATCCGGCGCGGGTTAGGGTTTACCGGTATACACAAAGCCACGTAAAACTAACAAATCGGACATTGAATCGAAAAATAATCATAATTAAGACATGAGTAATCAATTTTCTAAGCCAAATCATGCAAAAATCTCAAAAATAAATGGGTAAATCTAATGGGGTGCAAGTTAGGGTTTCGGGAAGCCATAAACCACACAAATCTTACAAATCGAGTATGAAATCGTAGTATATACATACTCAAATCATAGGCAACATATAATAATAATATGGTCGGGTATCAAGATAAAAATACCCGAAGATATCGGAATGAAAAGTAAAACTAGAGAAAAAAAGTATATTAGTATACTTAACTCGAACCGTTTTATCACTTCTCTAACTAATTCCAAGTCAAATTCAAACTTGAAATCCTCGATCTCTCTCTCTCTTCTCCCTCTCTCTCTCTCCTTCGCGTGGAAACTAGAAAAGTGGCACAAACAAAACCCTCGCGGGTTTTTATTACGTGGGTCGGCGCTCAAGCTACGACCCAGCGCCTAGCACACACTAGCCTACTAGATCTTGTGCCTGCTGCGGTGCTCGAGCTCCCAGCAGGCACAAGATCCATGGGAACCAGCACCGTGGCGCTGCCTCGGGCACCCGGTGGGCTTCCTCCGCCGCCTCAACGTACGTTCCCAAAACCTAATTTGTTTCATATGTATTGAGCCTAATTTTGATTATATTATTTTAATTACTTATAATTATGATATTTGAAAACCGGTACATTACACTTTCTCAATTGGAAGATTCCTTGAAAGCACGATAAGCGATGGAATCATCTTATTCCTCAATACCATATCCTTTCTATCCCAAAATATGAACCAAAACCTCAATATAAAATAATTCTTATCGATCAACAACGGCTCAAACCCGATCACATGCAAACAATCACATACAAATCTCCTCAATATACATATATAGAACACATCACAATGATCCACCCAAATATAGAGGCGAGCCAATCTATAGGCACCTTTTCGATCCGATGAATATCTCAAATGGCCCAATGCACTTCAACTTTAATTTACATTTCCACCTCAACCTTGAAATTTCTTTTCGCAGGAATACTTTCAGAAGCATACGGTCATCCACATTGAATCTCAAATCGGATTTTGAGACTTGTGGGCCAAGGCCCACACGCTTCCACTATACTACTTTGAATAATCATCCATCTGACGGATTGAACACTATTTCAGAATTCAAATCAACTTCTGATTCATTAGGCAAACGTTTTCCAAATTTCGTCACAAATCTCAAATTACAATCGAAGACTATCAAATTTGGAATACCATGCAACCTTACAATCTCATCGATATACTGACGGGGCAACTTATACCTCAAATATACCATTTTAACTGACAAAACAATGAGCTGACTTCAGCAACCAATCTACAATCTCCAAATTGACATCTAGATTTTTTGATATCCAAGGCAAACCTAAAACAAAATTCATAGAAACATACTCCTGCTTCTAGCTCGGAATCGGCAGAGGATACAAAATCCTGGAGGCTTCTCATGTTCAACTTCCACCTGACAACACAAATACATCTTGCCACATATACCATAATCTTATGCCTCATATTCTAACACATCTCATTTATTCTGGAATGACTCATATACATCGATATGAGGGCCTCATTAAAAAATTCCTCATTTAATTCCTCAATATTCAAAATATGAATCCTATCAACCCGCACACTAAAATTCGCTAGCGACTCAATACCCATATCTCAGGCAATTTCTATCAAAGACGAATCATTTATCAAATTACTTATTACCTAAATCTATAATCTCCAAAACCATAGACTGCACCTGAAGACACAACAACATCATCTTTGACCCCTAGGAAAATAATAGAATAGCTCAACTTTCATTTCATAAAATATCTTTCATTCTTTAATCATCACATGCACTATCAAACCGGAAGACTTTTGACCCAACACATCAATAATTATAATCGCCTTTTTCGACAACTACTGAATCTCACCCTCATAATTCTTAAGCAAATCCATCTATCATTGCACCGTATAATCAACTCATTTAGTGAAAACAAATACTTCAAGCCCTTTATGATCGGAATAAACCATAAACTTCTCTTCATACGAATAATACTTTTAAATCTTTAAAGCAATACAAGTCTACCAACTCAAATTCATGGGTGGAATAATTTTGCTCATGAGTTATCAACTATCTTGACCCATAGGGAACAACCCTACCATACTGTATTAGAGCACATCCCAGGCCTTTCTTAGAAGCGTCACAATACAGTACAAATCTACTTAATCCATCAAGGATCAACCAAAATTGGCACAGACGTTCATTTATTCTTCAACTCCTGAAAACTCTTCTAACAATTTTCATCCCAAATAAAAACTATCTTCTTCTATGCCAATCAATTTAAAGACACAAAAATCTCCAAAATTTTCAACAGATTCCATATCATATCTAGCTAGACCCCAAAAACACCACACCTTTGAGACGTTAGTCGGCCTTTCCCAAAATGCCACCACTTCAATCTTCTCCAGATCCATAGATATATCACCTATAGTAATAATTTGACCCAAACTAATTCTTTTTCCAACCAAAACTTGTATTTATTCAAATGTCCACCTTTCTCTCAAGATCTTGCCCCTGCTTAATCCTCGATGGGTGATATCCGAACGTAAATTATTTTTAGAAAACATCTGAGCTCCTTGTAGCTCATCGATCTATCTTTCTTCATTAAAAAGCACATAAACTCTCCACGACAATACACCATATGATACCTTTCTTCAACAAATATTGTAACTGCTGCTTCAATTCCATTAATTCAGACGAGACCATTCTTTGCAGAGTCCTCAGAACCAATGTCGATCCTGACACAACCTCAATAGCAGCCTCAATCTTCCAATTTGATAAATAATCTAGACTAATCCTTCAAAGAGAAATCATCTCAAACTTGTATACAATTGGAGTATCCTTAATGACCACTGAATGACTTCTGAATGTGGTAACATATGCCAAATATACTCAATATCCATTCTTCATCAAATGATTTGCATGAAAATCCTAGACCAATCCCATCATTTTACCATAAATGCTTTCTTGAATTTCAAAAGATTTTTAACCCCAGAATACAAAACAAACCAAGCTTGCTGAAATAATCTTCCATGACAGAGAGATCGACTCTAACAGCACGAGCTGTGGCAGTAAACGACCTGCCAAGAGCTACCGTCTTTCTATCTGGACACTTTGAATTCAGACAATCCTTTGACAAGTGGTCCATCTGTCCACAATTGAAGTAAACTCTACTCTGACGGAAACAAACTCATCCCGTAAGATTTTTTTTCACGAAACTCGCTGGCTGACCCCATAAACTGGAACCTCGGGGAAGAGGACTCTACATCAACTGACTTTCCTTTGTCTCGACTTCTAGACATCAATTGGGATATCCAATGTGAGCCTCCACTCCTTGAGCTCTTGCTTTGATGCTCAAGTTCCTACTGGAAATACTTTTTTTCAAACTACTCCTACTTAATCAATAGGGCCTCGATCCAACACCTCACTAAGATCCTGTAATCAAAATGGCACCAACTATTTTTGAATTGAATCTTAAAGTCCCTGTAGAAATTTTTAGGCTTGGGCCTCATCCGTAACTAAATAGAGAGCAAACCTAGATAACTTCGGGAACTGTATCATAATCAGCTATTGTCCTACTTCCTTAACGCAGCCTGCCGAACTCAATTCCCTTAATCTCCCGGATGCTCGATGGAAAGAACCTCTTCAAAATGACTCTAGGAAGACAGCTCGACCTATCTCCTCTTCCCCTGGCCCAAGATAGGACGCTAAGTAGCCCACCATTGACCAACCTCGTCTTCCAACTCAACTGTAGCAACTTAACTTTATCCTCATATGGGAAGCCAATCACCTCAAATATCTTTTCCATCTTTTAGATCAAGTCTTCAGCCTTGATTAGATCAAATTCTCCTAAAACTCTATGACAGACCCACTTTTAAATCAGTTAAATAGACTCCCAAAAACTCTAACCTTCCATTGAAGAATGCCCTTCAACCTACCAACCTTTACATAGCAGCTAAATCCTCAGCCAACTACTAGATCATACAACCCATTACATCGCTCACGCAACCCATCATAGCCAAATGACCAATTTTTTATTCAAACTTGAACTTCCACAACCTAAATTTCTGTTATCTACTATAAATGATACTTATCATATCAAATATTCAATCAGTTATTGATTTAAAATAATCCAAAATACCTCTCATTATGACTTTTTTCTAATACTATTTGTGACAAATTAGAACCAATCAAGTCAAATTAATAAATAATCAAATTTCAAATAATAGGTAATTAAATCCTAAATTAATTATCTAAAATAATAATAATAGCTAGATCCCATAACCCATTACAAGACTTCTTCGAATACCCGTCCAGATAAAACAAATAAGACCTACTCTACAAATATCGTAAGGGAGTTAACCAAATGGAGACAATAAATAATCTATATAACGTAATAAATCTAACAATTCTCAATATAAAATTCAAAGGCTTACACCGGGCCAATCCAATATCTAAAATACAATCCAAAATACCCCCGATATTATTCATCTAAACAGATGCAATACTCACCAGAATATATGGTGCCACACTAGATCTCATCTAACTCCTATAAATATATCCAAAGTCCGAAGGGATAAAATAGAAGATATGAGCCTAAACCTCAATAAGTATTATATATAAAAATAAAATTGTCTAATAAATTTGAGGGAGGGTCCAAAAATAAATGTCAAATCAAATGATAAATATAAATTCAATTCGTCAATGTCAAAATCAATCATCAAATCCAAGACAGAATCCAATATCAAAACCAATAATAATCTCGTACTCAAATCATATATTAAATCCAAAATAAATATCCAATCAGAAAACAATCCTCTCGAGACATATATATATCAAAAGTGATCTAGATGCCAAATCAGAAGTCCAATCCAATACCCAATCTAATGTCCAATCCAATACCCGGTCAAATCATGATTAGGGATAGAATCCAATAGTTAGACGATCCAATCACGTGCGCAGAACTTGAATCGGCACCGTAAGCAGATAATCCAATATCTGTACCAAAATATATAATCAAAATTAAATGTACGAGACATACTAAAATCTATTTGTAGGCAAAATCGTAGAATCCAAAATCTAAGTCCAAATCAAAATCTGAATACAAATTCATATCGAAATAAAAAGTATACACTAAATTTAAGTTTTGATTATTTAAAGATTAAACTAAAGAATGGTTACACATACTCTCGATAGACTTAAATCAAATCAAATGCAATTTAGGCCAATATACTAGATCATATATGTACTATGTCTCTCATAGGTAATGTTACTCACTATATTTTGATATCCGCTATTTTGGATGCAATCCTTAAATCTATCAGATATATTAAGGTGTTCAAATATATTATAAATTCTAATTAAATATTCAAAGAGACGAGTCACTACTGCCAAGCATTTCCTGCCGACGAAAAGAAATTTTCAATAACAAATATCTTTCTGTCGAGAACTGACCAAAATATCCAATAATAAATCCAAAGGTAGTGACTACAATCCTAGTATATGCATGTAAAAATATATGGCCTATGCAAGATTTTATTCTCATTTTCATACAAATATACGAATATAAAAATATACAGTATTCGATATTTATCTATTTTTTAAAAAAATCACAAAACTCTCCAATAGTGATAGAAATAGAACAAATCCCTCAAATAATCAGTAAAACTATTATGTATGCACAAGGAGAACAAATAAGCTAGTTAAAAGTGCACACACGGATTTAAAACCTCCCAATCGAAATAAACGTTATCAGATACAAAATCAGACAAAGGATAAAATTAGAGAATACTTGTCTCAACCTTATACCAAATAGATTTAACGAATGGATGCTTCGAAAAACCTGAATGGTGCCTTCTCTCTCTTCTCCCGGTGCTCTTTCTCTCCTCTTTCTTTTCTCCTCACATGAATGGGTCCACAATGCCCCACACCTCTATCTATAAACAAGCTTGTGCTCGAGTGCAACTCAAGCGTGCCTCGAGTATTAACATTCTAGAATCGACGTCTCAAGCGTGCCTCGAGTGTTGACATTCTAGAATCGACGTTTCGAGCGCACCTTGGGTATACTTTAGGCACCACACCATTGAATCGAATATTTTTAAAAATTTTACAATATAATTACTTTAAAATACATCCAATTCACCCAAAAATTATAATTAATATCAAAATTATCCATATAGGAGCCTAGGATATTACAAGGTGGCTCTCCTTAACTTCAACATCTAACTACCATATTTCTAGATGTGTGCTTAGTGGGCAGTTTCAAACGGTTTATTAACTAAAATCCTAATAGTAGAACATATCTCCTTGATTTTATAATTCAACTACCATGTTTATGAGTGTGGGCGTAGTGGTTGATTCTGAATGGTTTGCTTACTAAAATCCTAATGGTAGGTTGTATCTATTTGATTTTAGGATCCAACTTTCATGTTCATGGATATGAATTTAGTGGACAATTTCGAACAATTTATTAGAAAATTATGCTGATGTGGAGTCTCCTCTAGTGATGGTCTCTCGGCTCTAGTCAACAAATTTGGTCGTTATGATAAATCGGCTATCTGGCTTAATTGATGAGTCGGTATCAAAGGATCAAGAAATTAGATAAGTATAGAATGTAAGTTATCTAATTTGATAGTCTATTCTCCTTAACTAGCCTCTTTTAATACACCTTTATTGATCAGTTTTTAGTACAACCACACTCTAACTCTTTTAATTTATCGATAGCTTGGTCACCTAGTCACCCAATCTTCAAGCTTACTATTAAAGTCTTCAAATTTGAGCCAACTAAAGGAGACCCGATCCTGGACCATATGTATAATTTTTTTATCTCTAACAAAGTAGAGCCATCATCTAGTGACAGCCTCTTTGACTTTGATCAACAGATTTGGTCGTTATGATAAATTGGTTGTCTGGCTTAATTGAAGAGTTAGTATCAAAGAATTAAGAATTAGTGAGTATATAATATAGGCTATCTAATTTGACAGTCTATTCTCCATAACTTGTCTCTTTTAATCTACCTTTATCGATTAGTTTTTAGTACAACCACACTCTAGCTCTTTTAATTCATTGATAACTTGGTCACCTAGTCACCGGATCATCAAGCTTATCATTAAAGTCTTAAAATTTGAGCCAACTAAAGGGGACCCGACCCCTAGACCGTTCATATAATTGTTTGATCGCTAACAAAGTAGACCCGTCATCTAAATCTCAACCCGAGGCCAGTGGGTTCATATCAGCTAGATTTGAGCCAAACCCAATTCTAACCCACAACCTCACGAGTTGAATTCAAGTCTTAAGGATGTCTATCTAATCATTGTCCAACATTAGTTCGATTTGAACCATGTCAGTCTATCTTGGGTTGAAGATCGCTTTGATTTAATTTTTTTTTCCTAATTGGATTGTCGGGATGAAGCAAACTATAAGTCATTGTCTAGAGGCTTTTGTCCCTGATTGTGCTAGATTTTCTTTTTCGTTGGGAGGCAACCAGTAAAGCAGTAATCTAAAACTTTGGTGGGCTTGTCACCCTTAGATCGCCACTACAAGTTTTTCTAAAGTGAAGGTTTGTCTAATCCCTCCCTGCTCAAGCGTGTAGCTTATGAAGTCAAGCGGCCGTCCTAATAGCCTAATGATCTATATGTACATTTACTTGGCTAGTTTGGAAAACTTCTTATATGGTACTAGACTAATAACAAATCTCCAACACCCCCCCCATAGCATTGAAGTATAATTTTTGAATTATAAACTTCCTGCCTGTCATAGATTCTAAATTGGGTCGTGGATTGAAGATCGAGTCATGGACTCAAGATTGAGTCAGAGACTCAAAATTGCCACTCCTCTGTTGTATAGCTCAAGTCAAAAGAAAAGCTTATTTTCATTTTGTTCTTGTTTTCTTACAGCTTTCGAATATCATTTTGCATGTCTAACTTTAATTTACAATACAAACCATCTAACTAAGTTATTAGGCTATTGTCATGGGAATGTTTTGAGTATTTATCTTTGCCATGCTAACCATCCAACTAAATTGTTTAGCTATCGTTGTTGGTGTATTATGAACTTCTTTGTGTTAATCATATGGTTGAACTAATCAAGATCGATACAGATGTATCTTGAGATTCAGTAGTCCAACATATGGCCGCTCTTATAGCCAAGTCATTGCATTGTAGTTTCACTATTTGTGGGCATTTGATTTGTTTGAGACTCAAGCCTCAAAGCTTCAAAGTGTTCTTGGTGTGCAACCGCCTCTACACATGTGACTTTGAATCACCACATAGGCTTTTCAACTAAGTCATTTAGGCTATTATCGTTGGGTTGCTCAACACTAGTCCATTTACCATGTGATTAACAATGGGTGATGTTGATGCTTATTGAGGTTCAATAATTTGACATGCAACTACTTTTATAGTATTAAAATTGCGTTGTACCCATTATGCATTTCTCGCTTTGTGGGCATCAAATCATTGTAAGTCTCAAGCCTCTAAGCTTCAAAGCATTCCTAATGTATAACCGCTTCTACACATCTTATTTTGATTTTTTGCATAGGCCTTCCAACTAAATCATTAGACTATTGTTATTGGGTTAATCAGACCCTAGTCCCTTGCCGTATGGTTGAATGTGCTCGTTCAACCGTGGGCATTATGATTGTTTATGCATTTTGTGTCATTGAGATTTAATAGCTAAATAACTATCCTAATAGCCATATGATTGTAATGGATCTACACTTGCTGAATTTTTTGGCTTCCTTGAGGGGTGTTGGACTCCTAAGTCTCAAGCCCTTTAGCCATAAATGTTATGGTGTGTGAACATTCTTGTACCCATATGGTATCCTTAGACCAACATCTTATGTGACTACCTATTTAGGTTGGAGTATTTAGCAAATAGGAAAAAAACCAATTATTTGAATCAATATACCTTAGTCACTTTTTGTATTCCTACAAATAGTTATAAATAAAAATTAAAAAGTAGAGATGCATACCATTACCTTCGTGATTGTAGGAAAGAGTGATGCCATTGAAGGCATCTCTTTAGGTAAATGATTTTTTTGGTCTCCAAGAACAAGATAACCAACCTGACAATGTGACTGGTACGCTCCCTCTTGGAATATGGCAACTACTAGGTTTAGCCCATTCCCAATGGGAGGTGATGTGTTCTTGTTAACCTCTTTCTAGTAGCCTCTATGCTTGAGGGTCTAAGTTATTTGCATTAACCGCTTTGCTTTTACCCTTCAATTATATGCCATCTTTGATCGATACATCGCTACTTGATTGAGCACCATGAAAGGATTCACCGGACATCCACTCAATTGGCTTCACCATTGGCAAGTCAAGATTGAGTCCTGATGCTAAACTCCCTAGTATTAAACGAATCATTTTATGAGTTGGCCAAAAACTCCAAACTTCCACAAGGTCCCTTTTAAGATGCTAGCTCTTAAAAGTTAGTCATCCTGCGAGCCTCAAACAATAGCAAAAAACTGGTAGTATGTTTTTATCAGTGCAATGTTCTTTGTCAGTTCTTGTTGCATCCATGGACTTATTAAGAGCTTGTTGACTTAAAGACAACTTTAGCATGCCCTTACATATTTAAGGATCTCCTACCTGCCTAATTGTAATGTTTATTAATGGACTTTTATTGTCAATTTGTCTTTCTAGTCAAGAAGCACCAGCTCCATTATAAATTCAACTAAATCTAGAAGACATTGAATTTTTGTCTATCATTTCAATTAGGAGGTGCTAGCTTCTCCATGGACTCAACTAGATATAGAAGATGTCTATTTGGGTGTCTTCCTTAAGGCTAGTCCTTCTTTTGACATCTTTTTGGAGATTAATATTTGGGGAAGTTGGAAATTGGGCTCATGAGGATTAATTTTGACCCGCACCGATAGCAACTCCAACATGTCTGCTATCCCATGGAGTTAGGCCACTATAATTTCTCAATTTGCATCTATTTTCAAGTGATCATTTTAGCTGCAAACACTGTCTCATGGGGCGTTATTAGCCAAAACGTCTACTGAGCCGTGGTTGGAAAACCTTTGAGATTGAGTGTTGTCCATGACCACTGCTGTGAATTTTTGTAACTTTATTTTTTTACTTTGGAGGAACAAGTTAATCTAACAATATCAATGCTGCATTCCTAGAATTTGGATTCTTGTGTGAGAAATTTTGAAGCAAGCGCTTGAACTTTTCAACATAAGTCTTGAACTTTTCAACATAAGTCTTGCAAATAACAAACTAGAACAAAAGCTTCATATAATCAAGACTAATTCTTCAAATAATATTTTGACACTCAAGTTAAGTAATGAGCTCCTAACAATTATTCTAAATCGTTCTGCTTAACTGATTAGTCAATGTCAAAAAATTAGAAATTAGCTAAGTATGAAGAGTCAGCTATTTAATTTAACAGTCCATCCTCTTTACTCACCTCTTCTGATCTATCTTTATTGGCTGGTTTCAAATATAGCTGCTCTAGCTCTTTTAATTCTTTGATGGTTTGGTCACCTAGTCATCCGACCATCAAACTTACCGTTGAAGTCTTCAAATCTTAGCCAACCAATAGAGGCCTAATCCCTAGACCGGGAAGTTAATTGTTCAATCTCAAACAAGTTAAACTCATCATCTCAATTTCAAATAAAGGCTAATAAGTTCAGGTTAGCCTAGATTTTAGCCAGACCCAATACACCCATTGAACAAAGAAGTTAAATTGGTCTAATTCATAATCTTTAGTTATTTTAATAAATAACTAAATATACGGTAATCTAACATCCCAAGGTGAAGTTTTAATATTAAACCAGAACCTCTGCAGATTTTTAAATTCTGATTTTAGAACTGAGTTTTCGTACACCCATGCAAGTTTATGAGTTGTTTGCTTTTTCTCCCTCTAACAAGTGAAAAATGGTACTTGGAGCGGCATCATTTTGTGTGTATACCCAAAAATATCGGCACCTTTGCATGACTTTGCTCTTGCTTACAGATCATAAGACCCAGTGCTGAGAATATCCCGTAGGACATCATACCTCTGCTGCAGTCCTATAGGTTCGAGGGCCCTTCATGATGACCAGATTCTCGACGGCTTGTGCTCTTAGGGGACAATACCAACTCCATTGCAGAGGAAGAGCAATCCAAAACCGAACAACCTTCCATTTCTGGGTGCTCCGGCCACCATCGGACAAGCAATCATGATCGGAGAGAGCAAAAAGCCGGGACGGTGGGTTGCTGCATCAGCTGCTCTTCTCATTGATTGCCTGGTACAGTGAGGCCTACTTTGTTGGGTTATGAGTCACTCCCGTATAGGCCCATACCCACTTGATGTGGCGGGTGGAGGTGCATATCCTCACCGCATGGAGAAAAATCAAGTTGAGCTCACTAAACACTTGAGCGGATATTCCAGTATGGCCGCTGCTCGCTGTGCGCCCGCTAAGAGTTTGAGCGGATTTTCCAGAATGTGCCCCGCTCGCTGTGCACCCGCTAGGGCTTGAGCGGATTTTCCATAATGTGCCCCACTCACTATGCGCTCGCTAGGCACTCGAGCGGGGGCCGGCGCCCGCTGCGCGCTCGACAGCCGCTCGAGCGGGCGCGAATTATATAAAACACCAACTTTGTGTTTTTAGGTAAATTCAATCAATTCTGAGTGCCGTTCCAGAGAAGAAAAAGAGAAAAAAGAGAGAGAAGAAGAAGAAAAGGAAGAATTGAGCCTCCACTTAGATTTTCAATCAAGTTCCAGTCTTCGGTAACCCACGTACGAGATTCTTGCTACTGTGAAGAACGTCTGCCCTGTTTTTATCTCTACTCTTATTCTTTATACTTCTTGTACGGGTTGTCCAAAGTCAATTGATATTGATTCTTGTGATTTAGGGTTTGTGTAACCGATCAACTGCTACTAGTGAAAATTTTAAATTCTGTATCCCGTGGCTTTTCTCCCTCGTTTCATTGGGAGTTTTTCACGTAAAAATTGTGCATTTATTGTTCGTGATTGTTTATTGTATGCTTGATATTGTCTATCATGTACTTTCTCACGGTTCAAACAAGCTTTTAATTCTAACAAGTGGTATCAAAGATATTGGTTCGTGTTGGGTATCGTGACTTGTTTAAATCGATGGCATCCTCGTCGTCAAAAAATTTGTCGTTCGGCATTGAGCAGTTCAACGGGCAGGGCAACTTCATTCTCTGGCAAGAGAGGGTGAAAAACATTTTGACGAGAGAAGTGACAGTAAAGGCGTTGAAGAAGAAGGATGAAAAGCCTGAAAAAATGACCGACGATAAATGGCAAGACAAGAAAAATCTTACAAACTGCACTATTAAGATGTGCCTGGCGGACAATACTCTCCAAGAAGTTATTGGTCTAACTAATCTGGCGGAGGTTTGGGAGAAGTTGGAGAGCCGTTACAAGTCCAAATCTCTGACAACCAGACTGCACTTAAAGAAGCAGTTTTATGGCTTACGGTTATCAGAAGGAGGGAGCTTTGAGAAGCACTTGGATGAATTTAATCGGATATTGATGTAAATGTCTGCTCTTGATGAGAAAATCAAGGAGGAGGACAAGGCATTGGTTCTACTGGCCTCTCTGCCGGCCACCTATGACCATATTATCACAACCTTGCTGTTCGGTAAGGATACCTTAAAGTTGGACGAGGTTATTGCTTCTCTGCTCATGAACGAGTCTAGACGGTCACAAGGGACTTCATCGTCTTCTCATTCTGATGTGCTGGTGACTGAATCCAAGGGAAGAAATAGAGGTCGCCACTAGAAATCAAGAGAAAAAGGACGCAGCAAGTCACGGTCCAGATACCAAAACCTGAAGTGTTATCACTGTGGCAAAAAGGGCCACATCAAGAAACACTGTTACAAATGGAAGCGTGAGAATGATGAAGGTAATGAGAAAAAGGCTAACAAGACTCGGAAGGAAGAAAGAGCTACTGTTGTTACCAGGACTGATCTTTGGCTGGTGTGTCAGGAGGATGAGGTGGTAAATCTGGCTGATCTTGAGACAAGCTGGGTGGTGGACAGTAGTGCTTCACTTCATGTCACGTCACGGAAAGAGTTTTTCACATCATACACTCCTGACGATTTTGGAGTATTGAAAATGGGCAATGAAGCTATGTCTCGTATTGCTGGCTATGGTGATGTGTGTCTCACCACAAATAATGGAACCAAGTTGCTGTTAAAGGATGTTAGACATGTCTCGGATGTTCGACTGAATCTGATCTCGGCTAGCAAGCTTGATGATGAGGGCTTTTGTAGCACGTTCTGCACATGAGCATGGAAGCTAACTAAAGGGTCTCTAGTTGTGGCTCGGGGCAGAAAAGTTTCCAATTTGTATGTGATGCAAACCTCGATTATAACGGGAGATGTGCATATTGCTAGAGATGAGGAGCTTTCAGATTTGTGGCACCGTTGGTTGAGTCACATAAGTGAGAAGGGCCTGAACTGTTTAACGAAGAAAAATTGTCTTCGGGGTGTAAAAATAGCTCAACTGAAGACTTGTTCTCATTGCATGGCTAGAAAGCAACAACGGATCTCATTCAATGGCAATTCATCTAAAAGGAAGATTGATCTTCTTGAATTGGTCCACACCGACATATGTGGCCCATTCAAGGTGAAGATTCTTTGAAGAGCCCTTTACTTCATCACATTCATTGATGATTGTTCTCAAAATTATGGGTGTATCCGCTGAAATCGAAGGATCAAGCTTTTATGTCCTTCAAGAATTTTCATGCCTTGGTTGAGAGGCAAACGGGAAGAAACTGAAATGCATCCGAAGTGATAATGGTGGGGAGTACATAGGAGCGCTTGATGAGTATTGCCGATCTCATGGAATTCGTCATCAAAGGACTCCACCGAAGACACCGCAACTAAATGGGGTAGTCGAACGAATGAATGGGACATTGATGGAGAGGGTCCGATGTGTGCTTTCGGAGGCGAAGCTCCCTGGCTTGTTTTGGGGGAAGCCTTAAGGGCCGTGGCTCATGTCGTCAACTTGTCACCACACAATACCTTGAATGGTGAAGTGCCTGAAAAGATATGGATCGAAAAAGATGTATCCTACGATCACTTATGGGTATTTGGATGTAAGGTCTTTGTTCACGTTCCCAAAGATGAAAGGACCAAACTGGAGTCAAAAACCAGACAGTGTATATTTCTCGGTTACGGGGAAGATAAGTTTGGGTATCGATTGTATGATCCAATTGAGAAGAAGTTGGTTCGATCTAGAGATGTCGTGTTTGTTGAGCACATGACTATAGAGGATATCGACAAAAGTTTAGAGTTTGTCTCCAAGAATGATGACAACCGGGCGTGTGATTCAAATCTTCTGCCGACACCTGTTCGTTAGCAGAATGAAAGCAAGGCAATCCTGAAGATGAAGAAGATCACGAGACAGCAGTGCCCAATAGTGATGAGGATAAGGCTATTCCTCCTGATACTGCAGAGCCTATCGAGACTGTTCCACTCCGACGATCCACGAGAGATCAAAGACCCCCTACTCGTCTGTCAGCCGAGGAGTATGTGTTACTCACAGACGGAGGAGAGCCCGAATAGTTCGAGGAAGCAATGGAAGATGAACACAAGGCGGAGTGGATGGAAGCTATGCAAGAAGAGATGGTATCGCTGCATGAAAATCAAACTTTTGAGTTGATGAGGTTGCCAAAGGGAAGAAGAGCGTTGAAGAACAAGTGGGTCTTTAGGTTGAAGACAAATGAAAACAGCTCACAACCGAGGTACAAAGCGAGGCTGGTTGTGAAGGGCTTCAATCAAAGAAAGGGTATTTATTTCGATGAGATCTTTACACCTGTGGTAAATATGTCTTCCATTCGAGTGGTGCTCGGGTTAGGCTGCTGTTCTTGACCTGGAGGTAGAACAGATGGATGTGCGGACAGCATTTCTTCACGGTCACCTTGAAGAAGAAATCTACATGGAGCAACCGGAGGGATTCCTTGTCAAGGGAAAGGAGAACTTAGTGTGTCATCTCAAGAAGAGTCTGTATGGCTTGAAACAAGCACCAAGACAATGGTACAGGAAGTTTGAATCAGTCATGGTAAATCAGGGTTATCAGAAAATGACCTCGGATCATTGTGTTTTTGTTCAGACCTTTTCAGAGGATGATTTTGTTGTTCTTTTGCTCTATGTGGATAATATGCTAATTGTTAGGCGTAATGCTTCTCGGATCACGGAGTTAAATAAACAACTTGGGAAGTCCTTTGCTATGAAGGATTTGGGACCGGCAAAGCAAATTCTGGGAATTAGAATTTTTACGACCGCAAATCAAGGAAGCTATGGATGTAACAAGAGAGCTACGTGGAAAAAGTGCTTCAGCGCTTCAACATGGAAAAGGCAAAATCAGTGAGCACACCGTTGGCCAATCACTTCAAGCTAAGTACTTGTCAATGTCCTTCTACCGAAGATGAAAAGGCACATATGAAAGGCATACCCTATTCTTCAACTGTGGATAGCCTAATGTATGCCATGATGTATACGAGATCAAATATAGCTTATGCTGTTGGAGTTGTCAGTCGATTCTTATCAAATCCCGGTAAGAAACATTGGTTCTCGGTAAAATAAATTTTGAAGTATCTCCGAGGAACTTCTAAATAGTGTTTGTGTTTTGGAAGCAATGTGGCCCTGCTGGTTGGATATACTGATGTAGATATGGTGGGTGATGTTGAATCACGGAAGTCTACTTCGGGATATTTAGTCATGTTTGCAGGAGGAGTTGTTTCCTGGAAATAGAGATTGCAGAGATGTGTTGCTCTCTACACTACTGAAGCGGAATTCATTGCTATTACGGAGGCAAGCAAGGAGATGCTATGGATGAAGAAATTCATTCGGGAACTTGGTCTCAAGCAGAACGGATGTGTTGTTTTGTGACAGTCAAAGTGCGATCCATTTTAGCAAGAACTCATCCTTTCATGCCAAATCAAAGCATATTGATGTGAGGTATCAATGGGTGCGGAATGTTATTGACACGGGTTCGTTGGTGCTAGAAAAGATCAGGACCGAGGAGAATGGATCTGATATGATGACCAAGGCATTACAAAAGGGAAGCTTAAAACTTGCTGTGCTATCGCCCGGATGATGATGAATGGCCCCACACAGTCGTGAGGGAAAGTTTGTTGGGTTATGGGTCACTCCCGTGTGGGCCCATTCCCACTTGATGTGGCGAGTGGAGGTGCATATCCTCACCGCATGGAGAAAAATCAAGTTGAGCTCGCTAGACGCTCGAGCAGATTTTTCAGTATGCCCGCCGCTCGCTATACGCCCGCTAGGAGCTCGAGCGGATTTTCCAGAATGTGCCCCGCTCGCTTTGCACCCGCTAGGGCTCGAGCGAATTTTTCAGAATGTGCCCCACTCGCTGTGCGGTCGCTAGGCCCTCAGGCGGGGGCCAACGCCCGCCGCGAGCTCGACAGTCGCTTGAGCGCGTGCCAATTATATAAAACGCTGACTTTTCATTTTTAGGTAAATTCAATCAATTCTGAGCGTCGTTCCAGAGAAGAAAAAGAGAGAGAAGAAGAAGAATAGGAAGAATTGAGCCTCCGCTTGAATTTTCAATCAAGTTCCAGTCTACGGTAACCCACGTACGAGATTCTTGCTGCTGTGAAGAACATCTGCTGGGTTTTTATCTCTATTCTTATTCTTTATACTTCTTGTACAGGCTGTCCAAAGTTAATTGATATTGATTCTTATAATTTAGGGTTTATGTAACCGATCAACTGCTGCTAATGAAAATTTCGGACTTTATGTCCCGTGATTTTTCTTCCTCATTTCATAGGGAGTTTTCCATGTAAAAACTATGTCTTTATTGTTCGTGATTGTTTATTATGTGCTTAATATTGTCTATCACGTATTTTTTCACTGTTCAAACAAGCTTTTAATTCTAACATACTTTGCGTTCTTAGAGCGAAGTACTTCAACTTTAAAAAGATGAAATTTTACTAAGATAGTTTTGTTTCTATGTATCCTTTCAGACTACCCTGTTGTTCTACACATTCTTTGCATGAAAAAACAATGTCGTACACATTCAAGGAAACCTCAATGACACAAAGCAAGGAGAAGAAAAGATAATGCAAGCCTTAATTAAAGAATGAGTCACTATAAATCCTCTTCATTATCTCATTCCAAATTTTTTTCTTTTTTTTCGGATCACAACTAAAATATTTTTCCTTGCAACCATTTATTAAATATTTGAATCATTGTAGATATTTTCTTTTTATCTTATTTTCTATAAATATAATTTTTAAATATTTATAAATATTATCATTTTTTTTTCAAATTGATGGGTGTACTGTAAATGGACTGATCCAATAATCAAAGGCGGCCCATATCCACTATTAGATGGTCATTATTGGCCCAACAGGAAATGAGGGCCAAATTCCTGAAAGGCCTAAACACGGGTCAGACGGTCAAGCCAGCGTTAACCGACTGAGGCATAGGCGGGCAGCCTACTCATACTCAGGACGGTCAACCCATGCGTTGACCAGAATCACTGTAGCAATAGGCCAATAATAAAAAGGTTTTCGCGGGCCAAGCCCATTTGGGTCCACGCTCCAACAGGCGGTTAACAACGGCCCTTTTCCTAACTCTGCGCCTTCCATAAATCCAACCAACTCTAAAAAGGACGTTAACAAGATCGGCGTCTTTCCTATAAGAAAGACGCCAGATCTTCCCAATTCCTACTAAGTGGAGCCTTCCAATGGTAATATACTCGAAAGGAAGGTAGAAAATTTGGAAAGCCGCTACCCGCCAGAGAAGGAAACAATCCCAGCTAATTAGGCAACGCGTGCCTTCCTCACAAGGAAGACCGGCCAAACATGGCGGAGGGGATCACACCTTCCAACCAAGGAAGATCACCCTGCCGCCATTAAAATGAGACCTAGGGCCTTTGCTCAGGGCATGTGAACAACTACTCAAACAACACCTACTGCTACGCTCTCTATTACACAAACATACGCTCTCGACCGAGCATCCCGAACAATTTCATACTCTCTCTGCAAAGCATCCTAACGTGCTGAGAGAAAGAACACAAATCAAAGGCAGACAGGCGCTCTTTCTACTGACAAACGCCTACTTCCCTCTCCCACTGTCCAGATTCAAGAAACGATATTGTGTCTCTTTCATCTGAAAACCTACGCATTCTTACACTCTCCCTCTCAGTTCTCATTTCCTATTACCTTCCCGATTTCAAGGCTATTTATTAACTTCAGCATCGAAGTATTTTCGGTGGATAACTTTTCGCCGACACACTGACCTCCTGTTTGTTTTAGTGGTGTGCAGGATCCAAACTCAATGAACGGAACCGAAGCCAGACAAGCGAATCAGCCCGAATCTATTCAAAGTTCGAATTCAGGGACACATCATTGGCGCCGTCTGTGGGAACTGCTTACGAAAATCCAACCACACTCCCTCACAACATTCTCTTTTCACTGTTAGACTCATCTACAATAGTAAATCCGAGAGCCCAACCTAGCAATCCCACTAGAGACACCACCTCTCCCGACCAGGACAACGCTGCTGGTGCCCTGGTCAATGGGACGATAGGCGGGGCGCCTGCACCTTTCTTTTAACGACTAATGGAGAGATGCAGACCAACAACCGTCTGCTCCAAATACTCTGCTCTCGACAAGAGTAGCCACAGCAGGGGGCTCCGCCAGCAATCATCCCTGCACCGGCTACTAGAAGAGGTGGCCCAAGGAAAAGAAAGTCTGCCAAAAGGCTCGAGAGGCCGGTGAATAATCAGATCTCAGCCTCTTCATGCGCTCCAAGCCAGAACATGCCTAAAGAGCCCTCTAGGAGCACAACGCCGGAAGAAAGTCCGAAAAGAAGAAACCCTCTCATACTCTCGGGCGGAGAATGGAAACTCAGTCTAGGAGCAAGCCTCCAGGACTACTAGGTCCGCTGGAGGTAGTAGTCGGCCTGCTACTAGACCCTCTAGGGATAAAACAGAGTTGAGGGCTTACCTTAACTCTAAGAGATCTACCAACACTGCTCGCGTGCAGATCCACGGGTGATAAGATTTGGAACCACATGTTCAAGGACGATGAGCACGCTATTGACCTTGATAGATCTCCCTTCACAGCGAAAATCCTAAATCGTCGACTGCCCACCAAATTTCAGATGCCTTTCCTTGACTCATACGATGTGAGCAGTGATTCAATTGACCATCTAAATCACTTCTGCACCCATCTGAGTCTACAAGGGTTTAAAGACTCAGTAATGTGCCGTTGCTTCCCGCTCACGCTGAAGGGAGATGCCCATATTTAGTTTCATCACTTTCCTTCAAGCTCCATCAGCAGCTTCCGGGAGCTCACAGATCTCTTCCTAACTCAATATGCCCCGAGCCGACGGGAAAAGAAGCAGTCGTGGCACCTCTCTCACATCAAGTAGAAGTCAGGAGAGAGCCCGCGGAGATTTCTTGACCGTTTTGTAGCAGAGACCAGGCGGATTCCCCGGATCATGGAAGAGATAAGGTTGGGCAATTTCATCTCCGCGCTGACCTACGAGGACTTCTTCAAACACCTGGCCCACAAGAATTTCCAGACCTTTCGAGAGGCGGAGTCAATCATCCAGGCTTACGTAGCGATAGAGGAGGCCAACGAAGCAAAACACCCAAAATGGGCATACCAGCCTCGCTCATTTCCTGGAGAGGGAAAAAGGAAATATAGTGGTTGTAATCACTCATACCGAAAGCAGCACAGAATGGGCCGCCAGAACGCAGAGATTACGGGCCCATCAGCTTCATGCCCCTGACGGACACGCGCTCAAATGTCCTTATGTAGATCCGCGGGAAAAAATTCATGAACTAGCCAAAACCACTGAAGAAGGACACTGGGAACCAGTCAAGTACTGTGATTTCTACCGCTCTGCTGGACATTCTACTGAAGATTGCAAGACATTACAGAGGGAGATTGAGGAGCTGATTCGCAAGGGCCACCTTACTAAGTTTGTCAAGGCCCCTGGGCAGAGTTCTGGAGCAGCTGGCGGAGAAGGGCAGGAGCCGTCTCTTCCCAAAACTAGGTTGCGGTTGTGGTGGTTAATATGGTAACCATCGGACCTGCCAAAAACCCAGCTGACGACAAGGAGTAGAAGACTAGGAGGAAGAAGCAGCGCATGATGGACAACACAATTAGCTTCAATGATAATGATTTGACTAATGTAATGTCCCCCCATACTGACCCCATTGTTGTATCCGCGCTCGTTTCAAATGGTAGTGTCGACTACCAACTAAAGTGAGTGTTTATTGACAATGATAGTTCAAAAAACTTGCTTTACTTGGATGCATTCTTTAAATTAGGCTTAAAAAAGAACCAATTAAAACCTATCAAAGGCCCATTGTATGGCCTTGACAATGAGCCAGTACTCGTCCAATGGACAATTAATGTAGGGAGGAGGAGAAAAAGTAGAGAAGAGATATTAGAGGGGTAAAGATGAAAAATTAGACTAGAGGGGTAGAGACAAGAAATGGATCAAACCAAGGGGGAGAGAGGAAGGAAAGCACAATTGCTCAATTGTAATCAATTTCTCAAATACTCATTCATTAATCAATCAACTGTCCTCTAAATAATAGCCCTAGGGATTCTTATATAAAGAATCCAATGTGAAAGAAAATGGAAAATAAAATCATAATCAAATAATAGAAAAAATGAAAAAGAAAATCAAATAAAATCAAATAAATAAAAATAAAATCACAACTAATTTAAAAGGTAAATAAAAGCGAGTCTTTATATTTAAAAGACAAATAAAAGTGAATATTTATCTTGAATGTCCGCATCAATTCTCCCCGGGTGGGAGGAACTCGACCCCGGCGAGGTAAACATCCGTAATCAACTTGCCAACCACAAGCTGAGTGGCTGGGAAACCCGTCGGTGACGGTGATAGACTCGAGTAAGAGGGGGCCGAAAGCTGACAGAGCGATTGAGATCTCCAGAAGGAAGTTGACTAGGGCTTGAAGAAGTGCAATCCTACTAGCTCTGATAGAACTCCAAGAGGTCTGGGTCGAGTTGCTGTAGTGTCTCGCGAGAAATCCAAGCATTCTCAGATGCTAGTCAACCAACCCAATGGACAAGGAAATGATGAATAGTTTCCTCCCTGGTAAACATCACTTGTTCATCTAAAATAGTATCAATTTTATCATGATATGCCGGGAGGGAGGGAAGTGGCGCAAGGGAGGGCACCACTTCCTCTCTGATACCAATTTGATGTAGAGGGAGGGTGAAAGGTCAATAGGAGGTGCACACGGGGGGTGGCAAAGGGATCCCTAGGTGGAGAAAAGCTGCCATTATACGTAATGAGATCTTCCACATTGAAAGTGTGATGAAAATTAAAATGAGATTGAATGTCAAGAACATATACATTTGATCCAATCCGCTGTAAAATTTTAAAGGGACCAGCACTATGAGCCTGCAGTTTAGAGACGTGCCTAGGTAGGTGCCGTTCTAATCTGATACAAACCATAACATCTCCTATATTGAATTCAACGTGTCTTTTATGAGAATCGGCGTGCAATTTGTATGTGGCATTGCTTGCTTCTAATTGCTTATTGATCTCGATCTGTAAATCGTGAAGATGTTGTGCAAAAATTTTGGCAGTCATGGACACACTAACATGTGGAGACATCGGGATAAGGTCCAATGATTTTCAGGGTTTGTAACCATGCACAGCTTCAAATGGACTCATACTGAGGGATCTATTGAAAAACTTATTATATGCAAGTTGGGCCATTGGTAAGATCAAGTCCTAATTCCTAAGATGCTCCTGGACCAAACACCGTAACAGGTTACCTAAACTTCGATTGACGACTTCAGTCTGACCATCTATTTCAGGGTGGTATGCAGTGAAAAATTTTAATTTGGTATCGGCCATGTGCCATAGGGTCTGCCAAAAATGGCTGGTAAAACGGACATCTCGATCAAAAATAATGGTCTTAGAAAGATCATATAGCCTGACAATCTCAGTGAAATAAAGATGAGCGACTCGAGAAATATCAGCAGTCTAACTACAAGGAATGAAGTGGGCCATTTTAGAAAAATGATCCACAACGACAAATATTGAATCGTGTTTCTGAGGGGTACGGAAAAACTCTAACACAAAATCCATGCTAACATCCTGCCAATGACCATTAGGTATATGTAGAGGGGTGTAGAGGCCAGTGTTTTGCATTGGGTGTTTAGCGAGTTGGCATATTCGACAAGTACTGACGATTCTAGTCACGTCTTTCTTCAAACTAGGCCAATAAAATTGTTGCTCAACCTCTTCAATGGTCTTATCACGTCCAAAATAGCCAGATAAACCTCCAGCATGAACTTCCCACACTATAAAATCTCGGACAGATATTTTCGGGATGCAAAGTTTATTAACTCAGAATAAGTACCCATCCTGAAGACGAAATCCATCCGTGGTGTCCAAGTCAGTTTGAATGGCAATCATGTGATTTTGTAATTGTTGTTGACTGGAAGCTAATTGGGCTAATTGTCGACTCAATGTTTCAAATTGATTAGAGTCCATGCCTAAGTCAAGGGTATTATGATAAATAATTCGACCACTTCTCAAATGCATACAACACCAAACGGAAGTGAGATCAATAAACAATTGAGGCAATTCAATTTTTTTTTGTGAGATTTGTATGGTTCGATCAGGGCAAACTAGTATTGCTAATCTATTAAAATTATAAAGCAATGATAAGTTGCGAGAGGGTCTGTCAAATGGTAGTAAGAGGGCGTGAATGATTTTTATTTTTCAATAAAATAACACACGTAGATAAAACTAAATACTATTAAAGATAAACAAAATATACTACTCAAAAGAAGATAGAACAAACACACCTAAAGATGATTTGATCAGCTTGTTGAAACTGCCTCGGAGATGATTTGACCCACTTGTTTGAAATTGGACGGAGATCTGCGAAAATCTGCTATTGTTTTTTTTTTTTTTTCCTTTTTTTCTCTCTCTTTTTCCTTTTCTCTCTCTCTCTCTCTCTCTCTTTTTCTCTTTTTTTTTTTTTTTTTCTCTCTCTCTCTCTTTTTTATCTCTTTTTTTCCTTTTTTTTCCTGAGTTACTATTTTCCTTTGTTTTTTTTGTGTTGCTTTACCATCCTCAGCCTCAAAGTACGCAGAGACAGAGAGGGAGCACAGAGGCGCGGCTGCTTAGTGCCCGATGGCAGCACTCGCTCAATCCGATGACGCTCGACGATGGTGAAGATGGGAGCGACGGCGACGACAACGGTGACAGCGATGAAGGCGGCAAAGAGGATGACGACAAAGACGAACTCGGATAAAGAAGATGAAGAGGAGATGAATCTGATGAAGCGATGAAGATGAAGAAGAATGCGGCGAAGACAAAGACAGAGAATGAAGACGAAGATTTGGGGGACCCGATTCATGATTTTTCTTTCTACTCCCTTTCTTCAATTTTTTTTTTCTAAGGAAGGTGGAGGCTAGGGTTTTTGGGGTGGGCTGTGGCACAGCCATCCGGGTTAGGGTTCCTGGTTTCGGGTCACTTGATGTAGGTGGTCGTTTACAGTTTTGGGTCGGTTCGTAGTATGCTAGAATTGGGTTTGGGTTTGGGCAAGGTTTGGCTTAACTGGGCGGGTACGGGAGTGTTGGAGGTTGTGGTGGTTAGCGGGGATGTGGGCTTTTCCTCCGGTTGCGGCAGCGGTGCCCACTACAATGGCTTCGTCGACGTGATTGCTGCTTCGACTGGTGCTGCCTCCTTGGTTGATTGAAGCAGATTTTTTTTTTGTTTGACAGTATAAGAGGAGGCGGTGGTGGTGGAGATGGACTTGCGGCAGATGCACAGAAGAACTTTGGCGGGACACTGGTGGTGGTGGTAGGGTGGGCAGTTGGTGGCAGGAAATTGTGTGGCTGGTGGGAAGGTATTGTTGGCGGCAAAAAGATAGGATTTTTATCTCTGATACCAATTTGATGTAGGGAGGAGGAGAAAAAGTAGAGAAGGGATATTAAAGGGGTAAAAATAAGAAATTAGACTAGAGGGGTAGAGACAATAAAGGGATCAAACCAAGGGGGAGAGAGGAAGGGAAGCACAATTGCTCAATTGTAATTAATTTCTTAAATACTCATTCATTAATCAATCAACTGTCCTCCAAATAATAGCCTTAGGGATTCTTATATAGAGAATCCGATGTGAAAGAAAATTAAAAATAAAATCATAATCAAATAATAGAAAAAGTGAAAAAGGAAATCAAATAAATGAAAATAAAATCATAACTAATTTAAAAGCCAAATAAAAGCGAGTCTTCATATTTGGAAAGCAAATAAAAGTGAATATTTGTCTTGGATGTCTGCATCAACAATCCAACTGGAGGTCACCCTAGGCACGTATCCAAAAACAGCGAGTCGTATGCTCAACTTCTTGGTAGTCGACCTACCCTCTGTTTATAACGCTATACTAGGCAGACCGTGCTTAACAGCGTTTGGGATAGTCACCTCGATTTCACACCTCAAAATGAAGTTCCCAATGCCTTACGGTGTAGGAGAGGTGTTAGGCGACCAAGTTACTGGGTAGACATGTTACGTGTCTCAAATTACCCATAGCGGCAGCACTAGAATGTTTGGAGAACTCGATCATCGAAACGAGATAACCCTGCAGCAAGTGCAGTCTGGTGAAACCACAGATCTAGTCCCACTAAACCCGAAGGAATCGAAAAGGTGTTTAAAGATTGACGGCTCACTCGCCGGAACACTACGCAATGAATTGATCGCGTTCCTACGACGGAACGCTGATATTTTTGTGTGGACTCCAGCAAACATGCCTAGGATTTCGGCTGAGATGATGGTCTATAAGTTGGGGCTTGATCCTGGCCGGAAGCCCGTCAGGTAGAAGCGAAAGAACCACTCCGTAGAAAAGTTGATCACCATCCGGGAGGAGGTGAAGAAACTACTGGACGTAGGATTTATTAGAGGAGTCCACTACCCAAATTCGCTCTCTAACATCGTCCTGGTGAAGAAAAGCAATGGAAAATGATGGATGTGCGTCGATTTCACCGACGTCAACAAAGCTTGTCCAAAGGACAGCTTTCCCTTGCCCAGGATCGACCTGCTGGTTGACTCGACGGCCGAACATAAGCTGCCAAACTTCATGGACGCCTATTCGGGTTACAACCAGATCCAGATGAGTCCGAAAGACGAGGAGCACACCTCGTTCATGATGGATCAGGGCACCTATTTCTACAAAGTAATGCCCTTCGGACTGAAAAATGCCGGAGCAACCTATCAATGACTAGTCAACAAGATGATTGAAAAACATATCGATCGTAACATGGAGGTCTACGTCGATGATATGCTTGTCAAGAGTAGAGTCACTGGCAACCACATCCGTGACCTAGCAGAGTCATTTGAGGTGCTCCGCGAACATCACATGAAGCTGAACCCGGCTAAATGTGTCTTCGGGGTAGCCTCGAAGTAAATTCTTGGGTTTCATCGTCTCCCAACGGGGATTAAGGCAAACCCCAGAGAAGATTAAGGCCCTCACAAACATGGCTCCCCCACGGAGCGTAAAGGACGTCCAGTGATTGATTGGACGACTAGCAGCATTGTCCCGCTTCCTCACAAAATCTGGAGACAAGTACTAGCCCTTCTTTAATGTCCTAAGAGGGACAAAATCCAATGGGTTTCAATGGATAGCAGACTGCCAGACAGCCTTTGATGAATTAAAGTAGTATCTGGCCAGCCCGCCATTGTTAGTGTAGCCCAAGGGCAGAGAAGAGCTGTATCTTTACCTGGCGGTATTAGATGTATCCCTCAGTTTCGTCCTCATACGCTAGGACTCCGACACTCAACGGCTAGTCTACTACATTAGTAAAATGTTGACTGGCCCAGAGACCTGCTACTCTTGCGCAGAAAAGATGGCCTTAGCACTTATATTCTCTACGCGGAAGTTAAGGCCATACTTTCGGCACACCCCATAGTGGTCCTCACTGACCAACCTTTAAAAAATATACTCCAGAAATCCAACATTTTTGGACAGCTAGTAAAGTGGGCTATCGAGTTGGGCAAGTTCAATATCGAAATTTTGGCCCAGACCTGCTGTAAATGCGCAGGCTCTGGTCGACTTTATTGTTGAGACCACGACCCCAATTCTTGAAAAATAGCCTGTAGAAAGCATGGTTCAGCTTGACGGAGTTCCAAAGTGGGTACTCCACATAGACGGATCGTCTACGGATGCCGGCAGTGGCACGGGAGTGGAACGGGTTTGAGGTGAAGTATTCCCTTATACTCAATTTCTCGGTAATCAACAATGTTGCCGAATATGAAGCCCTATTAGCCGGATTATGATTAGCAAAGTAGTGCTCTGTCAAGAGGTTGGCAGTTTACAGCGACTCTAAACTGATTGTTAACCAGGTTAACGGAGACTTTGAGGTAAGCAATCCTCACCTGGCCAAGTACTTGGCAAAGGTGAGGGAGGCCGCCCAGGATTTTGACAAACTAACCCTGGTTCATGTTCCCAAAACTGAAAACTGGAAGGCGGACCAACTGGCTCGAGCCACTACAGCCGAAAATTCAAAACAGTACTCGAGGGACATAAGAGAGATTCTAAACGCTCCCAACATAGAGAAGCAGGAGGCGATGCAGATTTCCGAAGCAAAAAACTGGATGACGCCCTACCTTAGCTATCTGGTTGACGGATCATTGCCTGAAGATGCAGAGAAGGCTAAGCGAATCAAAAAGACAGCCAGCTAGTATACTGTGGTTGATGGCCGACTATATCGTCGTGGTTACTCAACCCATACCTCCAATGCCTAACTCCCGAAGAGGCTGACTACGCCTTAGGCAAAGTGCACCTCGAGATTTGCGGAGCACAAGTTGGCGGAAAAAACTTACCCTTCAAGATCATGCGGCAAGGCTACTATTGGCCCTCGATGAAAAAGGACGCGCTCGAGTTTGTGAAGAAGTGTGAAAGCTACCAGCTTCACAGTAACCTTCACTGCCAGCCGTCCACTAACCTGAAACACTTCAGCCCTTGGCACTTTGCGCAATGGGAGCTCGATATTCTCAGCCCATTTTCCATTGTCACGGGGCAAAGGAAGTTCATCATTATGGGCATCGACTACTTCACCAAGTGGGTCGAGGCCATCCCACGAGTGAAAATTATAGAGCACAACGCTCTTGAATTCCTTCGCCAGAACATTATTTACGGATTTAGCATTCCCATAGGTTGTCGTAACCGATAACGGGACCCAATTCTAGGGAAACGCTTCACTCAAGTATTACGCCAGTCTTGGTGTCAAGCTGGACCACACTTCAATGGCATACCCCCAAACGAATGGACTGGTGGAGGTCATGAATCAAATGCTACTCCACGGGTTAAAGACCAAGTTGGAAGACGCAGGGGGCTCATGGGTAGACGAGCTACCCTCAGTTCTTTGGTCTTACCAAAAACTCTAAAAGAACCAACGCACGAGATACCCTTCAGCCTCTACTATTGGACTAAAGCGGTAATCCCAATCAAAATCGGGCTTCCAAGTCTTACGGTGGAATCGTTTGACCCACAGGGTAACTCTTAAAAAATCAGGGAGCACTTAGACTTATTAGAAGAAACTCATGACACCACAAGAATACAGACACCGGCCTACCAACATCGAATTACCCGATACTACAACAAAAAGGTAAAGGCATGAAAATTCTATGTTGGGGACCTGGTCCTACGAGGCGTCATGGCCATAGGCAAGCTGGCCGGCCACAACAAGCTCTTCCCTAATTGGAAAGGGCATTTTCTAGTCTCCGTCATCCTGCGAAACGGAGTGTACAAACTCCAAAGCCAGGATGGAAAGTTGGTCCCATGAACGTAGAACGTGATCCATCTCAAACGCTACTTCTAATAAGGGACCCAGGTATGTACTTGCATTATTGAGTGCACTCATTCACCTGATTGTTTCAATCAGTCAAAATAAGCGCTTCCTTAGCATATTGCCTTCTTTTTTCTGTGTGCATATATATATGTGTTTGCTTTGCAGGTTACCCGACCTGGACTGCCCCTAAGTCGGGAGGGTCTTCACCCTCTCGTTACTAAACCCTCATCATCCAGGCGGCTCATAAGTGGTCGAACATAAAACTCGGTCATCCGAGTGGCCCATTAGTGGTCCTATTTAAACCCTGATCATCCAGGTGGCCCATAAGCGGTCTAGTATGAACCTCGATCATCCGAGCGGCCTGTTAACGATCGTATTAAACCCTAGTCATCCAGCCGGCTAATAGGTGGTCGAATCTAAATCTTGATCATCCAAGTGGACTGTTAGCGGTCAAAATCTTAGGGGGCTAGCGCAGCACATGCAACGACCTCTTCCACGATGAGATAGCACGATCAGTCAACGATGGTCGAAAAGAGAAAATTTCTTCTCCAAGGCTGGCCGCCCAAGTCAGCAATTGGGCAGGGCTACCAAGCTTCAGTCACAAGCTACCACTACTAAGCCGGCTAATACACACATAGCCGCCTACAAAAAAACCTAAGGATTTCAATCATTTGGAAGTAATGCAATCACCGCTAGCTAATTAAGTTGACCGTCCAGTATACAGCAAATATGCAAACATAAAGCAGTAAGAAGAAATAGACATAAAGTGGGAGAATTCTCATTTTATTGCTTTCAAATATATTACATTATACATGATACAAAAGGAAGACCAAAAATTGACAAAAAGCTAGGGAGGCAGCGGAGGCGGCACCTGACTATCTTGTGGATCCCTCATGAGACTTTTGCGAGTTTGGGCGGACCTGTTTGACATATTAAGCAAGTCCACCAAAAAATTAGAGTCAATAAGCCGCGTGATACATCCACACATATTGACCCCTTCCCACATCCGCGACCACATCAGCTGCTCAATCTTGTGGGGGCGTATCCGGTGGCTCAGACGGTTCTCCAACTCCGTCAGCTGCCCTCCAAGCTGGCTAAGATGCCCGGTGATCCACTCGTTCTCCTCCCACAGCTGAACATTCTCCTCTTTCAAACTAGCATTCTCGGCCTCTGTATCTGCCAGAACAGTCTGCAAGGTAGCGACATCCAACCGGTGCGCCACCCCCGAAGCCGCCAGCTTCGCGTCCAGCTAGGCGATCTCTGCCTCCATTTCAGAGATCACCCGATCTCGTTGGTCAATCGCCTTTGCCACAACATCCAACACTTTCTCCTTCTGCACCAAATGATAAAGCAAGTCAGAGACTTTAAGGGAGAAGTTATACAGAAAGCACCACAAAAAGTTATACCTCCCAGACTCTCCGTGCGGGCCTATCAAGTATGGCCTCCAAGTCTGGCTCCAGCGGCGGTGGGCTAGAAGCGATGCCCTCGGCAGCAGAGCTGGTGGCGGCCTCCTCCAAGATGTCCTCCAGGAGCCCCTCATCAATGTCGTCTGCGGCAGCAGCAGGCTCCCCAGCGACGGCCTCCATTGTAGCCGCAGGAGGATCAAGGTCAATCATCGGCTGCTCAGCCGACAGCTGCATAGCTGGTGAGCCGACTGACTGCTTCTGCGCCTCCACCGGCAGCTCACAGGCTGGCTCTGGTAAAATCTCCGTCGGTGCCGCTCGAAGAACCACTCATGGCGCAGGCTGCGCGAGAATAATGCCTTCGGCCCCAGTTTTTTGCAGGTCCTCGAATGTTTTCTCCATCTCGGTGGCACTGCCGGGACCACTGCAAATCCCAGCAGTGATATAGTTGGGCCCCGAAGACGATGAGGAGGGCGTCTCCACAGCCATCCTCTTGGGCCTTGGGCCAATGAAGTCGTCATCAGTCGGACGAGGACGGATGAGCAGGCCCCTGAACTCCTCCGGTCGCATCATAACCGTCGCCGGCGGTGCCTTGAACTTCTGAATAGGAAAAGACGGTCCCCAATTCACCTTCTTGGTCTCCACCCTAGAGACCAAGAAATCTCTCTTGAAGTCAGAGAGATGAGCTTTGACCAGTTTGGTCAGCCACTCCAGGGACACCGTCTCCGCCACAGATGGCGTCCCCGTATAAACTTCCTGCACCTGGCCCCAATCCTTTACCAGGGGCCAGGTCTCAGTCACGCTTACAAAGAAGAACCGGTTCTTTCAATTCTTCAGTGAGTCATAGATGGCCGTATTAACCTTTAGGACACTACGTGGAACCTAGGAGATCCACTCTCCTCCCTGATTTATCTTGAGCAGCCCCTTCACCATAGACATCGTTAACCACCTAGAATGCTTACGGAGAAAGATACAAAGTGTACAAATATACCGTATAGCATTGGCGTGGAGTTGGGTAACGGGAACACGCAAAGCCTGGAGGATCGACTGTAAGTCATCTGGAAGAGGAAGACGGAGACCACTCCTCAGGTGGGCCTCATACACCATTACGTGTCCCACCGGCGGAGAGAAGGCCCAGTCGTCCTTATCCGAAACCTTGCACGCAATGTCTTTAGAGATGTTGAACTCAATGCGTAGCTCTTTTACGTCATTCTCTCGAAGAACAGGAGAAATATCGGTCACAGAGGTCGAAACCATGTCTACAGAAGGATTAGGGTTTTCTCTTTGGAATGAAAGCGGGTTGAAGATAAAGAAGAGGTAGAGCAGAAGGCGTGGAAAATACTAAGTGTAGAGAAGGAAAACTTAAACAGCAAGTGAGAAACGCCTTAAACCTCCTCGAGAAGGAACGCCATAATTCCTGCCACGTGTCGCATCCCAAATGGGCCTCTTTTGAAGAAATCTTCTGACGCATTACTGGCTGGGATAGTAGTTCAATCGTGTGAAGACACGTGTCCACTTTTAACCTGACAGGCCGGCTAATGGCCACGCGTCACTCAGGGCTCATACAAAGTTCTCCAGATCTAACCAAAGACGGTCAACAGATCTGGTTAACTTTCTTCTCCGGGAGGATCACAAGGATCAGAAGACATCAGGCCAACAGCGCCAACCACCTCGGTCTCTGTCAGTTAACTGACCATCTCAGCAATCATTCCCCCCTCAGCGTCCACGGCAGAGTCCCCGCCTCCTATGTCCTCGGAAGGGTGATCAATCCTATCCAAGACGTCACCAAGCAGATTAACGGGAACTCAAGGAGCAGGATCCTCATTGGGATACTGGACGTCCGAGAGCTCCACTATCTCCACGATCGTCCCCGAAGACCCTCCGAGAGGATCAACCAGCGAAGGAGGGGCGGGACCTTCAGCTCCCGAGGACTCCGGAAAAGTACCAGTCCTCGACCTCTTAAAGAGAGGAGCAATCACATCATCATCGTCAAAATCATCGATGTCAAAGTCATCGTCATCATCATCAGAAGAAGGGAACTCAACGATGGCCGCCAGGCGTCTTGAACTCTCTCCAAGAGGGCTCTTCTCCGCGCGGTCAATAGGACCCTCAATCCTCAGAGGTTTCACCTTCCTCCTCAGTCTTTTCTTCTTGGACTTCTCGGGAGGAGCTACAGCAGAGGCCTCGGCCAGTGGGCCCCACTTGGCTTCCACAAAGTTCTCGGGCGAAAGCCAGATATTGCGCTTATTCAAGTGATAGCCCCCGATGTTGGCCAACACCAAGTCCGTGAACTCCTTTACAGTCTCTCTCTCCTCCTTTGAAGGATCCGAGCAGCATTGGCTGGCCACTTTCCCCCAGATAATAGGGATGCCCCAATTCTCCCGGACGCCCAGGAAGAAGAATTTATCCTTCCACCGCTTCGTGGAGTCCGGGTTTTCTCCGCACATCAAAGAAAAGTCTGGGCAAGGAGTCATTGTGATCCAATCAAGGTTATGTGTGAAGCGAAACATAACCTTAACCGTAAGAATATTCAACAGCTTCTTACGGCAGTAGAAGAAAACACAAAGAGGAACCAAATACCTTACTGCATTTGGTTGAAGCCTAGCAAAAGGGACTCCAAGTCCCCTCATGATTTCGTAAAGCTCCTCTGGCACGAGAAACCGTAGCCCACCCTTGAGGTGGACTTCATATATGGTAAGGAAACCGTCCTGAGGGCACCACGCCCTGTCATGCGAGTCCGAAATTGTCACCGTACGGACTCGGGGATTCGATACCGTTCCCGAATCTCCTCGAGCCTGCCGAGTGTCATGGTAGATGCAATATCCCTCACTCCAGACGCCATGAACGAAGAAGAGCAGAGCAACGAGGGAAGCACGGTGAGCGCGGCCGCTCTGACAAAGAGGAACAAAAGCTTCAACACTTGGGAAAGAAGACAAAAAACAGACGTAGAAATGGAAAAATCGGGGACGAGAAGGCCTTTAAGTACCTTTGAAATTTGAAAAGGCGCACTCATTGCCCTCGCCACGCGTCGCTCGGCTGTTCGTCTTAGAAGAAGATGGCCTTGCCTTCCTAAGGCGCCTGTCAGCGCGTCACTTCAGCATTTAACGCCCTGCAGAAACTTAAACGGCGGCGCTGGAAAGGTCTCGGACTCAAAGGAAGTTCTGGGACAATTCTTCACCAAGCCTAGCACCATATTTACTCCGAGGACACACATGCACTCGGACTAGCACTGCAAAAGGCTTAAGCCCGAACACGGACAATCATACTCTTGCCTCCTCAGGGACGTTCTTTCCAAGCCACAACGCATTCACGGACAAACTACTGTAGGAAGAGATCAATCTCCCAAGAAGAGCAGCGACTTCATGCCAAATGGTCGAGGACCTCAAACCCTTTGTCATGGGGGGCTATGTTGGGTCCCAATATAGGGGCCCAAAAAACACGGCCCAAAGGAAGGGCCCAAGTGAAAAGTCCAGAGATATGTCCACGAACCAAGAGAACTGGACGGCCCAAGAGGCCTAAAACCCAGGCTAGCTCCTTACACTAGACTGGCCTAACAAGCTCGAGAATACGGGCTAGCGTCCCAAAAGCCAAAGTTACGGCAAAGGTCCGAGAAGTCCCTTTGACCAATAGGGGATCGTGGACATCACAAATAGCTGACGACATCTAAGACGCCAGAGAAACATTCGAGAACCCTGACCCCCAGGTACGAGGATCAGGAGAAGAAGCCCGAGAACCTCAGAGGTTCCATCAGGTCTCAGATTAGTCGGAGAAGTCAAGAAAAGGCCCGAGGACCCTCCACGAAGGACCAAAGATCCTCCAAACCACCAAGAAAGCAATTAACGTCCGAGAACTGTCTCCACCGACGAGTCCGCAAACTCACAAAGGGACAAGGCACGCCACACAATGACGATGACTATCTCATATACGGCCGTGAGCGCCAACTCAACAACTCCACCATTACCAAGAAGCACGCGCCATCATGGAGAATCCAAACGGCTCCTAACACGCCGTATCAGCAGAACTGGCGTCCCTAGCGCGCCGTATCCTCAGAGCAGACGCCCATCTAATGGGCTGGCGACAGTGTCCCTGACACGCCATACAACAATGGCGTGGCGGTGAGCACGCCTAACGCACAGCTTAGCGAAGTGGCGGCCTCCCGACTACACGCCAGCTGCCATGTGTCCTCTCCCTAACGGCACTATTTTTCCTATAAATACCCAGCGAAACCCCTTTTTAGGGGACCTTTTTTCCTCTTTTCAAGGAGAACAAACAAGAGGGGGAAAGGGCTCGGAAAGCTTCCAAACGAGAAAGCCTTTCAAAGGAGAGAACACAAACAAAAGGAAAAGGGAAGATACTCCCAAAACTTGTATATTGTAAGACTTCCACCCATAGTGAAATATTTCTAAAAGGCTTCGGAGCCTCGTGGTTTTTTCTCCTCATTCAAGAGGGGCTTTTCAACGTAAAACCCGATTTCAATCTCTCCTTCTCAACACCCTGCACTCCGAAACACTTGTGTTGCTCCTGACCCCCGGATCCAAAATGCAACATTGGCACCGTCTGTGGAAAGACGTGACAAAAAGCTCTATGCTTCCTACCCTCGCGGAACCAAAGGTTCAAAATAGCAAGGCATAAAGACAATACATCCACCCGGGAGATGGGACCCTTCGATAGGTGCCTCCCATCAGGCGGTATGGTGAGTGGCCGCCCCGATACTAGCGTGCGAAAACTGGTGAAGAAGGTGGACAGCCTCTCAAAAGCAGTCCGTACTCTCCGCGAGAGGGTGGATGAGCAGTCCAGGGGAGCGTACCTCAAAAGTTCGCGGCCAGTAGCGCCCCAGGAGCGATAAGCCGCTCGAGCTCCTGGCGAGTTGAGGGATTACCTCAACAAAAAGAAGTCTATGGCCCAGGCCCCGATAAAGAGAGGGCTCAAGAGGCTCTGGAAGACTGTCTTCAGACCTAAGACCGGCGAAGCAAGCCAACCGGGAGGAAGAGAAGACCCCCTACCCCCGAGGATAGGGAAAGGAAAAAGAAGAGCTGGCGCCCAGCTGAAGGCCCAAGGACTGTCCTGGCGAAACGAGTCCGAACGGATGGTCCTTAGAGGAGACGGGCCATCTGGCCCACCTACCCTCACTGAGTCACTCACCAGCATACTGAGGCAGATCCGAGAAGAAGAGTTCTTGAGATGGCCCAAGACGTTGAAGAACCCAAAAGGGGGTGACTAGTGAGAATACTGCCATTACCATTGCAGCCGCGGCCATGACATCGATGACTGCAGGAAGCTCCAGGCGGAAGTCGAGCGGCTGGTAATGGAGGGCTATCTCGACCGTTTCCTGCCACGACCCGGGCATGGCCGGGCAAAGGGGACACGTCGGTCACACCGCTCAAAGGCAAAGCCATAATGGCACGGAACACGCCACCATCGACCGGAGGGCTACGCGTGCCAACTCGTAGGGGAAGCCCGACAAAGCGGGATCACAAAAGGCCACGATCGGCGAGGGAGCAACGAGAGAGACGCTGAGGCTCAAGCATGCGTCAACTAAGACTCATGGTACTAATGTAACGTGAGAATTCAAAATGGCCCTAGTGGCCATCCAATGTAACACGTATACATCAATGAAAGGGTCCCTTCATTATGTCCATCATGATGTACTCTCATGTTCTTTCATCAACATCAAGGCAGCTCACAAGTCAAAGCAAAAACTCGGCTCCGGCCGAGCGGCCCAAAAGGTCGTATCCCAAAAACCCAGCTCCGGCCGAGTGGCCCCAGAGGTTGTATCCTAAAAACTCGGCTCCGATCGAGCGGCCCCAGAGGTCGTATCCTAAAAACTCGGCTCCGGCCGAGCGGCCCCAGAGGTCGTATCATAAAATCTTGGCTCCGGCCGAGCGGCCCCAGAGGTCGTATCATAAAATCTCAGCTCCGGCCGAGCGGCCCCAAAGATCGTATCCTAAAAACTCGGCTCCGGCCGAGCGGCCCCAAAGGTCGTACTCTAAAAACTCGGTCCTAACCGAGCTGCCCCAAAGGTTGTACTCTAAAACTCGATCCTAACCGAGCGACCCCAGAGGTCGTATTCAAAAAACTCGGTCCCATCCAAGCCCCCCTGAGGTCGAAGTATTCTAAAACTCTGGTTCCATCCGAAAACCAAAAGTTTAAAGCTCTAAGAATTTCATGCAAGGCCAGACGATCCGAGAGGTCAAAAGGTAGCAAAATCCGTCAAAGGGCTCATGATAAAAGCTAAGGATGAACTACTTAGCACCACCTTACAAAAGGAACAAGCACTTGTACAGACCGGGCAAAGAGTCCCAGGTTTCAACTCTGAAAGTGTAAGTTTTTACTAATAAAGACAATATTCAAGATGCGGTGTTCAAAAAAAAGGGGAGACAAAGACCACAAGTCACGGAGCTCTTCCCGACTCCCACAGTCCATGAACCCCTTTGGGCCTGGGAGTCCCCGCCGATCAAGGCAGATCTAGCCCCTCGGGCGTAGAAGCTTCACCTTCAAGCCATGCCCGAGAGGACTCGGGGAAAGGCCTCCCAGCAATGCCGTATAAGTCTTCTCTGTATGAGGCACTGGCATTCCTGGGATCGAGGACGGTAACAAAAAACCGAGGATTAATCAGTCGCAGTACTCGGCGGCACATGCGGATGCCCTCCCAGTACCTGCTGTCTAATAGCGATGCGATCTCTGAGGGTTGTATGGACGTCCTCAACCTCTCGCCCTGGCCGACAACCTTATCCCGGAGAAGCCCATGCTGAAGCTGTAGAAGCTTGATGGTGTCCTCCAAAGAGGCAATTTTTCTCTCTGTGTGACGGAACGGATTATTCTCCATTAATAACCTCCCGTCAATGCCTAAGCACACCCTAGAGCCCATAATTAACCTAGCGGACTCTAATGGAATCCGGCAGTTTCCTCTCTGACGAAACCAAAAATACAACCTGCTTAAAATATCCTGCAACAAGCACACATCTAAACAAAAGGCTTAACTCAAAGCCTACAACACACCACACAGATCATTACACACACCATATCATCCATGGCTTCCAACACGCACTCAACCTCTGATCGGGATCTAGAGATGACATCTAATTAAACAAAACTCCAAACATAAATATAAAGACGCGGGAAGCATAACTAAATCATCATACATCTCACAAGGGAAGCATAAAAAACCATAAAAACAACAATAATGAGCCACGCTCAACACAAAGTGGCTGTCGATAACCGATCCAACTCTATGTCCCGATCTTCCGATCACACGCCGTGCGACCCGATCTCATCAAGCAAGTCTCTCATTGCTCTACCTATCCGGGCGCGCGGCTAAGTGTTCTCATCCGAAAGGAAAAACATCAAACAAAGAAGAGTAAGCCACCAAAGAAATGAAATCATAAACACCCTCCAAGACACGTACAAGAACTGAACGAGAGGGGATACACACACTCCATGATCAAGGAACAGATTGTGGAATGGGAAGCAACTGGGATCACTTCGATTCCCTCTTGTATCACTATTTCATCTTGAATCACCGGTTTCATTCGGTTCATTATTTGGATTCACAATATTCTCATTACAGTTCACTTGCTTGTCTCGAATCACTTGATTCACGGGTTCATCGATTGGATATTATTCATTTTCATTCTTATATCATCTTTGCGACCTGCTAGTAGATCGTATTTAACCAACGATGCGAGAGAACGAGGACGGAATGTGTTCGCTACACATTCTAAAGCCACGGCTCTACTTTCGGGTCGGTAGCACACGACCCTCGGTTGCATCCATGCAACAATCATCACACAACTACATCTCAATATGTAGTGTCGACACACCCCACACCCCCCGGTCCAGTGGCAATCCTCGTCCTTCCACAGGTAGTTTCCTAAAGCGTACCCACGGACATCACCCCGCTCACACGAGCGGCGGAACACGGGCCAAGTATCCCTGGGTTCCCACCACGATGGACATGGTACACTAAAGAATACTACCCATATGACTCGGGGTCCTAGTTTCAAGGTTAGGTTCGACACTTGGAGAGGGAAAATCCACATTTGCCACACAATCATATCTTGGGAAACCTCATTCCCATCACAATCATCTCCAACCGGGAGATTACATCATCTCAAATGATCACAAGTCCCTTTGGAACCTCCGAGACTCATTCCTTTGCCTCCAGCACAAGGATTCACATTTCACTTTGCATTTCTTGTCTCGTTTTGGGTGAACATTATCGTTTCTCTTTGAACACCCGGACCGCACAGTTCGATACTTGGAAATCGGACGTCCGGTGGATTTCATACGTACTCACTGCATACGATTTACACAATTGGGGTTGATTTACTTGTCACGAGGGTGGAAGTACACAACTTCCCATTCATTTACGGATTATCCACAACGGAAACTATCAAGGCTCCCTTGATGCCACGAACGGGTCAAATCTTGCATGATTCGCATCCGGTCGATATATACACACAATCGGGACACGGGTATTCATATTCTAGGATCACATCATCATTTTACGAAGGTGACAACGCGCGATTATCACCTTCCTGGCTCAGGTGAATAGCGAATGCGCCCCTTTAGAGGGGCCCTGAGGCCGCGAACGGGTCCAAACGTCTGTCGAACCCGCGGCCGACATATGTTCATATTTGGGGCGTGAGCTTTCCAATTTTGGGGTCAATTTCATGATACGGGGCCGGGAAACGGAAACCCCAAAATCCTGTAGGTTAGGGTTCCCGCGCAAATCACCCTGCGAATCGGACCCGATTCGGACAACTAACTACATTTTCCTACCCCATACTCATGGGTTTCAAGATTCTAACATCCACCGTGGGTATCGACACAAAATACCCAACGAAAATACATGAAACAACGAAAGAGAACGAGAAGTGGGTATGAGAACACTTGCCTCGACGCGTGCTTTCACCTTTATACAGCTTTCGGGCGGAATCGGACTCCGGCCTCGATCTCCTCTCTTCACTCTCTAGCGCGCCCCTCTCTCTCTCAAAACCCTCGGGGCTCTTTTGAAAAAATGAGGAGAGAGAAGACGCGGCGCCGCGACATATCTTTCGGGCCGCTCGGAGCGGCCAGCCGAGCTGACACCATGGGTTAGCCGCTCGAAGCCACGGCTCGAGCGCCAAAGCAGCGCCAACCCTTTGGCGGCTTTCCAGCTGTGGACCATTTCTTTTCCGATTTTCTTCCGATACCAAACCTTAATCCTCCCATAGGATTAATATAAATCATTATCATCCTAATTACCTCATTAATATCGAATTCTTAAATTCGAAACCTCACACTCTGCTTCTGCCAACCTCCCTTCAACCCGTTGGGCAGCTTCCCCAGCAGTCCTCAGTGACTCCATCTCCTAGCAAGACTGGGTGACTTTTTCGACGAACTGGTTGAAGCTCCCAGCCATGACCCGGAGCTGCAAAACACAAACAAGTCCATCAAGAGGCAGCCAACTAAAAAGTAAGGCAAAAGAAGTAACGGTGGATTACCGTAGAGACAAGGGGATCATGCACGGGGCCTCGAGCTCTTGTAGTCCACTCTCAGGCACCACAGGTGCTTCCTCAGGAACGGGCTCCGCTGCTATAAAAGGCACAGAAGAGCCTGCCCCGACATCAGCGCCCTCGGCATAAGGCTCTCCCAGGACATCCACCTCTCGCCCTGAAGGGTTTTGATTTGGACTTGGCGGAGGATCACAAGAATCGAAGACATCGGGCCAATTACGATCTCCCGGGTCTCTATCAGTTCACGGACCATCTCAGCAATCATTCCCCCCTCAGCGTCCACGGCAGAGTCCCTACCTCCTATGTCCTCGGAAGGGTGATCAATCCTGTCTGAGAAGTCACCAGGCAGATCAACGAGAACTACAGGAGCGGGATCATCATTGGGAGACTGGACGTTCGAGAGCTCCACTATCTCCACAATCGTCCCCGAAGACCATCCAAGAGGATCAACCAGCGAAGGAGGAGCGGGACCTTCAGCTCCCGAGGACTCCGGTAAAGTACCAGTCCTCGACCTCTTAAAGAGAGGAGCAATCACATCATCATCGTCAAAATCGTCGATGTCAAAGTCATCGTTATCATCATCAGAAGAAGGGAACTCAACGATGGCTGCCGGGCGTCTCGAACTCTCTCCAAGAGGGCTCTTCTCCGCACGGTCAACAGGACCCTCAATCCTCAAAGGTTTCGCCTTCCTCCTCAGTCTTTTCTTCTTGGACTTCTCGGGAGGAGCTACGGCGGAGGCCTCGGCCTGTGGGCCCTACTTGGCCTCCTCAAAGTTCTCGAGCGAAAGCCAGATATTGCACTTATTCAAGTGATAGCCCCCGAGGTTGGCCAACACCAAGTCTGTGAACTCCTTTACAGTCTCCCTCTCCTCCTTCGAAGGAGGCGAGCAACACTGGTGGCCACTTTTCCCTAGACAATGGGGATGGCCCAATTCTCCCAGACGCCCAGGAAGAAGAATTTATCCTTCTACCGCTTCATGGAGTCCGAGTTCCTCCCGCACATCAAAGAAAAGTCCGGGCGATGAGTCATTGTGATCCAATCAAGATTATGTGTGAAGCGAAACATAACCTTAACCGTAAGAACGTTCAACAACTTCTTATAGCAACGGAAGAAAACGCAAAGAGGAACCAAATACCTTACTGCATTTGGTTGAAGCCTAGCAAAAGGGACCCCAAGTCCCCTCATGATTTCGTAGAGCTCCTCTGGCACGGGAAACCGTAGCCCACCCTTGAGGTGGACTTCATATATGGTAATGAAACCGTCCTGAGGGCACCACGGCCTGTCATGCGAGTCCGGAATCGTCACCGTACGGACTCGGGGATTCAATACCGTTCTTGAATCTCCTCGAGCCTGCCGAGTGTCATGGTAGAGGCAATGTCCCTCACTCCAGGCGCCATGAACAACAAAGAGCAGAGCAACAGAGGAAGCACAGTGAGCGAAACACTTCAGCAAAAGAGGAACGAAAGCTTCAACACTTGGGAAAGAAGACAAAAAATAGACGCAGAAATGGAAAAATCGGGGACAAGAAGGCCTTTAAGTACCTTTGAAATTCGAAAAGGCGCACTCATTGCCCTCGCCATGCGTCACTCGGCTGTTTGTCTCAGAAGAATGATGGCCTTGCCTTCCCAGGCGTATGTCAGCGCGTCACTTCAGCATTTAATGCCCTGCAGAAACTCAAACGGCAGCGCCGAAAGGGTCTCGAACTCAAAGGAAGTTCTGGGACAATTCTCCACCAAGCCTAGCACCAAATTTACTCCGAGGACACACATGCACTCGGACTAGCACTGCAAAAGGCCTAAGCTCAAACGCGGACAGTCATACTCTTGCCTCCTCAGGGACATCCTTTCCAAGCCACAACGCGCGCACGGACAAACTACTGCAGGAAGATATCAGTCTTCCAAGAAGAGCAGTGACTTCATGCCAAACGATCGAGTACCTCGAACCCTTTGGTATGGGGGCTATGTTGGGTCCCAATATAGGGGCCCATAAAACACGACCCAAAGGAAGGGCCCAAGTGAAAAACCCAGAGATATGTCCACAGCCCAAAAGGACTAGACGGCCCAAGAGGCCCAAAACCCAGGCTAGCTCCTTACACTAGACTGGCCTAACAAGCCCGAAAATACGAGCTAGCGTCCCAAAAGCCAAAGCTACGGCAAAGGTCCGAGAGGTCCCTTTGACCAATAGGGGCTCGTGGACATTACAAATAGCTGACGACATCTAAGACGCCAGATAAACGTCCGAGAACCCTGGCCCCCAGGTACGAGGATCAGGAGAAGAAGCCCGAGAGCCTCAGAGGTTCCATCAAGTCTCAAATTAGTCCGAGAAGTCAAGAAAAAGCATGAGGACCCTCCACAAAGGACCAAAGATCCTCCAAACTACCAAGAAAGCAGTTAAAGTCCGAGAGCTGTCTCCACCAACGAGTCCGCAAACTCACAAAGGGACAAGGCACGCCATACAATGACGATGACTATCTCATATACGGCCGTGAGTGCCAATTCAGCAACTCCACCATTACCCAGAAGCACGCGCCATCATGGAGAATCCAAACGGCTCCTGACACGCCGTATCAGCAGAACTGGCGTCCCTGGCGCGCCGTATCCTCAGAGCAGACGCCCATCCAATGGGCTGGCGACAGGTGTCCCTGACACGCCGTACCAGTAGGGCAGGTGGCAGGCACGCCTGACGCATAGCCAGCAGAGCGAGCGGGCGGCCTCCCGACCACACGCCAGCTTCCACGTGTCCTCTCCCTAACGGCACGATTTTTCCTATAAATACCCAGCGAAATTCCTTTTTAGGGGACCTTTTTTCCTCTTTTCAAGGAGAACAAACAAGAGGGGGAAAGGGCTCGGAAAGCTTCCAAACGAGAAATCCTTTCAAAGGAGAGAACACAAACAAAAGGAAAATGAAAGATACTCCCAAAACTTATATATTGTAAGACTTTCACCTATAGTGAATCATTTCTAAAAGGCTCATAGTCTCGTAGTTTTTCCTCCTCCTTCAAGAGGGGGCTTTCCACGTAAAATTCGATTTCAATCTCTCCTTCTCAGTACCCTGCACTCCGAAATACTTGTGTTGTCCTGGACCCCCGGATCTGAAACGTAACAATATTAAAAATATTATATATAGTTAATTTTTAAATTTTTTTATTATAATATTAATATTTAATAAATATTAAGTTAAATATTTAAAAAAATTTAATAAAAATTTATATTTAAATATTTTTATTTAATATTTAAATTACTATTATTAAATTAAAAATAATTTAAAAATAATTAATAAAAAATAAAATTTTATTACTTTTAAGTAGGATCGTGACTCATGACTCATCTACAAATGGGAAAATTGCAATTTGTTTTCTATTTTTTAGCCACTAATATTCTGACAAGTGTAACACCTTCTCCATCAACGTGTCATCCGCAAAAATTAGGAAACCCTATGCTCAACGACTCGGCCCCGTTCCCCAAATATCCAAACGCTACTGGGCATAGTCAGAGCCGAGAGCGACACCTTCCACGCATCATCTGTTTGGACCCCGCGACACCGGCTTCCCTAATGGCGGACAGCTGATGATTCTTGGTGTCTCTGCGGTTGCTGGTGCGGCGGCGGCGCGGCGGTGACTTTGATCTATAAGGGTGTGAAATTCAGGTCGGGTCGGTTTGGTTTGAGTTTTTTAAGGCTGTTTCTAATATTGTGTTTGGCGTCTACTGCGCTATATCACAGCCAATCACCGGAGCGAGCTGAGTCTTGTCCGAGTTGGACTTCCACCTCACCGCTCTGTAAACTGTAAGGCTCCCAAGCCCAGACAGGTCAGTGCTCTTTTCTTTCCTCTCTTTCTCTCTCCTTTTTTTTTTTTGGCGGGGGGTGGGGGGTTCTCTTTTTGTCTTTCTTCTAATTATACTGTTTTTCTGTATTGAACTGTAGCGATTGATTTCTATCATGTGGTTAGTTGATTGCCGCGTTTGTGGTACATACTTGTTACTCTGGTCATGGAAATTGTTTGGACTTTTAACTATGTTTTGGAAAAATTATGCGCTTATGAAAACTTAAGTCGATTCGTAATTTTAATGCCGTCGTTTTGGATCTTTCTTCTTCTTCCTCTTCTTCTACTTCTTTTTCTAAAGGTATTTAAAGTCTTTCCAGGTCGTGCGATGAATTTTAAGCCTACAGGTGGTTAATTTGCCTGTTGATTGGATATGTGCTGAATCCCTTTCTCGCGTATTTCCTCAAATTTTAAGCTTTCAGGCTATTAATTTGCTTTTTGATTGGAGTTTTCTGAATCCCTTTCTCGCGAATTTCCTCTTAAAGTTTTTTGGTCCTTTTTCCGTCGGTGGGAGCGTCCAAATTTTTACTCTGCTGTCTCCGCACTCGATGTGATATATTTATTTCATCAACTTTGCTTCCCCGTTACTACTTTCTACTGGTGGTTTTGAAAACATAGCATTTTTTGTTGAGTAAAGAAGGGTTTTTCCCTTCAAAGGGGAGGGGGTGGAAGGAGAGAAACAAAGGTCTTGTAGTCAACAACTAACATGGCTGGAAAAGTCTGCCAACAAAATAGACTGGTGGAAGAAGTACGTTCACTTTGCTTACAGTAGCAGTTGTGTTATTCTGCAAATAAGAGAGATCGGAGAGAGAGTTTAGGTTCCAGTTTGTGGGACGAAAAAAAATTATCCGTCTTAATGTGTTATTCTGCAAATAAGAGAGATAAAAGAGAGAGTCTAGGTTCCAGTTTGTGGGACGAAAAAAAATTATCCGTCTTAAAGCATTCCTTGTGAAATTGTTTTCCTTTATTTGAGGAAATATACTTCACATGTTGTAACATCGGTCAATTTTCAGCCATCACAGTAAACTTATTAATAAAAAAAAGTGTATAGGTTTTGCCTATTTCAAGTACAATTCTGTGGCAGCAAATTACTACCGTTCATAGCGTTGCCAATAATATTTTCTGACAGGTAAAGTTAGGTGGGGAGGATAGACCCTCGGATGTTCTGGTTTATCTGATGAAGCCTCATCTATATTATGACAGATTGTACGCCAAACAATTTGGCGATGTTACCGTTTCCCATATTATAATGTGGTTGGAAACTTGTTGACTTTGCTACATTCTTTTTGGGATTACATAATTTGTGGAACAGAATATGCATGTCTTAGTGATAGATTGCAGTCTGCTTAATCCTTACAAATAATTTATGCCCAGCCAAATACAGCATAGCATGTCATAATGTTTTAGTTGGATGGGGTTATTGCTTTGCAGAAACATAATGGAAATTGATGCATAGCATATCATTTGAACTGGTATTTTAAGATTTGGCTTAAACATACACTGGTATTTCCTAAAATCAAAGCTTTCATATCAGGAGTTGTCATATTCACTCTCCACCCACAATGGATTTTGGAAGGTGTCTAGAAATAGAGATTGGATTTTGAAGGGTGTTTTGACAAAGAGATCCTAAGTGTGCTGGGACGAAATATACTTGTGCAATTCTATCATGATGGATAATAGACTTACTAATCAGCCAATGGAATAAGTTGTGGGTGTGGAAGCATCCAAGGTAATCCAATTTAGTGATCCTCATAGGACTGTTTGAGACGTAAGCTGCCTTTTATAGAAGTTGTAATGAGAACTACTCTGTCAAACGAAAATAAGGGTAAGTGCCGGCATTCTCTCTTTGTATATATGCTATCCTTTCCGGCTAAGAGATGGGGGGAAGGAAGTGTGATCGACCTATTGATTTGATATTAGTTGAGCAATTGTACTGTTATTGTTCAGAAGTCATGGATGCTTTGTGCCTCAAAAAGCTAGGGAACTCAATCAAGCACCCAACATCCAGATCCAGTACAAACAAACATCCCTCAAGCTCATCAATTACATAATCAAAAGGAACATGGAGGTTTAAACCCAAACTTGGAAGCCTGCTTGTATTCTCTTTCCTGCGCCACATAGCGCTACAATTTATGTGTTATGAGCACACTGGTTTGGACTGATTTTATAGTGTATGGAAACAAATGTTAAGGTTTTAGAGTACTGTAATACACAGAGTTGTCAACTATTCATTTGATTAAATTACAACCAAAATGTTCTTGTTTCTATGTTGACAGAAATTGCTTTCCGATTGAAGCATGTAATTCTTGATTTCATGCTTTGCATTTCATTGGATATATTTCGATGCTCTGCAACTTGTTTGATAGGGTTTTTATGCTCCATATCTTTTTTTGATAGGCTTGAATACACTGCATCTCAGGTAGAATTTGATGCTCTATATCTCATCCAATAAGATTAATGCTTTACAGATACTGCTACAAAATTCACCAAACCTGTGCAATTTGCCATCTACTTAAATGGGGGCCGAGGAAGAAAACACACCTTCCCAGCCTCCAAAAGTGACAACTTCAACTCAGGTCCTCTATCAACCTCCGTCTGTCCCCTTGCCCTTGAAAAAAAAAAATTTCCATTTTTATGAATTCTAGAATATGCGTAATTCACAATTTTGTTTATTTTCTAGGAGACATCACCAGGCCCTGTGCCCACATATCCTGATTGGTCAAGCTCGATGCAGGTTTGCAATGAAAAGAACAATGTCTGGTTCAATTTGGTCATATACATGCTGTATTTGTGTGTGTGGTTCTTTCTTTTTATGGGAGGTTTTTTTTTTCCTATTTTGTGTGTGTTTTTTCTTCTTTTTTTGATTTTTCAGGGTTGGTTGTTTCTGACTAAAGAAGCATCCTAATGCACAAGGCTCCCACATTATAAGATTTGGAAAGGATAACATATATGAAGCTTTAACCCTATATTTCGAGTAGACTATTTTTATAGTTTGAACTCATTTCTTTTAGGTGATTGTCCGGCTGTAGCTAATCTGCTGGCTTATATCTTTATTCCTTTCTCAGGCCTATTATGGTGCCGGGGCTACACCACCCTTTTTTGCCTCAACTGTTGCATCTCCAACTCCCCACCCCTATATGTGGGGAGGGCAGGTAACAGCATGAGCGTCTCTTTAGTGCATGCCTTCACAATTGGCATGCTTTTTTTTTTTTTTAATTGTCAATGATGCAACCTGAAATTCTGAATGTGAGAAAGCTTTTTCCTTTTGCAGCATCCTTTTATTCCACCTTACGGCACTCCAGTTCCATACCCTGCTTTGTATCCTGCTGGAGGAGTATATGCTCATCCTAATATGGCAATGGTAAGACTTATGTTGGATCCTTTCTATATTCACCACTATTGTACTTGGTTGACAAGTTCTTGTTAGAATTATCCCCCTTGGTGTAGCACATATTTGATAATTTCTTAAAATAATTAAAACTTACAATCTCATACAGTTATGTTATATTTTATTAGAAAAAATATTTTCTTAATTAGTCTGATCTTTAATAAAAATAATGATATTTATATAATTTAAAAATTGATCATGTTTCTACTATATAAATAACAAAATTACCCATTATATTTGTATGGATTAAAGGAGGTAGTTTTTAGGATAAAATTGAACAGTTTTTCAAATTTAAATTAAAGGAAGTTTAGTAACTTCTCACATTGTCTTTTTTTCCTGATTAAAAACAAAAAAAACTCTAAGAAAAAAAAAAATGTAATTCATCACTTTACAAATAAATTTCTAAGAACACTCATTAAGTTAGAGAGATAAGGGTGAAGAAATTTTTAAGTTATAAATTTTTAAGTCCACCTTTTAAATTGTGAAATAACATGATAACCCGATAATATGTGAACTCTTTAAATCTCATAAAGTCTTACACTTGGCTTTATTATTCTAATGTTGCTAGTCAGACATTAACTCCTAGGTTATGCTTTATGTAAACCCCATCCAAAAAAAAAAACAATAAAGGGGAAAAATATGCCACAAGACACACCGAAACTATATAATGCTTTGTGGGATGATTCAAAAATACATCATATGCAATTGATGGGAAGGTTGCTACGTTATTTTCAGATACTTTGTTCCTGAGTGAATTTGTTTTTGTGCTTCATTGGCTACTGTCATATAGCTCAACACTGGGCTTTTGTGTCTCATATGTTTGCAGACTTCGAATACAGTGCAGAGTAACCCAGAGTTGGAAGGGAAAACAGCAGATGTGAAAGATCGGAGTTGTACAAAAAAGTCAAAGGGGAATTCAGGTTTGGATGGTGGGAGGGGTGGGGAAAATGGAGAGGCAGCTTCAGGTTCAGGAAATGATGGTGCTTCAGAAAGGTGTGTGAGCTTCAACATTTGCTGTCACAAGCCCTTCGGCTTGATTATAATTTTTTTCAATTCCTTGTCAATTGATAGTAATTGGGGTATTATTTTAGTATTATGCCTTAATATTTGATTGTGAATAGTGCTGAAAGTGGGAGCGAAGGTTCGTTGGATGCAAGTGATGAGGATAACAATCAACAAGTGAGTATTCTACTATCATTTCAAATTTAAAGTGTTAATTCCTGAAAGCTTCTTTAAAGCCCTAGCAATTTGTTTGGATAACGTGTTTAACTACATTTTGTGACAACTTTAAAGTTAGATTTGTCGCATCCCAAAATTTTGTGCTTTGAGATGTTAGTCTCTTTTTTGTTGACATTAGCTGGCATCTCCTGTACAGGAACTTGCTACAAGTAAGAAAGGAAGCTTCAACCAGATGCTCGCAGATGGTATTCATCTCAACCTAAGGAGGACCAATATTTCTCTCGGGCTAGTTTGTCGGTTACCAATACGTGTCAAAATATTTTATTATTTCTTTTTTACTATGACATGTTTTGTGCACATTGGGTTTTTTATAAATTTCACAAAAATTGAGCTCTTAATATAAATTTAAAAAAAATTAAACTATTTAGTAATTTAGAAATAATTTGAAACCTAAGTCACTGTTCACTATTATTTCTTTTTGACACCCACACATTTTGGGTTCATTGGGTATTTTATATATTTCACGAAAATGGGATTCTTAATATAAATTTTAAAAAATTGAGCTATTTGATATCTAAAAATAATTGAAAACCTAAGTCATCATTCTCATCTTTTTTTTTTTTTTAATTATGTGGTGTATTTTATAATCTCACTCCTTTATTTTTTTATTTTTTTTTTTTTCACTTGCATACCAATTCTTCCAATCAATTTTCATGTGGTGTATAGGCATTTTTATTGACAATTTGTATAAAGTAAAGTTCTTGATCAATGATATTATCAAATTTATAAATAAAATTTTATTTAATATGTCCTCTTCGTATCGTGTATTTGTTTTTGGCCAAATAAGGCATTGTATTGTGTTGTCTCCATTTCCTGTGTACTGCTTAGATCTCAACTTGAGCCAAGTGATTACTATTCTTCTTTGGTTAATGTAAATATCTTAGATATCTGGGAACTTCCTCAGGTGCCAATTCACAGAATACTGCAGTCAGTGCAAATATTCAAGCTTCAGTACCAGGAAAGCCAGTGGTCGCGATGCCTGGAACTAATCTTAACATAGGTATGGATATATGGAATCCTTCCTCTGCTGCTGCAGTGAAAATGAGTCCAAATACTGGCGTATCCTCATCAGTTGTTCCGGTGACACTAGTTGGCCGTGAAGGTCTTATACCTGAACATCAATGGATCCAAGTATGAATATCTACTCCCAACTTCTTATAATGTTTCATTTTCTTATTTTAGAACAATCTTTTGTGGACATATGTATCAATTTTTCACCTCAACATGAAAACACAACTAATATGGCCTCTACCTACACTTCAGTAAGTTGTCAAAAAAAAAAAAAAAAGTACATTATCAAATTAGTCTATCATACCGGCCAAACTAGGGGTGCTGTGACACGTAAAGGTGTCACAGTGCCTCCTTTTTCTTCCCCCTTGGATATTAGTGGATATTTTACCTTATAAATACCCTTAAAATAATTACTTTAAAAATTTTGTTAATAGTAACAGTCATTATATAAAATCCAAATACAAAAAAATAAAAAATAAAAAAAACTATTTAGAGGGTTATTTTGAAGCCCTAAATAATACCTGGATCTGACAAGGAAGAACCGCCAGTGCTGTGACACTTTAAAGTGTCACAGTGCCCCCTTTCTCCCGCACCTGCCAATCAAACTGACCCCCTTGAGACCTTGTCAGCCTGCTTATAGTTTTGTCTAATTTTTTAGAACCACGGATAGGTGTCATATAGATGCAGGATTATTTATTGATCTCCGTACCCCAAACTCTGATGCAGTGAAGGGGAAAGCAAGAGGGTGCTTTTGCAAAGAAGATGACATATTTTAAGACGAGTGGCAACCAAACCAAATGCCATTATAGGACTCATATTAAGTTCCTTGGAAAACTCGCTTGTATAATGGCCCGGAAAAGCAATCTCGATGGAAAGAAAATAAGATTTTGATATGGCATGGCTAATAAGAGGCTGTTACAGGATAGGATGAGGCGAACAAATGTCTAAACATGGATAATATAGCTACTCTCCTAGTCTCATTTACATTATTTGCATATCTCACCCATTGACTGCTCACTGAAGGCAAGCATGCATTAGGTCATTCCTCACTCCCTTGTGTGGTGGATACTGGAGTCCTGTGCTTATCCCTTTCCAATGTACTCACTCAGAGAGTAGCCCGACGTCTCTTCTTGCACACCCAACCATAGTAAACCCATATTTCTGCTGCTAATCACAGCAGTTTACATCCCTAGCAAAACAAGTAAGGGCTAATGCAAAACAGAATACTTGAAACAAGAAATTGTCAATTGAGTGCTAGTGGTCTTGCTTTTGTGTTACTGATGAAGCATGGAAGCTAAAGGGCTTGAGTTGTTGGAAATTTAAATAGGACAGTTTTAGATTTGCTTGCTTTCCTCATCTAGTGCTGTAGAAACAGAAGGCATAACTAATACAGGAAGCAGTAGTTAGATCAGCATGGTATTTGAGCCTTTGATATTTAGAGAAGAAAGAAAGGAATCTGACTTTCAGCATCTATTTTGATGTTGATACTTATAAGCATGATAGCAGTATTCCTTCTTATTTATCATCGTTATCATGGTCATTATCATCGTTATCATCTATGCGTCATGGACTTTTTCTCCATCACGTTCTATCTTTGTGATTAAGATTGCAGGATGCCGTTTTAGCTTCAATTGACAAGCTACTTAGCCTATCAAGATATGTTTCAGTAAAAAGATTTATTTGCTTGCACCTTTGATTTTTACTAGGATGATCGAGAACTTAAAAGGCAGAAAAGGAAGCAATCTAACCGGGAATCAGCCAGGAAGTCAAGGTTACGCAAGCAGGTAAAGATAAAAGACCTCGGTTGAACTTAATCTTTCAATTCATATGCTAGAAAAGGAAATTATTCTCTCTCTCTCTCTCTCTCTCTCTGTGTCTATCTATCCCTGCTTGTTAGTGTGCTTGCATGTGGAATTTTCTCTGGAGGTGTCGTAAGAAGTCAATCAGATACACGAATCTCCCGCTATAAGCTGGGACTGGGACCAGGAAGGGTCAAACTTCTTTTGGTCTATTGTTCACATATGCATTTTTTACCAAACTAGGAGCAGTGGTTATTTGCGTCTTACTGTCTTTAAAAGTGCAAGTAAAATTCTATCATTTTGGAGAAAAACTGATGTTATGGAAAGTGTTTGCTTTTACCAGGCAGAGTACGAAGAGCTGCAACGCCGGGTTGAAGCATTGAATAATGAAAATCTCTCCCTTAGAGACGAGTTGCAGAGGTTATCCGAGGAATGTGAGAAGCTAACATCCGAAAATAATTCCATTAAGGTTTGCCAGATCACCTCAGTTCTCCATCGATGTCTTCTAAATCTCCCATATATCTTCTTTAGATTTATCGACACACTGGCATTTTACGAAACAAGCATGTTTTTTACCTAAGGAAAATGATCTTGCTTCCAAAACAGGAGGAACTAACCCGGCTATGTGGAGTGGATGCCATTGCTAACCACAAAGATAAGAATCCTACCCGGGGTCTTCCTTCTAATGGAGGAGATGAGCAATAGTTGAGAAGTAGAAATAACATCTTCACCAGTTTCAGAAATTCTTTTTTCAAACTCCCAACTGGAATTCAAATCATATGCCGTGGCTGTTGAAGACCAATTTTCACTCCAAACTTATACCCATAACGCATTTTACTGTTATAACTTTATCAACTAAATTTGCTACTGGTGTTTTTAGTTGAGGCCTTGATTAACTCAGCATCTGTCTGCTGTGTGTTCACGACATTGTTGGTTTGAGGTTTTCTGAGGGCTAGCATCCTGCTTGCAGCTTCTGAATGCATAATTATATTGTTACTAATTATGCAGATTGATGAATCCAGCACTAGTTAAACGTACACTGTTTCAACATTGAGCTTGGATCCTTTCGCAAAATGTGATATTACACTGTGACGGTGAACCCTGTTGATTTGTTGTAACGTTTACAATATCAAAAAGAAATTTAAAATGAGTACGTGAAGCTATATAAATTAGGTATAACCTTGACGATGAGCTACGGGCCATCACTTCCCTTTTATGGAATGGCTTTAATCATCAAGGAGGCTTTTGGCTTGACCATGGTCATAAGTTTACTGTTGGAAATTATGGTGGTCGATTTATACAAGCAGTATCTATTTCAATAAATCTCCTAATATACAAATCCCAATTCAAGGTGTTATGTAGTGGTCAAGTGTGGTAGTGGACGAGCGAAGATGGCCAACGTGGTGATGGCCAGAGGTGATGTGGTTTTGCCGGTGACATGGTGGTCACCATTGATAGGAAGGAAACTTCAGAAAATAGGGGCAAAATTCATCCTTTCCCAGCACTAACATTTTTTTTTACCTTTGTATAAAATACAATTACTTTCAAAATATTCATACTTTTCTAATAATAATAATATTTTAAAAAATTATCCTCCCTCAAAATTCTTACCAAACAAACACAGATTATTTAAACACATGCACGATCGACTTTTGTTACTCTACGTAGTATATTTGGATTAATAGATTTATATTTAGACTAATAGATTTTACTTTACGTAAATTCAAGCTTACTCGATCTATTTGATTGCAATCTTATAATATAATCAAATTCTCTAATCCAAATACCCTTTCTGTTTCAGCATTCGGAAAACATGTTAGGACAAACATGCATGAAAATTAAACAGGGATGCTAATATGCCTAATGTGCTTGCTTCACAAGAGATCCAAGTACAAACATATTTCCCCTCTTTTCGAAGGACCCCTTCGGTCATAAGAATTATTCCAAAGATTATAAAATGAAAAAATTACTAATTCTTAACGCTTTATGGGCACCATGGACTTGGGCCACTAAAATCCTACCCAATTGACAGGGAGTTGAAAAGGTGAAAACCCTCAACTTTTGCTGTAGTTGCATGGGAAAGAAGTCTACTCAACAAACTAATCTTCAACCATGCTACTGCCTTCAAATCACTAGATCATCTCGTTTTAATTACAAAGGTAGGCCACTTCAATCTTTACATTCTTGAGGAAAAGTAATCTTGTTGTAGCTTGAGGCTCTATAATGAATACAAATATCAATGAATATGAATATCAAGCAAAGGTGATCCGAATATAATCTCTTGATTAGATCTAGAAAGGAGGATTTTTCAATTTACTATTAAGACCGAAATACTCAAACACCATAACTGTGGCAATCCAAACCTAAATACTCAAACATATGGCTCAAGTCGTACACGCGGATTACAAATTTTAAACAAAATATAACTATTCTATATTCCAGACCATTTTATTCTTTTAATTTAACTACATCATGATAAATTTATCCATCATCTACAAAGATATACTAAGGAGAAATAAACTCAACAAAAGAAAATACATAAATCTCCAAGATAACTTAAATTAATTCATCAACTGGCTACCCGAATCTTCTTCTCGCTCGAAATTTCTTCCAGTGATACGGATGTCTTTCCCTATAGGCTAGATGCTATCTACTCAATCTGGAGCCAAGAAAATGCAAGGGTGAGCCAAAACCCAATAAATGATCATAATAAAAAACTAATAACAATAACGATTTCGGATATCACACTACAAAGATCTCAACATATTCTAACAACCTACTATATCCGAGACAATTACAATACATTGTAAATATGACTTTAGACAAGATAGGCCCCACTTGACCCGCACATCCAAAAAATAACAGAGTGACAATAATCAATGGTAATCCCCTAGAATCCGACATTGACAATGATTGAGAATTTTCATGGTCCATATGTCAGCTAGAACGACCAGCATAATCACGATAACAATCAATATGGATTCCACCGAATCCGAATATCTCAGAATCCACACAATGATACTACCAACACAACTAATGAGATACTCACAATCATAGAAAATTACAAGAAAACTCCTGGATCTTATCCCGTCACTGTGAACCAAAGGCTGCATATATCCCCCGACAGTTGGGTACTTGCACGAGCTATCGATGCTCGCAAGTTTGACCTCCGACCAAAATCCATGGTCCACAAAGACTCTGCCAAACAAAGTACAGACGTCTCCCGAGCATGCTCATCTGCTCATCTTCCGACCTTACCAGGTACGGAAGATATCTCACAAGTCAAACTCGGCATCTCCCGCCATGATATCCTCGATATCATGATCTACGATGTTCACGTGGCCATAAGTATCCCGCAAAACTAGGCAACATACCTCAACCCACCAGAATACGAAAATCAGTATCGGATAAGCATAAACCACATTTAAGTACCATAGCCTCCAATTCAACCAGATACTTTAATATTTTCATACACTCTCCTCAACATTGACCGTAAGAAGCCAACGAATTCAAATACTCACACACCGAGTATAACGCAAAGAATGCTTTGCAACATCAACAATAAAACGTCGTTCGGTATTGACCAGGGACCGTACTCACGCCATCAAATCTAACACGAAGGAATTTCTCACAGCACGAAGAATAGATAAACTCAAACCGAGATATTATATTTTACTTAATACAACTATTAAACTATTCGTCCATTCTGTTGCGTTATAATGTCTACAACTAAGGCCAATAACCTCTATTTTTATTAGATTCCCTTCCAAATAATTTCTCAAAATTTCTATCACAATATTTAGCACAATTAATTTCATCCTATAATCATCCTTAAAATTTGGAATATACACATATACTCACTTACACATATAGAACATACATTTCTAGTACAAGAAATACACATCATAAATGCCATCCATGAGTGCTTACATCCATAATTTGAAGCATACATATTTGTCCATACACATGAATGCCTGAGCACCAACATACATAAATATATATACACACAAATGGCTACTCATACCCACGCTGCCACATTTTCCACCATTTCCAGCTCACACTCACACACGGCAACAAGATATATATACACACACCCTCACACACTTGGTAGCAAAACTACCGCCTCACACACACTCACGCACACACGCACGGCAAAGACTCTTCCAAAGACACACACACAGCTCACACACACACACACACCCGACTTGCACTCACCCGCACACACGCACACAGCAACATCTGCTGCTTCACCACACCCACACACACACAGCACACCCACACATGGCTACACACAGCAACACACCGTCACACCCACACAAGGCTACACACACGCGCCAACCCCATTGGCAAGACACCACCGCACGCTCTCTCACGTTACGCTACACACACGGAACACAAAACACACCCAGACAGAGCACCCCAGAACACACCCACACCCACACAAAGCTGCACACACAATTGTATTTACCGCATTCCGTATAAAATACGGAACCCAATTATACACCCAAATCAATCCGACAAAGCACGAGGCTCTGTTTTCTTTCCCAATTTCCACCTCACAGCGACATAGGCGATCACGGCACTAATGGAAAAAAGGTGAGCATGAGAGAAGCAAAGGAACGATTCACTAACAGAAATTAGAAATTACACTTGAATGAAGGAAGAAGTGAAATGATGAGGATTCACTTGCAAATCAGAGGAGAAATGACAATAGAAGGATTTCACTTGCAAAATTTCAGGGAGAAATGGCAGTGGAAGGGTCACTTGCAAATTGAGTAGAAATGACAGTAAACGGGATTCACTTGCAAAATTTCAGGGAGAAATGACAGTGGAGGGGTCACTTGCAAATTGAGTAGAAATGACAGTAAACGGGATTTACTTGCCTAGAGCGACGGCAAGGGTTTGCGATGGCGGCTTCGGCTTCGGCTCAATAGCAACGTCGACAGCGGCCTTGTCAATGGCGATGGCTTCGACTAAAGCAGTCGGTTCAGATTTGTGATGGTGGCTTCGGTATCGATTGATGTCGGTGACGGTAGCAAACCACTCGAACGATGACGATGATGGCAACCAGACATAGCACCACAGCGAAATCGACCACCAGGCCTCACTCTGCTCTCACTCTCTGCTCGACCCTTCCTTCCTCTACCTCCACTGGAACCGAGTATAAATAGAGCCATGAGCAAATTTGGGCGAAAAACAAATGCAATCAGATGGTTGTAACAGGAGAAATTTTGTTAGTGGTGAGATTTGAAGAACGGCCACGCTGGAGGCCGTTGCGAGAGCGAGAGAGAGAGAGAGAGCAGGGAATCGAGAGAGACGAGAGGAAGAGAGGAAGAGAAGGTGGGGACGAGAGGTAGCTGAGGAGATTCGAGAAGATGGTGATGTGGATTGGGTTGTTAAATTAATTAAATTATTTATTTATTTATTTATTTATTTATTATTATTATTATTATTATTATTATTATTATTATTATTATTATTACGTAAAATATTTATAATATTATTATTCCATAAATATTTTTACTAATAAACGTTTAAAAAAATCCACCAAATTTAATTCCAGATTCCTCGATAAAAATATCTAACCGTTATAATTCTTCCCCCCTTAAAAGAATTTCGTCCTCGAAATACAAATTTCATCTACCAAACAAGTATGGATATTTTTCCTTGATCTCGTCCTCTAACTCCCACATTGGCTCCCTTTCAGTGTGATGACTCCACCGGATCTTCACCATTGGAATCACTTTCTGCCGCAAAATCTTATCTTGACGATCCACTATCTTTTCCGGTTGTTCATCAAAAGATAAATCCTCCCGAACACGCAATGCCGAATAATCAATCACATGAGTTGAGTCATACACATATTTCCGCAACATGGACACATGAAAAACATTGTGCACTCTTGATAAGGCTGATGGCAGTGCCAATTTGTAAGCAACCTCCCTGACACGCTCGAGTATCTCGAATGGCCCAATAAATCGAGGCCAAAGCTTCCCTTTCATGCCAAAACGAGCCACACCCTTCCCTGGGGAAACTTTCAGAAAGACACTATCACCAACTTCGAATTGAAGATCACAACGCCGCTGATCAGCATAACTCTTTTATCTGCTTTGGGCCTCCCGCAAGCATTTTTTAATCAAACTGATTTTAGCGGTAGTCTCTTGCACTATGTCAGGACCCATGATCCTTCGATCTCCTACCTCTTCTCAGCTAATCGGTGGCCGACACTTCTGCCCATAGAGTGCTTCGAACGGGGCATACCAATGCTCGCCTGATAGCTGGTGTTATAAGTAAATTCGGCCAATGCCAAGTGCGAATCCCAACTACCACCCAAGTCAAGAGCTGATAATCGCAACATATCCTTAAGAGTCTGAATGGTCATTTTGGGCTGCCCATCAGTTTGAGGATGGAAAGCTGTACTGAACTTAAGCTGCGTACCCATCTCTTGATGCAAACTCCGCCAAAATCGAGAGACAAATCGAGGGTCTCTGTCAGAGATGATAGTAACCGATACTCCATGCAACCTGACAATCTCCTCAATGTAAAGTCTAGCCAAACTTTCTAACGGTAACGTAACCTCGGTAGCCAAAAAGTGAGCCGATTTCGTTAGACGATCGATTACCACCCATACAAAGTCATGCCCTCGAACAGTCTTAGGAAGTCCGGTCACGAAGTCCATGGCGACGTGCTCCCATTTCCAACCCGAAATAGGCATAGACTGAAGTTTTCCAACTGGATGATAATGCTCAGCCTTTTCTTGCTGACAAATCAAACATCGAGCAACATAATCTGCAACATCCTTCTTCAATCCTCTTTACCAGAATAACCTCCTCAAATCTTGGTACATCTTGGCACTACCAGGATGAATGTTGTATCTTGACCGATGTGCTTCCTCAAGAATTTCCTCTCGCAATTCTTTGATGTCAGGAACACACAAACGGTCTTGAAATCTGAGAGCACCATCCTTACCGAGATGAAACCCTACCCGGTGAATCACTGCCCAGCTCTTCACGAATCAACACCAACAATGGGTCTTCGTGCTCCTCGTTAGACGAAAGTACACCAAAATATCATCGATGAACACCACCACAAAGTGATCTAGGTACGTCTTGAACACCCAATTCATCATATCCATAAAGGCTGCAGACGCATTAGTTAGTCCGAATGGCATCACCACAAATTCATAATGCCCATAACGCGACCTAAAAGCCGTCTTAGCAATATTAGACTCCCGAATGCGTAGCTGGTGGTATCCGGAATGAAGATCGATCTTAGAGAACACTTGCGCTCCCTTCAACTAATCAAATAAATCGTCAATCCTCGGAAGCGGATATTTGTTCTTTATCGTAACCTTATTGAGTTCCCGATAATCGATGCATAATCTCATGGATCCATCCTTTTTCTTCAAAAATAAAACAAGGGCTCTCCAAGGTGACATGCTAGGCCGAATGAAACCCAAGTCTAAAAGTTCCTGCAACTAGGTCTTCAGCTCCCTCGGTTTCGCCGGTGCCATGCGGTACGGGGTCTTGGAAATCGGGGTAGCTCCCGGAAGCAGCTCAATAGTAAAATCCACTTCCCTTTCTGGCACAAGGCCCGGGAGCTCATCCGAAAATACGTCAGCTAATTCACACACAATGGGAATTTCTTCTAATTTGGCCTGTGGGGCGGCTTCTACTGATACATACGCTAAGAAACCTCTACCACCTCCAAGTAGCAAATGTCTAGCATGCAAAGCCAAAATGATTGGAGGGGAAACTCTGCCGCCAATGCCTTGAAACTCAAAAGGTGGATGCTTAGGTGGATTAAAGCGTATGAGCTTCTTAACACAGTTAATACTGGCATGGCAAGCAGCCAGCCAATCCATCCCGAGAATTGTGTCAAATTTCAGCATATTAAGTGGAATCAGATCTACTTGTAGACAATGATCCCCTATCCGAGTAGTACAACTAGCATATACTACATCCATCAAGACAGACTCCCCAACAGGAGTGGAAACTACAAGAGTAAAGTCTAATGACCTCGGCGTGACTCCCAAGTGCGGTACAAAACACGACGCCACAAAAGAATGGGTTGCTCCGGAATCAAACAAAACAAAAGCAGGAGAATCACAAATGTGTATAGTACCTTGAACCACATCGGGTGAATCTCGGGCTTGCTGCTCGGTGACTGCATAAACTCGTCCAGATCTCTGCGGCCTTTGTTATCCTGTTGTCCCCAACACTCCTTGCTTGGGTGCTTTACAGTCCTTGATGAAATGACCAGGCTTACCACAATTGAAACATGTTCAAGGCAATTGATACTCCCTGGAAGTCGGCGCTGGCGAAAATGCAGGAGGATTAACGGGTGCAAACGATGACGCATTGCAATTCCTGGCGAGATGTCCCGTCATCTGACACTTGAAGCACCGCTTTCCTCCTCCTCCTTGACCCTTGATATTCGGACGCTTCTTAAATGAGGTGTGTTGTGGTCTATCCCCAGTCGGAGTGCTTACTGTCTGCTGAATCTGGCCTCTCCGGAGTAAGGCTTGCTCGATGATCATGGCACGCTTCAGCACTACGCCATATTACACCAAATCAAAGGGAATTAGCTGCATCTGAATGATATCGTTCAGTCCATCTTGAAATCGCCGGGCTTTTCTCTCTTCGTCGTCTACCAAGTAAGGAGCAAATCGTGATAGGGCGGTAAATTGAGCCTCGTACTGTGCAACCGTCATATTTCCTTGACGCAAGGACATGAATTCTGCCTCCTTTCTAACTCGTACACATGGGGGAAAGTATTTGTTATTGAAGTGGCGCTGGAATTCCTCCCAAGTGATCTCGTCAGCCGTCACACACAATTCTCTCTTCAACATATTCCACCAATGATCTGCCTCTCCGATAGAACGGTGAAGAGCGAGACGGACGTTGTTCATCAGTCCACAACGAATGACTTCAAAAGCCTTCTCTATCCTTGCCATCCATGCCTCAGCGATCATAGGATTAGGTAGACCGACAAACTCTGAAACCTGCTGATCAAGGAAGTCGAGCATCACTCGGCGCTCCCTATCTTGCACATTCTGTTGATCTCCGGTTGCTGATGAGTTGGTACCCCTAAGTCCCATGACTTGCGCACTAATTGCTTGATTAATCAAATATGCCACGTCGTGAAGGGCACTAGGAACCTCTGCGATTTCTTCGTTGCTAGCGTGCTCAGGTGCGCTAAGCGATCGATTTGCTTTAACACTTCGTTATTTAGACATCTTAAAATAATAAATAATGTTAGTATTTAAGTGTCAGCTAATATTCTAAATCCTTGAATGCTACCCGCATCACCATTTCTCAAATAAATTATGGGACCCAAAAATATTCCCACGAATCCCTTAGACTCTTAATCCTCAATTAACTTTACAGGAGCTAACTTTTTCTCTGATACCATAACTGTGTGCATTGATTATCGGAACTCAATAAGGTTACGGTAAAGAACAAATATCCACTTCCGAGGATCGACGATTTATTTGATCAGTTGAAGGGAGCACAAGTGTTCTCTAAGATCGATCTTCGTTCCGGATACCACCAGCTACGCATTCGGGAGTCTGATATTGCTAAGACGGCCTTCAGGTCATGTTATGGGCATTATGAATTTGTGTTAATGCCATTCGGACTAACTAATGCGCCTGCAACCTTCATGGATATGATGAACCAGGTATTCAAGCCGTACCTAGATCACTTTGTGGTGGTGTTCATCGACGATATTTTGGTGTACTCTCGGTCTAACGAGGAGCACGAAGAGCATTTGAGAGATGCATTGGGAACTCTTCGGGAGGCTCAACTCTATGGGAAACTCAAGAAATGTGAGTTCTGGCTTAGTCAGGTGACTTTTCTTGGCCATATTATCTCAGGAGCTGGAGTATCCGTGGATCCGGCTAAGATTGAGGCAGTCACGGGTTGGCCGCAACCCACTACACCAAGTTAAGTGAGAAGTTTCCTTGGGCTAGCGGGTTATTACCGTAGATTTGTCAAAGACTTTTCGAGCATTGTCGGGCCCTTGACCAAGTTGACACAGAAGAACGCGAAGCTCACTTGGACTGATCAGTGTGAGGCAAACTTCCAAGAGCTTAAGAAGCGGTTGACATCGGCACCAATTTTGACGATTCCTGATAGCTCTGGAGGTTTTGAAGTGTTCTGTGATGTCTCGTTGAGAGGTCTAGGGTGTGTCCTAATGCAGCACGAGAATGTCGTAGCTTATAAGTCTAGGCAGCTGAAGCCTTATGAGACTCGATACCCGACACATGACATGGAGTTGGCTGCCGTAGTGTTTGCTTTGAAATTTTGGTAACACTATTTGTATGGCGAGACTTTTATTATTTATACGGATCACAAGAGTCTGAAATATCTGTTCTCCCAGAAGGAATTTAACATGAGGCAGCAGAGGTGGTTGGAATTATTGAAGGACTACGACTGTGACATTCAGTATAAGCCAAGAAAGGCAAATGTCGTGGCTGATGCCTTGAGTAGGAAGTCTATAGGGCTGGTTGCCAGCATGATGATTAGGAAGCAGCAAATGTTAGAGGAAGTGGAGAACTGCCAACTACAATTGCACCTGGGAGATACACGAGCTACGGTGTCATACTTGCAGGAGCAACCGCTTTTCATTAGTCGCATTATAGAGAGTCAGCATGAAGACCCATTGCTGGTGTTGATTCATGAAGAGCTGGGCAGTGATCACCGGGTAGGGTTTCATCTCGGTAAGGATGGTGCTCTCAAATTTCAAGACCGTTTGTGTGTTCCTGACATCAAAGAATTGTGAGAGTAAATTCTTGAGGAAGCACATCGGTCAAGATACACCATTCATCCTGGTAGTGCCAAGATGTACCAAGATTTGAGGAGGTTATTCTGGTGGAGAGGATTAAAGAAGGATGTTGCAGATTATGTTGCTCGATGTTTGATTTGTCAGCAAGAAAAGGCTAAGCATTATCATCCAGTTGGAAAACTTCAGTCTATGCCTATTTCGAGTTGGAAATGGGAGCACGCCGCCATGGACTTCGTGACCGGACTTCCTAAGACTATTCGAGGGCATGACTTTGTATGGGTGGTAATCGATCGTCTAACGAAATCGGCTCACTTTTTGGATACCGAGGTTACGTTACCGTTAGAACGTTTGGCCAGACTTTACATTGAGGAGATTGTCAGGTTGCATGGAATATCGGTTACTATCATCTCTAACAGAGACCCTCGATGTGTCTCTAGATTTTGGCGGAGTTTGCATCAAGAGATGGGTACGCAGCTTAAGTTCAGTACAGCTTTCTATCCTCAAACTGATGGGCAGTCCAAAATAACCATTTAGACTCTTAAGGATATGTTGCGATTATCAACTCTTGACCTGGGTGGTAGTTGGGATTCGCACTTGGCATTGGCCAAATTTACTTATAACAACAGCTATCAGGCGAGCATCGGTATACCCCGTTCGAAGCACTCTACGGGCAGAAGTGTCGGCCACCGATTAGCTGAGAAGAGGTAGGAGATCGAAGGATCATGGGTCCTGACATAGTGCAGGAGACTACCGCTAAAATCAGTTTGATTAAAGAACGCTAGTGGGAGGCTTAGAGCAGACAAAAGAGTTATGCTGATCAACGGCATCGTGATCTTCAATTCGAAGTCGGTGATAGTGTCTTTCTGAAAGTTTCCCCATGGAAGGGTGTGGCTCGTTTTGGCATGAAAGGGAAGCTTCGACCTTGATGCATTAGGCCATTCGAGATACTCGAGCGTATTGGGGAGGTTGCTTACAAATTGGCACTGCCACCAGCCTTATCAGGGGTGCACAATGTTTTTTGTGTCCATGTTGTGAAAATGTGTACGACACAACTCATATAATTGATTATTCGGCATTGCGTGTTCGGGAGGATTTATCTTTTGATGAACAACCGGTAAAGATAGTGGATCATCAAAATAAGATTTTGCGGCAGAAAGTGATTCCAATGGTGAAGGTCTAGTGGAGTCATCACACTGAAAGGGAGGCAAGTGGGAGTTAGAGGACGAGATCAAGGAAAAATATCCACACTTGTTTGGTGGATGAAATTTATATTTTGAAGACAAAATTCTATTAAGGGGGAGAAATTGTAATGGCCGGATATTTTTATCGATGAATCTGAAATTAAATTTGGTGGATTTATTTTTAGCGTATATTAGTAAAAATATTTATAGAATAATAATAATATAAATATTTTACGTAATAATAATAATAATAATAAGTAAATTAATTTAACAACCCAAGCCACCTCACCATCTTCTCGAATCTCCTCTGCTACCTCTCGTCCCCACCTTCTCTTCCTCTCGTCCCTCTCGATTCCCTGCTCTCTCTCTCTCTCAACGGCTTCCAGCGTGGCCATTCTTTCGAATCTCACCACTAACAAAATTCCTCCCATTACAACCGTCTGATTCCATTTGTTTTTCCCCCAAATTTGCTCATGGCTCTATTTATACTCGGTTCCAGTGGAGGTAGAGGAAGGGTCGAGCAGAGAGTGAGAGCAGAGTGAGGCCTGGTGGTCGATTTCGCTGCGGCGCTGTGTCTGGTTGCCGTCACCGTCATCGTTCGAGTGGTTTGCTGCCGTCGTCGACATCAATCGATACCGAAGCCACCATCACAAATCTGAACCGACTGCTTTAGTCGAAGCCGTCGCCATTGACAAGGCCGCCGTCAACGTTGCTGTTGATCCGAAGCCGAAGCCGCCATCGCAAACCCTTGCCGTCGCTCCAGGCAAGTGAATCCCATTTACTGTCATTTCTACTCAATTTGCAAGTGACCCCTCCACTGTCGTTTCTCCCTGAAATTTTGCAAATGAAATCCTTCTACTGTCATTTCTCCACTGATTTGCAAGTGAATCCCCATCATTTCACTTCTTCCTTCATTTCAAGTATAATTTCTAATTTCTGTTAGTGAATCGTTCCTTTGCTTCTCTCATGCTCACCTTCTTTCCATTCGTGCCGTGATCGGCTGTGTCTCTGTGAGGTGGAAATTGGGAACGAAAATAGAACCTCGTGCTCTGTTGGATTGATTTGGGTATATAATCGGGTTCCGTATATTATACGGAATGCAGTAAATAAATTGTGTGCAGCCTTGTGTGGGTGTGGGTGTGGGTGTGGGTGTGGGTGTGGGTGTGGGTGTGTTCTGGGGGTGCTCTGTCTTGGTGTGTTTTGTGTTTCGTGTGTGTTGCGGTGTGTGTGTGTAGCAGAACGTGGGAGAGTCGCGTGCGGGTGCAGCTGCCAGTGGGGCTGTGCGTGTGTGTGTTGCCTTGTGTGGGTGTGACAGTGTGTTGCTGTGTGTAGCCATGTGTGGGTGTGCTCTGTGTGTGTGGGTGTGGTGAAGCAGCAGATGCTGTTGTGTGCGTGTGTGTGCGGGTGAGTGCAAGTCGGGTGTGTGTGTTTGTAAGAACGTGTGTGTGTGAGCTCTGTGTGCTATGAATGCTGGCAGAGTATGCGTGTATGCGTGTGTGAGCTGTGTGTGAGGCGGCAATTTTGCTGCCAAGTGTGTGAGGGTGTGTGTATATATATCTTACTGCCGTGTCTAGTGAGTGTGTGTGGGTGTGTGAGTGTGAGCTGGAAATGGTGGAAAATGTGGCAGCGTGGGTATGAGTGGCCATTTGTGTGTATCTATATCTATGTATGTTGGTGCTCAGGCATTGATGTGTATGGACATATATGTATGCTTCAAATTATGGATGTAAGCACTCATGGATGGCATTTATGATGTGTATCTCTTGTATTAGAAATGTATGTTCTATATGTGTAAGTGGATCTATGTGTATATTCCAAATTTTAAGGATGATTATAGGATGAAATTAAATATGCTAAATATTGTGATAGAAATCTTGAGAAATTATTTGGAAGGAAATATAATAAAAATAAAGATTGTTGGCCTTAATTGTAGACATTATATTGTAACAGAATGGAAGAATAGTTTAATAGTTGCATTAAGTAAAATATAATATCTCGGTTTGAGTTTATTTATTCTTCGTACTGTGAGAAATTCCTTCTTGTTATATTTAAGGGCGTGAGTACGGTCCCTGGTCAGCACCGAACGATGTTCTATTATTGATGTTGTAAAGCTTTCTTTATGTTATACTCAGTGTGTGAGTATTTGAATTCGTTGGCTTCCTACGGTCAACGTTGAGGAGAGTATATGAAAACATTAAAGTATCTAATCGAATGGGAGGCTATGGTACTTAAATATAGTCTACGCTTATCCGATACTGATTTTTCGTGTCTGGTGGGTTGAGGTATGTTGCTTAGTTCGACGGAATGCTTATGGTCATGTAATCATCATAGATCATGATATCATGGGTATCATGGCGGAAGATATTGGGTTTGACGTGTGAGTTATCTTCCGTACCTGGTAAAGTCGGAAGAGGAGCATGTAGATGAGGTCATCTATCCTGGTTGAGTCAGATGATGAGTATGCTCGGGAGACGTCTGTACTTGGTTGGGCGGACTCTCTGTAGACCATGGATTTGGTCGAAGGTCAAACTTGCGAGCATCGGGTAGCCCGGGCAAGTACCCAACTGTCGGGGGATATACGCAGTCTTTGGTTCATAGTGACGAATAAGATCCATAAGTTTTCTTGTGATTTTCTATGATTGTGAATACCTCATTAGTTGTGTTGATAGTATCCTTGTGTGAATTCTGAGATATTCTAATTCGGTGAAATCCATATTGATTATTATCGTGATTATGCTGGTCGTTCTAGTTGACATATGGACCAGAAAAATCCCCAATCATCATTGATGTCAGATTCCAGGGGATTACCATTGATTATTGGCACTCTGTTATTTTTTGGATGTGCGGGTAAAGTGGAACCTATCTTATCTAGAGTCGTATTTAATATATGTTGTAATCTGTTTCAGATATAGTAGATTGTTAGAGTATGTTGAGACCTATGTAGTGTGATATCCGAGATTGTTATTGTTATTAGCGTTTTTTATTATAATCACTTGTTAGGATTTGGCTCACCCTTGCATTTTCTTGGTTCCAGATTAAGTAAATAGCATCTAGCCTGGTGGGAAAGACATCCGTATCAAAGGAAGAAATTTCGAGCGAGAAGAAGATTCGGGTAGCCAGTTGATGAATTTAAGTTGTCCTGGAGATTTATATATTTTCTTTTATTGAGTTTATTTCTCCTTAGTATATCTTTGTGGATGATAAATAAATTTATCATGATGTAGTTAAATCAAAAGAATAAAATAGTCTGAAATATAGAATGGTTATATTTTGTTTAAAATTTGTAATCCGCGTGTGCGGCTTAAGCCATGTGTTTGAGTATTTAGATTTGGATCGCCGAAGGTATCAGATAACTGGCTAGGTATGACACAGCCTCTCAGCAATAAATGAGCATAAATGACAGCTAAGTTTGGCCAAAATATATACAGAGCAAAATACCTGTCAAAAAACCGAGCAGAGGTAAACATTTAAACAGAACGAGAAATGTTTGAAAGTGGCCTTCACGACACTCTCAGATAATGTGATACTTATTTATTCATTTATTCTTACATAGTCCCATTACAGTAAAAAGATAGATTGGATGTCGCTTTTTCCGAAGGAGTACACAACGCTGCCCAAACTGGAAAACGAGCATCACTCATTTTGTGCTGACCTACCGTCGAGATTTGTTCTGGGTTGGCCTTTAATTACTAGTTGGTCTTGTGATTGCACTGGTATATCGTCTCCCCGTAAAATAGATCAGCAGCTCCAAAAATAGAAAAAGGCTTTTCTTTCAATTCATGTCTATTGAATAACAATTAGACAGCATAATAAACAAGCTTCAAGCTCACCTGACCCCATAATTTTTGCAAGCTGAGTCCTCGCAGGCTTAATTTCTGCCGGGTGAGAGCTGACAAGTCTCACCTGCAAAACCAAAAACCACCAAGAGACTCAGACTGAATGCGCAACCAACAGAGGAACAGATGTTGTGACGACTTATCTATAAGAATCATTTTACCTTGGAAAATGGTACAGTTACTCGATGGGTACTTAGCCCCACCAACTAATAATATAACACTAGCGTTGCTTAAGCTTTCTCACTTCAACGCAATATTTCTGAGAACTAGCAAATGTCAGATATATGCATCACTTGGCCTAAATATAACGATAATGTTGAACAACCATGCATAAAAATATCGATATCTGTCACAACTATATCAGTATCAAACAAGTATAAGTGTTGGAAATATTTAAAAAAATTCTAAAAATTATAAGCTGATAGGATTGTATCGTCCGATATTTTACAATATACCATCAATACGACAGCATAAAAGAATATTATAGCAATACCAAAAGGCTGACACTAATATATATAAGCCAATATTTATATTTATGTGAACACCTATTGTAATAATATTTAGAAAAATAAGGATGAGATAAGAGCACATACCATTTCATCGTATACAAAATCCTAGAAGTTGATCAAATCTACCTTGACACCTCAAAAAGAATGGACGTAGGTGGTTTGAGTACACTAGCTTTGCCCCCTGATAGACTGGACACATTTCTAGAGTAAACAATCTAAAATGCACTCGTTTACAGCAAATTATCTAACAAACTATTAAATTGATGAAAAATAACTTGAAGAAATAAAGTAGTAGAAATGGTAAGATATAATGATGAGTGCTTATTTTTGTGTAGACCACAGAATGAAGACCTATTCCCCCAAAAGATTTTTATTGTTTTATTTTTTACCTTTGTTGGACGATAAAATCTGAAAATATTATGCATTCTGCATAGCACAGCATACATTTTCTCTCCAAATATCCAAACAGCTTAATGATGCCAGGACCAACAAAGACAATTGTTGTTGCTCTATTTGGGCCTCAAAATTCTTAGTAAAAGGGTGAGACGAATGAAGAGGACACACCGGGACTATTTGTGAGATTGAACCGTAGTGGTGGAAGCTTGAGGGGCACATTACATGAAGATTATTTTTTGGCAATTCCATGATGAAGACATTAGGATAATTAAACTAAAAATTGAGGGATGAAATAGATTATCGTACCAAGATACATAAGCTGCAATCATGGAGCTCCAAGAAGCCACATCTCTCGAAGCCATTTCATCAAACACCTGTCGTGCCAATGCTATTTCATTGAAACCCACATACATTGCCAACTGGGTATTTCTTATGTACTTATCAGAAGCAAGACCCATCTTTAAAACCATAGGATGCACTGCCCCTCCGTGATGGTTTATAGAACAGATTCCACAAGCTTTGAGGATGAAATGGAACGTGAAATGATCCGGCACAAGTCCAATTCTTTGTAGCTTAGAGAACAGCTTCACTCATTCAATAGGATCTGAACTAGTAGTGTATGACCTAATGATAGTATTCCAAGAAAATAGTGGGGGAACAATGCGATTTCATTGAAACCCAAACATAAAGAGATGCCAACTGATGTATTTCAAATGTAATAAACGGGTCGAAGCAAGACCCATCTTTAAAACTATAGGATGCACTGCCCCTCCGTGATGGTTTAACACACATGCAACAGATTCCACTGGCAGAAGGCAAAATTTGGGAAAGGATGAAATGGAACGTTCGAAATGATCAGAAGAAATGCAGAAGTCCAATTCTTTGTATCCCTAGTTGTCAGCTAGAAATCCAAAACAGAATGCAAACGCTTCACTCATTAAATAGGATCTGAACTAGTAGTGTATGACCTAATGATAGTATTCCAAGAAAATAGTGGGGGGAACAATGGGTGATTTCTCGAATAACAGACGGGTGAAACATAAAGAGGTCGAAGATGATGCAGGTACAAATAACAGAGAATAAACGGGTCGTGATCCAAAGCAGTTTTGAGGATGAGAGGCTGGAGTTGGAGGAGATCGATAGTGGTTTACGCCCGTTGGAAAAGGAACACAATTTGACGGCAAGACATCAACATGGACAACAGTTAGAATGATGGCAATCAGCTGTCGCACTATATTGATCTGTTGTGAGTGGAATGGAAGGACGCAGTAAAATTAAAATGAATTACGTTTTTTTTTTTTATTTGTTTGGCCATATTATAAAAGGTAATTATATAAAAATGGAGGAAAATATAAAGTTATTGAGTAACACTATTTATATTATAGCTTGTTATAATTATACAAAAAATATTATATTATGCTAGATCTAACTAATATATATATGAAAGACCATTCTCTGTTGACATTTCAACTATTTAGTTGGTAGATTTTGTCTTCATTTTGGCAAGGCCTAACAAATCTAAAGACAGATCTACAACAATATAAATATCATGTTGCCACTCTCATTTACTTCCATTAAGAGAAACCTAGGGACTACAGAAAAATCAATTTGAACAAATGTAGCAAATGTGAAGGGAGATCAACATATATTTATTTATTTATTTATGGTCTGTCCATACTCATTTGAACCCGTGAAGAGAAAGATAGGGATATAAAAGCATTCATTTGAACTCACTTCAGATGTTGGAAGTTGAAGCCAGACAAGAAACCCAAATTTGAAATGATAATAGAGTGGAAACCTGCAGGAAGGACCAGGTTATTAGACATACCAGTAAGAAATAAATGTAGATTTCTGATTCATTTCAGCTGTCAATGGTAAAAATTTTCCTGCACTGCAGGGTGTTGAGGCCCCAAGGAATTCAGACAGACAGTTCAAAAAAACAAACCATTGTTATGTTCAAAAGAAGTGATAATGCTTTACTTTATCAATCTTTTCAATGAAACAATAAACAAACCATTCCTGAAGTGATTAATGTCAATCTTTTCAATGTAAAAATAAACCATAATCAATTATGGATTAGTGATAAAATATCCCTTCCCACACCAACTCACAGTTAAAGAAACCAAAACAGAGGACAACTATGAGAAACAAAGTAATCACTGTCAAATGATCTCAGAAGTTCTAATCAATAAACCTACTTTTAGCCTATGTTCATGGAAGGAAGAAACTGTAAAGTGCAAAGACAATACAAGTGGAATTTCGATACTCCCACATTTAGTAAAGGATATTGCATCAAAATTTTAGAAAGGCATAGACAAGTGCATATGATATGGGGTCTACAAAATGAAATGGGCTAGGATAATGATATTTCCATATTAGACAAAGGTCAAGAATATGATGCAGCAGCAGTGTCAGAATTTGAACTCGTAAAAATAACATGTAAATGATATAAATTAAGCCATAGCAAAAAAGATTATTTCATGAAATCGACAAGGGGTTCAGGATCACACCAAGATAAAAGTTCGTCTGAAAACACCTCGAGAAGGCTGAAAGATCCATAAGCTGCAAATATTGAGTGCACAAAACAAGAAATGAAATCTTTCTTCGAGAAATATATAAGATTAAAATGCATCAGCACTTAATACTACAGCCTGTGTAATTCCCAGAGCTAGCTTTCCTTCATAACTTTCTGGAGAAACACAAATTTGATATAAATTTAGATTGCATTAGAATGTTATTTCTTCCTTAGCAATGGGCAGAACCAGCAGGTCTTGTCCAACTACGTATTTCCCAATATAAATTTAGATTGGACTTCCTCCTCTCAAGAGTAAGCAGCCAAAACATAGAAGATCAAAAAATGGTGATAAAAAGCCTTAACTACACAACCTGCAGGACAGAATATTACATAGCATACAAAATGCACAAAGATCGATAATAACACCTGCCATGCTCCGAAACTTAGTAGGTCTAATTATTTATTATTCATAAAATTAAATCCCAAAATTCAGGTATAACAAACTAAAATACAGGACCCAACAAGTCAAACTCGGAAAGGAACACAATTTGACGGCAAGACATCAACATGGACAACAGTTTGAATGAAGGCAATCAGCTGTCGCACTATATTGATCTGTTGTGAGTGGAATGGAAGGATAAATAAAATGAATTACGTTTTTTTATTTCGTGGTCATATTATAAACATTATAAAAAATGGCAAAATATAAAGTATCTAACATTATATATATAATAATTATACAAAAATAATTATATTATGCTAGATCTAACTAATATATATTATTATACAATTCAAAAGTTTAGATTTTGTCTTCATTTTGGCAAGACCAATTCCAGATATCTAAAAATAACAAATATCATAACAAACTCAACTCCAAAGAAACCTAGGACTACAAAAAATCAATTTGAACAAATGTAGCAAATGTAAGGGAGATCAACATATATTTATTTATTTATTTATTTAATCATTTGAACCCGTGAAGAGAAAGATAGGGATATAAAATCATTCTTCCAACTCCTTCAAAACATTCCAACAAGAAACCCAAATTTGAATGATAAAGAAAACCTGAAAATATAAACATACCAGTAAGAAATAAATATAGATTTCTGATTCATTTCTCAAGGGTAAAATTTTCCTGCACTGCAGGGTAAACATAGACAGACAGTTCAAAAAAAAAACAATATTATGCAAATCAAATGCTTTAAAATTTTTCATAAACAGTAAACAATATCAAAGTGATTAATGCAACCTTTTCAATGTAAAAATAAACCATAATCAAAATTAGTGATAAAATATCCCTTCCCAAAACTCATCAAATCCCAAAACAGAGGACAACTATGAAAGTAATCACTGTCAAATGATCTCAGAAGTTCAATCAATAAACCTACTTTTAGCCTATGTTCAAAAGCAAAAAACTCTCAAGTGCAAAGACAATACAAGTGGATCCCGATACTCCCACATTTAGTAACGGATATTGCATAACAAATCATGCTTGCATATGATACCCTACAAAATGAAATGGGCTAATAATTAAATTAGCCAAAGGTCAAGAATATGATGCAGCAGCAGTGTCAGAATTTGAACTCGTAAAAATAACATGTAAATGATATAAATTAAGCCATAGCAAAAAGATTATTTCATATAAACAAAAGATCACACCAAGATAAAAGTTCGTCTGAAAACACCTCAAGAAGGCTAAAGATCCATAAGCTGCAAATATTGAGTGCACAAAACAAGAAATGAAATCTTTCTTCGAAAATAACGACAAAATGCATCCACTTAAACTACAGCCTGTAATTCCCAATTTCCAAAACTTTCTGGAGAAACACAAATTTGATATAAATTTAGATTGCATTAGAATGTTATTTCTTCCTTAGCAATTTTGTCCAACTATGTATTTCCCAATATAAATTTAGATTGGACTTCTCCTCTCAAGCTATCTCCAAAACATATCATTGGCACCTTATCTATATTTTACAAAGCATACAAAATGCACAAAGATCGATAATAACACCTGCCATGCTCGAAACTTAGTAGGTCTAATTATTTATTATATTCATAAAATTAAATCCCAAAATCCAGGTATGACAAATTAAAATACGGGACCCGACAAGTCAAACTCATGTCATTGGATAATTGTCTCATATATAAATATGACCGCCCATCCATATTTTCACTCTCGGCCAATTCCATTATCTAAAAATAACAAACCCATTTAATCCAGATCAAAAATCTGTAAGTCTCTATCAAATTACCAAATCACGTGACATTTCTCTTCCAACTCCTACAAAACATTCCAACGCCTACATCTAAGATTTTAAAAACGTGAACCGAAGCTCAGATTTCGAAACATAAACAAAACAATATTTTCAAATGGAAAATTCATAACCTCTATCAAAACAATGCCATCTCCCATATCATTGACTCATCATATCCCAAATATGAGCTCATTTCAAGTTCAATCACCACACACCCAATCTCTTGGCTATATTCTATCACATATCAACCCACACCGAGGTTTCCCGAATAAACAAAAGACCACCACTCACATAAATCCCAAACAAAAGCAAATCGATCCATCGGGTCTCAAACCACCATGGTCTACACACAAACTGGCCCACCCAGGGCCTTGGCGGTGCTCATACATATCCCCCCAAATCAATCGGTAAAATTATAATGCATATTCCAAGAAAACAAGGGGGCTAGCTAAAATGCACGCACAAATCCTAAATCTCCAAATTCGAAATAAAACACATTCAACGAAGAAATAGACAAAGGATAGAGTTAGAGGATACTTACCTCAACCTTATACCAAGCAAATATGAAAAACGGAGGTTCTGATGTACTCAAATGTCGCTTTCTCTCTCTTCTCCCCGTGTTCCTTCTCACTCCCCCTTTTTGCTCGAGAATGGCAAAAATCTAACTCTGCGCCCTTTTTATACACAACCCGAGCTCGAAAACGCGCCCTCTCGAGTTTCACGCTCGAGCACCACTTGGGCACTACTCTAGCGCCAACCATTCTGTAATCGATGCTCAAGCGCCACTCGAGCATGCTTCGAGCGCAGATTTTCAAATCTAAATTTTATTGAAGTTTCACAAAAATACCCTTAATCCAATACATTAAATAAACCTAGAACTAATAAATACATCCAAAATATATCAAATGGGGATCCGAATATTATAACTCTCCCTTACTTATAGAAATTTTGTCTTCAAAATTTATGCATTTCAAACTTAAAACAAACAGGAGCATTTTTCCTAACTTCATCTTCACACCACCAAGTTGCTTCCTCACTCGATGAATTCCTCGAAAGTTTTTTGGCCAATGGAATCATTTTATTTCTCGGCATTTGATCCTTTCTATCGACCAAAACCTCAACATGAAATACTCCTCGTCAATCAATAATAATTCCAACCCAAGCACATGAAAAGGATCCTCTACACATTTTCTCATATTCATCACTTAGGACATATCATATCCATCCATCAAACTTGGAAGTAAGGCCAATTTGCAGGTTGCCTCTCCAATCTTCCAAAAACATCGAAGGTTCCAATGAATCTCAACTTTGATTTGCCCTTCAATCCCAAAACTTGAAATTCATCTCTTTAGGATACTTTCTGAAACCTCTGGCCATCCGCATTAAACCTCAAATCGGGTTGCGAGTCTAATGTCCTACTTCCAACCTCAAATCAAATCTCGTAGCTGTCAGCCATGTGCCCCACATACTTCCAGCTACGCCACTCTAATCGATCATCTACCTCAATTCACAATCAGAAGACTCAAAGTTGGAATACCTCACAATCTCCTCATCTCGATAATAGACCGACGGTCAATCTCAAGAAAGACATCCCAATCGGCAAGCAATGAATCGGCTTTATCAGCTTATCCATCTTCATTCAAATCACTACTAAATTCTTCATTGTTCAAGGCAGACCTGAAGCAAAATCTTGAAGGCTTCTTCTGCTCGGCTTTCTCCTTTAGACACATGATATGGCTTGCCGCATACACCGCAATCACTCGGTCACATTGCTTCAACACACAATCCATACTTTTCTCAGAGGCATCATAGTACGCTACAAATCCTCCTGATCCATTAGAAATCGACCAAGACCGACATTGTCATCAATCTATTCTTCGACTTCTAGAAGCTCTCCTCATAACCATCATTCCGTATGAATACCATTCGCCTCTGTGTCTATTGACAATCCCCAAAATTCTCAACAAATCGTTGATTGGGTTTAGCCAGTCCCAAAAAACTGCACCCCTCCGAGACATCAGTTGGCTTCTCTCCATTTGCCATTGCTTCAACCTCTTTCGAATCCGCAATGTGCCGCCACAATCAAACAGAATGCCCAAATTGATATTCATTCAATCTCTAACGATCCATGCATAACCTCTACAACCCATCTAACTTCACCAAAAAAACCATAAGAGCGTTCCATGGTGACACCTGGTTGAAACCGTTCCTTAACAAATCCTACAATGACTGCTTTCTTTCTTATAATTAGACGAGGCCATTCTATGCAAAGTTCTCAAATTCGATACCAATCCCAGCACAACCTTAATGGCAAACTCAAACTCCTGATCACAAAGTTCTATAGGCTAATCCTCTTCCACAACTAAGGATCCAACTCTAGCATCTCAAGCGGTAGCTACCCGCACTCTATCTAAAATCGTTTGACTCCTATTTGGATGTCTAAGATTCAAATGCCTGGAATTCATGCAATCCATAGATAAATGGCCTATTTGGCAGCAATTGAAACATACTCCATTCTAACGAAAGCAAACTTGGCCCGCATTCTTCTTTCCACAAAACTCGTAGGTAAACTTCATAAACTGGAACCTAGGAGGGAAAAACTTTGCTTCAACTACATTTCCTTTATCTTATCCTCTAGAGAATAAAAAAGTCCACTCTTCGAGCTCTAACTTCTTCTGCACATTTACAGGGCCCAGTCCAGCACTTCACTATATAACCACAAATCTGAATAGTACCAACTACTTCTAAATTGAATATTGAAATCCCTGTAGAAATTTCTAGGCACTCGGGGCCTAATCCACAACCTTATAGGGAGCAAATCGGGATGGCTCCACAAACCATACACCGTACTTAGCCACCAACCTGTCTCAACAGATCTTTCAGATTCTTCAACTTCTTTCTAAATATTACCTCAAGAAGCCGAATCTCATGCTTGACATCCATGGATTCTACTCAATGATGAAGGATTTACAGAAACAATTATCCACCCGATCACACCACGAGTGGAAACGGACAGCCCTTGAGCTCCCTCTCACTCCTATCGCATCTTCATATCCCTACACAATTAGCATCATCGTTGCCAATAAAATCAAAGCGACACTCCTCTATCCTTTTTCTTGGCAGAGGTTGTTCGTTGTTAACTTTACAGCTCCACTCAAAAGAAGGCGGAAGAAATCGCAGCACCCGCGGCCATATCCATGGTCTCCTTCCATCTTTGTTCCCTACTTTCCGAAGTCAAAATTCGCAATACAAACTTCTTATGCAACTCTATTTCCCGAAAAGCATATGCATAGGCCAAGGACAGGTCCATCTACCTTGTTTACTGCCTCCATTCTTGACATGTCTTCTTTTCTCAACTGTCCTGCCGAACTCAACTCCTTTAATCTCCCGAAAGCTTGATAGGAGAAACTCCTTCAAAAACGCCTCCCGGAGGACATCCCAACTACCTCCTCACTCTCCTAGCCCAAAATATAACGCTAGAAGTCCCCACCTTCTAGTAGCCTTGCCATCCAAATAACCTCGCGGCAAAAAAGGGTGTTCTACTGTACCCTAGGTCAGCTACCCTCCTCCAGTAACCGATAATTTCCAAACACTTTCTCTATCTTCCGTAGCAAATTTTTCTGCTTCAATCGGATCAAACTCGAATTATGAAACGGATTCACAATTCAGCCGACTTCCTCATAGCACTTAAATCCTTATTCTGCCACTGAATCATTCCACCCATCATGCTGCTCAAGCGACACCTCATAACCAAATGATCAACCTCCCTATTCAAACCCAAGCATTCACAACTTAAATTTTCTACTTTCTGCCCGAGGCGGTACTTATTGTTATGCTCCAAAATTTAGTAGGTCTAATTATTTATTATTCATAAAATTAAATCTCAAAATCCGGGTGTAACAAATCAAAATACAGGACCCAACAAGTCAAACTCGTACAAAACCCTATCGAACAACCGTCCAAACAATATAAATATAGCCTACTCTAAACATCATAAAGAATATTTCCAAATATGACAACTCATCTACATTATATATATATATATATATATATATAAAATCTAACGATCCTTATTATACAATCTAAAGGCCCACTCTCGGCCAATTTTATTATCCAAAAATAACAAAACTTATAACAAACTCAATCCAAATAATAGAGAAATACAACTAATGCCATCTAAATCGTAACAAGTGCCCAACCCATCGGATTACATGACACCGCGTTAGATCTCAACCAGCTCCTACAAAGCAACCTAACCCTCTATGAATCTTAAAAGATAAAAATTTGAAAATATGAGCCGAAGGCTCAGCAATTATCGTTATGAACATACACAAAACAGCATATGCAAATCAAAGAGAGAATTCATAAACAAATATCAAAACAGATGCCATATACAAATCCCAAATCGTCCATATCAGAAGCCAAATCATCATATCCGAAATAGGAGCTCAAATCAGAAGTCCAATCACCAACACCCCCAAAGCAGAATCTCATCGTACCATCCCACTGATACTAACGCATAACAAATTGTGCTCTGATACCCCAACACATAATCAATGGTCATAGCACACCCACGTAACAAAAACCACAGCATACCCACATAAACAAAAGACTGCGGCACACCCATATAAATAGAGGCCAACGACAAACATAAGCCAACGGCACATCCACATAAATAGAGGCAATTCAGAATCTAAATTTGCATATCATAACGACTACGTTTTAGACCGAAAACTCTAAGCCATCTCATATCATTGGTGTTCATCTACATTTTAGGCTTGTAGATCGCCCGACTATATTTTAGGCCTACAACTCTCGGCTATCTTTTGTCATTGGTACCCGTCTACATTTTAGGCCTACAAACTCGACTCGACTATATTTTAAACCTACAATTCTAAGCCATCTCATATCATTAGCGCCCGTCTACATTTTAGGCTTGTAGATCTCAGCCTAACTATATTTTAAGCTTACAACTCTCAGCATCTCATATCATTGGTTCACTACCCGATTACATTTTAGGTCTGCAACTTCTTGCCATATTTTATCACATATCAACCCACCCGAGGCCTCGGACCACTATGGTCCCACACAAATTGACCCATTGGGTCTCGGATCACCGTAGTCCCACACAAATCAACCCACCCGATCTTGGACCACAACAGTCCTGTACAATCGACCGTCCAGGTTTCAGACCAACATGGTCCACACACAAACTGAACCACCCGGGGCCTTGGCGATGCTCATACATATCCATACCTCCAGGAACAAAAGGATAATCGAATATTAACAATGGCGGAATAAAACCCTCAAATCAATCGGTAAAATTATCATACATGTTCCAAGAAGACATTGGGGCTAGCAAAAATGCACACACGAACCCCAAATCTCCAAATCGGAAATAAAACATAGTCAACAAAGAAATAGATAAAAGATAGAGTTAGAGGATACTTACCTCGACTTTATACCAAATCGATCTAAAAACGCAAGCTCCGATCTACTCAAACGCTGCTTTCTGTCTCTTCTCCCCACGTTCCTTCTCTCTCCTCCTCCTTTTCCACACAAGAATGGAAAAAATATGACCCGCGGCCCTTTTTATACATGACCCATGCTCGAGCGTGCTTCGGCACGGATTTTTGAATCCAAATTCCATCAAATTTTCACAAAAATACCCTTAATCTAATACATCAAAGAAACCTATAATTAATAAATACATCTAAGATATATTGAAGGAAGATCCGGGTATTACAATACCTTAACTACACAGCCTCTAGGCATTCACCTAAAGGACATCTACAACTACTATTACATGTTAAAACAAAGTTCTTTTGAATTGAAACAAAAGCTCACCATGCTGTCTGAATTACAAGGTTTGAACCGAGGGGACAGAGGAGCAAGCGTAATCCTATCTGCATCGCAAAGAGGTGCTTTGAAATATCCACTCGTTAAAAGCATATAGCTCCAAAAGAATGCACTTTATCCAAGACATAATCACCCAAAAGAAAGGCTAAATAACATGGTGCTGAGCACTGTTTTCAACGTAAAAGCACTACAACATACAAATTAGCAGGGATAACCAAACTATACAAAACCATAAACTTATCACTAGTTTTGAACTATTAGATGCTACATTTCATTTATTTTATTGTTTTTTATGCATTTCCGTACTCCTGAAAAATTACAGTTTTCATGTAAACTTATGCATAGCATTCAGCAGATAGTATATTAGGTCCAAGATTTAAAAAATCCCAAAGAATTAGGGTTTTCCTTCTTTCTTTCTCTTTTTCTAGAAAGAGATGTTCTCAAAAGAACATGCAGCTACACACATAAGATCTGCTACAAGGCCTCATGTTCACCGCACCACTAACATTACCTAGCAAAAAAGTAAGAAAACGAAACATAAAATCTAAATTCATCCATTACCTACTCAGAGGTAAATAGAGTTCCATTGAAAAATGCAAGCTCATATGGTTGGAAAAGTTTCCTGCAAAAACATAACTAATCGATAATACTTAATATCAATTGTCTCGATGATAATACTACATCAAACACTAAGCAGCAATTTGTTAGATTTTTTGATCACTCTCTTATGGGTAACTCAATAAACGAAAAGCCATCGAAGGTTCGCATGAGGCTAATGCGAGGATCGGAGTGTTCATGTGTGCAAAGTGCACGCAGCAAAGAGCCAGAAGGCAAGATCAAGTCGAGCGCTTGAGAGTTGTTGGCGCTTGAGATTCGCTCGAAGCGCCGATTCCAAATTGATGGGGGATTGTTGGCGCTCACCTCACGCTCGGGCGGTGAAGAGGCGTGGATTCCAAACTTGATACGCTCACTCCACGCTCGATGGGCACTCGAGCAAGGAGTCCAAAACCCGGTGCACTCGATCCACGCTTGTCGGGCGCTTGAGCGCCGATACGCAGTATAAAACATGGCTCACGCGTTTTACGGTTATGATTTTGAAATCTTTCTCCACAGGGAACACTGCACATAGAGAGAGGAGAGAAGAAGAATGAAGATGAAGAGGTTCAGCATCCGGTCTAGATCAGATTTGAGTTCTGTTCTTCACCAATGTTGGGTACGTCGTTCTAAAGGTGATTCTAAAAATGTATTTTCGTTTGGTTGCGCTTTTTCTCATTATATTTTTCTTGTAAGTTATCGGGTGTTTTGAATGGAGGTTGTATTCAATCATTCTTTACTCGAGTTCAGAGTGAAGAAATTTCGGAGAAAGTTCTTATAACCGACACTATTTATAGTGGATTTGTTCAAAATTTGTCTCGTGATTTTATCCTTCGTTGAAAAAGGTTTTCCACGTTAAAAATCATTGTGCATTATTTATTTCTTATGCTCACAAACTTGATGACTGATGGTTGATTTGGGGTTTAGGTTTTTTCCGCTGCGTCAGGTCAAGTATATCCGTGTATCAAATTCTCAATATGAGTTTCAAAAAAGAGTATTCATGGCAATTTTAACAAGTGATTTTCATTATCAATCTGATATTTAAGCATTAATTTATCCCTTTTAAGTTCTTCAACCCTATCCATATCATCTTCAGAAGCAATCATCCTCCATATACAATATTTGCAACAAGGCAAACCACTACACTAAATGTAAAGAGATACATTTACTTATCGAATACATAAAGGATTAAAAGAATCTCCGTTTAACTAGTGAAGCAAATGAAACAAAGCAAACTTAAAAGAGGTAAAGAAAAGGAATTTACTGGCGTTGCCAGAGATGTTCGACCCAAGGACACACATGAAACCTGATGAGCACAGAAAACTCGGTAAAAATCAATACTTCCAGAAGATGAAATTTTCAATCGCCGGTTGCGAGTAGAAAGCAGCAGCTCTTCGGTTTAATCGATACAATCGTCCTCTCTTCTCCTCGTCTGCTGCAACGCGGGAGGGCGCCGCAGCCCCTAAGGCGCCCTCGGGGGGCCGTTGAATGAATATCCAACGGCCCCTGTTTTTCTTAAAAAAAAACAATAAAAACAAAAAAAGAAAACCATTTCTTTTTACTTTTCAAAAAAATAATAATAATAATAATAAATATTTTTTAAAATATTTTTTAATATAAAAAATATGGGCCATTCGATTTTCAATCGGACGGGCCCCAATGACGCCAAAGGAGCTGCGATGCCCTCCCACGTTGCATCCCTCCATTCTCCTCGAAAATTGGTCTTGGATTCGTTTTTCTTCGATGTGCTTTATCTTTAAGTAGCACAACGTTTTGTCAATCTTAAAAAGTAAACGCTGCGTTTAGTTTGAAATTCAATTTTCACTTTTCCTGATAATACAACCGCTGGATTTGGTCCCTCTTGTGGGTAGTGTCAGAAAATTGGGCTGATTGCTAACATTAAAAAGTAAATTATTTAGCCAATTATTAAATCATAATATTTTTTTAATAATATTATAAAATATCAATCAACATTATTAAAACATCAAATGAGTACAGATCTTGATGAGCAAGAATACTTAATCATATTTAAATTTATCGACCCATCAAATCATATAAAATAATATGTAACACATGAAAAATATGTTATTATAAATTCATTAATTTGCTTGCCTTGTCTAAAGTAATGTAGCACATGAGAAATATGTAATTCTTTTACACATATAATATATAACATTACTCTAGCACCTTATATTTTGTATATAATTTATAATATCATTATACAATTTTAAGTTAATTTTAAAAATAATTATATAATAAAAAATGTATAAAAATTTAAATTTGGAGATCCAAGCTTGACACCTAATTTATACTTATTTGTATTTTAAGCAGAATGTGTATATTCGAGATATATTTCAATAGTGCTCATATATATTTTGAATAGATTATGTAGAATATAATGCAAGTTTTTATAATACTCATGAATAAATTTTTATAGATTGGCTGGCATCTAAGTCGCAAATAATGCAATACTCATGCACGAACAAGGTTTTGGTACAGTGCCTGCATGTGCTTGTAGGGCTCGTGCGCTAGTTATGTTTATAAAACTTATGTACTATTTTTTAATCATCTCGCAAGAAAAATATAAAAAAGAAAGAGAGGGAGAAGATGAGAGAGAAATAAACGAGAGAATAAAAGAAAGAATGAGATTTTGAGGCATCTGAAAATCAATTATATCATATTAGAATATTGAAATAATTATTTATTAGTCTGATCTTTGATTAATTTCATATTTATTTGAGTTTTATTTACATTCTATATTTTATGATATATACACACTACATCTACATTTTCGCTTTAAATATTATTATATATATGTGATTTTTATCAAAAATTTTAATATTTTATTTTTATTTTATAAAATATTTAAGAAATTGGTTCGATGGATACAAAATAAGTAAATATTTAAATTATTATATTTATATACACAAAGATTTGTAAAATATACTTTATGAAATCTTACTTTTAGGCGTTACATGTAATAGTCTATACATATGTCTCAAACCAAATTTTATTTTATTATTTATTTTAATATTTATACTTTTTAAATGATAAAAAATTTTATATTTATACTTTTTTAGAATAAAAATTTTATACTTTTTTTTTATATAAAAAAATTTTTGAGCCTTTTGTTATAACATTTCTTGATTTTATATTTTATTAAGAATCATTATAAGAAATTAAAGGAAATAATATATTCAGACATTTAAATATATTTAAATATATTTAAAGATTATATTTATTATTTATGATGGTAAAATAATGTATAATTTAACCCGATTTATAAGGAGTAGTATATAAACGGTCTCACTATGAGTATAAGTAATAGCGATTTGGTCTAATATTATTAGAAATATATATAACTTATTTTTAAAAATAATCTCTTGATCATTGATTCTCAAAATTTAGAATGTTTTGGATTTTTTAGATTTTTATCCATATATGATTTAATATTTGAGATATTTGATATTTTAATAATTATAAGTTTTGATTGATATTTAAACTTATCCGATTTTCATATTTTGGATTTTGAACATTGAGATTTATAAATTTGTAATATTTAGACATTCAAGCTTTTGGACGAATAAATATATCTAAATTAATTGATATTCGTATATAGATTATAAATTTTATATATAAAATTATATTTAAATATTCATTAATTTGATATTTGATATGTTTAGACTTTTAACATATATTAAATTTTTACACATATTTTATTATTTTATCTTATTCATTCTTATTTTTTAGATTTGTTTTTGCTGTTGTATGTGTATGTATATATATATATATATATTTGTTAAAATTTAAGTTTGTAGTTTGTTTTACTTCTAACCCCCTTCCAAATCAAAGAATTTAAAGACTTATAAGATTCAGATGGAAGAAATATGTAAATTTAATTATTACATATTGATATTTGGATTTGTAATTGGTTTGTATTTAATTTTTTTTAGATTTTTTTAATATAATTTTATCTTCGTAGTTTGTTTAAATTTAGGGTTATTTGCATCAATAGGGTTTGTTCAAATTTAATATCTGAAGACTTATAAGATTCGAATCGAAGATATTTAAAAATTTAATTATTGTGTATTGATATTTGGATTTACAATTAGTTTATATTTGGATTTTTATTTAAGATTTCTTATATAATTTTACTATCATAGTCTATTTATGTTTAGGATTATTTGTATAAATAGGATTTGTTCAAATTTGATATTGGGATTATTGAGTATTTTTTCAACATTTTTTTTGTGGGTTTATTTTAGTCAAATTTTTATATAATTTGGATAAAAAATTTTATTTTAAAACGTGGTAATTACACTCATCAATATAATATATAAGTTTCTTCTGAATTGGCGCAATCATGGTCTATAATATATTTTTGAATTATAAACTTGGTCGGTAAAATCTGATAGTACTGTCTATCTTTAAGTTGATTTTATTTAATAACTTTCAAATTAAAACATTGTAAAAGTACCAATAAATTATTTATTTATGAAAATTATAAACTTTAACAAAATATTTTCAAGATAAAGAAATAAACACCAGAAGGAAATGAAGAGCTGAATATATAATAGTGAAAGAATACGGTAGACAATTAAAAATATATATTTTTAGAAGAGAGGAACGGCATGGGATATATTTTACCGATTTTTAAAATATTTTCATTTGTATAATATTTAATTTATTTATATTAATAAATTTATATAAAATAAATAAATAATATTCATAAATAATTAAAAATATAATAATAACTTAACACAGGCCCACATTCCTAACTCATCGGGGCCCACACGGCTAAACAACATGGATATTGGAAATGATACAGCTGTCATTCTGCTACTGGTTGGAATATTGAAATTATTATGACGCTTAAGCTCGGTTGACTGAGGTTGCTTAACAGTTGGAGAAACGTGTGAGCCCCGTGGTCCCCGCTATTTATCGATGCGCCTTACTGAATTAGTGTTCAGATAAGCAACATATTTTTATATTATATAAAATACATGCTTTAATATTTTATATTATCGGAGATTATTATCCACGAGCAACCAAAAGGAAGCCTATAATAATATATCGTATCCTAGTTGTTGGATTTTTATTTAATATTTTATTTATTTATTTATTAAAAAATAAAATAAAATATCTTTAAACAAAAAAATTAATATAAAACGGTAAATGAAAATATGATGATTATCATAGCATATCGGCCAAACTGTACTAAAATCAAAGCACCAATAGTACGCATGCGTTAATGAAAGGGATGGTGGCAGTACAGATTAACTCGTCGGGATTTTATCTTTTAAAAAATGAAAATTTTTTTTTATATTTAATCTATTTATTTTTAAATAAATAATTTATTTTTTAAAAAATTAAAATTAATTATTTATTAAAAAATAAATAACAATTATTTATTAAAAAATAAAGCTTCTGATATTAAAAAAAAAAAAAAAAACAGGGTAGATTAACGTGACGTGGTCATTTACTAAACTATTTAATTTGATTTTGAAGCGTACATTGCCAGCCAGGACCGAGTGAAGCTGAATTGGCGACTCTTACTTCTGCTTCGTCTTCTTCGTTCTGCGGATTTCAATTTGCAGCAGCTTTTCCTTTTAATTTTTGTTATTTTTTTCTTTTCCATCTTTTACCGTTTTCTCGTCCGAAAGCACGTTTTAATCTTAAAGAGCCGTACGATTAAAACATCACCTGGCTTCTAAATCAACTCAAGCGAGAGTTCTGGCTTAAATCGTTCATAAAATTGTCCCAATCCACTACAGTATTATAATACTTGCCCAAGATACTGTACATTAAAAATTCAAAAGAATAGGGACAATAATAATAAACAATTGAACAAAATTTATTATATTTACTTTAGAATGGGGTTTCTCAGTGCATTAATAGTCTCACACACGCGATAATAAAGATGAGGGTCTTGACAGGGGATCAAATGGAGACAACTATCAATGTAGGGTTTGCTTGTAACTTTCTTAGGCAAGGAATGAAACAAGTCCCAATCAACTTGGATTCACCAGATCTTAAAACATTGGCAAAAATTGTGAACAAGGATGTTATTTCCAAGGACTTACAAGGCAGAGTCCCTCACCCAATTACGCAAGGAACAAATCAACTTGTATCTAGTGCTCGATCTGAAGCAACTGTTTTGACTTCATATGAAAAATCAAGTCAGAGTAATATTATCTCAAGCTGGGCAACAGGTTTGAACAGTTTTGTCCCAAATCGAAGTCATGTCTGGCAATTCAGTTTCACTCATACCGTTGAGACAAATGGGCCATTGCAATATGGTTGCCGAGAACTAGATACTGTTCTCCAACTTTTCATTCCTAATGGCCAGTACCACGCACCACATGTAGGAAGACCATTCGCAGGACGCCCTCTATATGCCCTAATCACTTTCGGGTTTGGTGGAAGCCCATTGTAATGAAAGATAATAGCAGTTTGAAAAATTCACTCCATGGAAACAAGGATGCTGAAAATCACTCAATTGCTGTTGTTGTTCTAATGGAAGTTGTTAAGGCGAAGGTCATTGCCTCAGGTGTCACAACAGGGAATCGCATTTATTTCCATACTCTTTACCACGAATCCTTCCTTAATCCGTTGGTTGGGGGAACTGTGGGAAATAAAGAGCTGCAAAAGTGGATTGATGAGAGCCTTTCAGACTGTACATGTCCATATAGAAGAGGATAAGTTCCAAAATTGCTTCTCTCCTTGCTCAGGATCGCCTATCAACATTTTGGAAAACTACAATCCCTCGGCACAGACATCCTTGAGGGCAAATGAGCTTCCAGATTCAGTTGTCGCTAATCTTTTTGCACCTACCAGAGGGAAGGTGAATTTTCATCAGCATGACTCTTCTATCGAGTGCTTGATGAATTTACCTTCTGAAACACAGATTCAAAAACCTGCTTCTGCGGTACAGAGCCCTCTGCCTACTGACAGAAAGAAAGAGGCTGTACAGCTTGCAGAAGAAGGGCAGTTGTGGGTATTTGCACTGATTTTGGCCCATGAACTAGGTGAACAATTTTATATTAATGCAGTTAAGAAGGTGGCAACAAGCCACCTAGGGGCTAGTTTACCTTTACCTACATTATTCCTTTTAATTGCAAAGAAACCAGAAGATGTTTTCTCCACTAACATCATGAGGGGAGTTGGACTGCCTGAGTCTGTACACATGTCTCCACCAACTGTGCAGTAGTTTGCAGGTTTTAATAGGATGGACAATTGGGAAGGAAACTTGGCTACAATAACGGCAAAAAAACTAAAAACAATCATGTGATCGCTCATCAAGGAGACAGCTTGTGGAAGGACAGGGATGATTTTGTAGCTGCCTATATTTGCTACTTAGTCGTTGAAGAAGATTTGCCATCGTTTAACCTTGAGGCCAATGTTCTTTTGATGGGAATGGTAATGTTATGAGTCTCGATTGTTTCTTGGATATACGCCAGCAAGGGTTCACAGCTACCTGGCAAAGCACTCGCATTGCTGATTTAATTAGGTTTCTCTTCCCTGATTTGTTAGGATAATGTATTACCGTTGTTAGGTTGTTGGGTCACGTGCAACAGCACTGCCCCTTTTCCTTCGTTTTTCCCTTACCCCAGTTTGTTACCGGCACTGTATTTAACCATCGTGGTGCTGCACATTAGAATATAAAGAATATTACTCTCTATTTTACTCTCTCTCTCTCCCTCTTCTGTCTTCCTCTGCATTTCTCTCTGCGTCTCGGCACTCTTCATCTCACCGCCATCCCTTCCGCTTTTAATATCATCTTCTCGCCGTCGATTACCCGTCACCGTCATGGAGCACGTATCAGAGTTACTTTTTGATTAGAAGGCAGAATTTTCAAGCACATAATCATAGAGCCAAAAACAGGGCATTCTGAAATCATCTTGTTGAACTTTGCCACGATTATTACAGGTTAGGGTTAAGGATAAAAGCCCGCTAACAAGTGGTATACAACAGAAGTAGATGTTTATTATTAAAGCTTGATCATACATTACATTATCATAGAGTTTACTAATGTAGCTAAATGAAAAGATACAGTGATAGAGAGGTATGTAGGATTTATCTCTACTCTAAACTTGGACTGATTTCAATACAAACATGGATGCTATCAAAGGAATTCCCATAATAATCAAAGCCAGACAGTTTTAACTCATCTTACAACAACGATAACAAATTATCAAATTTCATTAAGGAGAATTAATTATATAAATCTGTTTTCAATATTTCACTTAATTTCATATAATTTTTTCTGGAAGTAGAAGTAATTTCAATCCATAGACATGCAAATGAGAAAAACTTATGCTTCCCTTCCCCAGTGTTCACTTCTGCAACATCAATCCCCTAAGAGGAGATGCTCTTATACAACAAAGAACTCAGCTTATTGAAAGGATCCTCGTCTATGCCAAGTCTTTGCCAGCATAATCACCACCACCAAATGAAGCAGCAGCGGCCGCCACATCAATGCCACCTCCAATTGACGTGATCAATGCAGAGAGACCGCCTATGGTGCTACCTCCAGCAGCCATCCCCAACCCAAGAAAGTCAAGCGTTGGCTGCGTTGGACCAAACGTGGGAGAGCTTCCCATCATCAATTCCTTCAAGCCAGAACCTTCATTACTCGGCACACCCAGACCAAGCCCAGACCGATTAGCAGCACCTGCTGGCTCTGCTTTATGATCATTCCAGTGCAAATTCTCCAGCCGAGGAGATGCAGATGAAGATGGAAGGAGCCCGAGTCCAACCAGCAACGATCCGCCTGAGGCTGCTGCACCCATCTGAGCAGCCTTTTGCAGCAGTGCGGTGGCAGACATGGCAGGCTGCAGAGGTGGTGCATATTGCCGACTCTCCGGGGCGGCAGTACCAAATAAAGATAACCCATGATTAGTGGCGAGGCAATAGGAAATGGGTTCTGTAGATGAGGATGGTGCGAGTTCCATGGAGCGTTCTAGATGAGCCATGGCCCGTATCAAGTCAGAGGAACCAGAGTTTTGCGATTCTAAACTTACAGTTGATGAAGCAAATAAACTGGTGTACAAACTACTGCTACCGCTGCCGCAGCTGCTACTGGAGTTGTGACTACTGATGCCGCTGCCGCTTAATCTGGGAGTCCATACTGGTGGTGCTTCTTCTAAGACTTGGGTAGGATTTTCCGGCAACTCTGTAACTGAAACGCAAAGAAAAAGCAAAGAGAAAAGCTCAGTTTTTCAATAAACAAATTATCTGTAAAGAAGAACTTTTACAAAGAAAAAAGAGGATCAATAATTCTCTCCTTTCTCGCCACCTACTTCTCCGCCCCCTTTTCTTTTTCTTTGTACTTTGAATCAACTGGATCTATTACTTTATCAAAGTTTAAGGAGTTTAATCATTAATCTTCCTCTCAGATGATACTGCCCATTGTTGGAAACCTTTAAATTTTTATTCTTCATCTTCTCTAGATCACAGCTCAGTTTAATAAAACAACTATAATTACAAATTTTAAACGCTTCAAAAGAATCCCCAGACGAAAACAAAGATCAGAAACGGACAAAAGAAGCTAAAATCCAGCACTATACAGACAAAAAAAAAAAAAAACAGAGAATCGTGAAATAGCTTCCCAATTACGAAGAAGCATCATCCCACGAAATTCAAACGATTCCCGTCAGAAAATTTCCAATTATAGTACGTGTTTAACCTGGAGTTTGAATTGGCGGTATCGGTGATGCCACAGCAGTTGCTTCCGGCGCACACGGTGGTGTCGGGGATGAAACAGCCGCAGTTGGAGCTACTGGGTCCCCATCTGTATTATTAGTAGGAGGCGGCGGCATTTTATGAGCTCTCACACTTTCCTCAGCCAAGGCATCGCAGAAGGCTCTGTGCGTAACAAAGCTATCCCTCCTGAAAGAGCAAAAGCAAACATCAACGCGAACGTCTATGCCTCCAAGAAGCGGAAAGTCACGAAAACAAAGGATGAAAGAATGGGACCTAGAGAACAGAGTCCCACAATCACATTTATACTGCCTAGTCCCACAAATTTTACTATGCGCTTTCCAATCCGATTGAACCGCGTACTTCTTCGAGCAGTTATCGCATTTCCACTTCTTCTCACCATGCTTTCTACAGAAGTGCTTCTTGATTCCAGTCAGATCCCCCAACGCTCTCGACGGATCGTGGTGCACGCATGTCGGCTCCGGACAAACATAAACTCGTTTCTTGACTTCTTTGCTCGATCTCTGCCTCAGCTTCCATGGCAGATTATGCCCCCGACGATGGAGCTGAAGGTTCTGATCCCGCTGGAACCCCTTGTTGCAAATTTCGCATACGAAACGGTTCGTCGCCAGCAGCGTCTTCGGCGAGAGAGCTATAACATCGGCATCTGGATCTGTAAACGTTAATTGGCCATAATTTCAGCTCAAAATTGCTGCTTAGTTTGATAAGAATGTGATGACAATATTTGACGATTCAATACCTGGCATTCCCGGCTGATTCCGCTTTTTCTTAGGGGGTGGTTTCGGGGGCGATGACTGATCATGGGTGGAAGAAACACTAGCGTCGCCGGAAGCTGCGTTGGACACGGTTGTCTTTGTTGCTGAGGAGGAGTTGTCCAAATCTACAGGCATGATGGGTGCTAAAATTTTAATTTTTATTACCTTTTGAATTGATTTTCCTCTTCTTACCTCTTCGGGCGGTAAATTAGCGGCCAACACTCTAGGGTTTCCGTTCTCACAGATGTGCACAGAGAAAGACACAGCTAAAGTCAATCTCTCTGAAATTTTGAAGAATTTGTTCAACTGCCAGCTGGTCCTGCTACAGATGATTACTCTGCTGACATGAATATGCCCAATGAAAAACTCAAGCTACAGCTGCTAATGATCGTCTCCAAGGTAAACAAACATCATGTTTGTCACTTTTCTCAGGTCGTTGAAGCAAATCGATGCCTCAAACTAACTGCCAGTGAGTGTGCTACCAAAGCCAAACTAGCATTACCTGGTGAAGTAACTCCTGGAAAACCGTAGATTCGAAGGAGGAGGACATTTCTATTAAAGATAACGAGGTTTAGAATTTTTCTAATAGAAAAACTGGGAGACTTTTTGCAGCTCAGATGACGGAGAAACGGCGACGAGTGGATATTTTAATGAAGAAACCACGGAGAAGATAGATTCGTAGGCCTAGTTGAGGCGGCTGCTCAAGGAAATGAGAATGGAAGGGAAGGGAGGAGAGAGAAAGGATGAGAGAGAAGAGATAAGAACAGGAGAGGGGTGGGTTTTGTGTCCGGGAGCCTTCTCTGAGATATGGCATGCGATGCTTTCAGTCAAAACTTGTCGTTTTGTGAAGAAGGTTGTTTTTGTAATTTTACTAGTATATTATAAATTATTTACAATAAAAATTCTAATAAACAATAGTTATATAATTTCTTATACACATATTTTTATTAAAATTATCAAATTTAATATAAAGAAAAATAAAAAAATAATTAAAAAATAAAATTTATATTTAATTTTAATTTAAATAAAATTTTATTATAATAAATATATAAAAGTATGAAAAATTTAAAAAATTCTAATAGAATTCATCAAAGAGGAATAGACATAACGATGGGTGAGGAGAGGTGAAGCCATTTTTTTTAATTATATCAAACGTTTTATTAAAATTGAAATAGGAAATTAATATATTAGGTAGGTAGAGAATATCAATAAATATTTATTTATTTATTTATTTTTGTGTTTTTAAAAAATATATTATATGTATATATTTTGAATATTGTAGCGAATCAAACGTCAGAAGATATTATTGTATTGATCTAACGTTTAGATTTTTTTTTTTATTTTAATATAAATTTTTTATTTGTAGTTGATGGGGTTTGATAAATATAATCTGATATTTTAAAAAAAAATTGATATATTTTTTATTTTTATATAATTTTATTAGTATTTAATGAGACATTAATAACAAAAAAAAGTACAAAGAATAACTAGGGTTAATGACGTCATATCTTACGTGGATTCCAACATTCCGCTGCCCTTTGCATTAATGCAAAGCATTTTAAGAAAAGGTTTGAATTTCCAATAAACGACGTCGTAATTTAAACAGCATCATAGAGGCATTGATTTGGGGCTGGTAATAATAAACAGTGAAGACAGAAAAACATTTCTTTCCCCCTAAAATCCATAAATTTAATTTTATATTTATATTTATATTCTAATTTTTATTTTAATATCAATTTATTTTACATAATAAAATAAATTAAATAGATCGCATTATTAAATCGTAGGTTGATATTATGTAAAAAAACATTATTCCTAATTTTAAATATTAATGAAAATTTTACATTTTATATTTCCTAATTTTACTTTTCTATTTTTTATAATATTATTCCCACCTTTTTATTTTTAAATTTATTCTTAATTTGATGTTAATATTATTTCATAATATTAAACAAATATAGCAAAATTGCTACATCATATGAGATATGTATATCATAAATTTTTTAAAATATATTATAAAAATTTTAAAATAAAATTTTAATTTTATTTAAATTATTTTTACCATATAACTTAAAAAAATTATCAATCTGATTTTAAACTTTGAAAAGGTTGAAATTTATATCAAAATTAAAGAATAAACATTTTGAATTAATTTAAAAATATTTTGAGCATTTTCTCCTCAAGTAAAGTGGAGAGATTTTTTTTACAAAATTTTAGCTGGAGTGAAGTTGTATAAGTAAAATATATTTTTTAAATATTTTTAATAAAATAATATTGATAGGTATAGTTGCTGACGGCCAAAGAGAAAAAACTCGTCAAAAAATTCGGCCTATAAAAAAATAAAGACCCAATCGACCTATACGACACAAAATCGGTGGACGAACCTGTCAGCCTTACTTGAACGGTTTGCTCATTAAAGGAAGACGAAATCAATATTAACGACTGAAACAATTTTCTTCTCTTATATAAATTTAACGGTCTCGGACACCAATTAAAACCGTCAGCTGAACGATGTCTTATGTTCCTAACGATTTTTTAAGCAATTGGAAGAAAAAATTAACTATCCCATAACTTTTATATAAATCCCTCATTCCTTACAGGAAATGAGGACAACGCTCAACCAAATAAAAATTAAGAAAGACAACTTATGACGTTTTAAGTGCATACACTCTCTCTCACTTATACGCTTTCTAAAGAGTACAAACCACAAATAAAAATTACTTTTATAAGTATTTATACTTACATCCCTCCTTTTCTTTTCCTAAAGAAATATACTAATTTGAACGTCGGAGGATATATTGAAAAGTGAATCTCACAAATCCTTTAATCATATCTTATTATGTTGCATATGATTTAAATTAAAGGTGCACGAAAATCAGACCCGCTTTAGATCCATCGGACAATTTTTGGCTCCCTAATCCGTACAACAATCAGACTCTGAGAACGCATTATTGGCATCGTCTGTGAAAAGTGACTAAAAAGTCCGACTACTATACTTTTGTAAAAGCTAATATGGTGAACACACGAGTATAAATCAATACACTAATTAGAGATGTCACCTCATGTGACAACTGTCCTCTTATGGGCAGTTGGTTGAATGATCATCTTGACCCCTGTGTACAGGCACTTGTGATGAGAAAGGACGATATCTTTAAGGTCGTCTAGACCATTTGCACACGCCTTGATGAGCGGCTGAAGGGGCTCCATCTTTTACCTTCCAAACAACAACTTTTAAGCGAAGTAATAGGGGAAGAAAGTGCCCGACCGATAAGGGCTGATGGGCTAAAAACCTCAGGACCGAAGCTACCTCAAGTAATAAAGTCTTGATGCGCTTGGAGGGTCATCTGAATTACAAAACTCACAATGACAGCCCTGAGAGGTGAAATTTTGTTATTCTCGTGATAATAGAGTCATCGTACCAAGCATGAGCCTCTTATAGTACACGCCCTCTAAAGGTTGTGAGCCATCTAGCCTCTTAGGCCACACAATGTCCTTCAGAATTGAAGATCTTCCTAAATGAGTAGAAGATGATAGCTCCTCCCCAGATGGAGGAAAAAGGTAAAAAAAAATATGATAGTACGTTTTTTAAGGAGACGCTGGAGGACGAGCTGCTAACTTAAGGAGATCTCCATTCACTATGGAGATCCAAACACATTGTCTCCATCACAAATTCTAGATGCCGGACCTGAATCCCTACGATGGAAGTACTAATTTGATGGACTATTTAGACCATTTCTACGATCTCCTGAGCTTTCAAAGCCTGAATAAGGCAATAATGTATTTGTGCTTCCCCTTAACTCTCAAATGGGACACCAAAGTATGGTTCTATTGGTTGTAGCCCAATTTGATTTGAACATTCTAGGATCTAGCCGACGGCTTTTTATCTTAGTTCACCTCCAATTAGAAGGAGAAGAAGTAGTCATGACATCGATTTCGATGACGATACCATTTTATTACAAGCATAATCTAGAGAGTCAACAGATCAGATCGCTTTAGATCCCAATGATCCGGATAAGTAAGTTTAAATTGGAAGATCTCTACCAAGAATCCCTTCGATACTAGCTTATTAGTTTTCTTCAACGGAATTCTAACATTTTTGCATGGACACCTAACATATGCCAGGAATATCGACTGGAGGAACGGTCTCTAAGTTAGACCTAGATCTCAATCCCAAACCTATCCAGTAGAAACGAAGGAATTATTAGGTTGAAAAACTGGTTACTATTCGTGAGGAGGTAAAGAAACTGTTCGATATTGGATTCATTAGGAAGGTTCAATATCGAAACTGGTTATCTAATGTGGTATTAGTTAAGAAGAGTAATGAGAAGTAGATAATTTGCGTCGACTTTATTGACGTCAACAAAACTTGTCCGAAGGATAGCATTCCTCTACCAATGATTTATCTACTCGTAGATTCAACGTTCGGGTATGAACTGTTAAGTTTCATAGATACATATTTGTGCTACAATCAGATTCGGATGAGCCCAAAGGATAAGGAATACACGTTGTTCATGACCGATCAAGAGACATACTATTATAAAGTTATACCATTCAGGTTAAAGAATGTCGGTGGCACCTATCAATGGGTCATCAATAAGATGTTCAAGGCTCAGATTGGATAGAATATGGAAGTATACATGGACGACATGCTTATTAAGAGTAGAGTGATCGATGACTATATTCGCGATTTGGATGAGTCGTTCAATGTCCTTCATACATACCAAATGAAGCTCAATCTGACAAAGTATATGTTTGGAGTGACCTCAAAAAAGTTTTTGAGTTGTATCGTTTCATATCGAGGGATTGAAGCAAATTCTAAAAAAAGTAAGATTATCCTTAATATAAACCCACCTCAAACTATGAAAGAAGTCCAGAAGTTCATCGGGAGGTTGGCAGTGCTCTCCGGTTTCTTAGCCAAGTTAGCCGATAAGTATTTATCCCTTTTTAAAGCTTTGAGGGGGGTGAAGGTGTCTATTTCTAGTGGACGGTCGACTGCAAAGTTGCGTTCTGAGAGCTTAGTGAGTATCTCTCGAGCCCACCACTTCTTACTTCCCCTCAATGAGGCGAGGAGCTATATTTATATCTTGCAATGTTCAAAACCACTTTGAGCTCGATCTTGATTTGACAATAGTACGATGGGCAATGGCCTGTGTATAATGTCAACAAGATCTTGATCGACCTAGTGACTCGGTATTCTCATGCTAAAAGGATAGCTCTACCACTTGTATATTCTACCCAAAAACTCCACTCGTATTTCCAGTCACATAAAATTATCGATTTGACTAGCTGTTAAAAGGAATCTTGTAGAGGTCAGATATGTCAGGACGATTGGTCAAATGGGCCATTGAGTTGGGCGTGTTTGACGTGGAGTTTTGACCGAGGTCGGTTTTAAAATGTTAGGCCCTTGCAGATTTCATCGTTGAAACGACTCCAACTCTGGAAACCTTCGACCTCATTGAGACCAATGGTCAGTAAAAGACTCCAGTATAGACCTTGCACATGGACGGATCTTTAATGCAAGTAGGCGTGGTGGCTGGCATGGTTTTGAGAACTCTTGATGGGTTAGAAATAAAGTATTCAATGATCCTCAAATTTTTGACGACTAATAATGTCACAGAGTATGAGGCATTACTTGCCAGACTCAGATTGGCCAAAAAGTGTTCAGCTAAGAACCTGATCGTCTACCATGACTCAAAATTGGTTATCAACCAAGTCTGAGAAAATTTTGAAGCTTTCAACCCGTAACTTTTCAAGTATCTCTCAAAAGTTTGAGACTTGACTTCAACATTTGATAGTGTAGAAATAATCTACATTCCAAGAGAAGAGATCAGGAGAACAAACCGACTAGTAAGGGTCGTAGCGACCGGGGACCTTGAGCAGTACGTATGAGAAATGCATGAAATCCTAGAAATTCTCTATATAGATGACCAAGAGCTAGAGATAATGCAGATATCGATACTGACAGTTGGATGACTCTCTGCATGAGATACTTGTTCGACAACACGTTACCAGAGAACTCGGATAAAGCCAAGCGAGTGAAAAAGATAGCAAGCTGGTATACCATTATGGATGAAAAGTTATACTAAGATGGGTATTCTATCCCATACTACAGTGTCTTACATAAGAAGAGGCTGACTATACACTTGAAAAAATACACCTCGGTATCTGTGAATCTCATATTAGGGCGAAGAATCTTACTTTTAAACTCATGAGATAAGGTTACTACTGACCTACCATGAAGCATGACGCCATAGATTTCATACGAAAATGTAAGAATTGCTAAGTCCATGGGAACCTTACCCATCAGCCAATTATAGAGCTTCAAGCTTTGCAGTCGTCCTGGCCATTCGCACAATGGGGGCTCAATATTCTCGGACCGCTTCTAGTTGTGTCGAGACAAAGGAAGTTTGTGATCGTCGAGATCGACTATTTTGTAAAATAGGTTGAGGCCATCCCACTGGCTCGGATTATTGAGTAGAATGTAACAGAGTTCATCCGTTAGAGTATCATGTGTAGATTTGGCATCCTCAAAGTCATAATGACCGACAATGGGACTCAATTTACTATTAAGCAGTTCACAAAGTACTGTGCTAACTTGAGAATAAAGTTAGTTTACACCTCTATTGCCTACTCATAAACCAACGGATAAGTAGAGATTACCAACTGCACACTACTACATGATTTAAAAACGAAACTTGAAAGTGTTGGGCGCTCATGGGTGGACAAGCTGCCATTATATTATGGTCATATAGGAAGATGCTCAGAGAGCCAACTCGAGAGAAACTTTTTAACTTATGCTATGGGACCGAGGTTGTCATACCAATAGAGGTCAGACTATCCAATCTCCGAATCGAATGTTTTGATTTACTCAATAATTCTCAAGAGTTCTAGAAAAACCTTGATGTGCTTGAAGAGACTCAGGACATGGCATGATTACGGACGACAGCTTATCAACAAAGGATCGCTAGATACTATAATAAGAAGGTGAGAGCGCGCTAATTTGAAGGGAGAGATTTAGTATTACGAAATATTAAAGCCACCAATAAGAATACCGACCGAAATAATCTCTCACCAATTTAGAAGGGGTCATTCCTGATCTCGGTTATTCTCTTAAACGGGGTGTACAAGTTGCGCACCCAGAATGGGGCACGAGAAGGAGTCGACTAAGGCGCTGATAGATCCCCTCAAGAAAAAAATCAGCTCCTTCTATGAGAATAAAAAAAAACCAATGTGTGCTGGCCGAGTTCTTGGCTCAGGCTAAATGGGAGCTTGTACTAGAGTGGTTGGATGCTCTTCTTGCACCGTTGGTTCATAAGAGGAAATAGAAGATGAAATAAAGGTCTTTTCAAATAAATGAGTCATCGGCCCAAGTGCCTAACCACAAAGAGGCCTTGATTGGGTTCTCCTCTGACGACGAAACCACTAATGATCAGTTGGTAAGAAGAAAAAGGCCATCGGCGAGGGTAGACCCAACTTCTATATCTCCCCTAGCCTAAACCTCTGGGGTTGTCCGACCAAATAAAAGTTGCGAGCCTTCGGAGTCTTCTACTAAGGTTGAAGCAAAAGTTGTTCCAATCCCTACTCCTTCACTTGCTTTATTTGGGGAGTCAGCCGTTCCGCCATCACTGTCCGAGAAGTCCCTACCTGATCTTCCTACAAACTTTGTCGAGGTGCTTCCTAGATCAATATGACTTAATCTGGAGAGGTCGAAGAGGTGCCTCAAATCAAGTTCCTGGTGGCCAGTATCCTTGAAGTGGTCATCTTAGAGCTTCATGCCAAGGTTGTCGAGGTACCTACCCCCGAGACCCCAACCTCCAAGGCTAGAGTTGAAGACGAGGCTGAAGGACGAATTGAAGTGGTAGACGTGCCTCCCTTGGAGGCCCCCATGTTTGAGATTGAGCTGGAAGCAACTTCTAAGGTCACAGTTGGAGCATCTAATTCTAAGCCCCTAGCGTTTGAGTTCAAGGGGAATATTTTTTCTGGATGAGTCAATGAGGTGGCTGAGGTGGCCACTGCAGAGCTCTCAGAGCTCGAGGTCTAGGAGGTTCTCAAAAGTGATGCTCCTTCAGTGAGTTCTTCATTCTCCTGGGTATTGGCCGAATATTTCTTCAATTGTTTTATTGTATTCTTTACGGTTTCTAATTTGTTCTCTTTTTATAACTTTAAGAACTGACCCATTGTTTCGTCACTACTACCGATCGCCTGTCTCAAGATTATATTGAGAAAGGGAAGTTGTTAGCCTTGGAGGGGCGTGTTTCCCTCCTTAAACGCGAACTGTCTAAAACAAAGCAAAAGTATGCCCCCCTTTGTGACCGAAACTTCAAACTGGAGAGTGAGTTTTGGACGTCTATTAGTCCGAATGATATCAGACAGGTCATGGAGGGAAAGTATTGGGACAGTATCGGTCTCTACCGTCCATCATCAAAATGGTAGCTCCTAGTATGTCCATTTTCTTACTCCATCCTAGGAATGTCAGTACTTGTTATAGTTCAAATGTGTTATACCGTCTCAAAGACGATGTGAGCTCTTGGAAGCCTTTGCCGGAGATTTCGCAGCTTCATTCTCCTCCAAAATAAACATTTGTATTTTTTTATCATTTTTGTAATTGTAACATTTTGTAATAAAATAAAAAGTTTTTACAATGGTGTCAATTCTTCTTTCTCTTTCTTTGTCATTTATACTTATACATATATATATATATATATATATATATATATATATATATATATATATATATAAGTTGGCTGAGCCTTATAGGCTTGAATGTCAGGCTCTTGAGATTACTTAAATCGTCATCTACACGTGGCTTCTGTCACTTGACATGTCAGAGGATATCATAACTCTTGTTTGTCTAACTTAAGTTTTTTGGATCATGATTAGCTGACGATACTAGCTTCCTTTAATTGGAGGTTTTTGTGTTTGTGATTTAATAAAACTCCCTAAGTTTTTCAGTTTTCGGCCTCACGAGGACTGCTTGGTTTTGTGACTAAGTTTTAGGAATCAACCTTGTTAGGGTCGCTCCATAACATGACCGAATTTTATTGGCTACCAAATGTGGCTCGAAGGGTAGGTGAATGGATCTCACCTGACTTTGGAGTAGTTTAGGTCATACAATTTTATAAAATAATAAATAATTAATAATTATTTTATTAATAAAATATAACAAAATTTATAAGCACTTCGAATAATACAAACTAGTCTTACCTAGTTAGATGTACATTTATTGATAAATTTTTTGAGATGAAAGGCATTCCAAGTTCGAGGGATAAGTTTGTCATTCTAGGTGCATAACTTGTACCCTCCATTTTGAATGATGGTTGAGATCAGGAATGATCCCTCCAAATTTAGTGAGAGCTTATTCCGGTCGGTATTCTTGCTAGTGGCTTCAACACTTCGTAGTACTAAATCTCACACTTCAAATTGGTGTGCTTTCACATTCTTGTTATAGTATCTAACGATCCTTTATTGGCAAGTTGTCGTTCATAATCGTGCCACGTCCTGAGTTTCTTCAAGCAGGTCAAAGTTTTTCCGAAAACCTTTATGAATTATTGAGTGAATCAAATCATTCAACCAAAAAATTAGACAGTCCAACCTCTATTGGTATGACAGTTTTGGTCTCATAGTATATACTAAAAAGTGTCTCTCGAGTCAATTCTTTGGGCATCGTCATATATGACCATAATACAGATAGCAGCTTGTCCACCCATGAGCTCCTGTACTTTTAAGCTTCTCAAGAATGCTAGCCATTGGGAACTTGATTTGAGGTACCTCTTCAACCTCCCTAGACTCAGTCTCACTGATCCAGGAAGCACCCACAATAAAGCTGGTAGGAAGATCGTGTAGGGGCTCATCAGATAGCAATGGTGGAATGGCCGACACCCCAAATAAAGCAAGTGTTGGAGTAGGGATTGAAATGTCTTCAACTCCAACCTCAGTAGTAGACTTTGAAGGCTCATAACTTTCAACTTGTCCGATGGCCCTAGAGGTTTGGGTCAAGGAAGATGTAGAAGTTGAGTCTACCCTCACCAACGGCCTTTTTCTTCTTACCAGCTGATCAATAGTGGCTTTGTCATCAAAGAAGGACCCGATCAAGGCGTCTTTGCACTTAGGCACTTGGGCCAACGGCTCATTTATTTGAAAATGCCTTTATTTTCTCTTTTATATCTTCTTATGAACCGATGGTGCAAGAGGAGTGTCCAACCCCTCTAGTACAAGCTCCCATTTAGCTTGAGTTAGGGACTCTCCTAGTAGCCATCGGTTCTTTTTATTCTCATAAAAGGAGCCGACTTTTTCCTTGAGGAGATTTGTTAGCACATTAACTGACCCCTTCTTGTACTCCGTTATTTCAATATTAAAAAATGCAGAGACTCGACTCCACTCGTTGGATAGCTCCCATCCAGAGGGAGTCACCAAGTAGAAGAACTAGTCATTCTATCTCTTCGTTAAGTCAGAATTTCCCACACTCAGTACAAAATCGGGACATGGAGAGATTGAAATCCAATCTACTCCATGGTAAAAATGAATAATAGCCTTTCCAGCCTTGGTGTCCAACACTAGGCTATGAATACGAGCAAAAATGTATAAAGAAATTAAATACTTGATTGCATTGGGCTGCAATCTGGCTATCGGAATGTGGAGGGCCGTTATTATTCTATACAACTCCGACGCCAAAGGATATCAGAGACCTCCTTTTAATTAGATCTCGTAAATGGTGATATATTCTTCTGGTGGATAAGAGTTTCTACCACTGACTCCAGGAAAAAGATACACCATTGAGCTCAAAATCATATACCGAATACAGAGGTAGTCAACGTAGGCAGATGTAAGAACCGACTGGATATCATTGACGCTAGGAGTGATTGGAGAAGATGAAGGGTTTCAAAGGATGAAGAAGACGGCAAAAGGGTTTTGAAAAGAAAGCAAGGAGCGAAAGATTTTAGAAAGTATGAAAATGAAAGATTTGACCCTATTTATAGCAATGCCCATCGAGTTGAAATGATGTCATGGAGAGGAAAATCTAAAAAGACACGCTTTATCATGATGGTGATTCGTGTCAACACCCTGTAGGCTGTGCAACACGTCAAATTGTATGAAATTAGTAATGATGACTGGTACAATTTCAATAACGACACTGGACTTGAAGAAGCTCGCTTTTAATGCTACTACTGGCGGCAAGGGCGAAGTCCGTCGAGTTTGGAGCCATCGTATGGACATTCAATGAAACTCGTCTGATTGAAAGTTCTCATCCTGCCAGCCAATGAAATTCATCGGACTAAGAGCACAGATTCGAACATATGACTATCCTCGGACATTATACCAGAAGGCTGAATTTCAAATCTCCTGGCATGGGGGTAGTAATGGTGATAGTTGATGACAACCCAAAAGAAAAAATGTGTGAAATGATTCGGCTTATAAAAGAATGAAGTCCTAGTTGGACCATATGGCCCAAGATCAATGGACTAACTCATTGGCTTTATCCGAGCGGTTTACTCCTTGAAGGAAGATGGAGTCAACATTAATGACTGAAGTGGTTTCCTTCTCTTATCTTGATTCAACGGTCTCGAGTGCCAATTGTAACCGCCAATTAAACGACATTTTATCCACCCAACTGTTTCTTAAGTGGTTGGTAGAAAAAGTCAATCGCCTCCTAATTTCTATATAAACCTTTCCTTTCTAATAGGAAATGGGGACGATGCTTAACAAAACAAAAACTAATCAAAAATAATTTAAGACGCTTCAAGCGACTCTCTCTCTCGTATACTAAGATGTTTTCTTAAAAACGCAGACCACAAACAAAAAATTACTTTTACAAGTATTCGTACTTGCATCCTTCATTTTCTTTCTTTAAAGAAAGATATTAACTTGAGTGTCGAAAGATATATCGAAAAGTGAATCCTGTTAATTATTTGACTGTACCTTGTTATATTACACAGGATTCAAATTAAAGGTGTATGGAGATTGGACCCGCTTTAGACCAATCAAATATTTTTTGGCTCCCTATTTCGTATAACAATTCAGATCCGATGATGTATCAAATATATATATATTTATTTTAATAATATAAATAAATAAATAATATTAAAAAATACTTGTTAAAAATAAAGAAAAAATATATTATTTATACAGGAAAATAACATGATTATCACAATAGCCCACCAATAAAAAACTAAAAAAATAACTACCAGTTAAAAATTAAAAGTTTTTATTTCATCCATATGTTTTCCTGTAAAAATAAAATACAATTATAATTTAATGATGTTAAAAAAGTGATTTTTAATTATTTTTAAAATTTTAAATAAGTTAAAGTTTAAACCTTTATTTTTTTAATAAAAAATGAAGATTAAAAAATAATGAGATATAATTCAGGTAGTATGGGCTTGAAGAACGTTTTACAGCCAGGCGCAGCAGCACGTGGATTGACTTGACTGGCATTTATTCACTTTGTTAGTAGTTCTGATCGTCAACAATTCTAGTCAGTCTCGTGCTTATTAACGTGGACCAACCTCATTTCAAATTTCTAATCATATGTGAACATAAAAAAACAATATAACACATTAAACTTATCATTTATTTAATTTAGTAAATTTAATTTTTTGTTATGTATCTCGGTAATTAAGTAACTATGATAATTAATTTAAAAAATATATATATATATATTTATTATTAAAAATCTAGATTTTTATATAAATTAGAAAGTCGTTTTATCACGCATGTTTGAACAGAAACAAGTATAATTTTTAATAACTCAAAATTTAAATTTTACACACAATAATAAAATAAACAATAAATAATAGGTATACAACGTTTCCGATATATCTTCCGACTATTCAAATTAAAAATTTTTTTACTCGAATAAAAAAAATGCTTGAAAATAAATGCAAGAATATAAAATGGATAGAGATGAGTATTTGTTAGAGGGTTATACTCTATTTGTTGTACTCATTTGATAGAGTGGCTTTAGATAATACACTTGGTTGACGGAGTGTTTAACTTTAAAAATTATGTAGTCGGTTGGTGGAATGTTTTATGGCTATTTTTGTTCTTCTCTTTTTAGCCCTTCATCCCATTTTTTTGTGGAATAAAGGCTGTATTTATAGTAAGAGACAATGTTTGATTGATGTATTTTTTAATTAATACGTGAATATAACACATCTTTGGTGGTCAGAAGCGTTATTCATTTGTATAACGGTCACTTTCACTCAATAGTTGGACCGCCTGACTTTTAACTACTGGGATCGCTGCACCGGCCGCTTGAAACAATTCATTCAATATTTCATTATGATCTTTCAATATTTAACGGTTCGGGTTGCGTCTCCTGATTTAACCACTGCGTATTTTGCCTCATGGATTCAAAGACATCTTCTATTAGGCCGTTATTTCTTGGACCTCTCATCCTTCCATGCACTGGATTTGGACCAATCAGATTCTTGTTGTAACCATTGATATATACATACATATATGTATGTATATATGTATGTAAATCTTGCAATAGCTTGTTATATTATAGAATAATTTCTAACAAATTATCTCTTGTCCATTAGTTTGATGGGCATCCAAGGGCTTCACCTCATCTTTATTGGACTGTTTTTTATTTTATTTTGATATATTAAAAGGTAGTGGTTCTTTTTTAAAAAATTATTTTAAATTATATTTTATTTTAATATTATATTTTGATTGTTAAATTTATATTCAATAGTCTATATAGTGAGTGCAGCTCTCCTTATTCATCAGATGGGCAATTCCTACCTTCTCATCCGCCTCCATGACCCACCACTCACAGGAAATTGTATTGTACACGAAAATTTGACTAGATGTAAAATTTATAGTTAGTTAAACTATTTTAAATATAAATTTTTTATTTTATTTTTCACTCATAAAAGGTTCCATTTCTATGATTCAAATTTATAATCATAAATTATATTATAATAATAATTTTACTATTGGGTTAAGATTTTTTTCACTGAACCTGTATCTAAAAAAATTTATTTAGAAAACCTTAGTTGTGATGTAAATAAGAGCTAATAAAAAGTTGGCTCGGGCTGAGATTAGATGACAAATTATGATTGAAAGATTCCACCGAGTTGGGCTTGATTACTGGTGTAAAAAAAACCTGTAACCTTACTTATACATAATCAAAGTTGGGTTGATTTATGAATATTTTTATTTTTAAATTTTTTATTTAAAAATTTCTGCTACAAAATGCCTAAGAATCTTAGATGCTTTAAGAAATATCTTATTTATATTAAAATATTATCTAAAAATGTTTCAAATAGACAAATCTTTATGGTGCATACTTAGATTCGACTTCTAACAGATTTGGATTCGTTTGATTGTTTGGATCCGACTCCATTCACCGAGTCTGAACCCTATACACTACTACAGTAAACAAGAGGTCAGGTACCGACGGGATATTGTCCAACCGAAAACACTCCGACGCTGAAGTCAGTAACAAGCCTTCGAACTTTAAGAAGGTGAATTGATAAGAGGGCGAGTGATACGGGATTAAAATTGGTGGGAGTGTTGGCCAATAGATGTAAGAGATGTTCCCGTGACTCGTTGAGAGTATGGTTTCCCGACTCGATGTTCGCAAGGAACGAGTGAAGCTACGTCCTAAAAGCATGGTAGATTAGAAGGACGGTTCTCAGGGAGCGGGCGAAGTCTCTGTAATCTGGAGGCTTGAAGTGAGATTGGCAAAGTAAGCGATTGAGAGTAAGTATGCTCAAGCACTGCGTTATATTTTGCGTCTATGTTCGTGTCTTAGATCATCTCTCCAGAGTGAGACTCCGGCGTTATATAGACGGTGGAAAGTGTGACCTTCCTTGGCCAGGAAGGCGTGATCCCTACCAGGTGTTGGGCAGCCTTCCTTAAGTAGGAAGGCTTGACTGGCGTGATCTGATGGGATCATTTTCTTTCTGAGCAGGTAACGGGTCTCTAGATTATCTGCCTTCCTTTTGTGTTTTTTGTTACCGTTAAATTCCATCGTTGGCAGGGAAAGAGAATCTGGCGCCTTCTTTATAGGAAGGGCGTTGAATCCACTGATGCATTCTTTAGAGGAGATTGACTCAAGGAAGGCGTGAAATCAGGGAAATGACTGTTACTTGTCGTGTACGGGAACGTCTGCCAAACTGGGCCTGACTCGTATTAGGTCTTATGTCTTTTCGCGGCCTACTGTTACAGTACTTCCGATCAACAGGAATGTTGACCGTCTTAAGGGAGCGCGTTGGCTGCTTGGTTGGCGCGCCGGGTGGTCAACGCTAGCGTTGATCGTCTAACACGCTTTTGGACTTTGGGTAGTTTTTCTTATTGGGCCTGCCAGCTATGGGACTACCCATCACTAGCCCCCATGCGGTGGTCAGGATTCTTGCCTCCGGCATGTTTATGATGGGATGCACCTTTTTTTTTTTTATGACGGAGTCGTTACCCGTCTGAAGAGGAGCCTTAAGTACTTCCAAAATATTGACCGGATTTGTTGACCATCTTTTGGGAAGTTTTCGGGCAACTTGGAGAAGGAAGCGTTGGTCATTAGCCGTCCTGTCAGAAAAGTGTGCCACGTGTCTCTATGCGGTATGTTTAGGATCCCGGTATTTAATGAGCCAGAGGATCTGATTCGACAGCTTTCTTTTAGGGCGTTCATGGCATTTAGGCCGTCACGTATATTAAGCCGGCTTAGAATTCGCCTGTGAATAAAGCTTGGTGGCGCTGCCCAGGTACAGACTTGGGCGGCCTACTTTGGTGGAGCGTTTTGCTCCAGTCAACCATCGTTGGCTGACCACGCTATCTCCTTATGAAGGAGGTTGTTACGTGTGCTGCGTTAGCCCCCTATGATTTTTTCGACTGCTAATGGGCCACTTGGATGACCAAGGTTTAGGTACGACCACTCATGGGCCGCCTGGATGATCAGGGCTTATATACGACTACTCATGGGCCGCCTGAATGACCAGGGTTTAAATACGCCGTTCATAGGCCGCCTGGATGACCAGGGTTTATATACGACGGCTCATGGGCCTCCTGGATGACCAAGGTTTATATACGACCGCTCATGGGCCATTTGGATGACCAGGGTTTAGAAACAAGAAGGTGAAGACCCTCCTAACTTAGGGGCAGCCTTGGTCGTTTCGAACCTGTAATGAAAACCACACATATGTGCATACGCAACATGCTAAGAAAACACTTGTTTTACTAATTAAATCGTGCACACAAATGAACATATACAATTATGCAAAATACATACCTGGGTTCTTATTGGAAGTAGCGTTTGAGGTGGATTGCATTTTATGTTCGCGGGACCAACTTTCTATCATAGTTTCGGAGCTTATATGCCCGTTTTTCTAGGATAGCGGAGATTAGAAAAGGCTCTTCCTAATTCGTGGAGAACTTATTCTGGCCAGCCACCTTTCCCATGGCCTCGATGCTCCGTAAGACCAAGTCTCCGACATTGAATTGCCTCACTTTCACCTTCTTGTTATAGTAGCGGGTGACTCAATGTTGGTAGGCTGTGGTCCATATTATAGCGATATCGTGGGCTTCTTCTAGTAAGTCTAGGTATTTTCGGATCTTCTGGGAGTTACCCTGTGGGTCAAAAGATTTCACCCTAAGATTTGGAAGTTCATTTTGACTAGGATCACCGCTTCAGTCCCGTAGTAGAGGCTGAAGGGCGTCTCACGCGTTAGTTCCTTTGGAGTTGTTCGGTAAGACTAAAGGATTGAGACGAGCTTGTCTACCCAAGAGCCCCCTGCATCCTCCAGCTTGATCTTGAGCCCGTGGAGTAGCGTTCGATTCGTGACCTCCACCTGTCTATTCGCTTGGGGGTATGCCACCGAAGTGTGGACCAACCTAATCCAAAGGCTGGTACAATACTTGGTGAAGCATTTTCTAAAAATTGAGTTCCGCTGTCAGTCATAATGACTTATGGAATGCCAAATCTGCTGATGATGTTCTGGTAGACAAACTCAAGTGCATTGTGTTTTGTGATCTTAGCCAGCGGGATGGCCTCGACCCACTTTGTGAAGTAGTCGATTCTCGCTATGATGAACTTTCTTTATCTGGTTGCAATGGAAAATGGGCCAAAAATATTAAGCCCCCATTGCGCGAAGGGCCACAACGCCTGAAGAGATTTTAGCTCAGCGGATGGTTGGTGGCAAAGGTTGCCGTGAAGCTGGCAGTTTTCGCACTCTTTGCAAACTCGAGTGCATTCTTTTTTTATTAAAGGCCAATAGTAATCCTGCCACATGATCTTAAATGCTAGGTTTTTGCCAACGACGTATGATCCATAAATCCCAAATGCACCTCGCTCAAGACGTAGTCCGCCTTTTCTAGGGTTAGGCAACGGAGGTACTGAGTCGAGTAGCCGTGGCGATACAGCCGAGGTGATACACCCGGCCGTTCTCTTTATCCGCCTAGCCTCTTCTGCGTCTTCTGGCAATGTTTTGTTCGCTAGATACCTCAGGTAGGGTGTCGTCCATTTTTTCATCCCGGAGACCTACATTGCCTCCTGTCCCCTATACTGGGAGCATTTAGGACTTCTCTCATGTTCCTCGAGTACTGTTCTGGATTTTCTGCCACCACTACTCTTGCTAGCTGATCGGCCTTCCAGTTTTCATTTTGGAAACATGGACCAAGGTTAGATTGTTGATGTTACGGACGGCCTCTCTTGCCTTGGCCAAGTATTTGGCCATATGTGGGTTATTTGCCTCGAAGTTTCCATTAACCTGGTTAACGATCAGCTCGGAGTCGTTGTAAACAGCTAGTCACTTGGCTGAGCACTCCTTTGCTAATCTTAATCCGGCTAGCAAGATTTCGTATTCGGCAACATTGTTGGTGGCTGAGAAGTCGAGTCTAAGGGAAGTATTATACCTCAAACCCGTCAGGGGTCATGAGGACCACCCCGGCTCCACTGCCCGTGTCTATGGATGATCCGTCTACGTAGAGTATCCATTATGGAGCTTCCATGTGCTATTTCGGGTTCTCTGAGGGCTGCTCTTTGAGAGTCGGGGTTGTGGTCTTAACAATAAAGTCAGCCAGAGCCTGTACCTTTATGGTTGGCCTGGGTCTGAACTCAATATCGAACTCGCCCAATTCGATAGCCCACTTTACCAACCATTCAAAAATATCAGGTTTTTGGAGTATGCTCTTTAGAGGTTGGTCAGTGAGAACTACAATGTGGTGTGCCTGAAAATAGGGCCTTAGTTTTTGCACGAAAAATATGAGAGCTAAGGCCAACTTTTCTATGCACGGGTAGCACGTCTTTGGGCCGGTTAGTATTTTGCTCACATAGTAGACCGGCCGTTGGGTATCGGAGTCCTGGTGTACGAGGACGGAGCTGAGGGACACCTCCGGCACCACTAAGTAGAGGTACAGCTCTTCGCTGATCTTGGGTGATGTTAGTAATGGTGGGGTAGCTAGGTATTGCTTCAACTCACTGAAGGCCGCCTGGTAATCTGCCGTCCATTGGAACCCGTTTGATTTTGTTCCCCTTAGAGCCTTAAAGAATGGTTGATACTTGTCACCATACTTCGCTAGGAAGCGAGACAAGGCTGCCAATCGTCCAATCAGTCGCTGGACGTCCTTGATGCTTCTTGGGGGAGCTATGTCCGTAAGGGCTTTGATCTTCTCTGGGTTTTCTTCGATCCCTCGTTGGGAAACAATAAAACCCAAGAATTTTCCTGAGACTACCCCGAAGACGCACTTAGTTTGATTTAACTTTATTTGATACTCACGGAGCACCTCAAATGACTCCGCCAGATCGTGGATATGTCACCTATAATTATGCTCTTGATGAGCATGTCGTCAACATAGACTTTCATATTGTGGCCGATCTGTTTTTCAAACATTTCATTTACCAACCGCTGGTAGGTGGCTCCTGCGTTCTTCAGTCCAAAGGGTATCACCTTATAGCAGTAAGTCCCCTGGTCTGTCATGAATGAGGTATGCTCTTCGTCTACTGGATTCATTCGGATCTGGTTATAGCCTGAATAGACATCCACAAAGCTAATAGCTCATGTCCGGACGTCGAGTCTACCAGGGGGTCAATCCTAGGTAAAGGAAATCTGTTTTTTGAGTAGGCTTTGTTAACGTCGGTGAAATCGACGCACATTCTCCACTTCCCGTTGCTCTTCATTACCAGGACTACGTTGGAGAGCCAATTAGAGTATTGAACCTCTCGATGAATTCAAGCATCTAGTAGTTTTTTTATTTTCTCCCGGATGGCGATTAAGTTTTCGATTGAGTGGTTTCTCCGCTTCTATTTGACCGGTTTTTGGTCCGAGTTGAAGCCTAGCTTGTGGACAATTACCTGGTCCGGAATCCCAGGCATGTCAGCTGGAATCCATGCGAAGATGTCAGTCTGTCCGCAAGAATGTGATCAGTTCTTCGAGCAGCGCACCAGTGAGTGAGCTGCCGATTTGTATGCACTTTTTTGGATCTTCCAAATTCAGTGGGACAAGGTTGGCTGCCTCATCGAACTGTACCTACTGTAAGGTTGTCTCGTCTCGATGGTCAAGTTTTCCTATTGCTCTGGTGCTATCGTTAGAAGCGATTTGGGACATGTAGCATGTCCGTCCAGTGACTTGGTCACCAAATACTTTGCCCACACCGTATGGCGTTGGAAATTTCATTTTGAGATGTGGTATTGAAGTGACGGCCCCGAATGTTATTAGGCACGGTCGGCCCAATATTGTATTATGTACGGAGGGCAAGTCGACTATCAAGAATGTAAGTGTATGACTCGCCATTCTTGGGTACGTTCCTAGGGTGACTTCTAGTCAGATCGTCCATTGGATGGGTACAGCTCGTTGTCAAGGCCATACAATGGGCCTTCTGCAGATTTTAATTGACTCTTTTTTAAACCAATTTTAAAAAATGTATCAAGATAAATCAAATCATGAGAACTTTCATTGTCAATAAATACTCGTTTCATCTGGTAGTCAACGCTACCATCGGAAACGTATGCAAATACAATAAGGGGATCTGCATAGGGGAAAACTACACGTGCTAGGTCATTGTCACTAAAACTAATAACGGTGTCAATAATGCGTTGCTTCTTCCTCCCTGCGTGTTAGTCCTTGTTATCCACCGGGTTCTTGATTGGTCGGATAGTGTTCATGTTGACCACTCCTGCCGCGACTCCGATTTCGTGGTGGAGAAGACATCGATCCTTCTCCGTCTGTATTGCTAGAGCTCTGATCAGGGCCTTTGACGAACCTGGTGAGATAGCTCCTTCTGATCAGTTCTCCAATCTCTCGCTGAAGGGTCTTGCAGTCCTCTGTGGAGTGCTCGGAAGATCGATGGAAATCACGGTACTTGGCTAGATTTCCTCCCTTCGCCTTCTTAAGTAGTTTTGGTCACTTAAGAAACTTCTCCCCACGGATCTGTATGAGGACATTTGAGCTTGTGTCAATCAAGGGCACTAGGCTAATGGGCCCGTAGTCCTTGCTCTCTGACTGTCCAACCCTGTGGTGCTTTCGGTGGAAGTGATTATCACCGTTGTGTTTCCTCTTTCCTTCAGGCGGGAAGGAGCGACGCTGTTCAGGTCGGTCGAGACTTTTTGCCTTGTTGGCATCTTTTACTACCGCATAGGCCCTGGTGATAGACTCTACCTCCCAAAATGTCTGTGGATTTTTATGCGCCAAGTGTCTAAAGAATTCTCCATGCGTCAACACCGAAATGAAACTCCATTTCATTTCCTCTATGAGTCGAGGGATCCGCCTAGCTTTTGCCATGAAGCAATCCAGGAACCTCCGCGGGTTCTCTCCATGCTTCTGCTTAATGTATGACAGATGCCATGGTTGTTTTTCCCCTTCTTGTGGCTGGAGGCATATTGGGATAATAAAAGATCCGTAAACTCCTGAAAACTTTGGATCGAGTCTGGGGGAGATGATGGAACCAAATACGCACGTCTCCTTTTACAGTGAGCGGGAAGCAGCGACACATGGCCGCGTCACTAGCCCTTGTAGACCTAGATGGGTGCGGAAGTGAGCAAAATGATCGACGGGATCTGCACTCCCATCATAAGAGTCAAGGGATGACATTTTAAACTTTGCCGGTATGGGATGGTTTAAGATCTCCGCTGTGAAGGGAGATCTGTCGATGTTGGCTGCGTGCTCATTGTCTTTGAAGATGCGATTCTATATCTTCTCCAGCCTCGAATCTGTTGGAATGACATTAGAAGATCTTTTGGAGTTGAGATATGCCTTCAACTCTGTTCTCTCCCTGGCTTGTCCAGCAGTCAGACGGCTGTTATTTCCAGCAAATCTAGCGGCCCAGGAAGCTCCCTCCTAAGCTTGGGGCCTAGATTCTACCCGGAGTACCTAGGGTTCCTTCATTCCGGACTTTCCTTTGGGGTAGAGCTAGTTCCCTGCTCCTCGCGCCTTAAACAACTTTGGGCATGTGAGGAGACTGGCGCGGGAGCGTTGGTTAGCCTTCCGATTCATCGGGCCGGAACTTTCTTTCTTTGGCCTCCTCATTTGAACTCCGTCACTAGGGCCACCGCCGATGCAGCTCCCAGTTGTGCTTGCTCCTGAGAGAGTAGAGTATCTGGAGCATTTTATCGGTTTGTGCATATGCTCCGCTGGGTTTTGAAAGAAAGACACCGAAATTCTATCTGCTACCCCATTGACCATGGCGCCAATGGCGTGGTCCTGGTTTGGTGAGACTATGTCTCGGGCTGGCTTGCTTGCTTGTGCCCTTGTGTTCACCATTTTGTTTAAAGGTGTTGATCGGAAAGAGCTTATGGGAAACGTAGTTGGTTTTTAGTAAAATTTCCAACAGACAGTGCCAATGATGCGTACCTGATTCGATTTTGAACAGATTCGGATTCACTTGATTGTTTGGATTCGATTCTATTCACCGAGTCTGAACCCTGCACACCACTACAGTAAACAAGAGGTCAGGTGCTGACGGATGTTGTCCCACTGAAAATACTCCGATACTAAAGTCAGTAACAAGCTTTCGAACTTTAAGAAGGTGAACTGATAAGTAAAAAGAAAGAGGGAGTGAGATTAAGATTGGTGGGAGTGTTGGCCTGTAGATGTAAAAGACATTCCCGTGACTTGTTGAGAGTATGGTTTTCCGACTCGATGTTCGCAAGAAACGAGTGGAAGTTACGTCCTAAAAGCGTGGTAACTTAGAAGGACGGTTCTCAGGGAGTGAGTGAAGTCTCTGTAATCTGGAGGCTTGGAGTGGGATTGGCAAAGTAAGCGATTGAGAGTAAGTATGCTCAAGTACGCTCATTGTATTTTGCGTCTGTATTTGTGTCTCAAATTGTCTCTCCAGAGTGGAGACTCTAGGGTTATATAGACGGTGGGAAGTGTGACCTTCCTTGGCCGGGAAGGCGTTGGGCGGCATTCCTGGTGTTGGGCGGCCTTCCTTGAGCATGAAGGTTTGACTAGCGTGATCTGATGGGATCGTTTCCTTTCTAAGCGGGTAACGAGTCTTCAAATTATTTGCCTTCCTTTTGTGTTTTTCATTACCATTAAACTCCATCATTGGCAGGGAGAGATAATTTGGCACCTTTCTCATGGGAATGGCGCTGAATCTATTGATGCCTTCTTTAGAGGAGATTGACTTCAAGGAAGGTATAAAATCAGGAAAATGGCAGTTACTTGTCGTGTACGGGAACGTCTGCCAAATTGGGCCCGGCCCATATTAGGTCTTATATCTTTTCGCGGCCTGCTGCTACAGTACTTCCGATCAATAGGAATGTTGACCGTCTTGAGGGAGCGCATTGGTCACTTGGTTGGTGCGTCGGGCGGTAAACGCTAGTGTTGACCGTATAACGCGAGTCTGGACTTTTCTGGATTTTGGGCCATTTTTCTTATTGGGCCTGCCATCAATGGGCCTACCCATCACTTTACATAAAAAATTTACTAAAGTCACAAAATATACGGTTTATTATAATTTTTTTTTCTAAAACTTGGTATTTAATCTAAAGTAAAAGTTATATTTTCAAAAAAATGACAATTTAGGATGGTCGAGCCAGATTGATAATTTTTATTTGTAATTGTATTTGATTAAGTATCAATAGAGGCAAATTTTTTATTTGTATTAATCGATAATGCCCGTAAACATCAATCATATCCAATGAAGGTGGACCGAACTAATTGGGTAGCCAAAATTTGATCCTGTCTAGGTGAAAGTATTGCCATGGATGGATGGTTGGAGGGAATAAAAATTTTATTCTCTCCTTATTTTTTGGAAATAAATATTTTTTCATTTGGTTATAATTTAATTAAAAATAAATATTTTCATGGGAATATTTATCCCCATGTTGTTATTATTATTATTATTATTATCACTATTTTCGAGAGCTGTAACCAATTTAAAAATCACTCTAATTGAAGACATTTTCACAATATGGACAAAAATCTTCTCAAAATTGATACCACTTCACTGATTGAACCCTTTCACAATCAACCTTACCTTATACCTTAGTTGTGGGTTATTCTCTTTAGTCTTCAAATGAAAGATCCAATTGTTTTTCAAAACTCGTTTGCTATTAGGTAACTTAATCAGCTTGGACGTGTGGTTTTCTTATAACGATTTTATTTTTTCTTGTATGGCCTCCACCTACTCTGATTTATGCTTATCCTTCATAACATCATAAAAACTTTTGGGTTCTTCGTGTCGGTGAATAACACATAGTCATCTACCAATAAGTGAGAGGAAGGCCTTTGATCTCTTGTGGATCATTAGAGTGTGATGGTTTCAGTAGGTCCATACTCATCATAAGGAACAATGTCATCCTTATTTGTGCTGTCCATTCCATCAAGCATAGGAGTCTCATGGTCTCCATCCCTTTCGATATTGCCTTGATTACCGTCTTCATTATGAATAAGTATCGGTATCAAGGATTATGGATTTGCATCACAAAGACGACTGTTGTTGTTATTGGAAATGTCCTTTTTTATTTTGCTGATATCTTTAATCATCTCATCTTCAACAAATACCACATCTCTTGTCTGAATAAACTTCTTATCTATCGGGTTATAAAACAGATAGCCCAACTCATCTTTCTAATAGCTAAGAAAGATGCACTGCCTCATCTTTGATTCTAGTTTGGTCTTCTCATCCTTTGGGATAAGGACAATGAACTTGCATCCAAATACATGTAAGTGGTCATAGGATATCTTCTTTCTAGATCACACCCTTTCCAATACTTCTCCATTTAGAGGGCCCTTAGATGATAGGTTGACCATGTGAGCCACGACCTTCAAGGCTTCTCCCTAAAACGAACTGAAGAGATTCACCTCAAAAAGCATACAACAAACTCTCTCAATCAATATCTTATTCATCCTTTCAGCCACATATAAAGTTATGGTGTTTTTGGTGGAGGTTTTTGGTGTCAAATTTTATAGGTCTGACAATATACATCAAATGTTCAAATATATTCTCCATTGTTATCACTTTGGATGATTCCATAGTAGCTTGATTCCATTATTAGGCATACATCACCACAACTAATAATTCAGGATGTACCATCGTTTCCCATTTTCAACGCTCTAAAAACACCGAGAGTATAAAATGTGAAGAATTCTCTTCTTAATGTGGTATGAAGTGAAGTGCTACTGTCTACCACCCAATTAGTTTCATGATCCCCAAATTTGTCACTTCATTTTCTTTACATACCAACAAAAGATTGGGTTTGATAACAATTGAGGCTCTCTCTTCATCTCGGACTTTTTCAGCCTTCTTCTTGTTTTCTTCAGTGTTCTCCCACTTTCACTTGTAATAATACTTCTTGATGTGCCACTTTTTCTATAGTAATGGCATTTGAGATTTTGGTATCTCGATCAAGACATACTTTCACTCTTCTTGCTAGATTTTGGATCACACTATTTATTTCTTCCTCGTGACTCTAAAACTAGCACTTTAGAGTGTGAAGAGGAAGAGCCCTATGATCCTTGCTTCATCTCCTCAGTCAGCACGATTTCCTTTGCTATCTCCAGGGTTACCACTCCATTTAGAGTGGTGTTGGTGATGGTGGTCTGCATCACCTCTCATAAATCCGATAAGGTGGTCAACAGTCACAAGCCTAACAACTCATTGTCAAATTTGATACTTGTGTCACTCAATTGGTCAATACATTCTTAAAATTCGTACCAGCTATAAATGAACCATCTTTATATCTCACTTGTATAAATTTTATCAAGTAACACAACTTATTGTTACCAATCTTTCAAGTATAATGCATCTCAAGCTTTTTCCACAACATTTTTGGATGTGTTTTATTTCTAATATAATTATATACATTATCATCAACAAATTACCGAACATAGACATAAACTTATTCATATTCAAAAGCCTATTCCTCCTTCGACTTTGACTTGGGCTTTTGTGTAGTAAAAATTAGAAAATGCATTATTTTAACAAATAATAAATTTTTTATTTTACTCCTCCAGACATTATAATTTGAACCATTGAAGTAAATAATTTTATTTCTAACTTCCATCAATTTAAACAAATTTCAATAGATGATAATATTAATCGTATCTTTGATAACAATTGTTTAGAATCGGACCGTTTATTTGAATTGTGAGAAAATAACTGATAATATATAACAAACAAATAACAATCACAAACAGTAAAAAATATACGATTTTATATAAAAAATTCTCTTTTAAATGATAAAAAAAATATAGGACTATGCGTCCAAGATATCCACTATGTGACAAGTTCGGTTACACAAACCCTAATAAATATAAGATTATAAATCCTTATAATAAATAAACTCGAATAATAAAGAGTATAAGACAAAGAAGAAAGAGAAATGACCGGTAAAATATCCTTCTCAATCTTCAAGAATAACGAATTCAAAGTTGGTGGAGAATAGAATACGATTCGAAACTCGATTGGATACTAAAACATTCATATTCTTATTTTTCTCTCCTTTTTCTCATCTCTTTCTCATTGGGTTAGCACTCCTTTTTTAGAGAAATTATAAAGCATAACTCTAAAATTGCATTAGGCGTATTTATATCAGGAATGGCGCTCGAACATCTATCAAGCACACGTCACCCATGAGCCCATTGTAATAGGTGCATAAGCGCCTCCTCGGGTGCATATCAAGCATTAAGTAATCTAAAAATCTCTCTCGTGCACCCCTCATGCTCTCTTCAGGCGGCCCCATACTAGAATTGGCATACATGCGTAAAACGGGTGCCTATCAAGCGCCATTTTGCATTTTTCTCATATCAATTCAATTCACATGCTTGCCACCGAATGATACATTAAATGGGTAAGGGACCCACACATGAGTGACCCACAACACTGTTGGGGTCACTCCCTTGTGGGAATGTTCCCGCGAACTCATGCGTGGATATAGTTCGCGAACATTTGATACTTTTTTTCTCTATGTACTCGAACATTATAAAATGTCCGAGAACTATATTTATTGTTGGAGTCCAAGACTCATGTGTAATGCCGAGAGATATTCTTTGAAGGTACGAGGACTTGAAGGCGAAAAGTATACGTGGAGGACAGTTCAGAAAATCTTCTGAGCATCCCAAATTTGTGGGAATATGCAGCAGCCCTTGTAGAGTGGCGAACTATTTTCTATAGAGCCGACAATCTGCAGGGCCATTGCAAATATGCAAAATGCCAGGTGGCCACCTGTACGGGTGCCCCCCCACATTGCTTTGCTATTGCTTTCATCAACCTTTGTATATATATATATATATTTGTAGAGAAGGTGATATAGATAGATGAGAATGTGTATGATAACTGTGTGTTTTAAGAGAAAAAGAAGTATAGAGCAGTGAGGAAAAATTGTGTGTGTGTATGTTCTTGTGCTTTATTTTTCCTTCTTCTTCTTCTACTACTGCTAGGGTTTGTGTAGCCAGCAACTTTTGTAGCCAACTTTCATCTTAGTGGATTCATTTCGTGAACTGAAATCTCGTGATTTTTTTCTTATTTAGAAGGATTTTTCACGTAAAACTTGCATGTATTCTTCTTTTCCATTCTATCACTCCTTCTTGCTGACTCTGTCTGAGTGCCTGTGAGAGAATGGGTGCGAGCATTGTCTTACCGTCCAACCAATCACTGTTCCTTTTTTGCGTCGACAACAACATCCTACCATTGGTTTACAAGTAACTCTAATGTCTTTCTCTTATAAGTAAATCTATAATCCTTCTTGTAAAGTTTCATATCCCTCTTGGTTGTATTCAAGAAATGATTAAGTACTTGAATAAATTCTTCATCTCATTGCCTCTTGATATTATGTTCTTTTTCTATGAAATACCAAAGTATTGGAGGATGACAAGTTTGGAGGGAAATTCAAGGAAGTGGTTGGTTTGATCAAATTGGTAGAATCAAATTTAACTGCCGTAAGAACAAATTTAGTGAATTTTGCGAAGAACAGTAGAGCGCAAATTGAACAGTGGAGAAACCAAAAATTCGTAGAGGCTTCAAGATAAACAAAGTGTAAGATATTTTGATTTAATCATGTCAAAAATTAGTTATTTTATATGTTTGACGAGAAAATTTAGAAACTTTGAACATGTTGGGATCAAGAAACGAATTACAGAGAACGCTGAAAGACGAGAAAAATCAGATTTTTGTGGTTATTTTAGGACCGGTGGTCCATTTGATAAATTGATAAAAAACTGTTTGTAAATTTGTCGTTCTAAATATATGGTTCCATGTTTGAAATTTTACTGTCCAAACACGAATTTGATAGCGCAAGGATGTGGCATTTGATTGTTGAATGGGCGATGGTGAATATCGAAAATTAAGAGATAGAAAGCAACAGCAATAATTCTGGAAAAGGAATTTCCGCTAGGTCCTGCTGTCACGCGAACTTCACGCGGCTTGTGTACAGGGTCGAGCATCTCTTTCCAGCAAACATCGAGCAGGAGTTCTGTTTGAGCATCCACAACGCAAACGTCTCGTGGCCCTTGAACCGCAATCCAGTCGCTCGAGCATCCCTTCCAGCAGATGTCTTGTGAATTCAAGTTAGCCGCCATGTCTAACGTGGAGTATATTAAGTTAAAGACGGCACACCACTATGGGGCATATCAAGAAGAAGAAAAACTGATCAATAAGGAAGAGGCCCTGCTTGCACGGTTGGCCACATTCCATCCTATTGGACCCTGCAGCTTAAGGAACACTCTGTCTTGTTAGTGAAGAAATATCAAATTTCAGTTTTCACAATGATTTTATAATATTAATTTGTTCGTTATATTCAGGGCAGGGATTATGGTATGTGACTGATTTACGATGGTATGAATTGATCCTTAGGTTACGGGTATGTGCCAGTGATGTGATGGATTTAATTAGATTAACTTTCTTGACGAAAATTTTAGGAATATTATATGAGTGATATAACCTACATTTTTAGATATGGGTTGAGTCACTTCATTTAGATTAAAATAATGAACATAGGTAAGGACAAAATATTAAGAACAATGAAGACAATTGGATCTAGTAGGGCAAGTTAGAGGACCTTAGTGGGTTAATGAGAGGTGATCATGCAAAGAGTACCTTTGGTATTCATTTGACATCGCTATTCTTTCCTCTTGATGAGTTTTTTGACATCGCTAAATTTTTGTGGGAATATTTATTTTCACGTTATTATTATTATTACTATTTTTATATTATTTATCATATTATTTTACAAATCAAATATTAAAATACTAATTTTTACTTTATTTTATTCTAATAACTAAATATGAGAATAATAATTTTCACTATATTCACATCCTATTCTATTCCTCAAAAATAATTATTCTATTCATACCTTATTCTATTTCATTAACCAAATATATCATTAAAATTGGGGCAAGGTTGCCTAAACGAGCCCAAGAGAAAAATATAAAAATACCTCTATTCTTTTGCCTTTTCACAAATTCCCTCTTAAATTGTAATTTTTTTAGTATTATTGTCAATACTCACTTTAGTTTAATTTTATTGTTTGTAGTTTGTAAAAATAAATCTCGAGATAATATATAAAATTTAAAAAATTACTTTTAGATTAAATTTTTATAATTTTTACCATAACACGAATGCTACTTCTACTGTGTTGCGTCCCAGGTCCGCGGTTATCGTACGGATTAGGGAGCCTTCGGATTCCTTGGCACGCGGCGGCGTCGATCGAAGGGTGCGGTCTCCGTCTCTATGAACCTGGACCTGCACAACACAAACAACAAATAAGAGGTCAGGGGTCCGGCAGAATTTCTTCCACCGAGGTCACTCCGACTCTCAAGTCAGCAAATTCCCGCAATGAACGGAAATGGCGCACGCTAAGAGCAGTGCGCGGATGTATGCTGTGAAAGCGTAAGAGATGCTCGTGCTATGGTATGGGAGTGTGGTGAGCAGGTTGTGGAAGGCCTGGCTTCCTTGGTGCACCGCAATGGGTGGCTGACTTTTCCCGTAGTCTGAGTAGACGTGGGATGAGTAATCGTGAGCTTGCTATCGATGGTCGGAAGTGAGTTTATACTCAGTTCCCGTTTGTCCCTTTCTTGGGTATGAGTGGAGAAGAAGGAAGCTCAGAGCTGGCTGGGTTTGATTTAGGATCAATATCCAACCAGCAGATGATGATGAAGAGATCGAAGAGGAAGAAGAAGGTGAAGATCCTTTCCTCTGTGAGGCGTGAGGGCTCTTATAGGCCTCACCCTGTTGGACCCTTGGGCGCCAAAATGCCCGTCGCGAGGGCTACTGCACCGCTGGTCACTGTTGTGGACCTCCGTTCACGCCGGTTGTCCTTTTGCCGTGGATGGCACTCTTCTGAGCGTTGCCGGCCACGCCCGATTTCCTCCTGAGCAGGGATTGGTTGGCTGCCTGCAAACGGCAGCGGGAACCATTGACGCTGTACCAGCCACTCATCTATTGGCTAGCCTTTCCGCCTCTTCGCCGGTTTCCCGGCAATCGCATTAAATGCGTTGCAGGGTGCCGTTGTCTTCTACCAGCACGGGCTCTGCACGCATTTCTTGACCGCTGGGCTGGGCTGACCATTTCATGTGGGTTTTTGGACCTTTCGCGGGCCGTGAATTTCTTCATGGGCCAGGACATGGGACCCAACACTAGCCTCCCATGCCTAGGCCGGCCAGTGGTCGGGCCTGGCACGTCCCCTGGGCCCATTTCCGTAGCCTCACACCCTTCCTCGTGCCGCGCTATCTTTTATCGTTTTCTGAGTTCGCGCCTTCCCCAGGAGCCAAGGCAGGCTTTTCAGGCACTGCCCTGACTTGTCACTTCGCCGGGGGAGATTCGCGCGCCTCGGGTTGCGTCTGACCGGCGGTCTCCCTTGTTACACGAAAGACATCTGCGGGATGCCATGTTACATTGGGTGAGAAGATGGCTTGCACCTTGCCCATAAATAGGAGGGGTACTCAAGCAAGTTGAGTTCATCCCTTATCAACCAACCGAGAGGCAATGAGAAGATTCTGGCTTTCCTCGCCCTTGGCGGGAGTCCGAGAAGGAGTTGGATGGATCATAAAAATGCTTAAAGCTCTTGATGAAGATTGTTGTAACCCTCGTCCTACAGTTCGCCCTCTGCACTAACGAGAGTGGCTCGGCCATTCTGCTGTCGTCGCGCGCTCCCTTCCGGGTTGTGGCCTGGCTGGCCTGGGCAGACCCTTGGAGGATTCCCTGCGGGTATCTTCACCTGTGAGGTGAAGGCTTTCGCAGGTGCTCTTCCCACGTGTCACGCCAGGGCGCCAACCACGGAAGGATCTCGAGGTCAGTAGCCCTCCGTGGAAGCTGGGTTTCTCACCCTACTTTCTCGGAGTGCTTCCCTGGCCTCGGTGCTTCCCGCACCCTGGTGGATTGGACTCTGGCGACTTCCACCAAGGGATGCTCTGCGCCTCCAAACTAGTTCGCTCGGAGAACTGCCGACGGCTTCGGCCGTGGGGATCTAATGCAGATCACGTTCGCCCAGCTCATCTGTGGACGTGGTACAGGAGCATACGGGGCTTCGCACCGTTGTCTTTCTTCATCTTTCTCACGGCCTTATTGCTATAGATTTTGTACTTTGTAAGAAAGTATTGATTAATAAAAGAAGTAGCCTCTTTTTGCCTTCATTCTTGTCTTGTCTATGTGCGTATTTTTTCCGTTTGCCGGGCGTTTTGCCCTGAAATCCACGTGTAATTCCGTGAGAGCCTGAGGAGTCTCTGTCAGCAGTCACGTCTCTCAGCGCATTTAATTCCTACGTGGCTAGGAGACGTCACCTCGTGGAGCCTCGTTTTGGAAACGCACGAGATTTCAGGAGCCTCCCACGTGTAAAATCCTCATTGGCCACGCCTTAATGCTTCCTGTCTTTTGGAGTTGCCGCCTCTTCAGGAGAAAATTCGCCTATTAAACACACCGTTTTCTCCTGAAACTCGGCACTCCTTTGCACTTGCATGTTTACTGGCAGTTTGCTCTTCCTGTGCGTATCTTCTTGCTGCGAAATCAATGGAAGGTACCTCTAGCGACACGGAAAGTTCTTCCGACGAGTCTAAGTTCGGCTCTTACACTCCCGTGACTTCCGGAGCTGGCACTTCAGGGGGGCTCGTTCTGAAGCCATGGTTGCTGGCCCCTCTCAGAGTCGAGGAGCGCCTTCGGGCTTCGAGAGGGTCCAACCACGCCGGGGGACGGCTGCGGCCGAGGTGGAGTGGTTAAGGGCCCGTATTGCACACTTGGAAAGCGCTTCGGCCGAGTCGGGGGCCAGGGCCACGCGTTTGGTTGGTGCCAATGTGGGGGCGCAGGCCCGCATATTAGCCCTCGAAGGAGAGGCCGAGCAACTCAAGCAGCAACACGAGGCTGAGGTCGCCGGGCTGCGGTCGGAGCTGAGAATGAGGCTTCGGCCAGAGGGAGTGAACCCTGTCTTGGAGCAGACTTATTTTGACGCCGTTAGGCTTTGCCAGAGGCTGGCCTCGTTGGAGGATCCAAGCTTCCGCGTGGGTATTCTAGATCCTCGCAACTCGCTCGCCAGAACTCGAGATCAGTTGGTGGACTACCACGTCCAAAGCTCCTCCACTGGCCACTGGGACCATTAGCCGTCTTCATCATCGTCGTGCTCTCACTTTTTTTTTGTAACCGTTGTAACAGGATTTGTCGATATAATGGAAGTCGTTATTTTGTCGCACCGCTTTGCCTTTCGTATTTCCTGCTTCTTGATTGGTTTTCCGGTTTCGTGCTACCGTGCGCTTCTTTATGGGCTCTACTATCGTGAGCCTTTATTTAATGCGCCGGCGCCAGCGTGGATCCTCGCCAGGCGGCTAAGGGGACGCGCCTGTTAGTCTGGCGTTTAGCCATCATTGCGAACGATTCGGATCCCACGGTGCGTTGTGGAGCCAACACGTGTCCCGATCACCTGTGGCGGTGCCGTTTTGGCTTCCCGCCTTTGGCTTTGCGTTGCATATTTAAACCAATCGAGGATCGTTTCCCTTCTTCTGCCGATATTTTCTCTGCACGTACTTGTGACTTTCGAGAGATAAATGGCGATAAAGAGAGAAAGCTCTTCTTCTTCCCAGGCTCCCAGAGCCGCTCGTCATGGTGTTCACAACACCAAGTCCGTCTTGACTGCTGGAATTATTGCTTCTCTCATGGTCGATTATGGCCTTCCCAGCGATTGGAGTTACCGCGCTCTTGACGCACTGGATAGAGCCAGCGCCCCCCCAGCGGGCTTCATTAAGGTGTACGAGCACCATCTGAGGGGGGGCTTCGTTATCCGACGCACTGCACACTGTATGCGGTGGTGGACGCACTGGGAGTCCCGATGGCAAGGCTGCATCCCAACGCCTTGCGCTATCTGGTATCCTTGTTCATTTTTGCCATCCTTCACGGCGGCTCTTTTGACACCAAGGCAGCGAGATTAATCTTCCGGTTCACGGAGTCGGAGGATTGGGTGTCGATGTCCCCCAAGGTGGGGTTTCGCTTTCGCGGCACCAACCCTGACTCGGTGAAGGGCTGGAAGGAGCGCTTCTTCTTTTTGCAGGAGCCTCCTGACTCTGAGCTCCCGAGGGTGTGGAGCCCGATTTCAGAGTATTTTCACGAGAAGCCAACTGCTAAGGACGCCGCAGAGTCAGAGAAGCTGATATCTGCTATCAAGTTTGAAGAGGCGAAGTTCTCAATTCAGGGTTACTTCCTTACCTCCATCACGTTTGAGGCCTGCAAATGGGGATCTCCTTTGGGATGGGCGATCGCTGGACCAGGTAAGGAAGGTCCTGGAGATACAGCCGCTCCTCCACCGTCCGGGGGGATCGAGGAGGAAAGCTGCTCATTGTTGGAGTCGTCGACGGACGACGATGAGGACGAGGCCGCCCTTAAGAGGCTAAGGGAAGCCGAGGGACTTCCTTGAGGAGGTCCAGGAGACGGATCGTCGGTTCTTCTATTGCGGGAGGAAGTCCGGCTTCGAAGAGATCTGCAAGCGCGGGTCGCCAGGGGGAAACCGCCGAACCGTCGTCGACTTCGGTCGCGGGACTAGCCGCTCGCGAGGTCTGCGAGGTGGAGTCTCTACTCACTGGGAATCCACCCGCTTGCTCTACTGCAGAGGTGATGGATGATGTCGTCGTTCTTGAGGGCCCGGAGGGGCCATTTGCGGCTGCACCTGCGCTGGTACCGGAGGCCAGGGGGCCTGTGGAGTCATCAGCGATCTTTATGGAGCCCATTTTGGAATACAGGTCCCCGAAGGTTTGGCCAGATCTACGGAGGACGGCGCCGCGCTCGCTGCTGATCCGATTCAGGCCGACGAAGGGGAAGCTGGGACATCCTCGTGGCAAGAGCCGCCAAGCCTTCCTACGGCAGTCAGCCTTCCTACGGTAGCCAGCCTTCCAGTCAAGCCTCCTCCAGTAGGTGAAGGGGCGAAGCCCCAAGGAGAGGCTCTTTCGGGTGACCTTGCGTGCTCTCCCAGTGCTACTCCTGCTCAGGTGTGGCCATTTCCATTTGTCCTTCCTTTATGGTTACATGCTTTGGAAGTGCTTTTGACATTGCTTCTTACGCAGGCTTCAGGTGAGGTCAACCCTTTTGATGTGTTGTCCGTCCTCCTTCACGGGGACTTGCGGCAAGCCATCTTCAATGGAAGGGCCCAGTTCGCATCTCTCAAAGAGGAGAACGGGCGCCTGCAGCAGAGAGTGGCGCAGCTGGAAGCCATAGCCGTCACCTTGGAGGATCGCGTCACCCGGCTGGTTGGAGACATGGTCGGCAGGTACTCTCCATCAGAAGCACGGCTGGCGTTGGAGGCTCGGTATTGGGACGGCATCCGCTTGTGTCGCAGGATCGTCTCCTTGGCGGTTCCTTACGTCCCTGAGGGTATCCTTCATCGAGGGAATGCCGGGATAGAGGAGGCATCTCGCCTGAAGAATTTCCCTGAGGAGGCGGGCCCGTCGAGTCTGCCTGATTAGTCTCTGCTTGTGTCGGTTGTTGGACCGTCTTTTGTTTTTGTACCATATTTGTTCCTCATATATGAATGAAAAGCGTCTTTCTCTTCTTTGCACTTGTGCTTCTTCTATCGTAAAATGTCGCTTGCGGTCTTCGCTTGCTTTCATCCATTGGATTACGCTTCATACTTGAACGTTGGGCTCTTTGGAGCCACTGTTGCCAAGGCCCTATCCAAGCGCCTTCTTGCGTGGTGCTCGTCCTTCGTAAGAGGATGTCATCGCAGCTCACGCGTTTGGGCGGCTCGATCCGGTACAGCGGATGTCGTCACCAAGCCCCTGGAGCCGCACCGAGGGTCAGCGCGGCTGTCAGGCCACGGTAACCGGACTCCTGGGTCTAGGACTCGGTCGCGTATGATTACGGGAGGTGTGTCGCCCCTGCTCAAAGCGTTATAATCACCAAGTTGAGGTCCTAGCCCACGACCATTGTAGGCGAGAGGTGCTCTCTTACATTCGAGAAGGTCGCCGCACGCCTGCGATTCTTGCCCCCTAAGGTTTTGTCGGCCGAAGATTGGGGACTTGGGAAGCCCCCGGCGTGATGTTTTGACCGCCTGGGTCGCCAGCGCGAAACCTGTTTGATGGACCGCCTGGGTCCTCTAGATAGGATTTCTCAGCCTGCGGCTGGCTGCCTCCGGGCTGTCTAGCACGGGGCTCAGTCTCTGGGTGGCCACTCGGGCCTACTGGCGCGGAGCCATAATACGTAAAGCCGTCCCCAGGCCATCTGGCGTGGGGACGGGGTCTTGGGACGGTTGGCTTCGGACCGTCTGGCACTGGGCCAAGGATTGGTTTTACGGATGGACGCTTGTCCTCCCGACTTAGGGGCAGTCTAGGTCGTATGATTTGAGAATACAATGCATGTCATCAACTCACACAAATGAATATGCAGGATGATAGAAAGAGTGATTATGCTAATCAAAAGATAAAGCTCATGTTTAAGCATTCATTATGATGCATGCGTGTGTGACTTACCTTGTCGATGTAGCATCACTCGTAGTACTTCCTTAAGTTGGCGGCGTTCCAGGTCTGCGGGACCAGTTTTTCGTTCTGGGCGCGTAGCTTGTACGCTCCGCTCCGGAGGATTGCGGAGACGACGAACGGCCCCTCCCACCCCGGGGAGAGTTTGTTCCTGTTCGCGATCTTTCCCGCCGCCTCTACGCTCCGGAGGACCAAATCTCCAACTTTCAGTGGGCGTGCCTTTACTCGTTTGTTGTAGTACCGTGCGACTCGCTGCTGATATGCCGCGGTTCGTAGTTATGCGGTGTCTCGAACTTCCGAGAGCAGGTCCAGACTTTCCCGGAGACTTTTCGCGTGCAGTGTTCGAAGCATTCGATCCGCAAGCTTGGCATTCCCACCTCCACGGGCACCACAGCCTCAGCCCCAAAGCAAAGGTTAAAGGGCGTCTCCCTTGTCGGCTCTCTCGCAATTGTTCGATATAACCACAGCACGGACGGTAGCTCCTCGGTCTAGGAGCCCCCCGCGTATTCCAACCTGGTTTTTAATCCGTGCAGCAACGTGCGGTTGGTGACCTCGACCTGTCTGTTTGCCTGTGGGTACGCCACGGACGTATGTACCAGCTTGATGCGAAGGTCACGGCAGTACTTTATGAAGCGCTTGCCGGTGAACTGGGTTCCGTTATCGGTTACTACGACCTCAGGGATCCTAAAGCGGCAAACGATGCCTTAACGGAGGAACTCCGTCGCATTCTGCTCTGTGATTTTGGCGAGAGGGACGGCTTCCACCCACTTGGTAAAGTAGTCGATGCCGACAATCAAGAATTTCCTTTGTCCGGCAGCCATAGGTAGGAGCCCAAGTATGTCGAGCCCCCATTATGCGAACGACCATGGTGATTGGAGATAGTGTAGCTCCGTGTGCGGCTGGTGTGTCATACTGCCATGGACGTGGCAACTTTCACATTTCCGTACGAATTCCATAGCGTCTCGCTTCATGGTGGGCCAATAAAACCCTTGCCGCATGACATTAAATGCTAGGTTCTTTCCGCCGATGTGTGAGTCGCACAGTCCTAGGTGTACTTCTGCCAACGCGTAATCGACTTCCTCTGGCGTGAGGCACTTCAGGAGGGGAGTGGAGTATCCTCGCCTGTATAGCCTCTCATTCAGGACCGTGTACCAGCCTGCTGTCTTCTTGATTCGCTTGGCTTCGTTGATGTCGTTGGGTAGGGTCCCCTCAGTTAGGAACCTCACGTACGGTGTCATCCAGTTGTTCCCTGTGTCGACCCGTAGGACCTCTTTGACTTCGGCGTCGATGCTGGGTGCGGTCAGGACTTCCCTGGGTTTCCTCGCGTACTGCTCCACAGTCCTGGCGGCCGCGTCCCGGGCCAGTCGATTTGTGCGCTCGTTATCCGATCTCGGGATGTGTTTGATCTCAAAATGACCAAACTCAGGGATCAGGGCCTTTACTTTCGCCAAGTACCTCACAAGCTGTGGGTTGGAGGCGTCAAAGTTCCCCTTCACCTAATTGACCACGAGTTCAGAGTCACTGCGCACGACCAATGACCATGTGGAACACTCCTTCGCCAGTCGTAAGCCCGCGAGAAGGGCCTCGTACTCTGCCACGTTGTTAGTGGCCGGGAAGGCCAGCGTGACGGAGTATGCAATTTCCACGCTTTCGGGCGTCCTTAGCACTACACCAGCTCCACTGCCTGCATGGGTAGATGATCCGTCTACGTTCAGGGTCCACACAGGGAGTTCGTCGTCTACCATACTTTCTGGGTTGCTACCTTCTTCTTGCGAAGGCGTCGCCGCTTCGACGATAAAGTCTGCCAGTGCCTGTCCCTTCACGGCTGGTCGGGGCCAAACTCCAGGTCGAACTCCCCTAGCTGGACAGCCCACTTAACCAGCCGGCGGACGTCGCCGGCTTCGGCAAGATCGACTTGATGGGCGATCTGTCGGACAACGATCCGGTCTTGCCGAAATAGGGCGCAGACTTCCGCGCCGCATAGTTAAGCGCGAGCGCCATCTTTTCAGCGTGCGCATAGCGGGCCTCCATGTCAGTCAGTACCCGACTTATGTAGTACACTAGCTGTTGCTTGCCCTCGTGCTCCGCGACTAACACCGAGTTGAGGGCCGCTGCCGATGTGGCCAAGTAGAGGTAGAGATCTTCCCCTTCGCGTGGCGAGCTTAAGAGTGGCGCGCTGGAGAGGTAAGTCTTCAGTTCCCTGAAGGCTTCGTCATATTCTTCACTCCACTTGAACCCCTGCGATTTGGTTCCCCTTAGCGCCTTGAAGAAGGGCAAGTATTTCTTTGCTGACTTGGCGAGGAACAACGAGAAAGTTGCTATTTGCCCAGTCAGCTTCTGTACCTCTTTTATCATCCGCGGAGGGTTCAGGTCGAGGATGGCATTGATTTTCTCCGGATTGGTTTCAATGCCGCGTTAAGACACGATGAAGCCTAGGAACTTTCCTGAGGTCACTCTGAATGCGCACTTGGCGGGGTTGAGCTTCATCTCGTGCCGTCGGAGGACCTGAAAAGTCTCATCTAGGTCATTGACGTGGTTGCTCGCGACTCTACTTTTCACAAGCATGTCGTCGACGTACACCTCCACATTCCGTCCAATCTGAGCTAGTATTCTTAAGACCAAAGGGCATCATTTTATAGCAATACGTACCCTGGTCTGTCATGAACGAGGTGTGCTCCTCGTCCCCTGGGTCCATCCGGATCTGGTTTTACCCAGAGTATGCGTCCATGAAGCTCAGGAGTTCGTGCCCGGATGTGGAGTCCACGAGCTGGTCAATTCTAGGAAGCGGAAAGCTGTCTTTGGGGTAGGCCTTGTTCACGTCCGTGAAGTCGACGCACATCCGCCACTTGCCGTTACTTTTTTTCACCAGTATGACATTGGACAGCCACTCCGGATACTGGACTTCTCTGATGAATCCAGCGTCCAAGAGCCTCTTCACTTCTTCCCTGATGGCGACTAACTTCTCGACGAAGTGGTTCCTTCGCTTCTGCCGAACGGGCTTTTGGCTCGAGTCAAGGCCCAGCTTGTGGACTATGACCTCGGCTGGTATCCCGGGCATGTCAGCGGGGACCCACGCGAACACGTCGGAGTTAACCTGAGGAAGGTAATCAATCTATCGCGTTCCGCAGGTTGGGGGGATCTCCCCACGTTGATGTACCGTTCTAGCTCGGAAGGGTTCAGTGGGATCGCCTCAGTTTCCTCTCCGGACTGGGCCTGTTGCAGCGAGGTTTCGTCGCGGAGATCAAGGTCTTCGTTTGGGCAACATGGTGCCACGGGGTTGATCTGGGATAGGTAGCACGTCCGTCCCATTTCTTGGTCTCCGAGAACTTCTCCCATGCCCCAGGGGGTGGGAAATTTCACCTTCAGGTGTGGGATGGACGTCACTGCTTCGAAGGCGGTTAGGAAGGGTCTGCCTAATATGGTATTGTAGACGGATGGAAGGTCAACGACGAGGAACGCCAGCTCTCGCGTTACAGAGCGCGGGTCGGTTCCCATAGTGACGTCCAGCCGAACTATCCCTTGCACGGGGACTGGCTCGTTGCCCAAGCCGTACAAGGGTCCTTCAGCTTTCATTTGACTTTGTTTTAGTCCAAGTTCAAAGAAGACAGTGAGATACAGCAAATTTTGAGAACTTTCATTATCAATGAAGACCCGTTTCAGTTGGTAGTCATCCCCACCGCCTTAAACGAGGGCTGATACAACATGGGGGTCAGTATAGGGAGAGGTTACATGAGCCATATCGTCACTGCTAAAGCTAATGACATCATTCCTAACCCCTATCTTTGCCCGCTTGTTACTGGAAGTCACCTCCGGCTGTCCACGCCTGGCGTCCGCGGCGTCATTGGAGGAGACCATATGGACTACGCCGGCCGCCGTGCGGGGTCTCGGAGGTTCACTGGCTTCACCGTCGGAAGTTGTGGGTTCCTGCGCTGAGCTCTTCACGAACCGCTTCAAGTGTCCTCACCGGATCAGATCTTCGATTTCCTGCTGCAAGGTCCGGCAGTTCTCGGTTGAGTGTCCCAGGCAGCGGTGGTACTGGCAATACTTCGTTTGGTCATTGCCGCTTGGACCCTTGGGCGTCTTTGGCCACTTAAAGAACTTCTCATCCTGGATCTGTATCAGGATGTTCGCACGGATGTCGTTCAGAGGGGTTAGCGAGGTTCTGCTGTAATCTTTTTTGGGCCCCGGCGGGGGCTGCTGCTGCTTTCAGTGCTCCAGGAAGCGCTGGCCGTCGTTGTCCTTCTTTCTTCCCCCAGATGCTCTGGGGGCTTCCGGGGGCCGCTCCACTTGCTCGGGGCGCTTCGCCTTGTTGGCCTCTTCTGCCGTGATGTACGCCCGAGAGATGGTCTCAGCCTCCCGGAAGGTCTGAGGGCGCTGGTGCGACAGGTGCTTGAAGAAGTCCCCCGCCGCCAAGATGGTGACGAAGGCGTTGAGTTTCAGCTCGTCGGAGAGATGAGGAATTCACCGTGCCTCGGTGATGAAACGGTCCAGGAACCTCTTCAGGCTTTCATCTGACCTTTGGCGAAGGCGGACCAGGTGCCATGGTTGCCTCTCCTCCCTCCGGCTGGAGGCGAACTGGCTTAAGAAGCTGTCAGCAAGCTCGTCGAACGAGCATATGGAGTTTGGGGGGAGGTCATGGAACCAGAGCAACGCGTCCCCCCTAAGGGTGACGGGAAAGCACTGGCATATCAAGGCCTCGCTTGCCCTCTGCGCAGAGATAGGTGAGTACGGGAAAGCGGTTGAGGTGGTCCATCGGTCCTTATTTCCGTCGTATCCCTCCAGATCGCATCTTGAACTTGCTCGGCTTCTAACGGTTGTGTCCAAAGTCCATGGCGAAGGGTGATTTACGGAGGTCGGCGGAGGAGGGCGTGGGTTTTTCCTTATGCAGGGTGTCCCACAACACTTTGACTTTCTCCTCCATCGACGGATCCGTAGAGCCTCTCCGCGCATTGATGACGTCGCGAGCTCCGTGTTGCCCTAGAGGTGTGTCCGAGCTCGTCGGGGATGGCGACTCTCCCCCTGAGTGGCTCGTTCGCCGTTGGAGCCTACAGCGGCTGGCCTCCCGTTGCCGCACGAGTTTTGGGGGTTGCGCCCTTTGGGGATATCCTCCCTGTCATCGTCGGTGGGATAACTTTCCACTTCATTCTGATCGTTTCCACTTGGGTCCGTCGGGGCTGCTGCGTGGTCGAGCCGGTTGGCACGCCTCCTGCGGGCGGCCTCTCGACGCCTTCCTCTCCTGGAGGTGGAGGCCTGGGATGCTGGAGGGGCAGTCCTGGGCCAGGAAGTCCCCGTGTTCTCGCACAGAGCGCGGAGAGCTAGCTTCATATCACCCACGTCTGCGGCCAGGCGGTGGACATCGGGCTCTGGTTGGTCGTTCGCTTGGTTCCCAGCAGGGGGAACTTCATTTTGGGCGACGACCTCCATCGCCGGAGTACTAGCTTGCGCTCGAGTGTTCACCATCTTCTGAGGTTCAGGAATAAGGTGGGAAAGAGACACTTGGCTTTTCGTTAGTTTCCCACAAACGGCGCCAATGTTGCGTTATGGGTCCATGGTTATCGTACGGATTAGGGAGCCTTCGAATTCCTTGGCATGCGTCGGCGTCGATCGAAGGGTCCGGTCTCCGTCTCTATGAACCTGGACCTGCACAACACAAACAACAAACAAGGGGTCAGGGGTCCGGCAGGATTTTTCCCACCGAGGCCACTCCGACGCTCAAGTCAGCAAATTCCCGCAATGAATGAAAATGGCGCACGCTAAGAGCGGTGCACGGATGTATGCTGTGAAAGCGTAAGAGATGCTTGTGCTATGGTATGGGAGTGTGGTGAGCAAGTTGTGGAAGGCCTGGCTTCCTTGGTGCACCGCAATGGGTGGCTGACTTTTCCCGTAGTCTGAGTAGACGTGAGGTGAGTAATCGTAAGCTTGCTATCGATGGTCGGAAGTGAGTTTATACTCAGTTCCCGTTTGTCCCTTTCTTGGGTATGAGTGGAGAAGAAGGAAGCTCAGAGCTAGTCGAGTTTGATTTAGGATCAATATCCAACCAGCAGATGATGAAGAAGAGATCGAAGAGGAAGAAGAAGGTGAAGATCCTTTCCTCTGTGGGGCGTGAGGGCTCTTATAGGCCTCGCCCCGTTGGACTCTTGGGCGCCAAAATTCCCGTCGCGAGGGCTACTGCGCCGCTGGTCACTGTTGTGGACTACCGGTCACGCCGGTTGTCTTTTTGCCATGGATGGCACGCTTTTGAGCGTTGCCGGCCATACCCGATTTCCTCCTGAGCGAGGATTGGTTGGCTGCCTGCAGACGGCAGCGGGAGCTGTTGACGCTGTACCAGCCGCTCCTCTATTGGCTAGCCTTTCCGCCTCCTCGCCGGTTTTCCGGCAATCGCATTAAATGCATTGCAGGGTGCCGTTGTCTTCTGCCAGCACGGGCTCTGCACGCGTTTCTTGACCACTGGGCTGGGCTGACCATTTCATGTGGGTTTTTGGACCTTTCGCGGGCCGCGGATTTCTTCACGGGCTTGGCAATCCTTCATGGGCCAGGACATGGGACCCAACATACTGTATAACTATAAATTTTATCAATTTGATCTAATATATTATACAAAATAATAATTGTACTAAACAAACATTAAAACCCAGATAATAAATTAAATTGTAATAATAAAATTTTAAATTTAAAAGTTGAGAATATTTTTAATATTGTTTTGAGAAATGGAGCAAAATAAGGCTTCAATAAAATGTGAGAACTATGAAAATTAGATTTTTGACAAAATAACTTTGGAAATATGCTATAAAAAATTATTGGTCGAAACCTGCTATAAAAATATAAAATAAATTCTCAAATAATTATTATAATTGTGTAAATAAATTTTATTTATGTTGCGTTCTGGTTCCACGGGACTTGCTATGGCCAAGAGATGCAGAGGGTGGGGGTCCACCCAGCCGGATCTCTTAGGAAGGCTTGTGAATGAGGACGTCCAGTCCGATCCGTGGTTAACCGGCAACACAAGTGGGTGATGTGTTGGATGCGAGATGAAGAGTTAGACCGGATGTTTTAAGTGGAAAACCTCCTCTTGAATGGGGAGGAAAAATCACTAGGCTCAGGGCCTGCAAAGAGCTTCACTATATGGGTTGGAGATTTTACAGAGTACAGTTGTGAGGGTTAATCCCTTCTCTATCTCTCGTTTTGTGTTTTTCTCCTAAGGAAGCTATGCTCTCTGGGAGCCTTTTTACGCGTCTTTGAGGAGTTGAGCGTGGAGGGCGAGAGAGCTTGATTGTAGCTTTTGGGCTCAGAGTGGTATCTGGAAAGGCTCTCTAAAAAGCCCCCTTGGAAAGGAGGTATTGCTGTGTATTTATAGTGGAAGTCGGGCCGTTGGGGAGTGGACACGTGGCGCCCATCCGGCGGTTGAGAAGCTGGTCCACTGGCCTCCATTAATGCAGCTGACGTGTGGAGAGTGGCATGCGGACGGCGCCGCTGCAGCCTTTGAGTGTGTCAGTTGTACAGGAACCGGATATCTGTCCCGATTTGACTAAGCGTCTTTCTGATACTGGCGGACGGCGGTTGTCGCGAGCTTTCTTGAATCTGGCGAAATAGGCTAGTGGCGCTCTGATCATGACCGGGCGGTTCTTGTCTGGTTAGAAGTCCCCGTGTAAGCTCGCAGGCTTGGGAGGAGAGAATGGTTCTGTGGGGTCATCTGAAAGTCTCGAGAGATTCTTCCTACATTCGGGTGGTTCACGAAACCTCTTGGGCTCTCCCCGGCGAGGCTTCATGCACTGGGCGTCGATCTGACCGCGAGAAACGTCTCTCTTTAATTGGGCCGTCTTTTATGGGCTGACTGTATTGGGGCCCAACAATTTATATATTATTAAAAAACAATTCTAAATAAGTGACATGCAGTAATTAGAGTGACAGTAGATAAATTGGAGGAGAAACGACGCCGTCGTCGGGTGTTTTTTTAAGTTACGACCACGGTAAAATGCGACATGATCGCTGATCGCGCCCTAGAAATCGTTTGGAGAGCTAACGATAGTCGGCTCGTGTAGTTGCTTGCAGACGGGCGTCGGAGAAGAATTACTTCGAGAGATCGAGAGAGAGAGAGAGAGGGGCACACGGGAGGAAGGGGGGCGAGATAGAGAGAGCATGGCTCACTACGAAGAAGATAGATACGAGGGTAACGGAGAGGACTACGGTTCGCCTCCACCTCAACGCAGCGGTAGTCATGGCGACGGTGAAAATCAGAGCGACTCCAAAACACGGGTATCTCTCCGTAGATCATCGTTTCCTATATTGTGTTGTGTGTTTTCGAACGATTTTATGACTTTCAAAATATTTTTCGTGGATAGCGTGCTCATTTTAGGGTTTTCGGTTGCAATCCTTTATCCTTAGCTGCCTAATTTGAAAACTACTGTCAACAAAAATAGGAGTAAAGAAATAAAACGCTATTTTTTGCAAAAGTGCTATCGATCTGTGTAAAATATTGAGAGGAAGGTTGAGGAGAAGAATAATTGTTGTGAGATTGCGATTCTGACTGGTTAGAGTCTTGTCTAGTCTGCTGTCGTCTTAGTTGCGAACTTTCGGTTCCTAATTCCTGGATAAGGATGAGGAACTATAGGTCTATGGTTGGTCGGGTAATTCTGTCTGGATTCACTATGAAAAAAATATGCATACAACTGTTAAAACGTAGCTCTTGTCGATCATCAATCATCCAACACTGAGAGTATAAGGAATAGTAATCATTCAATTAAGCACACAAAGTTGTATAATAATATTTCACTTAAAAATCCATTTTCAACCAATGGGCAAATCACAGGATAATTTATAATAAATCTACTATAAAAGTGTCAGGTTATAAAAATAATCTTTTCTAAAATCTTTCATAATAATTTGTATGAATGATAAGTTAAAGATAATCCTAAAATACATAGTAACCCATTAGAAAAAAATTCACGGAGAAAACAAGCATCCAAATATTAATATGCTCTAGAAATAAGACTAGACCAACTTACTAAGCTTGGGAAAGAATGGAACTTAAGTCAAATCTCAACCGGATGTCGAACATTTTTCTCTTCTCTCTTTTCTATATTCTCTCTCTTCATGAAGCGCCCTTCTATGTTGAAATGATTTCAAATACGCCCTAAAATCAGAACAGCGCTTTTTATATCTCCTGTGGCCACTTGTGGTCTTTTTGCGGTGTGTTACTAGAAATTTTCCTAGTCCTGGTGCTTAAGCAGCCAATTTGCAGTTCTCTTTCGGATAGTTATTGAAAATCCTCTCAGCCTAACAATCAAGCTGATAGCTTGTGGCCTTACCACAAAATCTCTCGCAAATTGTTTCAATTGGGCGAACCTTGCATGAACATAATGTGAAAATGCCTGACAACTCTGGAAGAGAAATACACTTTTAATAGGTGCGAGACTTATGAAAGAGTGACCTAAAACTTAATAAATTTTTTATTCATATGTGCGCTATCCTTCGATTGTCCAGTTACCTTCCTTTACTGTTTTTAAGCACAATGTCACACAATTTCCAGATGTGGATTGAAAATGTTTGCTTTTTTGTAAGTATCGCATTGATAAAAATGTATGTGTATTTTTCTACATATCTCAATGTTAGATGCGTTCCAATTGGATGCTACTTCTTATATGGAAAACACACACAACGTAGCTTTGAAAAGTTCAAGTGATTTTGTAGTGTAATTGATTTGTGAACTTTAATCATCCTCTTCCATAGTTTATTTATCTATGATTTATATATTTTTCTTTATGCTATTTGCTCCGGTGTGTTGTTGACACTTGCCTTTTTAGTCTGTGTGGAATTTGGTTAGCAAATGTTTGCTTGTGGTCTTCTCATGAAAAATGTTAATTCTTTGTGCTTTTAGGAAATTGTTTTGCTCAGTAGGGAGTTTGAAGGGGACTGCTCTAATTTCCTAATTTTGTTTTATTGAGGTCTTGTTCAAAGTCTTGTTGTTGCATCTACATATCATCAAAAAATCGGTCATCAGTTTATATGTTACAGGAGATTCATGTTTTGGATCTTGCAGTCACTTCAAGCTTGGTTACACATACAGATTTAGTGCCAATTTGGTAGTGATCTTTATGTTAAAGTGCAAATATCGAAACTATTGTCTGTTATTGGTCCTGAAATCCTAGCCATGATGTTTCCCACTGCTGTATCTGATGAAGAATATTTTGATTTTCATGTGAAATACCTGCAAATACATGCTTATATTACAATTGATTGATATTCATCTTATGGTAGGAAGTCAATTCTCTCATTTAGTCTTCCTGTTGAAATTTTGCTATTGCAGCATCATTCACATGACTATGATAGAGAGTCTTCAAGAAGCAGGGACAAAGATCGAGAAAAAGGCCGGGAAAAAGAAAGAAAGAGGGTTGCAGAAGGGGACCGGGAGAAGGAAAGGGGCAGAGATAGGGAAAAGGAAAGAGACAGGGAGAAGGATAGAGAGAGGAATAGGGACAGGGACAGGGAAAGAGACAGGGATAAAGAGCTTGATCACCACAGAGATAGACACAAGGATAGGAGTGATAGGAGGGAGCGGAGCAGAGGTATAGACGATGATGGTGATTATTATAATAGAAGGTAAAATTTGGATTTTTTTTTCTTTTATGTTAATTACTTGCAATAATGTTCGGTGTTACCCAGTGAATTTTTATATTTTTATTATTTATTTTGTTAATGATGGGTTGAAAAGCTGAATGAATGTGTTTTCTTTTCTGGTTTCAACATCCTGATGTTCATCTATTGCTTTTCTTCTCCTTCCCCCAGGCGAAGGGACTATGATATGGATAGAGATGACAAGCATAGATATAGGTCCCGATCTCAGTCTAGGGCTAGATCTCATCATAGATCCAGATCGCGCTCGCGTTCGCGATCACGTTCACGCTCAAAGAGGTATGTTTTCCTAGAACAAATTGGAATTATTTGATTCCCTATATGTGTAGTTGCTACATTGTTTAGATTGTCTATTTTTGATTTTAGGTAGCTTGTTTTTCATTAGTTGGTAGTTGTTAAAATTGTCAAAAGTATTGAAGGCTATGTTGTTTTTTTCCTCATGTTTTGGTTTGGATACGGTTACACTCGAGCTGGCTCTTATGTTTGCAGTTGGTCTATCCTGGTTAGCTTTCTTATTGGTGGTAAATTTTGAGTTTTAATTTGAATGCCTGAACAGTAAATGCGAAACTTTAAAAGGTGGAGAATTCAGAGTACTGCTAGTCTTCTTTTTGCCAAGGATCCTTGTTCAGCTTGTGTATACAATTACTCTGGATTATGGTTGTGAACATTCATTGTTTTGATCATAAATATGATTTTTGTTTTTGTAGCTTCCATGAATTTTTTTCCTTGGCTTAAACAGAAAATGAGAGCAAATTATCATCTTGAAACTGGTTCTTGAATTTGCAACAGGAAGAGGGGGTGGGCTGTTTAACTAGGGTGATTGATTTTCGCCCTCATATATAGTGAGGTGCCTACTTGTTCAAGTGTCTACAAGCTGGTCACTGATGCTTGGAGATTTCACTTCTTTTGTCTTGGAGTTGGAAAATACTGCATGGTGAAGCCTCTGTCTTGATTTTTCGGCTTGGGTCTTTGCAAGTGTATGGAACATTAATCAAATATTTAGGCAGCTGTGTGTTTCAACTCCTGTATGATTAAGGATGCTATTGATAGCTCAATTAAGATGTTGACTGAAGCTTTTTCTCTCGTAATATGTGAAAGATAAAGCTACTTTTGATTGTCTTAATAAATGCCACTGTGTCAGTTCTGAAGGGAATCTGCCTTCCTTTAGTAGACAAACAGTTCGAGTATTTTTTACCCTTTTACATTATAGTTTATAGTAACATCTTTGTTTGATAAAGCTATCTGGTGATAGGTCATGTTGCTTCCCAATTTGGAGTTTGGTGTTATGTTACTTCCTTATTGTATGTCATTTTCTAGAGTTTTTGTTTTGCTATATGATTTTGGTTGGCTCGTTTTATGGACATCATTACTATGTTTGGCTAAAATTTCAGTGGGGAAAACTCAGGAGAAGGGAAAGTGAGTAAAACTGTGGGAAGTAAAATTGTAAAAATGTGTTAACTGTTTTTTGTTTGATTTACCAAATTGATAACTTTGGAAATCTAAAATTTTATTTTGGGTCTCACAAGATTTATAGCTTTACATAGTTTTTCAATGTGTTTTAGTGGGAAAATTTGAGAATTCTAGTGGAAAAATATAGCCAGAGGTCTGCACAGCATGCTGTGTTTTGATTCTCATAGTTCTCTTGACTGACGGAACACTAATATTTTTAGAATCACTCTTTTTTTTTTTCACTCCTCTGTATATATTTGCCACATAAAAGGAGGAACTAATCAAAGTGTACACACTTGCAGTAAAAGAATTAGTGGGTTTGACATGGCGCCTCCTGCTGCTGCTATGTTACCTGGTGCTGCTGTTTCTGTTGCTGCTACTGGTATGTGTTGCTTCTACAATGCTGAACATATATTTGTGCTTATAACTGCTATTTTTCTTTCCTTGGCTTAGTGTGGAAAGTACGTACCAAATTTTCATGGTTCATTTGGTAAGCTTATTCGTCTGTTTCTTTATCAGATTTTTGATCCTTGTAGAGCGTCTATAACTGGGAGTAACTTTTTTTGCTTTTTCTAATTGTTTACTTGGCCAAATGCTTATGAGACTGAGAGATATTTTTGGTTTGTTCTTGTGTTTGGTGTTTGTTTGTTGTCTGTGTCTTCTCTTTTGCTGTAAGAAGGTAATGTTGGGCTACTTGCCCCACTGTGCTGACATTGGGTGTGAGCCGACTTCTGTAGCTTTAATGTACAAGGAAGAATCGATGCTCAGGTTGGGTCTTGTTCATCTTCATTGGTGTGTAATGCCTGTTTCAGTAGTCTTACAATGATTACCTTTTCAGCACTTGGATTGAAATTTATTCCTCCTTTTTTTTTTTTTGGCAAAATTTATTTCTAGAGCCTAGGGCATGCTTAAAGGAATAAGTAACTCATTTCTTCTTTCTTACCAATCAAAGAAATAAATTCTTCAATGGATAAGGACATACATATTTTTCTTTGTCATCTTTTCTTACAATGTGTGAATTTTTTAGCATTACAATTGATTTTCTAATCTTTACAGGTCAAATTCCAGGGACAACTCCAGCTGTTCCTGGAATGTTTCCCAATTTATTTCCATTATCTTCAGGACAGGTGCGTTTATGTTCTAACTTGCATTAGGAGAAGGACCAATTTCTCATTATTTTAATTTCTTGTCCCAATTTTCCCCTAATGCAGCTCGGTGCACTTCCTATTATGCCTGTTCAAGCTATGACTCAGCAGGTCAGCGAAATTTGCAACTTATTTCCTTATCAATATTTTTTTCTTCTATTAGTACCCTCTTTTGGGCATAGAATAAACTTTGCATCTCATTTGGTTTACAGGCAACTAGGCACGCTCGGCGGGTTTATGTTGGTGGACTGCCCCCCACAGCTAATGAACAGGTTCTCCAGCTCTTCAGCAGACTCCTAACACTTTTTTTTTTTTTTTAAATTTTCTGCTGCTTATCTTTAGTTCTTAAGCAATTAGTTGTTATAATGACTTCTTGTCCATTTTCTTGCTATTTTGTAATGATTGGAAGTTCCATGTGAAAGCCAGCCATTGAGAATTAATAATTCTAGATCTCCTTTTATTTTTCTGTTTATAATAAATTGTGAGTATAATATATAGGGACACATCTGAGACACCAAATTAATATTTATTGTATTTCTCATTTCATGCTCTTGCTAAATTATAAGATTTTGGTTAAGCATGAGTTATTTTGGGACTGACAGATGTGAACTGATTCTCTTTTACTTCACTCAGTCTTAAATTATATTGCTGTGAGTCTGGGTGGCATATAGTTGTACTCTCTCTTTTCTTCCCTTTGAGTTGAATAATTCATGGTTTTTCTTAGCGACAAGTGATTGGCTAATTCATAGTCTTTGTTTCATTTATTTTCAATTGATCCTTGTTTATTTGTACTTCGGATCCTTGTTTTTTTTATAATCTTAGGGAATGGAGTTGATTCTCAGTTACTATTATTGGAATGCTAAATTTTTGCTATGAGTCTAGACAATTCTGATCCATTCACTAGGTGCATGGGTCAGTTTTCATATAACGTGCATGAATTGATTAGGGCTAGGCTATCCTTATTTATATAGATTTATTTACATGCAGTGTAAATTACTAAGTTATCTTTACATGTAATATATTACCAAGAATATCTTTCAGCATATTCCTCTTATATTCTGAGTTTCTAACAGAATATTCTCCTATTCTAACAAGTAATATGGGCCACGCCGTTCATTGATTTTTTCCCCTCTGAAATTTTTATATGACCAGCCCTAGTAATATTCTCGAGTTGCCACAATTTTCTATTGCCCTAGCTAATTTCAATTTGGATCCATCATTCTGAATTGTGGAACATGTGCAATTTGGAATGCTGAATTGAGTGTTCCAACCAAAATATGTAAGAAAAATGCATTCGTTTCCAAATTTTAAGAGCTTGATGCATAACATTGGATTGTAAGCTATTAAGCTAATTAACGGAGCAACATTACCCAAAATAACAGTCTGCAACTATTGACACTCTTTTTTACATTGCCATGATACCTTAGTTGCCTTTTGGTCATATGTTGTGACTAACATCATTTTGAAAACTTGAAGCACGTATATCAAAAAAGCTACCACAATGTATTATGTTCTGTGCCAACCCACATTCCACATTCCAAATCTTTTTCCATGTACTGCAACGATCTGCGTTAGTGGTGACCTTGTAATATGTCAATGTAGCTGAGAAATAATTAGATACCGTAAGTTTTGACAATAAGGGGTGGACCTTTTTTGTTAAATGCAATTAATGGAGCGGCGATGGTTTACATCATATTGGTGCTTTGTCAATTGCGTTTTGGATTTTGAGATTTTGATCTAATGGATATTCTACTGGATTTTAGTTCATTCATATGTTTCTACCTATTATCTCCAGTTAATGCCTTCGTTTGCCTCATGTTATGGGAGTCTCTTGTATTGGCTGCCCTTTTTTAATGCCTTTGGTTCACTCCTTTACCTGTCAAATTTGTTAATTTGTGGTCTCATCTCAATTTTAGCGGTAGTTTGGACTGAGAGATTATTGATGATCATATCAACAATGTTTTAGTTTGTGGTTTTTTTGTAGGTTCTCCATAGTCGTCTTGCTCTGTTTGCTCGTGAATTGTATTTTGTTAATTGAAAAAGATACTTGTTCTACTTACCTACAACCCACCCTCTATATGTCGGGCTCAGTTTAATTTTTTTCCTTTTTTCACATTCCAATGGGTCCCGCATTTAGAGAGTGGGTTGAAGGTAGATGGGACAAGTAGCATTACTCTTTGTTAATGCTATTTGTTCATTTTCAACTGCAGTCTGTAGCAACTTTCTTCAGCCATGTCATGGCTGCAATTGGAGGAAACACCGCAGGTCCAGGTATTGTGGATTTGTCTGTTTGTAGCACATTGCTTGAAAAAATTGGTAAATGAGACTGAAAACTGGTATCACACTAAACAAAATTCTCTTTTGCTATTCCCAGGAGATGCTGTGGTCAATGTGTATATAAATCACGAGAAGAAGTTTGCTTTTGTCGAGATGAGATCTGTTGAAGAGGCCAGTAATGCTATGGCATTAGATGGTATCATATTTGAAGTACGCTTTCTCTCTTTTTGGGGGTTTCATTAGTGGTCATCATAGAACTTGGCAGCCCCTACCCTCTGATGTAAGAACTAGTCACACCACAGAGGACAGACCTAAAATAGAATCAACTTCTATTACAAAAATGAATAATAAGTAGATACATGGTAAGTTATAGAGAGAAGCCTACTTTCAGTGGCAATTTACTAAATTTAACAGAAGCTTTAAATATTTAAAAATACTTCTAGACCCTAAGTCTCGTAGCGCATGTAGCCTGAGTGTCGTAGAAAAGTATGTTTGTATTTTCTGTTCATCATCACCTGAGTGTCGTAGCGCATGTAGCCCAAAATGGAAGAAAGATAATAATATTTTGATGCTCACATTTCCCCATTTTTAATCATTACCTGAGTACGGTAGCGCATCCGCAATTTGATTGACTGCTCCATTATCATCAAAGGAAGTAATTACCACCCTCAATGTTACCTTCACCTTTGTTATACTTCGTAGGTTCAATCATTGCCACACATTTCTCCATTCATTTCCTGTGAATGTCCCTTCTTGCTGCTGCTGTAACACTTATGGATCATCCTAAAGTAGTATCTTTAAATGCAGAAACGGATATCTAACATGTGAGGTCCTCAAAAAATTCATGATCAAACTCGGTGCCCTTTTAATTCCACCTGAATGTACTTGTGTAATCATAGATTTGGATATGGGTTTCTCCTTACGTTGCGAATATCACGTCATGGCGCCAAGGCTGCGAGAACCCTCACATTTGCTGACAATATTCATTTGGCACCGAGACTGTGATTTAAAACCGTGCTTGGAAATCCACTAATATACTGGATAACACTCCCTTCATTCTCCATGAAAGATAATCGGGACCCTAATTTCTGAAATCCAACGAGTCCAGATGATGCACTGAGCATCACCCCCACCCCAAGTAACCCTTTAAAATAGGAAATGCTTGCTTTATTCATGTCCATGATCTGTATTTAATCGTAAAGGGCGCCAGTAGATTCCAATTTTTACTTTCTTGATGCTAATTATTTTGATATGGACAAAATCTGCGAAAATCCTTCTTGTTGTTCCAGGAAAATTGTAATTTCTTGACATCTTTATGTCTTTTCTCATTTGTCTAGTTTTTAAATTTAGGTGCTCTGCTGAGTCCTTGTCAAGTTGCTTTTTCATTAGTTGCTGACATTTTCATCAATTCATTGCATCCCAGGGTATGGCTGTTAAGGTGAGGAGACCGAGTGACTATAATCCCTCGCTTGCTGCGACACTTGGCCCAAGTCAGCCCAATCCAAATCTCAACCTCGCTGCTGTAGGGTTGAGTCCTGGATCTGCTGGTGGACTTGAGGGTCCTGACAGGATTTTTGTGGGTGGTCTTCCCTATTACTTCACCGATGCTCAGGTCCGAGAGCTTTTGGAATCTTTTGGAGCCCTTCGGGGTTTCGATCTGGTGAAAGACAGGGAAACTGGAAACTCGAAAGGCTATGCTTTCTGTGTATATCAAGATCTATCTGTAACAGACATAGTTTGTCAAGCTCTTAATGGTATTAAAATGGGGGATAAAACTCTTACAGTGAGGCGTGCAAACCAAGGTGCCACGCAAATTAAACCTGAACAAGAGAGTGTGCTATTGCATGCTCAGCAGCAGATAGCACTTCAGGTAGTATACTTACTATTGTGCCCTTTGCCATGCTCTAGTTGGCAGATGGTGTTGAAGTAGGTTAAATTCTTACAGAGCAAGTTAGAGTGGAATTATTGATTTGTTTTCTTATGTTGAAGGCATGGATGAAGATTTCGATATCAGCATCAATTGCAACCATATTGATATAAAATATATTGAATAATATGTATCGGTATTGGACATATCGAAGAAAAATTTTTCTAAAAATCGTAAGTTGATAGTAGCATATTGGCTGATATATTGCAATATATTGCTAATACGGGAAACATATTGTGATATTGTTATAATATCGAAAAATATTGGTTTCGGGGGCCTCTATTACCGATATTATATATTGGCCGATATTGGCATTAATGGTGCTTGAAGGTTGCTTGATGGATGACATAACCAAGTATGGAAAAAGAATCCATGCTTGAGCCTGTGCCTGTGCATGAACTTATAGTGTATCAAATACTAGCATCTGTGCAGAAATAATTTCTGGTGTTAAACAAAACAGTAAGCTTTCTGTCAAAACATATACCTAATTTTCTATGGATTTTGACTTTTGAAAAGACTTAATTCCATACTCCATTTATTGCAGAAGATGATGTTACAACCTGGTGGTCTGCCCGCTAAGGTTGTATGCTTAACTCACTGTGTTACTCCAGAGGAGCTTAAGGATGATCAGGAGTTCGAAGACATATTGGATGACATGAGGCAGGAGGGAGAAAAATTTGGTAAGCTTTCCAGCCTGTAAAATTTAGTGATCACTGGTATTATTCCTGACTTCATCATTAACTTATTTTTGCAGGTTCTTTGGTAAATGTTGTCATCCCACGCCCGGGACCGAATGGGGAAGCGTTACCTGGAGTAGGAAAGGTGGGTACTTCTAATCTGTCATAGCTTAGGTTTAGGCTTATGGTATGGCAGCTTTCAAGTGATGAATATGAAGGTGACATACCCGAGTGTCTGTTAAACTTGCTGCTGTGATGTCAATACCTGGCGATCAGTTTGACTAAATCATTGATCTGGCATGTCAAATCTTTTTCATAGCTTAGGCTTGTGGTGTAGCAGCTTTCTAGTGATGATTATGAAGTTGACATACCCAATTGTCTGTTGAACGCTGCTGATATGGCAATACCCGGCGATCTGTTGGAGTAAATCATCGATCTGGCTTGGCTCATTATATTTACAAAGTTTAAGATTACGCTAAGTTTGACTTAGAAAGTTCAGTGAGTTAATGGCTTCCACCTAATATTACAAGTCAAGCTCAAAGAACTTGGTATTGTGCTGGACCTCGATCATGTACCTAACTAGCTAACTGCTCAAATTGAGCCTGAATTAGCTTTAATTGAACCACGTTGAGCCCAGCTATTTTAGAGAATGTTTGGATTTAGGAAACTTTGAAGGAAAAGGAAAGAAAATTCAAGAAAAATGCTTTTACATGTTTAAATTGCTTAGAAAATTATGAGGAAAAAATATGATGAAAATTATATATTAGAATTTTTATACTATTCTTCATTTCTTCAAATTTTCATAGCCAAAAAAACCCGTAAGTTCCTCCAATTGTTATATTTCCGTATACTCTCAACCGTGAGGATTTTATTATAAGAATTTGGACGGTTAAGATCATGATAACACATTAGGATGTGTTGAACCCATTTTATCGTAGTTATTTTCAGTTGCCAGGATGAAATTCTCATTGTTGGGATATCGGAGGACTAACATCTTCCTGGTTCTGCATAATTTTGCCTTCGTGATAGCCATTGCCAAGTTATGGGGACCGAATAATTTGTTCCTTTGCCTTTGATGTGTTTACTTGTTCTTCAGGTATTTTTGGAGTACTCGGACATTGAGAGTGCCGCAAAAGCAAGGGTCGGAATGAATGGAAGAAAATTCGGGGGCAATGAAGTTGTTGCGGTCTTTTACCCAGAGAATAAGTTTGCTCAGGGAGAGTACGACGGCTAGATCACTGGGAGATGGAACTCTATGATAGCGATCGCGCCTTTTGATCTTTCAGATCAGATGATCGCGCAGGATCCGTCCTTCCTCATCCATCCAAGGAATTTCATCATAAATCCGATTTCAACGATCTTTGCCGGTGAGCCTCGACAACGGGTTGTTGTCATCGTTTTACCTTATAGTTAAGTTGTAGGGCCTGTAACCAACGATTGAGTTGTTTCAGTTTCACCCTTAAAAATGCTTCTGGCTCAGCTGTCTGGTATTCTGAACCACCGTCCATCCATATGATCGGAAAGATTACTCTCTTCATTTTGTTTTGTCCGTCTGTATGATCTGACCCTTCAAATCAACAACTTCAAATTAACTCTCTTCGTGGATGTTGTTTTATTGTTGTTTGGTTGAAAATTTTGGGTAGAAATAGTTATTTTGTGTGAATATTTATCATCAAAAAAGCATGAATAAATAATATTCCAGGGGAAGTGCATAGCAAATTTTCTAGGGGGAAAAATAATTTATTTGTTAAATCGGTTTTATGGATAAATTTATTAATAATAATAGAAGTATTCTTAAATGATAGTGATAATTATTTTTGATGGGTCCCATAGTCTTATGGGCCGACTTAGAGGTTTATCTGTCGACGTGCCCAGGGAAAAGCCCAACGGGGTCCCATGCGGCGTAAAGTCCAAAGATGCCACTGCACGGCCCATCTCGTGATGGGCAAGAAAAGAAAGGCGACAAATTGGGTCAATAATTTGCCCTTGTGAACCAATTAGTCACGGCGCAAGGAACCTTTTAGGTCAGTAGCAGGCAACCCGATTAGAATAGAATGCGTTTGTACGAGACATCTGCTGTAGCAGTGGAGATAGTTTTGCAAATGTGTTAAAAAAATAGCCAATCACCTGAGTGCCCATAAAGGATAAATGTAGTTGCCGGTGAATGTATTGATAGGACCATCCACGGTCATACAATCATTTATGAACGACAATTGCCATCCGCAATTTCCATTATCACACAAAAAGTTCAATGAAATCTCGTAGGGCAGCTATCACCAGCCCTCGGTGCCTAAGATACGTAGAATCAATACCATCATTACAAATATCTTTTCATCTCCACTGTTAAAAAGGAAAGAACGATCCTTACTTTCGATTGTCCAGAAAGAATAAATAGCTCTTTCTCGCTTTTGAAGCCATCAATTCTCATAGGGAACTATCTCTTTCTCTTCTTTTCTCATAGTCGCTTCCATGTGAGCGCACTCGCAAGCTGCTCCCCGTCGAGCACAATCGTCGGAGCCAAGATCTTCGCCATTACTCTTATTCCTTAACCCGTGTATCATTACATATTACATCTTTTATCTTTTTATTCTTTTAAAAATATTTCTAATTTGAGTGTCAGAGGATAAATTGATGAGTGAGTTTTATAAATTCTCTAATTTCTTATTTGTTTATTATGTTGTGTAAGACCCAAGCTATCAGAGACAGAAACCAAACTCATCTAAGCTCAACCCGCTGTGAAAGATTAGGATGCTCAATAATTCGTATAATAACTTAGATTTAGGGTCGCATCAATTTCTATTATTATTATTGTTATTATTAAATTGATCAATTATGTTAAATTGATCACGTTCTATATGATTTATTATGTATGTAGTCATTAAAAGAAAAAAAAACTAAAAGCTGAAAATTTTAAATTAAGTGTTACGAGTTAAAATTATGTTAATTAAGTGTATGTATTAGAAAATATAGCTGTATAGCTGTAGCATATATTGTATATTTTCTTTTATATTTTTTGTATATTTTCTTTCCTGCATTTTTATTCCTTTCCCCATTTATTTTTTTCCGTTGAGCCTTGTGTATATTAAAGGCGCTTCAGCCCTTGAGCTCCGTGTATAATATACAAATTCCATTGAATAAAATGTCTGGCGTCCGTTTGCTTTCACACCGTGTTCGCCTCTGTTCTCTCTCTTGCCCTCGAGCCTCTGTCGTTGTCTTCCTCCTCCATTGTGCCTGAAATTTACATGGTATCGATGGTGTCTTCACCAAACTCGCTCGAAACCACCTCAAAATAACCCATTTGTCGTTCCTTCACACGAACGCACGCGTCTCAAACCCTCACCGGCTTCACAAAATCCCCTGGAGGCGACAATCCTGCCATTACTCTCGTCACTAATGTTCTTACCGCCGACAACTATAATGCGTCGCGCTTCGAGCCAAGAACAAGCTTGATTCATCGAGGGCACTATTCAACAACCGGCGACTCGGCGATCCCCTTTTTGAAATTTGGGGGCGTTGCAATGAATATCGTCTCTTGGATCCAAAACTCGGTTAGCTCTTGATTAAAGCTAGCGTTGTCTTCGTCGATGATGCCTTCGAGCTCGGGAGCGAACTTAGCGACCGGTTTACTTTCAAGCGGGCCACGGATTTTCCAAAAAAATCAGATTTGGTTTGACACAAGAACAAGAACCCGTGAGTGTATACTACGGTAAGCTCAAAACTTTGTGGGATGAGCTCTTAATTTACGATCCCCTCCCAAGTTGCGATTGCGGTAAAATGAAATCTCTTACTGAAAAATACCAGCGTGACTGTGTTGTTCAATTCTTTATGGGATTAAACGACTCTTACTCTAATGCCCGAGATCAAATCATGATGATGGACCCCCTTCCCTCTGTTAACCGAGTATTCTCAGTCATCCAACAGCAAGAGCAACAACGGCACCATATCTTTATGATTTAAACCTGGCCAAGAAAAAATAATGGGAAAAGCGAATTCCTATCCTAAGAAAGATAAGCCTTTTAGTGTGTATTGCAAGATTCTTGGACACTCATCGTGAATGCTTTAAAATCGGTAATACGGATGCGCCTGTTTGTTCCCACTGTCACAAAACCGGGCATGTGGTTGAGAAGTGTTACCTTTTACACGGCTTTCCTCCTAACCACAAGGGACACGGCAGAACTGGGCACATAACGCCCACGCCAATTTATCAAGTTTCAAGAACCATATTGATCAAGAAGGAACCTCGGATGATAGAGTTGCATTGACTAAAGATCAATTTAATCAACTCATGGAGTTGATTCGATCAAAATCTTTTTGAAGAGACCGGGCATATGTTCGACCGAATTGATAATTGAGCGGTCAAAAACATGACAATATCTTCCCCCTTTGCCCTTCTCATAAATTTGATGATAATAGATGAGACATGGATTCTGGATACTTTGTGGCAACCGACCATATGATATGTGACCCTTCATTATATACTCATCACAAGGTCTTTCATGCTCTGTCAGACTTCCGGATGGAAGTAAAGCTTCTGTTTCTCACATTGGAAACATTAGACTCACCGATAGACTAATGTTGCATAACGTACTTTGTGTTCCTTCCTTCACTTTTAATTTAGTTTCCGTAAAACGGCTAACCGATACACTTAATTGCGGTATGCTTTTCTTTTCTAACATCTGCTTGATTCAGGACCTTGCTACTTGGACAACGATTGGGATGGGTGAAGAGAAAAGTAATTTATATTATCTGATGAATAAGAATGTTGATCCAAATTCTTTACAGAGCCTTCTCTCCAAATTCTGCAAGGATCCTTCGGTTAATTTTGTTTCATCGCCTTCTCATTTATGGCATTCTCGATTAGGTCATTTCATATTCTAGGATGAAACTAATAAATGACCCCGTTGTAAAAGCATCCCTGTTCTATTTGTCAGTAGCGGCGGCGTCGCCTCCCCTTTTCTCCCGGTACCCATAAGTCATACTCCTTATTTGAATTGTGACTTATGGGGCCCATGTTATATCTTATGAATATAGATACTTCTTGACTATTGTTGATGATGCTTCCCGTACTTTACTTTGAAACAAAAATCGGATACCAAATTGTGCACGGAAGCCTTCTATGTCTGTTGCCCACAATTTAACGTCAAAATCAAAATAATTAAGAGCGACAATGGTGCTGAATTCAGAAGACTTTACGATGTTATCCACCAACGATTTGTGTGAAAACACCACACAAAAAACAGTGTCGTTGAGCGTAAACACCAACATTTATTGAATGTTGCTAGAGCTCTTCGTTTTCAATCGGACTTCCTTTAAAATGCTGATTGCATTCTCACCGCACACATCATCATGTGGATTCCCACTCCATTACTAGAAAATAAGACTCCATATGAAGTTACGTTTGGAGTCAAACCTTACTATAATAACCTTCGCATATTCGGTTGCTTGTGTTTTGCTTCCACCATCTCCCGTTGCCGTACTAAGTTCGATCCTAGAAGTAGAAAATGTGTCTTCCTAGGCTATTCGTTTGGTGTCAAAGGCTACAAATTAATTGACTTGGACAGCCACACTACATTTTATTCAAGAGATGTGATTTTCATGAAAATGTTTTCCCCTTCCACACCAACGGGATTGACCAAAATACGATATTTCTCGATGCATTCCCATCAGGACCACCTATCACCAATAACGAACAGTTATGGCAAACACAATCAATACAACCTAACTTTTCCCCTTCAAATCTGGTTGTGAACTTGTGACCGAAGACATCAAGAACTTCCCACTTCTCTCCTCCACAATCGGGATCGGAAACAATGATCATTGACCATTCCAACCCGAGTACATTGGATGATACCCGGTCTACCACGATTAATCAAATGCCTGTTCGAAGAACCACTAGAGTGCGTAAAGCGCCTGAATACTTAAAAGAATTTCATTGTCACCAAGTATTTCAAATTTCGCCTATCAAATCAAATGTCCAAACACCCCCAGGTAAACCCTATTCCATTGAAAAACATATCTCATATCAAAAATTATCTCCTACCTTCGGACATTTTTCGGCTACCATAACGACTCACAATGAACCACAAACTTACGCCCAAGCCATTCGGGATGAAAAATGGCGTGAAGCTATTGCTAATGAAGTGAACGCATTGGAACAAAATAAGACATGGATCATCACTGACTTACCTCCCGGTAAGAAAATAATTGGCTGTCGATATGTTTTTAAATTAAAGTTCAACAGCGATGGCAGCATTGAGCGACACAAATGTAGATTAGTTGCGAAGGGTTATACACAACAAGAAGGAATAGATTACCATGAAACCTTTTCCCCTGTAGCAAAACTTACTACAGTTCGATGTCTCTTAGCAATAGCGGTTATCAAAGGGTGGCACCTGTACCATTTTGATGTTAACAATGCCTTCCTACACGGGGGTTTAAATGAAGAAATATACATGCAAAAACCCCCCGAATACACTAAAGGAAAACCGAATCAAGTTTGTAGTAAAAAGCATATATGGCCTTAAACGTGCTTCAGGCAGTGGTACTCCAAGTTGTCTCACATCCCTAATTGCTTTTGGGTTTACCCAATCCAAGGCCGATTATAGCCTATTCACCAAACAAGATGATCGAGTTCTTCACGGTGCTACTTGTATATGTGGACGATATCATTGTGGCTAGTAGCTCTTTAGACTCTATTCATTCTATTAAATCATATCTTAATCGTGCCTTGAGATTAAAGACCTTGGTGTCTTACGATATTTCCTTGGGATTAAAGTTGCGATCATCAGTTGGCATCCATATATGCCAAAGAAAATATACCCTTGACATATTAGCCGACTCGGGTTCCCTTGGTTCCAAACCTCTTAAACTTCCTATGGACCAAAATGTAAAACTTAGTAAAGAAAGCTGAATTTTTACAAGATCCTAACATCTATCTGTTATTGGCGATCCTCTATTTAATTGGTCACAAGACCCGATATATGCTATCTTGTCCATATTTTGAGTCGAGTTCATGACTACCCGACGTCTCATCACATGAATGCGGTCTATCAAGTATCTATACCTCAAACAAAATCTAGGGCAAGGTATATTATTCTCTTCCACTTCTAACATTCAATTTCGATCTTTCTCGTGATGCAGATTGGGCTTCTTGTCACGACACTCGAAGATCCATCAAGATTGCACCTTCATTGGGAACTCCCTCATCTCCCGAAAATGCAAAACAATCGGTTGTCTCTCGCTCCTCCCAAGCGAATCTTGCTCCATGGCTACCACTTGCTGCCGAATTATCTTGGCTACATTTATATCTTCGTGATTTGCGTTCTAACCCTCATCTCTTTGTGATAATCAAGATATCCGCCAATCCTGTCTTTCATGAGCGGACCAAATGCGTTAAATTTATTGTCATTTGGTTTGATAAAATAAGGCGGGAGTATTTATATGGCTACTCACCATGTGACCACATGTCGATAGTTTTCAATCCCATTGAAAGATCCAAAATCAAGATGGACTAATCAATATATATCTTTCCACCTCATGGGGTATTAATACAAATTTTGTAGCATATATTGTATATTTTCTTTTATATTTTTGTATATTTTCTTTCCTGCATTTTTATTTCTTTCCTTTTTATTTTCTTTCCCCATTTATTTTTTTCCGTTGAGCCTTGTGTATATTAAAGGCGCTTCAGCCATTGAGCTCCGTGTACAATATACAAATTCCATTGAATAAAATAAAATTTCCGTTTGCTTTCCCGTCCTTTCGCACTGTGTTCTCTCTCTCTTGCCTCGAGCCTCTGTCGTCGTCTTCCTCCTCCATTGTGCCTGAAATTTACAGTATGATAATTTCAATAAATATTTGACTTGGAATAAATTTGTGTTAAAATTATGAAACCTGTGGGAGAAAATTATGAAATTAATTAGGGTTGTTGCAGGGGCAATATTTTTTTGACGATTAACTTATATAAATCTTAATCCGATTTTATTCTTTTCATTGGTTACAAAAAAAAATATTTTAAAATTGTTATTATATTCATCTGATTTAATAAATTTAAAATAATAAAATAAAATATAAAATATAAAAAAATACTTTGATTTTGAGATTAAGTTTTTTATTAAATTTATATAGTAAATAAAATAAATAAAAATTAAATAATTTAATTGGATATAACAGATGACCGCCTCTTAGCTTCCGTCCAATTACCGAAAAATAAAAAAGCTTCTGCCCGATCCACCTGCGCTGCTTTCTGTGTTTTTGCCAAACGCGGTTGGCGGCTCCCACGTTCCGGCAGCGGAAAGCAGCAGGCCGGCGTAATTCAACGCACAAACCTCCCGCCTCAGGGAGCTAACGAGAGAGAAAGTGAGGAGAATAACGACAAGGAGAGGGAGAGGAAGAAGAAGAAGAGAAGTGTTGTAGGGGGGAAATGACGACTCGAATCGCTCCAGGCGTAGGAGCGAACTTGCTGGGCCAGCACTCAGCAGAGAGAAACCAAGACGCAACTGCTTATGTCGGCAATCTCGATCCTCAGGTTCCTTTTTTATTTTTTTTGTACTTCTCATCTTTGCAAGTCGAAGCTTTCACTTACCTCTTGTTTTAGGGTTTTTATTCCTCCCCCCCCGCCCCCAACCTTGACGTCCCACCTTCACATTTTAAGTTGTAGGCTTAGGATTTTTGTCTGCTTCTATGTTTTGATGGGCTATAGATTTATTAACAAATTTAACAGGTTTTACTGACTGTTCTTATCGCTTTTTTGGGGGCGGATCGAGTATCTGTACATAATTGTGTGAACTTATTGAATTAGTTCTATTCTGATTGCTAATTTGTTGTGTGCTTATGCATCCGCTCAGTGCGTTTTCACAAATACTTGTACAAATTAAGGATGGTGGAGTAATACTTCGACTCTCTTCCTCTAGAACTTTGGCTTGGAAACAAAAAATTACTATACGTACTTTTTTTAACAAATTATTGGGGAGAAAAAGAAAAAATAAATAGCGTTACTATTGACATCAACTGGAAATTACATGATTGTATTATAAGCTAAACCAATGTATAGCCATTTATATGTAATTATTTTGTCATCATTTTTTTTTTTTTTTTTTTTTTTTTGGGGGGAAGAGAGTACCTCCAATCAGCGGGAACTTACAGTTGGAAACATCTCTTACCTTCTTTTGGCTTTATTACATCCAGGTCACAGAGGAGTTACTGTGGGAGTTGTTTGTTCAAGCAGGCCCTGTTGGTAAATTCTGTTACCAAGCCCATTTTTGTGCCATGGTTAAGTTCAGCATAATTTCCTTACTAACTGTTTTTATTGTTGTGTATAGTTAATGTTTATGTTCCCAAAGATAGAGTGACGAATCTTCATCAAGGATATGGGTTTGTGGAGTTCCGGAGTGAAGAAGATGCTGATTATGTGAGCTCTTTTAGCTTGTAGGAATTATTTTGACAACTTATCTGCCCATGTATCACCACCTTTATCTAAATAGGACAACACAATTAAGTGTATTGTAAATTCTGCCCATGTATTTGGACAACTTATCTGCCCATTTTGACTTGTAAAGTCTGCCTCTTTCCTCCTGGTGTTAATTGTATTCTGGAATTATAACTTGTCGTCTTCCTATGTAATGCAGGCAATTAAGGTTTTTAACATGATTAAGCTTTATGGGAAACCAATACGTGTAAATAAGGTACAAAATTGTATGTTCTGGTACCATTTAATGCTTTCAGCTGCTGGGAACGTAAGAAACATTATGGCAAGGTGTTTCTTAGCTCCTTAGAACTTTTTGACAATGGAAGGTTACTAATCTTTATCTGTTCCTTTGTCTCCAGGCTTCTCAAGACAAGAAAAGCTTAGATGTTGGGGCAAATCTTTTTGTTGGAAATCTTGATCCTGTAATAAGCTGTTATATATCATTGACATACTACATATATCCTCCTCCTTGCGCTCTCTCTCTGAGCGCACACCTGCACACATGCAAGTATTTTTGCAAACTAATGTTTGTCATGGATACTTCTCTGAGTTATTAACTGTCTTTTGTTCTTTATACAGGATGTGGATGAGAAGCTACTTTATGATACTTTCAGTGCTTTTGGAGTCATTGTTACAAATCCCAAGGTTCTTATCGCCTGATCTCGTAACTGTATAATTTGGCATATATTCTTACTTCTGCAATGTGCTATTGTTTTTTGCTTATCTAGAATCAGAAAAGACAAATTTGATTGCTTTCCTGTTTGCTATATCATTTCATATCTTAAATGTAATTTTTCTGTCCATCTGGAAGAGCCAATTATATTTTTCGATATGGAAATATGTCTGCAGCAGAAGGTGCAACTATTACAGACTTGGTTGTTAAAGAATAAGATATCCAGGGAAGAATAGCTGAATGACAATATTTCTCTTGGCATGCCTGGCCTATTAGCTCAGCCTATGAGTTCTCTTGTTTGTTTGACGAAAATTCTTGCTTAAGAGAATGCTTACATTAAGTTCAAACTAGTAGGCTTTATAAATGTTCTATACAAACTAACTTGAGGACTTCCATGCAAGTCCTGCTCACCACATAATGAAACAATGGGAATTTTGGCTGGTAATTATCTATTGGATCATTTAACATGTTACAGCGTTGAGAATATGCTCTCTAGGGAATGTCTGTTCATGGCATTATTCTTCCCTAGCTCTAGATATGACATCACCACTGAGTACCTTTGAAGCATCTCATGTCTAAGGTGGTTTCAGATCATAGCAATCAGCCAGTTTCCGTATAGAGCCAAACTATGCTTTCTGGTATCTGTTTTGCAGAAGCACATGACTCTTCCCCAATGCACATGCAAGCATGGATGAAAGTATGGGTATCAGTATCGGTCGGGCCATTTTGATATCAAATGTATCGGTTCAGAATATTGTTAGGAAAAAATTTTCTGAAAATTATAATATGATAGAGCCGTATCGGCCATTATATCGTGAAATTGTCACTGTATTGGAAAATACATATCGACCGATATTTACAATATGGGCCGATATTTGCATCTCTGCATGCAAGTATGCACACTGTTCTATGAGGCTGGGAATTTTGTGTTTAAAACACTAAAGCAGGCAGGTTTTGGGAACATGGAGGAAATAGGTAGGTTAATTGGCCAAAGGAAGAGGTGACAGATTACTAGATCACATAGTTGGGCTAAAGGCTCTGGAAACATCAATGTAGTTCATGATGTTGGAATAAAAATAGGATACATTTATTATAGTTGCCTGATCAGAAGGCTTTGTTTTTTGCCCTTTGTTATCATAAGCGGTCAAGGCAAGTGACTGCTTCTGCATTAAACACCTTGTATTGTCTTGAAATTGGCATACCTAGTGAAACAAGAATATGCTTATCTAACTGTCTATGAGCAATTCCATTCTTAAAGAATTTTGTGTTTTCTCGGTTTTTATTATGGGTGGGGGTTTGAGGAGGAGATTGCAGTTGCACCTATTTGAACTTGTGTAATTTGTCTGTCATCTTTGCTCCGGTGTGGGTTTACAAAGAAATAGGTGTGGCAGTGACTCGGCCAAAAAAAAAAAAAGGATGGTACTGATGATGTTCACTAACTTCATTGACTTAACTTTTCTTTTGGAAAGGAAAAGATAGGGAAAAGAAGAATGATGTTGGGTTGTAAAGTTACATTGACTGACTTTGATATTGTTTAGTATAATATGGGTATAAACGGCATCATAAATATTTTTTGGTAAAACCCTTATTGCTATGCTACCTGAGTACATTCTGTTTTCTTCTCATTATCTTTTTTGCAGTTTTCATGAGGTTTGAGTTTTAGTCTCTTGAATTTTGTTTATGTAAGAATTAATATTGAACCAACATAAAAAGTGGGGAAATGGGCATATATCAAGCTTGCTTGATTTTTTAAGAAGAGTAGCACAGTGCACAAGGTTCCTGAATTACAGGCTGTGAGAAGGTTAAATGTTTGTAGCTTTACCCTTACATGTTGAGAGATTGCTTCTATGGTTTAAACATGTAATCTCCAAGTAACAGTGAAGTTATCTTATTGTAGTGAGGTTATCCTTTATTTGCTTGAATTTATACCTGATTATAAAACTTTGTTAATAATTCTTGTTGATGATTAATACAAATGAATTGAAAGCATTGAAGCTGTGGCCATGCTTCTTGAAATTTTTTCAACGTACTACAAATTTTCCATTATTAATAATTGAAAATTCTGTAGCAGGATTGCACTTGGTTGGAAGCTTGAATCTTGTCTAAAAGATTATAGATTATATGATGTCAAATTGGATGTGATTTTGAATTTTTAAACAAAAAAAAGGCCTATTCTTTCGACTATTGGATGATGATGCGTACATGTGATTCTTTAGATGGTTGAAGCAATGATTTGGTTTCAAGTTGAATGACATGCGGGTTGCAAGCTTCTTCTTGCTTGTTAAGAACTTACAGCTGGATAATTTTTGTTTTGGTGATTTGCTTGTTCAGATAATGAGAGATCCTGAGACGGGAAACTCACGTGGTTTTGGGTTCATTAGCTATGATTCTTTTGAGGCATCTGATGCTGCTATAGAGGTATGCCTGCGATGACTAAGACTCTCTTCTTCTCTTGCACTGTCCTAGATGTACTGAATGAGTCATTAGCTTACTAGAATCCTTTATGACTACGGGCTTCCAATATGCACTTGTGGAAGCCAAATATTTATGAAGCTCAGCACCCATAGGATGAATCACTGAATTTATGTATTTCATAGGATGAATCACTGAATTTATGTATTTCATAGGATGAATCACTCAATTTATGTATTTCAAAGATCAATTGACAGCTTCTATAACTTAAATAAATAGCTCTTAATGCATTTGCAAACCAGTTTGTGTTTTCTTGCTTTCTATTTGAACAATAAAATGATTGTGGTAGTATTTTAACAGATACATAAAAACAGTGATGTCTCTTGGTCTACTTCAGATGTGTTTTCAACAAGTAATGTTAAATGTACAAAATTTTCCGTCCATGAAAATATGCGTAAGTAATATGGCGCAACATGAGAATGCCTGTGCAATTATCTGCTATTTTTGGGATATCTATGAAATGCTGTCCTTTTTTGACTTATTTTTGATAAATCTAACACTAATCGGTACCCATCTATATATATATATATTTGATTACATCTATATAATTTTTGCCAACTTCTTTTCTTACACCACCCATAATAGCACCATAATAGGACAGACCTAGACACTCTACCATAGGCATTCTCTAGATCAATAAAATCAATTCTAAACCTTTTATTTTTCTTAAATTTCTTCATCTTCCTTCTTAAAAGAGATGTAGCTTCAGTGATTGAGTGCCCTGACATAAAAATCAAATTGATTTTTGGACACGTTAGTTTCTTGCATTTTTTTGGCTCAACTAGTCGTTCTATATTTTATTGTGACTATCTTGATAACTAGTACAACTTTCAATATCTCCGTTGTTTTTATAAATAGGAACTGATTTAATACCCCGATAATTACTGATCTTCATTAATTCTAGTTGTGTGAATAGTTTATTGAATAATGCTGGACAAGACCCGTACGATAGGACCAAATTACTCAGATCTTTCCCTGACTGTATAACAGAGATCTCGTGTTTTGAGCTGCCCTTTCACCTCATTTTGGATATCTGTGGACTGTTCTCCTTTTTGTACAAGTAGAATTATCTGTTTCTAACCGTCCAGCTGAAGCTCAGAGTAGCTTGGTGTATCCTGTGCAGCTGAAACTCTGAATAGCTTGGTGTTTCCTGCACATCACAAACAACTAGTTCATCCCGAGTTCTGATATATTTGAATGACTAAGATTGCTTTTGACAGGACTAACATACATTTTCATCAACTTGAATCCGAATTTGATGACTGTGCTTATGAAATATTAATCGGATGCAGACATGATGTTATTTTGGTAATGCAGGCTATGAACGGGCAATATCTCTGTAACCGGCAAATAACAGTATCCTATGCATACAAGAAAGACACCAAAGGGGAACGGCATGGCACTCCTGCAGGTTAGCATTCTTCCCAGCATCAGCTTCTTGAATGACTGTATGCACACAATTAACAGGTTTCGATGCGCTCTGGGCTCTTACGCATTTGTTTCCTAATGTTGAAATTGCAGAAAGAGTATTGGCTTCAAGCAATCCAAATGCTCAAAAGAGCAGGCCTCACACCTTGTTTGCAAGTGGTCCTCCAACACTCCCCAATGCTCCGCGAGCCAGTGGTGTCGTGGCCACTCCAGTGCCTCCCCGTCCCTTTGTAAATGGTGCAGTCCCACCGAGCCAGATGCCGCCAATCCGGCCGCCACTGCCGCAGGGAGTTTTCCCTCCAATGCCAATGGCTGGAGCACCTAATTGGCAGGCTCAGCCAGGGCCACCTTCGATACCTCCTCCGCCGCTCCAGTTCAGGTCTGCTCCGCCCAATATGCCCCCTCCACCTCCACCTCAGGGAGTTCCATCTCTTCCTCGACAACCACCACCGCCGATGGCAATGAATGGTCCACCTCCTGGTTGGCGACCACCACCTCCGCCTCAGCAATTTTCCGGGAGGCCGCCTATGCAGCAGATGCCAATGCCACCACCTCCGCCTCATATACCACCTCCACCCGCCTTGAGTTGAAACCAGTCTACTGTAGAACAGGGATTTTAAGCCATCCAACGATGCTGGGCCATGCCAGGGTTCAGCTTTTACTACTATAAACTCTCGTTACCTATTAGCTAGTGTTACGGAATGGAGACCTGGAATGCTGAGAGCTCTATTGATGACTTCAAATATTGTTTTTGCTACTTAGAAAAGATTCAAATACTTCATGCCATTTGTAGTCTGTTGTTCTGCTGGCATTTTGATCTGTGCTGCTGCGCAATGGTGGTGCTACCATCTTCATTTTCAAAATTGACCTCTCATGCCTTCTCGAATTATTGTGTTACAGAATTGGAGATTTATAGGGCCACAAAAATTAATCTAAATAGATTGGAAAAGAATGATAAAATTTACTGATTTAAAGATTTTAGATAGCTCAACCAATGGTTAAGGCAAGAATACCTTTTGGCTTGATTTTACTTGAAAAAAAAATGTGAACTAGGTTAGCTTGCAATGACTTAGGGGAAAAAAATGTAATTTGAGTGTTAAAATATGGTTTATGATGTAAAAAATAATTTAATTAAGTAAATTATCAAGGATAATTATATATTTGGATGATAAATTAAATATTTGGTGGGTTGAAATAATGCTTGAGGGGCGTGAGACGTATGAGTATATTTGAGATATCATCTCCATGTTAGAAGTATGCATGAAGTATGTTCGTGCTTGTTTGTTTTAGTTACTTTAACGTTTGATGTGCATCAAATGAGGTTACGTGTGCTTGCAAATATAAACTTTCACAATTGATGTATGTATAATTGGTGCATGTGCACCAGTATGCAATTTAAGGAGCTTCAATTGATTTTTGACTTTTTTTTTTTTTTTTGGATTTTATGAGAAAAGAGAGAATGACGAGGAGAAAAGAAAGAAGAGTAAGAATGTGGAATCGAAGTTGAAGTGACTTTGGGTTTATTTTTGCTAAATAAGTATATCTAAGTTTTTTTTTCTTTTTTTAACTTCTTGTTGAAAAATTTAAAGTTCTTCATTTGTATTCTAAAAGTACATGCATATAATCTTTTTATACTTTTCTTGCATATATTGCTTGCATGCATGGCTAGATCGTTCATAAATATAGATATTTTAAAAATTTATACCTAATTTTGTGAAATTTATTAAAAAATTATAAAATTTATTAGGTTTATTGTCTTACTTGTCATTTTTGTACAAGATTTTGCTGCAAACTCTATAATTAAGTTTAAGCCAAATTATTTATTTTTCATGTTATAAAAGTTTGTTCATTTTTGCATAGTTATTTTGCCTAAATAAGAACAATTATAAAAAAAATTTATAGAATATATTTGGACATATTTAAATATATCAATTTGTAAGCAAAAATTGCTATCTAATATTAATTGGTTAAATAGTATTATTTATTCTCATCTATAGAGTATAATATGTAATTAATCTTTCTACGAATTTTAAATAGTAATATATGATCCGAACTATGTTATAAAAATCTATAGCATAACTTTCAATGTTTGATTCCAATCGATATTTATTACTAGCCCTTGAATCTTATTCTGTATTTTACATATGATTGTTACTATTTATCTTCCTAATATTTAGAAAGTAACATATGATTGTTACATATAATTGTCACTTTTTAGATTAACGGGTGATGCGTACCTGAATCCAATTTCGAACAGATTTGGATTCACCCGGTTGATTAGATCTGGTTCCGTTCACTGAGTCTGAATCCTGCACACCACTATAGTAAATAAGAGGTCACATACCAGCGGGATATTGTCCCACCGAAAACGCTCTGACGTCAAGTCAGAAACAAGCCTTCGAACTTTTAAGAAAGTGGACTGATAAGTAAAAGAGAGAGAGAGAATAAGATTGGCGGGAGTGTTGGCCCGTAGATGTAGAGACGTTTCCGTAACTCGTTGAGAGTATGATTCCCGACTCGACGTTCGTAAGGAACGAGTGGAAGTTACGTCCTGAAAGTATGGAAGTTTTGGAGGATGGTTATCAGAGAGCGGGAGAAGTCTCTGTAATCTGGAGGCTTGGAGTGGGATTGGAATGTGAGCAATTGAAAGAGAGAGTGTATGCTTTAGTGTTGCGTTGTATTTAGCGTTTGTGTGCGTATCTCAGATTGTCAAAAAGTGTGTCCTTCTAGAGTGGAGACTCTGGGTTTAAATAGACGGTGGAGAGTGTGACCTTCCTTGACTAGGAATGTGTGATCCCTAGCCTGGCGTTGTGCGGCCTTCTTTGAATTGGTAGGCTTAACTGGCGTGATTTGATGGGATCGTTTCCTTTCTAGCGTGATCAGGTTTATAGCCAACGTTGACCATCGAGGCGTCGGCGGATCTCCAGATTATCCGCCAACCCGAGGCCTTTGTATTTTTGTGACCTAAAAGGTGATAAACTCCATTGCTAGCAAGGAGAGAGAGTCCTCGCAATGATCCTTTCATGATTACACACTTTCCTAATCATGATCTTCTTTTAAAGAGATGAACTTAGCGCCCACGTTTCAAAACGGAAAAGAGCATGAAATCGGATGATTTGAATATCCATTGCTTGTCGTTCGGAAGGAAAAGAATCCATCAAATCGCAAGTCCACCCCGACTCGAGAGAAGGCCGCCATTGCCGGACCCCAGGAAGAACACGCTACCTTGCCCAGAGAAGGTGGCTCTCCTGCTATCCATATAAGCTTGGAATCTTTATTCTGGAAGACACACCAAAAAATAGAGGCTCTGAAACACGCACTCTAATTTACCTTCAAGAGAGCATACAGAACACTCTTTTCGAAACAAAAAAAGAGACTTCCTACAGTCTAACTCACAAACATTTACAGTGCTGGAGCAAAGACTCTCCTTCTCTTTCTCTTGCGAGCGTCACCTTCCATCCCACTAACGTTGCTTTTGGGCTTTTCTCGACTTTGGGCCGCTTTTCTTATTAAGCCTACTCTACGGGCTACCCATCACTAGCCCCATAAACGGTGGTTAGGATTTTGGCCTCTAACATGTTTATGATGGGATACGCTTGCTTTTGCTGCTGAGTCGGTGCCCCGCCTAAAGAGGAGCCTTGAGTACTTTCAAAACGTTGATCGGATTCATTGACCGTTCTTGTTAAGTTTCTGGGCAACTTGGAGAAGGAAGCGTTGTTCATTAGCCGCTCTGCCAGAAAAGCAGGCCACGTGTCTCTATACGGTACGTTCAAGATCCCGGTATTTAATGGGCCGGAGGATTTGATTCGACAACCTTCTTTTAGGGAAATGACACGCGACGGTAATGATGGCGCAGGTTTTCGAGACGGTTTCGGGTTCACACGGGTTTTTAAACCGCCTAATTGCTCCATTTTGAATTTCTTGTGCCTTCTGTGTTTTTTTGTCTTCCTCGTCCCGTTTGTGAAGAAGGAAAAAAAATCCGAGCTCTATCCATGGCTTCCATCACCGACATCGCCTCCGTCTTGAGAGAAAATGACGTGAAAGTCCTGTACATTGAGTTCAACATTCCGCAGGAGATCGTCTTCCGCGTTCTAGGGAAGGACGACAAACGTTTTTGCCACCCACGGGCTTCATGACCATATACGAAACCCATTTGAGGAGTGGGCTCCGCCTTCCAAATTCTTGGGACGAGTGATGTTGATTTTTCGGCCCTTGGTCCCTATCGCCGCCACACCAACACCGTCAAGTACTTGTACTTCCTTTGTATTTTTCTTCATCAACATTTGAGGCTATTGACGATGTCAATGGTGAGGGGGATCTTTAAGATCAATCAGGGGGCAGAGTAGATTTCTTTGTTCCCCCGCAGTGGTCTCAAGATTAGCACCGCCATTTACGACTCCCTCAAAAACTGGAAGATTTGGTTCTTTTTTGTTATGTGGGAGAGTCTTGGCCCTTGCCCAAGGAGTGGGGTCAAGTGCCTAAGGTGTATACGGGGGCGCCTTTAGAGGCGGGGACGGCGTTCTTGGAGTGACTCGTTGAGCTGGTGGAGAAGAATCTAAGGGACTTCCGTAGGGATCACTTGGTTTCTTGTGCGGAGGCAAAGAAGGCCAGCTGGGCCTCCGTCTCCAGTCTAAAAATTGAGAATCCCGCCACCGGAGGTCTTGCAGAAAAAGAAGAGAAAGAAGGGTTTTCTTATTGGTCCCCACCCGTCTGATTCAAGTCCTCCCAGTCCTAGCCAAAAGAGGGCGGCCTCGGTGGCGCCTTCTTCATCATCCTCTGGGCTTGACTACCTCTTAGCTGGACGTTTCATGGGCGTTGGGGCCGCATCTGGGATAGAAGTTGGGCTGGCCATTGAGGCTTATAAGACCAAGTTGAGCGGCGGCGTTGTTCTAGGGCAGCCTGCGCCGTCGGAGTCGACTCAGGAGCCACCGATTGAGGCGCCTGGCCGCAGGAGCCGTCGGTTGGATTGCCTGTTGTGGTAATTCAGCGGAGCAACAGAGCAGATTTGAGTCTCCCGCCAAGCTTGGGGAACCGATTAGGAGGGAGGACACTCTAGAGGATCCCATGGCGGAGTTCATGGCTGAGGTCGCCGCCAACGCCGTTGATGTGGGTCTCCTTCCTGGCTCACCACCTTTTGCGTCGGAACTGGGTGCGAGGCCAGACAGACCAGCACAGAGAATTTTAGAGGTATAGATTCTGTTGCCTGCCTTGTCTTTTGATTTGTCTTTTCTAACCCCCTTTTCTTTTTTTTTTGTGCAAGCGGATAAGGTATCGAGCACAATTGCTAAGGTACTCAGACAGAGAGACTTGGTGATCTCTAATAGGGATAAGGAGATCGCCTGGCTTGATGCTAAGCTGGCGGCTCTGGGGGTTGAGCACCGTGAGGACGTGGCTGCCTTGGAGGCTGTTTTGGCGGGCATGGAGGCGGAGAACTTGAGTTTGAAAGCTGAGGTCGCCTGTTTGAAGGAGGAGAATGAGCGAGCTAAAGAACACATTGTTCAACTTGCTAGGCAAATGGCGACCTTAGAGAACAACCTGAGTCTTCGTATCCGTCTCCATGAGGTTGAGGGCATGATGCTTGCGCGTTTGTGGGAAAGAATCAACATTAGCCAGCGTATTGTGCGGCTAGTTGATCCCGACTTCCCTGTGGATCTTATCAATTTATCGAATCGGTTAGCACAGCATCATGACAACCTTGTGGGGGAGCCTCGAGACAAACAAAGGCCACCGCTACCTCCATAGCTTTTGTGATTGTAGTTTTTCTTTTTTTTTTTAATCCAATGATGTATCTTTCAATTCAGCAATAATACAAGTAGCCTTGTGTTTGTCACACGTTTTTGCCTTTGTATTTTACTTCCTTGCCTTTCTTAAAGAAATCAAGGCGAGAATTCCTACGAGTTGGCCACTCGCCTTGTTTTTGGGGCGTTGAAGGTGTCTTCTAGGCCATCGCGTATGTTAAGCCGGCTTAGAATTCGCCTGTGAGTAAAGCTTGGCGGCACTGCCCAGGTGTAAACTTGGGCGGCCTGCTTTGGTGGAACGTTTTGCTTCAGTCAACCATCGTTAGCTGATCACGCTATCTCCTTATGAAGGAGGTCGTCGCGTGTGCTGTGTTAGCCCCCTAAGATTTTTTCAACAGCTAATGGGCCACTTGGATGACCAAAGTTTAGATACGACCACTCATAGGCACCCTGGATGACCAGGGTTTAGGTACGACCGCTCATGGACCGCCTGGATGACCAGGGTTTAGTAACGCGAGGGTGAAGACTCTTCTGACTTAGGGGCAGCCTAGGTCGTTTTGAACCTGCAATGAAAACCACATATATATATGCACAGGCAACATGCTAAGGAAACATTTGTTTTATTAATTGAATCGTGCACACAAATGATCACATATAATTTCACAAGACACATACCTAGGTCCATACTGGAAGTAGCGTTTGAGGTGGATCGCGTTCCATGTCCGCAGGTCAACTTTCCTTCCTGATTTCGGAGCTTGTATGCCCCGTTTCGTAGGATGGCGAGACTAGAAAAGGCCCTTCCCAAATCGGGGAGAGCTTGTTCCGGCCAGCCACCTTTCCTGTGGCCTCGATGCTCCGTAAAACCAAGTCCCCAACATCGAACTGCCTCACTTTCACCTTCTTGTTGTAGTAGCGGGCGACTCGATGCTGGTAGGCTGCGATCCGTATTCTAGTGGTATTGCGGGCTTCTTCTAGTAAGTCTAGGTATTCCTGGATTTTTTGGGAGTTAGCCTGCAGGTCAAAAGATTCCACCCTAAGACTTGGGAGCCCAATTTCAACCGGGATCACCACTTCAGTCCTGTAGCAGATGCTAAAGGGCATCTCACGCGTTGGTTCCTTCGGAGTTGTTCGGTAAGACCAAAGGATTGAGGCGAGCTCGTCTACCCGGGAGCCCCCTGCGTCCTCCAGCTTGGTCTTGAGCCCGGGGAGTAGCATTCGGTTTGTGACCTCCACCTGTCCATTCGCTTGGGGTATGCCACCGAAGTGTGGACCAGCCTAACCCCGAGGCTAGTGCAATATTTAGTGAAGTGTTTTCCTGAAAATTAGGTTCCATTTTTAGTCACAATGACCTATGGAACGCCAAATTTGCTGATGATGTTATGTCGGACAAACTTGAATGCGTTATGTTCTGTGATTTTGGCCAGCGGGACGGCCTCGACCCACTTTGTGAAGTAGTCGATGCCTACTATGATGAACTTTCTTTGCCCGGTTGTAATAAAAAATGGGCTAAGAATGTCAAGCCCCCATTGCTCGAAGGGACACGGCGCCTGAAGGGATTTCAGTTCGGCGGACGGTTGGTAACGAAGGTTGCTATGAAGATGGCAGCATTCGCACCTTTTTACAAACTCAAGTGCATCTTTTTTCATCGAGGGCCAATAGTAGCCCCACCGCATGATTTTGAATGCTAAGTTTTTACCGCCCACGTGCGATCCACAAATCCCAAGGTGCACTTCGCTCAAGACATAGTCCGCCTCTTCTGGGGTTAGGTAACAGAGGTACGGAGTCGAAATGCCTCGGTGATACAATCGCCCGTCGACTATAGTGTACCAGCCGACTGTTCTCTTTATCCGCCTGGCCTCTTCTGCGTCTTTCGGCAATGTTTCGTCCGCTAGATACCTTTGGTAGGGTGTCGTCCAGTTTTTCATCTTGGAGACCTGCATTGCCTCTCGTCCCTCTATACTGGGAGCGCTCGGGACCTCCCTTATGTTCCTTGAGTACTATTCTGGATTATCTGCCGCCGTTGCTCTTGCCAGCTGATCGGCCTTCCAGTTTTTAGTTTTGGGACCATGGACCAAGGTTAGATTGTCGAAGTTGCAGACGGCCTCCCTTACCCTAGCCAAGTATTTGGCCATATATGGATTGTTTGTCTTGAAGTTCCCATTAACCTGGTTGACAATCAATTCGGAGTCGTTGAAAATAGCAAGTCTCTTGGCTAAGCACTCCTTTGCTAATCTTAAACCGGCTAGTAGGGTTTCGTATTCGGTAACATTGTTGGTGGCCGGGAAGTCGAGTCTAAGGGAGTATTTCACCTCAAAGCCGTCGGGGGTCGTAAGGACCACTCCTGCTCCACTGCCCGTGTCTGTGGATGATCTGTCCACTTGGAGCACCCATTCTGGCGCCTCCATGCGTTGTTTCGTGTTCTCTGAGGGCTGTTCTTTGAGAATTGGGGTCGTGGTCTTAATAATGAAGTCGACCAGAGCCTGCGCCTTAATAGCTAGCCTGGGCATGAACTCAATGTTGAACTCGCCCAATTCGATAACCCACTTTACCAATCGTCCAGAAATATCGGGTTTCTGGAGTATGCTCATTAGAGGTTGGTCAGTGAGAACTACGATGCGGTGTGCCTGAAAGTAGGGTCTTAGTTTTTGTGCGAAGAATATGAGAGGTAAGGCCAACTTTTTCATGCGCGGGTAGCGTGTCTCTGGGCCGGTCAATGTTGTTCGCATAGTAGACCGGCCGTTGGGTATCAGAGTCTTAGCTTACGAGGACGGAGCTGAAGGACACCTCCGATACTGCCAAGTAGAGGTACAACTCTTCGCCGACCTTGGGTGATGTTAGTAATGGCGGGCTAGCTAGGTACTACTTCAACTCATTGAAGGTTGCCTGGCAATCCGCCGTCCGTTGGAATCCGTTTGATTTTGTTCCCCTCAATACCTTAAAGAATGGCTAATACTTGTCACCAAATTTTGCTAGGAAGCGGGACAAGGCTATCAATCATCTAGTCAGTCGCTGGACATCCTTAACGCTTCGTGGGAAAGCCATGTTCGCGAGGGCCTTTGATCTTCTCTGGATTTGCTTCGATCCCTCGTTGGGAGATGATGAAACCCAGGAATTTTTCCGAGGCTACCCCGAAGACACACTTAGCTAGATTCAGTTTCATTTGATGCTCGTGGAGCACCTCAAATGACTCCTCTAGATCGCGGATATGGTCGCCTATAATTCTGCTCTTGACAAGTCGTCAACATAGACTTTCATATTGCGGCAAATCTATTTTTTGAACATTTTGTTCACCAGTCGCTGGTAGGTGGCTACCGTGTTCTTTAGTCTAAAGGGCATCACTTTATAAAAATAAGTTCCCTGGTCTGTCATGAACGAGGTATGCTCTTTGTCGTCTAGACTTATCTGGATCTGGTTATAGCCTGAATGGGCATCCATTAAGCTCAACAACTCATATCCGGATGTTGAGTTTACCAGCAGGTCAATCCTTGATAAAAAAAGCTATCTTTTGGGCAAGCTTTGTTAACGTCGGTGAAATCAACACTCATTCTTCACTTTCCGTTGCTCTTATTTACCAAGACTACATTGGATAGCCAATCAGGGTATTGAACCTCCCCGATGAATCCAGCATCCAGCAGTTTCTTTACTTCCTCCCGGATGGCGATTAACTTTTCCACTGAGTGGTTCTCTGCTTCTGCCTGACGTGTTTTTGATCTGGGTCGAGGCCCAACTTGTGGACCATTACCAGGTCTGGAATCCCATGCATATTAGCGGGAGTCCATGCGAAGATGTCAGTGTTCCGTCTCAAGAATGTGACCAGTTCTTCGAGTAGTACACCAGTGAGTGTGCCGTCGATTCGTATGTTCCTTTCTGGATCGTCCAGATTCAGTGGGACTAGGTCGGTTGTCTCATCAGATTGTGCCTGCTGTAAGGTTGTCTCGTCTCGATGGTCAAGCTCTCCTACTATCTTGGTGCTGTCGTTAGGAGCTATTTGGGACATGTAGCATGTCCGGTCAGTGACCTGGTCACCCAGTACTTCGCCCACACCGTATGACGTTGGAAACTTCATTTTAAGGTGTGGTATTGAAGTGACGGCCTCGAACGCTGTTAGGCATGGCCGGCCTAGTATGGCATTGTATACAGAGGGCAAGTCGACTACCAAGAAGGTAAATATACGACTTGCCATTCTCGGGTACGTTCCTAGGGTGACTTCTAGTCATCGTCCCTTGAACGGGCACCGGTTTGTTGTCAAGGCCAAACAATGGGCCTTCAGCAGATTTTAACTGACTCTTTTTTAAACCGAGTTTAAAAAATGCATCGAGGTAAAGAAAATCATAAGAACTTCCATTATCAATAAATACTCGTTTTATCTGGTAGTCAACGCTACCGTCGGAAACGAGTGCCAAGACAAAAGGGGGTCTGTATGGAGGGAGACTACATGTGCCAGGTCATTGTTACTAAAACTAATGACATTGTCGGTAGTGCGCTGCTTCTTCCTCCCTGCGTACGGGTCCTTGTTGTCTGCCGGATTCTTGACCGGCCAGGTGGTGATTATACTGACAATTCCTACCGTGACCCGGTTTCGTGGTGGAGAGGACCCTGATCCTTCTCCGCCCGCGTTGCCAGAGCTCTGACTAGGGTCTTTAACGAACCTGCTGAGGTGGCCCCTTTTGATTAGCTCTTCAATCTCCTGCTGAAGGGTCTTGCAGTCCTCTGTGGAGTGCCCGAAAGATTGATGAAAATTGCAGTACTTGGCTGGATTTTCTCCCTCCGCCTTCTTAAGTGGTTTTAGCCACTTAAGAAACTTCTCTCCACGGATCTGCATGAGGACGTTTGAGCGTGTGTCAGTCAAGGGCGTCAAGCTGAAAGGCCTGTAGTCCTTAGCTCTGGGGGCCCAATCCTGTGGCGCTTTTGGTGGGAGTGATTACCACCGTTGTGTTTCCTCTTTCCTTCAGGCGGGAAAGAGCAAGACTGTTCAGGTCGATCGGGACGTTTTGCCTCGTTGGCCTCCTCTGCTGCCGCATAGGCCCTGGTGATAGACTTCGTTTTCCGAAATGTCTGCAGATTTTTATCTGCTAGGTGCCTAAAGAACTCTCCGTGTGCTAGCGCCGAAATGAAACTGCCCAGTTTCATTTCCTCCGTGAGTCTAGAGATCTGTCTGGCTTCTGCCACGAAGCGATCAAGAAACCTCCGCGGGTTTTCTCTATGTTTCTGCTTAATATGCAACAGATGCCATGACTGTTTTTCCTCTCTGTGGCTGGAGGCATACTGAGACAGGAAAAGATCCACAAGCTCCTGAAAGTTTTGGATCGAGTCTGGGGGAGATGATGGAACCAAATGTGCGCGTCTCCTTTTAAACTAAGGGGGAAACAACGACACATGGCTGCGTCTTCTAGCCCTTATAAACCCAGATGGGTGCGAAAGTGAGCGAGATGATCGACAGGATCCGCACTCTCATTGTAAGAGTTAAGGGCTGGCATTTAAACTTCGTCGGCAGAGGATGGTTCAAGATCTCGGCCGTGAAGGGAGATCTGTCGATGTTGGCTGTGCACTCATCGTCTTTGAAGATGCAGTTCCATATCTTCTCCAACCTCAGATCCGCTGGAACGACATTAGCAGATCTTTTGAAGTTGAGATATGCTCTCAACTCTGTTCTCTCCTTAGCTTGTCCTGCAACCAGGCGGCTACTATCTTTGGCTGATCTGGTGACTCGGGAGGTTACCTCCTGAGCCTGGCCTAGATTCCTCTTGGGAGTATCTAGGGTTCCTTCGTTTCGGACTTTTATCCGGAGTAGAGCTGGTTCCACGCTCCTCACGCCTTAAACGGCTTTGGGCGTGTGAGGATACTTGCATGGGAGCACTGGTTAGCCTTCCGGTCTATCGGGCTGGAACTTTCTTTCTTTGGCCTCCTCGTCTGGATGTCGGTGCTGGGGCCGCCGCCGGTGCAGCCCCCATTTGTGGTTGCTCCTGGCGGCCGCAAAGTATCTGGAGAATCCTGTCTGTATTGTGCATGTGCTTCGCTAGGTTTTGAAAAAAAGATGCCAGAATTCCACCGGCTACCCCGTTGACCATGGCGCCGATGGCGTGGTCCTGGTTTGGTGAGACTATGTCTCGGGTTGGCTCACTTGCTTGCGTCCTTGTGTTCACCATTTTGTTTGAGAGTGTTGATCGGAGAGAGTTTCTGAAAAACGCAATTGACCTTTTGTAAGCGCTTCCCACAGACGGCGCCAATGATGCATTCTACACACCACTACAGTAAACAAGAGGTCAGGTGCCGACGAGATGTTATCCCACCGAAAATACTCCGACGCTCAAGTCAGTAACAAGCCTTTGAACTTTTAAGAAGGTGGACTGATAAGTAAAACAGAGAGAGAAAATGAGATTGGCGGGAGTGTTGGCCTGTAGATGTAGAGACGTTTCCGTAACTCGTTGAGAGTATGATTCCTGACTCGACGTTCGCAAGGAAAGAGTGGAAGCTATGTGTTGAAAGCGTGGAAGCTTTGGAGGACGGTTATCAGAGAGCAGGAGAAGTCTCTATAATCTGGAGGCTTGGAGTGGGATTGGAAGGTGAGCAATTGAAAGAGAGAGAGTATGCTTTAGTGCTGCGTTGTATTTAGCGTCTGTATGCGTATCTCAGATTGTCAAAAAGTGTGTCCTTCCAAAGTGGAGACTCTGGGTTTATATAGACGGTGGGGAGTGCGACCTTCCTTGACTAGGAAGACGTGATCCCTAGCCTGGTGTTGGGCGGCCTTCTTTGAATAGATAAGCTTGACTGGCGTGATCTGATCGGATCGTTTCTTTTCTAAGCGGGTAACGGATCTCCAGATTATCTGCCTTTATTTTGTATTTTTGTGACCGTTAAACTCTATTGCTGGTAAGAAGCGAGAATTTGGCGCCTTTCTCATAGGGTGAGCACTGAATCTGTTGATGTCTTTTTAGAGGAGATCGACTTTACGAAAAGTGTGAAATCAGGAAAAAGATTGTTGCTTGTCATGTACGGGAACGCTTGCCAAACTGGGCCTGGCCCGTATTAGGTTTAACGTCTTTTCGCGGCCTGCTATTATAGTACTTCCGATCAACAGAAACGTTGACCGTCTTGAAGAAGTGCGCTTGCCGTTTGTTTGTGCGCCGGATGGTCAATGCTAACACGTTGACCGTCTAACGCGCGTTTTAGCTTTTTTGGACTTTGGGCCGCTTTTCTTGTTGGGCCTGCCAACTACGGGCCTACCCATCACTAGCCTCCCATGCTGGTGGTCAGGATTCTGGCCTCCAGTATATTTATGATGGGATGCACTTGTTTTTGCTGGCGGAGTCGTTGCCTGCCTAAAGAGAAGCCTTGAGTACTTTCAAAACCTTGATCGAATTCGTTGACCGTTCTTGTTAAGTTTCCTGGCAACTCTGATATGTTAGATTAAAATTCAAGTTGACTTGATCTTATTTGTTATAATTTGGAGTAAAATAAGTTTGAATAATTATTACTTATAAAATTTGAGATTTCCAATAATTATAATAATAAACACTAAATTTCAAAAATTCAGGTGTGACTATTCCAAAATATAGAACTCGACAAATTAAATCCATACAAAATCTCATTGGATAATTGTTCAAATAATATAAACATGACTTACTATAAAATATTGTAAAAGAGGTACCGAACTCACCAGATTGTGTGACGCCTTATTAGATCTCATTCAACTTCAACTGAGATGTGAGCCTTCTACTTTGAATGGGAGAAAACAAAAACATTTGAGCCGAATGTTTAACAAGTATTGTTATATACATGTATAAAGCAACACATGTAAATCAGAGGGAGATCTCATTTAAAATTCAATAAATTCCGTCATATATATTGAAACTACTGCACAGCACAATTGATACAAATTAAAATCCAATCTGTACATCATAATGATAACATTTTAGGCCAGCAGCTCTAGGCCATCACATATCATTATCAGCTATAATTTTGACCTGCAACTCTCAACCATCTTTTCATCATTATTGGATTATGACTATATTTTAAGCCTACAACTTTAGGCCACCATATATCATTGGTTCTATTAGCCTTGGTACATTTTAGGCTTACAGTTTTTGATCATCTAATATCCAACATTGACTACACTTGAGGTCTATAACTCTTGGCCATCAAATGTTTAATATTGCCTATATTTTAGGCCTGCAACTCTTGATCATCTTTTAATTATTATCATATCACATATTGATCTACCAGGGCCTTGGACTACCATGGTCTTACACATATACCAACCCACCAAGTCTTGGACTTCGCCCATTTTCATACAAACATACTTATACAAAATATACATATAAAATATATCAGATATTGAAATAAATCAGAAATAGGGCATACAAATACTGGTCTCGACCATATACCAAGCAGATCTGTCAAAATAATACTTTGAGGTACTCAAACCATGTGCCTCTCTCCTCAACTGCATGTGCCTTTCTTCATCTCTCATCTCTTGTCGTGAACTCCTTGCACCTTTGCCTTTCTCTCTTTTTTTCCCCGTGCGTGCTTCTACTTTCCCCTTTGCCGACAGTGACTCTAGCATGGACGACGGCGTCGTCTTCGGTGGTAGAAGCCCTGTGATGGTGATGGCGGTAACGGCAGCACATGCAAACATTGTCGGTAATTTTCTCTCTCTCCACCATGCCTCATTTACCCAATCTATTAAAATTTCAGCCGATTTTCTCACAATTGATACATGCAAATATAGAATCGATATCAACAAAAGGAAAGGAAGGATTTATTTACCTTAATTTTTTGCTTCTCTTCCGACAACGGCAACTACAGCTCATCTATTTGGCTTACGTCCTCTTCCTTTCACTCACACCAATGCACAAAATGGAGGATAAATTGCGAAGAAGGCTTCATTGGCTTCCGATCCTAGCGTTGATTCCTTTGGCCAGTGGTCGCTACAGCTCCTCACACCACCACCCCTTCCTCTCCTTCTTCTCTTCCCCTCCTTTCTCTCTTTTTTTCTTTTCTCTTTTTCCTTTCCGTTTCTTTTCTACCTCTGTTTCCTATGGCTGCCCCCCTTTATAATAATAATAACATTATTACTATTATTATTATTATTGTTTTCTTTTCTTTTCTTCATAATCCAATACACTCAAAATAAAGTAAATAAAAATTTGGGCTATTACACTATCTGTCCAAGGTAAGAACGAGATATAATGTCTAAATTGTCAAGTACCAAGTTATCAAATATTCAGTCCAGCAATTGGGAGGCCATCAGTAGGTTGGATTCTCAAGCTTTAACTGTAAGCTCAGATAAATAGGTAACCAAACTACTAAAGAGCTAAAATAATTAGAGTATGATTGCATTATGGGTAAAATATTTAGGATAGATCGATAAAATCAAATAAATGAGTGACAGACTGTTAAATTAGATAGTCAATATTTCATACATCATTGACAATGATATAAACATCCATGATCTTAATGATCCCATGATTGAAAGCAATTCTTCAATTCTACATTTCATATATCATTGACAATGATATAAACATCCATGATCTTAATGATCCCATGATTGAAAGCAATTCTTCAAGTCTCATGATCATGAACATGTATATTGACAATCCACCCTAGCAACCAACTCGAACTGTCATAATTTTTCAAGAGAACAAATAGTAACTCATTCTCAAAAATAATTGCCAACAACTGCTAAAAATAACTAGTGCCAATCACCTAGAATAATAGACAAGATGCACTTGTAAACACGAGGCTTTTTAATACAGAAAAAACATCTAATCATCGCAACACTCCAGCTTACATATCAAAGAGGGTACGAGCTTACTTCATGAAACATTTCTTTTTCCACGATATTATCTCAGAGTTTATACCTCCAACTCTCCAAAACAAAATCATCATTGTCTAACTCATTACTCGACATAATTTCCAATTAAGTGTTTATCGATAGATCAGAAATGTAGAACCATCTTTCCGAACTTTTATTTAAATTTATACTATATACAAAAAAACCCTCCAGTTTAAATCTAAATTTAAAGCACCGATTAATCTTAAATAAATAAATAAAATTTAAAAGGGGGTAGGATTTAGTGAAAGTGGAGCAGTTCTTGGGAGGTGTGCTTGTGGCAGACGAGTGAAAACAGGCGGGCACCGGGGGTGGGCTGTGAAGAATCTCTGATGCCGTGTGCTTGTGAAAACAACACTGAAACCTTGCCATTTTGCAGGAACGATAAGATGGAAAAAGTTCCTATGTGACCACTTCCACCACCGTAAAATTTAACCAATTCAATATTTAATTTATTTGTTTATATTACTCATTATACATTTAGATAAATAAAATAAATATATTATATTGTTTTATTTAGTAATGTTAAAAATTAATGAAATACTAAAGATACACAATATAAATAAGTAGATTTGTGTATTTTACCATATGTTCATATTATAATGATAGACCTATTGATATAAAATGTATATAAAAATAATAATTATAGAGATATAGTAAATATTTATAAAATATTTTGATTATATAATGTTATATATTTAAAAATATAATAATATAAAATATTATAATTTATATTATTACTATATTTGAGAAGTTATACAACATTATTCTCTCTAATATTTGGAACTTTACTAATTGCCGAAAATAAAAAAGAAACTGGAGCTTTAGCGTGCCCTTCACGGAAGATACGCCCCCTCTCTATCTTTTCGTGCATCGTAGCTTTCAATTCGTAAGATAATTCCCCATACAATATATTTCATTTATAATTTTATTTATATACTTTTATTTTTAAAATTTTAATATGCTCCCCATATATATATTTATTCAATCTTAATTGTCTATTTTCAAAATAATAATTATGAATTAATTATTTTATAATAACTAATTTTTTAATTTTAAAAAATTATTAAATTATAAATATTTATTTAAAAACAGACGACTAAGATATGTGAATAAGTCTTACCCCTAAACTTAGGGTAAGGCATATAACATTTTTAGCTCGGTTTGGTTGTATTATTATGAAATAATCTAGTTGTTAACCTTATAAATAAGAAACAAATATTAGTATTACTGGAACATAAGTATAACAACACCTGTTTAATACTTTGGACAACTGTTTGCTTATTATTATTATTATTATTATTATTATCTTTCACTATTGCTATCTATTGAATAATATAAATACTCTTTTGTCCTAAGTTGACGTAGTTAACTAAATTTGTCAGAAACTAGGTCTGTTTTAGTAGATTTAAGCTATATATTTGGACGTCTACTGGCCGATGGTCTCAAGCTGAGGTCCACAGACCCAATAAATTAGGAAAGTATTTGTTATCACAAAAATTTATTAGGATATTTTTTGGACACTTTCAAGTAAGATAGTATTTATTTATTTATTTTTATATAAGTTTTATAATATAATTTTAAAAAAATATGATAATGTGTTTTTAAAATATCTCAAAAATAACTAAATAAATATTTTGATACTAACTGTTTAGTATCTGTGCCTAGTCAGTCAGGGGACAAATTTAGACACATAAATAGATTGCGGAGCAGAGATTGATAGATCACGCATGCCAACTTTCAGACGTGCTCAGAAACCTGAGACAGGGTGTTCACGTTATTGGCAATTGAACGAAGATAACGTAATTTGATGGATAAAGAAAGAAAAATAAGCCATCAAATTAAGGGGAAGAACGGCTGATTCATTGTGCTTTTGGGTATAATTATAATTAATATTGAAAAAGATGTCAAACTATAAAGTATATATTTTTCTATTTGATTAGGTAGAAGATGGGTAGAAAATGGAGATATGAATTATTTGAAGGGGAGCATTTGCCTTGGAGTAATTTGATAATTATGAATTTAAGTTATAAAAATTATATCTTATATAATATAATATAAGATCGCATATAATAGATTAAAATAATTTGATCCTTACCCAAACCCTATAAATAAAAGATATTTTTTGTGTATTGGGTTGTCTTTTTTAATAAAAGCATTATAAATGTCAACAAGTATGAAGCACTCATGTGATGTTGTTGAGTTTATCATTTATCGTTGAAGAACTTATGAAAATAACTCATTACATAATATAATATGAGACCGTATTTAACAGATTAAAAATGATCTAATACTTAGATTTTATAAATAGAAGACATTTTGTGTATCAAGCTATACTTTTTAGTATCAGGTATTACAAAGCTCAACTAATATGAAGAATTGATGTCATATTATTAAGATTTTTTTAATGTTATTGAAAAAATTAGTGAAATAATATTTTTTATTATATAAGGTGAGATAGTATAAAATATATTAAAAAATATATGAGACTTGCTTAGACCCCACAAATAGAGGATATTTTATACATCATGCTATGATTTTTTTATTAGTAGCTTTGTAAAGCTCAACAAGTATGAAAAACTCATGTGATATTGTTATAATTTCTATAAAGCATAATTTGCGAAAATAAGTAATTCTAAATTGGTATAATAGAAGCTCGTTTATTAGATTAAATAGACAGGCTCTATCATGTAAAATAAGTCATATTTATTACATAAATAAATTTAACTTTCTATCAAGCTCGACTCAATAATAAGTCAAAATATCCCTTAAGGACCTACACAAGCCAATAGGACAAGTGAAAATTGCGAGTTTAATGAGGTGGGTGAGCCCTTCGACCCCCTTGGCCTAGTCAAGCTCCGTCAATGTACTGATAGAGTCCTCCTTTTTATTGATGGAGTAACAGGGTGTATTGACTTGTTCTTATTATATTTTTATTCATTATATATGTCTGTATTTTATCTTTGTATTTGTTAAATTTTAAAGCTTTGAATATCAAAACATTGAGTATGGTTGAACTTATAGTTCATCAACTATTTATACAATCAAACATGCAGGTAATTAGGCTGTGAACTTTAACATATTAAGAAGTATGCCTGGAAAAAAAAAAAATCGATGTCTATAATAATATATTTTTTTATAAAAATGACGTATGTAACAATATATCTTTTTTTTTTGAAAACTTTTAAATTATTTCATATCATATATATATAAAAGCTGTCCCATAACCCTATTCAGTTATATTTTGTAACTCTACCTTTTCTAGTCCTACACTTAAAATAAGACATTATCAGATATTTCTAATAACCCCAACTATCATGTGTAAAAGCCTAGGTCCGACCTAATTTTTTGGTCAAATGTCCCCGATATATGTTCAGTTTTTGGTCCATTTGAAATACACTTGTGTACTTTTCTTTATTTTCATTCAAATGGACGATAAAACCCAGATGGGATTAACTTCAAAATTTTGGATCGAGCTTTCCCTATCATTGAAATTGCAAATTTCCCATATGATTCGTACTATATTCCAATGCTATCTAGAGCTGCCTGTGCCTAATGATCCGTGGCCAACAAAAAACCACCATGATGATGAGCAACAGTCAATGGTTGAATTTTTTTATTAACTATACAATGTCAAAACTTATGAGAAATATCATTATCATAAATATTACTATTAGGAATAAAGAAGTAAATACTCATTGTAGTTTATAAGTGTTAGGATATAATCTAAATTTTCTCCGTTAAAAATATTAGGTAATTTTTTTATAAAATGAGGAACATATTTTTCATAAAAATATTTTTTGGCAAACACTTTCTATAAATAAGCAATTGCATGAGATATATAATTATTATATGTCTTTAAACATTTTTTTCTCATATTACATTGTTGGGTCCCATGTTCCGGCCCGTGAGATAGGTCCAGGCCCATAAAGCAAACAATGGCCCATGAGAAAATCAGAGCTCGCGAAAAACGCCACCCTGAAATAACGGGAATAGGCGCGGGAGTCACGCCAATGGAAACTAACGGAAACTCAGCATTAAATGCGTCACCGGGAACAAAGTGAAAGGCGGAAAGGCTAGCCAATGGAGGCATGGTCGGGCGCCACGCTAACGCCACCACCGCCGCCCTCAGACGCCAACCAATCCCCTCTCTCTCAAGGAAAATCGGGCGTGATCAATAACACATGCCAGCAGCGCAGCACGCTTTATCAGACAAATGCGTGACCGTGGGTCAACGATCACGACCAACGGCGCAACGACCTGAGCAACGGGCGCCTGGGCGCCCAAGAGTCCAAAAACGGGAGGAGGCATATAAGCGCCCTCACCCTCCAGAAAAAGGATTCCGGCTCGACCCGGATTCCAACTCCAAGAACGATTTTTACCGGTTCTCCGCGATCTTGCGACTAAGGGTAACCTTGGATCCCAAGCTCTAATCCAGCTTCCATAATGCTCCAATCCTCCGAGCGGATTGGACCAAATCGCTCTCCTTCTTCTCATCCCGTCAAGTGGGAAAGTTAGCCACTCACCGCAAGATTGCCAAGGAAGCCGCTGCCTTCCATCACCCGCTCACCGCATTTCTACTCATCACCACATAAGCTCTTCTTACGCATCACAAGATTTTTACGCGCACCACCTTAGCGTGCGCATTTCACAATCATGGGAATTTGCCGACTTGAGCGTCTTGAGTGGCCTTGGTGGGAGAAATCCTACTTGACTTTCACCTCTTGTTTGTTGTTTGTGTTGTGCAGTCCGCGTTCCGAGAGACGGAGACCGGATCCTTCTTCCAGAGCCCCTCGCGCGCTTAGGAACTGGCTCCCCTAATCCGTATTCGACAACCTTGGGCCCGGGCCGCAACATTGGCGCGCCCTGCCTGGAATCTCGATAGAAAGCCAAGTGTCACTTTCCTACCCAAACACCGAACAACCAAGCACGGTAAAACACCGGGCGCAGTTGCTCCCTGCCTGCGGTGGAGACCACCGTCTCAGATGGGGTTCCCACGGGGAACCAAGCAAACAACCAACCGGAGCCGGGCACCCGCCACCTAGCCGCGGAGTTAGACGCCCTGAAGGAGATCCTCCCCGCCGTATGCGCGAACACCGGGACCGCCGTGCCAGGGGCTGCCCCTCTAGCGGCCCAGGCCTCTACTTCCAAGAGAGAGAGGCGTCGAGAGGCCACTCGCAGAGGCGAGCCAATCGACTCGACCACGCAGCCGCCCCAGCCGCACCTGGTGGAAACGCCGGGAATGAGGCGGAAGCGCCTCGCCGATGACGACAGGAGGACGACAGCGGAAGGACGCTCCCTCCGCAACTCGCGCGGCAACGGGAGGCCACCGCCGCGGGCTCCAATGGGAGCGCCTCCCATGCAGAGAGCCACCCCGACAAGCATGCATTTAACCCCCGTGGGAACACGGAGCTCCGCGCCGTCCTCAACGCGCGAAGGGGCTCTACTGGATCCTTCGATGGAGGAGAAAGTCAAGGTGTTGTGGGACACCCCGCACAAGGAGAAGCCCACACCCTCCTCCGCCATCTCCTAGTCGCCCTTCGCCATGGACTCGCGGACACAGCCGCTACCGAGCAAGTTCGGAATGCCCATGGAGGGATACGACGGAAGCAAGGATCCCATGGACCATCTCAATCGCCTCCGCACCCACCTCACTCTACAAGGGGCAAGCGAGGCCTCATGTGTCGAGCTTCCCGGGTCACCCTTAGGGGCGACGCGCTACTCGGGTTCCATGGCCTCCCCGGAACTCCATATGCTCGTCGACGAGCTCGCCGACAGACTTCTCGAGCGGCCCGCCTCCAGCAGGCGGGGAGGAGAGGCAACCATGGCACCTAGTCCGCCTCCGCCAGAGGACGGATGAAAGCCTGAAGCGGTTCCTGGACCGTTTCATCACCGAGGCGCGACGGATCCCGCACCTCTCCGACGAACTGAAGCTCAACGCCTTCGTCGCCACTTTGGCGGCGGGGGACTTCTTCAAGCACCTCGCGCACCAGCCGCGGCAGACTTTGGGAGGCGGCGAGGCCATTGCCCGGGCGTATATCACGGCCAAGAGGCCAACGAAGCAAAACGCCCGAGGGGGCTGGACGGCCCGAGACCTCCGTAGCCTCCGGGGGAGAAAGAGGACGGGCGGCAATGGCCTTCATGGAGCGCCGAGGCAAAGCCCGGGCCCACGGGCCTAAGAAGGATTACAAGAGGCCTCTCCGACCCCGCCGAATGATAGCCGCACAAACATCCCGATGCAGATCCAGGATGAAAGATTCTTCAAGTGGCCAAAGACACCCAAGGGTCCTGCAATGGCAGCGACTGGATGACAAAGTACCGCCCACCACCGCCGGCTGGGGGCACTGACCGAACCGCGCACCCCGCGGCAGAGATTGAAGATCCGATCTGGCGAGGACACTTCAAGAGATTCGTGAAAGGCTCGGGCAAGAACCCGCCCTCTCGACGGAGAACCCAAATGAGCCACCAAGAGCCCGCACGGCGGCCGCGTAGTCCACATGATCTCTTCCGCCGACGCCGCAAAACGCCGGCACGGACCACGGAGATAGCTTCCAAAGAGCAAGCGGGGCGGGTTAGGGGTCGAAATGATGTCATTAGCTTTAGCAAACAAGACATGGCACACGTAATTTCCCCCATACCGACCCCCTTGTTGTATCGGCTTCGTCGCCGGGTGGTGATGACTACCAAATTAAACGGGTCTTCATTGATAATGGAAGCTCACAAAATTTGTCAGATCTTACCGCTTCACCAAACCGACTAAAACGTAGCCAAATGAAGGCAGCAAACGGACCATTATACGGGCTTGGACAACGAGCCTGCTCTGTCTAAGGGGATTATACGACCGAAGTCACGATGGGGACTCACCCGCTCTATGACGCGCGAGTTGGCGTTCCTCGTCGTCGACCTTCCGTCTGTCTACAATGCCATACTCGGCAGACCATTCCTGACGGCCTTCGAAGCCGTCACGTCCATCCCGCACCTGAAGGTGAAATTTCCCACCCCTTGGGGAGTGGGAGAAGTTCTCGGAGACCAAGAAATGGGGCGGACGTGCTACTTGTCCCAAATCAGTCCTATGACATCATGCGGACCAAGTGAAGACCTGGACCTCCGCGACGAGACGTCGCTCCAACAGGCCCAATCAGGGGAGGAAACTGAGGCGATTCCGCTCGATCCCTCCGATCCGTAACGGTGCGTCAAGATAGGGAAATCCCTTCAACCCGAGATCGCGACAGACTAATTACCTTCCCTACGGACCAACTCCGATGTGTTTGCATGGGGCTCACTGACATGCCCGGATATCGGCCAAGTCATAGTCCACAAGCTGGGCCTTGACGCGAGCCGAAACCCGTCCGGCAGTTGTTTAGGAACCACTCCGCCGAGAAGTTGGTCGCCATCGTGGAAGAAGTGAAGAGGCTCTTGGACGCAGGATTTATCGGAGAAGTCCCCAAGACCGTGAGTGGTCATCCCAACGTCGTCTTTGGTGAAAAAGAGCAGCGGCAAGTGGCGGATGTGTGTCGACTTCACCGACGTGAATAAGGCCTGCCCCCAAAGATAGCTTTCCGCTCCCAAGGATTGACCAACTCGTGGACTCCACGTCCGGGCACGAACTGAGAGCTTCATGGACGCGTGACGGGATACAACCAGATCCGGATGGACCCCAGAGGACGAGGAGCACACTGCCGTTCATGACAGCACCAAGGGACGTATTGCTAAAAATGATGCCCTTTGGTCTCAAGAATGCGGCGCAACGTATCAGCGCCTGTCGAAACAAGATGTTCGCAGCCCAAATCGGGCGGAATGTGGAGGTGTACGCGACGATATGCTCGTAAAAGCAAGGTCGCAAGCCGCCACGCCGACGACCTGACGAGACCTTCCAGATCCTCCGACAAAGATGGGATGAAGCTTAACCCCGCCAAATGCGCGTTAGGGTAACCTCTGGAAAATTCTTAGGTTTCATCATTGTATCCCAGCAGGAATAGAAGCCAATCCGAGAAGATCAAGGCAATACTGATTTGACCCTCCGCGCAAGACAAAGAAAAGAAGTCCGTGTGAGCCGACAGGCGGATAGCCGCCTCTCACGGTTCTCGCCAAGTCACCCGAGAAATACTTGCCTTCTTCAAGGCGCTAAGGGGCACCAAGTCACACGGGTTCGAGATGAACGAAGAATGCGACGAAAGCTGCCTGTGGAATCGAAGACCTACCTCTCCAGTCACGCCGTCAAGAGCTCACCACTGCGCGGAGAGGATCTCTACCTCTACCCGGCAACGCGCCCTTCCGCCCTTAGCTCCGTGTTAGTGGCGGAACATGAAGGCAAGCAGCGTTCTGGTGTACTACGTGAGCCGGGTGGCGACGACGAAAAACCCGTTATCCGCACGCCGAAAAGATGGCGCGCACTCGCTATGCGTAGCATGAAGTCAGCGACCCTACTTCCGTCACATCGATCGTCGTGCTAATGCACCAGCCGCTGAGGACGATTTTTGCAGGCCCGGAGACGCCCGCCGGGCCGGGTCATGGGCCAGCCGAGCTCGGGAGTTCGACTGGAGTTCCGCCGCGACCGCCGTGGGAAAGGGCAGCCCCCGCGGACTTCATTGTCGGCGGCAACGCCAGAGCAAGCGAGGACAACAACGCCAAGAAGAAGACGGACGGAGATCTCGCCGTATGGACTCTCAACGTGGACGGATCGCCAACCTGGTGCAGCAATGGAGCCGGTGTTGTGCTAAGACGCCCAAGGCATGGAGATCACATACTCCGCTACACCGGCCTTCCTGCCACGAACAACGCTGCAGAATATGAAGCCCTCCTCGCGGCTCTCGATCGGGCGAGGAGTGTTCCCGCGCGGCCGGTCGTGCGTAGTGATTCCGAGCTCGTGGTCAACCAGGTGAAAGGGAACTTCGCCGCGAACCCACAACTAGTGAGGTATCCGGCGAAAGTAAGAACCCCGATCCCCGAGTTCGGCCAATTCGAGATCGAGCATATCCCGAGATCGGGATAACGAACGCTACGACCGGCCGGCCCGGACGCTGCCGCCGTAACACGGAGCAAGACGCGAGGGAGCCCGGGAAGTCCTAAACGCACCCAAAGATCGACGCCAGGACAAAGAAGTAATGAAGATCGACACGGAGATAATTGGATGACGCCAGTACATACGGTTCCTCGTCGGAGGGAACCTTGCCGAAGACGCCAACGATGCCAAGCGGGTCAAGAAACGGCGGGATGGTACACGATTCAAACGGAAGGTCAGACAGACGGGGATACTCAGCTCCCTCCCGAAATGTCTCACCCTGCAGGAGGCCGACTACGCGTTGCGTAAGTACACTTGGGGTCTGTGCGGATCACACATTGGCGGGAAAAATCTAGCATTCAACGTCATGCGGCGGTGGCTTCTACTCGCCCACCATGAAGCGAGACGCTATGGAGTTCGGGTCCGCAGCGTGAAAGTCACAGTCCACGGCAACATGACACACCAGCCGCACACCGAGCCGCACCATCTCCGTCCCCATGGCCGTTCGCGCAATGGGGGCTCGACATACTTGGTCCACTTCCAATGGCAAAATGGACAGAGAAAATTTCCGATCGTCGGTATCGACTATTTTACGAAATGGGTGGAAGCTGCCCTCTCGCTAAGATCACTCGAAGCACAATGCGACGGAGTTCCTCCGCCAAGGCATTGTTTGCCGCTTTGGGATCCCCGAGGTTGTGGTGACCGATAACGGGACCCACCATCAAACGCTTTACAAAGTATTGCCGCGACCTCCGCATCAAGCCGGTACACACATCCGTGGCGCACCCGGCAGCCCAACGGCAGGTCGGGTTACCAACCGCACGCGTTGTCGCATGGGATAAAGACCCGACCGAAGACGAGGGGCTCCCGGGTGGAGGAGCTACCATCGCTGCTATGGTCGCACCGAACGACTACGAGGGAATCAACAAGGCGTACGCCAACCTCTCGCTTGAGTTGAGGCAGTGGTTCCCGTGAGAAGTGGGAATGCCAAGCCCGCGAGTCGAACACTTCGACCCGCCTACCAACGCCAAAGCTCGGGGAAAGTCTGGACTTGCTCTCGGGTTCGGGATGTCGCGCTCAACCGAACCGCCGCCTACCAAGAAGCGAGTCGCGCGATACTACAACAAGCGGGTGAAAGCACGCCCGCTAGAAGTTGGAGATCTGGTCCTCCGGAGCGTAGAGGCATGAAAGACCGCGAACAGGAACAAACTCTCCCCGGGATGGGAGGGGCCGTTCTTCGTCTCCGCAATCCTCCGGAGCGGAGCGTACAAGCTACGCGCCTAGAACGGCAAACTTGTCCCACGGACATGGAATGCCGCCAACTTAAGGAAGTATTATCAATGATGCAACAAATGATCCGTAAGTCGCACGCGCATACATCATGATGAATGCTTGAGCATGTTTCCTGTCTTTTGGTTAACATTATCACTCTTATTGTCATATTGCATATTCATTCGTGTGAATTGATGGCATGCATTGCATAATCAAATCAAACGACCTAGATCGCCCGAGTCGGGAGGACAAGCGTCCGTCTCAGAAAAACTACTTCCTTGGCTCGGTGCCGGGCGGTCCAGAGGCAGACTGGCCACGGACTCCGTCCTCACGCTAGATGGCCTGGGGACGGCTCTACTCACCATGGCTTCGCGCCAAAAGGCCCCAGCGGCCACCCAGAGACTCGGCCCCGTGCTAGTCAGCCCGGAGGCGTCCAGCCGTGGGCTGAGACACCGGATCCAGGCGATCCAATCCAAAGGCTACGCGCCTACGACCCGTGCGGTCAAGACCCATAGGCCTGGGGGCTCTTGGAGTCCCCACTCTACGGCCAACAAAACCTTAGGGGGCGTGCGACGACCTTCTTGCACAGAAGAGAGCACCAACAGTCTACAATGGTCGTGGGCTAGGACCTCAACTTGGTGTTCATAACGCTGAGCAGAGCGACACACCTCCCGCAATTATACGCGACCGAGGCCTAGACCCGAGTCCGGTTAACGCGGCCTCGACCACCTGCGCGCTAGCCCTCGCAGAGGCTCCAGGGGCTTGGCGACGACATCCGCTTTACCGGATCGAGCTCCCCAAACGTGTGAGCTGTGACGACATCCTCTTACGAAGGACGAGCACCACGCAAGAAGGCGCCCTGTATAGGGCCTTAATCAAAACGGCTCCAAAGGGCCCGGTACTCAAACGCGGCATGATCCAACAAGTAAAGCAAAACAAAAGGCGAGCAACGCCGTATGATAAGGGAAGCATGGACGCCGCGCAAGCAAAAGCTTCTCATTTATACGTACATTATACAAGCGACAAGCATGATACAACGATTTAAACCGAACTCGAAACTTAACGGGCGGCAGGCTAATCGCCAGGACTCGACGGGCCCGCTTCCTCAGGGAACGTCTTCAGGCGCGACGCTTCTCCTACCCCGGCGTTTCCTGGATGAAGGACGCCGGCTGGGACGTGAGGAGCCGCCAGGGAGACGATCCTGCGGCACAAGCGGATACCGTCCCAAAAGCGAGTATCCATCGCCGACCGCCACTCTGAAGGGGAGTGCTGCCCGACCGCGTCTGCGACTAGCCCAGTGATCCTGTCCTCCGCTGCAGAAAGAAGGCCCTCCAGCTGTGCCACTCTCCGCCGCGCAGCTGCCAACCTCCTCGAGAGGGATGCGATCCGAGCCAGATCGCCGCGGGCGAGATGGTGCCCGTCCAATGATGATCCACTCAAGGCTGCCGCGGAAAGAGCCGGGCCGCACCTCGAGGGGGACAAGATTGCCTGGAGCCTCGCGCAGAAGGAAAGTTAGGAGCATGACCAAAATCGACAACAAAGGGAAGAAGTCCGAGGAGACAACCGTACCAAAAAGATGTTCGGCCGCGCATGAAGCGTGTGAAATCGCACAGAGAGCCTCTCTCTGGGCTCAACTTCCTCAACAACATGGGAGGGTCTGGGGAAGGCCGGGCTCTCAAGGAGCGCTCGCAGCTCCCGCCGAGGACGCCCCGGCCGCCTTCGCTGCTCTCCGAACCACACCAGCCGCAGAGCTGCCGCGACCGCCGAGCATGCGACCCGTGTGCTCATCCAAAGGGGCCACTCCTGGGCTCCGTCTCGATCGCGTGAGGAGGGTCGACCGGGAAGGACTGCAGCCGCAGAACGCCGGGGCTCGCCACGAGCGACCCCGGCTTCCCTTCGTCTACTGCTTCGAACAAAGAAGCAGAGCCGCCCCACCCTCCGAGAATACCACCAGATCCCGTGAGGCCCGTACGCGAAACGGGCTCGACAAGAATAGCCGCAACGATGCAGCCCCCCGCCTCCGACGCCCGGCCAGCACCGAAACCGATGGCCTCTCGGGGCTATCCAGAACAACAACGTCCCCGACGCCTCGGCCGATACAGCCAGGAGGGTCCCCAGGGTAGAGACTCGACCTCGCCGACTTCGTGGCGGATGGCTCCGCGATCGAAGTCGACGAAGGTACTGCAGTTCCCTTTCGCGCGCGCCCGGCAGATCTCGGCCGAAGCTGAACTTCCCGCAGTGAAGAACCGACGACTCGCCTTTCTTAACCTCCTTCGGAGAGGCGCTTCGCTTCCCTCAACCTTTTGAGGGCTGCCGCGTCCTCATCACTCTTCAAGAACGCAGCAGAACAACTCTCCTCCGCAAAGACGCCGGGCCGCGGATGAGTCTCCGTATCTCCAGGACCTCCCGACCGGCCTGGCCGCCGCCCGCCCAGCCAGCGGGAGGTCCCCATCTGGCAATCTCAAACGTGATAGGGGAAAGGTAGTGGCCCCGTTTTTTAAAGTTCTCCTCCTCAGACTGAACGGCGGTGATCAGCTTCGAGGATTCAAACATGTCCTCATCGGTGGGCTTGTTCCTAAGAACTCCGAGATCGGGCCCCACCTCTCGGAAGCTCATACTCGAAAGGCGTCTGGAGGAAGAAGAAGCGCTCCTTCCAGCCCTTAACGGAGTCGGGATTTGTGCCACGCAAGTTGAATCCTGCCCTGGGGGTGAGCGATATCCAATCCTCCGACTCCGAGGCCCGAAAAATTACCCTGGCCGCCTTCACGTCAAAGTCGCACTGGTGCATGATGGCGAAAACGCACAGAGACACTAGGTAGCGTAAGGCGTTAGGGTGAAGCCTGGCCATGGGAACTCCCAAAGGCATCGACTATTGCGTGTTAAGCAAAGCAATGAAATACGAAGTCCTCCCTTCGATGGTACTCATAAACCGTTATAAAACCCTCCTCGGAGGGGCGCTACTCTATCTTGAGGACCAGGAGCAAGGGAAATCAGCTCGCCGGGAATCGCATAGTCTACCCTAAGGGAGGCTATATACGCCTCAGTCAAAATCGATCTGGTGTTGCAAACACCATGGCGTATAGCTCTGCGGACACGGGAAGAAGAAGAGCCTTCTGTTTTCGCTGCCATTTGTTTTTAAGAACTTCAAGAATGAAGGTAGAAGAAGTCAGCGGAAGGAAAGAAACGATTGGCGTCCGGTTTAAATAGACAACGCCGAACAAAGAGGCGGGAAACTGAATTGCCGCCGCCAACGGAGGTTGAGGCACGTGGCAGCATCCCAGCACACCGCAGAACTCCAATCGAGTGCCATGATGGCTAGGCGACAAGTTACTGACGCGGATCAGCTAGCACTACGTTGGCGCCACCAGATTAAATGCGGGCTCACGATAGTAGAGCCCCCAATTGACGTGCGCAAAAAAAAAAAAAAAAAAAAAACAAGGAACAGGAAAATCCGACAGGAGAAACAATACGAAAGGCAGAGTTCTCATTACGACAAAATATTTCTGTTACAACGCTAACAGGAAAAAGAAGTGCTACACAGCATCAAAGCAGTTATTGGAACCAGAGGCCAGCGTAAGAATTTTGGGCGCGATAATCCACCAACTGACCATGAGATCGGATACGCAAGTTGCGAGGATCTAGGACACCTGCGCGGAAGTTTGGATCCTCCAGCAAGGCCAGCCTCTGGTATACCCGGGCGGCGTCCCGTAAGGCCCGTCCCGGGATCGGATTCGGTCCTTCGTTATGAAGCCTCGACCCTAACTCTAACTGCAACTCGGCGACCTCAGCTTCATGCCGCTTCTTAAGCTGCTCGAGCTCCGCTTCAAGGGCCAAAATGCGGGCCTGCGCCCCCACATTAGCGTCCGCTAGACGAGCGGCCCGAGCCTCAGACTCGGCCCAGGCGCCCTCCAAGTGTGCAACACGGGCCCCGAGCCGCTCCACCTCGCCGCGGCGACCACTCTTCGCAGCGGGACCATTGCGAACCGTGGAGGAGTCCTCGACTCCGAGAAGGGCCAGCAACCGTGGCCTCGAGAAGGCGCTTCCAAAGGCGCCCGATCCCGAAAGAGCGGGGCCGTGAGAGCTTGGATTCGACTCGTGAGAAGAATATTCAGTCATTGAAAAGTTCGCCATTCGATTTCACAAATGGGAGATCGAGCGCAAAAGGTCAAGACAACCAGAGGACGAGCAAGTACAGAAGGGAGCCAAAAGTCGGGGGAAAACGTTTAAATAAGCAAGTTTTCTCCCGAAGAGGCGGCAAATCCGAAAAAACAGAACGCATTTAAAGCAGGGCAAATGAAGGCTTGCCGCGTGGAAAGTTCCTGAAAACTCGCACGCTCCCCAGATGAAATGAAGTCTCAATGGCTGGCAGGCATTAAATGCGCCAGCCGTCTCAAGGGACATGACGGTTGACAGAGACCCCACGGGCTCCTGGGAATGACACGTGGACCCTCAGGGCAATATGCCCGGGAAATGGAAAAACGCATTCACAAAGGCAAGACAAAAGCTGAACACAAAAAAAAAAAAGAGGCTACTTCTTTTATTAAATACTTCTTGTAAAGTACAAGGACCGCAACCATGAAGTCATGAGAAAGAGAAAATCAGTGCGAAGCCCGGTATGTCTCCCTCGCGAAGCCCTAGGAGAGCCCGTGACCAGCGCGTGAGTAACTACCGGAATTGCACCGGGCGAATCGGGCAGAAGTGAGGAGCATCCCCTGGGAGTCTCCGCACTTCAATCCACCGGGTACTGTGAAGCACTGAAATCAAGCACTCAGAAAGTCCGATGTCAAGCCCATCTTTCCCGGGAGGGATACTTACCTCGCACCCCTTCTATGGCGGGTCGCACCGGCCTGGCGCACGGGAGACTTCTCCTCCGAAAGCCGTCAGAAGCGGGAGAAGATACTCGGAGGAAGTCAAAGAATCCCGCCCAGCCAGCCAAGCCACAACCAAGAAGGAGGCGCATGACAACGGCAGGACGATTGAGCCATTCTCGTTAGCAAAGAAAAAAAGCCACAAGGCTTGGACTACAACGGTCTCCGCTGGGGGAACCCTAGCGTGCAAGTGGTCCATACGACTCCTTCTCGAGTGCCCACCGGGCGGCAAAGCCGGGAATCTCCTCATCGCCTCCAGCTTCTTTGGTAAGGGATGAACTCCACTCGCCGAGTAACCCCTATTTATAGATATAACACAGTGCCATCCCTTCACCCGGGCGTGACACGGCATCCAAAGAACGCCTTTCGGCAACAAAAGAAAAGATCCACAAGTCGAGGCGAAACCCAAGACGCGCGAATCTCGCCGGCGAGGTGACGGTCGCAACAAAGACTGAAAGCTCCGCCCGCCCCGGGAAAGGCGCGAAATGGGAAGACGACAAAAGTGGCGCGGCACGAGGAAGGGCAGAGGCCGTGGAAATGGGCCCAATGGACATGCCGTGCCCGACCACCGGGCCGGCCTGTAATGGGGCTAGTGTTGGTCCCATGTTCCGCCCGTGAGACAGTCCCGAGCCCATAAAGCAAACAAATGCCCATGAGAAAATCGAGCTCGCGAAAACGCTCCCCCAAATTAAACGGGAATAGGCGCGAAGTCACGCCACGAAAACTAACGAAACTGCCAGCGCATTAAATGCGTCGCCGGGAACAGGCGTGAAAGGCTAGCCAATGGAGGCATGGCTGGCGCCACGCCAACGCCACCAGCTGCCGTCTGCAGACGGCCAACCAATCCCCTCTCAAGGAAAATCGGGCGTGATCAATAAATACACAAAAATAACGTGCACGCTTATCGATGTGCCTGCCGGCGTGACCGGCGGTCAACGACTGCGACCAACGGCGCAACGACCCAGGCAACGGGCGTCTTGGCGCCCAAGAGTCCAAACGGGAGGAGGCATATAAGCGCCCTCACCCTCCAGAGAAAGGGATTCTGGCTCTGAATTCGGATTCCAACTCCAAGAACGATTTTCTGGTTCTGCGATCTTGCGACTAAGGGTAACCTTGGATCCCAAGCTCTAATCCAGCTTCCATAATGCTCCAATCCTCTGAGCGGATTGGACCAAATCGCTCTCCTTCTTCTCATCCCGTCAAGTGGGAAAGTTAGCCACTCACCGCAGTGCACCAAGGAAGCCAGGCCTTCCATCACCTGCTCACTGCATTTCTACTCATCACCACATAAGCTCTTCTTACGCATCACAGCATTTTTACGCGCACCACCTTAGCGTGCGATTTATCATTGCGGAATTTGGTCGACTTGAGCGGGAGTGGCCTTCGTGGGAGAAATCCTACCGACCCTTCACCTCTTGTTTGTTGTTTGTGTTGTGCGCAGTCCAGTTTCGAGAGACGGAGACCGGATCCTTCTTCCGAGCCCCCCGCGCTTAGGAATCCGGGCTCCCTAATCCGTACGACAACCTTGGGCCCGGGACGCAACATACATATTGACCTAACACCCCATCTATTATATAATTATTTTCTGTTAATAATACCAAGTTTGTCCCATTAAAACCTTAGTTGCGGTAGGGGGCATGTCAAAGGCATAAAGTAAATTCAACATTAGAAGTTTGTAACATTTTCATACATTTAGATTTGTTGGTTTGGTTTCATAGAGTACTTGTCCTAAATAATATATCGGGCCATAAAAAGAATGCTCTTAGGAATGTAAGCTTATGGCTAAAACTTTAAAATTAAGCGTGTTTGGGCGAAAATAATATTAGGATAAGTAATCATCTGGAAAGTCATTATGTTAAAATTACTTATAAAAAAAAAAAGCTTATGGTTAAAACTTTCTTCTATACTTTTAACTTTTAATATCTTAACTCTTTAAAGCTATATTTTTTTTTAGAATAGAAAAAAGAAAAAAAACTCTTAAAGGATCCCAAATTCTCCCCGAGAAGATACTTGTTCTGAGAAAATGCCCCATGGTTGCCAAATCATGGACATGTTGTATAAGCTTTCAAATTGTAGCAGTTATGTGCAAGAAATTTTAATTTTGTACAATATTTAAATACAAATTATAATATTTAAGGTCTATTATATGATCTATTATAAAATTTTAAAATAATTATACATATTTAATTTTCTCTCTATATTATAAGTATATAATTTTTATAATTTAAATAACAAAAACAAACATCATATATTTATACTATTTGAATATGGAGTAAAAAGAGAGATACCCATTTCATAAAAAAATGTGGGCACATTTAATAAAGTCGCTACCAGAGAAAATCGATCATCCATGATAACAACGAATCCAATGGCAGCCTCCTTGATTGACGGTTGATCAGTATTGTTTGGCGGCATGGGGCCCGGCACGGATTTCCCGCTGCTGTAAAGTACGTTACCATTTCATGTCTGTTCTTTCCCATTCTTCCTTTGAAAAATAAAAAAATAAAATTAGTAATTTCAGTTTGAATCTTGGGTAAATAATATTGCTCTACTTAGAGGAGTCTAAGTAATAGAGTGCGAATTCCGAAGATATCATAAAAATGACTTAAGTTAGTATATTTGTAATATTAAAATTGAATTAAATAATTATCTTTATCAAATTAAAAAATTACTTGAATTAATAATGACATGCTATTTTATTTCCCTTTTGTGAATTTTTAATTTTCTAGTAGTTAAAGGTTATTTTAAGAATGATATATTTGTTGAGATTGTATGTTTTTGGGTTAACATAGAAATGACAATCACTCAAAATGCTTATCTAAAAATGCCTACCCTAAAGATAGTAAGATCAATCGGTCCAACTTAGGATCGGAGATGTCAAAAAGGTCTAACCATAAGTTACAACAACTAAGTCAATAATATATTTGTTGAGAATGTATACTTTTTGGGTTCACATAGAAAGGGCAATCACTCGAAATGTTTATCTGGAAACGTCTGCCCCGGAGATAATAAGACCAATTGGCCCAACTTAGGGTCAAAGATGTCAAAAAAGGGTCCAACCATAGGCCGCAATAACTAAGTCAAAGTTCAAAGATGTATCAGCATCTAAGTATGACAAAAAAACCATTCGTATTGTCAACGAACGACATCATGACTCAACAAGCATTAAAATTTACTATGCTAAAAAATGCATTCGCCATATCTAAAAGAGTAGTTTGATAGCATGGATGTTGATAGGACAATACAATATTATCCAACGAATATTAGAAAAATGGTGTAACTACTTTCTGTCCCTAGCCAACCAATGTCAAGCTCCATTACTATAGTTATTTTCAACTATTAGCTTATAAATATGCTACCAACTCACAGTGACAGAGATCAGAAAAAAAAATGTTATGAAATTGAAAGTCTACATGTTGAAGGGAATGAAAGTGTTTCTAAAGTAATGCCACAGAGTTAGACAAAGTGTCCTGCCGCATGCTGCACTAGGGGAGCAGCGGAGAGAAGTTTTTGATACACATAAGAAGGCAGCTATCAGGGAAGGCCATATTATTTTCAGAAGATCAAGCATCTCTCAACACTAAAGCCTCAAGAGAGACACTTTCCATGCATCAACCATCTCTCATTGGGTCTCTCAAAATGCCTGACCACTCTACATCATACCATCTAATATAAGAGTCTTACAGTTGAATTTAAAGAGTTAATAAATACGAAAGTTATCCTACTTAAATTAATATTCATGCAGGTATCAAATGAATTAATTTAAAAATAATATTAGGGTCTTTAAATTTTGTTATTATAATGTATAGGACTAGAATCATAGTATTTAGATTCGGATCATTCGTTGAGTGATTGCTGCTCAGGATATATCTTTTTTTAAATTTGTATCAATGTTAATATATTATTTAATTTTAATATTTTAATTTATTACGATATATATGAATTACTAGTAAGATAAATTAACTTGGTATTAGATATATCAGATAATTAAGCGGAAAAAGGATGGATTCGGGGGACCATTGCTACGTGCATTCACTTTTAGGATTTCAAAATTTAATGGGTTTTTAAAAATATAGTATAAAGTTTTTTTAAAAAGAATTTTAAAAACTGTAATATTTGAATATTATATTATAAAAATAAAAAAATAACCATCTATATATTCATAGAATTTATTTTATTATTACGATAAAAATATAAGTGATGAGAGGCGCATTGATAATGACCCCTGCATAGCAGGCACTCCGCTCCCAAAGAGGACAGGCTGAATTCTCCCGGCCATGGTCTGTACGGAAATGTCGAGGAAAATTTTCAGGAGGCGGCAAAAGGGCATAGTTCCAATCCAAATGCATCACAGAGCATTGGAATTTCGTCGTCTTCCTGGGGATTCACGAAACAAAGCCTCCCAAATCTCAGTGAAAACTTCAACGATGACTCCATGGTGATGGCGGGAATTCAGTGACAAGAAACAGTGCAGGAGCTGCTCCAAATCTCTCCTCTCAAACATCTGCTTCTCCAGGATCATATCCATCATAGACCGCCGGAAATCCTCGTACGGATCGTCGGACTTCTTCACCACCGCGAAGCTCTCCCTCACCTTCCCGTCCACCGTGCACGGTATCAGCCTCTGGAACACCGACAGCCTCGCCGGCGTCTCGCTCTCTCCCGACGAAGACACCGAAGATCGTCTGGCAGATCTCTTCCTCGCCTCTGCAACGCGCTGCTTCATGGCCGGTTTCTTCACCATCGCTGCGCTTTTCCTGCGCCTCAGGCCAGATGGCCCCTCCCGTATCGTTTCCAAGTGAGGGTTGTACTCGGAGGAGGAATCCGTCGAGAAGCTCCTAGAAGAAGAAACCAATGTCTCTGTTTCTTCGTCGTTTTCTTTCCCCCCGCGGCCTTCGCTGCTAAACAGACCGCTATCTGCCGAAGACGTGCTCAAACGGAGCCTCACTGCCGCTTTCTTCCTTCTGCTGCGGCGTTTCAGAGTAAGCGGAGGCGGCCGAGGTGGAATGACGACGTCGTCGTCGGAGCCAGCGGAGGCGGCGGAGTTGTAGATCTTACGGCGAGGCGCTTCGTCGTAAATCTTGGCAACCACGTGCCATTTCTCATCTTTCCTCCATCTGAAGTCGGATGATTCTGCGCAGTCAGCAGCAGCGACCGAGTCAAAAGAGCATCGTGATCTCAAGCCGCAGCCGACTGACACGGCCGCAGATGAGACGCAGCGTCCGTCGGAAGACTGAGAGCATCTGGGAAGCGGCGGCTGTGACGGTAGCGCTACGGCGAGATCTGGGCATTTTTGCTTGAGGAAGGAGAGACGGTGGGACGAAGGGACAGTGGAGGGTTCTCTGGAAAGGCAAGATTGGAAAGATGGGATGACTCGTGATATACGGAACTTGAAACGTTTCGGCAACTTCATCTTCCGCTCTCTGTGATTGTTTGGTGATCGACGTAAACTGGTTCTGTCGATAAATTGCAGGCTTATAAAGGAGGAGAGGGGGCCGGTGGTAGCCGGCTGTTGTACTCAACTGTACTGAGTGAAATGTTCTTTAATATGCAAAATATTATTGGCAGAATTCTTTTATTTTGTTTCATTTATTTTTTATGTTAAGGCCATGGGAGGAGAAACAGCCTTCAGCTTTTGGCTGTTATTAAAGAGTGTTTTTTAATATTTAAAATAATATAACATTTCCCTATTATTGATAGAATTGTGCAAAGATAGATATATTTTATAAATAAATGCTATTGATAGGTGTGATTTAAATAAAAACAATCTGACTTAACTTGAATTTAAACTAATTATCAAGTTATAAAATTAATTCAGGAGACAACATCATTGAAGATTCAGCAAAGTGACCAAATTATCGAATAATTAAAAATATATTATTGATCAAGATACTTAATAATTTGACAAAATAATAAATAAGATATCTAATCCTAACAAATGACTATATATAACTGTTTGATATTCAAATGTATTGAATTTGACTATAATGACTGAACAAGTGTGAAATTTTAATTGTCAAACAGTTATTAAATTACTATAAATAACGGTTATATAATTAATATAGCTATTAGAAATTAAAACAATACAATATTTTAGATAACAGCTGCATTGATTTTAAACATACAAGTTAATTAGCACTCAAGTTATAAATATAGACCCCAATCAATAGTAGGGGATATCAAATAATCAAATAATTATATAGTCAGGCAATCAACACTAACGAGTATAAAAAAATATTAGAGCATATCTCTCCATCTCATATTCATTCCTACTCATCGTATTTTTCATATTTTTTCTCAAAAAAATTATTAACTTGATCATTATAAAATATATTAAAGAATAAATATCATATATATTTTATTTTTTATTAAATTATTATGGTGTGTAAAATCAGAATTTATAATTATAAAATTAGACATAATTTTTGAAACAATTAAAAATTTTACTAGACTTTTTAATTTTTATTATAATTTAGATATCAGATATGTATCAACTAAATTATTTAAGAAATATTTAGAAGTGTGTGTGTCTATATATATATATATATATATTAGTAAATAATTCTTTTGAATAAAAGGCAATTGTATATTTGTTATGGCTATATATTTATATTTTTTAATTTAATTATTTATTTTTTAATATATTTATTAATTATTTTAAAATAATTAAATTATAATTATTTATTTAAAAAAATAAAAAAATAGATTTTATTTTATGAGAGATGTGATATCCAAACTCAATAGATGGCCAATGACTAGGCGATTGGTGGCTACATCGGCCAAAGGAGATTCTCTCTGATTATAATATTCAAATTTCATATTAAAAATAAAAAAATTATTAAAAAATTAGGGGAGAGAGAGAGAGAGAGAGAGAGAGAGGGGAGAGATGGAAAGCACAAGTCGGTCATATCTTCCCGGCATCTCCTCCTAAGCATGATGATGTGAAACTGTCACGCTTTAATTTAATTAACAACGCAGGCCGTTAATTAATATATATCGCTTCCGCCGCTAAAATGGTAAATTTGTTCAAAGCCAACTTAGTAATTTTTTGACATTCGTGAATTGAGTGTACGAACACAGATAGAGTAGCCTCGATGGTAAATAATGTGTGCTTAGCCATGCACGTTTTTCACGTAAACTTGTTCTGTCTGTCGTACATCATTTATTTACGGCCCTTCAAATAAGTGACTTCGTGTTTTTCACCTTTTCGGTTGGATAAAAATCCTTAACAATTATTTTTTTATCAAAAAAAAAGTCTTAAAAGATATAACGACTCTAATTTGTTAGGTTTATAATCACTAATTGGTGGCGGCTTGGGGGGGTTGAGCTATGCCGGCTGACAAATGATAAATGTGGCCAAAGGTGTCACTGGCCGATGATTGACAACGAGATTAGAAAACTTGTTGCCTCTCGAACAATAGTGGCATCCCGAGGCGTTGGTAGCCAGTTGTTGATCGTCGGTGGTGGGCTTGCTACTTGGCAATTGATGATCATATCGTCGGACATTTACCACCAAAAGTCGTGGGAGTAATTGACAGATATAAGATTACTTTATTATTAGATGTAGGTACCTTATTTTATTATTGTAGGACTTGAATGAAGTCGCTTGGCAAGAAAAAGGTACCAATAGCTAGCTTTTTATATTTAAAAAAATAACTTATTAATGAGTGTCGATGATTAATAATAATAGCAGATGAAGTTAAAATTTTTTTTTTCATTAATGAGGTAAATATTTTTGATTGATTATTTTTTTTCAAGCTAAATATCCAAAAATATAAAAAATATTTTTTATTTATGTCTAATATTCAAAAAATAAAAATACATTTAAAAAATTATCCGGTGACAAAAAACCTACCACATTAACTTATTTGACATGAGCTCTGCTCGCGTACCTTGAATTGTACAAAATTGATAGGTCGTTTATTAGGCTTTCAAATTTGAACAGTGATGAATACTGATAAGTGGTTTTGAGCTGTCTGAATGCATAAATGCTGATTAAGCGTGGAAATAGCCGTTTTTTTTTTATTTTTATTTTTTTTGGGAGATAACATTCGCAGTGCTTAACTTCACTTTAATGATCCAATTATTTTTTAAAAATATTTACTAAATATAAAATATTTTTCAGAAAAATATTCCTATAATAATTTTTCATTTTCCTTTTATAAAAATATTCTTTTGAAAAATCACTTCCACCAATAATATTTTTTAATATAATTATTTTGCCAGATAATTTAAATAATCAAATATACCGATAAATAATAGTGGACAATTAGTGAGATTTTTTGGCAGCGGAATCATTGACCGGAGGTGGGGGTTTGTGAGCGCTGCTGACCGGTGGTAGAAGTCGGGGATGTTGTCAAGTGGCAGCTTGTCGCCGGATAACTGCCTGCCAATGATCGGCACATGAGAATTCGAGGCGTTGTTGGCCGGAGATTGGCCAAGGCTTAGGGCACATGAGAATTAGCAGGTTGGGGTGCAAGCCAACCTCAGTTCCATCAATAATATATCAGTATAATTATATAAATAAAAATAAAAATAGAATGTATAAAACACATATTTGCCGGCGAAAGGATATCGAAACGAAAAGAAAAGCTAGCCATAGCCGGCAGGCCGCCGTCACAGAAGAGGGCTCCGAAACTCCGGCCACCACCACGGCGTTTCATCGGCCGTTTTGGTACACTCTCCGAAGAACTCCTTATTAATTCTTCGGATGGATATCAGAAAATGCGCGGCTGATTATTTAATTTGTTTTTTTTTTTTCATTATTTTCTTATTCTCAAATTTTACTTTATAATTTTACCTTGATACTATAACGAAAAAAGGCTTGACTGTGTATATCACACGTACGTAATTTTTTTTTACTTTTTTGTTTAATTATTTTTCAAAAATAAACTTATATTCATTTAACAAATCTAAAATAATATATTTTTTTAAAAAATCAGGATAAGAATATATAATTTACGTCTAAAAATTAACGTAAAAATATATTTGTTAATTTTACCTTTTATAAATATTAAAATATCAATTTTTTAACTTATTAATATTCAAGCACAAATATTTATTATGTTACGAAAAAGCGTAATCATATGCGACAAGTCTTATCGAAAATAAAAAAATGTTTTCCGAGTTAAATTTCTGCTTCTAATTAATGAGGGACGACGGGCTTGATGGCTGTTTGTTTGTATTTTTTAAGAGCACAAGTTTTATGATTAGCCGGGCCATAATTGTCGCAATGACATTATTAAGTAGCCTACCGTCGCTAAGCTATGAATATATAATTAAAGTAGCTTCTCACTTATTTATATTTTGCATTTAATGCCTGCACTTCTAAGTTAACCCAGTTAAATACGCCCCCCCCCCCCAAAAAAAAAAAAAAGAGTATATTTTATTATGCTGTGTTATGAATTGTTTATAACACAGTATCGTTGCTAACCCCAGTTAATATGTCCGTACCGTAGGGGGAAAGTCAGAAGTTAAATTGTTTATAAACAAAAAAAATTAATTATTGAAAAGTGTCATTCACACATTGTTAAGATAATATTAATAATAGGATATTAGGCTGTCCATTTACCGTGGCTCAAATAAATTTCTTTGAATCGATCCAACAACTCTTCAACACTATTAATTAAGCAAAAAAGTTGCATTAGTTTGTCCAAGAAGAACACATATCTATATTTTAGTGTGGCCTGTTCTACATTGGCCGGGTAGTAATTGGGTAGAAAAGACAATGTAGCCATCTAAGACTAAAATAGGGAGCAGCTTAGTGTAAAAAACTTTGTTGGGGCCACTCCCATGTGAAAGTTCTAGTGGCCGGAGGACTTGCATGGAGTACAAGGATCTTGCGTGAGACTAAGGTCTGCGGGCTTGTGCACTGAGTGTCCACGGACCATGCACAGATTAGGCACCAGGAATTCCGATCAATGTTTGTTGATCGAAAGTTCTGGACGGATAAAATGACCGGTCAATTTGTTAACTGACCAATTATGTGTTTCGGTCAACATATTGTTGACCGGCTGGAGGTTCGCAACTTTGCCCAAGGATCGCAGAAGGATGACCGACTAGTCAATGTGGGCGCTGACCGGTCAAGTGAAGAAGACGGTCAATATGGGCGTTGACCGGCCAAGTAAAGAAGACGGTCGATAGAATATTGGCCATTCATCAAGGAATCCAGTAGGGTGCCAACTTAGAAGATTTTCTAAGCATGTATGATCTAAAGAAGCTATTGGATTTCCTGATTTGGGAGCCATTTTATGCAAAGTATCTTTATATTATTGGTAGGGACAGATTTTATCGAGAATAAAATATTCTGTAGATTATTAATATATTTGCATATGTATTGAAATGGCAGTGAGAGAGAGTGGAAGAAAAAGTTTCTGAGTGTATAAGAATGAGGAGAGAAAGATAGAGAAGAAAATAGAGCAGTGAGTAAAAACCAAAGTGTAAAATTTTTGTATACTTGTACTCTATTTTTCGATTTCGCCTCAAAGGTTTGTGTAGCTGTGTGTGTGGTTTGTAACCAATCTTATATAGTGAAACTTGTCTATGAACTAAGTATTATGTAATTTTTTTTATTTGAGAATGATTTTTTACGTAAAATCTTGGTGTTCATCTTCTTCTTTATTATTTCTCCTTTTATTGTTTGTGCCTGTGGTGGCAGTCGGACGCCATATATCCCAACGAGTGGTATTAGAATCAGGTTGAGAACTCTATTTAAATGACGTCGTCGTCTTCAAAGAATCTACTATTTAGTGTGAAGCAGTCCAACGGGTAAAGTAATTTCATCCTCTCGCAAGAGAGGGTGAAGAATATCATAACTCGAGAATATATGGTGAAAGTATTGCAGAAGAAGAAAGAGAAGCCAAAAAACTTGACCGAGGAAGAATGATAAGACAAAAGGGATCTTGCCAACTGCACCATAAAGTTGTGTCTGGCAGATAACATGCTCCAAGAGGTCATCGACTTGACAGACCCGGTGGAGGTTTGAGAGAAGTTGAAAAGTAGATATAAGTCTAAGTTCTTGACAACCAGGTTGTACGTGAAGAAGCAATTATATGGCCTGCGGTTGTCGGAAGGTGGGAGATTTGAAAAACACTTGGACGAGTTCAACAGGATAGTGATGCAGATGTCGGTCCTGGATGAGGAGATCAAGAAGAAGGATAAGGCGTTGGCATTGCTGACTTCTTTATCAGCTTCATATGACCATATCGTCACAATTTTGCTGTCTGGAAAAGACACGCTTAAGTTGGACGAGGTTATTACTTCCTTACTCATGAATGAGTCAAGGCGGTCACAAGGGGTTTCAAACTCTTCACATTCTGAGGTACTTGTGATTAAATTACGGGGAAAAAGTAGAGGACGCGGCCAGAAGCCAAGAGAGAAAAGCCTGCAACAAGTCTTGGTCAAGTATCAAAACCTCGAGTGTCATCACCGTGGTAAGAAAGCCCAAATTAGGAAGTATTGCTTTAAATTGAAGTGTGAAAATGCGGAGAAGGAGAAAGAAAAGGGATGAGGAGAAGAAAAGTCCTCGACCTTAGTGGTCACAAGAAGTGATTTCCTATTGACGTGTGAAGAAAATATGGCAAGTCTGATGGTCCATAAGTCTAGCTAGGTAGTAGATTCTGGTGCCTCTCTTCACGCCACGTCTAAAAGGGGGCTATTCACTTTGTACATTCTAGAAAATTTTGGAGTGATAAGGATAAAAAATAAAGGAACATCCCCAATAATTGGCAGAGTTGACGTTGTAATAGTCACTAGTAATGGGACTAAACTGTTGTTGAAAGATGCATAACATGTCCTTGACATCCGATTGAATATAATTTCAGCCGGCCGGCTTGATGATGAGAGTTATTATAATACCTTCTGTGAAAGAGAGTAAAAGCTGACTAGAGAGTCTCTGGTTATAGCATGAGGAAAGAAGTGCTCTAGCCTTATGTAATGAAGGCGAGTGCAGTGGCCAAAGACGTGAATGCTACGACCAGCAATGAGTCCGAAGATCTGTGGCACCATAGGTTGGGCCACATGAGTGAACGAGGATTATGTCATTTGATTAGGAAGGGCCTTATCCCAGGATTGAAGGATGATGGACTGGGGACGTGTCTTCATTGCATGGTTGGCAAGGTAAGAAGAGTCTCGTTTCATGGAGACTTGTCCTCTACAAAGGCGAAGTTACTTGACTTGGTACACACTGATGTATGTGGACCATTCAAAGAGAAATCTTTTGGTGGAGCCTAGTACTTCGTATATTTCATTGACGATTATTCTAGAAAGTTGTGAGCTTACCCATTGAATACCAAGGACTAAGTCTTCGGTACGTTTGAGCAATTTCATGCTTTGGTGGACGTCAAATGGGGAAGAAATTGAAGACCATCCGAAGTGATAACGGGGGTGAGTACATTAGGATATTTGATACTTATTGCCGGTCTCATGGCATTAGGCATTAGAAGATACCACCAAAAATGTTACAGTTGAACAGAGAGGTCGAATGGATGAACCGCACACTTCTGGAGAGAGTAAGGTGCTCGCTTTCTTAGATGAAGCTTCATGCATCTTTTTGGGCAGAAGCATTGAAGATGGCGACTTATGTGATTAATAGGTTGCCTAGTAAGCCATTGAAAGATAAAGTGTCGAAGAAGATATGGTCAGAAAATGAGTCATTTTCTGACCATATACGGGTGTTTGGATGCAAGGTCTTTGTTCATGTCTCAAAAGATGAAAGGACCAAGTTGGAGCTAAAGACGATACAGTACATCTTTCCGAGATATGGGAAAGATAAACTGGGATATAGGTTCTATGACCTAGCTGAGAGAAAACTTATCCGGTCAAGGGACGTAACTTTTATAAAATATGAAACTATTGAGGATATTGGTGAGAAGGCCAAGTCTGATGCTAGTGGACGGACAAGGTGAATGTTAAAATTGTCTGTCCAGTACCTTTACAGTACGAGAACAGTGACCCAGAGTGGCTGAGGATAATAATGACGCAGTTACAGCGCCTGATAAAGACCAGGATGAAGTCGCTCCTCAATCGGCCGAGGAGGCTCCTGTTCGAAGATCCTTGAGGAACAGACGACCGTTTGTCCGTCTGTTATCTAATGAGTATGTTTTACTTACTGTTGTCAGAGAGCCTAAAACTTTTGAAGAGGCTATGAAGGATGTGAATAAGGAGAGATGGCTAGAAGTTATGAAAGATGAAATAAGCTCTCTCAATGAAAATCACACATTTAACTTGGCTAAATTGTCTAAGGGGAAGAAAGCTCTAAAGAATAAGCGGGTCTTCTGTTTGAAGACTAATGAAAATACCACACAGCCAAGGTACAAGGTACGGTTAGTGGTAAAATATTTTAATTAATGGAAAGGGGTTGATTTTGATGAGATATTTAGCCCGGTGGTGAAGATGTCTTCCATAAGGGTTGTGCTTGGCTTAGCTGTTACTCGGAATCTAGAGGTGGAGCAACTGGATGTCTAGGCGGCTTTTCTTCATGGTGATTTTGAGGAGGAAGGAAGGATTGAAGGTTAAGGGGAAGGAACGACTTGTTTGTCGTTTGAGGAAGAGTCTGTGTGGATTGAAACAGGTTTCTAGACAGTGGTACAAAAAATTTGAGTCAGTCATAATTATTTAGGGATACTGAGAGACTACTTGTGACCACTGTATATTGATACAGAGATTTTTTGAGGATGACTTTGTCATATTTTTCCTTTATGTAGATGACATGCTGATCGTTGGATGTAATGGTGCTTGGATAAAGGAGATAAAGTAGCAACTTGGACAGTCATTTATCATGAAGGATCTGGGGTCGGCGAAATAGATTCTTGGCATCATATTACTCGTGATCGAGAGGTAGGAAGATTGTGGCTGTCCTAGGAAAACTAAATTGAAAAAGTGTTCTAGTGTTTCAATATGGATAAGTCCAAGCCTGTGAGCACACCGCTGGCAAACCACTACAAACTGAGCAGTTGCCAATGTCCATCCTCGGATGCTGAGAAAGTGTACATGAAAGGTGTGCCTTACTCTTCAGCTGTAGGAATCTTGATGTACGCCTTGGTATGTACGAGGCATGATATAGCACACGCAGTTGGTACTGTAAACCATTTTTTGTCAAACCTAAGAAGGGAGCATTGGCCTGCGGTCAAATAGATAATGAGATATATCCGAGGAACTTTCAAGATGTGCCTGTGTCTTGGAAGTGACAAGCCTCAATTGGTGGGATACTGGGATACTGATATGGCCAGAGATATTGACTCTTGTAAGTCCACCTAGGATACTTGGTAAAATTTACTGGAGGAGTAGTTTTTTGGCAGTCCAAGTTGTAGAAGTGCGTTGCCCTTTCAATTATTGAGGTCGAGTACATTGCAGTGATAGAAGCTTGCAAAAGATATTGTGGATGAAAAAGTTTATCCAAGAATTGGCCCTCAAATAGGAGAAGTATGAGATACTTTGTGATAGTTAGAGTGCAAGAACTCCTCATTCAATTCCAGATCGAAGCATATTGATGTTCTATACCATTAGGTGAGAGATGTTATTGAAGTGGGTTTGCTTTTACTAGAGAAGGTCAAAACTGAAGAAAATGGTACGGAGATGATGACCAAGATTTTACCAAAAAGTAAGAATGAGTCTTGTTGCAGTTTGGCTGGACTGACGGATTCTAATTCTCCATGGTCGTGAGGAAAAGTTTGTTAGGGGTCACTCCTGTGTGGAAGTCCTGGTGGCCAGAGAACTTGGATGGAGTACGAGAACTTTGTGTGTGACTAAGGTTCATGGGCTTGCGCGCTGAGTATCGGCAAACCATGCACATATTGGCACAAGGAATTTCGGTCAATGTTTGTTGACCGAAAGTTCTGAACAGGTAGAAATGATTGGTTAACTTGTTAACCGGCTAATTATGTGTTCCAGCAACATATTGTTAACCAACTAGAGGTCTGTAGCTTTGCCCAAGGATTGTAGAAGGATGACTGACCCGTCAATGTGGGCGTTTGCCGGCCAAGTGAAGAAGACGGTCAATATGGGTGTTGACCGACCAAGTGAAGAAGACGGTCAACATGGATGTTGACCGGTCAAGAGAAAAAGACGGTTGACAGAATATTGGCCATTTATCAGGGAATCTAGTAAGGTGCCAGCTTAGAAGATTTTCTGAACATGCATGATCTCAGGAGGTTATGCGTGATTTTTGGGAGCTGTTTTGTGCAAAGTATCTTTATATTATTGGTAGGGACAGATTTTATTGGAAATAGAATATTCTACAGATTATCAATATATTTGCGCCTGTATAGAAACGGTAGTGAGAGAGAGTGGAAGAAAAAGTTTCTAAGTGCATGAGATTGAGGAGAGAAAGATAGAGAAGAAAATAGAGCAGTGAGTGAAAACCAAAGCATGACGTTTTTTGTTCAATTGTACTCTATTCTTCAGTTTTGCCTTAACGGTTTGTGTAGCTGTGTGTGTGGTTTGTAACCAATCTCATATAGTGAAACTTGTTTGTGGATTAAGTGTCCCGTGATTTTTTTCTTATTTGAGAAGAATTTTTTACGTATAACCTTGGTGGTCATTTTCTTCTTTCCTATTCCTCCTTTCACTGTGTGTGCCTGTGGTAGTAGTCGGACGCTATCTATCCCAACAAGCTCCCGCATTGAGGAAGATTGGTAGTATTTTGCTTGGGTTTTTCCTCTCTCAATGGTTTCTGTTTGGATATGAGAGGTTGTCTAGAGAAGAAATATCCTCGTGAAGGTTGGGAGATCAATGACATTGAAATTAGTAACCCGACCAATTGAATTGAAGCTTGAGTTCATCCATTTTCATTATTATTGAATCTTATTTGCTCTGGTTTTGGACTGTAGTCAGTTGATGAAAAAACGTTAGAGGGGCTTGCTACTTACATTAGATAACTAGTGATGACCAAATGCTTCTATAGTACCTGTAGGAATTCTGTGAACATTTTGGCAACTGCTGTCTATCTATCTATCTCGACTTTTTAACTAGAAGACACACGCAAGATCTAGGAAGAGATGTAAGTTTTTCGGGTTCTAGTAAAGTGGACACATGATAGTTGAACCGAATGAAACAAATAAACTGGATGGAGAAAAACTTATGGATTGGGATGGATGAATAGACTACTAAATAAAGGCCTAGAATAAATAAGCCAATCACGAGCTCTCGCTAGCATCATACGACTAATTAGAAGGCTCCATGCAAACGAGCCAATCAAGATGCTCCAGTCGGTACGCTTATCCAATAGTAATAGATTATTTCACCGTTAAGAATCATTCTTTACATTATTGTTAAGACTTTATATTTACTTTACTGTTACGATTTCTTTAGATTTTATCTATTTAAGAAAGGAATATGGGCTGGAGAAGGTTTAAGCCTAAGGAAGCCCTAGAAGGGGCAAGGCTAGGTGAGGAAAGAGAGAGATGGTTGGTCCACCACCAGTTGCAATTGGACTTGCTTTATCCACTGCTTCCATTAGGTTTATATAATTGATCATTTGCTAAACTTATAAGTATTGATACATTATAAATTTTACCCACTTGTTAGTGATGGGAATGTAGACTTTGGTCCACAATGGTATATAAGATTCGAGGAGATTATCAAGGTATTTTATATCATTGAGACCTTTGTTTAGATATGTTTAATGAAACATATATTTTTATTAATATTTAGATTTGATAAAATCTCAATTGTATTTCTAGTGTTTAGTTATTTTATAACTTTTGAGTTATAGTTATGACATGGAGTTGAATCTTGAATAGTTGATAGTATGTCGTATGTTATTATTAATTTTGTATACATTTGACATTATTAATTGTGACGACTCAAAAAAATCATAACCAGAAATCGGCAAGGTCCTAACTGTAAAACGGCCGTCAGACTAATACAAACATGTACAATATTCCTGTATAGCACATATAAATATCCACAATAGACAACATAGGATTCAAATGCCACAATATATTTGTGGCTCCCATGTCACGTCTTCGGACATAATATTGGATAGAAAGATGCCATTAAGTATCAAAATATAAACCATAACAATATGCAGAAGTATATATATATAACCATCAATATAGCAGCGGAACTAAATTAAGCTACATGAATATCACGATCATACACATACATTAATATACAAAACCCTCTCAAATATACATAGTACTCCATAAAAAGGGGTACAATTCTACAAAAACTAAGTCATCAAGATTATCCTCCAAATTTTCAGCCTAGCTGACTTCTAATCCTCTACCCTACCCTATCAGGTATAAGCTCGTACTTATCTGGAGGTAAGGAAAAATCATAAAGGTTGGTCAAATGCTAAATAAGCATAATACAATTAAAGGTGGTAACAATATATGTAAAATAAAGTAGAGGAGGGATATATGAGTATAATGAGGATGTATAAATATAAATCATGATCAAATGTACTTTTCGAAATACATTTATCTTTCTTGATTTACAGATCTTTCTTTAGGTTTTAAAATATGCATAACTTTTTTACTTTGCGGATCAGGGCCAACAGACCTTACCAGCTAACGAAGTAGTCAATCGAGGAAAGGAATGTGTTTGCACTTGCACATTTTAAAGCGCTACTAATGAATCTCAACATTAATGTCCTGTGGCAGACGGCATATCTTTCACCAGGTATATAAGGCCAGATAACAGATATGCTATCCACGCAACTTTCACGTCCTGTGGCGGACGGTGCTTGATACCTAGGTCAAAATAACAGATATGCTATCCACGCAACTTTAATGTCCCGTGGCTAACGGTGCTTGATATCTAAGGCTAAATAACAGATATGCTACCCATACAACTTTAATATTCTATGGCGGACGGTGCCCGATACTTATGGCCGAATAATAGATATGCTACCCATTCAACTTTACCATTCTATGGCGAACGGTGTCTGATACTTAGGGCCAAATAACATATATGCTACATACGTAACTTTAACGTCTTGTGGCAGAAAGTATCCAATACCTAGGGCCAAATAACAACATACACCACCAAAACATCTCCCGTGGTCTAGGAGCATTCCTCGATCTACCACTGTAATATTTTAAGACATGTTATGAAATACTACCATTTGAAATATAAATCTGTGGTCCAGATTTCATAATTTCTTATTCTTTAAAACTTCTTTCACAAAGTTCTTACTTCGAAAGAACAAATTATAACATATTAAATTGTGGCATTTCCTTCGTATACTTTGAAAGTCTTTCATAATTCCTTAATACAGATACAGATAATCGTTTCTTATGCATTCATATCTTCACATGCTTTCAATTATATGCATAAATCAATATAAAATTTTGAACATGTGAGGAGTTCTTACCACAAAGCGCCGGACATACCTTTAGAGCTTCCGGACAATAAATTTCTTCATAATTTCATGAACATAATTTTTAGAACATATATAAAATAACATACGAAGTGTACATGTGGATAATTATCTCAATTCACATCCGACAATATTCCTGTAATATGTAAAATTAACATATACAAAATAAATGTACACAAATATCAAATAATTGGAATACCCACGTCGATGAAGTTAGGATTTTTAAGTTTGAAAACTAAATTATGCACAAACCCTAATTTTCATGGGTAAAGATGTCGGGGTGTGGGTTAGGATTTTCTAGTGTACAAAATCGCATAAATCTATCAAATTGGATACCCAATCGATATATTAATATATATAAGGTACGGGTATCCATATTTTAAAGCCAATTCATGCATAAATATTAAAATAAATGGGTAAAATCGTTCCGAGCGTGGGGTTAGGGTTTTGATTTGAAAAATCGGTCAAAACTAAGAAATCGGATATGAAATCCACTTATGTACATGCTCAAGTCATGGGTTATACAAAATGTAAACTTAATCGGGTATAGAAACGATGATACTTGAAGAAAACAGAATAAAAGTGAAAAGAAACGAAAGATGAGGGTATGGGTACACTTGTCTCGACCCCATCTACAACTTATCTAAATAACTCCAAGTCGAAATCGAACCCGAGAGTTTTGATCTTCTCATTCTCTATCTTTTGCATCGCGTTCTCTCTCTCCTCTCTCTCTTCCCATACGAAAAATGATATGGAAAGCAGCTTGACGCACTTAAATAGCTGAATTGGTGCATGAGCGCCCGTCGGGCGGCACCCCACTGGATTTGGCACTCGAGTGTACGTTAAGTGCGCTTCGGGCGCCCCTTTGCTAGAATCCGCACTCGATAGGGGGCTCGAGCTTGCGTCGGGCGCGGGTTAGGCCTGGGGTTATGATATATTAAATATCATATATTTGAAAAAATAAGAAGAAAACTATACATAAACTTAATGACCTATATATTTTCTTAGGTATGAAAAAATCTAAAAATATGTTCATAGTTGAGTAGAATTTTTAATTTAATTGTGTATAGACAGTTGTAAAGAGTTAACGGAATATATTTATATATATCATAATATATTATTAATAAATTGAATGTCGCATCTATCATCCGCAAGTTAAAAAAGTGATATTCGGTCCTATCTATAGAGTTATATGTTTACGACCCGTTTATAAATTTTAAATAGTAGCATATGACTTTTAGTTATGTAAAAATAATTATAATTTAAGCTTTGATATTTGCCATTGTTAGTAAGGTTATCACTAATCTTTGGTCATCTATATTTTTTTGTTTGATTTGAATATATTTTATATATTTACATAATTTGGTATACATAAAATATCAATTTTAGATTATATATGATAAGTTACGAAGTAATTTTATTAATTTTCTGGGTATTTGATCATATTATATTCTACCATAAACTTTGGTATATGCATATATACTTTCAGATAAAAATATTGTATATAATTTACTGAATATTTGGCTAACTATTGTTTTTATTTTACTAACATTTCAAATTAGATGATTTGGTACTTACTTACAGGTGATTTGATCGAGGGATAGGTGTTTGGGGATAGATTTAAAATGTTGGATCAGTTGATGTATTAATATTTAGAACGGAACCGTGGTTTTTCATTTTTAGTTTTGGTTTAATTGGATTTATTTTGTAATTCAGGTAATAATGATGTATGATGATAGCATTAAGTTTAATTTTGATTTTCTTTTAATAGTTTAATTGACTTATGATTTCTAAATATTTTGATTTTACTATGGATATTTTTTCTTATGTATACTTCGAGGTTTTAATATTCGGAGTAGCCTTTGGGTGTGATATTTCAATCCTATAATTTAAATAACTACTTTTTTGGGGGTTATCTGTTGATATTTGATTTTTTAAGTTCACATTTTGATTTTATTTTGGATTTTATAAGTGGAATAAACAATTTTATTTTGAGTCCAAAGTGTTAAAATCTAGTTTATCTTAAATGTAAATTGGCAAATTAATATAATTAGATTTTAGAATTGGCAACGTGGCATGCAAGGGCTTTAAACATAATTTAAAGGCATGTAGGAGCTTTAAATAGAGATTCAGTACTTAAATATAATTTGTGCAACTTTTAGGTAAGTATTTCATAAGATTTTATGAAATGGGGAAGGATTCCATGTATATAAAGTTTTGAAATAGTTTTAATATAAAATTAAGATACGTATAAGTATTTATAATAAAAAATATCTCAAAATTATAGAAAATATCAACCATAAGAGAACAAAAGTTTGAATGTATTTATTCTCACTTGATTTTTAGGAAAATATATTTGATTTCACTCTAAATCTTTCTACTGCTTTTTCTCAATCATTCTCTTGTTTCTCCTCTTTTTTTCTTTCTCTTATCTCAAGACTCCAATAGATATGAAAAAAAATTAGTTAATGAGCCTACTTATAGAAAACTAGAATATGAGTGTTGATTATGCGTAAATCAGGTGCTAATGCATAATCCACACAGCCTGCGAATACCCTTCAGGCGTTAATATTCTATCCCAAATATACATGTGTTTGGACAGAATGCATATCATGTGCGAATATTCTACATAAAATGCATGTGAGTGCTCCGGTGGCATCCATTAGGTGCACCGTTACTATTAAAAATATGTTGAGTATGGGGCAAATGCAAGTGAGGTGCCATTTGTCCTAATTTAATCAAGTTAAAAACTTAATTTTTTTTCTCTCAAAATCACAATTAATATAAAAAATATATAAATTTAATTAAATTAGTCATCACTAAAATGTTTCTTTGGGATTCAAATCTTATATAATTGATACGCTATTAATTGTAGGCGAGTTTATGTTAATTTCATGTTAGGATTAGACGTATCAAATTCGTAGGATTATTGGAAGAATATTTTGGTAATCTCTCATTAATAATCAATGATTTTCTTCAATACCTTTGATGGGTTCAGTACAGATTTGGGCCAAATCCAACAAGGCCTAGCTGATAACAGCATAGGCAGGCCTAATCAGCGGCCAAGCCCATTTAGGAAACAGATCCTGGAGGCATGGAGCAAGACCCACAAGGCGCCTCAGACGAATGCCCTATCAGCTTCGCCCGTGTCTCTCCTGAAACAGCTGCAGACGGGCAGTGCAGGAGGCGTCAGCTCAAGAATGCCAACCAATAGGAGATAAGGTCAACGTTGTCAAGTCGCAGTGCACATCGTTCCAGTAGCAGCTTGACCAATCTAAGCAAAGTCTAACAGGTTTGTGTCGGCGACGCCCGACGGCGGTTCTCGCGCCACCACAAGGCGACAACTGACATCGCTAGCCACAACTAGTGTTCAGCAGCCGATGAATCTAGATAGGCCACCTATTGAAGGTTCCTGTGCCCAAAAGCCTCCTCCATGGAGCTTACAAATATCTACTCCCTCAACAAAGAAGGGGATCCCATTTTGAGCAACTGAATCGACGACTTGGGATTTGAAATCCATCCTGACGCCTCGTATTCAAACAAACGAGGAGAAAGAACTAGCTCTCTTCCCTCAGACCACCGCCTCAATCTGGTGACCTTAGCGAGACACTCTCAGCAGTGCAAAAGGGGTGCACAAGCCTCCTCCAAACACCACACATACCCTTTCCATACTAGCATATGTACATTCCCCCTCACGTTTACCTTCATGCCTGCATCTTTCCATCCCTGGAGAAAAATTTCTAACTTGAATATCGGAGTGTTTATGACGGGAGAATATCCCACCGTCCTCTAACCTCTTGTTCATAATTTGTGGCGCGCAGGGCCCAGATTGAGAGACGCGGAGATCGGACCCGTTCGTGATAAATCCGAGACGAGAAATCTGAAGGCTCCTTAATTCGCACGAGAATTCGGACCCATAGACGCATCATTGGCACCGTTTATGGGAAACGATGAAAAAGTCTAACCACTCGTTACGACATCCGATCTCCTACTCAGAAGATGGTTAACATTAGAGCGTAGGCTAGCGGACTAGCAAGGGACACTACCGCTCACGGTGATGACTCTGTGGGTAGCCTTGTTGATGAGCTGCCCGAGCTTGACGTGCACAAGATGGCAGCGGATGTGGGCGACATGAAATAGATGCTTTAGGTACTATGCCTAATGTTGGTACGCAATGGACGGGAGCTCCCGTCCCAGGACCCCAAGGGACACGGGACGAGGGCCCCAGCAGCGAAAGCAACTAGTCCTGATGATGTTGGGTCTCGGGTGGCCTCCGGCAGCAGGGCCCAGACAACAGCCATGAGCCTCCCGAGCGGAGAAGTGTCGGAAGAAAGCCAAGAGCGGTGGAACCCCCACAACTCCCATAAAGGTCCCTGACCAGAGGGGAGGGCTCATGCAGTACTCGGCCACCCCACGTGGGCTGTCGCCATGACCTGCGTGACCCTCCAGAGAACTTTGAGCTCCGATGCTTCATCAACACGAAGAGGAGCGGGTCCACCTCTCGGATAGAAGAGAAGGTGTAAACGATATAGCAGTACGTGTTTAAGGGAGAAGACGGGCGATAGGCGCTTGACCTGAGGAGGTCTCCATTCGTCATGGACATCCGGACGTAGCCGCTCCCCCTTAAGTTTAAGATGTCAACGTTGGATGTGTACGATAGAAGTATGGATCCGATGGATCACCTAGACTACTTCCGGGTGCTACTGTCCTTCCACACAGTGAGCGAGGCCTTTATATACCGGTGCTCCCCTCTGTCGCTCAAGGGGATGCTAGGCTCTAGTTTCATGGCCTTTGACCCAACTCTAGCCGATTCTTCGATGAGCTTGCCAACTACTTCCTGTGCTAGTTTGTCTCTAGTCGGAGGGAAGAGAAGCAACCCTGACATCTCATCCGCCTTCATCAAAAGGTGTGCGACCTGCCAAGTTCATGAGAACCTAGCTGCATATGGAGTTACAGAGCCTGCAATTCCCATGGCCGTTCGCACAGTGGAGGTTTGATATCCTTGGGCCCATGCCCTTGGCCTCCGATTAGAGAAAATTTCTCATCGTTGGTAACGACTACTTCACCAAGTGGGTTGAGGCCACTCACCTGACGTGCATAACCGAGTAGAATGTAATTGAGTTCATTCGTCAGAATATTGTTTGTCGGTTTGAGATTTCTGAGGTCATAGTGACCGACAAGGGACCCAATTCTCTGACAAATAATTTTCCAAATACTGCACAAGTTTACGCATCAACTTGGTTCACACATCCTTGCATACCCTGCAGGCTAATGGCTAGGTCTAAGTGATTAATTGAACGTTGTTGCATGGGCTGAAGACTAAACTTGAAGATGCAGTAGGCACTTGGGCCGATGGGTTATCGTCAGTGCTATGGCCGTATCGGACGATCCCGCGGGAACCAACATGGGAGACACCCTCTAGTCTATGTTACGGGACGGAAGCAGTCACCCCTGTCGAAGTAGGGTTGCTTAGTCTTTGGGTTGAATGCTTCGACCCCATGAGCAACTCCCAGGGGTACAAAGAGTACCTGGACCTGCTCTCGGACGCCCACGACGTGGCTTGCCTGAGGGCGACAGCCTATAAACAGCGTGTTACTCACTATACAATAAGCGGGTGAAAGCTTACTTGCTCGAGGTCAAGGATTTGGTCCTTCAAAGTGTAGAGGTAATGGGCAAAATTGCTCATAGGAACAAACTCTCCCCAAACTTGGAGGGGCCATTCCTAATCTCGGCGATCCTCTAGAACGGGGCGTATAAGCTGCGTACCCAAGACGACAAACTAGTCCCCTCGACTTAGAATGCTACCCACTTCAAGAAATACCATCAATGACCAGCGAACACGCCCAGGTAAGGTGTGTATACATGGTTCGGGGTGCTTGCACATGTGTTGTGTCTTTAATAATGAAATTGTTATTTTCATATTCATGTTTGACTGTTTATCTGAGTGCATGCATGGTTGCCATTTTGAAAAGCAAACTGGCCTATATTCCCCCTAAGTTAGGAGGACGCTTGTCCACCTGTAAGAAAAACCTTGGCTCCATGTCGAGCGACCTGCAAGCGGTTGAACTCCAAACTATAGCTCCAAGCTGAAAGGCCCTTTAGCGATCGAGAAACCTTGGCTTTGCACCAAGCGACCCATATGTGGTGGAACAAATAGGCTTGGGGGCTCCAGAAGCTCCCGACGAAATGACTATTAAAACTTTAGGGAGCCTAAACAGTAGGTATGCGGTGATCTTTTTTTCGAGGAAGAGTGCACTCTCAGTCAATGAAGGTCAACGGGCTAGGACCATGTGCACGTGAGCGACGATGCCCCAAGCGGGGTTGAGCACCCAAACGGTGTCATGCGCGTAGCGGCTTAAGACCCAGAGTTAGACTGCTGTGCCCTCAAAACCCAGCTGGGCCTTGTGAGACTTCATCTTGGACGTGCGGCAACATCCAACTCCATGGATAGAGCATCCCACCAAGCATGAGATGTGACGACATCCCCAACTGAGGATGAGCATAGTGCAAGTGGCTCCCCAAAGCGTGCCTTGACAAGGATAGCAAAATGGCTTAGCCAACATAGTATGGGAAATGACCACACTCAGAGACAGACAGACAAAAGAAAAGTATGCTTTTTTGATCATTTATGCTAAAGATTACAAGGCGGCTCATCAAAGACCATACAAGGGAAAATATACAAAGGATTGGGGTACCCTAAGTGCTTGAAGGTCCTGCTCCCTCCGAGAAGTCAGTCAAGAAAGAGCTTTCCTTGACTCCGTCATTTCGCGGATCAAAAATCCCTTCAGAGATGCCCAGAACTGCAACAGATGCTATGTGACGACATAGGCATACGCCATCCTAGAACCACGTGTCCAGCACTTGCGCCATCTCCTCTAAGGCAAGTTAGACTCGCAGGTCGGCCTCAGCGTGAGTACTTCGGTCCTAGAGTTCAGAAATACAGCCTCAAGCCGCCAGTAGCTCACCCATCAGCCGTTTGACCTCCTACTTTAGGGCTGCGGTCTCATCCTCTCGGTTCTGCATCGCAGGCCGCCTGACCTCCTCTCGAACTCAACGAATGAGCTCATCTTGCTGAGAGAAGGCTGTCTGGATGAAGCGAACTGCAGCCGAGCTTTGCAAATGGGAAAACAGGCAGAAAACCCGTGAATCTTGGAAACATGGGAATATATTGCACAAAAGAGATCGACAAACATATTCCCTACTCGACAAACAAGGAAGTCATACCTCAACGAAGGACTCCTCCACAGCACTAGACAAGTCTAGCACCACCCCAAGTGCGGGTACGCCTGGGGACTCTGGCTATTCGTTAGCCTCCTTCTCACTCTCAGGGTCTCCACTGACCAAAGGTTCAATGATGAACCCCTTTGATATGCCGGCCTCCACGATAGGTTCACACTCTTCGATGGAGAGTACTGACGACCCCATGACTGGCACATCGATGGCCTCTAGAATATCCGCAGGTGCAGCATCAGGCTCAAGATCAACTACCTCAACAAACTCTACGATGCCGACCGTTGCCTCCTTGATGCCTGCCACGACCTCCTCTGTGATGGTCTCAATTGGCCAGTCGCCATGGGGGGTTCCGCCTCGACATTAGAAAAGGAACTTAGCATGGAACCCTCTCCCGGTGGATGACCAGCGAAGGGAATCCCGTACTCTGCTAGGGTGACAATAGGAATCGACGAGAGCTCAATAGTTCCCCCTAGTGGTTGCGACTCTGGCTCCTGTGGCATAGTAGTGGCTCTAGCCGGTGTCAGCAGGGTAGACTCGGAGGACTAGCCCTATGTGGCCGGCAAGATTAGGGCCCTCCGACTCAAAGTACCTCTTGCTTGCCTTAGCCTTTTTAGGGCTGCCATATCCTCTTCAGAGGACTCCGATGAAAATGATGAGCCACTTTGCTGGGGTAGCTCCCTCGATTGTTCTAGGATGACTAAGGCCCTGGCCTTCCTCTTTCAAGCAGCAGCCACCGCTTCATTGCCTGCTGGCTCCCACTTGATGATCGCAAAAACCCCTGGGTTCGTAATACCCCTGAGTATAGAATGTTTGGATCGCCTCCTAAATGTGGTCGATTAATTTCTTCTCTTCCTTCTTTACCTCCTCACTGATGCTTTGCGTGAAGAAATTGCTCACGAAGTCCTATCCACTAGGGATATCCCACTCTGGAGGGGCCGCCAAGAAGAAAAAGTGATTCTTCCAGTTCTTTGTTGAGTCGGGGTTTGTCCCTCGAAAGCGGAAGCCTAGACGGGGAGACATAGAAATCCAGTCCTTTGGCTGGTTGAAGCGAAAGATCACCTTCACCGAGCATGGGCAAAACACACAAGCTTGAAGGCAAACGAAAACACACAGGGACACTAGGTAGCACTCGACATTAGGGTGAAGTCGTGCCACAGGGATGCCTAGCGCCGAAAAGATCCTGTACAGGTCTAGCGCCACTGGGAAGCAGAGCCCATCTTTAGGTGGGACTTGTAGATTGTGATGAATTCCTCACGGGGCACATTCGCTCTGCCCTCCTCACCAAGAAGGAGGTGGGCCAAATTGCCAGGGATTTGGTGCCTGACCCACAAAGCTGCAACGACGCTCACCGAAAGGACTGACTTGATCTCACCCACTCTCTGATGAACCGTGACAGAAGTAGAACTCTTCTTCTTTGCCATTGACGTAGGAAGCAGGAGAACACAAAGTTTAAATGGCATTAGGGAACGCTGTTTAAATAGGCAGCCTAGAAGGATGTCAAGAGGCAACGCACTGGAAAACTCAAGGATAGCCACTAATGATGGCTGTGACATGCGTTCCTTCAGCAGGGTGCAACACGTCAATCCAAGGCAGCCAATCATGGCGCCTGACAAATAGTCGCTCAACTCGCGCCACAGCCATCTGTTGAATTCCAACTATCACACCAAGCAATTAATGCAAGGATATTAGTTGTCAGATACGACAGCAACGGTAGCTTATCCGACTTCCAGGCCGAAAGTGCAGCGCACGACATTCAAAAGTAACGTGCTATGACAAATAAATTGCTTTATTGAAAACAAAATTTTATTAATGAAGTCTCTTTATAGATAAGGCTGACCAGCGACTACAAAATACAACTGTGCTATCTGCACCTATTGGCTCAGTGGGATCGGAAGGCAGGAACTTAGTCAGCTCCGATTGCATCCAAATGCCCACATTTTGGGAATCCAGGAGGCTCGTAGGAAAGCTAGGCGCCGCCAGAGAAGCTATCCTCCAGCTCAATCAGATCCCTTCTTGGAATCATCCCTCTAGCATAGGGGCCAGTTCTTCCGGGCGAATCCTAGACCTCAGCTTGGCCTCCAGTTGCGCTTGGACAACGTGCTCCTCTCAAAGTCGCTCCCAGCACCACTCAAGGTCCCCCTGAAGAGTGGTAATCCGACTCTATGCTTGTGCATTGACATAGGCAAGCTGCGACGACCTCGCCTCTGACTTCGTCAAGGCTTGTTTGAAGTACGCCGCACATGCCCGACTCTGTTCACTGTTAGCGATGGTAGCTTGTAGCTGGTCTCAGCCTCCTCAACTGCTCGCTGGGCATGGTGGATCAACCGAATGACCTCGTTAGGCCCCCGGCATTGAGAGCAATTGGAGACCCCTTTAGATTCAAAGTCCGGCGGTGCTCTTAGAAGTCTCACCGGTCTAAGGATTGAAGGCTTCGAGTGCCAACCTTCCGCTGCCACTGTGGCAAGGTCCACCTCCTGATGACCTTGTGGCCCTCGTTCCTCCCATCTCAACTCCTCAGTAGGAGGCTCAGATTTCGAAGAGGAGGATGATCCTGCCGGCTAGCCAGATAGCCCCGGAGCGAAATCGCGCATCTGAGTAGCTATTGTCGTGATCTCAGCTAAAGAGAAGAAAGTGCGACTGTAGGCTCAGGGTTCACGTCCCACAACAGCGAACGAATACCCAAAATAAAGTGGAAACTTTGGCGTTTAAATAGCCAAAAACCTCCAAAAGAAACGGTGTCATCTAACAAAGGGAAGATGTTCCACCTCCCGATGAGATTCTTCCATGTGGCGATGCTTGGAAGCATTGCACCTTTTCAAAGAAAAGTAATTATGACGCGATGGCTCTGTGGTTCCCAGTGCCTTAAATGTGCAGACGTGACTTGATTGATGCAACCTCCACCAGCAGCATTCAGTTACTCGAGAAAGGATGCGAGCGACACAAGCCTCCGAATGGCTCCTACTAGGCCTTCTTGCCGACGGTCAAATACGGACCAGAGGGATGGACACCAGCGGAGACAGCCGCAAGCTGCTTGGCAAGAAAAATGGACAAGTGATCAAGCACGTATGGCGGTGAGAGAGCCCTTCGGCCATTGAGTCATCCTGAACAGTTGTAAAGAGAAAATCCAGTAGTACAAAGGATAAAGGCAAATATCGACATTTTCATTCATTGAAGTATTCTTTACAAGGTGCAAGGCTTGTGTCAATCCAGGTACAAAAAAAAAAAAAAAAGAGCGAAGCAAAATACAAGGAGCAAGAAAAGGATGGTGCCCATTGGGAGGGCTCGATCCGGAGTAGGAATGAGACATCAGAAAGGAGCTCCCCCATTCTGGTGGCATCTACCCCAACACCGACCCCACGGCGGGGTGAATTGGATGCGAATTCCTCACTGCTGGCGAGATAGGCTCTGCCACAGCAAGGGAAAGGTCTCCGTCCGGGGCTGACTGCCAAAGCCGTGACACACCGAATGTGCCGCATGGCAGGACCCTAGAATATGCCTCCGACAGCTAAGCCCGAAGGATGACTAGCCACAGAAAGAGCGGGAGGCAGGATGCTTTCGAGAGAATGTAGACTCTGAATTGGCGTTTTGACCTCTTGATGCTGCTCCAGTGGCTGAACACCCTAGCTAGGCAGAAGGAAGGCACACGGCGATTGCAGAATGGCCAAGCCACGCTCACGGCAACAAGGAAACATCCAGAAGAAGAGCACGACGACAGGCTTCAAAAGCGGCTACAAGTCTTCCGCAAATCCATCCGATTCCCATGCGGAACTCTGCAGGACATGAGACAAGCCAAAGCTCCCACATTGTGTCATCAGTGAAGGAATAAGATTGGGTCCCCAAAGTGTGGGAATCCCCCAATTTATAGCTGTGCAGAAGGACCAATGAGTTCCCAAAAGAGTGTGCCACCCAATGACGGTCAGTTGGAAAACAGGAAAGCCATCAATACGGGACCGATTCCTAAGCCGTGAATCTATCCAAACAGGGCACCGAATCACAAACTTACCTCTTAAAAGCTGCATATTAGCATGGGAAGGGAACGATGCCCCTGAGGGTCAGAGATTCATGTATCTTGAGAAGGCATATGCAAGCTAGCAGTGCGACCTATCTTCTGACATACTAGGCCCTGGCACTGGGTCATTCTTAGCTATGGGGGGGTAGTGATGGGTCCAATACAGATCTGGGTCAAATCTAATAAGGCCTAGCTGATAACAATGCATGCAGGCCCCAACCACGGCCAAGCCCAGTTAGGCAATGGATCTCGAAGGTGTGGAACAAGGCCCACTAGCTGCAGACTGCTAGAGCAAGAGGCGTTAGCTCAGGAAATGCCATCTAATGGAAGATGAGGTCAATGCTGTTAAGTTGCAACGCGCGTCGTCCTAGCAGTAGCTTGACCAATCTAAGCAAAGTGCAATATGTTAGTGTTGGCCACACCTGACGACAATCCTCACGCCACCATAAGGCGACAACTGATACCATTGGCCACCATCAGTGCTTAGCGGTTGGCAAATCTAGACAAGCCACCTGTTAGAGGTTCTCGCGCCCAAATGCCTCATCCACAGAGTTTACAAAAATCTACTTCCTTAACAGAGAAGGGGAGCCCATTCTGAGAACTGAATCGGCGACTTGAGATCTAAAATCGGTCTTGGCGCCTTGTATTCAAACAAATGAGGAGAAAGAACTAGCTCTCTTTCCTTAGGCCACTACCTCAATTTGACGATCTTAGTGAGCCACTCTCAGCAGTGCAAAAGGGGAGCACAAGCCTCCTCCAAACACCACACGCACCCTTACATACTAGCATATGTGCATTCCCCATCACATTTACCTTTAAGCTTATATCTTTCTATCCATAGGGAAATATTTCTGACGTGAGTATCAGAGTGTTTACGGTGGGGGAATATCTTACCGTCCTCTGACCTCATTGTTCATAGTTTGTAGTGCACAAGGCCCAGGTTGAGAGACGCGAAAACTAGACCCGTTCGTGATCCATTCGAGACGAGAAATTTGAAAGCTCCCTAATTCGTACAAGAATTCAGACCCAGGGACGCATTAACTTTAGAATAATGATTAAGATTTATTATGATAGTGATATGTACTAAAATGTTTATATAAGGTTCGAGTTTAGATTCAATTATAATTATGATTAATTAAGTTAAAATAATTAAAACTGAGGTCAAAAGAGAAAAAAATTTGGTTTAAAAGTTAAAATTAAATTTGGTCATATTGAGTTGATGGATGCTTCACCGGTGCCAATGCACACCCATGCATAGAGTGAGTAGAAAGGTCATACCTGATGGATACCTGATTGGAGCTCAAGTGCACTTTTCAGTATGTTCACACTCAATGCATATCCAAGGAAGTTCCTGAGTGCACTTTCTAGTGTGATCAATGCTTAATGTATGCTCGAGTGGTGCTCTACACTGCTCAATATGGCCGTAGCTTCTGATGTGTGCATGGCGTACGCTCGAGCGCCACTACTATTATAAATAGTGAGTTTGACTAATTTTTAGTTATTTTTCTACCAGATTTGAGAGAGAAGAGAGAAGGAGAAGATGAAAAGATAGAGAAGGAGAGAGGGGAAGCTAAGAAAGTTAAAATTAAGTGAATCCAAGTAAGATTTTTGATAATTTAGAATTAAGGTAAGTATATTTCAAACTTTCTTTTCTTTGTTACAATTCTTTTTTCAATTATCTGATTATTTTTTATTTTAAATACTTATATATGATATGATTTCATAGCTAAGAGGTTTATGCTTAGCACATATGTGAAATTCTTCTCGTTTTGTTGCAAAAATGAATAAAATTTAAGTCCAAGTATTTATACATTGTATAGTTTAGCTAGTTTCTGTAATATTTTTTCACGCATGTTCTAAATTTATGATATAATATTCTTTCATGTTTGAATTTCGTTTATCAAATTTTTTGCTTGTCAAATTTGAAGAAAATATACTCTACATGTCTTAAAAATTTAAAAACATTGCCCTACATGTTTACTAATGATGATGAATTTCTAAATTAACATCATTTTTCTGTTTTCTACAAAATGGTACAATCTGTTATAAATTTCAGAAAGTAGCCTTTATATGTTTTAAAAAAATCTAGATGTTTAAGTTTCTACACATTTTTATTTCAGGCATGTTAAGAATTTACAGAATTTTAAAGAAAAATACTACAATAAATTAAGAATTAAAAATATTTTCTCTAAATTGAGAAAGTACATAAAGTATTGTATAGAGTTTTTACACATTTGAGTATTGGATCATTATAATAAGTTTAGCGAGTGATATATTATGTTATACCTTAGTGTATTACAGTTGTAATTAAGGTTTGAACTTGTCATCTTCGGGTGAAAGTATCGTTTGACCCTGTCTACAGGGTGATATGTATAAATGTAACTCGATCTTCGATTATCCATTTATTTAGTCGGTAAGGCCTTACTAACCCTTGGTCCATAAGAAATTACATAATTGAGTATGATTTTATGGCATGAATTTGAATAAGAATATGATAAGGAAATTTAAAAAGTCCATTATATGTTGTTATGGAAACTTATAATACTTTATTGTATTGATACATTGTTTCTTTCGGTATGTTTTAACGAAGATTACGTATTTAATTATAAAATTATATTTCATGTTGAGTTTTTGGCGTGCGTAAAAAGTAGATTACTCAGCGCATGATAGAAGTTTGACTGGGGTGTGAGCACTAAAACCCATGGGGTCAGCACCCACTCCATGCTCGAGGGATGCTTGAGTACGCTGTGATAGATTGCCCATGCTTAAGGTGTGCCTGAGATAGTGCTTGTACGCCACAACATTTAGCCGTGGCGTTTGACATACACCTGACTAGTGCTCAAGTACTACTCAATATATATAGTTGAGCCCGGCTAATTTCTTTTATTTTTCTTAAAAATTTTGAGAGAGAAGAGCAAAGCTGATGAAGAGAAGAGAGAGAAGGAGAGAGAGGACGCCTTAGAAGTTCAAATTAAGTGTATCCATGTTAGAATTTGGTGATAATTAAGTTAAGGCAAGTGCATGGCAAGTATTTCTTTTCTTGTTGCTATTTTTTACTGAATTTTTTAGCATTTCTTATTTTAAATATTTATGCATGATGTAAATTCAAAGTTATGATATTTATTTTTAACATGCATATGAAATTCTCTTTATTTTATTGCAAAAATTATAAAATTATTTCTAAACTCAATTATATAGTATCACATGATTATGCCGAGCCTTTCTTCTCTTATTGTTATTCTTTATTGAATTTCTTGAGTATTTCTTACTTCAAATCCTAATGTATGACATAAATTTGAAGTTATGATATTTATTTTTAGCATGCAAGTGAAATTCTCTTTATTTTATTGTACAAATATATAAAATTATGTCTAAATTCATGTATATAGTATCACATGATCATTCTCTACAATAAGTTGACATGAATGTTCTAAAATTGTAAAATAATGTTCATCCATGTTTAAATTTCGTTTATACAAGTTTTAGCGTGTTAAGTTATATTCTGCATGTTCTAGAAATTTATGAAAATGCCATGCTTGTTTTTCAAAAAATAGAATCTGTTGAGATTATTTTGATTTGCTGATTTTCTGTACATTTTGGCTGAATTCATAAATTTAATAAAGCTTACATATTTTAAATTCATATATGAGGTTTTATATGTTTTAAACTACTAAAAATAAGTCTTGTATAGGTTGAAAAATATACACAAATTACTCTGTGTAGTTTGGATTTAATAAAATTCTAAACATTTGCTAAATTATGCATCATTGCTGAAATGTCCTACATTACCATGCTAATTTAATATTTCATATTTTAAAATTATTATGGCTAAGTTATTACAGGATGCTTAAGTTTGAATTGACAAAATTTTGAAGGTAAATTCTATAATTATGTCAATAATTATGATCCTTTTCTTCGTAATTGAGAAAATTAAGAAATGTGAAAAAAGTACAGAGTTTTTCTAAGATATGTATTAGATCATATTTATATTTTAGCGGATAATATATTATAATATTTCATAATATATTATAGTGGTAAATCAAGATTTAAACTTGTTATTTACGGGTAAAAAGCGATATTCAGCCCTATCTATAGGGTTATATATATGAAAACTCAACTATGAATTTTAAATAGTAATGTGTGATATTTAGTTGTGTGAAAATAAATATAACTTGAATTTTGATGGTTCACTCATTTAGACAGTAAGGTCTATTGACATCTAGTCCCTAAAAAAATAAAATTTTTTTTGTATGATTTGATGATATAAATCGAATAATAACATGATAAGAATTTTGAAAAAGATTAATTTGAGATTCTTACATAAGTATCATGAAAATTTAATGTCATTGTATTAGATTTTAATTGATAATCCTTATGTTATATTTTAAATATAAATTATATATGATCGATTGTTAATTATATGCCTTATTGAGTTTTTGACTTGCTCATTACTTTGTTTTACTAATTCTTTTAGATGAGAAGCTCGGATACATACAGGTGAGTAGGATTGATGGATGAGCTATTATGAAGAGTTTAGAATTAGAATTTATGATAATTTGTTATTGTATTTACAGTTTTAAATAGTAGTTAACATGTTAGATGATGTACTTTAGTTTGAAATCAATTTTCAAACAGTTGTTATTGATGTTCTAAGTTATTCAGATTATATTTATATATGTGGGATGTGTCATGAGTTCTCAAATGTACTTATGTTCTATACAGTTTGAGATATCGGGTTGTTGGTTCATCTAATGGATGGATTAGCTGTTGTTAGAATGTGTGTATGATTTATTTATTTTTGTAGATTGTTTATTAGGTTACAGAGATAGTTCCTTACGTAAGGTTTGATGTAATGATTAGGTCAGTGTTGGTGTCACATGAGATATGTCACATATTTGAATATTGTTTATGGTTTTTTTTTTATTATTGTGGTCAGTCATATATCGACGTAAAATTCACATCTGAATATTAATTAAATGATGATTTTATTAATTAATAATAATTGATTAAATATTAATGGTGAGATTGGAATTTGGGACGTGACATCAGGATTGAAGGAGCAACTGCTCAAAGAAATTAGAATTAGAATTATAAATTGTTTGATATTATATTTTAGTTTTCGGACAGTAGTTTAAGGTGTTTATATTTTTTAGATAATGGTTAGTAAATTATGAGATGGATGCTGATTTCTTCAATATCTTATGGATGTAGAGTATGCTAATTATGGTTTGTAGTCATGGGATATCGGTAGCTCGACATTAGACAGCAGTGAAATTTTAGTTTTAGTTGAATTATATACTCTGATCTTTGACTTAGACATGATCCCTTACATATAGTCTAACGTTACAGTTTGGTCATGTTGAAGCTACTGAGACACGGAATTTCAGGTCCTGTGTTTATGTTGCATTATTTTATTTGGCCGGTCGAGATATTGAAGTGAAATTCATCTCCATGATTAATTGGATTGGTAATTGGTTAATGATTAATATTAATAAATAATTAATGACGAGATTAAAATTTGGGACGTGAGACGTGACAGTTTATGTGGGTGTAATTAATTGTGTTTAATTAATTTTAATAATTAAAATTTGATGCGTTTCTTGGATCCGAATTGCTGTACAAATTGGAGAGCCGAGTGAAACTTTCAGTTGATCTGAGAGGCTGCAAGTTTGGTATTTATAACTAAAAATTCTGATTTTGTGTACCACAATAATTTAACAAGAGTTTAGAGGTATGCGATATTTATTTTTCGATATATCTTTTGATAGTCAAATTAGTAATCATTCTTAGAAAAATAAAAAAATAAAGAAGAAATTGGGTGTGAAAAAAATTAATTAAATATTATAAAAATTTGGATGATATTTGGACTTGTTGGGTTCGCGTCCAAGGTGTGCCTATTCGGTCGCCTGAGTAGCAATTTGAATTTTGGGATGAAAATGAAATAGAATATATATATATTTATATAATGTAATATATAATAATAATAATAATAATAATAATAATAATAATAATAATACAGCAGAAGGAAAAGAAACGGGAGGAAGAGGTGAGGGTTTCGGGTGAGAAGAAAAGAGGAGAGAGAGGAGGAATTTTGCAAGAAAAAGGCGGCGCGTGGGTGGTCAGCGGTGGTCAGTTGCCACGGTGAGGTTGAGCAACGGTGGCTGCGCACGCGGAGAATGGAAGCCACGCAGGAGAGAGACCGTGCGAAGGAAAAGAGGAGAAATTGGAGGCTCTCGGGTCTGATTCCGACTTCAAGTTAGTTGGAAAAGTTATAGATCGGGCCGAGGTAAATGTACCCATACCATTTTCTTCTATTCTTTTTAATTTTCGTTCGATCCCTTTCGGGTATTATTATCTTGATACTCGACCCATGTATGTATCTGTGATACCCATGACTTGAGTATACATATACATAAATTTTATATTCAATTTCGTAGATTTTAACCGGTTTTCACATCGAAAAACCCAACCCTGTGCCCGGATGATTTCACCATCTGATTTTTGGGGCTTTTATATTAATTTGCTATAGAATATCATTACCTATATCATATATATGTTAATTTATCGATTGTATATTCGATTTGGTAGTTTTAAGTGGAATTCCGTTTGCCGAAACCCTAAGCCACCCCGAGATCTTGTTTAAGCATTTATCTTGAGTTTTATACAAAATTTGGCTTGAGATTATGATTACCTATGTCCTGAATTCTGTTAATTATCTATTTGATGTCCAATTGTTTGAGATTCGTCCGATTATGTACAAACGGGTATTGTTCACGTGTGGTACCATTCACCCAAGCCTCTTTGATAAATTTTGCATAATTTTTACGTTATTTAATTGCTAATTAAGTTGCATATATATTTGTATGTGTTTAATTGTATATTCTGAAAAATATGTTCGTTAACCAATTGTGAATGGTTAATCGTTCAGAAGCTCTAAAATTACGTTTGTCTTTCGGTGGTAAGAATTTCTATTCTTTCCTGTACTTTATGATGTCCATGCATATAAATTAAGTCTTGAGACGATTTAAATTCAAAGAATGATAAAAAATTATACAAGCATACGAGAGAATTCCATAATTTGTTATATGTATGATTTGTTCTCTTGGAGGAAGAAATTTGTGAAAGAAGTTCAGTGGGAATTCCTTCAAAGAATAAGAAATTGTGAAACCAGAACCACAGATTTATATTTTAGAGGGTAATATCTCCTAGCAGGCCATTATATTATTGTGAAAACTCAAGGATTATCCTTAAAGGATTATCCTGACCGTATATCGTAGCGGGTGATATTCCTTGGCATGCCTTAGGATGTTACTGTGGAAGTACGAGAACTGTCTCTGGACCGCAGGAGATTAGAGAGCATTTTATTGGCCCTATATACCGGCTCATAGGTATACCGCTCGCCACATGGTATTTGGCTTTGTATGCCGGAGAAAGCGTATATCGTTCGCTACGGGACATTAATTATGTAGTTTGGCCTTAGATCTTGTGGACCATCATGATCCTTTCCTCATTCTCCCGCACCTTTAACTAGTAAGGCTTGTTGGCCCTGGTCCGCAAAGATAAGTAATTATGCATAATTTACATTTCAAATAGAAGAAGGATAAAATATAAGAAGTCATATGTATTCCGAAAGCACAATCAATCATGTTTTATATTTACCCTTCCTCATTGTGTTCATATGTGTCTCTTTTGCCTTATTTTACATATATTGTTATCGTCTTTGATTATATTAGAATTGATGAGCATTTGGCTCACATTTGCTGCATTTCTTCGCCTCTAAATTAGCACAGGCCTATTATACCCGATAGGACAGAGTGGAGACTAGAAGTTGAGTAGGCACGGGACTTGGAGGATCACACGAGCATTTATATTTTATAGTTTTGTACAAGTTATGGAGAATTGTATATATTTATATTTCGGTTGAAAATCTTAATATATGTTGTACACATTGCTGATGATCAAATAGTTCAATTTTTTTTTGTATTTGGATGATATATGCTTCCGTAGGTTATTGTGGTATGTAACAGGTATTTAGTGGCATCTCTCTTTGGTTGATATTCTGTTTAGAGACACAGCGTTGGAACCATGAATAATAAATTGTGAATTGGATCCCGTGTGGCTTTGTGTGTGGTTGTTATATGTTGTTAGATAGTTGAGTTATTTGGATGTATTTTGTGTATCGTACAGGAGATTATATAGGTTTTTATATTATCTTGACAGCCATATTACGGATGAAACTCTTTCGGATTTTTGGTAAAAAATATGATCCGTCACACATGGCAAGAGAATGACCCTGCTGATACCCTGTTTCGACTATCCGAAGGTTCTTGTTATGTTATACACATTGTATCAAAACCCATGATGACATTACTGACTGCTCTTTGTAATTTTTACATACAACATCCAGCTTCAGTCAACTTAGTCACCTCACTTCAAGAATGTCTAGGAGATTTTGAGCATTACACATTGTGGGATGGCTTGATTTTCTATAAGAATAGAATTTAGTACAAACTGACTCAGCTTTATAGGATTTAATATTACAAGAGTACCATAAGGCTCCCCTGGGAGGTTATATTGGATTTCAATGCACACTAGCTAGAATAGCTACTACCTTTTATTGGCCTCAAATGCGGAAGGACATTTGTGATTATATATTGAAGTGTGCCGTTTTCCAGCAAGTGAAGAAACTGAACTCAACTCCTTAAGGACTGCTACAACTGCTCCCCATTCTAGGTAAAATTTAGGAATCCCTTTCTATGAACTTCATAACCCATCTGCCTCCCACGGGTGGAAAAACAGTGAATTTTTTAGTGGTGGATCGTCTGCGTAAATATGCTTATTTTTCTCCATTGGGCACTCACTTCACGGCTGCTAGTCTTACGGAGGTTTTTGTCAAAGATATTTGCAATTTATATGGATTCCCGACTAACATCGTCTCAAATTGGGATCTCATTTTTCTAAACATCTTCTGGAGAGAGCTCTTTAAGTCCCAGGCCATTACCTTGTCCACAAGTAGCTCTTATCACCCGCAAATAGACAAGCATACAAAGGTGATTAATCACTGTTTGGAAGATTATTTGCAATACTTTGCTGCTGAAAATCCTTATATGTAGATGGGTTAGGTATCTACCACGTGCTAAATGGAGTTATAATACTGCTTGACACTTTCATAAAAATAAACCCCTTTGAGGCCATGTACAAGAGATCACCCCCATCATTAGTCGACTATGTCCAAGGCACTTCCTCGCTAGCCTCTGTCGTTCAATTGTTCATTGATTATTCTAACATCTTTGCCACTCTTAAAGCTAATCTTCATTGAGCTCGACTACGCATGACAAATTAGATTGATACCTATCGAACTGATAAAGAATTTCAGGTAGGTGATTGGGTCTTCATCAAAGTACAACCCTACTGTCAAACTACAATGGCACACCGACAATCCAACAAGCTCACTAAACGCTATTATGGACCCTTTTGTATATTGGATCGGATCGGATTAGTTGTATATTGTCTGAATTTTCCAGCTCATTCAAAAATTCATAATGTCTTTTATTTATCCCTACTCAAAAAATGCTATGATGACCTTGCTGACCAGCTCGTTGATCTGCTGATCGAAGTATGTGGTTCGCAGCCACTAATGTATTCTACACAGATTCTTGGCTTCTGAAAAATTTTATAGCATGGTAATTTTGTTCCCCAATTACTTGTCCAATGGGATTTTCATGCCCCTGCAGACGTTACTTAGGAGCCTGCTGCTGAATTTAGCCAAGATTTTTTCATATTTAACATTAAGGATAAAGTTCTCTTTAATGGAGATGGCAATGTTAGATGTCTCATTAATGCGGCTAATAATACACCAACCGGTCGTCTGATTTCAAGGGGCGGATGGCCAATCCAACAACCACTAAAATTTCGGAATCACATTTAAGCATATTTGTTAGCAAATTGTTGCATTGTACACTGCTAAGCTTATATTTTATATTTATACTTTCTATTTTATTTAGCATAAAAGAATGTTGTTATGTTTTTGTACATATGGTCATTTGGTTATAGGAAGAGGAGGAATATACTTTTGTTTTCAAGTATCCTTCGGTGCACGCCTCTTTCTCTTTCTTTGCTAGAACTTTCCTTCTAGAACTCTCTTTCCCCTTCTATTCCTTTCTTCTCTTTCAATTTTTGGCCATTGTGATCATTGCATGCATAAATGACTATCCAAATTATCTGTTGGGATTGGCGATGCAAAATTATAGGGTGTGTTATGAATATGTTACGTGATATATAACAGGCAGTACTACAATGTTTGGAGAAATTTGTGCCAAATGCAAAAAAAAAAAAAAAAAAGAAGAAAAAAATGATGCAAATTGCATGTTTACTTTGAAAGTTGATAATTCTTGACCTTGGACAAAGTACTGGCCTATTCTCTTTTTGATGCCTTTGAGGATCTTATCATTCCAAAAAGGGGAGTAATTTAACCCATTCAACCACAATCGTTTGATATTAATTTGACGGGGATGCCTGTAGCAGGCTGACCTAAAGGAGGAGGCGGTCCAAATTTTCAGCGGCCTATTCCTGCCTAGATGGTCAACACTGTTGTTGACCAGACAAGAACTAAGTGAGCTGGCAGAGGCCAAATATTAGCAAAGGCCCCTCTAAGGTCAGGATGGTCAACGGTTCCATTGACCGGAGAAGTGGAAAGGAGGTTGGCTAGGGCCCAGGATGAATGTGGCCCTTGTCCAAATTGGGCCACGTGTCCGTTTGCAAGCCACAGCAGTCGTCTGCTCTAATTTTTTGCATCTCCAAAGAAGGACGGATTTACTGTAACGGTCACCTCCAGAATCAAAGTACATCTTAAAGAAAGGCGCTAGAATCCATTTGCAGTCTATTGGAAATTCTAATGGTTACAAAATGCAGAAAGAAGGAGATCAACCTTCTTGACCGTTGTCAAATACGACAATCACGTCTACGCTAGAAAGGCAATGATCCCCAACAGAGTGCGGGCATCCAGCCTCGCTGCATAAGGAGGACAGCGAAGGGGCCATGGCTATGAAAGGGCATGGAAACTCCTTCCAAAGGCACGCTTTGAATCACCCTCTAAACACCTTCTCTCACCCTCTAAATGCCTCAAGCATACTTAGGCTTTCAAAAGCTCTCCAACTCTCTTGAGCACCCTATACTCTCTCTCTCTCTCTTTGCTACTAGTTCATTATGAACTTAGTACTTAAAGAAGCTGTTCATCACGAGCAACAATGAAGCCACTCTCTCTACAAGTGCACTCTCCCATCCGCAAACACTCATCAGCATTCATACTGCTTCCTCTACACCCACCTTTTTATCTTCAGAAGGATGATTATTAATTTAAGCGTCGGAATATTTTCGAAGGGACTATATCTCGCCGTCATCTGATCTTTTGTTTGAAATTGTTAGTGTGTAGGACCTAAAGCTCGGTGAATAGAGATTGAAATCTGAGGGACTATGTAACCCGAATCTATTCAAGTTTGAATGCAGGACGCATCATTGGCGCCGTCTGTGAGAAGCAAACGAAAAGCCAACCACTTTCATCTTCAAAGTTAGTATCATCAATCAAAATGGTGAACACCAGAGCCCAAACTAGTGCTCCTGCTAGAGACACTACCTCTCTCGACCAGGACCACTTAGTTGGTAATTTGGTTGGAGGGCAGCCAGCACCGTTTTTCCTTAACTTGGTGGAGCAGATAAACAACATGTCCAGAATACTCTAAATACTCTTCACTCACTAGGGCAAACTGAAGAAGGGGGCTCCTCCGTCCTCAGCTCCTGTTCCGGTCTCCAGGTGAGGAGGCCAGAGGAAGAAGAAGCCAGCTAAGAAGGCTATGAGGTTGGACAACTCTAATGCTCCGGAGGGTGCTTTGGCAACAGGACTCTGGATGAGAGTCCAGAGTGGAGAAACCCGTGATCATGTCGAAAAGAGCCACGACCTTAGATTCTAGAGGGAGCCTCCTGAATCGTTAGATCCACCAGTAGTAGCAGCCGGTTGGCTACGTGCCGCATAGCTGAAAGAACAGAGTTGAGGACATACCTCAATTCTAAGAGATCCAAAAATGCCTCTCGAGTGGAGGCAAAAGTCAAGAAGATCTGGAACTGCATGTTCAAAGATGACAATGAACACACCGTTGATCTGGAGAGATCTCCCTTCACTACTGAGATCTTCAGTTGACCATTGCCGGTCAAATTTAAGATGCCAGCACTGGACTCTTATGATGGGAGCACTGATCCTGCGGACCACTTGGATCACGTCCGCACCCATTTGAGTTTCCAAAGCCTGGACGACACGGCAATGTGCTGATGTTTCCTTCTCACCTTGAAGTGGGACGCTAGAATCTGGTTCCATCGGCTCCCATCAAACTCGATCCGGAGTTTTCAGGAACTCGTCGATCTTTTCTTGGCCCAATATGCTTCCAATCGCCGGGAAGGGAAACAATCTTGGCATCTCTCCCACATCAAGCAAAAATAGGGAGAGAACCCGAGGAAATTTCTAGATTGGTTCACGGCGGAAGCCAAAAGAATCCCAAGGCTCACCGAGGAGATGAAACTTGGTAGTTTTATCTCTGCATTGAGACATGGTGACTTTTTCAGGCACCTTACCCACAAGAATTTATAGACCATTCGGAAAGTGGAGTCCATCACCAGGGCCTACGCAGCGGCCGAAGAGGCCAACGAGGCAAAGCGTCTTGAGGGGAGTGGCCAGCCTTGCTCTTTCCCAGCTGAGGGTAAGAGGAAGAATGGTGATGGCGACAATTCCTGCCAGAAGTAGCACAGGACTGGAGCATTGGACTATAAGGAGTACAGGCCGGTCAATCTGAATCCTTTCAACGACACACGGTCCAACATTCTCAGATTCATGGCTAGAAGTTCCTCAGATGGACAAAGCCACTGAAGAATATGGAAGGAGGAAATCCAATAAAATACTGCAATTTCTATCGATCTTCGGAACACACCACGGAGGAATGTAAGAGCTCCAGTGGGAGATTGAGGAACTTATTCAGAGGGGCCATCTCACCAGGTTCGTCAGGAACCCTGGGTAGAGTTCCAGTACCTCAAGTGGAGAAGGTCCAAATCCGTTCCAACCAAGGAACCGGGTCGTGATTGGAGTGGTTATCATAATCATGATCTGATCTGCCAAGATCTAAGTAGATCACAAGGAGCGACAATCTGACGGGAAGAAGTAGAGAGTGGAAGACAATGTCATTAGCTTTAGTGATAGTGACATGGGTCATGTAATTTTCCCACACGTTGATCCCCTTATTGTATTTGCATTCTTTTCAGTTGGTAGTCCATGATATCGTCTAAAATAAGTTTTTATTGATAATGAAAACTTAAAAAATTTGCTTTATCTCGATACATTTTTGAAACTTGGACTCAAAAAGTATCAGCTAAGACCAGCAGAAGGGTCATTGTATGGCCTAGACAACGAACTTGTGGTTGTCCACGGATCGATACAGTTAGAGGTCACCTTGAGCACGTACCCCAAAACTGTGAGTTGCACACTCAACTTTCTGATGGTTGGCATACCTTCCGTATACAATGCTATCCTGGGCCGGTTGTGCCTAGCAGTGTTCAAAGTTGTCACCTCAATACCACAATTAAAGATGAAATTTCCAGTAGCATGCGGTATCGGTGAAGTGCCAGGTGACCAAGTAATTGCGTGGAGATATTACATGTCCCAGATTGTCCCAAGCGGTAGTGGAAGACCTACTGGAGAACTGGACCATCGAGATGAAGTAACCTTATAGCAGGCGTAGCCCAGTAAGGCAACCGACCTAGTTCCACTAAATCCGGAGGATCCGGAGAGGTGTGTACAGATTAGGGGCTCACTTGTCGGACCCTTGCGTGACAAGATGATAGTGTTCTTGAGACAGAACGGTAATATCTTCAAGTGGATACCTGCTAACATGCTTGGGATTCTGGCCAGAGTGATGGTCCACAAGTTGGGCCTCAATCCCGACGGTAAGCTCATCAGGAAGAAGCAGAGAAACCACTTTGTGGAGAAGTTCGTAACTATCCGAGAAGAAGTAAAGAAGCTGTTGGATGTTGGCTTCATCAGGGAAATCTAGTACCCAAATTGACTCTCCAACGTCGTCCTGGTAAAGAAAAGTAATGGGAAATAGTGGATGTGTGCCAACTTCACCGACATCAACAAAGTCTGACCAAAGGACAACTTCTATTTACCTAGGATCGACTTATTTGTGGACTCAACTTCTGGACACGAGTTGCTGAGTTTCATGGATGCGTACTCGGGCTACAACTAGATCCGAATGTGCCTAGAGAACGAGGAGCACACCGTATTCATGACCAACTAAGGCACCTATTACCATAAGGTCATACCTTAGGTCTAAATATCGCAGGTGCCACTTATCAAAGGCTCGTAAACAAGATGTTTAAGAAGCAGATCAACCGCAATATGGAGGTGTATATTGATGACATGCTCCTCAAAAGCAAGACCACCAATGACCACATTCATGATCTGGTTGAATCCTTCGAGGTACTCCGCACACACCAGAGGAAGTTGAATCCTTTGAAGTGTTTCTTCGGAGTGTCCTCGGGAAAATTCCTGGGTTTTATCATCTCTCAGCGATGGATCAAAGAAAATTTAGAGAATATCAAAGCCCTCATGAACATGTCTCCGCCACAGAGCATCAAGGATATCCAGAGGATAATCAGATGATTGGCAGCACTGTTTTGCTTCTGGGAAAAGTCAGGGGACAAGTATTAGCCATTCTTCAAGGCTTTAAGGGGGACTAAAGCAAATAGTTTCAAGTGGACTGCGGAGTGCCAGGCAGCCTTCGATGAGTTGAAGTAATACTTGGCCAGTCCACCGTTCCTGACATCACCCATGGACGAAGAAGAGCTGTACACCTACTTCGTAGAATCAGAGGTCGCTCTTAGCTCTATTATCGTACGCCAGGACTCTGCCTCTCAGCGGCCGATCTACTATGTGAGCAAGACGTTGACCGGTACAGAGACACACTAACCAGGTGCTGAGAAGCTTGCTTTGGCACTTGTCTTCTTAACCCGGAAGTTGAGACCCTATTTTCAGGCACATATTATGGTCATTCTGACTGACCAACCACTGAAGACTATCATCTAAAAACCTGACGTTTTCGGACAACTGGTAAAGTATGCCATTGAGTTGGGAGAGTTCGACATCAAATTTTGACCCAAGCCAGCCATCAAGGGTAGGCCCTGGCGGACTTCATCATCAATATCACGACCCCTATCGTCGATGAGCATCCAACTGAGGACGCAGGTCACTACCCAAAAGAGCCAGAATGAGTCCTCAATGTGGATGGATTGTCTACCAACTTAGGCAGCGATGCCGGTGTTGTCCTAAGGACTCCTGACGGGTTTGAGGTGAAATTATCCTTCAAACTTGATTTTTTGGCCACCAATAACATTGCTGAGTATGAAACCCTATTAGCTGGACTACGACTAGCCAAGGAGTGCTTAGCCAAGCAGCTGACTGTCTATAGTAACTCTGAGTTAGTCATTAACCAGATCAATGGGAGTTTCGAAGCTTGCAACCCTCTCTTGGCTAAATAATAGACCAAGGTGAAGGAAGTGATCCGAAGATTTGGCAGACTGAACTTGGTCCACATTCCCAGAACTGAGAACTAGAAGACTGACCAACTTGCTATAGTGGTAGCGGCCGAAAATCCAGAATAATACTCAAGGGATATGAGGGAAGTCTTGAACACTCCCAGCATAGAGGAACAGGAAGCAATACAAGTTTCCGACTCTAAAACCTGGATGACATCGTATTGGAGATATCTTGCTGATGGAGCACTGCTGGATAATGCGGACGAAGCCAAGCGGATGAAAAAGTAGACCGGCTAGTACACCATAGTTGATGGATGGCTGTATCACCTTGGATACTCGACTCCGTACCTCTGGTATCTTATTCCTGAGGAGGCCGACTACGCCTTGAGCGAAGTTCACCTTGGGATATGTGGATCGCTCATTGACGACAAGAACCTTGCGTTCAAAGTCATGCGCTAGGGATATTACTGGCCAATAATGAAGAAGGACGCCCTAAAGTTTGTGAAGAAGTGCGAGAATTGCTAGCTCCACGGTAATTTTCACCACCAGCTGTCCGCGGAGCTAAGATTTCTCCAAGCTCTTTGGCCTTTCATGCAATGGAAGCTCGACATTGTCAACCCGTTTCCCATCGCATTTGAGCAAATGAAGTTTATCATCATAGGTATTGACTACTTCATCAAATTGGTTGAAGTCGCCCCGCTGGCTAAGATCACAGAGCACAACCTCTAGAATTCATTCGCCAGAGTATCGTTAACAGATTTGGCATTCCCGAGGTCATCGTGATTGACAATAGAACCCAATTCTCTGGAAAATACTTTATCAAGTAATGTACCAGCTTAGGCATCAGATTGATCCGCACTTTGGTAGCCTACCCCCAAATAAACGGATAGATTGAAGTCACCAACCGTACGCCACTCCACAATTTGAAGACCAAACTAGAGGACGTAGGGGGCTCCTGGGTCGACGAGCTGCCCTCTGTCTTGTGTTCATATCAGACAACTCCAAAGGAACGAACTCACGAGACACTCTTCAATCTCTGCTACGGGATTGAAGTGGTAATACCGGTTAAGATCGGGTTTCCAAGCCTTACGGTCGAAGCATTCGATCAACTCAGCAACTCCCAAAAGATTAAGAAACACCTAAATCTATTGGAGGAAGCCTGAGATAAGGCCAGGCTGCTCATAGCCCCCTACCAGCAACGAATTGCTCACTGTTACAACAAGAAAGTCAAAGCATGGTAATTCAAAGTTGAAAACCTGATCTTGCAAATCATAGAGGCTATGGGTAAGACAACCGATTGGAATAAGCTTTCCTATAATTGGGGAGGCCCATTCCTAGTCTCAACCGTCTTGCAGAATGGAGCATACAAGCTTCGAACCTAGAACGACAAGTTGGTCCCACGGACGTGGAATGCGGTTCACCTGAAGCGATACTACCAGTGAAGACCCAAGTAGGTTATTTGTATTACATGAAGCATGCTTGCAAAATATATCATGATCAAAGAAAGAAAATTCCTTTTCTGATTTGCATTGTCCCATGTTTCTCTTTTCTTCTTTTTTCCCCTTTTCCATATGAATGCTTGCTTACAAGTCAAACGAAATAAACGATTTAGATTGCCCCTAAGTTGGGTAAATTTTCACTTGCTCGCAATCAAACCCTGGTAATCCAGGTAGCTCGTAAGCAGTTGAATTAAAACCCTTGTTATCCAGACAGCCTGTAAGCGGTCGAATTAAACCTTAGTTATCTAGGCGGCCTATTCGCGGTCTAATACTAAACCTTAAGTGGTTTAAACGACACGGGTGATGACATCCTCTAGTAGGAGATAGCGCAGTCAATTTACGACGGTCAATAAATCGGGGCAAAGTTTGAAAGAATAAAGATCCTAAAGCTGGTCGCTCGGAATCTTAAATTGGTCAATGCCACACATTATGCAGGCACAAATCTCTACGACATGCTCAAGTATGAAAGCAATTTCTTAAGGACTGAGGGTTTGTTTCCGAGCAACAAGACCATGGCGGTTAATGCTCCAAGTTGACCGGCCTAAAGGCACTCAGTAAGTTAGCCGGCTGGAATAGAAATTAAGCAGGAAACAAACAAGGAAAGGAAAAGTAGGACACAGAACAAAATGCTGCAAGAGTGATTCCTTAATAATTTGCTTAAATATACAAGAGGAGATCAAAACCTAAAATACAAGACTACAATTAAGGAGCAGAGCTCCCGGGGATGGGCGAAAGAGGCCCTTGGTTGCCCCGAGCATAAATAACCAGGTCCTCGTGTCTTTGGGTGGCACGGTTTGATGGGTCAAGAATGCCGGTTGGAAAATTGGAGTCCACAATCTTGGCAATGTGGTGACAAATGCTGACGCCTTCCAAAATCCTGGCCCATAGCGCCAGGTTAACTTCCTGAGGATGCAGACGAGTGGATAGCTCGTTTTCTAACAAGGCTATCCTCCCCCGGAGCTCACCCACAAGTGCCTTCGCTTGTTCAACCCTCTCCTCTTGACCTGCTGATCGCGCCCTATGCTTTAGCAGCTCCCGCTCGAGTTCATCCCTCTCCTCTCGGTGCTTCTGGACTTGAGCGTCCAGTTGGTCTATCTCTTCCTCTATCTCGACGATCTCCTCATTGTGGTCACCGATTATGGCGTCTCTCTGGTGCAGGCCCTTGTGCACGGCCAACAAAATCTTATCTTCCTGCAGAGGGTCTAAGAAATATGCAGCGACGACTCAGGAGAAAGAAAAGGAGAACTTCGAAAGGTTATTTCAAAACCTCTTCGTTGCCTTCTTGGCCATCTCTATGACTTCTAATAAGAACCTGCTGAGGGGGGACTTGGGGTGGGCTCCTCTTGAGACTACTCTGCCCTGACTTCACTGGAGAGCTCCAGCGGCATAGAGTCTAGGAGGCTGGGAGTAACAGCCTCCAGCGTGGGCTCTGTAAAGAAGTCAACCGCCTCAGCAAGAGCTCCAGCGGCTGACTCTCCTAGCTCAACGGATTGCTCAATAGATGGCTCTACTAGCCCGGCGGCTTCAAGTCGCGGCATAGCAACTGGCTCCTCTTGCCCGGTAGCTTTAAGCAGTGGCTGCGTTGAGGCAATTGGCACTGCTAAGTCGCTTGGCAGTGACAGCTGAATGACGGTGTCTTCGTGACAACTTGCACAATAGTCCCAGAGTCCTCCATAGAAGCCTCAACCCCGGAGTACTCTCCAGTCCCAGCAAGTAGCCCAGCCATCAGGTAATCTGGCTCCATGGAAGACGAAGAAGTAGGCTCCATCGGAGCAGCCTGACTTTTCCTTGGATTGCTGGGAGCCTGTGCAGCCGCAAGAGTGCTAGCCTCGTCAATAGTAATAGTGCCGGCTTTCCTCTTGCACTGCGCCACCGCCGATGAAGGTCTGACTTCCTGAATGGGTGAAGGAGGATCTAAAAGAGCTCTCTTCGATTCCTGCCTCGAGATCATGTGATCCCTCCTAAACTCGAAGAGATGCTGTGAGGTTCCGGTCTAAAAATATAATAAATATGAGGAAATCAATGTGATAATAATTAATACTAGCCCTATTGAATGAATGAGTATGTATGTCGGAAGGAAATTTAGGTTGTGAACTGCTAAAATGCTGCAAGCAGACCGTGTCTACTGTGCGCTTGAGCGCAAAAAGCAGTGGCGCGAGCAGCAAGTTGCACTTGCTGCGCGCTCGAGCGGAGCGCAAGTGGTAAAATCAAGTAGCTCCCCCGCCAGCTGAGGGCCTGTGAGCGCTTGAGCGGTATTATCTAGTAGCTCCCCCGCCCGCTGAGTGCCTATGCAAGCTCGACCACGGGCCGACAGCGAGGCTACGCTTGCCGCCCGCTCGCCCGGGACGCTTGAATGCCCCGACGGGTATAAAAACACGACCTGCTCCTCATTTCATCGATTTTTCTCTTTTCAAGAGGGTTTTTGGAGAGGAGGAGAGAGGAAGAGCACCAATTTTAGAGACAGAAAGGAGGAGATTGAGGTGGAGAGTCCGTATCCACCCGGGAGCCAGTTATAAAAGTGATAACACGTGTCGAGGCAAGTGTTCTCATACTCACTAAATTTCTTTTTTCGATATTTTTTGGTTATCATTGGGTATTTTCGTCTCGATAGCCACCTAAACCATGGAAAATGTGATATACGTGACTTGGGACCAAGGATTACGTAATTTATTGTCCGATTTACTCACCGATCCGACCGGTGGAGTACCGCCAAATCCTAACCCATGGGAAATTGGAGGTTTTCCGTTTCCGTACCTCATTTCATTAAATTGACCAAAAAATGTGAATCCCCACGTCCCAAATGTGTATACAAGTCGGCCGCGCGATCGATCTCGTACATCTCGACTCGCTCGCGGCGTCCGAGCCCTTAAAATCGACGCTGACACTGTTCATTGTGACAAAAAGGGGAAAGTTGTATGTTTTACCTTCATAAAATGTTGAGTTGACTTTGAAATATGAATTCCCGTATCCCAAAAGTAAGTATGTATTGACCGGACATCCGATTACTTAAAATTTGACTCGTTCGCGGCCTCCAAGCCCTCTAAAAGTGGCCTAATACTGTTCACCCGAAATTGGAAGGTAAGTGTGCATGCTTTAGCTCTTTCTAATTGTGATGGAACTTATGACTAAACGTTGTGTCAAATTGTAAGCTCTAAAATGTGTGATTGTGCACCGGGAGCAAGGGGATGCATCTCGGAGGCTTCTAAGGTGGTGTTTGACCAACGAAGATAAGTATAATCAAACTCTCTTACGAGTTGAACTTATTGGCTAAAAGATCTAAGCTCCAAATGAAAGAAAGGAACAGAACGAGTAAATGGAAGGGAATCCCCAAATTGTAAAGTGATGGATTTGGTCTCCTGGTTGGCGATATGTGATGGGAATGTGATTTTCCTGTTTGAGAATGTATATGGCAATGGTGGATTCCCTTTCAAGGATTAAGACTAATCTTGAAACTAGGACCACGGATCATAGGGGTAGTACCTTCTAGCTTACCATGTACAGCACGGTAGGAATGCAAGGAATACTCCGGCTGCTCCTTGGGGCGGGTGATGTTAAGGGTAAGCTTTAGGATGCTGCTGTGAAAGAACGAGGATTGCCTTGGTCCCCGGGGAATATGGGGCGATTGAGATGGCCGAGTGCTGCAACCCTAAAATATAGCCGATGGTCGAGTGCTGCAGGCCTAAAATGTAGCCGATGGTCGAGTGCTATAGACCTAAAATATAGCCGATGGTCGAGTGCTACTGACCTAAAATATAGCCGGCCTTAGAATGTGTGGCAGACACATTCTTTTCCTCGTCCTCTCATATCGTTGGTTTGTTCGACCTACTAGCTCGGGTCCGCAAAGATTAATGAAAGCAATGAAATTGAATGAACGTACCCAGAACAAACATGCAAACTAAATGATTCCCGATGCTCCCTCTTCTCGCATGCTTTCTTTTTCCAAGTTATATGATTCCCCTACCGAGTTACTGTCTTTCCTGTAAATTGCTGTGATTAGTGATGTATGATTTCATTTACTGGGCTGTACGCTCACCATTGTTATATATCTTTCAGATGAGAACACATTGATACCCGACGAGACAGAGTAGGCCATAGAAGTGCGATTGACAGCTGATATTGCACACAGGACTCGGGGCTAGGACTTAGCTAATTTTGTGTATGAAACAGAAATTTTGGTCCTACTTTTGTAAACTGTATAAAATATGTATGGTGATGATTAATGATGTTTAGCATGAATGAATGATGGATTAGTTTTCACTGTATATTGTGATTTTTATGCTTCCCTAGGTCCTCATTGTGGTTATGATCGAGGTTCCTAGTTGGCATCCTTCCCCACCGGCATTATACTGGAGTTATAATGTCGGTGCCGTCTCGGTTGATGCGGCGATTAGATCCTGTGTAGTGTGTTGAGTATTAAGATTTGTAGTTTTATTGTGGATGGTTGTAGATTGCTGTGCAGGGTTAATTTACATGTGTTTGTATTTCGGCAAACGTTCGATTTACAAACAGAACTCCACCCAATTTTCTACAGAAATTAATAATTTTAATTAGGAATACTAGTTTATTATTATCCTTGATGGAGGTTATTTAAGGAGAATAACCCGATCCATCACAGATGCTCTCTCACCAACAGCAATATAGGCTCCATGGCCTTCACCTCCTCCTGCGTCGGCTTCCCGGTGAGACCACCAGGAACAATGCCCCAATCTTGGGACAATGGTTGGCTATTAGCAACATGCATGAAGAAGAAACGATCATTCCAGTTCTAGAAGGAGTCACAGATAGTACTGCTGATACACAACTCCTAGAGGGACAGGGAAATCTAATCTCCACTCTGGTTGAATCAAAACATCACCCTGACAGCCTCCACCGTCAGCATTCAAGAATGGTGGCGGAGAAAGATACAAAGTAAGCAAGGAATCACACGGCATTTGCGTGAAGCCGTGTGATAGGAATGTCCAACAATGTGAAAATACGAAGCAGCTCCTCAAGTATAGGAAGGCGCAGCCCACTCCTCAGATAGGCCTCGTAGATGGTAATGTAACCATTAGAGAGAGAGTAGGCCCTGTCGTGTGGAATAGGCACCGAGGATACAATCTCCCGTGTGATGTTGAACTCAATGTACAACTCCCTCACTTCACTGGTGATAATAATAGAAGCAATTTCTAAAATGAAAGGTGCCATGAAAACAGGAGCAAGAAGAGTGACAAAGACTTAGAATCTTTGAAAAGGAAAGCGTGAAAAATTGAAACGGATGGACGGCTTTTAAAAAGCACGCAGCCGTTGGAGTAAGGTGGTGCATCGAAAAGGTGTGCCATCATGATAGACACGTGCCGCTTCCGAAAAGGATCGCAGTTGAATCAGATCTTCTGGCAAATTAATTACCAGGATCACAAATTCACTTTATGATAACATGTAGAAAACTTTTCATCTGGTAGTCTTGCGGCATAACAAGTGCATTGTTTCAATCCACGCAAGTTTTTCGGATTCAGACTGGGACGGTCAACGAGTCCGGTCAACACTCTTTTCAGCAGGTTCCTCGAATTCAAATTGGGACGGTCAATGAATCTGGTTAATGCTCCCTTTACCAAGTTCCCCCGATTCAAATTGGGACAGTCAATGCTCTCATTGTGGTTATGATCGAGGTTCCTAGTTGGCATCCTTCCCCACCGGCATTATACTGGAGTTATGATGTTGGTGCCGTCTTGATTGATGTAGCGATTAGATCCTGTGTAGTGTGTTGAGCATTAAGACTTGTAGTTTTGTTGTGGATGGTTGGAGATTGTTGTGTAGGGTTGATTTATAGGTGTTTGTATTTCGACAAACGCTCCATTTACAAATAAAATTCTTCCTAATTTTCTACAGAAATTAATAATTTTAATTAGGAATACTAGTTTATTATTATCATTGACGGAGGTTATTTAAGGAGAATAACCTGGTTCATCACAGTTGGTATCAGAGAAGGGATGCCTTAGGATGAATCTGATTTTATGCGAAAGCCTAGGATAGTATGGGTTAAGGCCAAATGAGTAAACGTAAAAAAGTTAGGATAATTAAATACCTTCATTTCGAATGTTCTCTTTAGTTGCATAAGTGTTATCTTATCTGATAATGTCGTTGGGGGACTGTTAAACCTTTGGCTCAACCTTTGTTGTTTCTTTTTCAGTGGTGACTTCTAAAGTTGGCAATGCCGCCTAGACGTCAAGGTTCGCAAAGGGATGAGTCACCCCAAGATCAAGAGGCAGAGTATTTGAATTTGTTGGGGCGTCTCACGAATATCATTGAGAATATGGAGCAGCGACATCTGGCCCCTGTTCCTGTTCTAGCTCCTGTTCAGGCTCCTACTAATCCAGAGCTATCTGCTTATGATTGCTTCGTTCAGGAGCGAGTGCCGGCGTTTACGGGAGAGCCTGACCCACTTAAGGTAGATTCGTGGTTGAAGAGCCTTAAGAGGGTATTTGCCGTGATCGGATGCCCAGCGGAGGATCGGGTGCTGTTTACATCTTACCGGCTGGAGGATGAGGCACACCATTAGTGGCAGATGAGAAAAAGAGCATTGGGTGTACCGGATGCTGAGATTACTCGAAAAATATTTGAGGCTGCATTTTTAGAGAAGTACTTTCCATCTAGCCTCCGTGTTCAGAAAGAGGATGAATTTCTCAAGCTAAGGCAAGGGAACCCGACGATGGTGGAGTACGATGCCAAGTTTTTGGAGTTGTCACGGTTCGCTCCCTGTATGGTCGAAGATGAAGAAAGGAGGACTAGGAAGTTCTTAATGGGCTTACGGGACGACATTCGCAAGCAGCTGGCGACCCTTAAATTGGCCACCTATACTGATGTACTGGATCGGGCCTTGATTTATGAGTAAGAGCAAGCAAAGGAATAATTTTTCAGAAAGAGGTCGGCTAGTAAGAGCGGGACAAGTGCCAGCACCGGGACTAGTTTAGGAAGACCATACAAGAAGCTGAGGCAGCCGGTTCTGGTCAGATTGGATAGAGGAGTGGCCAGATTTCATCGTCTTTTCAAGCCTCGGTGTATTCATGTCAGCACTGTGGAAGAATGCATGAGGGTAGACCGTGTCCCAGGTTGACGGATGCTTGCTTCACTTGTGGCTAAGTGGGGCATAAAGCCAGGGAGTGCCCTCAGGCATAGAGATTTAGGGCTCCGAAGCCAGCGGTGCAAGGTCTTCACTTGCTTCACTTGACTAATGCTCTAGCTGTGTTTATGGACCTGATGAACTAGGTCTTCCAGTCATTCTTGGTTAAGTTTGTTGTGGTTTTCATTGATGATATTCTGATTTACTCCAAGGATCGCACCAAGCATGAAGGGCATCTAAGAATTATGCTACAGACTCTTCGGGAACATCAGTTGTTCGTGAAGTTGAAGAAGTGTGAGTTTTGGCTTGACAGGGTGGCGTTCTTAGGCCATGTAATTTCTCATGAAGGCATCTTGGTGGACTCGTAGAAAATTGAAGCGGTGGTCAATTTGAGTCGGCCGACGACCGTGTCTGAAGTTCGAAGCTTTTTGGGGATGGCTAGCTGTTATCGTCGTTTTGTAGAGAATTTTTCTCGGATAGCCTTACCCCTCACTCGTCTGACCAAGAAGGCGGTAAGTTTTGCCTGGACCAAGGAGTGTGACAAAAGCTTCCAAGAGCTAAAGGATCGGTTGACAACTGCCCCAATTCTGACTCTTCCAGATAATTATGGTGGGTTCGAAGTATACTGCAATGCGTCTAAAGTGGGACTCGGATGTGTTCTTATGCAAGGGGGAAGGGTAGTTGCTTCTGGGTCTTGACAGTTGAAGACTCATAAGAAAAACTATCCGACCCATGACTTAAAGTTGGCTGTGGTGGTTTTTGCTTTGAAAATCTGGAGACACTATCTTTATGGCGAGAAATTCCTGGTGTACTCCGACCACAAGAGCCTCAAGTATTTTTTCTCGCAGAAGGAGCTAAATATGAGGTAGTGGCGATGGATTGAGTTTCTCAAGGACTACGATTGTGAGATCCATATCGACCGGGGAAAGCAAATGTGGTCGTTGATGCCTTGAGTCCCAAACCTGTTTGGTGGCGACCATGCAGATTAAGCAAATAGAGTTGCTAGACTATTTGAAATCTTTTCATATCCAGCGCTACGCTAAGGGTAATCAGATGATGTTATCCTTTCTGTATGTACAGCCCGAGATCCTTCAAAGGATCAAGGAAGGGCAAGTAAGTGACCTATTTCTGATGGATATTGTGGGGGACCTCAGCAGAGACTCTTGAGTTGATTTTAGTGTGCGTGCAGATAGAGTTTTGAGATTTCGAGAGCGGCTATGTGTACCAGATGTCAAGGAACGGAAGGAAGAAATAATGAAGAAGGCACACAGGACTCGGTAAACGATTCACCCTGGTAAAAACAAGATGTATCAGGATTTGAGAAAAATGTTTTGGTGGAGAAACATGTGGAGAGAGATCGTGGCTTTTTTTAATTGATCTCTTGTCTGTCAGCAGCTGAAGGCTGAGAGGAGAAAGCCTTTTGCATTATTACAGCCCCTACCCATTCCCAGTGGAAGTGGGAGGACATCTCGATGGACTTCGTGTTAGGATTGCCTAGAACTCCAAAGAATCATGGTGCGATCTAGGTCATTGTTGACCGGTTGAGAAAATCTACTCATTTTATAGCCATTCGAACTACGTACTCCCATGATCGTCTGGCACAGTTGTACATCAACGAGATCGTGAGACTGCATGGCGTGCCAGCATCGATTGTGTCCGATCGTGATCTGCGGTTCGTCTCTAAATTTTGGGAGAGCTTGCATGGAGAGTTATGAACGAACCTGAAGTTTAGTACGGCATATCATCCTCAGACGGATGGCCAGTCGGAGTAGACAATCCAGATACTAGAGGATATGCTTCGGGCTTCGGTATTGGAGTCCATGGGAACTGGGATAATTTTCTAGCACTGTTGAGTTCACTTATAACAACAGTTTCCAAGCGAGTATCAGAATGACTCCCTTTGAGACACTTTATGGTAGAAAGTGCCGATCTCCCATCCATTGGGAGGATACCGGGGATAGGTGGTTGTTGGGCCCGGATGTTATTCGGGAGATGTCGAAAAAGATAGCGGTAGTTGTGAAAAAGTTGAAAGTCACCCAGAGCCAACAGAAGAGTTATGCTGATCAAAGGAGGTCCATACTTAGATTCCAGGTTGGAGATTTTGTCTTCCTTAAGGTTTCGTCGTGGAAGGGGATTTCTAGATTGGCATAAAAGGGAAGCTGAAGGCGCGTTTCATTGGACCGTTTGAGATTATTGAGCGAGTTAGCAAGGTGGCGTACCATCTAGCTTTGCCACCGAGTTTGGCCGAGGTGCACAATGTCTTCCATGTTTCCATGTTAAAAAAGTACGTGTATGATCCATCTCACGTGATTGATTATGGTCCTTTGGCTATCGATGATGATTTGGCTTATGTAGAGGAACTGATGAAAATCTTAGAGTAGGAGGATAAAGTTTTACGCTCCAAGACGATTCCTCTCGTGAAAGTTTTATGGAGGAATCACTCTCGCAAGGAGGCGACATGGGAAAGAAAGGACGAAATCCGGGAAAATTATCCCTATCTATTTTGAGGTGTGTAGCTTATTCAAGTTTTGGATTCGTTAAATTTTGGGACGAAATTTCTATAAGTGGGGGAGAGTTGTGAGGTTTTGGGTCTAAAAATATAATAAATATAAGAAAATTAATATGATAATAATTAATACTAGACCTATTGAATAAATGAGTATGCATATCGGAAGGAAATTTGGGTTATGAACTGCTGAAATGCTGCCAGCAGACCGCCCTTGCTATTACTCGAGCGGAGCTCAAGTGGTAAAATCCAGTAGCTTCCCCGCTCGCTGAGCGCCTGTGCGCGCTCGACCACGGGCAGGTAGCGAGGTCGCGCTCACCGCCGGCTCGACCGGCGCTCGAGTGCCCCGATGGGTATAAAAACGCGATCTGCTTCGCATTTCTTTGATTTTTCTCATTTCCAGATCGTTTTTGGAGGGGAGGAGAGAGGAAGAGCGTCGATTTTAGAGAGAGAAAGGAGGAGATCGAGACGTAGAGTCCGAATCCACCTGGGAGCAAGTCATAAAAGTGATAGCACGCGTCGAGGTAAGTATTCTCATACTCACTAACTTTCCTTTTTCGATGTTTTTTGGTTATCATCGGGTATTTTCGTCTCGGTACGCACCTAAACGATGGAAACTGTGATACCTGTGACATGAGACCAAGGATTATGTAATTTATTGCCCAATTTACTCATCGATCCTACCGGTGGAGTACCTCCAAACCCTAACCTACAGAAAAATTGGGGGTTTTATATTTCGCACCTCATTTCATTAAATTGACCCCAAAATGTGAAACCCCATGTCCCAAATGTGTATATATGTCAGTCGCATGATTAATCTCGCACGTCTCAACCCATTCGCGGCGTTCGGGCCCTTTAAATGGGAGCTGACACTGTTGACCGAGACAAAAAGGGGAAATTTGTATGTTTTACCTTCATAAAATATTGAGATGACATTAAAATATGAATCCCTGTATCCCAAAAGTATGTGTTGACTAACATCTGATTCCTTAAAATTTGACCCATTCGCGGCATCCGAGCCCTCTAAAAGTGGCCTAACATTGTTCACCCGAAATTGGAAGGTAAGTGTGCATGCTTTAGCTCTCTCCAATTGTGATGGAACTTATGACTAAACGTTGTGTGAAATTATAAGCTCTAAAATATATGATTGTGCACTGGGAGCAAGGGGATACGTCCCGGAGGCTTCTAAGGTGGTGTTTGACCAATGGAGGTAAGTATAATCAAACTCTCTTATGAGTTGAATTTATTAGTTGAAAGATCTAAGCTCCAAATGAAAGAAAGGAACCGAACGAGTAAATGAAAGGGAATCCCCAAAGTGTAAAGTGATGGATTTGGTCTCCCGGTTGGAGACATGTGATAGGAATGTGATTTCCCGGTTTGAGAATGTATATGGCAATGGTGGATTCTCCTTCAAGGATTAAGTCCAATATTGAAAGTAGGACTATAAATCATAGTGGTAGTACCCTCTAGCTTGCCATGTACATCACGGTGGGAACCCAAAAAATACTCTGGCTACTCCTGGGGGCGGATGATGTTCAGTGTACGCTTTAGGTTGCTGCTGTGAAAGAACGAGGATTGCCCTGATCATCGGGGGATATGGGGCGATTGAGATGGCCGAGTGCTGCAGGCCTAAAATGTAGCTGATGGTCGAGTGTTGCAAACCTAAAATGTAGCCGATGGTCGAGTGCTGCAGACCTAAAATGTAGCCGATGGTCAAGTGCTGCAGACCTAAAATGTAGCTGAACTTAGAATGTGTTGCAAACACATTCCTTTCCTCATCCTCTCTTATCATTGGTTTGTACGCCCTACTAGCTCGGGTCCGCAAAGATTGATGAAAGCAATAAAAATGAATGAACGTAAATAGAACAAACATGCGAACTAAATGATTCCCGATGCTCCCTCTTCTCGCATGCTTTCTTTATCCAAGTTATATGATTCCCCTACCCAATTACTATCTTTCCTGTAAATTACCGTAGTTAGTCATGTATGATGTCATTTTCTTAGCTGTACGCTCACCCTTACTATATATCTTTCAGATGAGAACACATTGATATCTGACGAGATAGAGTAGACCATAGAAGTGCGATTGAGAGCTGATATTGCACGCAGGACTCGGGGCCGGGACTTAGCTGATTTTATGTATGAAACAGAAATTTTGGTCCTACTTTTATAAACTGTATAAAACATGTACGGTGATGATTAATGATATTTAGCATGAATGAATGTGGATTAGTTTTCGATGTATATTGTGATTTTTATGCTTCCGCAGGTCCTTCTCATTATGGTTATGATCGAGGTTCCTAGTTGTCATCCTTCCCCATCGGTATTATTCTGGAGCTATGATGTCGGTGCCATCTTGGTTGATGCGGTGATTAGATCCCGTGTAGTGTGTTGAGCATTAAGACTTGTAGTTTTGTTGTAGATGGTTGTAGATTGTTGTACATGGTTGATTTATAGGTATTTGTATTTTGGAAACGCTTGATTTACCGAACAGAACTTTGTCCAATTTTTTTACAGAAATTAATAATTTTAATTAGGAATACTAGTTTATTATTATCCTTGATGGAGGTTATTTAAGGAGAATAACCCGATCCGTCACAGATGCTCCCTCACCAACCGCAATATTGGCTCCACAGCCGTCACCTCCTCCTGCATTGGCTTCCCGGTGAGACCACCGGGAACAATGCCCCAATCTTGGGACAGTGGTAGGCTATCAGCAACATGCACAAAGAAGAAATGATCATTCTAGTTTTTAAGGGAGTCATAGATAGTACTGCTGATACACAACTCCTGGGGGGATAGGAAAATCTAATCTCCACTCTGGTTAAATTGAAACATCACCTTGACAGCCTCCACCGTCAGCATTCGAGAATGGTGACGGAGAAAGATACAAAGTAAGCAAGGATATCGCACAACATTTGCGTGAAGCCGTGTGATAGGAACGTCCAACACTGTGAAAATACGAAGCAGCTCCTCAGGTATAGGAAGGCGCACCCACTCCTCAGATAGGCCTCGTAGATGGTAATGCAACCATTAGGGAGAGAGCAGGCCCTGTCGTGTGGCATAGGCACTGAGGATACAATCTCCCGTGTGATGTTGAACTCAATGTACAACTCCCTCACTTCATTGGTGGTAATAATAGAAACAATTTTTGAAATGAAAGGTGCCATGAAAATAGGAGCAAGAAGAGTGACAAAGACTTAGAATTTTTGAGAAGGAAAGCGGAAAAATTTGAACGGATGGACGGCTTTTAAAAAGCACGCAGCCGTTGGAGTAAGGTAGTGCATCAAAAAGGTGTGCCATCATGACGGACACGTGTCGGTTCCAAAAAGGATCGCAGTTGAATCAGATCTTCTGGCAAATCAATTACCAGGATCACAAATTCACTATATGATGACACGTGGAAACCTTTTCATCTGGTAGTCTTACGGCATAACAAGCGCGTTGTTTCAATCCACGCAAGTTTTTTGGATTCAGACTGGGACGGTCAATGAGTCCGGTCAACACTCTTTTCAGCAGGTTCCTCAGATTCAAATTGGGACGGTCAATGAATCTGGTTAACGCTCCCTTTAGCAAGTTCCCCGGCTTCAAATTGGGACGGCCGACGAATCTGGTCGATGCTCTCTTCAGCAAGTTTCCCAAATTCAGATTGGGATGGTCAATGAATCAGATCAACGTTCTTTTCACCAAGTTCTCCGGATTCAATTAGGATGGTCAACGAATCCGGTCAACGCTCTCTTCAACAAGTTCTTTGGATTCAGATCGGGACAGTCAGCGAATCCGTTCAATGTTCTCTTCTGTGAGTTCTCCTGATTGACATTGGGATGGTGAACAAATCTGGTTAATGCTCCCCATCCGGCTCAGTTCTTTGGATTCAGACTAGGACGGTCAATGAATGCGGTTAACGTTTCCTCCAACTTTATTCTCCAGATCTTGGCGCTACGGTCAACGGACATGCAACACGGTCAACAGACCAAGAGCCACTGCTAATTTTTTCATTAGACTGTCTTAGGTTATGCAGCCAGACGTGTCGTATCATAAACATGCTGGATGTCTGAGTCCTCGGGCACCAGCATGGTGGATTAGTGATGGGGACGCCAGTAGTAGGTTCGCTTAAAAAAGGAAGTGGCCCAAATCTTCAGTGGCTCATTCCTGCTTGGACAGTCAACGCTACTGTTTACCAGACAAGAAGCAAATGGGCTGGCAGTGGCCCAAGATCTGCCAAGGCCCCTCTAAGCCCAGGACGGTCAACAGTGCCATTGAACGGAGAAGGAGAACGTAGGCCGGGTACGACCCAGGATGAACACGGCCCTTGTCCAGATTAGCCCACACATCCGTTTTCAAGTCACAATGGTCGTCTGTCCTAATTTTCCACTTCTCCAAAGAAGGAAAGTTTCATTGTAATGGTGACCTCCAGGATCAAAGCACATCTTAGGAGGAAGGCGCCAGAATCCAGGCACGGTCTGTTAAAAACCCTAACGGTTATAAAATATAAAAGGAAAGAGATCAGTCTCTTTGATTGTTATCGTCATAGACGATGATCATGCCTACGCCAGAAAGGTAACGACCCCCAATAGAGCGCGGGCATCCAGCCTGCTGCATAAGGAAGGCAGCCAAGTGGCCATGGCTATAAAAGGGTTTGGAAACTCCCTCCAAAGGCACGCTTGGAATCAACCTCTAAATGCCTTCTCCCTCCCTCTAAATGCCCTCAAGCATACTTAAGCTTTTAGAAGCTCTCCAACTGTCTCGAGCACCCTACGCTTTCTCTCTCTATCTACTAGTAGTTTCTTGCAAACTTAATACTTAGAGAAGCTGCTTATCACGAGCAACAACAAAGCCACACTCTCTATCAGTGCACTCCCCTATCCGCAAACACCAATCAGCATTCATACTGTATCTTTTGCATCTATCTTCTTATTTTCAGAAGATTGATTACTGATTTGAGTATTGGAGCATTTTCGGTGGGATTATATCCCGCCGTCACTTGACCTATTATTTGAAGTTGTGGTGTGTAGGATCCAAAATTTAGTAAACGGAGACCGAAATTTAACAGACTATCTGACCCGAATCTGTTCAAACTTAGATTTAGGACGCATCATAATTAAATAATTATATTACTTTCTTTAAATTTTTTTTTTTGATAAAGAAAAATCTCAGCCATCTAATATAATCAAATAATTATAATTAAAAATAATTAAATCATTTTTTCTTTTAAAAATATAAACACCCCATTAAAAGATTGTGTTCCTCTTTGTTGGAGTCCCTTTTGTTTACCAAGTTAACTTTTATGTTTTCCTTGGCTAAATCATTGCAACCTCTTTGACCATGTAGTAAAATTTTTATTATTTAATTTAGGAAATTTGATTGCAATAGACTAAAATTATGTTATTAATAACATCTCAATAATTTATGGATAATTCTTTTAAATGATTTAACAATGGGAGCTTTTGATTTTTTATTTGATCTAGGGATGCATGGATTCAGAGTTAATATAGACTACTTTTATTTTATTAATTTTATAAATAATACTAGGTCCAAATGGGGTGAAAGTAGCATCTTCATTCCAAATATGGTTTTTTTAATATCTTTTTTTATTTAAAAAATTTAAAAATAGGACGAATCATTATTGAGTAAAAACTAGAGAGATTGTTGAATTTTTAACCATAATTAAAATTTCTAAAATCTATAAATAAATTTTTAAAAAGTTTTTTAAATATTAAGATATCAAATAACGAATATTATAAAAAATAACTATTATTATATTTTTTGTTATCTTTGAAAAAATATACGTGAGCCGTTGAATTAATAAGCTGGACACATCAAACGATCCCTCATGTGTGGATAAGGTTGAGCTTCCGACCTTCAGTCTCCCCTCGTATCCACCGCCTGAAAGCCAGTTTACAACAATTCAAAGCTAATTAATCCTTCCGATCCTCACATGGCGGCCACCAGAACGCTCTTCTCCTACCCTCTTCCGCCACCCACCTTTCTGACCTCCCTCAACCACCATAACTCCTCCACAAACCACCATTTACTCCGCTTCAAAAGAAACACGCCACGATATTCACAGCTAAGGCTGCTTTCCATGGCAAAATCCAGGGACGACGCCGGGAACGCCGCGGCGCAGAAGCTAGCCATTGCCGGTGGCCTAGTCTCCCCTCTGGTGATCGGATGGTCTCTGTACACCCTGAAAACCACCGGCTGCGGGCTGCCGCCGGGGCCTGGAGGGTCCATCGGTGCAGTGGAGGGGGTCAGCTACCTGGTGGTGGTGGGTATTGTGGGTTGGTCGCTGTACACGAAGGCGAAGACCGGGTCTGGTCTGCCCAGCGGACCGTTAGGGTTGTTGGGCGCCGTTGAAGGACTGTCTTACTTGTCCTTGCTCGCCATTGTCGTCGTCTTTGGGTTGCAGTTTTTTGATAAAGGATCAATTCCTGGGCCTCTCCCCGGAGATCAGTGCTTCGGCTAAGGATTTTTTTTTTTTTTTCTTTATTTTGGTGGGATTAAACGACCACCTGTAATCAGCTCTGGAGAATCAGGATTTGGTGGGTTTTGATTTCCATGAAAATGAATTCTTAAGACAGGTGTTTACTTCTGAAGATTTATATTATTGTGAATTTGAATTTTTTTATTATTCACTGGTTATTAGTACTTTAAATTTCAAAATAATAATTCTGGCATTCATTTGTTATCACTTATCTTCCATGTCTTGATGGTTGCAGAAGATGACTTGCATTGAAGGTGAATCAACTTATTTGTTTCTAAAGTTACTAAGAAAAAAAAGGCTACGAGGTTTTCTTTGTAAAATTCAAGGAATTTAGATGTACTATATTATTTCTCCTATAATATATGAATATGATTTAAATTTATAAATTTTATACTGTAATAAAATAAAAGTAAAATTATGTCAAGGTTCATCTAGAATGAAAATATAATAAAAGCTCTTTTGGAATGAAAAGAAATTACTAATTACTTCTTCTGATATGTATATTTATTTAAAAAGAGAACTCCAAATTAATTATGCGGTTGTATTTTAAGTACGGGATAGTGATAGATAGCCACTAATTAATTTGATTAATTTTGAGGAGTAATTTTATCTTAATATTATATTTATTTATTAATTTATTTTTATATAAATATATTAATTAAATAAACAAACATGATATTATATCATTAAAAATACTTTCAAAATTAACTAAAAGTTATCATCTTAAGATCACTGAACTTAAAAAATTAGGAGATTCCTTCTTTTTAAATCAAAAAGCAAACACAAAAAAGATATAATAGATCTTGACAGAAACAAATCTTAAAGTTTCATGGACCCTACACCATGGCTATTTACAACCTCATTGTATATTAATTTTGAAGTAAAGGACTAAGTAAATCTTTCCCTTGCCCCAAAAAATCTTAAAACCAGGCTTTCGTGTGGTGGCCTCCATCTTGCAATTTCATATACGAATCCTCATGACTAACACAGATTAAATTATCATGTCTACCCAATTCGTAACCGCTTCAATTTTAATGCATTATTAGAGATCATTATTTTCTATAAACATTAGTATTTGTAACATGGCAATGTTAATTTTATATTCATTCTGTCTGAAATCACTTTCAAAAATTCAGTTCCTTTGTGAACATACAATGCAAGCAATTCAAGCTCAAAACAAGTAGACAACCAATACACTCCAACGTGTTGGGACTGATTGAAATACAAAACAAGAGCGACCTAGTAGACATGTCTTAGAAGAGGGAGAGGATCTAGGCAAGCCGGGGTTCTCGAGACGGGCTAATAGAGTATAGCTCATGGTTTTTAACTGTAATAAGGAATTAGGCAACCTTTTATTAGGTGGAGACGCAATGTTGATTTGAACCCGGGTCCAATATCAAGAAACAAACCCAGTCAACCATGCCACCACCCTTACACGCCAACTAATCGACAGTCTGCCCTCCATATAGCTGCAACTTCATAGCTATTAGTCACGATCCAACATCCCCATAAGTTCTGGGGCATGCGGTATGGTTGTTGGCTTAAATGGATAGTAACTAATCTGTTACTTATGTCATAGGGGAAAAATCATTCAAGAGGAGGACTGTTTCTAGGGTATAAATTGCTATAAATATCAACCCTCTTCATCTTAGAATGGGGGTCAGAATTAAGTCTAATCAGATTCTAGAGCAAAAGAGGGAGGAAAGCATCTCTCATAAAAGAATATACAATTTGGAGTTTTATCATCCATTCTCTCTCTCTCTCTTTCTTCTTTTCTCTCTCCCGCCCTCCTACCATGCTTGTTATATATCCAAAATTGATATGAATATCGAATGATAACTTACGAAACGAGTCCCTATTTCTTTGATGCTTTTGTTAAACTTGTGGTGTGAAGATCTGGGTTGAAGGCTTGAAGTTTGATTCGAGAACCTCTAATCGAATCTAGATTTTAGGTATGTATCACTGGTGCTATCTATAAAAAATGGTTAATAAACTTGTTCTCTCAAAAATAAAAACAAACTCACAAAGATCCACCAACTGCTAGCCATGGTAAACACCAAAGTGCACAACCGATCAAGTTAATCACCAAGGGATGTATCTTTTCATGGTGTCTTTTCAAACAACGACAACCAAATAAGCACACATTCTCTGATTGTCCCAAATATTGGGACGATAACTACACAGTTTCAGTACATGTTTAGAATGCTCAAGTCCCACAAAGACAAATTCAAAGACTTATTGTATCAGGTTGTGTTCTCTTACTACAAAACATCCACTTTTAATAAAGGGTCAAAAGGTAAGAAAATCACTTCTAAAAAACCACAAAAAGATAGAATCTTTGATGTGTGAGGGATTCCTGATGACACCCCCATTGGGAAAGGGATCTTGCAATAGTATCCCATTTACCCTCCCAACCAAATACATATTGAGGATATCTCAGTAATGAGTTGGCCCAATAAGGAGGAATAATTTAGATCCATAATGGCCCTTTTACGCATCGACGGTTAACGCCAGCAGTTGATAGGACAAAAGGTTAATGAGCCAATAAAATCCTAGGAGTAGGACGGCCCACTTGGTCCTAAGACGGTTAACGCTTTCGTTGACTGGAAGTCTGGCCAGAAAACCAGCTAAGACCAGGACTTACGCGTCTCATTGGTTCACGTGTTCGTCTTCAAGTCCCAACGGTTTTCTTCCCTAATTTTGCACCATCCACAGAAGGCAATCTCCATTGTAATGGTTACTTCTAAGATCAACGCACATCCCTGAAGGAAAGCACTAGAATCCTCTTCTTATTTGTAGTAAACCCTAATGGTTATAGAATGTAGAAGGAAAGCAATCAATCCAAACGACCGTTACTGCCATAAAGGCTCACCGCCAGAAAAGGTAACAATCCCAATAGAGCGCAGGAATCAAACCCTTTTATATAATGAAGGTAACCCAGCACATCAACTATAAAAGGCCATGGAGTCCTCACTTCAAGGCACGCTCTCATTTACTGGCAAAAGCCTTCTACTGCAAAGCTTTTACTTCCAGTGTTCTTACACTCTCTCACTTTTTCTCTTTGCTACTATATTCCCAGCTAATACAATACTTTGAGATTTCGCTCCTCACGAGCCAAACCTCTCAGCTAACAAGTGCACTCCCCATTACAAACACTTTCTGCATTTCATTGTATCAATTTACTTTCACCTTCTTGATTCGAAAGTCATTTATTGACTTGAGCGTTAGAGTGTTTTCGATGGGATAACCTCCTGCTATCACTTGACCTCTTATTCGCAGTTGTGGCGTGTAGACTTAGTGGATAAAGTCAGACTCAGACGAATGATTTGACCCAAATCTGCTCAAAACTTAGATTCATGACGCATCATTAGCACTGTTTGTGGGAAGCTTACAAAAACCCAACCACTTTTCTCCACAACCTCTCTTAGTTTTATTTTTCAAAGTCAATTTTATCCATCAGAATGGTGAATACTGGGGCGCAAGCTAGCAAACCCACTAGAGATGCGGCCACACCTGACAATGAATACACAGCTGGTAACCTGGTCAATGGGGTGCCCACACCGTTCTTCTAGAACTTGGTGGAGCAAATGAGCAACATGATTCAAATGCTCATGATGCTCTGTGCCCACCAAGAGAATGTACAGCAAGGGGCTCCACTCCCAACGGTCCTTGATCCGGCCTCTAAGAGAGAGGGCAAGAAGAAGAAGAAACTGACTAAGAAGACTAGAAGGCTGGGCAACACTGAGGCTCCTGAAGCCTCACACATTCAAAGCCATCCAAGGCTTGAAGAACGTTTGGGCAGCAGGACTCCGGAGGAGAGTATAGAACGAAGGAATTTCCAATACTCTTGGGCGGAGACTAGGCCCCAGGCTCAGGAGGGGCCTCCTGGATCGTCAGATCCACTAGTGGTAGTAGTCGGTCGGCTATACGCCCACCTAAAGAAAGAACGGAGTTAAAAACCTACCTCAACTCCAAAAGATCTGCCAACATCACCCCGAGCAAATTCAAGGGTGGATAAGATCTGGAACTGCATGTTCAAGGATGACGAACATGCTATAGATCTTGACAGATCTCGCTTCACAGCAGAGATCTTGAATCGTCCCATGCTAGCGAAGTTCAAGATGCCAACTCTTACGACGGGAGTGATGATCCCATGGATCACTTAGATTATTTTTGCACCCATCTAACTCTCCAGGGGTTGGAGGACGGAGCGATGTGCCATTGCTTCCCTCTTACGTTGAAGGGAGATGCCCACAACTGGTTCCACCGGCTTCCATTGGAGTCGATCCGGAGATTTTGAGAGCTCACCGACCTCTTTCTGGCGCAATGCGCATCAAGCTGTATGAAAGAGAAGTAGCCATGACATCTCTCCCATATCAAGCAGAAGTAGGGAGAAAACCCATGGAAGTTTCTAGATCGCTTCATGGCGGAAGCCAGGAAGTTCCCCAGGCTCACTGAGGAGATGAAACTTGGCAGTTTTATCTCTGCATTGACATACGGGGACTTCTTCAGGCATTTGGGGTATAAGAATCTACAGACCTTCCGAAAAGTAGAATCTATCATTAACGCTTATGCAGCGGTCGAAGAAGCTAACAAGGCTAAGCGTCCCGAGAGAACCAAACAATCTCGCTCTTTCCTGGCCAAAGAAAAAAAGAAGCACAACGGCAGAGACCACTCCCGCAGAAGTAGCATAGAACCGGAGTACCAGAGCGAAGGGATTATGGGCTGATAAACCTGACGCCCCCAATCGACACACTCTCCAACATCCTCATACAGATCCGTGTGGAGAAGTTTCTTTAGTGGCCCAAACTATTTAAGAAAGCAGAGGGAGAAATCCAGCTAAGTACTGCGATTTTCATCGATTTTTCAGACACTCCTCGGAAGATTGTAAGACGCTTCAGTGGGAGATCGATGAGTTGATCCGGAGGGGCCATCTCACCAGGTTCTTCAGAAACCCTGGGCAGAGCTCTCGCACCTTAGGCAAGGATGGATTAGAGCCTTCCCAGCCATGGAATCGGGTCGCGGTTGGAGTAGTCAATATGATCACAACTCAACCCGTCAAGACTCCAATGGATCGCAAGGAGCAGCAGACTGGGTAGAAGAAGTAATGCATAGAAGACAATGTTATTAACTTTAGTGATAATAACATGGAATATGTAATCTCCCTTGATACAGATCCCTTTGTTTTATTCGTGCTTGTTTCGGACTGTAGCGTTGATTACCAACTGAAACGAGTCTTTATTGATAATAAAAGTTTTTAATATTTGCTTTATCTTGATACATTTTTTAAACATTGTTTAAAAAAGAGTCAGTTAAAATCTATTGAAGGCCTGCTTTATGACCTTGACAACGAACCAGTGGCCATCCAAAACACGATCCAGTTGAAGGTCACCCTGGGTACGTACCCAAGAATAGCTAGCCATACACTCACCTTCTTGATCGTTGACTTGTCTTCCATGTACAATGCTAAATTAGGTCACTGTGCCTAACAGCGTTCAGAGCAATCACCTTAATGCCACATCTCAAGATAAAACTCCCAATAGTATATGGTATAGGTGAAATGCTGGTGATCAAGTCACTGGACGAACATGTTATATGTCCCAAATCGCACCAAATGGCAGCACATAGATGGCAGGAGAGCTTGGCCATCGAGACGAAGCAACTCTGCAGTAAATGTAGTTTGGTAAGGCAACTGATCTAATTCCACTAAATCCGAAGGACCTGGAGAGGTGCGTGTAGATTTGGGGCTCACTCACTGGGATACTATATGACGAGCTGATAGCGTTCTTACGACTGAACATTGACGTCTTCGTGTGGATTTCTGCTGACATGCCTGAGATTCTGACCAGAGTAATGGTCTACAAGTTGGGCTTTGATCTCGACCGCAAGCCCATCTGGTAGAAGTAGAGAAACCACTCTGTGAAAAAACTATTTGCCTTCTGGGAGGAGGTAAAGAAGTTACTGGATGCCTGTTTTATCAGAGAAGTCCAGTACCCGGATTGACTCTTCAATGTCGCATGATAAAGAAAAGTAACAAAAAATGACAAATGTGTATCGATTTTACTGACGTTAATTAAAGCTTGCCTAAAAGACAGCTTCTCTTTACCCAAGATTGACCGACTGGTAGACTCGACATTTGGACACAAGCTACTAAACTTCATGAATACGTGCTCAGGTTATCACCAGACCCGAATGAGCCTAGAGGATGAGGAGCACACCGCATTCATGATGGACCAAGGCACTTACTACTATAAGGTGATGCCATTTGGTCTAAAAACGTAGGTGCCACTTACCGGCTCGTGAACAAGGTGTTCGAAAAGTAGATCAGCTGTAATATGGAGGTGTATGTTAATGACATACTCATCAAAAGTAAGACCACCGCGACCATATTTGCAACCTGGTTGAGTCCTTTGAGGCATTTCATGCATATTAAATGAAGTTGAATCCTTCCAAGTGCGTATTCGGGGTATCTTCAGGGAAGTTCTTGGATTTCATCGTCTCTTAATGAGGGATCGAGGCAAACTTGGAGAAGATTAATGCCCTCATGAAAATGACTCCACCACAGAGCATCAAAGATGTTCAGAAGATAACCGGATGACTGGCAGTCTTATCCCGCTTTTTAGCTAAATCGGGGGACAAGTATCAGCCTTTCTTTAAGGCTATAGGGGGACAAAAGCAAACGGATTTCAGTGAACTACAGAGTGCCAGGTAGCTTTCGACGAGTAGAAGTAGTACTTGGCCGATCCACTGTTGTTGACGTCACATAAAGATGGAGAAGACCCCTACCTCTATCTGGCAGTATTAGAAGTGGCTCTTAATTTTATCCTCATACACCAGGATTCTGACTTTTAGTGGCCGGTCTACTATATGAGCAAGATATTGACCGGCGTAGAGACAAGAACCAACAACAACAGCTTTCAGCCATTTTTAGCAAATTATACTCCAGAAAACTAGCAGGAGCAGCTTTCAACCATTTTCAGCAAATCATGCTCTAGAAAACCAGCACAGCTTTCATGTCCCGGTTGTTGAGAACTTGAATGTGACTTCTTCATGCTGATACTTTAATTAACACTTTGGTTCTCGCTGCTCAGCCTCACAATGTTAGTCCTAGATGGAAGTCGAGGCTGTCAAGATCCTGATACTTTGCCCAAAACACTCATTAGAGTTTACAATCTAATTATCAGATAAAAATAATTTACACAGCTCAATGGCTGCCAAGTAACATTGAGGGTTTGATCAACAAATAATTTAAAATGTCAATCAGATAAAAAAAGAGATAGCAATCAACTGATTCACACATTAAACATTTAAAATTTAAAATTTACAATCTGAACTTGAACTTGTATGTATACTTCATTTGAATGTTGAGATCATCTGATCTGGTTCTTTTATTTTTTGATTGTTTGGCTGTCACGGGTAATGAATTATTTTTCAAATAACTTTAATATAATCGTAGATATCTCAATATAATCTAATCATACTTGGGAATAAACTAAACAAATATGAAAAATAATATTTTTAACATCCCCTCAATGGCTCTAACCTCCACTTGTTTTAGCACATGATCGGCTAAGAAAGAGAAAGCCATCTGACATTTAAAGACTTTAGATTGGCTCGTAGTTCCACTAGTAGGCCCACTAGATTGATTACAAGTTCGTTTTCTATTCTTGTTAGATGGCCTTACAACTTCTGTTTTTAATGAGTAATATATAAAGTACACAACTAAGCCATAATAAAATTTAACTGCAACAGGCAAATAACAACAATCTTCATAGTGATACAATGACAGTTAAAGCACACGAATCCATTTGCCTGTTTGTTTGAAATATGGTGGAGGAAGTGAGTCTTAAACTGTTAAGAGTAAAGATATAAATCAAAGCTGCAGAAAGCAGCCTATAATTTTTCTATAATATAAGAATACAACTGCATATAATTAATGGTTTCCAGACCCTGTAATAAAAAAACCTCATGCCCTGCCACCATTTTTTTTTCCAAAACGAAAGTATTTTGCTTATAACATACAATTTTTTCTTCAATTAAAAAATGCTGCTAGCTATCAGTATAACATCACCAATTATTTATATAAGCTTAGCAACATAGCAAAATCTAAGCAGCAAAAAACAGCTTGGTTTCAATCTGCAGCATGCCGTTCCTCTATCTGATTTCACATCTTGCAGAGAAATTTCTTTATTCAAGTTTAAGGGATAAATGTAAATGAATAATCATTTCTAAGATATTAAATGTAAATGAATTAAGGAATGCTTCTTTGTGGATCATACGAGCATATGTAAATGAACTTAGCAATCCAAGATAGTAAAACATTTTCTATTGAGTTATTCATTGTCATCATTAAAAGATCTAGTGTCATCATTAAGGCAATTGCTAAAAAAGATTACCTAAAGTCTAAATGATGAGCCACCATCTGTTCCTTTGACACTTTTATCATTCATTTGGTTAATTATATTCTCCAAGTCCTGCAAACAATTACTTGTGTTATGACCCATCTAACATGGGTTTAGGCATTGCATTATTAAAAACTGTTCATGCAAACAAGGTTAAATCCCACAATAGATTGCTCCTATGTTCATTTGTTGACGCCTTTGATTTTCCATTTATATCTATATAAGTCAACAGGGCCATATGCTGTCTTGACTAGCAAGAGATCTCGGAGGTCCCTTTGACTTCCAACTCTTCCTGAAGGAATACTAGACGGTGTGGCTTGTTTAATAGATATTACTTGCCGGGATTCAGTTTTTATGTCCCAGGCATTCCGTTTTACCTGGAATTCACTTGTTTCTATCCCAAACTCTCAAAAATATGGTGAGTCAATTAATGTACTCATGATTATGTGATTCATAGTATTACTAATCCATACAAACTATAAAAATAGAGAATGAGTGGTGACATTGTGGCAAGGCTGCTGCTGATTTTTGTGGATCTTTGAGCATTTGGATGCCTTTCTCCACACGCATATACTTTTTCAGTTGTTTATGATAATAATTGACTTTGACAGACTAGATGCGAGCTGGTAAATGTTAGGCATATTCATTGTGGAATTGGGTGGCAAATGCAATATAATAAAAGAAGATGGATGCTGCATTTCATCATAATTGTTCCAAGTAAAATAATAAACAAAGAGTATTAATATCATTTTCCATTGTAAACAATTAAAAGCATAATAAGAAAAAATAATTATAAATTTACCCTTTTTGTAGTTTGTATTGTGTAATTCTTCTTTAGTCAAAGATCGCATATCAGAATATATATCAGCTTTCAGTTTGACAAGTCATTTAAAAAGAATCTCGACTTCTTTTTGATTTAGCAGATCTACTAACCGTCGTTATATTTCAGCCTCAATCCGAGCATTAATGTCTTTTTCTAGGCATATGGGCATCTTACTATAACTTTCTAAATAGTTATTGTCGTTTCTAATTGGCCGATGACTTTCTCCCATCCCTTATGTACGTAAACTGACATCTAAGAACAATTGAAAAAGCATCTCTGCCATCAAATTATCAACACCATTTTGTTCAACTTGAGTCTTGTGTAATTCTAACAGCTTATGATGTTCTGACTCATTGTCAACCCAATTTCCATCTTTTCATTTCTTTTCTTTTACAAACAATTTCAAGTATTTTGTTAGCTCTATCAATTCTTCGAGATCTGAATGTGGGGCGCTTCGCTGTTTGTAAATTTTTAAGTGTTAGCTAATAACAAAAAGATGTCATATATTAAAAATGGCTATTACCATCTCATGCAAAGTACGTACAATAGATTTTGTGCCAACGCAACTCATCATTAACTGTTTACTCCTATTATTTGAATTGTTTTCACTCATATTCTGCATTTGAAATAATAAATAACATTAGCCATCTGAGTACATATATGTGTGTGTCTAAGAACCAGCACAAAGATATACATATGTGTATATGTATGTGTGTGTATAGCTTCTACAAACAGGAAATAATTGAATTTGGCTGATTGTGCACTTAATTGCTACAACTGTTGTAGGTGATGGACTACAATGATTTGGAATAAAAATACTCTGCTACAACTGTTATGGTGAATTTGGCTGATTTGTTTAATTTAGAAATGTAAGCCGTTGATCCAACTATCTGACGTCCCATACGTAAAATAGTGGTGCTCCAGTTCCTCGTACCCACTCTGTATCAACCTCATTCCATTATCTCTTTGGTGCCCAGTCAATTTTTTCCACTGTCCACCAAACGCAATTTGATGGTTATGTCTGCTTTCAAAATTTATTTGCATCAGTTGGATGACAGATAAGAATGAAAATGAGCATATTGATCCATAATCCAACCTAAATTTATAGTACTTTAATTCTCTCAGTAAAGCTCTATATTTTCATTTTTTTTTCTATTTTTTCAGAAAAAAATAAATAAAAATATATATAATTTTTGTATGTTTTTAATCAACTAAGTCAGAGAAGGATTGATTTCACATCAGAGAAGCAGGGACTGATACTAGGGTTGTTTCCAGTTCTATTGAAAGTCTTTGAACAATTGCAGTTGTATTAAGTCTATATTGTGCATAGAGCTCAATTTTGTTGTTAGTGTTTGGAGAAATTGGGAAATTTAGTCAGTGTCTTGAAAATCTTTTTTAATCTTTCTTTGGTAAAATATTTGGACAAAAACATTAGTAAAATGACAGAATAAATATCCAATTTAGCTACAACTCATATTTTATTTATTAAGTAGTGTTATTAAATAAAGAATGATATACTTATTTGAAACTTTTGACTTCCCTAATAATCTAGAACCAACATTTCCATTGCTCAATATTCATATTAGGGACAGTTTTCAATCTACTCCTTATCAGTGCCATACTTCTTGTAGTAGTCTCTCCGTAAACTAAAACACCAAGTACAGAATCTTTTCATCAATTCTTTTAGAAATTTCCATATTTATATAATTTTTATTTGAAAATACATATTTTTCCTACAACAATCAAGTAATGACAATATGTCATGCATACCAAATAATACAGAAAAGAAATACAATCAAATCTATTGATAGCTCATTATTTATTTATTAAATTTACTTTCACTTTTTGCATCAATTTTATCTTGATATGAGTATCTATTTACTTCCAATTCTCAATATTAATACGGTAGTATTGCTTAACAAGGTAACTTGTCTATGTGACAAATTGTTGTGTATTTTCTCTAACAGTGCATCGTAGAGATGATGGTAGATCAATTTTTATATGTGCAGGATTATTATCTGTCTTGCTTTTTTATTTAACTCAACGAGTTCTTCCACGTGTTGGTTGAACTGTTTAAAAACACAATATATATAAGTTATTAGATATAAAACATATTTATACTAAGATTTTTTTTTATACATTGATCTGTTTGTTCTTCAACCACTTCTTGAATTTGATATTTATTATCTATTGAATCTACAAATATTAATAGCCCTTGAGTTAGATTAATAAAATCATACTTTAAAATAAGTACAAAAAAAAAAAAAAAAAGAAGAAACATGCCTATTTTCTACCTAGGTTTGGACAAGGGAAGTAAAGATCAACTGTATCAATAGCAGCAAACAATTTATATATATATGCTTATATATATGTTTATAATACAGCTATTATATAGATATATTTATTTACATATTTTAAAAAATAGGATAAAGTAGAGTATTATCTAAGCATTCACCCCTTTCTTTTCAACTAGTATATATTGTTTGCTAATCTGGAAAAATCTAGGTGGCCAAATTCTGCATACCTCACATAAGGTATTAAATTCTTTATGGTTCTCAAACTTATGGGATGGGTGTGTACTTATCCCCTGCCTGCTCACATCACATAAGGTATTAAATTTTGCATTTCTGCATTCTAGATACTTGATTATGGAATATAAGCAAATTCTAATAATGCTTTTTGTTGTTAATTTGCTTTAGTCACTCGCTATTAGAGATAGATGAGAACAACTTAGTGTTATGTTGAGTTATCTTGGGCAACATTGAAAAAGTTGCAGATGGGTCTCAACAATCTCATCCTTCCAGTGTATATGAGAGGTCTTTTTAATCCATTTGCAATCCTTTAGAGTTAATAACAATAAATTGAATGGAAGGAGACAAAAGATACAGAGTTTATAGTTCATTTCAATGAAACATACTGCTCACAATAAGGCAAAGTAGATCTTTGGACAAATATAGCACAAACAATATTATTTATATAAAAACTTCCATTATATATAGCAATGTTGATCAAGGATTTTTTTGGTAATATAAGCCACATCACAAAAATTTTTGACGATTGCTTTCTGTTCAAGGATTGCAACCGAATACACGATATAAACTTAACCCTCTTCAAACAAGAAGAAACATTTAGTTGCTTAGAAAGATTGAAATTGGAAGCACTAGTAGTTTAGCACTTTCTACAACCTGTTAACATATAGTCAATTGATTCGTAATTAACCAGTATTATAATAATGAAAAACAAAAGAGTAGCACATAATAAATACATACATTACATAATTTCAATCTTGCATAGTCACCACACCAATGACTCGTTTTCTTCACTACTAGACTTGTACACATCTTTAGATCCACCAGCATAATTTATATCTACAAGCTCTGGTTCAATACCAGCTCTAACTAAATGCACCGTCATATCATTTAACTTTATCACATAATCCAAGTTTATTTCTAAAGTTGGCTGATTACTATCCACATATGTTTCCTAGAGATCATTCATCTGTTCACCAGCAGGAATATCATAAAAGTTACGTGGCATCGACCTAATAACAACTCGCCAATTCAAATATGTATGGTCTATCACGTAATAAACTTGTTCAACTTGCATGTTAAAACATAAGGCTCATCGGGTTGTAAAAATCGAGTGATATTTATTGTTATAAGCTTATTTGGTTCCTTTTAATATCTTTTTTCATATCATATATGTCATACCAATCACAACAAAAAAACACTATCGTGTTTCCACCATTATACTCTAATTCATTATTCTCTCTTAATAATCCAAAGTGGTTCATTTTTTCACTATGTAAATCACCATTTACCACCACTTCACTATTCTGTATTTTATGCTTTCTTACTCGACTTTCTATGTGAAATCGATATCCATTGATCACATATGATGAATAACAAGTAACTCTTCTAATTAGAGCCTGTGCCAAATATAAAAGATATTTACTTACTCTTTCATCTCCTTTGTTTATCAATTTTGTAATCTATTGAACACAATAAGTATTAAAAGGTATTAATAAGTATTATAATTTAGTAAGTATTAATAAATCGCATCAAATTATACATAATGTATAAAAATTTACTTACTCTGTATTCAAACCACTCTAACAAATCAACATTCCGATTTTGATTGATATTTTTATACTCCCATTTATCATTAAATATTAGAGTTTTTTATATTAATAGGTGGTGGATTGAAACACATATATACCACACTAATGATGCTACCATATACCATAATAATAAAGCAAATTACTCTATAAAATGCTGCACTTTCTTATAATTTTTTAAGATATATAGTTGACCTCTATTCCAATCTTAAAAGCTCAAGTCTTTAATACTTCTTTTGTCTAATGGTCTTCCAAATTTAGGAAACACAAATAACCCCACATGTACTTTACCACCATCAAAATTTCTTTCTTTACAATTGAATCTTATTTCTGCCTTACCCAAATATCTAAAGTAAAATACAAGATATTCTTCTATAATATGACATTTAGCTATAGAGCCTTCTGGGCAAGCTTTATTACATACATATGATTTTAACTTACACATGTACCTATAAACAAGACTTTATTAGTTCAAATATCATAATCATTATGTTCAAAATACACATGTTATAAATTTTAGGGATATCTCACCTTTCAAAAGGATACATCCACCGATATTGAATTGGTCATGTTACTTTTGTCTCACTTGCCAAATGAATAGGTAAGTGCAACATGATATCAAAAAAAAGATGGGGAAAAGATACGTTCTATTTGACAAAGGGTCAAAACAATACTTTGTTCTAATTTTTCCAATGCATCCACTCACAATATTTGTCCACATAACTGCTTAAAGAACACATCTAATTCAACTAATGACTCATATACTTCTGTAGGTAAGACACCATAAATTGTCGGTGTAATCGGGTCTTGTATAAACACATACTAATCATGACTTTGATATATTGGAAGAGTAACTATTTAGAACTTTCAGATTTGTAAGAAACTTACAAACAACCATTGTTCTTTCAATGTCAACGTATAGGCAGTTTTAGAAATTAAATATTTATCTTCAAGTTCAATAGGATACAAGTCCTTTTGAATTTTCATATTCCTCAAATCCAGACAAGAATTCAAATTATCCTTTGTCTTCCCATCAATGCCTAATACTGTGCCTATGATGCTTTCGCAGACATTCTTTTTAATATGTATAACATCTAAATTATGATAAACTAAAACTTTATTCTAATAAGACAACTTGAAAAAAATACTTTTCGTTTTTCAATTATACTTGAGAATATTTTAGGTTGCTTTCATTTGGTATCAACCTTCCCAAATATCACATTATCACATCCATTAAGTTGATCAAAGACATCATCCCTTGAAAATAGCTTGGGAGCATGTTGCATTTCTATAGTGTCATCAAAGAATTTTTTTGTCAAATCTCCATTTATGATTGGCATCTAAGAATTTATGATGACACATATAGCACAATTTATGACCATGTGACAATCTATAAGTGGAAGTATCAACATTACAACTAGGTCAAGCAAATTTTTCTTTCGTACTCCAACCTGATAAATTTACATGAGCTGAAAAATCATTGATAGTCCACAATAATGATGCATGTAATTTAAAATTCTTTGAACTGAAGGAGTTGTAGGTTTTAACTCTAGCATGCCATAATTTCATGAACTCATCTATTAATGGTTCTAAGAATACATCAACATCATTTCCAGGAGCTTTTGGACAATGGATTAATAATGATAGTATAAAGTATTCACTTTTCATACACATCCACGGTGGGAGATTATATGAAACTAGTATTATTGGCCATATGATGTAAGATGTACTTAAGTTGCCAAAAGGATTAAATCCATTAGAAACTAAGCCAAGCCTCACAATTCATAAATCAAGTGCAAAGTTTAGGTACATTTCGTCAAAAGATTTTCAAGATTTTGAGTCAGCTGGATGTCTCAAAATTCCATCATCAGAGCATTTCTCCTTATGCCATTGTATATGAGATGCTGGTTTTAAAAATATGTAAAACCTTTGAAGCCTAGGTATTAGTGAAAAATGATGAAGAATTTCATGTGAAACTTTTTTTCCTTAATCATGATCAATTTTTTACCTTGAACACCCAGAAATTGGACAGTTTTGATATTTTTCATATTCATTTTGATAAAGGATTCAATCATTCTTGCAAATATCAATCTTAACATAATATAATTTTCAATCTCTTATATACTTCTTTGCTTTATAGGAGTTACTTGAAAAATTGCTATTATGGAGGAATACTAGTTTCAATAAATTTAGTAGCATTGAGAAAGATTTATCACTCCAACCATTAATGCATTTCAAATGGAGAAGATGTAAAATAAATTCTAATTTGGTGAAACGATCACAATCCGAAAATAATTCTTGTTCAGCATCTTTTATAACTCTATAAAAATTTTTGGGCACTACATCATTTTGATCAGTTTTATCATCTACATGGTTGACATCCTCACTGAAATTTACATTTCTAACATTTGTGGCATCATGGATCAAAAAAATAGTATCATTATATTCGAAATCACTATCTCCGCTTTCTTTCCTATCATCGTCATATCTCTCATCACTAGTAGAGTCATTTTCTTTTTATCCATGAAATATCCATTTGTAATCCCTTAATATTCCATATATGATTAAGTATTAAAGATCATTTCTCTATCTTGAAAAAAAGATTGTTACAATTATTACATGGATAACATATCTTATCTCCATTTTCAACTTTTAAAAATGTAAAATCAAGAAATTTGACGGCTCCTTTTATATACTTTGGCTTTCATCTGTTATTGACAGTTTTATAATTTATCCAATTCTTATCCATCCTAAAATGTAAATAGGAAAAAAGTTAGTATTAATAAACTAATTATAGGTGAACCATATTATAAAAAGGTAAATAAATAAATATATAATAAAAAATCAAATCACACTCTTCCTGTAATATAACGAATCTGTTAAGGAAAACCATGATTATTGCTTCCATTTATTCATTTCAAACATAGGAATAGCATATTTGGGCCATATTGCCAAATAGCTTTGGTATATTGACAGTGTGTGAGCGTATTGGTGGTATGTGTGTAAATTGATGGTGGGTATTTATGAGGTGGTATACATATATCAAAAACTATTTATATGTATGTATGTGTATTGGTGAGCGTGTTTTTGTAGAAATTTGGTATGTATATCTATTTGTGTATACTGTTGATATAATATGTATTTATATATACATGCATGTACGGAATGAGAAAGTTGGGAAAAGAAATATGTAAGTATAAGTTGGTAGTATTGGGTGTACAATATATGTATTGTAGTGAAAAACGTATGTATATACATGTAAGAGGCAAACATTGCAAGTGTATGTGTGCAAGTGTGTGCAGCACATGTGCTATTGTGTGTGTGTGTGTGTGTAGCTGTGTCTGTGTGAGAATATCAGTGAGTGCAGTGTATGTGCTGCTGGGTGTGGGTGTGCTGCTGTAAGTGTGTGAAACGTGTGTGCAGCAGCGTGAGTGTATGTATGATTATTTACATTATATTTGTATAATGTCGACAATAGTATAATATATATATATATACATATACAGTAGTATGAGTGTGTGTGTTTATATATATATGCAGCAGTGGCATGTGTGTGTGCCTCTGTTAAGGCAATGTGTGTGGATATAAGTGGGTGCATGTGTGTGTACTGCTTGTGTGTGAGGGTGTGTAGTGCTGTGTGTGTGTGTGTGTGTGTGAGTATAAGTGAGTGCTGGCAGTGTAAGGATGGTGCTACCGTGTGTGTGGGGGTGTGTGAGAGAGTTGCTGTGTGTGCTAGCAATGGCACTGTGAGGATTGGCAGCATGTGTGATGTAATATATTTACATGGATGTATTGTTGTCTCTGAACAACAATATATGACAGAAATCAAAATCATCCAAAACTTTCTAAAACACCTGTGGACCCTGAAAAATAAATTTATAAATTTAAAACATCTGCAGCTACCATTTACTTTTACCTTTTGTTACACAAAATAGTGCCATAACATTCTATGAAACCCTCTAATTTCAAAATTAGATTTAAAATTACCATCCATTAACTCATGAAATATTTTTTAGATTTAAAAAGTTTGATTATTTGTGCCAGCAACTATATAATATAATTTGTTCTTGGATGATGATGATATCTTATTACACATGATACAAGTTACAGAAATAATAAGTTATTATTATTATTATTGCACCTCTACAACAACTATGTAATATGAGATGATTTTCAACGGAGATAGAGATCACGTGAAATCATCAGCATAAATCCTCAACGGCCAGAAAATAACTAATATGGCTCAAAATTGGCACTATACCTCTAAGCATTGAATAGAGAACAACGGCTACTCCGATTTTGATGTTGAACGGAAGAGACAATACCTCGAACATTATACTTCAGTCACGGCTTTTCATCAACTATAAGAGTGAAGAAAATATTCGAAATGAGAGAGTAGAAAAAATATTTTAATGTAAAAATAAAAAAATGTTTTTAATTTTTTTTTTATCTGATTTTGTTTCTTTCCTTTTTTCCTATGTCTCAGTTGGTTTGCCTCCATATCTCTTAGCTTTCTTCAGATGGGAAGAGTTATGTCTAGCAACAACAACACACATAGCCAACAGAACCATTTATTCGTGCAAATGAGGGGCAAACAATAACTGAATGACGGCATAAAAGGAAGTATCTGATAAAGTGAAATGCATGTCTTCTCAACTTCCTACTGCTATACTTTACAGTTACCATTAAACTATTGCACATATTGCATGCAGAACAAATATAGTATTTAACATCAAGGTTGTATAATCTTACGAAAGTTCTTGGCAATATATTATTAGAATACAATGAGACAATAAATATTAATAAGTACGGTCACTCTTTACTTTAAAACATAACATTTCCCATTAAAAAAATGAGATGATAATATCTCAAACCTAACACAACATATTCAATCCTCAAAATTTGTATATATGGAGAGACACTCAATGATAGAACCCAATTCCTGAATTTTATGACACAAATAAATAATTAAGCTGCTATGAAGATTTCTTGAGGAAAGCAAGGTATTGTGGAGAAACTTTGTTCAAACAAATCTAGTTGTTTTGGTTGGTTTTTTGAAGCTATCTGGCAAAAGTATGTTGTGTGGAGTGTTGGAAGGATTGCGAGTATTTCTACCAATAGACCTTTTTTTTATGTTACAACCAAAAGACTTCCTTTATGAGGGGATGGAGTTTTGATTTGTTTTTGGTTATACGGAATAGTGCTGACAGATGATTTTCCTACCATTTTCAAATATTTTATCAACCCTCCCGCATTCTGCAAGATATGTGGAGTGGGTCAATCTGCCACTTGTTTGAGATCTTCGACTGCTGCAGATTGTTTTTCTTTTTCTGATGAAGCCCATTTCGGTTATAGAAACTCCCATCTCTATTGCAGAAAACAATTTATACCCTAAAGATGATGAGGCTAAGTGGCAGTTGAATCAAAATGGTTTTTTACTCCATTGCTTGTTTTTTTCAGCTTTAAAAAAGGAAAGGCTGTTTCCCTTGGAAGTAATTTGGAAGACAGGTGCTCCTCAAGGGTATCTGTTTCTGCGTGGGACAAATTTAAGCCAAGTGTGCAAATTTCCCAAAGTAATAAAAATCTCAACTTTTCAATGTAACTCATTTCCCCTGCCTTATTCCCAACCTGTATGCATGTTTTCACTTAAGAATTATGCAAGAAGAAAACATAGCAAGGGCAAATAGAGACAGGAAGGAGGCAAATTAAGAACAAGGGCAAATCAGCAACATGTGGTGGACATAATACAATTCGCAAAACATAGGTAGAGCAGACACAGTTGCATCTCTATCAGGCACATTAGTGTGTGCACCTAATGCATGTGGTGGTTACCACGTGACTTTTTTAGGATATGTGTGAGAGATCCCGACCCCAAAAACATGATAATTAGGGAATAATTATGTGTATAAAAATCATGCTAAGGTTTAAGAATGTGGAAAAAGTGAGTTTGGAAGAGAAAAGAGAAAGTTAAGTCTTGTAAGGTACTGATTTTTAAGATATGATTAGTATGGGTGGTGAGGTTTCGGATTTTTAAAATATGGTAATTAGGAGGTAATTAAGTTAAAATAGGCGAATTGTGATAAAAAAGAACGGGAGGAATCAGATTGAAAAGCCTAAAGATCCGAAATTGGTAAATCGAGAATCGAAATTGTAAACCAAGAAACGTTAATTCATAAATAAGATTCTGGGATTTAAATTATGATTATCACGCCCTATTAAGGTTACATAATGAAAATTAGGGTCTAAGGATGCGAAGAATTGAGTTGAAAGGGTCAAAACGGGTCCTGAATGGCAAAAACGCGAAATAGGCTTGTTGCAGGCTTGATGCGGGCCTTACCCGCGCCTGAGTAGGGCTCGAGCGCCAACAGGGCACGAAAAATAGAACCTCCCACTTGAAGTGCGCTTGATGAGTGCTTGAGGCGCGGTGCTGACAGCGCGGTGCGCCTGGGTGGCGTTCAATCACCGCTCGAGCGCCCGACTACGTATAAAAGGCCGTATGCAATTTTGTGCGGCATTTTTTGAGGGTTATGGAGAGAGAGAGAGCAGCAAGCACGAAAGGGAAATGGAAGAAAAGAGAAGAAAGAGGAAAAAATCCACCGATCCACTTCGATCTGGGTAAAAATAACTGTAGACCGACTTCAGGCAAGTGTACTATGGACGTTATATACCGTTCTTACAGTGTTTTAATAGCTCTGCAACTATATTTATACTCTAAAAGTATGTTTCTCCATGTTCTATATAAATAAAGACTGTTTTTGTAAATTAATTGGACAGATTTCATATTTACATGTATATATTGCAATATCTGGCATCGATTTCATAAAAAAATACATGTGTTAAGTGTCCGTTTATCGTCCGATAATTTCGGCCAAACCCTAAGTACGAAAATGATGGGTTTTAATGATTTTTACCCATAATTTTTATTGTGTAAAAGTTAATTTGTACTGAAATAGAGCTCCTGGTGTAATCTGTTTTTAAAAATTTTACACAGACTTATACTGATAAACCACTGTGGATTTCTGAAGTGAAACTGAAGGGTTTTAAGCTAATACTGTATATTCTAAAACAAATCTGAAGGGTTTCTAACTGTTTCTATATGTTCTGAAGCTAAACTGAAGAATTTTAGACCGTCATTGTATATTCTGAAATTGACTGAATAGTTATTGTGAAACTCTGACTGATTTCTGAAACTGAAAGAGGTTTTCAGTTATGAAATAAGAAGAGAAACTATTTCTGATACTGTTAATTAGGACCCAGGACAAATATACGGTCACGTGAGGTTCTCCGGTATGCTTTAGGACATTACAATGGTAACGGGGATAACTCCATCCATGGAGTTATACGTGGTTTACCCTTCCTTGGGGCATTAATTAATGAGGGTAGTGTACTAATCCTAGATGGTGATAATCCTTCGTTCCTGGAGAATAATAATCCTTCGTTGGCTTTGAGTTGGGTACTGTAGAACACAATCAGTCCCTATACAGCACTGATATTGGCTATGGATTGTGTGGAATAAATACAATCTATTGGTTTCTATATAAATACATGATTTATATTTTTCGAGATCTATTTATATGGAAATTAGGCTTTCCTTATGATTATTGTATATGTTTCTGCTCACCTGTATTTATGACCTAAAAATGCTTCCGTAGTCATTGTCTTATGACATTCATGCCTTGTATGCAATTGTAACTGTATTATATTCTGTATGAGAGTATTATGTTCTGTATGTTTCAATTTCTTGTTGGGTTTCGGCTCACTATTTATTATTTTTTTCCTCCAGATAATGATATAGTGAAGATCCTGGATGATTAGACAGTTAGAGTTTAACAAGAAAGGTTCTGGAACCTTAATGAAGCATTGAAGATTACCTTGGAGTAATATTTTTTAAGATTTTGATAGTTCAGCATGTGCAATAGAGTTTTGTAAAGAAAATTATGTATAAGTAATTGTAACTTATTCTGTAAACTGTTAAAACTGTATTTATGCTTCCGCAGGTTTCTGTTAAGGTTATAGATACTTTCGCTATATCTTTTTTCTAGTTTCTGTATAGGTCTTAGACGGAATCTTTCATACGAGTTTTGATTTAGTAGATAGAATAATTGATCTAAAGCCATGGATGGCATTTGAAATCTTGTGAATGCGTGTTGTAGGATGTGAATTATGATATTTGGTTAGTTGTGTGCTTGGATATGCTATTTTATATGGAATTGTATTGTACAGGTTATTAAATATACATGTTGTATTTCTGATTTCTGTTTAGTTATAGAGGGGACTCTGTCGAAATTTCTATAAAATTTAAAGGATTTAAATTGATGGATTCTATTATGTATCTGTCTGACGGAGGGTTCTATAAGGTTTAGGATCCGTTCCGTCACAATATGTGACCAAATGTATTGACTGTGCCTCAAAAAATATTTACATGCTACGGCAACACCCAAGGATATGTAAAATTTGTAATAGCACGTTTTAAATGAAACTAAAAGCATGTTGAGCTTCAACTTCGACAGTTCCACACCCAAGGAAACAACTACATTCTTAGGTACATTTCCTATGATCAAATTCACCAGTTTTTTTTACTCTCTGCTTGTAAGAACTCGTTCATTCCTCTCTTTCCATAAGTGAAACACCACTGCAGCCAATACAGCTCTTCTGGTTTGTGAAGCCCCAGTCCTTCTTTAACAATTTCGCTGAGCCAACTAATTACCTTCGCAGAATTCCTCACTCTTCTTCTCAATTTAACCTTTCTGAACAAAGCAGCATATGCTCAAGTCTTTGCCTCCTATTGTGTTTATGCTAAATTTAAAAAAGGAAAAGGGAAAGGAAAAAAAAAGGTAGCTAAATAATATCTATTTTCCACCATTTTGCTTTGTCCATGAGCACATCATCCATGATGACTTTTCTACGCAATTTGAAGCAAGCTTAGTTTTCATGAGATGCACGGTATGTTCCTTTTTCAATGGAAGTAGTTGTTCCAGGTTACGTATCAAAATAATTTGTCTGCTTTCCTTATGAAACAGGTTCTCTCCCCTGGAAACTTGTAAAGGCTACCTATATCCTTGCATTCGTTTGGTAGGTTTTCTTCAGGAATGACATGCTTTAAATTTGCCTTGAACTAATTAGAATGGCCAAGGGAAGAGTCACTAAGCCCACCTACTCAGCTATAGGATTTAAGGATTTATTTTTAATTCTTTCTCTGCTGTGTGTGTGCCAGGATTGGAGCTGTCCTCCTCGTCGACCAGGTGGTGCTCCTTTCGAGATGCATGCCTTATGAGGTTTGCTACATGCTTCGCTAATGTATAGTCATTTACTATCAACTTTTCAATAAAGATTAAGAGTTTTTTCTTTAAAAAAGAAAAGTGAAGATCAAATATCTATGCATAGCAAAATATCTATGCTTAGCAGGCAGGGGACCCACTAACACGCACAGGACAAACATAATGACTTTTCTATGCAATTTGATTGCTAGATAATCACATGATCAAATATCAGGTTAGTGATATTGCACCAAAAATCGTGAATCACACAGAAGTATTATATGAAATACTTGTCCCAAGATTTTTCAAATTTTTTTTCCATGAAGTCATCCATATATTTTCTCAATTTTGAATTCTTTCAAGTTTAGAATATATGTATGTCTACTAATCTATATTCTTCCCCTACATTCTTTCATGTAGTTGCTTTAATAGGACAAATTGTATTGTCACACATAATTTTTTTCAAATTTCTAAATCAATTGTGATGGTTTACATTGGCTAAACGATTCTAGAAAAACAGAATTGGAAACAATGTATCTTTTATTAAGGCTAAATAAATTATATGTAGGAAAAGAGAGCAGGGGATTCAAGAGAGAGTCTGGACAGGATTAGGAATTCACCTTAACCATTTTTCAACATTTTTCTCAATAATAGGCCACTTATATAAAATAACTGATATAAGACTTCTATTTTGCTCAGAGAGGACACAGAATATAAGACTTCTATTTTGCTTGCGAAGAAAGGACACATAACTTTTGCTTAGAGAGGAAAAAAATTAAGCACCAATCCAATGAGAGTTAAGCAGAAAAACAGAAAATAAAAAATAAAATAAATCCTCAATGGTGAGTCTATTTAAGCAAAATTGATATTATACTTTGAACAGTGAATAGAGAACAACGGCTACTCCGATTGTGACGTTGAACGGAAGAGGACGATACCTCAAATACTATACTTCAGTTACGACTTTTCGTCAACTATAAGATTGAAGAAAATATTCGAAATAAGAGATTAGAAAAAATTGAAGAAAAACAGTTGAATGGAAGACGACGACAATGACGCTAAATAAGTGAAAAATATTTCAATGTAAAAATAAATCTTATTTTATAAATTGAGATTCAAAAAATTTTAACCAACAAATCGTTATATTTTAACAATAATAAGGTAAATTTACAGTTGTTTCAATGAATGGAAGTGATTGTTTGTCTGATTTGCGACGATGAACAGTGGCAGGTAGCTCTTCTGACGGACAACGTGACACAAAATAACGGCCACGGCAACAGTATTTCTCTCAGGCAATGGCAACGGTTACGGAAGTAACGATAATGACTGAATGGCGATACCTAGTGCAATGAAGGAGAGAAGAGGAAGCGAGGAAGAGAGAGTGTGATGCTAGATCAGCAAAATGGCGAGCCTGAATGGTGATAGGGTTTAACTCATATGCTTGCGGCCATTGGATGCGTTTTCATCCAACGGCTGCATGTAATTTTCTTTTATATATATAAATTAACATGGATAAATTTGATTGGCCAGAAGCTTCCAGGCTTCTAGCACAATCGATGATTTTTGTTAAAATTTAAATTTTATTTACTAAATTTTTAAGATTTAGATTTTTAAAATAATAATTTAATAAATAATTTATAATTTTTTAAGTATTAGGATGTATTTTTTATAATTAGTTTTAAATGTTTAGTGACAAAATTATATTTTTGTCACTAAATTATAAATATTGATTATTATTAGTGACAAAAATATATATGTCACTAATTTTTTGTCACTAAAAATTATTTTTTTTTGTAGTGTATATATATATATATATATTAATCATAATAAAACCAATCAATTAAGTAATATCTATATTTTTGAAATTTTGTACCAAAATGATCATTTTATCCCTCATTTCAATACGTATTTGTGGGTATTTTGGTAATTCACTTTTTCTCATACTTTCTTCTATAAGCATGATATTTTATATGTTTTAGATGTCAAAGGCTAGAAATTATAAATCCTGCTACATTCTCGGATTTTGAATACTGTATGGACAAAGATCCAAATATATTCTTGGATCTTTTAGGCGTACCCGAATAGAACCTGTGCAACACAAAGAGTTTGGTTGTCCTCTTAAATTAGAGGGTGTGATTCCAAGAGGTAGAGAGAGTAAGAAAGAGAGCAATAATACATGGTATTTTTACGTGAAAAATCTTTTTTTGAATGAGAGGAAAAATCCATGGGACTCTGGGTTTGAGAAGAATTTTACTATTGTTGTTCTTGTACAAAGAAATTGTGTTTACAGAGGAGAGTGAGAACAGGAAGTAAGTGGCGTCATGTTTTTCTTTCTTCTTTACTCTCTCTTTTAAGTACTATTGATAGCCTATGTAGTACATATATCCTTTCTCTGGAGTTTGGCTTGAGCTTATATAGCTAACGGTTTTCATATACCCAATAAGGAGCCTACGTGGGTAGGTGTACTTGCCACTAATTCTGCAAATCCTTTTTGTGCTGTCTTACAAAACCCACCAACTCTCTGAGAGCCAGCTACTCCTTTTGGACGCACGTGTTCTGCAAAGTTGACACCTTCTTTAAGATGTCACATTCATCCCTTCTGTTGTCTAACAGAGTCAATCACCAACTCTTGGCATGCCAATTTTATAGGCGTTGTAGAGTCTGCGGACCATTCCAGAGTCCTTGGGCCTTAATGGACCATATGGCCATTAAGGCCACTTGGGTCAACTCGGCTTTTTGGATCTCTTGGGCCTCTATGGTGCTAGGGTCCAACTTGTAAAAATGGGTTCTCTAAATGGGCATTGGGTATCAGTACCTATCACTAGCCCTCCATACCAAAGAGTTTGAGAATTTAAACCTTTTGGCATGTCCATTGGCCACAGACATATCTCACGCAAAAGTATTCTCTATTGGAAGTCCGCTCGTGCCTTTGCTTTGTGCTTGCTGTTTAGGAGCTGCCTAATGCTAGCGCACGTTTCTTTGTTCTCGTAAATGTCTATGGACATGGTGCAGACCAATAGTCTGGGGACATCTTTGATACCAGTAGCTCGACCAAAATGTCTGAGGATATTATGAGACTAGTAGTCTGACTAAAATATCCGAGAACTTTTTGAGGTCAATGGTCTGATCAAAATGTCTAAGAAATTTTTGAGTTCTAGGTATTGGTGGGCACGACTAAGTGATAGTCATTGCCAAATATGTGTCCAAGACCAAAAATATCCTTGGGCATTATTGAGACCAGAAGCTTGATAAGCAAGCATCCGAGGACGTCCTTTGAGTCTGAGACACTGACTTGCGCCGCTATATGAGCCTTTGAATGTGCAATAAATGTGCATTAAATGAGATTAACGTTATCTTGGAAATATAAGGGCTCCACTACCGTCTGCAGCGTACGGGAACTAATGCATGGTAAGGGTATGATGAGGCGTGCCTTTTGAACTTTTAGACGTTTCAAAAAGCCTTCTTTGCCTTCATTTTTTCCTTATGCAACCATAAATCTCTTTTGAACTCTGGTGGCTTCATTCTTTCAAACTTGCACCTCCCATTTCCTTTGCATTCTTCCTGCTTTCTCTTCGAGTTTTCCATGGCTCCTAGCATGAAAGACATAGCTTCTTCCCTTTCTCTAACTAACCTCGAGGCTATTCGTGTGAAGTACAAGATTTCAGGTTTGATAGCGATGGTGGTTCCTGATATCCATGAGAGGGCTTGTAGCCCACCTAATGACTTTATTACTGTTTACGAAGTCTACCTCAAGGGTGAGCTTCATTTTCCCATTCCCTTGGAGTTGTACCACATAATGATGAAACTCAAAGTTTCAGTTGCGAGGTTGTAGTCAAACGCTATCAGGTACTTTCTGTCTCTTTGTATTTTTGCTCGTTGCCACAACAAGGTACTTGACGTTGTGATGGTAAAGGTGATGCTAAGATTTTTCCACAGCCAAAACTGGATTGTCATCACTCCACGTCCTGAGTTCACTGAGATGAGATTCGTTTTCTTATTCCCTTGGAGTTGTACCACATAATGATGAAACTCAAAGTTTCGGTTGCGAGGTTGCAGTCAAATGCTGTCAGGTACTTTGTGTCTCTTTGTGTTTTTGCTCGTCGCCACAACAAGGCACTTGACGTTGCGATGACAAAGGTGATGCTGAGATTTTTCCACAGCCAAAACAGGATTGTCATCACTCCACGTCCTGAGTTCACTGAGATGAATAGTGAAAATCCTGATTCCATCAAAAGGTGAAAAGACAAGTTTTTCTTCCTTGGTGTTCACGAGAACTGGGCTATCTCTAATGTTTGGGGGAATGTGGAACCCAAACATTGCTTGGACACCTTGAATGATGAGAGGGCTGCTGCGAAGGAGGTCACGGACTTGGTGTTGTCCAAACTTGGCTCCTTTAATGAAAATAAGAAGAACATATGGCTTAAGCCCGAGCATTTGGCAAAAGCCAAGTGGGAGCCTCAACCCGAGGACTTTGGCACCCCCTACTACTCCTACAAAGGAGAAGAAGTTGAAGAGGAAGAAAAAGCTTTGAGGACTAAGGAGTCGTTCGAGTGGACAAAGAAGAGTCGCCAGATTGAAACTTCAATGCGTATGGTGGCTATCATAGAGTACTCCTCGTCCGATGAAGATGAGATTGTAATTGAGCATCCTGTGAGGAGGCAGTGATCGTCGCAGGTGGTGCTAGTCCGAGGAGTTGAAGGTGTCAAACCTTTAGCCACTGCTCAATCTTTTGAGCAGCCCTTTGAGTTTGCAGCCACATCTATGGAGCCACCTACTGCCTAGTCTCCTCTTAATGAGCCCATGCCTTAATCTCTTCTGTGTTTATTGGAGAGGCCTCGGACTAGATGGATAATCCATCCAAGGACATTGCTGAGGGACAGGCACTGGGGGAGACTGAGACAACTATGGCCAAGGAAGCAACGATGATGACCATGATGACGGTTGCTGAGGCCAAGAAAGGTTGGGCCATGAGGCCGCCCACTGCTGAGACTGCTAAGCTCCCTTGCCTTGCATTCCAAATCTACAGTCCAATTAGGACTCTACCAATGCTTTCTGAGGAGGTCCTGGTCGAGGACGTTGCAGGGACTTCACAAACTATTGAAGTAGAGACTGGGGCCGAGGATTATTTTGAAGCGGCTGAGGCCTCAGTTTTTGATTCTGATGAAGTTGCCCCTACGTTTGAGACCAGGGATGAGGCTCCTATGGCTGAGGAGATAGCTACTATGGAGCCGACAGAGTCTGAAGCCCCTAGAGAGGAGAGTTCAGTTAGGAGTTCTCTCATCTCGAAGGTATTGCTCTATTTTTCTCCAGGCTCTAGTTCTTTTCTATCCGTGTCTTAATGACTTGTTCTCCCCTTTGTAGCTATGTGAGTTGTCCAGCAATCTTGGGTTGATCATTGGTGAGGCTGCTTAGACTTGTACAGAGCTAGAATCCTTCAGGGCCTTGAAAGAGAGGGCCAGCCATCTAGAGCGTGAGTTGGTGGAGGCAAAGCATGAAATTTCATCTCTGAAGGATTGAGAACAAATTTGAAGTTTAGTACGACATATCATCCCCAAACTGACGGGCAATTTGAACATACTATTCAAGCTCTGAAGGATATGCTGAGGGTCGCGGTGCTAGAGATGAAAGGTAATTGGGATGTTCATCTAGCTCTTACTGAATTTACCTACAACAACAGTTATCATACGAGCATTGAAGTGACACTATTTGAAGCATTATATGGAAGAAAATGCCGATCTCCTATCCATTGGAAAAAAATAGGCGACTGATGACTTTTTGGCGCAAAAGTCATCTTGGAGACTTTTGAGAAAATCAAGATGATCCATTAAAAAGCTTAAGACGGCTCAGAGCCGGCAATAAAGTTTGCGGATCATAGGAGATCGGACCTGCATTCTGCTGTTGGCGATTTTGCCTTTCTAAAAGTTTTGCCATCTAAGGAGACTTCCAAGTTCAGACTAAAAGGCAAGCTGAAATCAAGATTTATTATCCCATTTGATATCATGGACAAAGTTGGGAAAGTGGCTTATTATTTGGCTCTGCCACAAAATTTATCTGAAGTGCACAATGTGTTTCACATCTCTATACTTTGAAAATACTTCAAAAATCATTGGTTCTTATATGTTTAGAGGATTTTAATATATTTCATGTTCTCATTCGATTATAATTTTCATAAATTTTATATATGAAAATATTTGTACAAGTTTAACATATTTTATATAGTTATACAGTTATCACAAATTTGATATTCTTATATTCGTTTATGATTTTTGCATGCTTTATCGAAAGTTTAATTTTATTGGCATTTTAAATTTTAATCATGACCATATTCTCCTACCTGTTCATCCAATATATCTATATATATAAATTTATATTTGCTTTATAGAATGTTATGCTTATTGTTACTTAGATAAAGTGGAATAAGAGAAAATCATAAGGAAAGTGTCTTGTTTAAGGAAAATTAAATGATAGCAATCATAAGGTGGATCAAGTTCCAGTAGGAAATATGAACATCTTGCTATAATTGATATGATGCGGAAGTGATAAATCAAATGGTTTAAAGGCAACCAAATTCAGAGCTAGCTGTGGTGAATTTAGGAGTTGTGCTAATGCCTATGATACATTCACAAATGAACAGGTACTGGAGTTTTTGGGCTATCTGGATCCAACAAAGGCTGAGATTTGGAATTGTTGCATCAAAAAGGTACTTAAAACAATCAAATGTCTTACGGAGCACAAGGTGAAATTCACTTCAAACAAGCAGAATGAAGAGACAGACTATTGGTAGGCAATGAAGAAGAAAATCTTGGGACTTGAGAAAGCAAATTTCATGGAAAATATTTATGGAGGAATTCCTAGACAAGTATTTTTCCTATGAGATTAGAAGAGTAGAAGGAAGACAAGTTTGCCTATTTGCTAACTGAATCATGGGAAAATATGAAGCCAAGTTCATCAAATTGGCTCGTTATGCTCCACAAATAATGATGGACGAGATGAGGAGAGCGAGAAAATTTTTACAATAGAAAAATGATACAATTCGAAAGTATGTGGTGTTGTTAAAGTTAGGAACATATGGAGAAATTCTCCATTGAGCCTTATTGTATGAGCAAAAAACTCAAAAAAGAAAATATTTTGAATAAGAAAAGTGGGTGCTAAGAAGGCCAAAGTTTAGGATTAAGTGGATTACACAAAAGATCAAAGTTGCATGATAAGGAGGCAAGGATATGTGTTGAACTCCAAGGATTATTGGGAGAACAAGAACAATTGAAACCCATATACTTTCATTATGAGAAATTTCATGAAGGTCAACCATGTTACAAACAAATGGGAGCATGATTAACTATGGCCAATTAGGTCATACGATCAAAGGTTGTCTCTTCCTCTTGAGGCAAATGGCTAGAAAGTTAAGTGCTTTGAAGAGAGCTTTTACAATGATGACCAATGATGCAGATGTAACTCTTTTGGTGATAAAAGGTAAACTTTTAATTTTTAAAATTTAGCTCCTACATTGTTTGACCTGAGGTCTACATATTTATTTGTATTCCTTAAATTTGTATTTTATTTGCATTTTTTGCCAATGATTATGGATTATTTATTACTAGTGTCTACACATATGAGTACGTCATTAACAACCAACATTGTATGCCCTAGGGAGATTGTTTTGGTGAATAGGTTTGAGTTACTGTTTGATTTGATTTTACTAGGCATGCAAGATTTTGAAATAAATTTAGGTATAGATTAGTTGTCATTTTGTAAGAATTGAGTTTAGTAATTATACTAATTATATTAAAAATTCGGAAGTTGAGGCTCACCCCGGGATGTAGCAGCAACGCAAATTTAACCGATGGAGCCGGTTAATAGCCGATTTAATTTCGGTTGGCTAGGAACAGTTACATGAAGTGTGGGGTGGCAACAGCATGTTGATTTAGCATGCCTTATAATTGAAATCGGTGGGCAGCAGTGTAGGAAAGCAGCACGAGCAGCAGCCAAAATCATGGCAGCAGCAGAAATAGTAACAGATTAAATAAAATCAAACAGTACTGTGCTTCCGTGAAATTAACAAAGAGCTAATGATTCATTATGACAAACACACAGTAGTAAAAACAGGGCCGGTAGCAGCAAAATAAGATATTTTAGCAATGTATAAAATGATATAACAGCAATAGAACTAGGCAGCAGAATCGAAAAAATTCTAGGCCAACCAAACAGCAACACAGGGCAGCATCACAAGAAACCAATTTGATAAAATTTAAGGCGTGATTTAGCAAAATTAGAGACATCAACTTAGGGGACGCTAATCTAACATAGGAAAAATTCAGGAAGAACTGGCAGCAGCACATCTAAATAAGGGGTGATTCAGCAACTCCAATCTTAACCTATATTAAGGCAATGAGAGAGTAGAAGCAAGGAAGAAAAACGAAAGGGAGAAGAGAGGAGAGAACCAAAAGGAAAAAGGGAGGTGAAGAAATTCAGTATTCCATAGTTTGTATCAGCTGAATTTTGGGTAATTTAGTTTAAGAAAAGTACACCACAGGCTTTTCTTTCACTTGTTGCTAATTCTTGCTAATTATCTTCTAGTATTGTTGGTCCAATACTTAATTTTCTTGCTTTACCTTACTGCATTACTATATCATCATTTCAGAATAGGTAAAATTTTAGTTTTGAGGCTGTTGAACTGGTGGTTGAATCGGGTGATGTATTATATGCTGGTTCTGATTTCTCAGCATATAAAAAATTGGTTTTGAGGTAGCCAGACCGGCTGCTGAACCAGTGGCTGAACCGGGTCATGTATCATGTGTTGGATCTGATTTTTCAGTATGTAAAAAATTAGTTTTGAGGCGGCTGAACCTGCTGATGTATCGTGTGTTGGTTTTAATTTTTCAGCATGTAAAAAATTAGTTTTGAGGCGGCTGAACGACTACTGAACCAATGGCTGAATCGAGTAATGTATTATGTGCTGGTTCTAATTTTTCAGTATGTAAAAAATTAGTTTTGAGGCGGATGAACAGGCAATTGAACTGGCTGATACATCATATTACTGGTTCTAATTTTTTAGCATGTAAAAATCAGTTTTGAGGCTTGCTGAACTAGCAGATACACCACAGTTACTGGTTTTGATTGTTCTCCCTGTTGGCCGAATTATTATATTATCAATTCATTATTTCAGCATATATAAAAATTACAAGACCTTACTATTCCACTACTAATTACTGTAACTCTAATATTTGGATGCAAAATTTCAGCTACTATATTCATAAAACTATAAGTAGAAGTTTTACACAATATTAAGAAATATAATTATTTTCTTTCGGAATTGAGAAAATTAAGTAGAAGAACTAAGAATAAGTGTAGAGCGTCCACAAGAAATTTAAAATGAATTAAGAAATTGGACCAATAATTTATTTAGATGGTAATATTTTCTAACATACCTTAGGATATTACAGTGGTAATCGATGAAATCCTCCTAGTATTGTGGGAGAAATAAGATGACTTTTGGCCCCTTCTATAGAGTACAAAAGTATGCACTAGCCACCTGAGGTGTAAAAGGGGGGAAGGTCGTAGACTATGTGGATTAAATACAATCATTTCCTTAATTGTCCATTTTTTGAGTTGGTAAGGCCTACGGGCTCTAGTCTCCCAAGTTTTCAAAGCATTGACAACTAAGCCAATAAAAGAACAAAATAAATAAAATTGAATGTGTCATTAACATGCTTTTGATCATGCTTTATATTTTTATATATCATGACTCCTATTCCTTTCAATGATACATTTTAAATATAAATGTGTATGTCCTTTTATATATTTTATCTTATTGAGTATTTTACTCACTCTTTTGTTATTTTACTACTATTCACATGTCCTGTAGGAGCTAATACCTAACGAATAGGGGTGAAGATGGAAGTCTTAATTATACTTTACATTTAGATAATGTATTCGAAATGCTTATAATTTGAATATACTTAGCTTAACTAAAGTTAAGATATATATATAATAACATTATAAAACTTTAAAAGTATGACATGATGTATGATATTTTTTGTGATGTTAGTTTAGAATTACTTTTGCAGATTATGGTGGCTATTATGTATGTTTCCACAAGTAAATGTGAGATTGATTTTATTTTTTTAGTAGGCATCTTTTCTTAATAAGAATTGTCATCGCAGTCCTATATGAAAAGGACGTTTTGTCCTGAATTACACAATAATGTTTTTATCCTGTACAAGATTAATGGAAGTAGTATAAAATAAAATATTCAATATACGTAAAGAATATTGATATCTAGGTGATACGAACAATAACATGCATCACAAGTAAGCCAATAAGCAATAATACACAAGAGACAATTTTTAGCGATGAAGAAAAAACTTGATACCTAAGGTAATTAAGAACAAACCTCTGGGTTTCAACGACCAGAGAAGATATCCACTATGAAAATCAATTTACAGATCGAATAGTATAGATGCGCTAACCTAGTCGACTTACTCCTACCTTGTGATCCCTACCAAGGAACTCATTGAATTTGCCCGCGATAACAGAATCGGACTCCTTTCGATCTTCACATCAATCTTCTCGACGAACCGCTTGATATATCAAACACCACTGGATCCCCTTCTTTACAATACCCACGTCGCCAATGAAGGTAAAAGGGTATGAGTGTTGAATCGGTAAAGAGAAGGTGGTGAAAAACCCGTTAGCACATGGAACACAATGATGTAATTGCGATTTTCTCAAGTGGAGCAAGATTAATGGAGTAAAAAGATGTATATTTCTAAAAGGGGGCACTCCAAAATGCTTGAGCAGAAAGTAGGGCAACTGAAAGGAGGAAATTTATAAAGAGCTCAAAAAATACGTTAAAAATAAAAGACCTTTGCCACAGTGCTAGAGCGCGGCTTGAGCGCACGGTGAGCGCACATAAGGTTTTAAGAGAAAAATACAGTGGGGCTTGAGCGAGAAGACAGTGAGTTTCAAGTGAATGGATACTAGATTTTAGGCTCCAACGCCAGGCGAGCGCATGGCAGGTACGGGGCTACTTGAATCGGGGCTCTAGCGGATGTCGAGCGCACGGCAGGCGAGGGGCTACTGGAATTGGGGCTTGAGCACATATCAGGCCAACAACAGGTGCGATACTCCTGAAACCCGGGAGCGAACATCCACGAAAATAAATTGATACAACACTTTGATGAATACAACCTAATATCGACACATGATCAAATATGATCATGGGATATTCAAGCACAAAAACAATCTCCCCCTTTGGCAATTCATAACAAAACACGTAAAGTAAAAAAATACAAGAGAAGCACGGGTTCAGAAACAATCAGGATAGAACCCGTATATATAAAAATTTACACCTAGTAAAAAATAAAAATAATACAATAAGTAAATATAAAAATTTGCATGAGAACTACTGTGTCGATACTGTAGCGGTCGTGTTGAAACTATAGCTATAGCGTTTGGTCAACCATGGATAGCACAAATAGATATAATATAAAGAGATATACTATGTCTAGAGCAATATAAAAAGAAGATAACCATGCACAGTAGCTTAGAGCAGCATATAAGTCATGAAAGAATAGGAACTTTGATAAGGGCATTCAAACGAATGAAGGCTGTAACATATATAAAGTCATCAAGACAAAGAAAAGTATCACAACTCCTCTTGAAAAATATAAGAAAGGCTCCTCCTAACAAAAGTAAGACTGCCTCCCCCTAACAAAAATAAGGACGTCTACCCTGAACAAAATAGTAAACATAAATAGTAAACATACGGTCTCCGACTTTTTGTTACGAAGAGCCAAAGAGAGGGTGTCACTCAGAGCCAGAAGAATTGCCGTAGGGCAGATGGCCATAATGATGCCGCAACCATCTAATCTCATCCTCCTGAGTAGCCAAGCGTGCGTCAAGATGCTTAATGCCGACAAGAATATCCAAACGTAGTTGAGACTCGAAAGCATAAATTCGTTCCTGCGAGGAATAAAAACGCTCAAAGTGATAGGCAAGTCGAGACATCTGACGCATCAGTGTTGCAGAGGAAGAGGTGGAGTGCCGTGGAGGAGCAGAAGGTCCAGGACCCCAGGGATTAGGGTGGGACGAGGTGGAGCAAGACGGTCTACCTTTGGGCTAATAGGAAGGCACTTCAGGGAGATGCTCATCTAATGGCTCCTGAGGATCCACGGTAAAACGATGAGTATACGACCGACTTTGAACAAAGGTGGTGGATGTGATAGGGCATGCAAATTGGAGACGAGGAAGATTGGAAAAAGGAAGCCAAGTCTAGCAAGCAGTCACTGAATGAGACACCCGTGAGGAAGATTGTCATCTTTGCGGGTAATGAAATAAGAGAGGATGTGAGAGAAGAAGTGGGACGGCAAATCAATTGGCCGCCCACACAAGAGGGCATATAGAAAGAGAGCTTTGTCCATCAGAATAGAGAAAAAATGAGAGACAGGAAAATTATTCATAAGCATGATGCGGCTCACGATCATGCGCCTAAGGATAGAAGCAAAGTCTTGAAAGATCACCCATTCCACTCCATGGGTGCACCATAAAGGAATGTAGCGATCTCATTTGGATGTGGCCTGGAGAACCGGGGGAAAAAAGGTAGTCAGGATTTGGTACCCGAGGAAGTCCAAGCACCCGTGCAATCACCTCTAGGGTAATCTGGAGGTGTTGCCCTTGCAAGAAAGTCAAAAAGGAATTAAAAGAAGACTTGTGAATGTTAGAACAAAATTCTTGAGTTAGGACAGTAGAGGGAGCAATCAAACCAGTGAGGACCGGCTCTCAATGTCGGTCAATAAAGACAGAGAGGACGGAGGGATTGAGAGAATCAAGGTAGACTTCCCGTTCAAGGGAGAGTTGCCATGAGGCATGTGTGTGAAAAATAAGGTCTCAACCTTGGGACTGATGAAGCAATCGGGAGCCGAGAGCCCACTCGGTTGAGAGAGTTTGTTGATTGATTTGCATGTAGATGATTTTTGCGGACCCGACATCTCAAATACATCGATAAAGAGAAAACTTTAAGAACACCAAAATAATGTGATACTGATGCCCCCTTTTTTGTCATTTTTTTTTGTATGTGCTGTTCCTTTTCTTTTTTTTTTAGAGTGCTGTGTGTGTGGTCTTTGTGAGGCATGAAGGGGATAGCGCCTGGCGTGCGCAGAGCAGGCGCTCATGAGTAGCACCGATAAGCACTAGGAGCAGCACCAGCCACGCTCCACCTGCCTCAGTCATCGGAGCCTCATGGCATGCGAAAAAATCCAGGGTGGATCCATGATGGGAGTGCCCAACATAGGAGAGGAAAAACTACACATTTAGGGGAAGGTGTTGTGATGGAACGAATCTTAATCCTTATAGGACTTTCCGTCAAATACATATAGAACAAAATCTATAAATTTAAATCATCTACCTACTACAAAAATTTTGGCAAAGTCTCCTTTGTAACTAGACGAAAACTAAAAGTACAACCTGTATAAGTACACAACTAATCGAATACCTTACTTTTCCTACAACACGCATTCATAGGATCACAAACTGCCATAGTATCCATGGTTTCAACACAACACATTCTATCTAACATTTCAAACTCAGAAGGAGATGTCATCTTGGACCTATACATATTCAAAGTATCAAAATAATGCGGAAGCAACTAAATCCATAAGTCAACCTACGGAAGCAAGAACAGAACAAACATCTTGATATAACATTTTTCACATTATCATAATATACAATGTTCATTTCAAAATGCTAGCTAAAGAATCAAAAATCCTTTGATCCATCGAAATCTTCCAAGGTCTTCAAAACTTACGAACCTTTCCTTCTTTTAGCTAATTCTAACTTCGATCCTTTTTAGGTTTTTACTTATCTAGAGGGGAGAACAGGAAGTAAGGAGTGAGCTTAACAGCTTAACAAATGTACCAAAAATAGTAAAAACATACAGTTTTACATATATACAGAACATACACGTACTTCCAGACGAGAACTTAAAGGGGATGCGAAAAAATAATGCATGCAGGTGAGAGTAAGAGAAACATAAATATGATGTAGAATTCAAGAGAAACCATGATTGCAGATCCTTAGTTCTTGGTTCAGAATTCGTTTCAGAATTCATATTTCACAGTACTAACCTAGTTTTCGGTTCAGAGTTCATATTTTATAGTATTAAGTTTTTTTTTAAATCTATTATCCTTCAGACTTTATATCGCAAGGGTAGAATGATTCTTATTCAATTTAATCTTTTATAGACCCTCCATACTTTACATCCCGAGGGCAGGATGGTTCTTTTTCACTTTAGTCTTTACATATCCTCCATATTTTATATCTCGAGGGTAGGTTGATTTCTATTCACTTTAATTTTTATATACCCTCCATACTTTATATCCAGAGGGTAGGATGATTTCTTATTAAGTTTATTCATTTACATACCATCTATACTTTACATCTCGAGGGCAGGAGGGTTTCTGTTCACTATTATTCTTTACATACCCTCTATACTTTACATCCTGAGGGTAGGATGATTCTTTGATTTTATTAGTCATTATTCAATGTTTCGATACAGTAACCTAAGGGCGAGTTCATTGACTTGTTATACTAGAAATCCTATTGATTTATTTAATTAAAGATATTTTTGTCCTTATTTTCTTAACTTTAACTCTCCGGACCTCAAAAACCATTACAATTCATACGATTAAACCTTTAATCAGTTTTAGAGTTTCTCTATAACTTAACGATACAGTCTCAGATTAATCCTTAAGTTCCAATTGTCAGATAAGCTTCATCAAACCTCTAATTAGCACTTCCATATCAAGACTTATACCTTTTTGTCTTATTCTTTAACTTTTAACTTATCGTATTTTAGTCAGCCAGCTGAACCTTACTCGATAATCTTTCAGATAGTTTCAGAACATCCCGAAAATTCAACAGTACATTTCTATGGGACTTTTCAGACTAAATTTACCTTATGGGCCTTAACATATTACAAAATCATATTTTCCTCTCAAAAATTCAAGAGACTTAAGCATTGAATCCCTTAATTTTCGACCTAGGATTTCGCACGAAATTGTCAGACTATAATCGGACACTAAACACATAAACAATCATGAAATCAAGACTATATAATATGATACATATAGGTAAATAAGAAATCTATCCGATTAATTTACAGATTTATACTTTATTTACATAAAACATGCAAAAACGGTAATATAGAGCATAAATATATATTCAGAGATACAAAAAAGTAATAAAAATAGAAAATAGCGTCCAAGTTACACTTACCTGAGCCTGCTCTACTATTTTCTTTACTCTGATCGGAGCGAAATGGCAGATTTTCCTCTTATTTTTTCCTCCTTTCTTCTTCCTCCTTCTCCTTTTCTCCTCTCTACTGTCGTGCATCTGAAGCCTGCTGGAAATCCCCTCCCTCCTTTCCCTTTCTTTTTAAAATGACAAAAAGTCGGTGGCTAAAATAGGCGCCTGCGTTCGAGTGTGCTGTGTGCGCAGGTTCACTGCCAGGGTTTCACTCGAGGCGCGGCAAGCGTTCGGCGAGTGGCACCCTCCTGGCTTTTGGCGCCTGTTGCCATGCTTGAACGTGCGGCAGGCACCGTGCTATGGTTTGCTGAACTATGGTAATTTTTTATTTTTTTCAATTTTACTTATCTCAAACTTAATTATATCAATTTGATTGCTAGAACCACTATATTTTGGGAATTGGGTTGTCACACTCTCCTCTACTTATGAAAATTTCGTCCTCGAAATTTGACAATCCTTGAATTTCAAAATCAAGGAACTTCCTTAACATCTTCAAATCATTTCCAGATTAAAGTGATTATCCTAGAAAACCTTAAATATCCAAGTTATTCTTAATCTTTAATACCCGACTCATTCTGTCCTCATCTAAATTCATCAAATCCAAAGGAAAAAATTCAATTTATCAACTATTTTCCTAACTTAGCTCTAAACCATCAATCAAGCAAAATGCCTTATCTCTTGTAAGTGAAGCCTCAAATTTGAGCATTTCCTCTGAATATTCACTTAAATCTCATAATGTATATATTCTCAACATTTCTGTTGTGTACTTTGATCAAATTATCTAACTCTAAGTCATCTAATTGCCATTTACTATTACGATCTCAACCTAACATCCCAATTCCTTTACCAAGCCCGGTTAACATTCCGATATAAATCTCAAATCAAAATCAGATTTTCAAGGCAGGGTACTTCACATTCTCCTCATTTCATTGGTATGTCATCAAGTCAATATTTTTTCGTAGTACCAACTACATCCGGTACACTCGGATTACACAACAGCCATGACTATACTTATCTCAAAATATCCTTACCAAGAAAATGACTCCCTCAAATCCTTAATCCACAACAGGATCGGAGACTATAATTACACAATCACCATAGATTCGGTGTGGTTTTTGGTTTATTACACAACTAATAACTCCAACACTTCAGACACAATTTGATTTTTCTAACTTAGAAATACTACCGTCTATTGCCTTAAACATTAGAGCCTACCCATAATTTCTTAAACTAAAACTTTCAGCTGCTGATTCTTACTTATGAAGGAGCAATTCACACTAAGAATTCTTCTCCCTCTTAACCCAAGGTATCTGTTTACAGATGACGCAACCGGGATCCACTGTTTTACAGTCCCTAACTTACAAATTTACAGGACAATAACCATCTCCCAAAAACAGTATTCATAAATTCCTAAGACGGAGACTTCATCACAAAATCCTCATTACGGCGATACAATTTTAGACCCCAAGTTTCTCCCCCACTTAGATTGAGGGTATCCACCTATTATGATCTAAAAATTACAAGATCCTAATCTTTCCCAACAAATTTATGCCATCAAAGTGGCTTTGCACCCATATAATATTCCTTCCCCCAATCAAACATACCATTGATTACTTTTCCACAATTCACAATACCCACAAAGGAATATATATATATTAAGAGAAAATCCCAAAATTTACAGGGTGAGGGTAACATAATATGCAATCCAGGAAAGAATTCACAAATCCCCCAACTTAAATAAAACAAAAATCAAACTCCTCAAATGAGAAAATACCTTCATTCCCGCTTGGAAGGGCCTCAACATCTTGAACTGTTACCGTGAGTGTCTTGACTGCTGATAGTCTCCTTGGTTGGGAACAATTCTTGGCCAGTGATTCTACTTGACTACAATTAAAGCAGGCCCCTGTTGCTTTATAATAGATCATCCCTCGATGCCTCCTCCCGCATTGCACACAGTCCACCTTAAACACTTTAGGATCGATCATAGATTGGACCTCAGTGATGTTCTTTCCTTTGTCTTCTGTCCTCGCCCTTTTTGATGGCTTGAAAGGTTTCAAACTCAACCTTGCACTAGTATTCATCCAGCTAGCTGCTCTTTTAGCCACAAGATTTCGTATCTCCAGCTCTTTTTCATATATTAGGGCTCTATCTAGTATATTCGCATACGATTGGAGCTTTAGAGTTGCCAAATGCCCTCTAATATCATCCCTTAATCCTTACTGAAATTTCCTCACCTTCTTTACATCATCCTCCACAAAATTTGGCACAAATCGAGACAATTCGGTAAACTTGGCATCGTATTCTGCTATGGTCTGACTTCCTTGCCTAAGTCACATGAATTCTTCCTCCTTTTGATCCCGAAAGCTCGGAGGAAAATACTTTTTCATAAAAGCTTCTTCAAACGTTTCCCAAGTGATCACATTATCGGGTACAGCTAACGCCCTCTTCTTCGTCTCCCACCAACTATCAGCTTCACCTTCCAACTTATATACCGCAAAAGAAACCTTTTCTTTATCTGAACATCGGATCACCGTAAAGATTTTTTTCATCCTCTGAGTCCAGATATCTGTCTTTATCGGATCAAGCTCACCCAGGAATTCGGCCGCTCTCTCCACCATGAATCTATCTTACATAGTCGGAGTAGGATTTACTGGAACTGGCTCAAATGTAGGGACCGGAGCCATATGACGTTGCTCTAATGACTCAACCACATTTGTTATCTTCTGTAACAAGTTCGCATATTCAGCTTCTTGATTGTGAGGAGTACTAGCACCTCCATGATTATTTTTTCTACTCTGTCTACTCACCATGGTATATCCTATATATATATACATTACAATATTAGACGACCTCAAATAAGCTGATCAAAAGAAAGGGTTTAAAATAAATTATGACATCTAGAATAAAATCCTTAAAGCTGGTCTTTAGACCTTCCTTCTGGCCCTAATTGCTCCTTTCTTTCCTTAACATAAAGCGGTTCAATCTAAACCTTCAATTTCAATTCAATTTGCCTAAGCCCAAAGTCATTATCATTCTACTTCATCACTAGGACTAGATCTATTTCTGTCCTACATATACTAGCTTGGATTCCTAGGATATAATTTATTCTATATCTATCCCTACTCATTCGGTCATTCATAATCATTTCCTAAGCTTCCGCATATGATCAAATCATTCCTAAGACATATCGTTTTCTCTAATACCAATGATGACAAAACGGATCTTAATCCTTATAGGATCCCCCGTCAAATACATACAGAACAAAGTTCATAAATTTAAATCATCTAATTTTTACAAAAATTTTGGTAGAGTCTCCTTTGTAACTAGACGAAAACTAAAAGTACAACCTGTATTAAACAACTTGTATAAGTATACAACTAATTGAATACCTTACTTTTCCTACAACACGCATTCACAGGATTACAAACTGCCATAACATCCATGGCTTCAACACAATAAATTTTATCCAACATTTCAAACTCAGAAAAAGATGTCATCTAGAAGCTACATATATTCAAAGCATCAAAATAGCGCAAAAGCAACTAAATCTATAAGTCAACCTATGGAAGTAAGAACAAAACATACATCTTGATATAACATTTTTCTCATTATTATAATATACAATGTTCATTTCAAAATGCTAGCTAAAGAATCCAAAATCCTTTGATCCACCGAAATCCTTCAAGGTTTTCAAAACTTACGAGCCTTTCCTTCTTCTAGCTAATCTGACTTTGATTCTTTTCAGGTCTTTGCTTATCTGAAGGGGAGAATAGAAAGCAAGGAGTATGCTTAACAATTTAGCAAATGTACCCAAAATAGTAAAAATATACAGTTTTTTATATATACAATACATGCACTTGCTTCCAGATGAGAACTTAAAGGGGATGCGGGAAAATCATGCATGCAGGCGAGAGTAACAGAAACATAAATACGATGTAGAATTCAAGAGAAACCATAATTGTAGATCCTTAGTTCTTGGTTCAGAATTCGATTCAAAGTTCATATTTCACAGTACTAACATAATTTTCAGTTCAGAGTTCATATTTCATAGTATTAAGTTTTCTTTTAAATCTATTATCTTTCATACTTTACATCCTTAAAGTAAGATGGTTTTTATTCAGTTTAATCATTTACATACCCTCTATACTTTATATCCCGAGGACAGATGATTCTTTTTTACTTTAGTTTTTACATACCCTCCACACTTTATATCCCGATGGTAGGATGATTTTTGTTCACTTTAATCTTTACATACCTTCCATACTTTACATTGCAATGAGTTACAAAATGGTACAAGCCTGTTTCTCTTTTCCTTTCTCCTTTTTCCTCTCTCCCTTTTTTTATGCACAATTGGGGTATTTATAGTGTTTGAACCATCTTTGATTAGTTGCCCACGTGGCGCTGATACATGCTAAAGTCGATCACTTACTCTACCTACTCTGTCTTTCCGATTAGGAGTGAGACGTGCATGCCTTATTAACCTCCCATGAAGTCACATCTGCAGTGATCAGTTCCTTCCACAGGCTGCCATTCGTCGTACGGTCTTGCGGGGTTGCTTATTGAATCCTTGGGACGTCGCATCTTGCGGCCATCCTGGTCTGTCGGCTTCTGTGACCTTTTATTACTCTACTTGGGCTAGCCTTATCGCTTGGGCCTTTTGGGCCCATTAGGTCCTTGTGATGCCTGGACCTTATTAACGGGTATCCAGCCCTGGAATCCAACAAGCTGCATCCCATTTGAGTAGCTATCTTGTGGTTAACTCGTGGCTTACCCCAAGAGATGTGACTACACATAGGTTGCTTAAATGGATAGTCACCTTGAAAATTTTACAACACATACTACTTAAGTGGCTAGCTCATGACATGCTACAAGATCAATTTAGCTTTAACCAATAATTTGTTTCTATCTAATTTTAAAATACAAATATTAAGTCATCAGCTGGCTTCCATTTAGCATAGGATATTAAATAGATACAATGGTTGTCAAGCTCCTATCTAATACTCAAAATAAAAAGATATGATAAGATAATATAATAGATTTAATATACAACTCAATAATATAAAAATTTTTCATACTAAAGAACAACCTAATACTTTTTCCATTTGGTAATTTTTGTGACAAAATACTTTACAACATGGTAGATAAAATGTATGTATTTTGATCTATCTAATTAGAATATCTAGAAATTCTAAATTCACATGGTTAAAGACATAATCCTGCAAATGCAACGAACTTTATACAACCACATGAGATATAAAACAATATTGAATTAAAATAAAAATTAGACTACTAAAAAAATAAAACATGCAATATTTACATGACATGTGTTATCTAACACACACATCATAACATGTCTCACTATAAAGTAAAGAAACAAATAATCTAACTTTTGTCAGGTACAAACCCCAAATTTTGTTTCTTTGATACTAAATTTAAATAAATTGATACATTTTTAAGGTTATTTATAGATTCAAATAAAAAAATTAAGTGTTGGTCCAAAGTAAGTTAGGCTTGAGTGGCATCAATTACACACTTAATTCATGAATGAACGTATTTCAGATTGGATAGTCATACCCTAGGTGCATATGAGCAGAGTTTGTACAAGTTTAAATTAGAATGTCGACACTCATGCTTATTGGGACGCTCGTACACAGTATAAAATTTGTCTTTGCACCTAAGCTATACTAATTGGTGCACATATGCTAGTTTATTATAAATATGACATTTAACTAATTTTAACTCATTTTTTATTGAATTTTGAGAGACAAAGATAAGAGAAAAAGAAAAAGAAAAAGAGAGAGTTGGAAAGATAAGGTGAACTGGAAGAGAATTCAAGCTAGTTTTGGATAAATCTAAGGTAAATATATTTAAACCCAATTTTTTTTATTGCTAATATTTTTTATTTAAATACTTATATATGTGATATTTTCTTAAACTATATGATTTTACTTTGCATACTTGTCAATATATTTCCATCTTATAAAATTTTATAAAGCTCATATTTTAAAATCATGCAAATCATGTTGAATTTATGATATTTTAGTATATACATAAATGTATGTTACCAATTTTCACACTAATAATTCTGTATGTCATAAATTTTTATATAAATGTTCATGCATGTCACTTAAAAGTAAATGTAATGAGAACTCCATTTTGACTTTGATGAAAGAAATTTGCTTCTCCAACTTGAGAAAATATATGCATAATTATATTTTGGTATATAGTTTTTAATTTTGATGAAATAACGACAATTATAGAAAATTAATAAAATATATTTAAACATACTCTAATATATTATTTATAAATCAATGATTGAACATAACATTCACGGGTTAAAAATAACGGTTTGACCCTAACTATATGAAATCATATATAGTTAACCTATCATAGGTTATGAATGGTATAGTCTCTAACTATATGAAAAATAGCCATGGCCTAAACTTTAATATTCGACTTTTATTAGTGAGGTTATCACTGATTCTTAATTTTTAAATATTTAGATAAATTTTCTATATTTTATTTTTTTATATGCTTTGATCGATTGTCACATGTCATATGATTTTAAACACTTGCATAATTTTGCCATACTTAATGTTCTAACATTGGTATAGGGTTATCGTAAGTTTTATCAAAATTTTCATATTATTGATATTTTAGATTTTAATCATGATTATTGTCTCCTACATGCTCATTCGATTCACCCACATATATATAAAATTTATAAATATTTTGTTGAGCGTTAGACTCACTCTTGGAACATGTTTGCTAACTTTTTAGATTAATGAGCTCAAATATGCTTGCAAGACATTGGATCATAGGAAGGCTTTCAAAGAATAGGTTTTAGGACGTTTTAGATTTTTAGATGTAAAATAATTATTTGGATTATCAGTTTTTTTTGGTTTCATGTACTGTCTGCATATGGCTATCAGTTGAGGATATTGTTTAATTATAGTACAATGTTGGAGTCTATTGATGGATACTTTGATTTCAGCTTAGGACATTTTTTTTACTTACCATTTAAGTTGAGGAATTGTTAAATATTAAGTGCCACTTTTAGGTGTGATTTTTGGATCCTATGTTTTGATATTCATTGTTATTCAGACCGTTTAATGGCATTTTTTATAAGTTTGTGTCTTAGAATTTTGTGTCTTAGTGAAACCCTAAGATGGAAGAATATAAATGAAATCACAATACAATAAAAAAAAAGGGCTTAGGAAAATAATTTTGATAATGACTATGAAATTCTTGAGCACAAAGGTTTAAATAAAATTTTGCACATTAATAGAGTGAAAAACATAGATATTCTTAAAATAATAAATCTAAGGATCTTAATGCACATACAATATTCACATATATGAAATAAAATATTTTTTGTATCAAAGGATTAAAATTACAAAAAAAAAAAACAAATTGATTATACATTTAAAAAAAAAAATTAGATTGATTTAAAAGTAAACTTAAAGTATGTACTCACAAGATCAAGTTAAGATATAAAACATATAAAGCATTACACGTAAAATAACTACTCTGTATTTTATATGAGAGATTCAAAATTTTAAATTATGCACAAGATTCAATTTTCTCTAATATGCGTAGATATATTCTTTAGATGTGAAAGTTAAACCCAATGCTACTAAGACCTTTAGTTCTCTATTTTTTTTCCATTTTATAAGCCATTTGTTGAGGTGCTTTATATTACAGCAAATGTCCCGTTTTTTTTTCCTTTGTTTTTTTTTTAATTTTTGAATATTATTTTATATTTTTTCCTACTTTATTTTTCTCACTTTTCATTTTTCATATTTTTTATTTTTATAGGGGATTTACATGAGATAAGGTTTAGCTAGTGTGAGTTCAATTTAAATTCAATGTCCATTTAATATACCTTAGGTTGCCATCCTAAGATATATATTTACAGTCAAGTTTCCACATTGAAATAAAATCTGTAACTCTATATTATTTGCAACATAGTTTATAAAAGTACATTTGTAACATTGCAATGTGTGTCAACTAAAGTATTAAATTTATAAAATATAAATATTTTATAGGTCTAACCTATTGAATATCATTTTTCATAGATTTGGCATTTTTTAACAAAATTTTTTTAAGAAAAAATTAAAACAAACAAAATAGTAAAAAAATGCATTGGTTAATGCATATATGCATGCTACGTTAATGCAGGTGCAACCAGTCTAATGTATAATGTAACCTAAGCTGTATGCATGAAAAAAATTGATACTCCAAGAGCAAGCACAAATCCTTTTAGATCTATTAGTCAAATCCTTCTTTTTTTCACCTAAATTTGCCTTTCAATCTTAACCTTATTGGTTAAGTCAGATATTAATGATTCTAACCTGTGAATTTAACGTTCAAGTTTTTTAATTTGATAGGTTTCAGAATAAAAATTTGTAAGATGAATCTATTTTAATGAGGACGGATATAACCATGTTGGCCGCAATAAACACGGGTAGGGACAAACCTAAGCTTAAAAGAAGAATCTCTAAAATGAGGTGTATGTCGAGGAATAAAATTTTGAGTCTTCTAAGGAGTGCCTTTAACTTGATATTTTTGTTAATACATTAGCAAATGATTCCTAATTCACAGGATTTTGTGTTTTGTATCATTATGTAAGGATATTTTTTGAATTATATCTCTAAACTTTTGACATTAAATTTTCTAGAGATCAAATATGCGAGAATAAAGATTGTTTCGAAAATGTATTGATATTTGAAAAATTTTCTTTAAACCGTAAACCTTTTCTATTCTCTATAGTTTTACATATATTTATATATAATCCACTTTATTGGTATTTTTGGTAATGTTATGAAATTGAGATTTATATTTTTCTAACTCACTCTCTAAAAATTGGGTAATGGATAATAGTTTTTTAGATTATATGACATCAACAAAATCTCTCTTTACCTTCTATACGCTTAGAGATTATAAGGAGTTAAATATGGATAAAGATAGCTCATCACGGATAGTTAGCATCAAAGAAATACCAATGGGATAAAAATCATGCTAAGTGGCATGCAACAAGCTCCGGATATACTATGGAATATGATTTTTACTAGAAATTTTGACAATGAGGACTTTTGCAACAAATGCACCTTGGTTGTAGCATTGGGAAGCAAGTGTTCACATTATACTTGATTAAGGTTTCAGTTACTATAGGCGACACCAAGTTAACCAATGATGGATTGGTCAAGGTGATAGAAGAAGGCCAAAGAGGAATGTAAGGAGGAGTAAATTTTTCATGGAGAAGAAACCAAAATGGAGTGAAAATACTTTTAGTTTGGTAGAGTAGATGAGTGTGTTATTTAAACTTATGGAGGTCGATGCTGGCATCCCGAAGGAGGGAAAATTGCCAAAAGATAAGAAATGATAATCGCCAATAAAGGCGAAAGGCCTCCCACTAGGTCATAAGGAAAATTTTACTGGGTCTTTAGTCTTTCCCTTATAAATATAAAAATATATTGACGAGTTATCTAAAGAACGTACAATATTTATGTATGGAACACTAAAAAAACTCAAGTAACGGTCATACGATATTTGTATGAGGGTCGATCAATAGTTAGTCAATAATCATTTGAGCAGCAAAGAACACTAAAAAGTTACACGATGTTCATACAAAAGTTAGCTGAGCATCTGTCAAAGATTAGCCTAATGGCACATAATGGGCACTTAATGAGAGACTATGAATTGTTTGCCTAGAAGATTAGCATTCGATAGGCATCTAATGAACACGTGTATGTAGTTTGTCTAGAAAAGTTATATCTAATGCACGTATAAGGGGCACTCATGCACTATTTATCCAGTGAGCCCATACTTGATACGCATATGTGGAAAGCACATATGCTAATAATGCTATAAGGTTATGCTTGATGAAATTTTAGGCATTCAATCATTTTGTAACATAAAGAACGTTGCATAAAGAGAAAAAAGAAAGAAATTAAAAAGAGGAAGAGATTACACGTCCAGTTGAGGTTCGTTCAAGTTCCATTCTTCGCCATGATTGAGTAAATTACTATAGTATTTTTTTTGTAGGATATATTATTATTTAGTTGATTATTTTTCTCGGTATATATTTTTCTTATAAATTGTTAGGTGTGTTGAGAGTTGTGTTCAATCGATTATTTAATTAGGTTATAGTAAAAGGATTTCAAAAGGGGTTATTTTATAATAGGTTATTTTTATAGTGGATTTGTTGAAGTTTTACTTTTAGTTTGGAAGCATTTTTCACATTAAAAATTACTATACAATTTTATATTTTTTATACTCAAGTGTTTGACGGTTGTTGTTTAATAAGGGGATTTGAGTTTGTTCTACTGCGTCATTTTTTTGTGTTTTGGCTGAATCCCAACACACCTAAATGGGTCTTTGCTCATTCAAAAGACAGTCCACGGATAAGGGTCGAGAATACTCAGTAAATAACAGCTCTATAGCTTAGTTTGGAGAAGAAGCAACAACTCAAATTTAGACATGGAAAAGTGGCACACAAAATTTATTGAAATACAGCAAGTAATGAAAGAAAAATAAGTTTTTCTGGCATATTGCTTAATCTGTGCAATAGTTTGAATATAAAAGAAAGTACAAAGAAAAATAAATCTATGTACAAAGTCCTACTGATCAGAAGTAGGAGGTTCAGTGGAATCCTCGTCTGCATCACCGACTTCAGCAGAGCTGGCAGTGCTTGCCGAAAGATCTAGCGGCATCAAAATCCGCCACAATGGATACTTTAGTGGCGCTAGAATTCTGCTGGTTGAGCTAACCCAACTGAAAGTTTAGAAGAAACATGCCCATTATCTGCTTGCAAAGCTGGTTGACGTTGTCATGACGCCAAGTAAGCAGAGAACCAATAACCATGAACCTAACATGCCGATTCATCTCCTCATGGTCAAGCCAACCCAAAGAAAACCGGTAGTTTGAGTCCGAAAATAGCAAAATAGGGCTTTCCATAAAGATCAAGTTCTGTTGATCAAAGAATCCCCACCATGATCCCTGAATTTACGTAGATGTGCCAGCATAAAATATATAAGAACAGATCTAGCGCCTCTATAAAAACCGTTTTCACACAAAACAGGATTATGTGCTTGATCCAAAATAACCCTAAACTTGTTAAAATCATAAGTTCCTGAGTAAATAAGCTATGGTTCAGATCAATTCAACTAATCTGAAAACCTTCTCCCCTATAAAATATTCTAAACCATGACACCCTCTTCCCAATCCGTTCCTTGCATTTTAATTTGCTTAGTACGTTATTAAAATAAATATCAAATGTTAAATTAGAGAATTTTTTGTTAATATGATCTCTTATTTACTTTTTATTGTGTATCGAATGTTAAATTATCTGACCCAATGGCTTGTGAGGAAAATGTTAGGTTATGGGTCACTTTCAGCCCATACCCGCTTAATATGTCGTCCGATAGATTTGGACGATAACACACATTGTTTATATTGAGGCGGAATTGATGTAGATTCAACAGAGCGCCACTGCCAGAACTGGAGGGGAGGTCTAGCAGAGAGCAGGAGAGGCAGACAACAGGGAGTAGAAGAGAAGATGAGAGAGAGAGAGAGAGAGAGAGAGAGAGAGAGAGAGGAGAGCGGCTTGAGAAGAATAATATTTTCCTTTCTTCTTGTTTCCCTCATTAGTTAGGGATTATGTACAGCCGTGCATGTGGGACTAATGCTGCCCACAAAGCAGCAACACCAATTAACAAACAATAAACAACTAAGTAAACCAGTACAGTCATATAACCAACTAACACCAGTAATCTAAGGGATGGGGTATGTAAGGTTATGTAACAGCCTTTACAATTTATTTAATTATAATTTAGAAATTTTAGTGGACATTGGGTCATCCGGTTACTACGCCTCGTAGCTGTAGGCTGCTGTGGGACATCCGAGAATCCATTGCGAAGTCCCGTAACATTGTCATGTCCATCAAAATCAACATTGTCCTCAAGGTTGAAATTAAAAAAATCCCGTTGAAATTCAAAGACGGTCTCCGAGGTAGCTTCCTCGAGTGCTTGGGTCTTCCAGTGCACCAAGACCTGGGACACAGGCTGGACGTTGCAGAGAATGCAACGAAACCCAAGAATTTGGTGTGGATGCAGCAGGGGCTGGGAGTCGAGAGCATCTGCCAGCAAATCCAAAGTAGGGCTGCTATGATCACCACAACATCGTTTGAGTAAGGATACAGGAAAGACATTGTGTATTTTGGAGTGAGCCGGCAAGTCTAGATGGTAAGTGACAGGTCCCACCCGATCCAGAATGCAGAAGAGACCATAATATCGTTTGGCGAGTTTGTTGGTCTGCCATTTTGCCACTAACGTTTGACGGTAAGGTTGTAAACACACGTATACCAGGTCGCCAATCTAAAACTCCTTCTCTTTCTAGTGAGAATCTGCTTGCTGCTTCATCCGCAGTTGTGCTCGTTGCAAGTTAGTTTTGAGGGTGGCCAGTATAGTTATCTTGGAGGTCAGCAGATCATCGATAGTGGCTATAGAAGTGGAGCCTTGGATGTAGGTGAGCAGGTTGGGTGGTGATCGTCCATAAACTGCTTCAAATGGGCTCATTTTTATGGAAGAGTGTCACGCTGTGTTGTAATGCCAGTCAGTCCAAGGTAAGTCATGTACCCATGAGGGAACACTAGTCACGAAGCAACGCAAGTAGTCCTCCAAGTAACAGTTGACGACTTTAGTTTGGTCGTTGGATTGTGGGTGATAGGTGCTGCGGTGGATAGCCGAAGTTTCCTACAGTTTGAAGAGTTTCTTCCAAAATAGACTCATGAATAGAAGATCATGATCAGTGATGATGTCTATCGGAAACCCGTGTAACTTGCAAACGTCCCTGAAAAACACCTCTACTAATTGCACAGCAGAGAACTGGGTGTCCAGGGCTGAAAAATGGGTGTATTTGGAGAGCCTATCAATGACCACCAGTATAATTGTCTTGCCACGCGAAGGGGGTAGATGAGTAATAAAATCCATGGAGATGGATTCCCAAATATTACCTGGGATAGGAAGTGGTTGAAGAAGCCCCTATGAGGTGGTACTAAGAGGTTAACCTGCTGGCAGACCGGGCAATTGTTGACAAAATCCCGCACTTCCTTATGCATATATGGCCACGAGAAAACTGATGCAATGTGGGAAAAGGTTTGGTGAATGTCATCATGCCATCCAAGTGGAGAATTGTGGTACTCTTGCGGGATCAAGTGGGACAGTGTAGACTCAGGGGGTACCCAAATTTGATTATGGAAGAAGATCAGCCTGCCGCGCCAAGAAAATTCAGCATGGTCAGCGAACTGCCCTTGAATAGCCCTGGCGAATGAAACAGTTGCAGGATGCCTTTCAATAAATCTTCTCAGGGCTGTTAACAAGCCCATGACAGGTTGGGGATACAGCTTGAGTGCTAGGCAGGTCCCAAGCTCGTGCCTAGATAATGCATCAGCTGGGCTATTGTTGAGTCTAGGCTGGTACTTGATGTCGAAATCAAACCCAAAGAGTTTGGTGATCCAGTGTTGTTGATCGAGGGTGTGGATGATATGGGTTAGTAGTGTTTTGAGTGGTTGATGATCAGTTTAGATTGTGAATTTGGTACCCAGCAAATATTGTCGCCATTTTTTTTTACAGCATCAGTGACAACACATAACTCTTTAATATAGGTTGAGGAGGCCTGCAGTTTCGGACAAAATTATTTGCTAAAATAGGCAATGGGATGTCCCCCTTGAAGCAGCATGGCCCTGATGCCTTGTCCTGAAGCATCTGTCTGTACCACAAAATGTTTGGAGAAATCTGGCAGGGCAAGCACCAGGGTGGCGGTGAGTGTAGCCTTGAGGGAGATAAATGCTTGCTCGGCTTTAGGGGTCCAAATGAAAGCATTGTTGCATAGCAACATCATCAGAGGAGCGGAGATCTTGGCATACTGATTCACAAAGCAGCGATAAAACCCCACGAGCCCCAGAAACCCGCGTAGTTGGGTCACGCTGGTCCGCTATAGCTAGTTCTGGATGGCAGCAATCTTGGAGGGATCGACTGCCACGTCGTGATCTGAAATAATGTGACCAAGGTATGACACGAGGTGCATTTGAACTCGCACTTGGACAACTTGGCAAAGAAAGAATGGGCGTGGAGGATGTGTAGAACCTGGGCAAGGTGATGAAGATGACTCTCCCAGGAAGGGCTGTAGACGAGAATATCGTCAAAAAACACCAACACAGATCGCTGCAGCACTGGACGAAAGATCTCGTTCATTTCAGATCGGAAGGAAGAGGAGGCATTCGACAACCCGAAAGGTATGACCATGAATTCATAGTGGCCGTCGTGAGTTCGGAATGCTGTCTTGTGGATATCCTCTGGGTGGACCCTCATCTGATGGTATCCAACTCTTAGATCGAGTTTGGAGAAAATCGAGCACCGGCCAGTTCATCCAACAGCTCATCAACCGTAGGAATAGGAAATCTATCCTTGACAGTGATGGCGTTTAAGGCCCGGTAGTCAACACAAAATTGCCAACTGCCATCGTGCTTCTTGACCAATAAGACAGGAGACAAGAAGGGACTATGACTGGGTCGAATGATGCCTTCAGCCAGCATATCTTGAATCATACGTTCCATTTCCACCTTTTGGAAATGTGGGTACCGGTAGGTCTTGCTGTTGACCGGTTCAGAGTTAGGCTTTAACGGAATGCGATGATCGGTGGCCCGGCATGGAGGGAGGCCATGTGGTAAGGAGAAAATTCCTGCAAATGTAGAGAGTAGCTGTTACAAGTCTGTCCTGATGGTAGGGTCGATGTCTAGGGGTAAGGAGTCTATGAAGGGGAGTGGCTCCGCTATCGGCTCCTTGGTTGCCTGCTTCACGGGAGTAATAGTCATGTGGAAGTAGGAAGCACTAGCTTTAGTTGTGTCGCTACTCCTCAGTTGCCCTATGGTCATAGCAAAAATAGAAGCTGATTGCAACCCTCGTAAGGTGAGTTGTTGGTTAGCATGATCAAAACCCATCCACAATACTTTGTAATCAAATAAGACGGGGCCAATTGTAGGTAGCCATTGCACTCCGAAAACTATGTCTGCCCCATAAATGGGAAGCAAGTATAAATCCACATGGAATTAAGACTGATCCAATGTTATTAGAGTATTGGAACAAATCCCTTCACAGTGAAGAAAATTGTCGTTGCCTACGGTGACATTAAGGTGTTGTGATGGCTGGATTGTCACTCCCAAGTTACGAGCCACTCGGGTTTGCAAAACATTGTGAGTAGAGCCACTATTCACAGGGACGACGACTGGACAGCTTGCAATCTGGCCTTGCAACTGTAGTATGGAGGGTACAAATCGGCCTTCAAGAGCGCGCGAGGAAATTGTGGGAGCAGAATCTATGCTAGGCAACATGGACTCCCCTTCTGGGGAGTGTATTGGCTGGAGTTCTGTTCCTACTAAAATCTCCTCATAGTGGAGCGATTTAGTGGGCGACTTGTCTTCAGCCTCAGCAATCATACAAAGGAATTAGGGTGGATGGCAACAATGGCCTGGAGTGAATTGTTCATCACAATTGAAACACAAGCACCATGCACGGCGTGCTGCCATTTCTGCCGGCGTGAGCCGCTTGATAGGCAATCTCAGCATCAAGTTCTGGGGGGACAATGGCTGTTGCGGTTGGCCTAAAGCTTGGGGTTGCTGTTTGGAGGTTAGGGGGCGGTGAAAAGAGGAGTGACCCACCTCCAATTTTTCCTCCACTAACTTGGCCATCCCAATGGCCTTCGATAATGTCTGTGGTTTTAACAGTAACAGCTTCCGACGAATTTCATCCCAGAGACCAAAGATGAAACTGTTTAGAAGGTTCGTTATGGTAAGGCCTGAGGTACGGTTAGACAGAGCTTCAAATTCGATCATATATGAGGCGACTGAAGTGTTTTGGCATAGTTTGTAGAAAAAGGCTTCAGGATTGGAATAGGTGGAAGGGCCGAATCGTAGTTCCAGATCACGGCTGAAAGCTTCCTAGGTTGTGAGTTGGTGGGTCGCATGCGTCCATTGGTACCATTGGAGTGCAGGACCAGACATGTAGAAGACAGCTATTGTGAGTTTCTGATCGGAGGGGGCAAAGTGATAATAGAAGAGCCGTTCAATTTGAAACAATCATTCGAGGACATTGTCTCCAAAGAAGAAGGAAATTTCGAGCCTGGGTAAGTGTACGGGTAGAGCATACTGGGAATCGGTCGTTGTATGAGGAAGGAGAGATAGGGTTGTTGTATGAGGAGAAGTGGGGTGTGCAGTCGAGGACGCCATGAACTATGGTGGTGTTGGAAGTAATGGAGGGTTTACTATAGATCGATTATGAGCTTTGATTCGAGCTAGGGAATGGAGGACTTCTGACATAGATTTCTATAGTTGTTCACCAAGAGTAGCGTTAGAAGCAATACCTTCGAAGTGGTGCTGGAGAGTGGTGATGATACTCTCATATTGGTATTGGAGAGCAATGGTTGTCTCCTTCAATCCTGCGATCGAGTCCTCCATCGATTTATACCGCGTCGTCATGCCTTCTGCCATTGTCTCAATGAAAACACCAATGATTCAGATTCAACGGAGCGCCACTACCAGAACAGGAGGGTAGGTTTAGCAGAGAGCGGGAGAGGCAGACAACAGGGAGTAGAAGAGAAGATTCAAGTGAGAGGAGAGGAGAAGAGGTTGAGAAGAATAATATTTTCATTTCTTCTCTTTTCCTTCATCAATTAGGGATTAAGTACAGCCGTGCACGTGGAACTCACACTGTCCACAAAGTAGCAACACCAATTAACAAACAATAAACAACTAAGTAAAGCAGTACAAACATATAACCAACTAACAGCAGTAAACTAAGGGATGGGGTATGTGAGGTTATGTAACAGCCTTCACAATTTATTTAATTATAATCTAGGAATTTTAGTAGACGTTGGGTCGTCTGGTTACTAAGCCTCATAGTTGTAGGTTGCCGTGGGACATCCGAGAATCCGTTGCGAGGTCCCGTAATAGGAATACTATTGTATTCACATGCAAAATGCATATAGCAAAGCGGTTGAATGGCAACCAGATTGGAGCCAATGATGACCATGCAGTGCTGAGGATGAAGGGGTGACTAACTGATTTGGCGAAAACAAAGGAGGCCGACCGGACTAGCGAAGACCAAGGTGTCCAGTTGAACTACTTAGCTGAAGGGCACTAATCAAATTGCTTAACCGAAGGGTGACCACCTCGGAGCCAATACTTGAGGGCAACTAGACTATTGAGTCCAAAGGAGAACTGGACTGCTTGTGATAAAGGATGACTGGTTACCTATCCTAATGGCCCACAATAAAAATATGTGCAAAACTCCCTTTAGGGTTTATAAAAGGAAGTCGATTGAGAGAGAGGTAACGCTTATAAAATTAGATACCAGTAAGTATCGTTAGTGAGAGAAAGTGAAGAAAAGGGAGAATGAGAGTTTTTTTGCTCTAGATATTTCCTCTATACTCACTGCTATTCAAGCCATTTGATACAAAGAGTTGAGTTCTTGTATTTAAAATTTGTGTAACTGATTTTATATAGTGAAATTTATAAATATATAGTCTCATAATTTTTTTCTATTATTTATAAGAGGATTTTTCACGTAAAATTATATGTGCCTTGTATTTATATTTTGTAATTATTATTTATCCGCTGTGTTATTGTCGTTACCATTTCATCTTTTCCTCTCTATTCATCTATGCTGGCGGTAGTATATCCCAACAATGGTATCAGTGACATGTTGTTTGTGCCGGTTATTGAGTTTTGCTTTGAATTGATAGAGGTTAGGAACAAGATGATTTGCTAAAACGGTAAAAACTACAAATTTGGCAATGTAAGATGAAGGACCTGCTGTTTGTTAAGACAATATATTTTTCGGTATTCGCTACTCAAAAGCCTTAGGCAAAATCAAATGAGGAATAGGGCTTTGAGTACAAGCAACTTTGTGGCTATATTAGATAATTTGTGGACGACAATGTGTATAATCACATTCAAAATGAGATGAACACGAAGATATTGTGGGAGAAGTTAGAAACCCTCTATACTTCTAAAAACAGGTGAACAAACTGTTTCACTTAATGAAACTGATACAAGTAAAATACAAGGAGGGCACACCCATTGTCGACTATTTGAAGGAGTTTCAAGGATGCATGGATCGGCTGAGTGGTATGGGTATTAAGTTTGAAGACAAGTTGTTGGGCTTATGGTTATTGATAACCCTGCTGAAATCTTGTGAGGTGATATGGATCACCATCGTCAATACTACTCCGAATGGCGTGGTTATTTTGGAGATAGCAAAGGGAGCCGTGCTGAATGAGGAGATGAGATGTCGGTCACAGTGGTTCTCCTCCTCTCTGCATCCGAATAGCTGGTCATCGAATTATGGGGAAGAAGTAAAGGACGCGTTACTAAGTCTGGAGAGAAGAGCCAAAATAAGTCCCGATTGAGGTATCAGAACCTAGAATGCCATCATTGCGGAAAAAATAGACATATTAAGAAGAACTACTTCAAGTGAAAGCACAAGAATAGAGAGAACAAGGAGCAAAGACGACAAGGCTGGAGACGAGGAGAGGGTCTCGGTCATTACCGATGGTGACCTCCAATTGGTGCGTGAGGAGGACGAGGTGGAAAATCTAACCAAGTATAAGATAAATTAAGTAGTGGATACTGATGCATCACTCCATGCCACATCATGGAGGGGATTCTTTATATCTTATATTCCGGGTGATTATGGAGTCTTAAGAATGGGTAATGAAGGAATGTCCGGAGTCGTTGTAGAGGTGACGTGCCCCTTATCACCAATAATGGAACTTAGTTGTTGCTAAGGGATGTATGACACGCCCTAAACATTTGGATGAATTTGATTTCATTAGGTAGGATGGACAACGAAGGATTTTACAATACTTTCTGTGAGGGGATATAGAAACTGACTAAAGGGTCTCTAGTAGTTACCAATGGAAGGACGGTCTCTGGGTTGTATCTGTTGCATGCCTCCGTCGTGGCCGAAGGGGTACACGTTGCGAGGAATGAGGACTCCTCCGACTTGTGGCATAATCAGCTAAGCCACATTAGTGAAAAGAGGCTGAACATATTGGCTAGGAAGGATTTTCTCTGAGATGTGAAAGAAGCCAAATTGAGGACCTATCCCCATTTGGATGAATTTGATTTCGTTACGTAGGATGGACAATGAAGGATTCTACAACACTTTCTGTGAAGGGGTATGAAAATTGACTAAACGGTCTCTATTAGTTGCCAATGAAAGGAAGGTATCTAGGTTATATGTGTTGCATGCCTCTGTCACGGCTAATGAGATACAGGTTGTCAGGAGTGAGGACTCCTCTGACTTATGATATCATCAGCTAAGCCACATTAGTGAAAAGAGGCTAAACATATTGGCTGGGAAGGATTTTCTCTAAGATGTGAAAGAAGCCAAATTGAGGACCTGTCCCCATTGCATGATGGGAAGTAAATACAAGTTTCGTTCATTGGAAACCCATTCACAAAGAAAACTAAAGTCCTTGATTTCGTATACACTGATACTTGTGGTCTTTTCATGGAGAAGTCACTTGGAGGAGCACTGTACTTCATTACATTTATTGACGATTATTTAAAAAAATTGTAGGTGTATCCGTTGAAGGTGAAGGATCAACCCATTGGCATTTTTGAACACTTCCATGCCTTGGTTGAACAGCAAACGAGGAAGAAATTAAAATGTATTTGAAGTGATAACGGTGGTGAGTACATCGGAGCTTTTGAGGTGTATTATCGGTCTTATGGTATTCGGCATCAAAGGACTCCGCCGAAGACATTGTAATTGAATGGGGTGGCCAAGCAGATGAATAGGATGTTGATGGAGAGAGTCAGCTATGTTCTCTCAGTGGCAAAGTTCCCCGGATGGTTTTCAGAGAAAGTCTTAAAGATCATGGCCTATGTTATCAATCTGTCACCAAATAGACCATTAAATGAAGAAATTTCAGAAAAAAGAGTGGTCAGGGAAGGAAGTATCCTACGACTATCTATATGTGTTCAGGTGTAGGGCCTTTGTAGACATCCCAAAGGACAAGAGGACGAAGTTGGAGTTAAAAAAGAGGGAATGCATCTTCCTCGGCTATTGGGAAGATGAGTTGGGATATCGGCTCTATGACCCAGTTGAGAAAAAGATTATTCAGCAAAGGGATGCGGTATTTGTGGAGGATGAGATTACCAAAGATATCGGCAAGAAGGTGAAGGTCGCATCCAATAATAACAACAGCCGAGTTGGGGAGACAAATGTTGAGTCTGTCCGACTGGTGCCGATTCATCAAAAGGCTAATGGTCAAGGCATTGCTAAAGAGGCTGGAGACTAAAAGGCTCCGATGCTCGATGAGGATGGGAATGACGCCACCCATGATATTATCGAGCTGGTCGAGACTATCCCACTCCAACTATCCTCGAGATATCGAAGGCCATCTGTTCATCTATCGGTTGATGAGAATATGTTATTTACCGATGCAGAAGAGCGTGAAAATTTTAAAGAAACTATGGAAGACGAGCACAAAACAGAGTGGATGGAGCTATGCAGGACGAGATGAGTTCATGCATGAGAATCACACTTTCGAGCTGACCGAGTTGCCAAAGGGAAAGCCAGTATTGAAGAACAAATGAGTATTCCGCCTGAAAGTTGATAAGAACAACCCACAACCAATGTATAAAGTAGAGCAGATGATGAAAGACTTCAACCAGTGAAAGGGCATTAAATATGATGAGATCCTTGCCCTGGTTGTGAAAATGTCTTCAATTCGGATGGTACTCGAATTAGCCGTTGTTGTTGACTTGAAGGTCAAATAGTTGGATGTCCAGATAGTGTTTCTTTATGGTGATTTTGAGGAAAAAATTTACATAGAGCAGTTGAAAGGATTCTGAGTTGAGGGGAAGGAACGATTGGTATGTTGTCTGAGTAAGTGCTTGTACGGGTTGAAGCAAGTTTTGAGGTAATGGTATAAAAAGTTGAAGTTTATCATGGTCGATCAAGGGTACCAAAAGACTACTTTGGACAATTACGTCTTTGTATAGAGGTTTTTGAATAGGACTTTATTATTCTTCTACTCTATATGGATGATATGTTGATTATCAGTCGTGACGCATCCTGGACTAAGGAGTTGAAGCAGAAATTCGAGAAGGTCATTGCCATAAATGACTTGGGGCTGGCGAAACAAACTACGATTATCCGGATATTTTACGACTGCAAGGAAAGGAAGTTGTGATTGTCCTTGGAAAGCTACATTTAGAATGTGCTTCAGCGTTTCCGTACGGAGAAGTTAAAGACAATGAACACCCTACTAGCCAAGCACTTCAAACTGAGTAGCCAACAATGTCTTTCGTCGGATGATGAAAATGCAAGTATGAAAGGAATACCCTACTCTTTGGCCATAGGTAGTCTAATGTATGATATGGTGTGCACGAGACCGGACATAACTCATGCCGTCGGCACAGTCAATCATTTTCTATCGAACCCTGGAAGGAGCACTCGTCCTTGGTGAAGTAGGTACCGAAATATCTCTGGGGGACGTCCAAGCCGTGCTTGTGTTTTGGAGAAGATAAGTCAAACCTGGCCCGATACACTGATGCTGATATGACCGGTGATGCTGAATTCCAGAAGTCCATCTCTGGATACATAGGCAAGTTCGCAGGAGGAGTTGTTTCTTAGCAAACGAAGCTACAAAAGTGCATTGCTTTCTCGACTACCGAGGCAAAGTTTATTGCTATGACAGAGGTGAGTAAGGAAATACTGTGGATGTAGAAGTTTGTCTGAGAATTCGACTTCAAGCAGGAGAGGTACGTGCTACTTTGTGATGATCAAAGTGCGATCCATCTCTACAGAAAATTTCTCACTTCGATCGAAACATATTGATGTTCGATATTATTGAGTGAGAAATATTATTAACTCGGAGTTATTGGTATTCAATAAGGTTAGGACTAAGAAAAATGGGATGGATATGATGACCATGGTGTTGTCGAGAGGGATGCTTGAAGTCTATCGCAGTATTATTGGGATGTTGACGGTCATCCCCACACGGTCGTGAAGAGAATTTTATTTTATTGGGTTATGGGTCACTCCCATATAGGCCCATACCTGAATGATAAATCGTTCGGCAGATTTGGATGATGACACACACAGGTTATATTGAGGTGGAATACTGTTGTGTTTATGCGCATGAAATGCATGCAGCGAAGCGGCTGAATGGCAACCAAATCGGAGCCGATGACGACTAGGTAGTCCTGAGGCCAAAGAGGCAACCGATCGATTTGGCGAATGCCAAGGAGGCTGACCGGACTAGTGAAGATCAAGGTGTTCGGTTGGACTGCATAGCCAAAGGGCGCTAGCTGAACTGCCTAGTCAAAAGGTGACCAACACGGTGCCGATATTGAAGGGCGGCTAGATTATTGAGTCCGAAGGAGAACTAGATTGCTTATGATGAAGGATGACCGGCTGTTGGTTCCAATGTCCCACAATAAAAAAAGCACACAAAGCTCTTTTTAAGGTTTATAAAAAGGAATACAATTGAGAAAGAGGTAGCACTTATAAAATTAGAGACTAGTGAGTGTCGATGGTGAGAGAAAGTAAAGAAAAAAAGAAGAGTGTTTTCTTCTTACTTTGGATATTTCTTCTGCACTCATTGTTGTTCGGGTCTATTAGATACAATGAGTTGAATTCTTATATTTAGGATTTGTATAATCAATTTTACATAGTAAAAATTTGTGAACATATAATCTTGTAATTTTTTTCTCTTATTAAAAACAGGGTGATTACGTAAAATTATTTGTATCTTATATTTACATTTTTTGATTGTCGTTTATTTGCTATGTATTATTGTTTATCCCAACAGAAACTCTTGGGCCAAATATATTTTCAAGATACACATCACTACTCATATAATATGAATATGGTTCCTCTACGTTTGGTATTCCTTTTTTCGTACACGTCTCAGCAAATACGTGCCAACTGTGTTTCTTCCACCTTGACTTATCACGCACCAATCCAAGCATTAAATCGAAATCATATTGTTAATATTTTTAAATTCTTTTTTTTTTATTTTCACTCAATTTGGATTGCTGGACCATCACATTATCTATAAAACGACATAGTTTTGAGAGCATACCGTTGGTGGGATCATGTACTACTACTTTTCCATAGGGTAGTGCTACACCTCTCTGCAAGGACGAAGGATTCCAAAAGCTTTTGAACCGTTCATTGCCCACCCTTATCTCTCCTCGGCTGGTGTTCATCGGAAGACGCAAAATATTCTGCTACTGGTGAGTCTACTGACGTCTTTGCAAGATCAGAAAGATAATACGATTTCATTTGTTTGGATTTGGTGACATTTCTTTTACAACTAACACAGTTCATGCCTTTGTTCGGAAAATAAACTCGATTCCTTATCTTTTTGATACATGCCTTGGAAGATTCAGGCATTTTTAGGAGATTTATCTTGAGATTTGCATTCATGAATTTGAATGTTCTATGTATTTAGATAATGAATATATTTGGGTAATTCGTGTATTTGAGTTTCCTAGAAATATTATGCGGTTTATATATTGAATTTATACTGTAGGTAGACATATAAATACTCTTGCAAATCTTGTGCTTTGGTAAGAGTAAGAACGAAATGAATACAGTTCTTAGTTTTAAGTCACTTTATTCCAGTTACCTCTACAAAAGTTTCTTCCCCTATTATAATCAAAGCCAGCCTGACGATACCCAGTTCCAAATTTTCATTCTAATACCCTCACCTTACAAAAGGAAAAAATAAAAATAAAAATTGATGCACGCAGGTAAAAACTTTGCTTGGATCCCAAGATGTGTGGACGATTGTGGATAGAAGCTATGACGAGCCTTGCCCATCAAATTTTGGATAATACCATGTTTGAGAGAGTGGCTCATGCAACCACCATCAAGCAAGCATAGGATATTTTATAAAAACTCTAACCGAGGAGTTGATAATGTGAAGAAAGTGAGCCTTCAAGACTTATGAGGAAATTTTGAAGGTTCTCCATACAAAAATTCAACTCTACCACATATTTCTTTTTAAAAATGTTGACTGTATTAAATCAAATAAAGTGGTATGGAAAAAAAATTAGTGGATATCTGAATAATTGAAAAGGTACTTTACTCACTACATTTTATGTTGTTGTAGCCATTACAGAATCTAATATTTGGCAACCATAATGATTGATCAAATTATGTGCCGCCTACAAGCCCATGCTTAAAGAACCAACAAGGAGGGTGAGCTGATCGACAAGTTCTTGCCACCAAACTCTTGGAAAAGAAGTAAGATGATCATGAGAAAAGTTAACTAATATATAGAATGTGGCTAAAGCAATGGAGGAGAGGAAGAGGAGCACGTGGAGGAGGCTCTCCAAACTCCAACGATGAATAGAGTAATAGAACTCACAAGGATGTGGTAGAGGAGGTTATTTAAGGAAACATGGCAAGTTCAGATTTTGGTGTTATAATTGTCAAAAGCATGGGAACTATGCCAGGGATTATAGGAGTTCTAATAATGTTGAAGAGAAGCCAAATTATGTTAAGTATGATGAAGAAGAATCCAATTTATCACTAGCATACAAAGGAGACGAAGGCATGATAAATTTAAAGTATGTTGATAGTGTGACAAGCAATCATATGTATACAAATAAAAGCAAAAGTGTGAAGCTTGATGGGTAGCTAACTAAATCCGTTTCTTTTGGAGATAATTATGAAGTTCTAATTGGATTCAAATGTATGATTTTAATTTATATAAAAAATGGTGGTCAACAACTCATCAGTAGCTCTGTGTTCCACTCATATATATATATATATATATATAGTTTTTAAATTGGGAACAAATATTGGAGAAGAACTATAACTTGGTTGTGACATTGGAGAATTGGACTTATGAACTTTGAGAGCTTGAGGTTGTTGCACCAAAATGGAATGTTTAAGGGCTGGTCATCTTTCCTAAATCAACAATATGCAAAACGTTTTGTTAGTTAGCAATTTCGAAAAAACTTTCCTAGAGAAGCTTCTTTAAAAGTGAGTCACCTACTGCAACTTTGTTCATACTAATATTTGTGGATAGACCAAGCTTTATTTGTTAAGGAAAAAATCAATATTATCTTCTTTGTATTGATGATTTTGGTATAAAAACATGGGTGTATCTGTTGAAATAAAAATCCCAAGTGCTCAATTATTTTAAGAAATTCAAAAAACTTCTAGAAAAGAAAAGTAGTTATTGCATTAAATCGTTAAGATTGGATTGACGAGTAGAGTTTACTTTTAATGGGTTCAATAGAGTCTTGTAAAGTAAATGACATTAGATACTTTTTCACTAATCTGAGGTCTCTTAAAAAAAAAATGGCAATGCGAGAATGGATAAAGTATCTGTTGGGGTTTGACACCCGGATTCCCCTAATTCGGTGCAGCGAAAAATTCAAACCTTCGATCAATCGACAATGATCAATTTAGTGAGCACAAGGAATAAAAAAGATACATAACATTTATAACATTAAAACCCTTCACAAATTGAAGGGAAAAACTACGAAATAAATTCTGAAAAAAGGTTTTCATTATAAAAAATTGGTTATAAAAATTTTCGAGATAGAATCCCCGTTACACACCTGAGACAGAATAAGAAAAATAACCCCAGAGTAAGGAAATTCTCTTTCCCTCTTATCTCTCTATTTTTCTTCTCTCATTTTTCTCACTGGTGGTGCACTCTACTCTTAGATTTTACAAGTATGGTGGTAGATGGTGAATGATAAAAGCTGCTCCGTCTACCACTCCAACAGCCGCTGCTAGCAGCCCTCACATTATTGCTTGCCTCCCCTTGTCCATACTCCGAAGCGCCTGGTAAGCTCTTTATAAAGACCCCAGCGCCAAATCCATTTGCTTACCTAATTCGATTTTTGTAGATGATTTGTTACACTAAACCTGTCTTTTCCTACGACTTCACTAATTTTTTTACACTTTTTCAGACATACATGTTCTGTAGGTCAATCTATTTTCTACACGGATGGCGCATGCTCTGCATGATAGTTATCTACTCTGTAAAACTTATTAACTCTGGAAAGTCAATGCTCTACACAGATAACTCCTAGCATTCTTGACATCCCGTCCTCCTTTTCAACCAATCAACATCTCGTTGACCGACTTCTTTTCTCAACCGGTCAACCTCTCGTTGACCGACTTCTGCTATCCAGCTGCCGGTCAATCGTACTCTTACGACCCTGCCTGGCTACTCCGACAATTACCACTCCGATATTTTTCCACTCATACAAATGGTCTCTTTGAGATTTGCCTACACCGGCAAACAATATTTCTTCAAGATTTTCCTACACTGGCAAGTGACCTCCAACTGGATCGTTCCCTGAACGGCCACAGATTCGTTGTTAAGGCCATAGAGCAAGCCTCCAACAGGTATCAATTAACTCTTTTTTTAAACCAAACTTAAAAATGGTATCAAGATTAAGTAAATATCTGAAACTTCTATTTACAATAAAAATTTACTTCAGTTGGTAGTCGACACTATCGTCCAAAATGAGTACGGATACAATAAGGGGATCTGCATGGGGGATATTCATGGGTCATGTCATTGTCACTAAAACTAATGACGTTATCTTTTGTGCGCTACTTCTTCCACCTGTTCTGCTACTCCTTATGATCCGTTGGGGTCTTAGCGAGTTGGGTTGTGATCATATTAACCACTCCAACTGTGACCCGATTTCGTAGCTGGTAAGGCACTGGTCCTTCCCCGCCTGATGTGCCAGAGTTCTGTCCAGGGTTCCTGATAAACCTGGTGAGGTGGCCCCTCCGGATGGGCTCTTCGATCTCCAGCTGGAGCATCTTGCAACTTTCGTGGAGTGTCCAGAAGATTGATGAAAATCACAGTACTTAGCTAGATTTTCTCCCCCTGCTTCCTTAAGTGGTTTTGGCCACTTAAGGAACTTCTCTCCATGGATCTGCATGAGGACGTTGGAGCGCTTATCGGTCAGGGGCATCAGGTTAATTGGCCCATAATCCCTTCGCTCAGGTACTCCGATCTTGTGCTGTTTCCTGTGGGAGTGATAATCGTCGTTATACTTTCTCTTTCCCTCAGTTGGGAAAGAGCGAGGCTTTTCGGTCCTTTCGGGACGCTTAATCTTGTTAGCCTCTTCGACTGCTGCGTAGGCTCTGGAGATAGATTCCGCTTCTCGGAAAGATTATAGATTCTTATACGCCAGGTGCCTAAAGAAGTCCCCATGCATTAAGGTAAAGATGAAACTGCCAAACTTCATCTCTTCCGTGAGCTTGGGAATCATTCTCCCTCTGCTATGAAATAATTTAGGAACTTCTGTGAATTCTCTTCCTACTTTTACTTGATATGGGAGAGGTGTCAAGGTTGCTTCTCTTTTCGACGGCTGGAAGCATATTGGGCCAGGAAGAGGTCAGTGAGCTCTCGAAAGCTCTAAATCAAATTTAATGGGAGACGATAGAACCAGATGCGTGCATCTCCCTTCGGTATAAGAGAAAAACAGCGGCACATCGCTGCATCCTCCAATCCCTGTAGACTCAGATGTGTGTTGAAATAATCTAGGTGATCCATAGGATCAGCACTTCAATTGTAAGAGTGAAGAATTGGCATCTTGAAGTTTGCTAGCATGGGATGGTTTAAGATCTCCGCCTTGAAGGGAGATCTATCCAGATCTATGCCGTGTTCTTCGTCCTTGAATATGTGGTTTTAGATCTTTTCCATCCTTGAATTTGTCCGGGTGGTATTGCTAGATTTTTTAGAGTTGCGGTAGGTTTTCAACTCTGTTCTTTCTCTGGTGTGACGAGTAGTAGGCCAGTTACTGTCAACAGTGGATCTAACAATCCTAGAGGCACCCTTCTGAGCCTGAGGCTTGGCTTCTGTCCGAGAGTATTTGGAATTCCTTCGTTCTGGATTCTCCTCCGAAGTCCTACTGCCCAAACGTCCTCCGAGCCTTGGATGACTTTGGGCATGTGAGGCCTCCGAAGCTTGAGTGTTGCCCGGCCTCTGGGTCTTCTTGGACGGCTTCTTTTTCTTCTGGCCTCCTCTCCTGTAGGCCAGAGCAAGGCCTGTTGCGAGCAGAGCTCCCTGCTTCGCGTTCTCCTGACGGGTACAGAGTATTTGAAACATTTTATTCATGTTGCTCATGTGCTCTGTCAGATTCTGAAAAAATGGTGTGGGTACCCCGTTCACCACCTCGTTGACCAGGTTTCCAGCAGCGTGGTCTTGGTCGGGTAAGGTCATGTCTCTAACGGGCTCGCTAGCTTATACTCTCGTGTTCACCATTATGATTGATGAAACTAACTTGGAAGGTGAAACTGAGAGAGGTTGTAGAAAAAAGTGGTTGGCTTTTTGTAAGTTTTCCACATACAGAGGCAATAATACATCGTGGATCCAAGTTTCGAATAGATTCGGGTCAAATCGTTCGTCTAAATCCGATTCCGTTCACCGAGTTTGAATCCTACAACCATAACTACGAATAGGAGGTCAGGTGATGGTAGGAGGTTGTCCCACCGAAAATATTCCGACGCTCAAATCAATAAGCAGCTTTCAAAATAAGAAGGTGGATGCAATGAGATGCAATATATGTATGCGGTGAGTGTTTGTGACATGGTGGTACTCCCGTAAGTAAAGAGGCTTTAGTTGCTCGTGAGAAATGAAGTCTCTAAGTACTGTGTATAGTAGTAAAGGGAGTGAGAAAGAGCACTAGAATACTGAAAGCGTGGGAGTTTTTGCAGTAGAAGGCTTTTGTAGGCAAGTGAGAACGTGCCTTGAAGTGAGAACTCCATGATCTTTTATAGTCGCTGTGTTGGGATGCCTTTCTTGTGCAGAAGGGCTTAATTTTCGTGCTCTACTAGGATCGCTGCATTTTCTGACGTGGAGCCTTTAAGACAGTAACGGTCGTTGGGTTGATTGCTTTCTTTCTGCATTCTATAATCGCTAGGGTTTCCAGTAGACAGGGAAAGGATTCTAGCATTTTCTTTTAGGGGTGCGCATTGATTCTGGAGGCAACCGTTACAATGAAGGTTGCCTTATATAGAGAGCGTGAAATTAGGGGAGAAGATTGTTACTGATCGATGACGGATGCATGGGTCAATCCGGGCTTGTGCCGCATGAGACCTGGTGTTTAGTCGATCATCTCGTCATACTTCTAGTCAACAGAAGTGCTAACCGTCTTGGGCCCAGATTGACCGTCCTGCTCTTGAGCTTTTACTAGCTCATAAACCTTTTGTCCGATCAACAGTTTGCATTGATTGTTTAGGTATAAATGGAGCGTTGTGGATTTGAGCTGTTTCTCCTTTTTGGGTCTGCCCATTATTGGCGTACCCATCACAATTATTAATAGAGATGTGGAGTTCGATGAAGAAAATGAATGGGGATGGAGTAATAAAGATAAGGGGGGATATGATTTCTCTCCTTTCTGTGATGAGGAGGAGCAAGTGAGAGAAGTTCAAGAGCTTGCCACACCTCGTCGGCCACTAATGACTTTGAGTGCGACATCATCATAGTCTTCAAGTGGAAGCTCTAGTGAAAGGCAATTAATGCAGAATCTCCAAGATCATCATGAGACAGCAAGATTTCAAATGAATATGCTTATCTTTGTTGCTATTTTGCCGATTGTGAGCCTATAGTTTTTGAAGATGCAGTGAAAGATAAGAAGTGATGAATTGGTATAGGCAAAGAGATTAAGTGGAATAAGAATAATAAGACACTGGAAGGTCAAACACCCATTCGAACGAATTGGGCATTTGTGGAGAAAAACTCCAAGGGATAAGTGGAGATATATAAGATGAGGTTGGTAGCCAGGAGCTACATCAACATCCCAGGGTAGATTATTGTGATTTGTACTATTGCTCAGTTAGAGAATGTCTAATGGTCAACCGCACTAGCAACTCAAAAAGATGGAAGATTTACCACATGAATGTCAAACCAAATTTACTGAATAGAATTCTTGGAGGAGATGTATATGTTTAATAGCTGTTGGGCTATGTGATTAAAGGTCATGATGACATAGTGTTGAAGTTAAAGAAAGCTTTATTTGGATTGAATCAAGTGCCAAGTGTATGAAACAATAACATTAACAAGAAATTTCAAGAGAATGAATTCACCAAGCGCACACATGACTATGCTTTGTATCTAATGTGCATAAAAATAGAGATCCTTTCATTGTTTGCTTATATATTGATGTTTTTAATTTTTATGGTCGGCAATCAAAGTATGTTAGAAGAGTTTAAGTATGCTATGACTGGGGAGTTTGAGATGACATACATTGATCTCATGTCTTATTATCATGGCTTGAGGTTAAGAAAATAGAGAATGAGATTACTATTTTTAATAAAGGATCTGTTAAAGAGATTTTTAAGAAGTGCAAGATGGGAGATTGTCAATCTATAATCAACCCAATGAAATATGGTTTGAAGTTGTCCAAAACTAAATATAAACAAAAGATAGATTCTATGACCTTCAAAAATCTTGTTGAAAGATTGATGTATTTGACTCAACAAGATAGATAAGGCTTTTTTTTTTTTGGAATCAAACTCATTAGTTGGTATATTGAGATACCAACCTCAACATACTTATAGAGCAGTTAAATGAAACCTTTGTTACATCAAAGTAACAAATAATTCTAGTCTGGTTTGTTCTTTTGCTAATAAATATAAGCTTATTGACCATAGTAATATGATTGGACTGGAGATCTTGATGTGCAGGCAAGCATACCAGTTTTATTTTCTACATAGGATATATAACTTCTTTTAATTGGTGTTTGAGAAAGACACATTTTGTAACTTTTTTTACACGTGAGGTGACTATGTTAGTATGCATATTATATTTGTCAAGTTATTTTGTCAAAAAGATTGCTTACAAATTTGCAAATGACATAAGGAGCCAAGGAGAACATTACTGATAACAAGTTTGTTACTACATCGATGAAAGACCAAAATTTCCACAATACTAGTAAGAACATGGATGCAATATATCATTTCCTTCAGGATTGCATTGCAAATGATGAGGTGATCATGTTGCATATATCTTCAAGAAGGGTCTCAGGTATGACACTTCAAAGAGATGTGAATGATGCTTGGAATGAGGAGGAATTAAGTTTAAGGATGTTGAGAAAATAAACTTAATTCTTCATTTACCTAATATATACCGTGACTTAATTCTTCATTTACCTAATATATACCGTGGAAGATTTATTAATTTTTCTGATGGATTCATCTTGAGATCATATTCATGAATTTTAATAGTGTATGCACTTAGTTATTGAATGTATTTAGGTAATTCATGCATTAGGATTTTGTTAAAGCAACTAGAAAAATTAGGTAGTACTCAACGACTATGATTTTGACACTTTACGGTATAAAAGACTAAATTGTACAAATATTTAATATGTAAAGAATATTTATTTTTGAATATTACGAATATAAAATACTAATCTTACTCATTCAACACAATCAATATATGTAATAAATAAAATATAAAAATAAATTGATATAAAATGTGTTAACGAAGGAAAATATTAAGAATTAAAAAGTTTAAGAGTAAATCGCTCTAGATTTATTGAGCTCGTCAAAGTAAATCTATTATCAAAATGCCAACTTCTAGATCAAATAATACTGATGTACTAATCTTTAGCTAATTTATTCATTACACGTGACTTCTATAAAAAAAAAAACTCATTATATTTGTTTTTTAATAATGAATTGAACTTCTTCTGATCTTCTCTCAGACATTAATTTATTACCTCATGGACAATTAAAACTTCCAAAACACCAGAATGTAACCACCGATGAAACTCTGAAGACTCATAGGTTAGGAATAACGGCACATTTGGTTGTTGAAATGGAATAAGGTGGGAATAGAATAGTTATTCCCAGAAAATAGAATTGAATGAGAATAGAGTTGGAAATTGTTATTCTTATATTTGGTTGTTGGAATAGAATTAGTTTGGAATTTGTATTACAATGTTTGGTTTGTAGAATTGTATGAGGAATAAGGTGAGAATTTATCGGAATGACGCTTTTACCCTTATTAATTATGGGAATATATATATTATGGCATACATATACATAATTATATAAATATTATGTACATATTATTATAAAATATTATTTAATATATTATATTATTGTATCATGTAAAATATATATTTAATAAATATATAATATATTACATATTATAAAATAACAATAATAATAATAAATAATAATAATAATAATAATAATAATAACAACAATAATAATAACAAAAATAAAAAAATAAAAAAAATAATAATAACAAAAATAATAATAACAATAATAATAAAAACAATAATAATAATAATAAATAATAATAATAAATAATAATAACAATAATAATAATAATAATAACAAAAATAATAATAACAATAATAATAAAAACAATAATAATAATAATAAATAATAATAATAAATAATAATAGCAATAATAATAATAATAATAATAATAACAAAAAAATAATAATAATAATAAGAACAACGATAATAATAACAAAAAAATAATAATAATAACAACAATAATAATAATAACAATAATAATAATAATAACAACAACAACAACAACAACAATAATAATAATAATAATAATAATAAAATAATAATAATAATAATAATAAAGGGCAAATTTGGGTTTATAAAAATCTTGTATGGGAATTCTTTTTCCTTCTTAACAAGGAATAAAAAATACGATGTATCATTAAAGAATAGTTATTCCTTATAATCAAGGAATAACTATTCCTTCGGAAATTGCTATTTTTAAATAAAGTGCAACCAAACGGTGAAATTCTTATTCCACCAAGAATAAGGAGGGAATAGAATTTCTATTCTCTCCAACCAAACATGGGGTAAGTGTTTAATTGTGGTTGAATGATTTTTGGATGTGAAAACCTTTCTTTTTAGATCACAACTCATAGAAAAGTTTTTCTCTTTTTTTCCTTCACTTCTCTAGTTCTCATTTTCTTCTCTTTTTATATATGTAACGGCTAATTCAAGGGAAATGAGTCTGTTTATAAATAAGACTAAAAACTAGGGTAGAAAAATGTAGAACAATTAAAATTTAAACTCCAGCATTCGAATGCCATAATGAAAGTCTGTGATTCATTGACATATGTGGATGACCAATTTTGTTAATTTAGGCATATATATGATCCAATGACACACATGTGCAACCCGTTCTCTTATTGGCATATATGCGCGATCTAATAGCATATGTGTATAACCCATTCTATAATTTGCTAAGACAGTGTAAAAGTGTGTACCTTGGTGTTCAAATAATGGATTGAACACTAGCATACCTTTTCGTGTTTTAATTGTTTTGAGCACTTGATCCTTTTTAGTTTTGATAAGTATTATTTGAGTCATAATATATCCTACTTAATAAATAAAAAAATTAAATATAACTTAATTGTGATCAGATTTTATCACAAAAATAAGCCAATAAAATACATCTAATAATTTCTCCCTTTGATAAATTCGTGGCAAAACTTCTTACCTAACATAAATAAAAGATAAGCTTTAGTTACCATAATATTAGAACTTGTTACATGATATATATATAGAGAGAGAGAGACTATAGACATGAATATTATGCTGATGATGTGTACATTTGATATAACATGTTTACCTACAAAACAAACATTACTAAAAATACTTGTAATGCATCAAATATTTATTAGTATTAAAAAAAATAATATAATATATTACCCAACTAGTAGTATAGTGAAAATGTAGATTAATACTCAGCATAAGATTAATTAGTAAAAATGTCAATGCTCTCCCCCTCACAAAATACAACAATACAACTCCCAGGTACCTGTACAAATAAAACTCATCTCCCCTTCAAAACAAATACATCTCCACCTTTTGACATGAAGTGTCAGGGAGTGGCTGCGTAAGAGTCAGACTCACCACAAAATACATCTCCTCTAAGGCATGGGCCATCTCCTCAGGGTCGAGTCTAGTCCTCAGCTCATCTTCAAGCGACGCGATCCGACCCATAGCTTGAACGTGGGCTTCAGAGAGCTCCCACAATCTTACCTCAGACTTGGACAGGACCTGGTCAAGATAATTGGCCCATGTCCGACTTCACAGTGCATCCTCGACGGTAGCCTCATCCCGATGCTCCATTTCCTCAGTGACTCAATCGGTTTGCACACACAAAATAGGCCAGTAATTTTGTCCCCGTACAACAGTGTAGACTCCTCCAACTGGCTCGATGCCCCTTGAGGATGCTAAATAAAAAAGAGGGCACTATCATAAACTCTGTTGACAAACCATCCAGACTGCATCTCAACAAAACGAGCATAGCTGGCAAGAAGACCCAATGGATTTGGGGCTTTGAGGTGCCCTCCGGACCCCAGGGGGTTCAGGGAGTGGGGCACCTGGGTGGCATCCTTCCTCCGTGGTGACCCCATTCACTAAGTCCTCTTCGTTGATTTTCTCCACCGATCACCCATGTCCAGTGTCCTTCTCGGTAGAAGGTTCAGGGGAAGTAGAAGATGATGCTCCTCGTGCTAGAGCGAGCAAGGTCGGGATTTCGATCATGTCTCGATAAGCCATGGCAAAAGGATGGGGTTTGATGAAAAAAATAGCGAGGGACATCTTGCTTAAGTAAGCAGAGCATCTGCAGCGGACAACAACGCAATGAGGCTGAAAGGTCATGTCGCTATAATGGCAAACGGTGCGTGTTCTAACCCTAGCAATTCAGTCTATAGGTGCCATTGTGATGGATGTTTCATCACATCCTCGTTTAGGCCGCGGTCAACCCACAACGACTCTTACTCTTCTAAAGGACCTGGCCACAAAAGCGAACTCACTTGATCAGCAAATAATCACAGAAAAGTAGGACCATATGAAAATAAAAATGTCATTCCTAACTCTAGAAAATTCTTCTTTTATTCATTATGGAACAAAGTTGTACATACAATGGTATAAAAATGTAATAAATGATATACAATGAATACGAAGAAGATATAACAAGGATGGTGACATTAAAACTAGGGGTTGGCAAGAGGACGAGACAAAGGTCCCTCTCCGTCGGTGAAGTCAACTAGGTCAGACCGGCACCAGGTAGCCCTATTCCTTTTATCAAAGATGCTGATGGGAAAGTCAGGGTCAATGATGGAGGCAATCCGTTGGCACAGCCGAATGCCATCTAGGAACCTTGCGTGCAGTATAGGATCCAGCACCTCTAGACCGTTCCGACTTGTCAGCTCCTCTCTAAGATTAATGTTCTTGCTCCGGAGTGAAGCCATCTCCTGCTCAATGTCCTTTAAGGCACCCTCAGATCGGCGTAGGGAGTCCTTGGAATTCTATAGCTCTGCCAGGACAACAAGAAGTTAGAGCTCGAGATCCACTATGTAGTCCTTATACAGCTCGACCATAGAGATGGCAGTGTCCAACCGATCCTGCAGCTCCTCCACCACCTTCATGTCCACCCTCATCTGGTTTAGATGGTGGACCTCTTGCTCCGGCATCTGGATCTTGGACGACCACTTGTACAAGCAAGTCTACAGGAATTGCATCGCTTTGTCATCCTGCAAAACAAAATAAGGAAAAGAGATTAAAGCCAGCCATCCTTGACGAAAATGCAAAAGCTCGAACCAACTTACCCGGATGTAGGGCTCCCTAGACGCAGCAGCTCTCAAGGGCGCCGATGACGGAGAGGCCTCCATTGCCGCCATCTCCTCAACCTCATCCGTCAGCCTGACCTCCGCCGAACGGTTCATCCTGGACTCCTCTCTGGCTGGCTATCCGAGAGGACCAGTGGCCGCCCATTCCGACATGGAAGAAGGGGAAACACCTGTGGGCCTACTGCGGGGATTTGCACCGGCCCTCCTACAAAGCCTCGTGGTTGGCTGCTGTCATTGTTCCCGGATGGGCCTCCAAGTGAGTTTGGGCAATCCCTTTGTTGGTCCAACCGATTCAACTGCCAGTCCAACTGGCACACCAGGACAAGGAGCAAGAAGCAATCCAACTAAGGGCATCCTGACACTGGCCTCAATGGTGCTCGCATCCAGAGGAGTAGCGAGGGCTAACCACCTAGACGACTCACCAATGTTCTCATCCGCTCCACCATTGGAAGACCCTAGGCGGCGGAAGATGACGAAGATCCCAGAGATGATGCAGATTGCTGCTGAGATAGACTGTTAGAAGGATTTTGATGAATAGCGTCCTGGCCTTCCTCTTAGGCTGTGTCTCGGTGGGAGCGGCGGCCTTGGCTATCCTCCTCAGAGAAGGTGGGCCCCAACGGGCTCATGCAAGGGCCTTAGTCAAAAAAAGATGGTCCATCTGGAACTCCTTTGGGTGAGCCTAGATCAGCTCCATCAACGACCTAACAGACTTTGCCTCCTCGTGTGAAACCTTGGTGGTGAGGGTAGCTAAACATTACTCTAATCCCTGGACAAAAGCCAGTTACTAGAAACCTTTACAAAAAAGAATTGGTCCTTTAGGTTATTGATAGAATCAAGAATGACCTCATTGATGCACAACTCATGAGGAGACAATGAGATCCAATTCTCACTCTGGGAGAATTGGAAGATAACCTTCACTGCCATCGCCATTAGTGCCCTTCCCCTATGGTGAAGGAATATGCATAGGGAGCACAAGTATCGGATGGCATTCGCATGAAACTTCACCATTGGAACTCTGAGGGCCAAAAACAGTCAAATAGCTCCCCAGGGATAGGAAGATGAAGCCCACTTTGCAGGTGATCCTCACAAATAGTGATGAAGCCCTTTAGAGGTGAGCAGGATTTATCGTGCTCTCTCGGCACGGAATACAGAATTGACGATGGAATGTTGTATTGAACGTATAGAGCCCCAATGTTACTGGAGTCAAGGACGGAGCGAATCTTGCCAACATTGGGAGCCATGAAATCTGAAGAAAGCAAGTCACAGAGAAGTAGAAAGAGGAAAAGCTTGAAGAGAATAAGGATGAAGGTGAAGTTTCAAATAATGACCCTTCTTTTTATAACAGTGGCCACCGTGAATTAGAAAGAGCGCCTTGAAATTGCGCGATTGTAATGCCTGCCACTCGTCATCACCAGTAGGTGTTCAGACGAGTCACATCGTCTATACATCATGTCTTATTAATGGTGATCGGCTGCCATTACAGCGACGGACATACGGTAGATAATGACGGGCTGGAGTACGAAGCCGCATGACTTCCTAGGCGACCGTACTCCACTTCTCGAGTAAACCAGACTGACGGTGGAGAGACATGATGTATTCATGCTAGACTGGCTCTTTGTTAATCACTCCGAACATTTGTCGGACTAATTGGTGAAGTCGATTAACTACCAATCCGGCTTCACCCACTCATCTAGTGAATAGCCACTTTGGATTTCAACCAGTTTGGTTACTAAAATCGATCGGCCATCCAGTCTGGCCCCCATGAGGATGCTGGCTTCTCATTCCGATTTGGCATCAAAAAAAGTGAAGAGAGAGAAATGAAACACGACAACAAAAGACGGTAGGGACAATAGCAGTGGCTAGTTCCATTCATTAATCTCGCTTTACAAATTACAAAGCCTCTAGGGGCTAGCGTATAACAAAATAAAAAAAGGAGGTGAAGTGCATGGATAGCAATCCAACCGCAATGGTCCGACTCCGTCAAAATGAGCTCTCAGGCAAAAGAACAACACACCGAGACCAGAGCGAAAGCTTGTTGCAAGGAAGGCAGCTATACGCAGGTGGCCAAAAGGTCAGAAAAGTCTTAACTTGCAATAAAGAGAAAGTGACCGCAAGTCGTCCTAGGGATAAGCCGCCACCCAAGGTGGAGGCACAACGACAAGGAGGCTCAGCCCTAGGCAGAGGAAAAGGATGGGCATGGCTCCTGACGGATGCAAAAAGAAGTGAAGAAAGTGGTCTCCTATATGAAAAGAGGTGACCAAAGTAGAATGTAGGCGCGCCCTAAGATAATGTCACCAGATGAGGAAGTCAGATGAGGAAGGAAACTTTCGCTGAAAGCCCAAGCCTCTCAATGGCATCAGGCTCTCGCGCCATCTCATTGACCAAGGAGGAACACGATGCCAAGAAGCGCTGCGAGCCCATGATTTATAGCACAGAAAGGAACCAGTGGGGTGCAAAATGCCAAGAAACCTCTGACCCATCGAATCTACAGGAAATCATTGGGGCAGAAAAATCTCGCTAGAAACAGTACAAAAAGGGAATCAGAGTGCTTAGGGAAGGAACCAATGACAAAGATGACACATCATGTCATGTCACATCATGAACATACCAGAAACCAAAAATTCAAACTCCCAGTATGAAGGGCTAGTGATGGGGACAGAAAAAATGGACCTGCCCTAAAAGGACGGCCAGCCCAGAAGAAATATGGCCCACTGGCTCAGAGGACAGTCAACATCTCCGTTGACCGAAAGTGACCCTCAATTGATTGGATGCGACCCAAGCTGGATGGCCCACGACTCCATTCCTTTGCACGAGAGATTACCTACCTTAGTCAATCAAGATCCCAAATATCTCCCTTAATCACGATCTTCCCAAGAAAGGAAGCCCCCAACTCGGTGTATCTCTCACGATGAAAACCTTAGCATTTATAGCATGCAGCATCTTGACAAGGAAGAAAGGAATCCCTTGGACCCATCATTGTTGCCTTAAATGGCACTAGCAACCCCTCACTGGCTGGCAAAAATCTTCTCCAGGCAGTTGGCAGCCAGCCTTGGCGCCCAAGTGAGGCTGATGAGGTTCTAGGGCTATAAAAGGCCCTAGAGACAAACTCCAGAGACATGCTCTCTTGAGTGCTTATACCAGCTCTTGTAGGCAATTAAGCAAAATGTCAAACGCCCTTATCTCTCTCTCTCTCCAAGTCCTGAGAATTTCCTCACAATTCTCACATCTACCACATCAAAGCTGCTCTCCCTAAATGTACCATCACAAAGTTGCTCCACAATGAGCGCAACATCCATGTCAAACTCAACCCCACTCCCGCATATTATTCTTGCATTTACTGTTTTTTATGAAAGATTATTGATTTGAATGTTGAAGGATAAACGAGAGAGTAAGTCCCGCTATTTTCTTCTGACATCTTGTCTTCAACTGTGGTGTACAAGATCCAGGTTCGGAGCTATCAATCCCAACCCATTTCAGTTCGATTCAAAGCGAAAGATCAAACAGACTTCTGAATTCAGCAATAACCTGGATCTCGAGGACGTATCAAAACCATATTGACAAACTTATCAGATTTAATTCTAACAACGGAATCGAATACCGATCGATTTTCTCTTAGATTATATTTCACTACTTCAAGAACAACCAACTGTTCTTGAATATCAGAATGTAAGCCGCCAATAGAACTCCATTGGCTCATAGATTTGGAATAAGTGTTTGATGATAATTGAATAATTTCAAGATGAAACATTGTCTTTTGGATTAAAATTCACGAAAGAGGTTTTCCCTTTTCTTCTCATGTTTCTAGCTCTCCGTTCCTTCCCTTTTCATATATGTGATGGTTAAGTCAAGAGAAAGGAGATTATTTATAAGTGAAGTTGAAAACTAGGGTGGAAAAACATGGAATAATGAAGTTTGAACTTTGGCATTCAAACACTACATTGAATATCACAATATAAGTAATGACTCATTCTATTAATTTGTGCATGTGCATAATTCAATGGCATGGATATGCGACCAATTCTATTATTGGCACATGTGTGTGATCCACACATGCGCGATCAATTCTATTATTTCTCAAGACAGTTATTGAGTGCTTGCCATGGCGTTTGATTGTTGGATTGGAGGCTATCGCACCTTTATGATTTCTAAATGTTTTTTAGTATTCAATACTTTTAAATTTTGATGAGTATATCTTAAGTAATAATAGATCCTAATTAATTAATAAAAGATTCAAGTACAACTCGATTGGAACCAAGTTTTATCACAAAAATAAGTTCACAAAATAAACCTAACTACATTAATGTTGTTCATGTATTGAGTTATACATATGCCTATAATCCCAGAAATATTCATGTAAATCTTGTGTTTATGGCAAAAAAATAAGAACAAAGTGAGTACAATTCTAAGTTTGGTGTCCTTCTATCATCTTCCACTCTACAAAATTGTCTTCCCATGTTCAAACAGGTTTTTGATTGATACTTTGTGTTAATGTCTTGTCTACTTCAACCAAATTATAGTATAAAGACATTTCAATCCATCAAGTTTGTGGATTGTGCGATAGACAGCAGAAACAATCGTCACCTGTCACGCTAAAAAATAAAAAATGAAAGGAGCTCAGATAGCATTAGTTGGAGACTGGTTAGCATGATTATGTTGAATCTGTTTTTGTTAGTAAGGTTAGAAAAATACACTTCAGGAAAAAAAGAAAAAAAAAACCACGAAGATTCCATTAAATTGTGCTTACTATTTTTGCGGATACCAGAACCCATGGAATATAAATACTAAAACTTTATTATTTCCATTCCCAAATCAAGATGCTCTGTTCTTTCTGTTGCTGTATTTCCGTTCCTTGTTATACCTTCTTCAACGTAAAAGATGATTTACATATATAACCTTCGACTCAGTGACTTCAAGAAGCTTGAATGATTCTCTCCCCCACACGACATGAACATTGCCATTCCAGTTGGTGCCTTTGGCATTATGCTTCTCTTTTCCTACTTATACATAATTTCATGGAGGTCCAAATTTGCCAAGCGTAAAAAAATGCCCCCTGAAGCGAAGGGTGCGTGGCCTATAATAGGCCACCTCCACATGTTAGGAGGTGCCAGAAGCCTTCTGCATATAACCTTGGGAGAGATGGCCGATGAGTATGGTCCTCTCTTCACTGTCTGGCTGGGAACAAAGCAGACCGTAGTTGTCAGCAGTCGGGAGATGGCCAAGGAATGCTTCACCGAAAATGACCTAGCCCTCTCATCTCGCCCAAAGTTCTTAGCTTCGGAACACCTTTGCTACAACTATGCCATGTTTGGGATTGCTCCACACGGCCCCTATTGGCGTGAAATGCGCAAGATATCAACTTTGGAGCTGCTCTCAAACCACAGGCTAGATTTGCTTAAGCACGTTAGAGCATCTGAAGTGGAGATCTCCATTAAAGAGCTACACAAACTATGGGCACAACAGAAAGATGAGAGAGGGCAGCTGTTGGTGGAAATGAAGCAATGGTTTTATGATTTGGCTCTCAACATAATAGGAAGGATGGTTGCGGGCAAGAGATACTACGGCTCTGGTGCTGGAAGCGAGGAGGCAAGACAGTGCCAAAAGATGTTGACTGAGGTTTTTCACATGATGGGGACTCTTGTTGTGGCCGACTACATTCCCTTTTTGAGGCCGTTTGATTTGTTTGGACATGAGAAACACATGAAGGCAGTAAGCAAGGAATTAGACTCTATCCTTCAAGGTTGGATTGATGAGCATAGGCAGAGGAGAACATCGGATAGCAACTTTGGTCAGCAGGAGGACTTCATTGACACACTGTTGTCAGTTCTTGATGGCACTAATCTTGGTGGTTATGAACCGGATGATGTCAACAAATCTACTGTCCTGGTATGTGAACAATAATCCTTCTACAAAATCACTTCTAACTCGATTAAACCATCAGAAAGAGAAGTGGTACAATCTTTATTACAAAGACACCTCGCTATACTGTTTGACTGTTTCTGTTCTAAATTTAATTTGCAAAAATACCACTTGAGGAAGAAGGGAATGGCAGGTCATATATACCGAAAAAGTTAATGGATTGATCTTTATTTCACTTGTTGTCCCCCTGTAGTAAATGAAACTTGAAAATGAATCTGGTATCTCCGTATCGATAGCCTTCTAGTTGCAGTGTTTAGCTCTAGGGCAGCATGGAAGATGACATTTCTCCGAACCAAGTAATTACTTGATGAAATTTTCACGGGAAACCACGAGACTCCTACAGTATGAGGGGTCTTGGAAGAACCAAATATACACAGATTTTGACCTATATTATAGCATCTGATTATTTTTTGCATTGAAAATGTTGTCAATACTAATAAGCAGAATCAGAATTCATTTTCCATGTTATTGAATCATCTGGATCTAACTTGGAGAATATAAAGATATGCGATTTTACCAACAATTGCAGGATATGCTTGGAGGTAGTGACACAATCTCTATAGTCCTTACATGGGCTCTCTCGCTACTGCTGAACAATCCCCGCATATTGCAAAACGCTCAACATGAACTGACATTACATGTTGGCAAGGATCGACAGGTAAATGAATCAGACATTCCAAAACTAGTTTACCTCCAAGCAATAGTGAAAGAGACTCTGAGGCTCTATCCTCCTTTCCCCCTTGCCGCCCAACACCTAGTAACTGAGGACTGCACGATAGGCGGTTGCCTTGTTCCTAGAGGCACAAGGCTTATCGCTAACCTTTACAAGATCCAACGTGATCCACTAGTATGGACAGAGCCATTAGAATTTTGGCCCGAGAGATTTTTAACCAAACATGCCAATGTTGATTTAAGAGGGAGCCTACATTTTGAATTGATCCCGTTCGGTGCTGGGAGAAGGAAGTGCCCTGGTATCTTACTTGGACTTCAGGTGGTGCATTTGACACTGGCTAGTTTTCTCCATGCATTTGAGTGTTCAACTGAATCTGGTTCACCTGTTGACATGACCCAGAGCTCTGGATTGAATAACCTAAAAGCCACACCTCTTCAAGTCCTCATCGCCCCACGCCTTTCTTGTAATTTGATTTGAGTCAAAAATATTCCAAATGTAGTGGCTATTAGTGTCCACCAATTTGCAGATCGTATCTGCATATACTACTCTTCCTACCAATGTCGATGTGAATATAATATTCAGATATTATGTAATATATAGTTACTGAGTATTATATTTCTGTAAATATTTAGTGTAATTATATTCTTTAATGCCAGATTAGCTTACTAACTCTGTTGTTCTTATTTTACATAACGCATCCAACCCCTGCTATTCTATGAATCATAGAGACACAAATCACGCCTAAGTAGTTTCTGTCGTTTGCTCTGTTTCTTCCCTGCTTGTGTCGTCCGCTCTGTTTTCCTCAACACCAGCCCCTCCATTATTCTTGAAGTTGACGTTGCTAGATCTATTTTTGCTTTCCTGCTTGATTCCACTTTGACAGAAATCCTGCAGGCGCAAGATCTGGATTTGCTTCCATCAATCGCTCCATATTCACTAGAAAGATCGTGAATTTCTCGGGCCGTCCACAATTCTCTGCTGTAATTCTTGGGCATTGTCGATAAGTAATTCATTTGTTTCTGACACGTTCCTGAACCAATGTTTATTTGGAGCAATAATCACAAGATGCCCAATTCAATCTTATGCACTACAAATAACAAATAGCAAATAACAAAGTATAAGGCATCAAACATTATTATGGGAAAACCCCGATGCTAAACTAGTATCAACTTGGGTGGAGTAAAAGGGTTGGAGATTTACTAGCTTTTGGAACCCAGCTACAAGGCTTCTTTACTGGATGATGTGATATATGTTGGCGTAAAACGGAAGACACGGTGACTAATCGGACGGATCACTCAGACATCAACAAAAAAGAGAGCCCCGGTCGGACGGGCAAAAGTAGAGATAGAATAAATGAGAAAACAAACACGAGATTTTAACGTGGAAAGACCTTTCTCAACTAAGGAAAAAATCACAAAAAAATGCACTATAAACAGTTGATTGTTTACAAGAATGTTAGCTACACAAGCCAAAATAAAGAAAACAATCATAAGTATATATCTCTCTCTAAAAGTGTCTCTCTCTTTATCTTTACAACAAATACTTGCCCACAGCTCTCTCAGTGNCACGCCCAAGTGATGCACACCCTTCAGTAAGGGCACAAGTATATATATATACAAGAGGCCTAGTGGTCGGCCAGCCACTCTAGCAGTAGGGTGACAGGTCCACGCCTCCTAGGTCTGCCACAGCAGGCGCACGCCTAGTGTACAGAGTGGCAGGCCTGTCGTCAATTGGAAGTTGTAGCCGCCTCAAACTTCTAATCAGGGTGGGTCAACTGTCTACCTGCAAACGCGGTTGTAGCAGGCCTACGGAAAGAGAGAGTCAACACCTAGGCTTTCAGAGTCCTCGTCCATGTCTTCAATTACCTTTCGGACATGACTCCTCCAACTAGTCCTCGTCCATTGTGACAAGCTACCTCTCAGACCTGACTCCTCTCGGACACTTCTTGGACTCATGTTCTCGGACGTCTCTAAAAGTCCGCATCCATTTTCTTTCATATGTCCGCGGACAAAGCACCACGAAGGGAGTGACCCCAACAAACTTCTCCTCACGACCGAGTGGGAGCGAATTTAGTCAAACCGATAATGTCATAACAAGCTTCCAACTTTCCATTTGGCAAAACTTTGGTCAACATGTCCGAGCCATTCTCATCCTTCTGGACCTTTCTAATTGACAGCCGCCCATCATCAAGAACATCTCTCACCCAATGATATCGCACGTCAATGTGCTTTGACCTGGAATGGAATGATGAGTTTTTACACAAGTGAATGGCACTTTGGCTATCACAAAGGACCTTGTACGTTTCTTGTCTTAGACCCAACTCTTGGACAAACTTTTTCATCCACAGCATTTCCTTGCAAGCCTCGGTCACGGCAATGAACTCTATCTCCGTAGTCGAGAGGGCAACGCACTTCTGCAACTTGGACTGTCAAGGGACTGCCCCTTCCGTAAATTTTACCAAGTACCTGGACGTTGATTTCCGAGAGTCAACATCCTCGGCCATGTCTGCGTCCGTGTACCCAACCAGCTAAAACTTTTTCGCTCCAAAACGCAAACCCATCGTTGATGTCCCACGGAGATATCGTAAAATTCACTTCACCGCGGACCAATGCTCCATCCCTAGGTTTGAGAGAAACGAGCTGACAAGACCAACCGCGTGAGCAATGTCCGGTCGCGTACATACAGCCACGTACATCAGACTACAAACAGCCGAGGAGTAAGGAATCTTACTCATGCATGCTTTCTCTGTGTTCGAGGATAGACACTGCTGCTTGCTCAGCCTAAAGTGGTTGGCAAGAGAGGTGCTGACAGGCTTGGAGCTTTCCATGTTGAATCGCTGAAGTACCTTTTCAACATAGCCTTCCTGGGACAGCCAGAGCTTCTTGTCCCCTCAGTCGCAAAATATTCTGATCCCCAGAATTTGCTTCGCCGGTCCAAGGTCATTCATGGAAAACGACTGCCCCAGTTGCTCTTTCAGCTCCTTGATCCGAACACTTTTCTTCCGACAACCAGCATGTCGTCCACATAAAGAAGGAGGATGATGAAGTCGTTCTCGAAAAATCTCTGGACAAAGACACAGTGATCGGAAGTAGTCTTATGGTATCCTCGTTCGACCACGACATACTCAAACTTCCGGTACCACTGTCTCGGAGCTTGCTTCAACCTGTACAAGCTCTTCCTCAAACGACAGACCAGTCTTTCCTTCCCCTTAACCTCGAACCCTTCTGGTTGCTCAATGTAGATCTCTTCCTCAAGATCACCATGAAGAAATACTGTCCTGACGTTCAGTTGCTCAATCTCCATATCCAAAGTTGCTGCCAGTCCGAACACCACACAGATCGAGGATATCTTAACAACAGGTGTAAAAATTTTATCAAAGTCAACACCCCTTCGTTGACTAAAGCCCTTACCACAAGCCGTGCCTTGTGTCTTGGGTGCAAAAAGTCCTTGGTCACCTTCAGCCGGAAGACCCACTTATTCTTCAGGGCCTTCTTCCCCTTAGGCAGATTGGCCAGCTCAAAGGTATAGTTCTCATGAAGGGAGGCTATTTCTTCCTTCATTGCCTCGAACCATTTATCCTTCTGAGCGCTACACATGGCCT